>OX638312.1:89046749-90324794 GCA_951812415.1 Beris morrisii | reverse complement strand
AAAACTGTCGCCATAACCTTTCCAGCCAATAGAACGGTTTTGCCTTCTTCGGTGCGCTTGAACCGACATCCTTCTATTGTTTGGTTTCTGGAGTGTAGTGGTGAATCCATGCTTTATCAACAGTTACGAATCAACGAAAAAATTCATTTGTATTAGGTTAAAACAGTTGCAAACCGTGCTGCGAAGCTGTCACACGATTGCGTTTTTAGTCGATTGTGAGCAAACGCGGCAGCCATCTTGCGGATAGCTTTCTCATGTCCAAATGGTTTTTCAAAATATTTCAAACACGTTCAAATGAGATGTTTACTACGTTAACTATCTCACACACTTTTACTCGAAGATCTTCTATCACGATATCATGGATTTTATCGATCATTTCTGGCGTGGTGACCTCATTTGGACGACCTGGACTTGGTATGGTTTGTGTGCTCGTACGACCACACTTGAATTCAGAAAACCATTTGTAAATCATTTGGATCGATGGTGCAGAGTCCCCATAATGCTTATCTAATTTTTCTTTGGTTACTTTAGCTGTTTTCCCTTTTAAAAAATTGTGTTCAATCAACGCACGAAATTCACTTTTATCCATTTTCAACAATTTTTGTAAGTCGACTTGCATAGACGGCTGCTTCTCGAAAACTAAACGAGGTATCAGGCTTAAACTTTGCAGGTAATCTATTTAAGGATGGTCCAGGTAAAAAAAAATAACGAATTCCTTACCTGCCCACTCCTTCTTGATTTTTGCACGTCATTATCAATCCGCCCTCGTACACCCACAGATGTTCATCAAGTTTTAATTTCGTGACATTAGCCGTTTAGGAGATATGGATTTTAGAATGTATCGACCTCTGCTTTCGAGCGTTTCGGACGCATTATTATTCTCCCCACTCCCACACCCCTTAACCCATATCAACAATATTTTTTCAAATGGGTCCACTATCGATGCTCTATATAAATTCCAAGTTTCAGCCTCCTGGCCTAAGCGGTTACTGAGATCTAGAAACCAAAATTTTTCGTCTAAAACGCTCCCCCCACCTTCCCCTCACACCCCCACCACTCAAAAGGTGGGCACTTGAAGGAGTCTACTCAGACTACCAACAAAAAAAAATTCAACTTAATAGCTCAAAGAGTTTGAGAGCTATAGCTTTCAAACGTTTTGCGTACGGCGTACGGCGTACGTCGCACGGACGGACTGAACATTTTTTTTGCTTTTTTGGTGTCTATTAGTCATGAAACGTGGAAAAAAAATTTTTCAGAGTAGCAAATTTTTTTTTTTTAAAAATCGATAACAATACTTTATTATTAAAATAATAAACTAAAAATCTGCCAACAGTCTGGGCGCAACTTTATTATTTTATGGGTAGAAATCCGAAACGTGTTTAATGATGAGATGCGGTGTTAGGTACTATGCGACTGACAACCTAACAAATAACGTTCCAAATAGCCTCCTGGCTATAGTGGACTCCGTAACTTGCATAAATTTTTGAAGGACTTTTGTAGGCTGCTACACGAAAGACTCATTCGATTTGCATCATATTCAGAACTTTCGCTTCAAACATTGTAAACTTTAAGTATGCAAAATTTCAAATTCCTAACTTGAAGCATTCATGCAATAATTGTGAATACGTGTGTTAAGGACTCTTGTATGGGAGGTACCGGAAGGAGTGGAAGGACATCGCCCATTAACAAACTTAGCCTTACTTTTTCCATTTTACAGGTGGTGACAAAATTTCAACTTCCTAGGCCAACGCGTTCTTGAGTTATCGTGCAAACGGACGGATGGACTCACGGACGGACAGCAAACGGATTTGGGGTTTTTGGCCACAACTGAACACAAAATAATATATACTTTTTTTTCGTTACAAACTTTTCGGGTGGGATTAAACTTATAATACTCTATATGATTTCATCTAGAGTATAACAATCGATTTTTATTGGGCTAAGAACGAGGAGCAAAAAAAACTTCTGTAGGCTCTCTATAATAAGAGCCGAGATTTTCTGGATTTTTCGATATTCAGCACCTAGGGTCATATCCCTTAAGTCTGATAAGATACCGAATTGTTTTTCAATATCGAAAAAATTATTAAATCGGGTTTTTCTCGATTATATTTAAGGCCTTAGAAGTGAAAACAAATTCGATATGTCATTAAACCTAAAAAATATATCGAAATTCTTGAAAATGTAATCAAACCACTTTACACTCCCTTAGAGGTTGAATATCGAAAAAATTTGAAAAAAATATTATGGGAAAAGGTTTACAAATTGGGAATTCATAATCTGTTCAGCAATTTTTGAATTTTGATAACGATGGAAACATTTTGTTTAGAATTTTGTTTTTCAATGCTCCGACAGATATCACACAAGAGATTAATAGCATCCATCATTTTTCGGTGTAAGTTACACTTCTCCGAATAGTTGCATGTAAACTTCATGTCGGTGCGCGGATAAAACTTAACATGTGTGTTAAATCCTGCTCTGCAAGCAAAAGTTAAGACTTTTTGGAGGTTTTTTCGCCATTACTTTCTTTTTCGATTGATTACTTAAGTTTTCTCGTACTGAAATTATTGTCAAAAGCTGTATAGTCAATTAAAAAGACTGATCTCTTAAATATAATATATTAGCATTAAGTCAAAAATTGAATCAAAGCAAATAAAGATAATAATAATAATAATTAAGGCTTTTTTTACATATTTGCAGTGTAACAGTACTATTTATTGCACTATTTCTATACCAAATATTATTTTTTACCCCCTTTACTTAATAAAACCCATGGCTGTAGGAAGCAATCGAACCCGCAATTAAAGTTTCTGGATTGGCACGCGTAGCCACTGCGCCACCGAAGGCCTTTCATTTTCACGATGAACATTCATGATGAACGTTCATCAATCATTCATTGGACTCCGTCCAAGAGTTAATAAATTTTAACGCCAAGCGATGTAGTTATTTTTGCAATCGAAGGTGTTAATTGTGCTCTTTGTTTTGAAGACGGTGTAAAAGAAAAAAATATGTGAACAGTCTGGGCGCAACTTTATTATTTTTTGGGTAGAAGTCCTGAACGCGTTGAATGCTGAAATGCGGTGTAGGTTACTATGTGACTGAAAACCTAAAAAAATGTTCGGGAAGCGGTAAGAATGGGATCGCGCTAGAATACTTACGCCGCTGCCACATATAAAATATGAATTACGTAATTGGGTCATACTCCGAGACGCAGTCAAAGTCGTAATATAATAATAGTTGTTACGAGATTAGGAGGTTTTTCGTGATTCGGTTTTGGGCTATTACATGAAATCGGAAATGCGTTCGTAGGCGATTATATAAAAAGTTTGTAGAAGTGAAAACCAATTTGATATGTCATCAATCCTAAGAAATGTGTCGAAAGCCTTACGTCCCCTGTTACGAATGCAGCCTTGGCCAAATATTTCTCTTTCAAAATTTGATTTTTTTTTCTCTATCGTCATGCGTTTGTTTTCATATCCAATGTGTTGTGACATTTAACATGATATTTTCTCCACCCCTTCTTGACGCGACCGCTCCACACGGTATGTTACCTGAGCATTTGGAATATATGCAACAATAATAATAATATAATAGTAATAACAATAATAATAATAATTATAATAATAAAAACCGTCGAGCCCAGGAACCGTCGAGCGAAAATAAGATTCGAACCTCGGCTACGTTACTGACGTCATCTGCGGTGTACTAGTATAGCTATAAACATATCGCTTCCCGCGTAAATCGAACACCAAATTCGTCACAGGAACCGTTTTTTTCACGGCGGTAGAGTTATGAATTTTTTTGGCTGGAGAGGGAGTGAAGGTGATAGAGCTCGAGTGAGGAGGTCACTAGAAGGAATGAAAGTCCACCTCCCTACATTTTTTTGTTGAAAGGAAAGTAATTTAGACTTCGGAAGTGTGAGGATAAAATCCACCCCAAAGTGAACAATAACAATAATAGTGCATTAAAGAGGAAAAAACCCAAAAATTTTAAGTGAAAATATTGTACAAAATGAAAAGAACTATCAAGTAGTGATCGCGGAAAAAAAAATTCAAACTCGGTGGAACTTTGTGGACAGTTGATGGGAAAAACCCGACAAGACAATTTGCTTGTAGTGCCTCCAGGTAAATTCCTACACAAACATTTATAGACCAGCAGTAATAACGATCGGAAGGGCCTCAACGTTTTATCGCTCGCCAATGGATTAACCAAATTAATAACTGAAGACAAACACTAACTTATTTATATTAAAAACTTATTTTTTATTGAATTATATAATCTTTGAATTGTTATAAAAAACATACTGCAGTCACGATCGGCTGCAAGCCAATCGTATAATACTCTAGATCAGGGGTCTCCAAACTATTTTTTGAAAGAGCCAAATTTGTGGCTCCGAAATCTTCCAAGGAGCCACTTCCTGTTTTTGAGCAAAAAATCATAATTTTACAGTAATACATTACGTTTATCTTGTTTCTTCTTTATTTTATTTTATTTTCATCAATGTTTTGAATGAGATGGACGACATTCTTTGGTTTTAGCCATTTACGGCGCACAAGACTTGAAAATGTACATTCACAAACATACGTAGAACTAAGCATGCATACATATTTTGGCACAACATCATTTAAAACTAGAAATGAATTTTCTGAAATTAATCATTTCCACATTTCAATGTACGTTAAATTTGTCAAATGACTTTCTCGTGCAATTAACCCAATGTCAAATTCAAGGTGTGACTTTTTGACTACAAAAATTTCCGACAATTCTGTGATTTTTGCTGAATCGAAATCGAATGGACTTTTGAGAAATTTAAATGCAAGGTCATGGTTTTTAAAATTAGAAAAACGCGTCTCAAACTCATGAATCAAAATGTCGAGATATGTTACGAAAGGTGAATCGTTCAAAGAGCCACATGTGGCTCTGTGGCTCTCGGTTTGGAGACCCCTGCTCTAGATGAATACTGAACTCCGATTTATATTGTAGTTGGGGATAAAGTAGAATAACGTGCGTGCATGTTGTATGTCCTTTATTAAGGACAGCCATTCGATTGCTACTCAAAACTAAAAGACAATATTCAGTGTTTAATTTCATACCTTGAACTGGGTAAGTCATCGAAAAAAAATTTCCTTTTTGAAGGACTTTCACATGGGAGGTGCAGGAAGGACTCACTCGATTTCTTACATATTTATCCTTTTCCCTGGAACCATTTAAAAATAAACGTGTACAAAATTTCAAATTCGTAGCTTGAAGCGTTCAAAAGTTATCGAAAAATATTGTTGAACACGTGTCTTAAGGACATTTTGTATGGCAGCTACCAGAAGGAGTAAAAGGATTTCGCTGATTAGTAAACTCGAATTTCATTTTTACTCAAAACTAATTTGTACAAAATTTCCAATTCATAGCTGAAAGATTACTTGAGTTATTATAAGTTCCGTAAATTAAGTGAAGACATTTTGACAGGATATTTGTATGGCAGCTACACGAAGGACTAATAGGATATTCTTCATAATCATACATTTAGCTCCAACTATTGGAAAAATAGCACATACAAAATTTCAGAAACGTAGCTTAAACCCTTCTGAAGTTATCGACCAATATTCTTGAACACATGTTTTAAGGACATTTTGTATGGCAGCTACCCGAAGGAGTAAGACGATTTTGCCCGTTAACAAACTTAGCCTTACAAATTCAACCAAACATCCAGATTCAAAATATCAAGATCCTAGGTGAAGGCGTTCTTGAGTTATCGTGCTAACGGACAAACGGACGGACGGACGTCAAGCGGATTTGAGGTTTTTGGCCACAAATAAACAAAAAATAATGTATAACTTTTTTTCGTCCGTGGCTTGGTTCTATGCGTTACAAACTTTTGGGCTGGATTAAACTTATAATACTCTATATGATTTCATCTAGAGTACAAAAATTCTTTTTTCTGCATGCTCATTCATATTTTTTTTTCTAAGTAAACGTAGTGTATGTGGTTAAGGACGGTAGTGGCGATATTCCTTTCTATTTTCCCCCGTTTTTCTTTGTTCCCAATGTTTTTTGACAGCATATACGAGGATGGTGCCCTTTGGACAACATTTTTTGAACCCCCCCATCGGCTCCTGAGCAGTCGGCAAACGATGCTGTCAAGGTCCAGAGGAGCCCATTAATTCTGGCTGCGGAATGGAGGCTGCCCTGGCGGCGGCTGAAAACATCTTCGTAACACTCCTTACAGTTGAATATCTAAGAATCCTGAAATCAACTTTTTGACGATTATGTAGGAAGCATTAGGAAATCAAAATGAATACGGTATCTCATCGGAATTAAGAAATATGTAGGAATTTGTTGAAACACATGCAACCCCCTTGCACCCACTTTGGTGTTGAATATCCAAAAATCCTGAAATGAGTTTTTAGAAAAGGAAACCCTAGGAAGTGAAAACCAATTCGATATTCTATCACTCCTAAGAGATATGACCGAATTCGTGAAAACGAGTTCAACCCGTTCAACCCTTTTAGGGGTTGAAAAAGGAAAAATATTGAAAACGAGTTGTAGGCGATTATAAAACAATCCCGTGGAAGTGAAAAGTTATTTAGTATCTAATCAGACATGAGTGATACGGCCAAATTCGTTAAAATGTATGCAACCCCTTTACACCACCGTAGGGGTCGAATTTCGAAAAACACTGAAATGTTTTCTAGGTATTGATTTGAGGAATCCGAATGAAAGTAAATTCATAATTTTAGAAGACCTATGTGAGGTATGACGAAATTCGTGAAAATATGTTCACTGATCACTTTTTAGACCCCCCCCATTCCGTACACCAATGTATATTTCTAAATTCGTTTAATCTATATTACTTTTCTAATAGATCTGCGTATAGTCACCAAGTTTCTAGCATAAGCCGTTCTATAGATAGGAAAAACACATCCCACTATCGTACCATAGCAAATTTTTTGTTAAAAAATCAATCACATCCCTGTATTATTTAAATAATAAAGTAAAAACAATAAAGTCTAATTGATGAGACATTAACATCTGCTAACAGTCAGAACGCAACTTTAATATGTTTTATGTTGAAGAATGCGTTTAACACTGAGAAGCGGTTCAGGTTACTAAGAAACTGAAAACCTTAAGAATAACCTAGCTATTTGAAACGTTTTTTTATGTTTTTATTTCTCACTAAATGCATTCCGTACTTTTACCCAAAAAATTATAAAGTTGCGCTCAAAACATTGACAGTTTTTTTCTACGATCTTGTTAGGCTACTCTTCCTTCCAAAGTGACTACTACGACTACTACCACTGAAAACCATAAGCAGTTTATCTATTATTGTAAGTTAGTGAGGGGTAGTTCCAAAAAAGGTTCCGCAAATTTTGAAATCCGCTAGATTATAAATTGTCTAAAGACTCATGACTCTAAAAATATATTTATCTTTTAGCGGGTGAAATCAAATTATCTATAAGTACGATTTTGTAGTAGATGAGTACCACTCTTCAAAATATTGTTATAAAGCAGAAACTTTAAAACAAAGTTGTCGCTTATCGTCTTATTAACGTAGTCCTAATTTTCTCCGCTCACAAATTACTAAATGAATTATCTTCATTCATAAAAACGCACGTACACTGTACACCTACCTACTTTCTTTGACCAAATTGTTATCTCTCGGTAAATTTGATTCTATAATCGACGTGCATCTCATATCCGCCGTACGAATCAGAGGAACTGCAATTACGTCTCAAGTAACAAGACATTACTAATATGTCTGATTTAAACACAATTATCCTACGCGCTTATATTCTACAGATCTTCAATTCGCGCCATAATAGCGAAGATTTCACTGCTGATTGCCCGGTGCGAAGAAAACATACTGAACACTAAACCTCTTTCTTCCTTAACATCTAACGCGAATTGTCGTCATCATGGACATGGAACCTGTGGTTATAGATAACGATAATGACTCCCCGGTGTACCTGTTAGACTCCTGTCGATGCGATTCATTCAAACCTGTCGTAGATTAATGGATCGTGTGTGGGTATTCGAGATTCTAGACATAACTAGATGAGCCAGGTGCATTTAGCAGAGCATGAATCAGGAAATGGCCGATATTAGATACCTGAGCATTTTTATCTGTTCAATAAAAATTTAACTGAATTTTGCCGGTTATTGTACACACAATTCCGCTGTACATTGAACCTGCTTAATTAAAAACACAATCACGTATAAATATTCTAAAAGAAAATTCTGCAAAACGAACCAAACTCCTCGGTCTTCGGGCATTTTTTCAATGTCCATCTTTAGCCGGAGTAATTGTAGCCCTGTAGTCAATTTATGAATATCGAACCTACCCTAATAGACGTATCATTATTCAAAATTTGTAAAATATCCGAAGGCACTTTTACGAGAAGATAATAAATATGGTAAGTCGGACGATGTGTTTATGAGTATGAGATATATCCTTATTTGTCCATAATAATAATGATTATAAATATAGGAGTCGGTTTAGGTTCGGGCAGTTATGCATCATCCGAAATCGAATGAATTCGTAAGACAAGTGCGTTTAAATTTAAGGAAAAGAGACTCAATTGATTAAACAATTTACGTTGTTCCTCACTGTGCTGCTTACTACCCACCTAAAACTTTCGAATACTGAGCTCGCAGTACGTACAGAACATGTTAGTAATATGAATATGAAATTAGTTGATGACGAGTATCATCAAACTTAATTCAGTACTGAATAAGGTTGAAAAAAAAATTTGTATATCCGGATTCTTTTCTTTATCTTTTTCTATTTAGTATTTCTGTATCACTACTGTATCGGAATTGCGTCAGTACTTACACGTTACCTATGAAGCAATTATGTAATTAAGTACTGAAGAAAAACTGTAAAGAAAAATATGTAATAAAAATCTGCCAACCGTCTGGGAGCAACTTTATTATTTTTAAGTAGAAGTCCGGAAGGCGTTTAAGGCTGAGATGCGGAGTAGGTTACTATGCGACTGAAAACCTTAAAAAATAACGTTCCAAATAGCCTCCTGATTATTCTGTGGTCTGCAAGTGGCTACTGGGCCTAACTTCTGTAACATTTTCAAGATCATATCTGGTCCAGTTCTTAAGATATAAAAATAAATTTTTTTTAAAAATGGCTATCCCCTCACTTTCCTCAAAAATTTTACATTTAGTGGATTTCACTTATAACCCTATATACACAAACCAAATTGTATCTTTCTGGTACAATTGGTACTGAAGATATTGTAACCCAAAGTTTTTTACCCGCCATCCCCACACTCTACCAACCTTAAAAATGTTATCCTATGTCTAATGTCCTAGTATCACTGAAGACGCCCACAAAGTTTCAACCTTCTGACATCAACTATTCAGGAGATATGGATTTTAGAATGTTTCAATCCCAGCTTTCAAGCGCTGCGGACGCATTGTTTTGTTTTCACCCCATATCTAACATTTTTTGCAAAACACTATTATAGTTCTAGATAAATTCCAAGTTTCATCCTCCTAGCATAAGCGGTTTCAGAGATCTTGAAACCAAAATTTTTAGTCTAATACGCTCCCCCTCCAAATCCGCTTGCCGTCCATCCGTCTGTCTGTCCGTCCGTCCGTCCGTCTGTCTGTCCGTCTGTCTATCATCCGAACTCAAGAACACCTTGACCTGGGATCTTGAAATTTTGAACCTGGATGTTTGGCGAATTTTTAAGGCTAAGTTCGTTAATGGGCCAAATCGTCCTACTCCTTCGGGTAGCTTTCGTACAAAAAGTTCTTAAGACACGTGTTCATGAATATTGAACAATAACTACGGAACGCCTTAAGCTACGAATTTGAAATTTTGTATGCGTTGGTTTTCCAACAGTTGCAGTTAAATGAATGCATACGAAAGAGTTGGGTCCTTCGAGTAGCTACCATACAAAAATCCTTTAAAAAAACATTAGACGTAAACAAAACCCTTGCACGACAATGTAAATCAAAATTTGTTGTACTAAAATTACTTTTCTGGTACTTCTTCATATACATGCAAAGTTTCTACCTTCTAGCATAACCCGTACATGAAATACAAACCCTCCCCGTCCTTACGGCAGTATTCTGCTCACCCTACCGAAAATTCTATCTTTCTTGGTTGCTCCTATATCGGCACTATACGGACAACTCTCATCGTCATATTTTTAGCAGTTCTCGAAAAATTTAAATCTATGACCCCCTACTCTCTCCTCCGCCCCCCCCCCCCTCACACGCACCACATCCCTGTTAGGGGTCTACTGATCATAAGTTCTGTAATAATTGCAATACCATATCTGAAACGGTTCTTGCGATATACAATTTTTTTGGGAAAATCGTTATCCCCACTTCCGTATTTTACCTCCCCACCACCCTCAGAAATTTTACATTTACCATATTCCACTTATACACCATTATACACAAACCAAATTTCATTATTCTGGCGTAATTGGTTTGAAATATATTATAGTCAGTGGTTCAGCCCTTTAAAATTTTGTTTCTGATATATACCCTGGTATGCCGACAAAACACCAATCACACACATCCCCAACGATATTTTGATGCAAATGGATTCACTGCCATAGTTATATAAATTTCAAGTTTTCGCTTGAAGCTGTTCTTGAGATATAGAAATCAAAATTTTTCACTTAAAGTGCTCCCAATCCAATCTATTTCCCGCTCGCGTATCACTCCTCTACACCCCAAAAGTCACCACATGAAGCGATACAGTCAATCTATCCACCAAAAAATGTTTACTAAAACTAATATCTCAAAGGGATGTGAGCGGCGAACCTTCAAAAAACGCATTTGTGCATGGCGTACGTCGTTTACAGCGGATAAAAATTACAAAATTTCAGAGAAGCAAAATTTTTTAAATTTCAGTTCGATCACAATTCTTTATTATTAAAAATACTTTATTATTAAAATAATAAAGTAAAATAATAAATTAATAAAATTAGTTGAAATGGGTCTGGTTAAGCCAGAAGCATTCGTACTTATTCCTATCTTTTAAGGTCATGCACCAGCACAAGACGAGGACAACATGGCATAGATTGACCTGGTTAGCAGCCGCAGTGGAGTTTTAGGTCATTCTTTCTCGGTTTTTCCTGATTGACACGGGATCTTATTCCGAATTATATACCCGGGTAAGTCGACGTGAAATTTTTGTTCTAACTGCCACCCTGCAAGAAAAATAGGCATGATTCAGAACTGAATCAGCTATTGTTTTGCAATGCCATCACAGCTATGATTTATACCCGACCGTTCCATGATTTACTTTATTATTTTTAATAATAAAGTATTGTTATCGACCTGAAATTTCAAAAACTTTGCTACCCTGAAATTTTGTATTTTCACGTTTTAGAACTAGTAGACCCCAAAAAAGCAAAAAAAAAAATGTCCGTCTGTCCGCCGTAGACGTCGTACGCCGTACGCAAAACCGTTTGAAGATGCGTATCTCACAAACCCTTTGAGATATTAAGTTGAAATTTTTATGGTGGGTAGAGTGGGTGAACTCCTACGAGTGGTAGCTTTTGAAAGGGTGCGGGTGTAAGTGGGGAGGAGGGAGGAACGTTTTAGATGAAAAATTTTGGTTTCTAGATCTAGATCCGCTTATGCTAGGAGGCTGAAATTTGGAACTTATTATAACTATAATAGTGGATCCATTTGCAAAAAAATTATCGATAGGGGTTGAGAGGTGTGGGAGTGGGGAAGGGGGAGAACAATACGTTCAAAACGCTTGAAAGCTGGGATTGATACATTCTAAAATCCATATCTCCTGAACGATTGATGTCAGATTGCCGAAATTTTGTAGTTGTATTAAGGGATACTAGGAGATTAGAAAGGGGTTAACATTTTTAGGGGGAGTAGTGAGGTGTGAGGGTGGGGGGTGAAAAACTTACAATATCATCCGACTTAATTGTGCTACGAATATAAAATTTGGTTTCTGTATATAAAATGACCAGTGAAGTCTACAGAATGTAAAATTTTTGAGCGAGAAGGTGAAGCGCTGAAGGTGGGAGGCAGTGATTTGTGAAAAAAATAAATTTTTATATCTCATGAACCGTATCAGACATGATCTTGAAATTTTTACAGGAGTTAGGACCAGTAGACCTTTAGCGGGAAAAAAAATTTTGAGGGTGTGGGTGTAGGGAGCGATGTTGGAAGGGGTAGAACGAAAAGAATTCTGATTTTTATTTCTCGAAAACCACAAAAGCATAGAAAGCTAAAAATTGACGACTATATAGAGTCACTGTAGAAGTATCCTCAAAAATAAAATGTTTGAGAGGGGTAGCAACGTACGGGGGTGGAGGTTAGTTTTTCATATCTCAGAAACGGCTTATGCTAGAGAGCTGAAACTTAGTATGTATATGTAGAAGTACTACAGGAGTAATTAAAGAAAAAAAAAGTTCAACATTTTATTAATGTACAGAGTTGGAGTAAAAAAAATTACCGTGAAAAGGGGTTTTCCAACATTTTCATGAATTTCGTTATTTCAAGCTAAAGAATAACTAGGAGGCTATTTGGAACGTTATTTTTTAGGTTATCAGTCGCATAGTGACCTTCACCGCAGCTCAGTATTAAACACGTTTCGGACTTCTACCCAAAAAATAATAAAGTTTCGCCCAGTTTTTAAAGAACTTGACTAGCTCCCTATTATGCCCCTTAGTATCGCCTCTATAGCGTTAGGTGTTTTTAGAAAAAACCAGCGAAAGCTGACCCAGACTCTCAAGGTTCTTCATATTATGACCACACAAATTATTATTAGCAATTTTACAACATTTGATGTAATAAAATGATCATACGTAAAATCACCTAATTCATGCATAAACGCTATTACCATTAAGTAATCAAGTTTTTTACATGAAATACTATTGTATGTAAAATTACAAAGAGATAAAAATTACAATAACTCGTACGGGAAACTACATTTTAAAACATGAATAAATAAAACAATTTCATATAAAAATAGTAATAATATTTGGAGCAAAAATTGCTGTCAATACCAGTTGTCAATGGAATTTCACAACTCAAAGTGCTGTACATAAAGAAAGATGTTGCAATCGTTTGTCGATTTATCATTTCTTGTGCGGACATTGCTAAGTAAACATCACGATTCGTTTTTTTAAATTTAAATTCTATAATCAAAATGTTTGTTGTTACAATAATGTACAATAATTTTATTGTTTTTTATTTTTGATAAATAAGTAACTTTTTTGGAAATACAACCCTTTTCTTGGTTTTTTAGTTGATTAAATTTTTCCTTAATCAAACAATATTTCCACAACTTTAAAAAGTTTCACATTATTTTCTTGTCATGTTCTAAACGCAATATTGTATTTAGTTGCAAACGCTCCAGCCTACTCTCTAAAATATTTAAGAAATATATTTATATTTATATATTTAAGAAATTAAATTTGTGCTTAGTTCGTGGCATTTTTCGTTCCGCTAATTCTTAGTATTAGATTTTACTAACCTTTGGTTTGCATTAAAAATTATGTAAATTAATTTACATATAGTAATGTAGTTTCCCATGTGGCTACTTGTAAAATATACCCTTTAAGTGAGATAACAATATTATTAAGCTTTTTAATTATTATATGGATAAACACCTCAACAACTGTATTTTTTATCAGAGTGAAAGAAAAATTAAAGTGTTGAATGCTCTAAAAAACATACTGCAGTCACGATCGGCTGCAAGCCAATCGTATAATACTCTAGATGAATACTGAACTCCAATTTATATTGTAGTTGAGGATAAATTACAATTACGTGTGTGCATGTTGTATGTCCTTTATTAAGGACTGCCATTAGATTGCTACTCAAAACTAAAAGACAATTTTCAGTGTTTAGTTTCATATCTTGAACTGGGTAAGTCATCGAAAAAAAATTTCCTTTTTGAAGGACTTTCACATGGGAGGTGCAGGAAGGGCCCACTTGATTTCTTACATATTTATCCTATTCCTTGGAACCATTTAAAAATGAAATTGTACAAAATTTGAAATTCATAGGTTGAAGCGTTCAAAAGTTATCGAAAAATATTGTTAAACACGTGTATTAAGGACATTTTGTATGGCAGCTACCTGAAGGAGTAAAAGGATTTCACTGATTAGTAAACTCGAACTTCGTTTTTACTCAAAACTAATTTGTACAAAATTTCCAATTTATAGCTAAAAGATTACTTGAGTTATAGTAAGTTCCGTAAATTAAAAGAAGACGTTTTGACAGGATATTTGTATGGCAGCTACACGAAGGACTAATAGGATTTTCTTCATAATCATACATTTAGCTTCAACTATTGGAAAAATACTACGTACAAAATTTCAAAGACGTAGCATAAACCCTTCTGAAGTTATCGGCCAATATTCTTGAACACGTATTTTAAGGACATTTTGTATGGCAGCTACCAGAAGGAGTAAAAGGATTTCGCTGACTAGTAAACTCGAACTTTGCTTTCACTCAAAACTAATTTGTACAAAATTCCGAATTCGTAGCTAAAAGATTACTTGAGTTATAGTGAGTTTCGTAAATTAAGTGAATTCATTTTGACAGGATATTTGTATGGCAGCTACACGAAAGACTAACATGATTTTCTTCATAATCATACATTTAGCTCGAACTATTGGAAAAATAACACGAACAAAATTTCAATGTCGTAGCTTAAACCCTTCTGAAGTTATCGACCAATATTCTTGAACATGTGTTTTAAGGACATTTTGTATGGCAGCTACCCGAAGGAGTAGGACGATTTTGCCCGTTAACGAACTTAGCCTTACAAATTCAACCAAACATCCAGATTCAAAATTTCAAGATCCTAGGTGAAGGCGTTCTTGAGTTATCGTGCTAACGGATAGACGGACGGACGGACGGACGGACGGACGTCAGGCGGATTTGAGGTTTTTGGCCACAAATAAACAAAAAATAATTCATAACATTTTTTCGTCCGAGGCTTGGTTCTATCCGTTACAAACTTTTGGGCTGGATTAAACTTATAATGCTCTATATGATTTCATCTAGAGTATAAAAATTAATATACTCGCATTCTTTAGTTTACCGATATTTCTTCTTAATTTATATATATGTATCTATTAAAAATATTAAAAAAAAAAATAGCAGAGCATGGTTTCGATCCACGGACCTCTGGGTTATGGGCCCAGCACGCTTCCACTGCGCCACTCTGCTTCCTAGGAATTTTATTCCAGTTTACTAGCAGTCACTTGGAACTTATTGCTTTTAAAATTTATTATGCGTTTCAATTAAGTTTAAATTTATTAAGAAATAATATAATATTATAATAAATTTAAAATTCAAAAATCCAATAGTGAGACTAATAAACCAAAAATAAAAACCAGCATTGCAGATTTGAAACCAATTGTTCTTAACGTAATGCCAGTTGTGAGGATAATGTAATGGTGTTTCACAATACCGATGATAAAAATACCGTATATGGCTAATTGGAGTGTTTAATGTATGTAGTAAAAAATTTGGTTTTTTTTTTGACATGGTCCCTGTCATTTTCCGTACAGAGCTTACAGTAATTTCAGTGACGACTGATTTTCATTTGACTTTGTCTTTTCTCCGAGAAGACCCTAATTGATATCCTTTTTACTTTATTATTTCAATAATACGGTATTGTGAACGATTTTTAAAAAAAAAAATTTGCTACCTTCAACATTTTTTTTTTCACGTTTCATGACTAGTAGACACGAAAAAAACAAAAAAAAATGTCAGTCCGTCTGTCCGCCGTACGCCGTACATCTACCGGTGTACGCAAAATTGTTTGAAGGCTCGTAGCACCCAAACCCTTTGAGCTATTTAGTTAAATTTTTTTTCATGGGTAGAGTGGGTAGGCCCCCTGAAGTGACCAAATTTTGAGTGGCGGTGGTGTAAGGGTGGAGGTGGGGGAAACGTTTTAGACTGTATAAAAGTTGAAAAATTAAGTTTGCTGAAAGTAAAATTTTTTATGGAGGCGGTGGAGCATGAAAGTGGAGGGGATACGAATTTTTCTTAAAAATCACGTCTCATATCTCATGAACCGTATAAGATAGATGCTTACAATTTTTACCAGAAGTAGGCCTAATAGACTCTCAAAAAAAAAAATTTTAGGGTGAGGGTGTAGAGGATGAGGGTGGAGGAGGGTGAAAGTGAAAAGGTTCCGATTTTTATATCTCGAGAACGTATAATGATATAAAGCAGAAACTTAGTATTTAGATAGAGCTATAATAGGAACACCTTGGAAAAATATAATTTTTTATAGGGGTAGTATGGTACGGGGGTGGAGGGTGTTTTTCCTATCTATAGAACGGGCCATGCTACAAAGTTGAAACTCGGTATCTATGTATAAGTAAGTCAACTAGAAAAGTAATTTAGATAAAAAAAAAATTTCAAATATCCATTGGCGTTCGGAAGGGGCGGGGGGCACAAAAAATTATCAGTGAAAATGGAGTGCATATATTTTACGATTTTCGTAATATCTATTAGGTCCTCCCAAATATTGAATTAATTTTTATTCCACGACTTCTTCATATAAATACCTAGAAGGTTTTTTCAGGATTTTTTGAAATTCGACTCCTAAGGGGGTGGAAAGGGGGTTGTATACCTTTTCACGAATTCAGCCATATCACTCTGGTCTGATCAGATATCGAATATCTTTTCATTTTCAAGGGCTTGCGTAATAATCGCCTAAAACTTGTATTTAAGTTTTTTCCTTTTCAGCCCTAAGAGGGTATAAAAGGGTTGAACAAGTTTTTACGAATTCCGTCATATCTTTTAGAAGTGATAAGAAATTGAATTGGTTTTTACTTTCTCGTGTAGTCTTTTTATTTATCTATTAACTCCTTTCAGGATTTTCGGATATTTAACCCCCAACTGGGTGTAAGGAGGTTGCATATCTGATGATATACCGAATTAATTTTTATTTCCGAAGGTTTCCTATATTAGATATGCAATCCTAACGCTTGTAAGGGGGTTGTATGCTTTTCAAAGCTTCGACATATTTCTTAGGTTTGATGAGATATTAGATCGCTTTTCACTTTCACAGACTTTTTATACATATAATCGCCTACAAACCCATTTCTCAATTTTTCGATATTCAATTCCAAGTGTTTGCATATGTTTTCACAATTTTTTCCATCCTTTAGTTCTGATGAGATATAAAATTGGTTATTACGGCATTTGATGTAATGACCTAAAGACCAATTTCCCGATTTTTCGAATTTCAAAAACCAAGGAGGTGTGAAGGGTTTGCTTACGTTTTCACAAATTTTTCAAAGTCCCACGTCTCTCTTGAGATATCAAGTTGCTTCTTATGAAATCGTTTAAAAACCTGTTTCACAATTTTTTCGAAATTCAAACCCCAAGTGGAAGTAATGAGTTTGTATACGTTTTAACAATTCGTCACATCTCTTAAGTCTGATAAGGCAGCAAATTTGTTTTTACTCTCTATATAATTTACCGAAATTCGAATAGTCTACACGGGCTTTTCCAATGTTTAAGCGGCTAAAAATCTCAATTTTAAATATTTTTTTTTAAGAGCAAAACTAACTTTCCAAGAAACCTCATAATTTCGAAACAACTAATGATATACTCCGACTTTGACCGCTCCCGAACTTTGACCCGAAAAATAATAAAGTTTTGACCAGACCATTGGCAGATTTTTTATTTAACATTTGGAAAGGTCATAACAATTGCCTTAAAGTTTACTGGTAATTTAACATCTGGATAACACGCACCCTACCCACAAGAAAACTGACCTGTGGAAAGTCGTGTGAAATACATCTTCATGTCTGAAAAGTTTTTTTGTTAATGACCAGCATAAGGCTGACTTTGCTCAAAAGGGCGAATATCAGCACCACAGTCCGTGTCTTGACCGGACACTGTCTTATGGATCGACATGCTCAAAGACTCGACCCCTTCTTAAACGACTTCAGTAGAAGCTGCCTGGATGAGAAGGAGGAGGAGACAGTCCTTCACCTTCTCTGTACCTGTCCAGCTCTATCCGCTAGAAGGAAAGCTCATCTTGGAGCTTACTTCTTCAACTGTCTCGGTGATCTTGCCGCAATGGAGGTCGCGAGAATTCAACGCTTCATTGCAAGCTCTAAATGGTTGGACGAGTAGGACCAGATTCGATGATCCTGTGGTAACACAACAGATCTTTTAGATCTAAGTGTGTCCGTGTTCTCACGGGCAGCCACGCGTACCTATCTACCTAATGACCAGCAATAAATTTTTGTCAGTAAGAGGTTATATGCGCGACTAAGAAGTAAACATCTGCCAACGGTTTTGGGTAGAAGTTCGAAACACGTTTAATGCTGAAATGCGGTGTGTTACTATGTGACTGATAACCTACAAAATAACGCTCCACATAGTCTCCTAGTTATTCTTTAAGTTGTCAGTCGCATAGTAACCTACACCCCAATTAACGCGTTCCGGACTTCTACCCAAAAATAATAAAGTTGCTCCCAGACTGTTGGCATATTTTTATTCGCGATATGCACACCCAACCAGTAGGAAATATTAGACCTGAAATTTTGGACTGACTCTTACCATACTAATAATACCTACGTCATAGCTTGCGAGTCCTTCATGAATCACACCTTATCTATACAGTCAAATTTCAGGTCTGACACATAAAATCACGATCAGGTATTGGTAGTAATACCTGTGTCATATCTTACGATTGATTTGTACCTGACCGTTCCATGATTTTATTCACGATATGCATACCCAACCAGTATGAAATATCAGACCTGACATTTTGGTCTGAGTCTTATCATACTAGTAATATCTACTCTAAAAAATCTGCCAACTGTCTGGGCGCAACTTTATTATTTTATGGGTAGAAGTCCGAAACGTGTTTAATGCTTAGATGCGGTGTAGGCTACCATGCGACTGACAACCTAAGGAATAATCAGTAGGCTATTTGGAACGTTATTTTTTAGGTTGTCAGTCGCATGGTAACTTACATCGCATTTTTTCTAGGATATCTCTATAGTGGCTTTATATAATCCTAAATTTTTAGCTTTCTATTCCTTACGGTTTTCGAGAAATAATTTTTTTCCTTTCCATCTCTTTTTACCATCAGCCCCTACACCCCCACCACTAAATTTTTTTCCTACTAGAGGTCTACCGATCCCAACTTCTGTAAAATTTTCAAGATCATATCTGATACGGTTTCAGAAATATAAAAATGACATTTTTTGAGAAATTGCTATCCAAAAATAACTTTCGTGCCCCACCTCCCCGCTCAAAAAATTTACTTTCTGTAGACTCCTCTTGTGATATAATCCTGGTGTAATTGGTTCAGAAAATATTGTAATCCAAAATTTTTCACTCCCCAACCCCACACCCCACCACCCCTCTTAAAAATGTTAGCCCTTGTCTAATCTTCAAGTATCCCTAAGGGCAACCACAAAGTTTCAATCTTCTGACATCAATCGTTCAAGAGATATGTATTTTAGAATGTTTCAATCCCGTCTTTCAAGCGTTTTGGACTCATTGTTTTGCCCCCCACTTCTACACCCCTCAATCCTTATCGATAATTTGCAAATGAGTCCACTATCATAGTACTACATAAGTTCCAAGTTTCAGCTTCCTAGCATAAGTGGTTCCTAATATCTGGAAACCGAAATTTTTCGTCTAAAACGCTCCGCCCTCATCCCTTATTATACCCCCCCCTCCCCCCCCCCCCCCAAGATACCAGTCGTAGGAGTTTACCCAATCTAACCATGATAAAAATTTCAACTTAATACCTCCACGGGTTTGGGAGCAACGCGCCTTCAAACGATTTTGCGTACGGCGGACGGCGGACAGACGGACATTTGTTTTGTTGCCTTTTTTGTTATTTACTAGTCCTAAAACGTGTAAATACAAAATTTCAGGGTAGCAAATTTTTTTTAAATTTCAGGTCGATCACAATACTTTATTATTAAAAAATAATAAAGTAAAAAAATGAAGTTGTTTGTGTTAAATCCTACACCGAATTCTTTTTTGTAACCTAGGAGGAGGTAGAGAACTCTTCTAAGACACTATTTTACTACTTCAAATATTATTTCTCACTTACTGACTTAATAAAACCCATGGCTGTATGTAGGAATCGAACCCAGTGTTGAAAGATTTTGCATTGGCGTGTGTAACCACTGCGCCACCGAAGACCTTTCATTTTCATGTGCAACTTAGCTCAGTGTGGATTATTTTTTAGTACAACCGAACACCTATTGCTTCAAGCAAATTCTTATTAGTATAAATGAAATTCGATTGCTGCAACAAAAATTTTATTGATGCAAACTCATGCCAACTAATTATTTCTGTGCAGGGATAGGTCAAGATCTGGTCTGATTAATGTGACTAAAATCAGATCTTAAAACATTTCCTACATAAAGATATGATTCATATCATATGCATATGGTGAATAACCAGACCTTGCGTTTCGGACATATCGATAGGACGAAATTAGGTCTGATTTTGGTGTATTAAAATCAGACCTTTTAACTTTTCCCCTAAAAAGGTATGAATCCTACCATAAGCGTACATTAAATGTCATAGCTTTTATTCAGCTTTTTATTCACGAATAGGCCAAACTCAAGTCTGATTTTTGTGTGTTCAAATCAGGCCTTAAGACTTTTCCTAGATCATGATGTGATTCATATCATACGAATATGGTGAATAATCAGACCATGCAATTCGGACTTATCGATAGGTCAAAATCAGATCAGATTTTGGAGTGATTGTAATCATACCGTTTAGTTTTCCATCCAAAGTGTTATGATTCATATCATATACGTCGAGCGAACGTCATACCTTGCGTTTTGGGCATATCGATAGGCCGAAATCTGGTCTGATTTTGGTATTATTTAAATCAGGCCTTACGACTTTTCCTACAGGGCAAAAGTATATGGTCTGCAATGTGATCAAAGTACCCTGACAGCTATTACGCACGTCGTTTCAGTTAGGCAGAATTGCCACACTGTTTCGTACTTTTCAAAACATCCTGCGGTTATTTTAACCTTCTAAGTCGAAAGAACCTCTCGTAGGCCTCCATTCGCAATAAACCGACTGGCTAAAACCAAAAATTGTTAAAATAGAGCTACCACAACTTAATTATGTATACAAATTTCAAATATCTCAGTATCTTTCCAAAGATTAGATTTAGGTGTTATAATTGAAAGGAAAATACGTTTTTAATCAATCTACTTAAGTGAAAACTACGATACCATCTCTTCCACATGGCTTTTTGGCTTTGTAAAGCAATTTCTTTGTAAACATTCAGTAATTGAGGTTTCGACTAAACATTAACAAGATCAACAATGAAACCACTTATAATGTATCTTTGTTTCGCTTTACGAACATATCATATAGCGTACGTCGAATTCAAACAGAAGAAAGTCATCAAACAGCGGGCAAAATCAATTTGTCTTGACCAATAATACGAAAATTTTGCTGTCAGTTTCAAGATCTGGGTAGGTTCATATGTGGCTTAATACGTGCCGGCACCATACTGTTCTCATGCTTGATTTGATATAATCCTCCTAAGACTAAATCGAAAACTTGTTAAAGGTGCCTGCAAGCACTTGACTATTACTTGACCGATTGCTATTTGTTATTTGCTATTTTATATGAAACGAAAATGAAAAATCTTTATTTGATTTTGGCCTATTTTACTTTCAGTTGGGCCTTCCTATGTCTAGTACACATTTAAGTTAATCTTATTGTAGTTGAAGCTTGTCGAGATCATCCTACCTGCTGCGCCACTTAATTTCTCTTTCTCGACGCATTGGTCGAGGGAAAACCTTTGAAGATTCACCGGGTGATAACCACCCATATCCCATTTTTCATGCCTTACAAGAGATTCGGTCAAAGGGTATAATGATAATGATAAGATTCAGAATGGGACAGGGTTTCTTCGAAAAGAAAGTATAGACGATAATTAGACTCGTAAATTATTGAATTTTCCACTCGAACGTAAAGATAAATCATCAGGTGGACGATCATACGCGAGCCGAGATTAAAATCTTATTCTCATTGGGTCAAATCAATTAGTTTGGTCGGCAGAACGGTAATTGAAAACAATCAGGTGACCTAAAGGTCAAGTTACATCGATCGCACCAAGATGCTTGCAGACAAACCGATGAAAATTCGTCTTCCGGTTATTAACGAGCCGCATTTAAAAGGCAGGCCGACTATCACCCATCGAGCGTGTTAATTAAAACGAAGAAAATTGAAGAGATTTTTAACTTGACCACAGACCCTGATATGCTCGCGAACTCATGGTCAGTTAACTTACATGTTTAATAATGCACTCGATCCGTTCACCGGCCAGCCGGTCATATATGCGGCCAATAACGGACCAAAACTGATCTTTTTTCGCTTTCTGGAGCCCTCCAAGACCACTGGCTAAGTAGGTCGAAGTCGAGTCGAGTGCAGTAAGGCTTAACAATTTGCAATAAAAAAATAAATACACGGAACCGCCGCATTTCACGATCGAACCGCTCAATCGATCTTAGCAGATATGCACAAAAATTATCGTTCTTTAGCCGTCTGATCGGTCATTTTTCTTCGCTTTAGACCCCAGAGGGTGTTGTAGAAATTCCAGTGTTCGCCACGACATTATGGTTGGCCGGCATATAAAAAGTACCAATAAATATGGTTCTGGAGGTTAATATTTTAAAAGGGAGAACTGATTGATTTCGATCCGTTTTCACCTGGGTGAGAATAAGCGCTTTCCTTATGACTTGAGTTTCATGGCCAATTTTCAATCAAAAGCTAAAACATACCGCAGTCACGCCAATAATATGATGGAAAAATAAACTCCGATTTACTCGTATATTGTAGTTGGGTATGCAGCAGAATGAGGCCTGATAATGCATTATACATATGTAGATTGTCCGTTTTATGGACCGGTCTCAACACAAAAGAGAAGGACACTACCTCCTGTTTTCAATTCCATATCTGATATCTTAGCCAAATCACAGTATGAAACATTTTCCAAGTTTTTTACATGGGGACTGCAGGAAGGACTCACTCCATTTTCAGAATATTTATCCCTTGACCTGAACCCGTTCAACTTTTTAAATTTCTAGGTTTAAGCGTTCTGAAGTTATCGGTCAATATTGGTTAACACGAACACACAGATACCCGAAGGAGTAGGATGACTTTCCCCGCTAACAAATGAAGCTATTATAACAATCACCCTGTACCGTCACGTACTCATACACCACGGCCATTTATTCAACAAACATTTACACCACACAGTAGACGGCGGCACTTGTTCACCACACCTGGGGAAGCAATTCCAAGAACTCTGCTATAAAAGCACCGTCGAAAGGCCCAGACGGTCATTCTATTTTCTAGAACCGTCACGCACTCTAGGGTCATGACTAGCCCTTTAAAGTAGATGTGGGAATAAATAAAGACAAGTTATATATATATAGTTATATATATATATATATCTTATAGCTGTACAAATCCTATTTATCGAAGGTAGACGAAATTTCACCTCAACAGGTCAATAGGTTCTTGATTTACGGTATTTTCGGCCGGACAGACAAATGAGACGGACAGTCAGTGAATTTCGGGTTTTTTTTTAAATAACTGAAAACAAAGTGATATAAAACTTTTTTTTGGTTGGAGGCTCCGTTCTATCCGTTACAAACTGAACAGATTTCATCTAAAAATAAAAATTAAAACCCTTTAATTTCAGCTCACTTAATTTAGAAACCTGTAATTCCGATATTATTTATTTGTTGAATGAACAGAGATTTTTATACTCTAGATGAAATCATATCGCCTTGTCGGAAGAACAGTGACGCAACTGCAATTTTGATAATTTTTTGTTTTCACATTTCAATATTTTGTGGTTTTGCTATTCTTGCATAAAATCGTTCCCCGGTGTTTTAAACGAACGTGCTCTTGATCGAAGCTGTCTATAGTAACTATTAATAAGCTCGTATGCCTTGTGGGCAATTGTCAAAAATGATTTTGTTTCTCCGAAAAAAATTAAAATTTTTTGCAGTTGCGTCACTGTTCTTCCGACACGGCGATATAGAGTATTATAAGTTTAATCCAGCCCAAAAGTTTGTAACGCATAGAACCAAGCCTCGGACGAAAAAAAGTTATATATTATTTTTTGTTTATTTGTGGCCAAAAACCTCAAATCCGCTTGACGTCCGTCCGTCCGTCCGTCCGTCCGTCCGTCCGTCCGTCTGTCCGTGAACACGATAGCTCAAGAACGCCTTCACCTAGGATCTTGAAATTTTGAATCTGGATGTTTGGTTGAATTTGTAAGGCTAAGTTCGTTAACGGGCAAAATCGTCCTACTCCTTCGAGTAGCTGCCATACAAAATGTCCTTAAAACAGGTGTTCAAGAATATTGGTCGATATCTTCAGAAGGGTTTAAGCTACGTCTTTGAAATTTCGTATGTGTTATTTTTCCAATAGTTGGAGCTAAAATTTTATGAAGAAAATCCTGTTAATCCTTCGTGTAGCTGCCATACAAATATCCTGTCAAAATGTATTCACTTAATTTACGAAACTCACTATAACTCAAGTAATCTTTTAGCTACGAATTCGGAATTTTGTACAAATTCGTTTTGAGTGAAAAGAAAGTTCGACTTTACTAGTCAGCGAAATCCTTTAACTCCTTCTGGTAGCTGCCATACAAAATGTCCTTAAAACACGTGTTTCAGAATATTGGCCGATAACTTTAGAAGGGTTTAAGCTACGACATTGAAATTTTGTATGTGTTATTTTTTCAATAGTTGCAGCTAAATGTATAATTATGAAAAAAATCCTATTAGTCCTTCGTGTAGCTGCCATACAAATATCCTGTCAAAACGTCTTCACTTAATTTACGGAACTTACTATAACCCAAGTAATCTTTTAGCTATGAATTGGAAATTTTGTAGAAATTAGTTTTGAGTAAAAACGAAGTTCGAGTTTACTAACCAGCGAAATCCTTTTACTCCTTCTGGTAGCTGCCATACAAAATGTCCTTAAGACACGTGTTCAACAATATTTTTCGATAACTTTTGATAACTTCAAGCTATGAATTTTAAATTTTGCACACGTTCATTTTTAAATGGTTCCAAGGAAAAGGATAAATATGTAAGAAATCGAGTAAGTCCTTCCTGCATCTCCCATGCGAAAGTCCTTCAAAAAGGAAAGTTTTTTTCGATGACTTACCCAGTTCAAGATATGAAATTAAATACTGAATATTGTCTTTTAGTTTTGAGTAGCAATCTAATGGCAGTCCTTAATAAAGGACATACAACATGCACACACGTAATTCTACTTTATCCCCAACTACAATATAAATCGGAGTTTAGTATTCATCTAGAGTATTATACGATTGGCTTGCAGCTGATCGTGACTGCAGTATGTTTTCAAATTAGAGACACTTTTATTAAATAATGAAACTAACCCTGTCATCCTTTTTCTACAAAAATGATTTGATAGTAAATCGCGAAAGTGAATCAATACGTCAGAAACAAATTTATCTGCAACTCGAAAGTGTCTGCAGACACACTTATTCATCTTTATTACGATTAAAAAACGGTTGTCCATGTCTTCTGAAAATTGTACAGTAGGTGTATATATATCGAAAGACTTGTAGCGACTATACGAAATTCGCGCCTTAGGTAGTATTTGAATTAACGCGCTATACCATACCGAGGACTAAATACCTTAAGACCCAATAATAGGTATACCGAGTAAAAATAGTAGGTCTTTTTATACTCTAGATGAAATCATATAGAGTATTATAAGTTTAATCCAGCCCAAAAGTTTGTAACGCATAGAACCAAGCCTCGGACGAAAAAAAGTTATATATTATTTTTTGTTTATTTGTGCCCAAAAACCTCAAATCCGCTTGACGTCCGTCCGTCCGTCCGTCCGTCCGTCCGTCCGTCCGTCCGTCCGTCTGTCCGTGAACACGATAACTCAAGAACGCCTTCACCTAGGATCTTGAAATTTTGAATCTGGATGTTTGGTTGAATTTGTAAGGCTAAGTTCGTTAACGAGCAAAATCGTCCTACTCCTTCGGGTAGCTGCCATACAAAATGTCCTTAAAACACGTGTTCAAGAATATTTACCAATAACTTCGGAACGCCTAAAGCTACGACTTTGAAATTTTGTATGTGTTACTTTTTTAATAGTTGGAGCTAAATGTATGAATATCAAGAAAATCCTGTTAGTCCTTCGTGTAGCTGCTATACAAATATCCTGTCAAAATGTCTTCACTTAATTTACGAAACTCACTATAACTCAAGTAATCTTTTAGGTACGAAATCGAAATTTTGTACAAATCAGTTTTTAGTAAAAATGAAGCTTGAGTTTACTTGTCAGCGAAATCCTTTAACTCCTTCTGGTAGCTGCCATACAAAATGTCCTTAAAATACGTGTTTAAGAATATTGGCCGATAACTTCAGAAGAGTTTAAGCTACGTCTTTGAAATTTTGTATGTGTTATTTTTCCAATAGTTGGAGCTAAATGTATGATTATGAAGAAAATCCTATTAGTCCTTCGTGTAGCTGCCATACAAATATCCTGTCAAAACGTCTTCACTTAATTTACGGAACTTACTATAACTCAAGTAATCTTTTAGCTATGAATTGGAAATTTTGTACAAATTAGTTTTGAGTAAAAACGAAGTTCGAGTTTGCTAATCAGCGAAATCCTTTTACTCCTTCTGGTAGCTGCCATACAAAATGTCCTTAAGACACGTGTTCAACAACACTTTTCGATAACTTTTGAACGCTTCAAGCTACGAATTTGAAATTTTGTACACGTTCATTTTTAAATGGTTCCAAGGAAAAGGATAAATATGTAAGAAATCGAGTGAGTCCTTCCTGCACCTCCCATGTGAAAGTCCTTCAAAAAGGACATTTTTTTTCGATGACTTACCCAGTTCAAGATATGAAATTAAACACTGAACATTGTCTTTTAGTTTTGAGTAGCAATCTAATGACAGTCCTTAATAAAGGACATACAACATGCACACACATAACTCTACTTTATCCCCAACTACAATGTAAATCGGAGTTCAGTATTCATCTAGAGTATTATACGATTGGCTTGCAGCCGATCGTGACTGCAGTATGTTTTTTTCATTGTCTTCAGTTTGAACTACAACTGACAAATTCAAATGACTGACAGGAGATGTCAAAATTATCGTTCCGCAATGCAAAATTAAATAGCAGAACATTTAAATGGTGGCAGCAAAGTGGTCTCCACGGTTTCAGTACCATCTATTGGTAGATGAGCGAACTGTCAAATCGTGGCAGAATTTTGACATGAGCTCCGTACCACTAAACAGAAAACCTACGCGAAAATCGAGTTGGCAAAATTTTGGCAACTTTTTTTACATGCACTTCATATGGTTGGCAAAATTTTGTTTGAGGTCCGTACTAGGCTTAAAGATAAAAACTTTAGAGATATGACGTATTTTTATTTTTACTTACGGTTTGAAAAGTAAAAAATCCTTAATTAAGGTTTTAGACGAATATATAAAAACACTGTGGAAAATTTGAAAACTTATTCGATATCTAATCAAACCCAGGGGGCCACGGACTCAGCGAACTCAAGGTGGGAGCAGCTAACGAGCTGTAGGATCTCTAGGGCATTCTGGCCAAGGCTGGACAGACTAAAGTCTAGGGAAATATTGACATGGAATAGGGAAAGATTGCGGTTACTCATCGGAATACTGACGGGGCATTGCTTGCTAGGGAAGCATGCTATGCGGATGGGGATAGCTCACTCTGACGTGTGTAGGTACTGCCTTGACCTATATTCTGAGGAGGACATTACCCACATTTCGTGTGAATGTCAGGCGGTTGCAAGGAGGCTCTTGAAGTAGTTGAAAAAAAATATAGTCTTTTCTTCGACAATTTGAAAGATCTGAGGTTGATAGGGCATGACAAGTTGGTCAAATTTATTAGGGATTTAGGATGTTTTGGGGGTGATTAACTAGTTAGGTCCACAATATCTCCGAAGGGATCGCTATGGGCCCTCTTTTGGTGCCTAGTGTGCGCCACGGCTCAGCGTGGCGCCCCTTCCTAAAACTATAAAACTAAAACTAAACTAATCCAACCCAAGGTACATGGCGAAATTAATGAAAACGTATCCAACCCCTTTATATAACCTTAAGAGAAGCCTTTAAAAAAATCCCGAAAACGCTAGGAATTTATCTGAGGAAACCGTAGAAATATATTCTTTTTTTATATTTTGGAGGACCTAAGAGAAATTATGAAATTCGTAAAAATACATTCACGCATCTCTTTATTTTTCCTTCAACATCAGTACGATAATGGATATATGAATTCAAAGTACTGTTCTAGTACATTTATACATACCCAGCAAGTTCAAGTTTCTGGCATAAGCCGTTTCAGAGATAGGAAAAACACCCTCCAACGCCGTACCAACTTTATTACTTTATAGGTAGAAGTCCAGAATGCGTTTAATGCTCAGATGTGGTGCAGGCTACTGATAACTGAAGATCATAGTAATTCTTTAGGTTGTTAGTAGCATAGCGTTGGTTCATTTTCATCAGTACATTGACCAAATAATTGTAAGGTTAACAGTAGCTAAAATGTGTATTTCGAAGCAAATTTCTTAAGATCAGGTACAGCTTTGTATCGAGGCTTACATCGAATAAAAGGTAATTCGATAACTAACCTAAAACAAGCTGAAACACGTTAAATTGTGATTGTTAGTTTCAAAGATATAACAGTTGATATGAGTGAGGGTTGCCAATGTACCCTGTGTCTGAAAGACTTTTCTTTACCACTCTGCAGAAACTTTTTTTTTTAAATATAACGCGGAATCACACCTGAAAAAGTTCCGACCAAATTCTGGACAATCTGTATAAATTCCATAGAAGTAATAGTGAATTCGATATCTCATTAGACCTAAAAGATTTTCCGAAATACGTGAAAACTTACACAATTACCATACAGCACCCATTTGAAGTGAATATCGAAACTGGTTCATATCGAATTTAATATCTCATTAAACGTAAGAAATATGTCGAAATTCGTGAAAACGTGTCCAACCGCTTTACACCCTTGTGGGCTGAATATCAAGAAAAAAATTAAAAAAATCTGCAAAACTGTTTGTAGACGCTAATATAATGAGCCAGCAGAAGTAAAATTAATTCCATATGTCGATAAAGTTAAAAGAAAGTGCGAAATTCGCGAAAATATATAAAGCCCATTTTCACGGAGAAAATTTAACCGCACCTCTATATCGGAATTTTTCCTCTTTGCTCCAATTACTTTTCGAACATTCTTATACATATCGAGTTTCAACTTTCTAGCGTAAGACGTTACTGCAATCAACCAAAAAGGTTCGTCATATCGACAATTACGGTTGTCATATTGATGAAAAAATTGTTATTTTTCATCCAACAACTGCAGTTGTCAATATGAAAAACGTCCGATAATCGACTTTGTGAGTTGCAAAATTGATTATTGCAATGAAAATCTTGATTTTCAATTTAAGAACCGCAGTTGTCAATATGAAAACTCATCTTGTTGACATGAAAATCGCAGTTATCAACATGAAAATCGAAATTGTTGATATGAAAATCGCAGAAGTCAATATGAAAACCCACGTTATTGATATGAAAATCGCAGTTGTCAATATGAAAACGCACGTTCTTGATATGATAATTGCATTTGTCAACATGAAAACCAAAATTGTTGATATGAAAATCGCAGCAGTCAATATGAAAACCCACGTTTTTGATATGAAAATCGCAGTTGCTAATATGAAAACGCACGTTCTTGATATGAATATTGCAGTTGTCAAAACGAAAAACATCCTGTTCACATAAAAATCACATTGTCAATATGAAAACTACCCAATCTGAACGACCCACGTTGTCAATATGAAAACCGAAGAAATAAAAGAACCAAAAATGCTAACATGTTTTAGGAATTGATATAAACAAAATATTTACATTTCTATTTTAATTTTTTTTCAATTAGGTATGATCTTACTATAATATTTTTTCAAAATGTCAAGCATCGTAAACAGTTTAGGTGAAAGATGCTTTTTGGATATATCTGAATCGAAATAAAAAATAAATTCTATAATATTCCAGAAATTCTTTCATTGAACTGGATATTTTATGTTAAACAAAACAAAACATTTGAAATAAATGTTTACTGCTCTTAAAACATTGTTAAACTTTAGCTTATAGGCAAGGTAAACAAAAACATCTCGTTTCTTTAGAGACAATATGAACGGCTGAATCGGTTCTTCACGAGATGCCAGAAACATAATGTGGTCCTCCAACTATTGCGTGGCTTCAGCTTCAAATAGAAAAGGCTGCTGTGAGTTCCTTATTGAGAATTTCTGCATTGACTTCCCTTTATCCTTATGCAGAATTTGCTTGGTTGGAATTAAATAGCAGTGTATGCTATTGAGGACACATAATATTGCAGCATCTGAAAAGGGTAAAAAAATAAAAAAAAATAACTTTATGCCAAGACTTTTCACTTTTCAATTTATATCACCAGAGTAATAGTCCTTATCAGCAATATTTTTAAGGGCTTCGGTGACTTTCATCTCTTTCACATTTGAAATGAGGAAGTCCTTTATATTTTTATACTCTAGATGAAATCATATAGAGTATTATAAGTTTAATCCAGCCCAAAAGTTTGTAACGCATAGAACCAAGCCTCGGACGAAAAAAAGTTATATATTATTTTTTGTTTATTTGTGGCCAAAAACCTCAAATCCGCCTGACGTCCGTCCGTCCGTCCGTCCGTCCGTCCGTCCGTCCGTCCGTCTGTCCGTGAACACAATAACTCAAGAACGCCATCACCTAGGATCTTGAAATTTTGAATCTGGTTGTTTGGTTGAATTTGTAAGGCTAAGTTCGTTAACGGGCAAAATCGTCCTACTCCTTCGGGTAGCTGCCATACAAAATGTCCTTAAAACACGTGTTCAAGAATATTGGTCGATAACTTCAGAAGGGTTTAAGCTACGACTTTGAAATTTTGTATGTGCTATTTTTCCAATAGTTGGAGCTAAATATATGATTATGAAGAAAATCCTGTTAGTCCTTCGTGTAGCTGCCATACAAATATCCTGTCAAAATGTATTCACTTAATTCACGAAACTCACTATAACTCAAGTAATCTTTTAGCTATGAATTCGGAATTTTGTACAAGTTAGTTTTGAGTAAAAAGAAAGTTCGAGTTTACAAGTCAGCGAAATCCTTTTACTCCTTCTGGTAGCTGCCATACAAAATATCCTTAAAACACGTGTTCAAGAATATTGGCCGATAACTTCAGAAGGGTTTAAGCTACGACTTTGAAATTTTGTTTGTGTTAATTTTCCAATAGTTGGAGTTAAATGTATGATTATGCAGAAAATCCTATTAGTCCTTCGTGTAGCTGCCATACAAATATCCTGTCAAAATGTCTTCACTTAATTTACGGAACTCACTATAACTCAAGTAATCGTTTAGCTATGAATTCGGAATTTTGTACTAATTAGTTTTGAATGAAAAGGAAGTTCAGGTTTACTATTCAGCAAAATCCTTTTACTCCTTCCGGTAGCTGCCATACAAAATGTCCTTAAAACACGTGTTGAAGAATATTGCCGATAACTTCAGAAGGGTTTAAGCTACGTCTCTGAAATTTTGTACGTATTATTGTCCAATAGTTGCAGCTAAATGTATGAATATGAAGAAAATCCTATTAGTCCTTGGTGTAGCTGCCATACAAATATCCTGTCCAAACGTCTTCACTTAATTTACGGAACTTACTATAACTCATGTAATCTTTTAGCTATGAATTGGAAATTTTGTAGAAATTAGTTTTGAGTAAAAACGAAGTTCGAGTTTAATTATCAGCGAAATCCTTTTACTTCTTCTGGTAGCTGCCATACAAAATGTCCTTAAGACACGTGTTCAACAATATTTTACGATAACTTTTGAACGCTTCAAGCTACGAATTTGAAATTTTGTACACGTTTATTTTTAAATGATTCCAAGGAAAAGGATAAATATGTAAGAAATCGAGTGAGTCCTTCCTGCACCTCCCTTGTGAAAGTCCTTCAAAAAGGAAATTTTTTTCGATGACTTACCCAATTTAAGATATGAAATTAAACACTGAATATTGTCTTTTAGTTTTGAGTAGCAATCTAATGGTAGTCCTTAATAAAGGACATACAACATGCACACACGTAATTCTACTTTATCCCCAACTACAATATAAATCGGAGTTCAGTATTCATCTAGAGTATTATACGATTGGCTTGCAGCCGATCGTGACTGCAGTATGTTTAAATTTATTTTCCCATATTTGAAGTATTGATGTGCCCAAATTAAATTAAATATATTCACTTATTATCGCGTGTCTTTTATTCAAAGACTTAAACGTAATGGTACCACTTAACAAATGCGGTTTTCATATTAATCATCAACCACCGAAGTTTTCATATTGACAATCGTGATTTTCATATCGACAATTGTGATTTTCATATCGACAACCGTAGTTTTCATATCGACAACCGTAGTTTTCATATCGAGAACTAATTTTCATATTAACAATCGTGGATTTCATATTGACAATCGCGATTTTCATATCGACAATTGTGATTTTCATATCGACAACCATAGTTTTCACATTGAAAACTAGTTTTCATATTGACAACGGATGTTTTCATATTGACAATCGGGATTTTCATATATTGATAATCGTGGCTTTTACATTGAAAATCGTGATTTTCAAATCGACAACCGAGTTTTCACATCGACAACTGGTTTTCATATTGACTACGGCAATTGTCAGCTTGAGAGAGTATTTTTTGTTCAGCTTGTGTTTTCATATTAACAACTGCGATTTTCATATTGACAATCAAAGTTTGCATATGGACAACCGTGGTTTTGATATTGACGACTGCAAATATCATACATTTTTGGTTTTCATATTAACAACTGTAGTTTTCATATTGACTACGAAAAAATTTAAAAACAAGTATTCGTCATATTAACAACTTGGTTGTAAAACGTGATTACAATATGGTGAAAACCGTTGTCATTTTAAAAATTTTGTTTGTCAATATGATGATTTCAGGTTAACAACTACCGATTCTCAATACGAAAACCAACATTTTTTTCAGTGTGAGATACCAAAAACATTTCCCACTCCCGTACCTTGTTTCCCTTATCAAAAAATTGACTAGGGCCTATCTATAGTGAACCTATTCAGACGTCAACTCTTAACTTTATATTCTTAACACCTCTCGAGAAATAAAAATCAGAATTGTTGGATTTTTTTTTGTTTTGTTACAATTGCAAAGTCATATCTAGTTCGGTTCCTGAGACATTTTTTTGTAAAATTTTTGTCCTCCTTTCTTCCGTGCCTTAAACCCTCAAATTTCATATATATCATACTCAACTGATAAACTGTTTGCAGTCGATAATAATGTTGTAAGTAGAATAATAATATATTCTAATGAAATTAACCAGTTCCCCACTTTTTATTATCCGAACCGATCATTTGAATCAGAGTTCAGTATTAGTTCTTAAGATGTGACTGCAGTATGTTTATTTATTAATAACATATTCATCTACCAATGCGATCCTCAACCGCCACAGAATAATAACGCACCAATATTTGGCTATCGATCGAATAGGGTCACACACTCACTGATTGATTCAACAAGTCTTAAACAATTTCAAATTTCAAACAATGTCTTAGCAGTTAAAATCAGAAGAAACAAGCTTAATTTAAAGAAAAACTCTGATCTAATTATTTCGTATACACTTTTTTGTTACGAATGTATACCAACATAAAGTCCATACGAATTTGCAATGATACGGGGATACGGCCACGATATTCTCGTACCTACATAAATTAACTAATTGGCATGGTGTTAATGTGAAATTTTCTCTAATTTTACGCAACTAATTTTTATTGGCAGTTTACCGGTTAAAAGTTAAAATGCTCTAAATGTGTATAGCAACGTTAATCTCAATTTTTTAATTTGCCCGTGTCTTAGGAATGGTTTTTTTTACATTTTCATTCCTTACTGCTACTGGTTGCACATTTTCATGTGGAACGTATGCTTCAAGTTGAATAAATTAACTTAATTTAATTTTAAGGTTAAGTACTTTTTATGGAAAATTATATGTATGATATTCGAATTGAGTTATTATTTTAAACATGGGTTTGTAAGAGCCCATAAGTTCGTCATGCTTTCTGAGAAATAGAATAATTTAAGTACATATATAGGAATAATAACATTGCAATTCTACTTAATATGATAAGCGATTCATCAGACACAGTTGTAATTACAATTAATTGAATTTACTTTCATTGATTTGAAAGAAATTTTATTCAAATTGAATGAATTCAATTAAAATAACAGGGATATAACTTGTTCCAATGCTGTATTATATTTTATTACCATTAAGAAAATATTAACGGCTCAAGTTTATCTATCTTTCGTTCTTCGTTTACGTCTAGCTATAAAAAAAAATAAAAATATTAAATTTCGGTTTATGTCTTTGCTTAGATCGACTAGTTATAAAACAGCTGAGGAAGTCGAGGAGAGAGTAAAGTTGAACAAGTTTTATTGCATGAAAAACATACAAAATTAATTTTTTTTCTGCTGTAAATATCGGTTTTGGTCCCAATAAAGTTGTTAAAAGCAGTAATGTTTGAAATATGTAAAAGTATGATATAGCAATTTAAAAAATATAAAATAAAAATATACGAAATGTAAAAAATTCCTCGGGCGTTATGTCGTGCGTCGATCGTCGTGCGGCTTTAGTCAAGAAGAGAGCGTGACCATGCGGTGCTTCCCTTTTTATATCGCGATTTCAGGAAGCGGTTATTGATGTACACAATGAAGTTAAGCAAAGTTTACAATACTTCGGTTTACAATGCCTAATCATGTTACTCTACGATAATACTGAATCCCACATAAATGTGACGAAATTACATTTTTTTTTTGGGAATTTCCGTGCATTTTAATGCATAAAATTTGCTAAAACCTTGCGAAGATTTGCATTCAACAGAAAGTAGGTGTAAAGCTGATATTAGGTTCAAAATGTAGTCAAATTATCAAATAGCAGAAGCAACTAGTGCACCCACTTCTTCGTTTTGGACGAAATTTTTGGTTTCCAAAATTGGCATTTACGAGTATATAGACCTATGATAGTGGAGCTATTTTCAAAAAAACAGCAAAAAACGTATCTTCTGAACGGTACATGTCAGAAGGTTCAAACCATGTGATTTTTTGGGTGGTATATTACGATCAACATCAATTAAAATTAATTCTACACCGAAAGAAAAATCATTATTTGAATCAAGTATGATACATTGTTAACTAACAATTAGCCTAAAATGTTCATATCAAATACAAACATTTTTAAACTAAATAAAATTACGTATTTGAATCAACTAATGAAGTATTGTTATTAGCAAAATTGATTAATTTTAACATATATGTGATTGTTTCAAATATGATTTTGTTTTACATTAAACATTTCATTGTCAGATTAATTGTTAAGCAACAAGAAATATGTTCAGTTGAATAATACTCCTGTTTACCACGTTTAAGCTTGATCTAACACGAATATTATTAACTGATATAATAAAATATTTGAAAATGTCAGTTTTCAGTGATTGACCAAGAAATATTCATTGTATGCTAACTGACAAAACTGTTAGTTTTGCAACATAAATCATGAACCATTTTCATTCTATTATCTACAATTGCAGTTTAAAGAAGTAAATTTTAAATTGTTGCTTAAAATTTATGTAAAAAGTTTGAGTTGTTAATATACATTAACTTAAAGGTTAGTGAATTTTTGCTTTAATAGTTTTTGGTTAATGTGTAGTATATTTCTATAACCTCATTGGTAATTTAATTTTATTTTGTTTATACTCTAGATGAAATCATATAGAGTATTATAAGTTTAATCCAGCCCAAAAGTTTGTAACGCATAGAACCAAGCCTCGGACGAAAAAAAGTTATATATTATTTTTTGCTTATTTATGCTGAAAAACCTCAAATCCGCTTGACGTCCGTCCGTCCGTCCGTCCGTCCGTCCGTCCGTCCGTCCGTCTGTCCGTGAACACGATAACTCAAGGACGCCTTCACCTAGGATCTTGAAATTTTGAATCTGGATGTTTGGTTGAATTTGTAAGACTAAGTTCGTTAACGGGCAAAATCGTCTTACTCCTTCGAGTAGCTGCCATACAAAATGTCCTTAAAACACGTGCTTATGAATATTGGCCGATAACTTCAGAAGCGTTTAAGCTACGACCTTGAAATTTTGTATGTGTTATTTTTCCAATAGTTGGAGCTAAATGTATGATTATGAAGAAAATCCTATTAGTCCTTCGTGTAGCTGCCATACAAATATCCTGTCAAAACGTCTTCACTTAATTTACGGAACTTACTATAACTCAAGTAATCTTTTAGCTATGAATTGGAAATTTTGTACAAATTAGTTTTGAGTAAAAACGAAGTTCGAGTTTATTAATCAGCGAAATCCTTTTACTCCTAGTAGCTGCCATACAAAATGTCCTTAAGGCACGTGTTCAACAATATTTTTCGATAACTTTTGAACGCTTGAAGCTACGAATTTGAAATTTTGTACACGTTCATTTTTAAATGGTTCCAAGGAAAAGGGTAAATATGTAAAAAATCAAGTGAGTCCTTCCTGCCATGTGCCTCCCATGTGAAAGTCCTTTAAAAAGGACATTTTTTTCGATGACTTACCCAGTTCAAGATATGAAATTAAACACAGAATATTGTCTTTTAGTTTTGGGTAGCAATCAAATGGGAGTTCTTAATAAAGGACATACAACATGCACACACGTAATTATACTTTATCCCCAACTACAATATAAATCGGAGTTCAGTATTCATCTAGAGTATTATACGATTGGCTTGCAGCCGATCGTGACTGCGGTATGTTTTTTTTTTAGATAAGCTCTGACTTCGAAAGAATGTACCCAAGCAAGAAATATTGTCTTATCGCGATCTGGGATGACAAACCATGGATTATTCCAATTTTTGATGATTAAATCAAAGACAAAGATTGCTTAGAATTGCTGAACAATTTTGGCAGGAAAAATTTCTCAAAAAGTAGTAACCTTCCTTTGATCCCGTCTTTGGTCAATACAACTGTAAAAATTTGTTTCTAGAGAAGGAGTTCCGCCGCCAATTTTGAAAATGCCCACATCTGACAGAATATCTCAAAACCATTTCATTTATTTTTTTTCTGCTTTGACTTATTCCAAAATTTTGTACAAAAACGGTCAGTATGTAAGTATATTACCGAAGGTATAAAAATATATCGGATTAATCGTATTTGACCATGTTCCGTATGTAGTTTGTGAAAAATTTCTAATATCAGACTATTGTGAACATTACAATTCATATAACGTTTTAAATAATACCGATAAATGTTATACGTATAATATTATATTTATAAAAGTAATCAATTCGATGGGCCTGTTATTAATTTATATTCAAACCCTAATGGCATGATATCCGGTTTTAAAGATTTTTTTAGTCCCTCGAAAAAATTGCATTGATAGAATATAAATGTAATATAGAATAAAATTTAATATACTCTTAAATATAATATCTATGTGAAATTATATAATTTGCTAATAAAAAAATTTAAGGGAGTTATGTTAAAAATTTCTGGAAATTACATAGCAGTCTTTAGCTCTATTGGACAGCTATATCATATTTATGTAAAAAAATGAAATAAAAATAATTATTCATCTTTAAAATGCAGTGCAATCGATTTTAATGTAAGTAACAACACACACTGTTGGTGTATCACGTTTGAAAGTGGTAAAATGAAACTGTTTAACGAAAATATATATTTGTGCATAAAAGACCACTTGCATAATATTTCAGGAATCATTAAAGTACTTCACAAGCATTGATCATGATAATTGAAGCACAGAAATATTTAATTTATTTTGAAGATTGATATTTGTACTCAAATATGAACAGGATTATTTAAAGACAAAATTGGCAATGAAATTGTTGAATCAAATAATGATAGTTGTAATGTTATGAAAACATAATTAACTATTAAACCATATTTGAATTAACAACGTTACTTATTTGTCGCAAAATCAAATAAGGTTTGTATTTGATTTTACCAATGAATTTCTTTGGTGTAGTAAGGGGAAAGTGGAGTGTGGGAGTGAACTAGGGATGTTGGAAAAAATCGATATATCGAAATAGCGATATTTTTTAATCGATAATATCGGCCGATATTTTTTTGAGCGATTTATCGATATATCGACATTCAAATCCGAGTATCGGGCCCGATATTTGTTGTTAAGTATAGCATATTTTAAAACTCAAACGGCATTTTTCATTTCTGCTTATTTTTGTGTATATGTACCTACTCATACTTTGGCCGCATACTCTAGCTATTTCTAGTTGGTATTTTACGTAGCAATCTAACAAGTTACTTATACCGAAGCATTCGGAAAACAAAGCGTCTGAATATCTAAAATTAAGCAAACATCTGTCTCGAACCGTAGTTATAACTCTGACTGGTCATATTGTTACATGAGAAAGCATCTCCATAGGATTAATCTCTCTGAGAGCAAAATATGCAGAATTGGCGATGATGAAAACGAAAGGCCAGAGCACATTCTCTGTGAATGTGACGGACTTGCTCATAAAAGACTTCATCACTGCGGTCAGGGTTTCATGGAACCATCGGAATTCCTGGCTATTCCTCTTCGAAAAAACCATTGAAAGCACAGGGGTCGAAAAGGAATCATAGATAATCCAGAGGGACGTCGCAATAGGCTCAATTGAGGCTTCAATGACAGAGGTGACCAAACCAACTCCAACACGAAAATGGAATATAATAATGTGAATGAGGAATGTCAGAAAGGTTGAAACTAGAAAACTGTTTTTCGATCACGCAAAGTCTATTTCTGTCAAAACAAAAAGATGCAAGACGCGTGGATTCTGTAGGTGAGGGCAACGAGGCAACTATCCCGTGCACCTTGTTGCTATTGGTTTTTAATCTTTTCTTTTTTTTTCGATATCAACATCCCTACTTTGGACTACAATATCTCTTGAATCAGCTTCACTAGAAAAATAAATAGCATGAAAAAATTAAAAAGTTTAGCGCAGACTGTTGGCAGATTTTTTTTTGTATATTTACGTATTACCGTACGTAATACCTTACACCTCCAGGGGGTTTAATATCGAAAAATGCAAAAATCGGTTTTTGCCGTTTATATTTAAAGCCTTTGCAAGTAAAAGTGAATTCGGTATCGCATTAGATCTAAGAAATATATCGGAATTCGTGAAAATATACGCAACCACTTTACACCTCCTTAGGGGGTGGTAGACCGTTTCTAGACGATTATATAAAGAGTTTGGAGAAGTAAAATTAATTTGATAACTCGATATGTCTAAAAGATATAAAGAAAATGCCCCCACCCCCGTATCATTCACTGAACGTATACAGTGTAGACACTACGCAACTTGTCCTGTACCATCAGTGCGTTCCTCCGCCGCATTTTGTATGACTACTTTGTGACAGGAAAAACCACCAAATAACCGATTGGAATCGTTCCGTTTTTTTGTATCATAATTTGACACGGAACGAAGATACATTTTTCGTATCCACTGATACGCAACGAAAATATATACCGACAACAAACAAATACAAATAAAATAAATAAAAAATCTGCCAAATGTGTGTAGCTTTAATGTTTTTAAGACTAATGTTTAATTTTCTAATAGCCTCCCCAAGTGGTACTTTAGATATAAAAAATCTGCCAACAGTCTGGGCGCAACTTCATTATTTTATGGGTAGAAGTCCGAAACGTGTTTAATGCATAGATACGGTGTAGGTTACCATGCGACTGACAACCTAAAAAATAACGTTCCAAATAGCCTCCTGGTTATTCCTTAGGTTGTCAGTCGTATAGTAACCTACACCGCATCTAAGCATTAAAAAGGTTTCGGACTTCTTGCCATAAAATAATAAAGTTGCGCCCAAACTGTTGGCAGATTTTCACTTTATTATTTTTTAATGATAAAGTATTTTTATTTATTAATGTATTTTTTTATCAATAGAATATTCCATAGATGTCAAAGTGAATTTGATCTCATTAAACCTAAAAAAAATTTGGAATTCGTCAAAACTTGAACAATGTCTTACTCTCCTGGGGGTTTAATATCAAAAAATGCTTAAATCGGTTTGTTCCCCGACTATATTCAAAGCATTTAGAAGTGAAAGTGAATTCTATATTTCATTAGACCTAAGAAATATATCGGGATTCGTGAAAAAGAATGATACATACACCCCCTTAGAGGTTAGATATCGAAAATTTGGAAAAATATTTCTAGGCACTTATATTAAGAGGCCGCAGTAGTAAAATTGATTTGATAGCTCTAGAAGTCTAAAATATTTACCGAAATTTGTGAAAATGTGAGAAAAAACCCTTTTTACGGATATTTTTTTACTCCATCTTTGTACACAAACGAAAATCTAATTTTTTTTAGTTTTAATTACTCTACTAGCACATCTACATATACGTATTAAGTTTCAACTTTCTAGCATAAGCCGTTTCTGAGATATAAAAAACTACCCCTCACCCCTGTACCATACTACCCTTGTCAAAAATTTTATTTTTCTAAGGTGTCTCTAAAATAGTTCTATAATATATAGTCGTAAATTTTTAGTGTTCTATTTATTATAGATTTCGAGAAATAAAAATCAAAATGTTTTCCTTTCAACCCCCTTTCACCATCACCCCCAAAACCCACACCCTCAACATTTTTTCCCCTACTAAAAGGCTACTGACTTCAACTCCTGTAAAATTTTCAAGTTCATATCTATTACGGTTCTAGAGATATAAAAATTGAATTTTTTGAAAAATTGCTACCCCCACTTTCATGCTCCACCTCCCCCCCACATTCAGTAGACTCAACTTGTGAACACATATACGGAAGATATTGTAATCCAAAGTTTTTCACCCGTCACCCCACACCCCACCACCCCCCTTAAAAATTTTAGCCGTGCTCTAATCTTGAAGTATCCCTAAAGACAACCACAAAGTTTCAACCTTCTGACATCAATCGTTCAGGAGATATGGATTTTACAATGTTCCAATACCGGCTTCCAAGCGTTTCGGACTCATTGTTTTTTCCCCCACTCCCACACCCCTCCACCACTATCGATCATTTTTTGGGTCCACTATCATAGTTTTACATAAGTTCCAAGTTTCAGCCTCCTAGCATATGTAGTTAATGAGATCTAGAAACCAAAATTTTTCGTCTAAAAAGCTCCCCCCTCATACCCGCTCACAGCACCCCCGCGTTAAAAGATACCATCCGTAGGGGTTCATCCAATCTACCCACCATAAAAATTTTAACTTAACATCTCAACGGGCTTGGGAGCTACGCGCCTTAAAACGATTTTGCGTACGGCGGACGGCATACGGCGTCTACGGCGGACAGACGGACATTTTTTTTTTTGCTTTTTTGGTCTTTACTAGTCCTACAACATGTAAATACAAAATTTCATTGTAGAAAATTTTTTTAAATTTCAGGTCGATCACAATACTTTATTATTAAAAAATAATAATGTAAAACCAAAATGTTTTGTTTAAAACTCACACCGACCTCTCTGAGCTACGAGTCTTTTAATACGTTTACGTACGATGGTCAGACGGACATTTTTTTATCAGCGGATTGATAATGACGTGCAAAAATCAAGAAGGAGTGGGCAGGTAAGGAATTCGTTATTTTTTTTTTACCTGGACCATCCTTAAATAGATTACCTGCAAAGTTTAAGCCTGATACCTCGTTTAGTTTTCGAGAAGCAGCCGTCTAAGCAAGTCGACTTACAAAAATTGTTGAAAATGGATAAAAGTGAATTTCGTGTGTTGATTAAACACAATTTTTTAAAAGGGAAAACAGCTAAAGTAACTAAAGAAAAATTAGATAAGCATTATGGGGACTCTGCACCATCGATCTGAATGATTTACAAATGGTTTTCTGAATTCAAGTGTGGTCGTACGAGCACACAAACCACACCATTTGGACATGAGAAAGCTATCCGCAAGATGGCTGCCGCGTTTGCTCACAATCGACTAAAAACGCAATCGTGTGACAACTTCGCAGCACGGTTTGCAACTGTTTTAACGTAATACAAATGAATTTTGTCGTTGATTCGTAACTGTTGATGAAGCATGGATTCACCACTACACTCCAGAAACCAAACAACAGTCAAAACAATGGAAGGATGTCGGTTCAAGGAGGCAAAACCGTTCTATCAGCTGGAAAGGTTATGGCGACAGTTTTTTGGGATTCCAATGGAATGATATTCACCGACTACTTAAAGAAAGGAAAAACAATGACGGGAGCATATTATTTTGAGTTATTGGTTCCATTGGATGTTGAAATCAAGGCAAAACGGCTTCATTTGGAGAAGAAAAAACTGTTGTTTCACACGTCCGTTGTTGCAACGTCAAAACTGTTTGAATTGCGGTACGAATTTGATTTGGCACCCTGTGACTTTTTATTATTTCCAGACTTGAAAAAATGGCTTGCTGGAAAGAGATTTACCACGAATACAGACGTCATAAGTGAAACCAACGCCTATTTTGAAGGGTTGGACAAATCATATTATTTGGAAGGGATCAAAAAATTGGAAAAACGCTGGACTAAGTGTATCGATCTAAAAGGAGAGAGACTACGTTGAAAAATAAAATAAATTTATGTTTTCTCAATTTTTGCACGTCATTATCAATCCGCCCTCGTATGTGGTTTTAAGGTAATTGATAGATAATAATTGACGACAAATATAAACTCATTGTTCATTCATTCATGCCTATAATTTTCAAACTCTTGAGACCGAAGCATAAAATTGCAGTTGGTTCCATAATTTTTTAGGGTAACTCCTCTCTACGCACCTGATTCCTGGAAGAGGTGAAGTTCATAAATTTGGAACAAATGAAGGTGTAAAGTTCCTATGAAATCCAATTGAGGTTTGCGAAAATTTAAGAATTTAAGACCTTCATTGCGATTATATGTACCATTCCAACTAACATTATTTCTATTTCTCGTCACTTCATGGCAACATTTTCGATAAACGTTAAAAAACGAAAGCGATGAAAACTTCCAGGCGCCAATAAACAGCTATTGGAATCGGTTAAATCAAATCAATAAAACAGCATGTGGCCAATAAGTGGGCTGGATCTCAGACGTGGAAGTAAGACTACACTTTTCATATTTATTTCATTTAAAATTTGAAATAATTGTTCTCAATTATAGTATCCAGTAGAGTTAACATCCCCAGTAGGATGCCTCACTGCTCAATTTTCTTATGTGGTTTTGATAATGCACGCGCAATGAACGAAGACAGTAAACTTTCATTGAATGTGATCATAAAGTTAAGAAGAAAAATTTTGATTTAATTTACTTTCACTATTTTTTCGATCTACGTACTCGAACGAACATAACAATATGAAATGAAAAATTATTTTACTATCTTGCAAATTATGACCTAAATTTTGTCAAATATGTCGGTCGGTTTCAAAGGTAAAGACGCACTAGACTTTGACAATAGATTTAAAAAATGTTTTTCTCTATTCAAAAAAAATATGTTCAATGGGCCCCTAATTCCCCTTTAGATGGAGTTAATCCCTCTAAGATTGTTATTATCCGCCGACATAGGTACTCGTTGAAGATCTATATAAAAATAAATAAAGGCATTGACTAGATAGTCAGAATTTAAACAAATTTTATTTTTATTCGTGGGAAAAAAAATTCAGTCTTTAAATTTTGATATAAGTTTTGACGGGCAGAGGAGTAAAACAAATCAAACATCAAAGAAGGCCGTTAAAATCGAAGTATTAAAGGTGCTAAGAAAGATACTGACGGAAATAATTCTACAAAAAAAGTAGAGAATTTTCGCGTGTTAATTTAATTAACGAGGTTGATAGAATCCTAAACCTATAACAATTATTTACGGTTAAAGCTGCATAAAATCGAACAGTAAGTTTGATGTAATCGCATTCTATCTTTTCTAATACGGTCGACTATATCTTTTTATAACGATAATAGCAGTTTCGAAACTTACGTTACAAACTTAAGAATAAGAACCAATTAGAACGAATTAGATGTGGGTTTCTTTATCAATAGGCCTTCTGAATGCATATACACCGCACTATTAAACCCAAAAGCTGTAGTCGCTATGAAGTGTTTTAGCAACAACACTGTACAAATATATTTATGGGTCTAAAGCATTCAAATATTCTCACCAAGAACAGACCACATGAAAAACGATAACAGTAATGTGGACTATATTATAATAGAAAAAAACAAAAGTATGGAGCAAACAAAAGTATGGAGCAACTTTGTTACTTATGCAAGTTTCAACTCTATAGCGTAACCTGTTACTAGAAATAAAACTGTACTGTACCCATAATTATGCTAGTGTGACATAAAAGAGCCCTTTTGCGTTTTGAATGCACAGTTTTTTCAATGACTTCCGTATGATAGATACAGGGAGTAGTGAGAGGATTTGGTTTTTAACGAACTGAGTGAAAATACTTTTATATTTATGGAATTACGGACGAACCGATAGGCAGCAATCGGATTTTCGGCTTTTTTTTATGGTGATAAAATAATCACATCATTTTAAAAATTTTACATGATATTATTACAACTTTCAACTGTTAAAATAACTTTTTTTTGTTTTACAAAACAAAATGGCGTCTTTATATGGTATTTCTTTAGGCATCTTTTGCGAGACATCAAAAAGTGCTCCATTTGTCATATTTTTTCTATTGATCTGTGAGGACGCAAATTTGCGTACAAATTTCCTCTCACAAAACTAGACACAGAACATGGAATAAGAACATGGAATAAGAAACAAGACAAAAATGTATTACTAAATACAGCACATAACACACGCACGAAGCAGAGAACATAGAACATAGCACATAGAACATAGAACACGGAACATAGAACCTGGAAGAATTATTTATAAAAAAAAGGTGCCGGAGCAAAAAAGGCCTGTATGCCAGCGGGAACCACAACAAACCACAGGCGGTGTTGCGCGGCTGACTAAACCCGCCGGCAAATTCCATACAAAACCCACCGAGACTGTATACAGGCATGAGCAGACACGCACCGCGAATTATAAAACAATGAAAATTATCACAAATAAAAAAATGGCTAAAATTATAATTCGCGGTCTCTGAGTGTTGTCGGCGAAATATAAGGGCGAGCAAAAATAGGTCTCCGAAGCCAGTGGGCGGCGAGTCTTTTGGGACGAAGGTTGTGGTTTTATTGACCCGCCTGAGAAACTTAAGACTTGCCGAGCTCGATCTTCCTGGCTTTGTTTGGGCTTGATGAATCCTCTAATACACTAGCTTTGGAACCTCGAAGAACTGGATCTATGGCCGTCACTGTCCAGTCTCCACTTTATGTGAGGGTGTGTTCGATGAATCCGAATCACATAACCTGGAACTGCACGACAGTAAGACACCGCTTCTAGTCCAAGCCCAGCCACCTTAGACGCAGAGGAAACCAACAGCAGAGAAGATCCAGAAGCAGAAGCAGCAAAAGTCAGAAGCACAGACGATCGCGAGCAGAGAAATCCAAGCAAAGGGGAAACCAGCGGAGTAAATCAAGCCACGAGGTAGCAACAATCCTAGCACCGGAGCGGACCAGGCGGTGATGAACGAAGCAGCGGAGTAAAGCCAAGCAGTGACAGACCCATCGGAGAAGCATGCCACGCAGCGATATACCATGCAGAGACAAGCCAAACATCGGAGAAAGCCAAGCAGCGAAGGACGACGCTACGTTGGGCTCGATAGAGACACCCCGAGCAACAGAGCAAAGACCAAGCAACGATGAGCCAAGCAGCGAAGGACAACGCGACGTTGGGCTCGGTAGAGACACCCCGAGCAACAGAGCAAAGACCAAGCAGCGAAGGAAGGGAAGCAGCGAACGCCAGAAGTAGCGAAGGACGAAGTAGCTAAGGTCAGAAGCAGAGGAGAAACCAAGCTGAGAAATTCCGAAGCAGCGGAGAGCCAAGCAGAGAGAGACCAGACGCAGAGAAGAGCCACGCAGAGAGAACCCGAAGCAAACACAGGGAAAACCAGGAAACGGAGACGTCGAAAATCACCTTACCATATATGAAATCTGAATTTATGAATTTTAATAAATAGTGAAGTCATCAAAATAAATGTTTTGTAGCGAACCCGGACACCCACTGAGTCCCACCCCGGCTATGGAAAAACGAGTCGTTACAGATCTTAAACTGAAAACCAAAACATTTTTCGAATACTGACAGATGAATGTGAAGGACTTATAAAATTATAAAAAAAAATATAAAACAAAAAAGATATGAGGCTTTTCAATTAAATGTTCAATTTTCGACTATTTTTTTGACAGTTTTTACCCCAAAAAAGTGTTTTATTTCCACGATATCCTCAAAACTTTAGGTACATCCTTCCGATATTTATATAGACAGAAAGCTCACAAAAAATTTGCCAAATCGATTCATAACTTTTTGAGCTACAACACGAGAAGTTTTTGAAGATACAGTTTCGAGATAATCGCGTTTAAAGTTTCAATACCTCGCGTTCCTTTTATATAATTTGGCATTTTAGCTTTAAAAAATCAACCGCAGATGACATACTTTCGATCCAAACTGACCCAATTTCTTGGACAACGTATGTTACGCTTTATACTTTCGAAATAGGTAAAAAAAAATGTTTTTTTTGAAAATTGTAATGGGTCTGCTCCCCTAAACGTGGTAATGCACTTTCGCGGTTCTTCTACCACTATCTCGGGCAACACTCATGGATTTAACTACTCCAGTGACTTTAAATTAAAAAAAAAATTACTGATTTAAAATTCTGAACTTTCAGGTAGATCTTCAAGGGACTGGTAGACCTGATAAGGACTTTTGTTGGCAGCTGTAATGACAAGTCGATGCTCTCGCTTTGTTTGAGTTTTCTGCGTCCACATTAAACGCCGCTGACGCCTTTTGCTGCTACATCGGCGACTGATGTCCTTTTACTGCATCGATATTTGTAGATGCCAACGTGACTTTCGCGACGGCAGAGGTCTCTGCTGTCGACATTCGATCGCTGCAGCTACGACTATCAGCGCCGTTGGTTATGGCTGGTTGCTACCTCTGATAGTGCCGCTATGTTGCTGAAGCTGTTGAAGCTGAGTCGACGGTTTTGCCACGGTTTATTCATTTGGCACTGGTGATGCATGCCAGCGACTGGGACAACTGCCTTCCACTTTGAAACACAAATTTTGAAACACAAATTTCATTGACCAAAATATACTTAAGATTACATTAGCTAACAATAATTTTGGGGAATATACCATAATTTAAACATTTTTTTTAGATTACTTGGTGATATATGTATATTGTTGTGAGCTAGGGGTAGTCCGGGATTTCAAGTAAATCACAATCAATTCACACTATTGGCAACGCTTCCCGATTTCATTTACTACTTCATCGCTCTTATCAATAAAATTTCCTTTGCAAATACACTTTCGCATAGAACTGACCATCGTCTCGCTCTCGCAGTAGAAAAACTGATCCCATGTAGAAGTTCCGCGGCGCTTATTTCTTACATGTGTTGAGTTGAGACATTTCCAGAATATTCGGTTGTGAATGTGGAATATTCGAGAAGTGTGCAGAAGTATGTAGAGTTTTCTACGCTATTTGAAGGTTGTTGTTTTTTTTGGAAATTAGTTGCATTGTAAGTTGTTCGGGGTGCCAGGGTGCGCATTTAACAATTTATATAAATAAATATGACAAGGCTAATGTAATATCCAGAAAAGGCCTAAAACTGAATGTTTTAAAAAAAGAGCAAACACAGAACATAACAAACATACAACACATAAGTTGAAACTAGGAAATAAATTGCATTACTTAATGCTAGCTGAAAACTATGGCTTTTGTTAGTTCCTGAAACAGAAACATCTGTAAGATAAATCCTATGCTGGATTTGTTCGGCTACCGGTCTCTAAGAATATTACGTTCAAGTCTTAGAAGTAACTCCATCTGGACAGATGACATATAGAACCAAATAGGAAAACCGTAAAAGTCAGGTGGAGTGTACGTAGAGAGCTTTGATTTCCTGGTTAGTCATTTTAAACTGGTTATAAAATTTAAAATTTCTAGTGAACGTGACGCCGAGGTATTTTAGCTCCTTTTTGACAAAGATGAAGTCGTTACTAATGACAATACGAAAGGTATCAAGAGCATTCTTAGGTGAGCTACTGTCAACGTAGATAATAAGTGCTTCAGATTTTATAGGGTTCAACCTTCCATCGTTCGAGATATGGAGAGAAGATACTCAAGTAGCCATTTAACTGCAGTGAATTTTTCCCTATGATGGGAATACAAGTGGATGTCGTCCACATTTTTGTGTAGGGGTGCTCGATGAGATGTCCGGTGCACTCCCGCCGTAATATTAAAATAGTCAGCATATGAGTTTTTCACTTCGACAATTATATTTCAGGCTTAGAATTTGAAACTTTCTACACATTATTTTTAACTGGTTCCAGGTAAAATGTTAAATGCTAGAAATCAAGTAAGTCCTTCCTGCACCTCCCATGCGAAAGTTCTTGAAGAAGGAAGATTTTGCTTTCGGCGATTTACCAAGTTCCTGGTATGAAATTGAACAATTAAGGTATTTTTTTCGAGTAGAGATGGGTCGTTCCGGGGTGAACTGTTCCAAAAGAACACTTCATTGAAGTGAGTGAGTGAAGCAACTCACTCCTTTTGGTGAACTGCAGTTCCATTGGACACGTGACAAAAAACTTGACCGATCTTTTTGTTTTCATCATCTTTTAGATGTACTGACCTTTTTTTTGGACCTCATCTTCTACATCTACTGACGAAAAGAAGGAACGATGGAACGAATAGTTCCGGAACTACTTCACTGAACTTTACTGACGTTCTTTCTTTGTTTTTTTTTGGTCCTCATCTTCTACATCTACTGACGAAACGAAGGTACGATGGAATGAAGAGTTCCGGAACTACTTCACTGAACTCGTTCCTTAAAGTGAGTGACTCGGAGTGAAGTACTTCACTGAAAGGAACTGCTTTGCCCATCTCTACTTTCGAGTAGCATTTAAATGAGAGTCCTCAATAAAGGACAAGCTAGGTACATGCGCACTCCTTATTCTACTTTAGTTTTTACTTTACCCTCCACCTCCGTACGTTACTACTTCTACTAAAATTTGTATTTTTACAGTGAGCGTCTATAATAGCCCTATGTAGATATACATATCTACATTGGTACACCAACTTTCAGCTCTCTATCCATAGAACTTGACACATAAAAATACCAAAATATTTCGTTTTCTGAAATAGTTCTTGAGATATAAACCACGTAAGAAGTTTTGCTCAATCTATCCACGTACAAAATTAAAACTTAATATCTCAACAGGCCCCGAGCCCTGAAAATGTGAAAAAAATTGAGGACAGCAAATTTTCTTGATATTTCAGTTCGATAACAACAATATACTATTAAAAAAAAACTCAGTAAAATAAAATAAATGTAAACATGGTTTTTGAATAAGTTATAAATTGAGGGACAAGTTACACATTCACTATGATAGCAGAGTGTGTACATTAGATTGTCCGAACAACAATATACTTGAAAAACATTAGTTCAACATAAAGTTCTTTCCAAAAAGTTTCTATATTGTGTTGAAACGATCTCAATTTTGTGTCGCCCACATAACATAGGTTGCAATTCACTCATCCACTTAGCACATTTTGCACACATTGGACAATAATTTCCTTCTGACCCATAAATAAGAATCTTACTTTCAGCTAGGTCGGAAGTCTCAGCCCACAATCGATCATTTTGGCACACTAGTCTATTGTATTGTTAACTACTCGTACTATGGAACTTAAGTTACACCTAGCAGATGCTTCGTTACAGACAATAAAGATTTTTCTCGATAAAATCATGAAGCACTTTAAGGTCACCATCAACGGTGCATATGGATATGAAAAAGATACAAAATCCATGCTCATATCTCATGTGTGCTGCCATATCCAGAAAGACTTTCCAACAGTTCTATCAATTTAGAACTGCAATATAATGTGGGTCAAACGTGGCTCAACTCGACTAATAACAAAAAAAATTATCGATCAGCCGATCGATCGGTACTGAAATCGTAAAGTAGGACACAGTGCATACATCTGAAAAATAATCAGGTCTACCGGCTGTCAACGAGCTATGCAGGACCATATGTGGTTTATATTAGTATCTAATCTGATGTACCTGTACCTACCTATACCAAACCGGAAACCTGATCGCTACTAACAAAGATCAGAAATAAGGAAAACTGATCGACGTTTGATAATAGGCATAACGTACCGACATTATGTCAATCAGATTCGGTAGGCCGATTCAAATTGAGTTTGTTTTGGAAATCAATAACTGGTGTGTCATGTAATTTTACCATTAGGGGCCTTAAGATCACGAAAATTTCTCGATACTGTAATCGGCGATAATTCATACGAGTATCGCGCACCATGACATATGATGACTTTCACTTCTTTCTAATCGCTCCTATGGAAGCAGTGCATTTTATTTTTGATCACATTAAAGAGATTAATCGGTTATTTAAAGGTTTAACCTGACTGTGACTTTTATAGGCCTTCTTATAGGTACAAACCGGTCCGGTCACTAGGTTTCTCTGGAAAGAATAAGACTAGGTGTTGTCCATTTCCATTATGTTTAAATCATTCAAGACAATAAATGCACTATGGGAAGTGGGTTGAATAAAAGCATGTCGGTGGACTAGAATCAGTAAAAAATAATTTAGATAACAATATAAAACGAAAATTCCAACTGATTAAGAATTAGTCTTCAGTGTAGACGTAAATTCAGCATTTGTTCGATTTTATTTTTCACAATTATTTTTCACAATTTTTTTAATCATTATTCTGATAACAAAGTAAAGTTAATAAATTGCTTCCCCAAAATTTTGTATTTTCGCGTTTAAGGACTAGTAGCCACTAGAAAAGCAATAGAAAACCTGTGTTACGGTTAGTTATTGTCGTCCTGCAAGAAAAGAAGAGAATTGTTAGTTTTCAATTCCGCGATCAAATATGTATTAAAATAAAACTTACCAAAGAAGATCACTCCTCGTATCCTTGTTGAACAACTACTCGTCGCGCAGGAACCCGAACCAACCTAAAAAGATATCAGCACAAAGGAGGGAATTAGTTAAATTGTTATTAATTAATTAAAAATAAAGCACGGAAGAGGAAGATGGTTAATAGTACATTGAATTTAGAATTAGTTTTAATTAGGATAAGGAACGTGAAATACTGCTAGGATTAGGATTTAGTAATATTAGGATAGGATTAGGAACAATTGGAACAAAACATTAACGCTAATTTAACAACAATTGGAAATTAACACATAACGCAACATCGAATCACGAATCACATCACTTAGGACAGATCACATCACTGAGGACAAATCACATCACTGAACACGAAACCACATCACTGAAAACGTAAACAAAAACATCACAAACGTAAAATTTTACAATTTTAGCCATCCCTTAGTTCTGATGAGACATACAATTAGTTATTACTTCTACGGGAATTTTATGTAATGGCCTACAAACCAGTATCACAATTTTTCGAAATTCAACCTCGAAGTTGATGTAATGGGTTTGTATACTTTTTCAAAATTCGTCATATGTCTTAAGTCTGATGAGGCAACAAATTGGTTGGAAATTTAAGTCGTCTTTTAATCGTTTAATCGTTAGAAATTGTTTTCTATTTTATGCACATAATTAACTTTCCAAGAAACCCCCTAATCTCGAACTGATGTTACACGCCGACTTTATCTGCGTCCCGGAGTATGACCCAATTGCGTAATTCATGTGTTATGTTTTTTCTGAATAACAACACACCTATCAAAAAAAAAATAGTTTTGCATTTCGAATACATGGACATAACTAAAAATTAAATAAAAGCCACCTATCAGTGAAATCCGCAATTACTTAGTTGCCCACCACATTTAAACTAGAAATTGAAAATTTTGACCAATTCAATATTTCAATGGTTGCAGATAGAACAATTAGTATCAAGACAAATAGTTCTTCCGGCAATCCCTATAAAAAAGTTCTGGATGAAAAATTTGCCATATGGTGAATTATCTAAGGTTTCAGATACTGATTTGCAGACACGGGATATTATCCTTATCTTCTGATTGGCAACCAATCGACAAATTTAGGGACAATTAACATTCAAGCCCACTCCTACTTTCGCTTTATCCTCAAGTACGCTTTAAATCTGAGCTCAGTATTTCTAGGACATCATACGATTAGCCTGCCTACTACACTGAGAGAAATAATTTGTTGGCAAGAGATTGCTTCAATAACCATTATTGCAGCAATCGAAGTTCATTTACGCTAATAAGAATTAGTTTGGAGCAATAGATATTCGGTTGTACAAAAAATATTCGTTTAAGGGAATAAACACGTTGTTACGGATCCATCCGTAACTATATTGTCGACCTGCAAAGAAATAAAACAAATCTTTATTGTTGAATTCAGAATTATATTAGAGTTTACTTACCTCCGAATTGCTTGTTTTTTTGTATGTCTCCCACTCTTCCTGAGGCGATGAACGCTCTTAGCTCAAGCACCTAAAAGTAAACCAATTAAGAAGTATTAGTTATTTTTCAGTAAACACGGAGAAGAGGCGGAAAAACGAAGGAATCAGGTTTATTATGTCATATCAGGGTAAATTAGATTTAGGGCTAGTGTTAGTAGTCAAGTAACTAATCGTATCAAAAACAAGGGGATACTTACGAGAGACGTGACTTCGTCGACGCAACCAACATAAATATTTTTATTCCCACGGAACCGTATCCGTAACCGAACCGAAGCACACAACATCAAAAACAAGTATGCAGCCTAATCGTAATACTTACACTCACCGATGGTTACTCCTTCCTGCGTAGCCACTGACTCCGTCAAACCTGAAACGAAGAAGCAAGGAATCACTTCAGTTATTGATATCAACCGGTGTTAACCAAACAAATTAACACAGAGGAGCACGGTACGAACAAACAATTAACATGAACGACACCCAGAAGACATTTAACGAGAGCACAACACAGAAAACAATTAACACGGAAAACGCAGAACGATCACGGAAATATAGCACAACACCGCACTAATGTCACAACATTGAGAAACGTCACTCGACGACAATACCGACGAGCACTGCACGAACCGCGAGAGAGTGAAGTCGATAAGGCAGATCAGCAAGGTTTGGGTCCATGATAAAAGTCGGATGGTGAATATAAAGTGGACACCGAATCAACCGAAATAAAAGCTAATCAGTACGGGAAGTTATTAAACTTAAGCGAATGACCGGAGAAAACGTTCATTGACCCAGGAAAACGGGGATTTACCGATGGAAAAGCTGACCCGAGGTTTCGCGGGAAGTGCAGGACCCAAAAACGGCTCTTTGAATGTTGATAGTGAGATCGAGCGGAGTGGCACTTAGTTTTTGAAAGAAAGAAGCGAAGGAAAAAGGAGTAATACGGCGGCGAACGAGACCAGGAGGCAGAAACCTGGACGGAGATAACATTAGAGTCGCGTACGAAAAAGCTGAGCAAGGAGTGGAAAAGAAAACCAGACTTCGTGGGATGACGCACCAGCGGCGCCCTAGAATTAATAAGGTAGATAGGAGTAGGAATATTTCGAGTGAGTTCAATTTAGTTAAAAGAATTAGCCTTTAGTGGAATTTATCCCAGACATTTATTATTACTATTTTTATTTTTTTTTTGTAACGTTTATAATTATCACTCGAATTACATTTTCTTATATTTCATTACGACACTGTGTCTGATAAATGTTGTGACGTGTTTCAGCCTCTTTTTCCGTGCATAGGATAATTCGAAGTGAAGAATTTAATAGTGATTTCCCCGATTCAGTGGTTCAAACGGGGTAAATCGTGCAAGAGCGGGCTCCTTAAATTCAGGAACCACTGGCGCCCACGACCCTTCTCTGGGTTCGGCCGGCAAGGGCCCGTTCGCCCCCCTTTTTGGTGCAAGGGGGTTGTAATTGCGGTTTTAAAACTGTTACCGCGAATTTTAACCGTAATAACGTAATACGTGCAATTGAACCATTCTGTCAAGACAATCAACTTAAAAAATTGTGAACTAGCTACGTTCGCCGACAACACTGCTATATTTACCTCCTCCTAGGAACCTAACATCATTATTAACAATCTGCAAACTCAGCTAGATGAATTAGTTTCATTCCTCAATAAATGAAAAATAAAAATAAATAATAGTAAAACTCAGGCAACATATTTCACCAAAAGACGTGCACGCAGGTACCTACCTAATCCGACCATAAACATTCATGGAGAAAGTATAGAATGGAGCCATAATATAAAGTACCTGGGTACATACTTGGATAAAAAGCTCACGTTCCACGAATAAAATATATCACACCTGTACAAAAATGCAGAAATCTATCAGAATATAGTTCATATCCCCTTATCAACAGAAAGTCTGAGTTGTCGACGGAAAACAAACTGCTGGTATACAAATCGGTCATATCCTCTTATACGGAGCACCCATTTGGATCAGTTGTGTCAAAACATTTAAGAAAAAACTTCAAATTATCCAAAATAAATGTTTAATGTCCTGGTCAAACCGTGGCACTTTTCCACTAGGGAATTACATAAATTTGCAATTCTACCTACGGTTGACGACATTATTTCTAATATTTCATCTAAGTTTGCCGCAAAATGCAGGGACTCGGAGAACCCGCTGATTATCTCTAGTATCAACAATATCTTAGTTAGATAAGCTATTGCAGTTAAGCAGTTAAATTAATTTTAACGTTAGTTTTAAATCTTAGGTTTTAAGTCTTGCCTTAAGTTCTGGTTTAAGTAACATCCATGAAGTTTTTTTCAATTCCCATTTTCCTCGCATTATTTATATCACCAAATTTTAACTCATTAACTTCTTCTCACAACTAATCAATAATCACGAATTGAAAATGCCGCAGGGACTGAGCATCGCATTATTTAATATATCTTAAAATATAAAAAATGTAATATGGAGTAATAAAAATCAAATCTAATGTAATCTAGATAACATATGTTTGAAAGTCAGCAAGGCTATGTATGCCCTGTATCCTCTTATAAATAGAAAATCCCAACTTTCTGAGGAGAACAAGATCTTATTGTTCAAAATGGTAATCCAACCCATTATCGCATATAGCTCTCCTGTTTGGGGTCATTGTGCAAAGTCACATATTAAAAAGCTTCAGGTCTCTCAAAATAAGTGCCTCAAAATAATAATGAAGAAACCATTCTTCTTCTCCACTAGAAGTCTCCACGCAGAAGTTAAAGCGCAAACCGTTTTTGAATTAATCTCAACCAGATACTCATCTTTTGTAACAAGACTGGAACTAGTCGACAATCCGATAATACTATCACTCATATAACATCCTACTACTTGACATGCATTGGTGTCTAAATTGTTTTTCTTCAGTTAGTTAATTACCTTTTTACTTTTTTGTTTTCCTTTAATTTAAGTTAGTTTGTAAGTTAGTTTTAAACTCACTACACAAGGTTTTTTGTATAAATTTTTCCTTGAATTTATTTCACTAAAATTCTCGTAGATGCTTCGCTTTGCTGTGCTAACTAGATTTAATTTAACTGTTAAGATATTGAATTATCTGTTCTCTAAATTATTAATTATAAGATGGTAGACAAACTAATAAATATTGATTGAATTGAATTGAATTAATCTAATCTAATCAACTTATGTTGTTTGCGCGATTCTGTTGAAAGAACCGAACAGAAAAATGTCTAGCAACTCAACTTTGATTGCAGCAATATAATATTGGTTGTTGGAATAGAATATTGTTCATCACAAACGATTTTCTGCATCATTCTGCTATGGGAACCGAATGTGTGTTCCGCCAACCGAATGGATGTGTGGTAACTTAGTTACTCCACATTAAGGTAAGTTGCACATAGGGAAATGAAAATGACAGATCTACGGTAGCACAGTGGTTACGCGCGCCAATCCAAGAACTTTCAACACTGGTTCGATTCCTATCTACAGCCATGGGTTTTATTAAGTCAGTAAGTAAGAAATAATATTTGAAGTAGAAAAATAGTGTCTTAGAACAGTTCTCTACCTCCTTCTAGGTAACAAAAAGGAATTCAGTGTAGGTTTTAAAACAAAATATATCCATTTTACTTTATTATTTTTTAATAATAAAGTATTGTGATCGACCTGAAATTTTAAAAAAATTTGCTACCCTGAAATTTTGTATTTTCACGTTTTAGGACTAGTAAACCCCAAAAAATCAAAAAAACAAATGTCCGTCTGTCCGCCGTACGCAAAATCGTTTGAAGGCGCGTAGCTCCCAAACCCGTTGAGATATTAAATTTAAATTTTTATGGTGGGTTGATTAGATAAACCCCTACAACTGGTATATTTCCGAGGGATGGGGGTACAAGGGGAGAGGAGAGGGAAGCGTTTTAGACGAAAAATTTTGGTTTCTAGAGCTCAGGAACCACTTATGCTAGGAGGATGAAACTTGGAACTTATGTAGTACTATGATAATGGACTCAATTGCAAATAAATTGGTTGATATTGGTAAAGGGGTGTGGAAGTTCTAATTCGATTCATTCTAAAATCGATATCTCCTGAACAATTCATGTCAGAAGATTGAAACTTTGTTGTTGTCCTTAAAGATACTTCAAGATTAGACAAGGGCTAACATTTTTAAGAGAGGTGGTGGGGTGTGGAGGTGGGGGTTGAAAAACTTTGGATTACAATATCTTCCGAACCAATTACACCGGGAAGATAAAATTTAGTTTCTGTATATGGGATCACAAGAGGAGTCTACCGAAACTAAATTTTTGGAGAGGGGAGGTGGAGCACGAAAGTGGGGGGACAGCAATTTTTCAAAAAATTGTAATTTTTATATCTCAGAAACCGTATCATATATGATCATGTAAATTTTACAGGAGTTAGGGTCGGTAAACTTCTAGTAGGGAAAATAATTTTGGTGGTATTGGTGTTGGGGGTGATGGTAAAAGAGAATAGAAAGAGAGATGAATAGAAAGCTAAAAATTTAGGATTATATAGAGCCACTATGGAGACATCCTAGAAAAATAAACTGTTTGATACGGGTATTAAGGTACGGGGGAGGGGGGGGTGGTTTTTTATATCTCAGAAACGGCTTATGCTAGAAAGTTGAAACTTAGTACGTATATGTAGATATACTATTAGAGTAATTGAAGCAAAAAAAAGTTCAGATTTTTATTGCCGTTCAGAGGTTGAGTAAAAAAAATTTCCATGAATCCATATTTTCACAAACTTGGTTAAAACTTTTAGACATGTCGAGCTATCAAAGCAATGTTACTTCTGCGTGCTATTTATATAAGCGCCTAGTAACGATCTTCAAAATTTTTCGATATCCAACCCCTAAGGTGGTGTAAAGTGGTTGTGTACATATTCACGAATTCTGATATATTTCTAAGGTATATTGAGATTTGGAATTCACTTTTACTTCAATAAGCTTTAAACGTAGTCGGGGAAAAACAGATTTAAGTATTTTTCTCAATTAAACCCCCTGGGGGTATTGTTGAAGTTTTCACTGATTCCGAAAATCTCTTAGGTTTAATGTGATCGTATTCGCTTTTACTACTATGAATTATTCTATTGATAAAAAAATTCGTAAGTAAATAAAAAAAAATCTGCCAACAGTCTGGGCGCAACTTTATTATTTTATGGGTAGAAGTCCGAAACGTGTTTAAGGATGAGATGCTGTGTAGGTTACTATGCGACTGACAACCTAAGAAATAACCAGGAGGCTATTTGGAACGTTATTTTTTAGGTTGTCAGTCGCATAGTAACCTACACCGCATCTCATCATTAAACACGTTTCGGACTTCTACCCATAAAATAATAAAGTTGCGCCCAGAATGTTGGCAGATTTTTTTTTAGAGTTTACCAACAACCCGCGCATTTGTGGCAATCAAAATTTTAACAAATTTTGGTTGGCTAGATAAGTAATTCCGTTGTCCAATAAACGAAAATTCAGTTCGGCCAACCCCGAATTTCGGTTCCAACAATGGGATAGGAACTTTTCCTGCAACCGTTGTAATTCGTTTGGCATATGTATATTTCTATTGCAGCAATAAATCTGTTCTCTCAGTGTGTGACTGCAATATGTTTTCAAAATATATATTTCTTTAAGCCCTGAAGTTCTTGAGACACATAATTTTGTTCGCCACCTCAAATACCAACATTATTAAGTTTCAACATTTTAGTACAAGCCATTCCAGTGAAAATTTCAAATATTTGCTTTAATTGCTGAATAGTAACATTCCATCAATTTGTTAAATTCCACATTGCCCTTCAACTAAGATCAATAACTTTTACAGAACGTTTTCGTTTGATATACGAATACATATCATTCCTTGGCTGCAATTTAAATAATTCGATATAAAACATTTCAATTCCAACTTCAATCGATTCGCTTCAAGAGCTGGATGAGGAAGGAATTCGTAAAAGAATTACGAATAGATACTGACTACGAACGAGAAAAATAAAAGTGAAATCGGCTAAAACACTCTTTCAAGCTCATGCCATTACAATTCAGTCCAATTACGTGCCAGGAAATTCCTTGCAATTTCATGCAACAGTGTTCCCACTCAATGGGTAGGTAAAGTATGCACCTCTATATAATACGTAATTTTATTACATATCAATGGAAAGAAACAAAATGGAAAATTGTCGACGACAAGCGACTACGTCTTTAAGTCTACGAGTGTAAAATTATGAACCTGTCACAATCAGCCATTAAGCCTATGCTAAATACGACTATCAAAGCAAGACGCATAAAAAGACTTTATAAAATCGACCTTAAAGACAATCAGCGAAAAACACAGTAGACAATCAGAAGACATAAGAGATTATAAAATACAAGGTAGGACAGGTAACCGAAGCAAGCAAACCAACAACAACGTGCTCGCGAAGAGTGGATAATTTCAGCAGATTATCGCCATGTCCTCAAGAACGATAGAAATTACAGGGGCAATCGAGCCTGAAGGTAGATGAATGGGCGAAATGCTGCGCATACTGCTGCTCTTTTATTTACGTTTATTATTCCTGGTGTATTCTAGTGAGTGCAACAAGCCGCAGCAGATGCGAGTACTATTCAAAACCTTCTTGGCGAATTTGTCGCCAGAGTAATTTTCTTATTACGCAAGATAAACCAGTAACAACATAATTCAATGCAAAATACGGCTCTCTTCACAAAGTGCAAAAAATAACGAATTACAGAAAACAACACAATACCTTGGGAAGCTCTTCTCGTGGAAGGGTATTCATTGTTAAATTATGCAGGTAAATAATATAATAACATCTAAGCATATGAGTGATTTCTACTTCTACGTTAAATTAACATTCGCTAAATATATCATTGTACAGATGAAATAACAGCAAAGTATAACTACTGCAGTGTTGAGTATTCTTCTTTGTAAGCAAGGACCGAAATAGCGCCCAATTTTAAAATGAAATTAAATATATCGCCGTGTCGGAAGAACAATGACGCAACTGCAAAAAATTCTAATTTTTTTCGGAGAAACAATATCATTTTTGACAATTGCCCACAAGCCATACGAGCTTAGTAATAGTTACTATAGACAGCTTAGATCAAGAGCACGTTCGTTTAAAACAACGGGGAACGATTTTATGCAAGAATAGCAAAACCACAAAATATTGAAATGTGAAAACAAAAAATTTTCAAAATTGCAGTTGCGTCACTGTTCTTCCGACACGGCGATATAATGTATTGATCTATCACTATCAAATATTTGATCAAAGAAATTTTATTAGTATAGTTTTGAACATCTACATAACATCAAAGACAGTAAGAATAATTCATTTCAATTGAATCACCAAATTTGAAAAGGGCCCATGTCAGTTTTATTTCAAAAAGTACTCTTTCTCTGTTTTCTTACCTTTACGTATAGACCCATGTACCATGAGCGAAAGACACTAATTAAAAAAACTGCCAACAGTCCAGGCGCAACTTTATTATTTTATGGGTAGAAGTCCGGAACGTGTTTAAAATATAATACAGTAGATGCCGCTTATAGTAATCGCGGATAATGTTATAAGCCGCATTTTGTTATCAAAACAAGTTAGTTCCATTTTCCACAAACGAAATTCATCGCTTATTGGAATGAAAATTCGCTTTATGTTATCATTCGGGCCAGATTTCCATACAACATTACAAGTTTTCTGACTGTATTCTTAATCGCTCCTCTTTTTTTTCATGTGAATGTGATCAAAAAGGCAAAATAAAAACATACTGCAGTCACGATCAGCTGCAAGCCAATCGTATAATACTCTAGATGAATACTGAACTCCGATTTATATTGTAGTTGGGGATAAAGTAGAATTACGTGCGTGCATGTTGTATGTCCTTTATTAAGGACTGTCATTAGATTGCTACTCAAAACTAAAAGACAATATTCAGTGTTTAACTTCATACCTTGAACTGGGTAAGTCATCGAAAAAAATGTCCTTTTTGAAGGACTTTCACATGGGAGGTGCAGGAAGGACTCACTCGATTCCTTACATGTTTATCCTTTTCCTTGGAACCATTTAAAAATGTACGTGTACAAAATTTCAAATTCGTAGCTTGAAGCGTTCAAAAGTTATCGAAAAATATTGTTGAACACGTGTCTTAAGGACATTTTGTATGGCAGGTACCAGAAGGAGTAAAAGGATTTTGCTGATTAGTAATTAGTTTTCACTCAAAACTAATTTGTACAAAATTTCAAGTTCATAGCTAAAATAATACTTGAGTTATAGTGAGTTCCGTAAATTAAGTGAAGGCTATTTGACAGGATATTTGTATGGCAGCTACACGAAGGACTAATAGAATTTTCTTCATAATCATACATTTAGCTCCAACTATTGGAAAAATAACACATACAAAATTTCAAAGACGTAGCTTAAACCCTTCTGAAGTTATCGGCAATATTCTTGAACACGTGTTTTAAGGACATTTTGTATGGCAGCTACCAGAAGGAGTAAAAGAATTTCGCTGATTAGTTAACTCGAACTTCCTTTTCACTCAAAACTAACTTGTTTAAAATTCCGAATTCGTAGCTAAAAGATTACTTGAGTTATAGTGAGTTTCGTAAATTAAGTCAGTACATTTTGACAGGATATTTGTATGGCAGCTACACGAAGGACCAACAGGATTTTCTTCATAATCATATATTTAGCTCCAACTATTGGAAAAATAACACATACAAAATTTCAATATCGTAGCTTAAACCCTTCTCAAGTTATCGACCAATATTCTTGAACACGTGTTTTAAGGACATTTTGTATGGCAGCTACCAGAAGGAGAAAAAGGATTTCGCTGATTAGTAAACTCCAACTTTCTTTTTACTCAAAACTAACTTGTACAAAATTCCGAATTCGTAGCTAAAAGATTACTTGAGTTATAGTGAGTTTCGTAAATTAAGTGAATACATTTTGACAGGATATTTGTATGGCAGCTACACGAAGGACTAACAGGATTTTCTTCGTAATCATATATTTAGCTTCAACTATTGGAAAAATAACACATACAAAATTTCAATGTCGTAGCTTAAACCCTTCTGAAGTTATCGACCAATATTCTTGAACACGTGTTTTAAGGACATTTTGTATGGCAGCTACCCGAAGGAGTAGGACGATTTTGCCCGTTAACGAACTTAGCCTTACAAATTCAACCAAACATCCAGATTCAAAATTTCAAGATCCTAGGTGAAGGCGTTCTTGAGTTATCGTGTTCACGGACAGACGGACGGACGGACGGACGGACGGACGGACGGACGGACGGACGGACGGACGTCAGGCGGATTTGAGGTTTTTGGCCACAAATAAACAAAAAATAATATATAACTTTTTTTCGTCCGAGGCTTGGTTCTATGCGTTACAAACTTTTCGGCTGGATTAAACTTATAATACTCTATGTGATTTCATCTAGAGTATAAACAATATCAAAATTAAAGATGATTGCTCTTGGTTTTACATTTATGTAAACACAAAGCGATACATATCATAGATTACTATGAGAAATTTCAGTCTATTCGTAGCTTCTGAAAACTATTGATGTTGATCTCGTTCAACAGAATGAGTTCAACTTCGAGTAAGTTTTCGAGACAGTTTAATAGAAGTGGCGCGGCTGAGCTGACAGATATGACCGAAGCTGGATCTAAAACGCTGTACAAGGCTGTATTTCCTAAAAAGGGAGAGAATCAGCACCACAATAAGTGTCCTGGCCAGACACTGTCTTATAAGCCGGCATGCTAAAAGACGGCGATTCTTTTCAAACGACTTTCTGTAGAAGCTACCTGGATGAGGAGGAAGGGGAAACAGTATTTCATATTCTCTGCAACTTTGTGAAACATTGAAGCTAGAGTTGTAAATAACTTTTAATTAATAAAAAAAATAATATTAGATGCTTCGAGCAATCTATATTCAAGCGTAGGAAAATAAATGAGAAAAATTTTCCCCTTTGTCTATTGTTATCATCCGGTTAATGTTATTGATTATGGCCGGTCCCAAAGTGATTACAATAAGCGGCATCCACTGTATATAAAAACTTTCCTTAAACTAAAGCCAATTTGATATCTCATCAAACATATATATAAATTGTGAAATCGTATGCAATCCCCTTCCACCAACTTGGGGGTTGAATATCCAAAAATCCTGAAAGGTGTTTTTAGATAAATATAAAGAAAGGCCGAGCAAGTAAAAACAAACTCGAAATCTTAGCACTCATAAGAGATGTGACGGAATTCGTGAAAACGTGTTGAACCCTCTAATAGCATCTAAGGGGTTGAAAAGAAAAACGTTTAAAAATGAGTTTTAGGCGATTATAAAATATGCCCGTGGTAGTAAATAGTTATTCGATATAAAATCAGGCCTGAGAGATATGGCTGAATTTGTGAAAATGTATTCAACCCCTTTACACCCACTTAGGGGTAAAATTTTAAAAAATCCTGAAAACGCTTGCTAGGCATTTATGTGATAAATTCGTAGAATAAAAATTAATTCTATATTGAGGAAGACCTAAGAGGTATGACAAAAATCGTGAAAATATATACATCCCATTTACACTAATTACGTTTAAGCCCCCTTCCGGACGCTAATAGATATTTGAAAATTTTGTTTGTCTAAATTACTTTCCTTATTGATTTACATATATGTACATACCGAGTTTCATCTTTCTAGCATAAGCTGTTAAATAGATAGGAAAAACATACTCTCCCAAAAATTATATTTTTCCACTACTACACTGAGAGAACAGATTCATTGCAGCAATAGAAATATATGCCAAACGAATTCCATCGGTTGCAGGAAAAGTTCCTATCCCATTGTTGGGTCCGAAATTTTGGGTTGCCCGAACCGAATTATCGTTTATTGGAATCGAATATATTTTCCGACAACTGAATTATTTGTCTAGCCAATCAGAATTTCTTAAAATTTTGATTGCCACAAATGCGCGATTGTTGGTAAACTCAAAAAAAAAAAGGAGTTGTTTGTGTTAAATCCTACACTGAATTCTTTTTTATTACCTAGAAGGAGGTGGAGAACTCTTCTAAGACACTATTTTTCTACTTCAAATATTATTTCTTACTTACTGACTTAATAAAAGCCATGGCTTGTATGTAGGAATCGAGCCCGGCGTTGAACGTTTTTGGATCGTCGTGCGTAACCACTGCGCCACCAAAGACCTTACATTTTCGTTTTCTTATGTGCAACTTAACTTAATGTTGATTAACTAAGTTAGGTTAAATCCTTTACAAATGACCCCTATTAAACATTCCGCACTGTTCACGATTGATACTAATAATCCGAAACCAATAGCAACTGAAAAATTTATAAATATATTATGCAGTGAGTGGGAATTGAATCCCGGTAGCGATGTTTTCAAGACCTAGTACACTACCACTGGACTACACCTAGCGCATTAATTAAGTTACCGCAACATACCTTCGGTTGACGGAACACACATTCGGTTATCACAACTGAAAGATGCCGTAAATCGTAGGTGATGATCAACATTCTACTGCAATAATCAAAATTGAGTTGCTAGACATTTTTATGTTTGGTTGTCTCAACAGTACTGCACAAACGAATTAACTTGATTGTCTTAACAGAATGATTCTATTGCGTGTATCGCGTTTTTTATTCCCTTGAAGGAATATTTTTTAGTACAAATGAATACCTATTGCTTCAAGCAAATTCTTATTAGCATAAATGAACTTCGATTGCTGCAATAAAAAATTTATTGATGCAAACGCATGCCAACCAATTATTTCTCTCAGTGTATAGTTCTATCCAAATACCAAATTTTAGCAATCCATCATTATGAGTTATCAAGATATAAAAATCGGAACTTTTTTTCTTTTTCACCCTCCACACCCTCACCCCCTACACCCACACCACCAAAATTTGTCTCCCTACTATTGGTCTATTAGGCCAACTTCCGCTAAAAATTTTAAGCATCTATCTTAAACTGTTCTCGAGATATGAGACATGATTTTTTAGAAAAATTCTTATGCCTCCAACTTCCATGCTCCATCGCCACCTTAAAAAAATTTCATTTCCAGCAAACTCAATTTGTCAGCTACACAAACCAAATTTGATTTTTCTAGTGCAATTGGTTCAGGAGATATCGTAATCTAAAGTTTTCCACCCCCACTCCCGCAAGCCAATGCTCCTACTCAAATCTTTGTTTCCGGTCCATTCTCCGAGTGCACATACAGATAGTTAACAAGTTTCAATTTCTTGACATTAACCCTTAAGGAGGTATGGATTTTAGAATGTATCGATCTCGCGTTTCTGACGCATTGTTTTTCCCTCCATCTCTACACCCCTTCACCAATATGGACAATTTTTTGCAAATGCCCACCAAACATTTTAACTCATATGTAACTTGCCGGCGGCTTATAGTAGGCAAGCAAAACCCTTGCGGCAACAATTGCAAAACCCTCGAAAGTAAGTTATACGGCGGACTAAAATGCTTCTTGCCGGTAAGTTACAAATGGCAACTTAAACCCAAGTTGCCTGATTAGCGCTTCGAGCAAGGTTAGTTTATCAGTTCCCTTGCTCAAAACGATAGTTTGGCAAGTTACTTCTAAGTGGCGATTTTAGACTTGCCGGTAAGAATTCTTGCCAGCAAGTCTTAAGTTTAATTTGCTTACCGGTTCTTAAAAATCACTTTCACTAGTACCAAAAAATGCAATAAATAATACAATAGTTAGCACTCACAAGTGTTCTTTCCGACTGATGCGCAACTAATAAATACCCAACGAGAATATGCAATATGGTCTCTATCCATTTGCGAAATGCGTGCCATTTATAAGGGTTAAAAAAATGTTATCCTTACAAATTGCAATCTTTTTGCAAGCATTTAGCAAGAATTTTTAAATCATTGTCTGTGGCAATTACAATTCGATAAAAGGGCGAGCTGATCGCATTTTATTTCCCCTTGCCTAAAAAATGTTGAGGGTAGCAAATTTTTGTTTATAAATCAATTACAATACTGTATTATTGAAATGATAAAGAAAAACAGTATTTTGATTTTTAATTTTTATTTAATAATTAATTTTTGTTGGACTTCAAAGCTTAGTCAAAAATTAACTTCAAGGCTAAACCATTATTCGGAAAATGTTAATAAAAAATCTGCCAATGGTCTGGGCGAAACTTTATTATTTTTCGGGTCAAAGTTCGGGAGCGGTCAAAGTCGGAGTGTATCATGAGTTGCTTCGAGATTATTAGATTTCTTGGAAAATTATTTTTGTTCTTAATATAAAAACATACTGCAGTCACGATCGGCTGCAAGCCAATCGTATAATACTCTAGATGAGTACTGAACTCCGATTTATATTGTAGTTGGGGATAAAGTAGAATTACGTGTGTGCATGTTGTATGTCCTTTATTAAGGACTGCCATTAGATTGCTACTCAAAACTAAAAGACAATATTCAGTGTTTAATTTCATATCTTGAACTGGGTAATCGAAAAAAATGTCCTTTTTGAAGGACTTTCACATGAGAGGTGCAGTAAGGACTCACTCGATTTCTTACATATTTATCCTTTTCCTTGGAACCATTCAAAAATTAATGTGTACAAAATTTCAAAGTCGTAGCTTGAAGCGTTCAAAAGTTATCGAAAAATATTGTCTTAAGGACATTTTGTATGGCAGCTACCAGAAGGAGTGAAAGGATTTCGCTGATTTGTAAACTCAAACTTCGTTTTTACTCAAAACTAATTTGTACCAAATTTCCAATTCATAGCAAAACGAATACTTGAGTTATAGTTAGTTCCGTAAATTAAGTGAAGACGTTTTGACAGGATATTTGTATGGCAGCTACACGAAGGACTAATAGGATTTTCTTCATATTCATACATTTAGCTCCAACTATTAGAAAAATAACACATACAAAATTTCAAAGACGTAGCTTAAACCCTTCTGAAGTTATCGGCCAATATTCATAAACACGTGTTTTAAGGACATTTTGTATGGCAGCCACCAGAAGGAGTAATAGGATTTTGCTGACTAGTAAAGCCAAACTTTCTTTTCACTCAAAACTAATTTGTACAAAATTCTGAATTCGTAGCTAAAAGATTACTTGAGTTATAGTGAGTTTCGAAAATTAATTGAAGACGTTTTGATAGGATATTTGTATGGCAGCTACACGAAGGACTTATAGGATTTTCTTCATAATCATACATTTAGCTCCAACTATTGGGAAAATAACACATACAAAATTTGAAAGTCGTAGCTTAAACCCTTCTGAAGTTTTCGACCAATATTCTTGAACACGTGTTTTAAGGACATTTTGTATGGCAGCTACCCGAAGGAGTAGGACGATTTTGCCCGTTAACGAACTTAGTCTTACAAATTCAACCAAACATCCAAATTCAAAATTTCAAGATCCTAGGTGAAGGCGTTCTTGAGTTATCGTGTTCACGGACAGACGGACGGACTGACGGACGGACTGACGGACGGACGGACGGACGGACGGACGGACGGACGGACTGACGGACGGACGTCAGGCGGATTTGAGGTTTTTGGCCACAAATAAACAAAAAATAATATATAACTTTTTTTCGTCCGAGGCTTGGTTCTATGCGTTACAAACTTTTGGGCTGGATTAAACTTATAATACTCTATATGATTTCATCTAGAGTATAAATATTTAAAATAGAGATTTTTAGCCGATTAAACATTGAAAAAGCCCGTGTAGACTATTCGAATTTCGGTATATTATGTACACTAAAAGCCCATAGAAGTAAAACGAACGAATTTGCTGCCTTATCAGACTTAAGAGATATGACGAATTGTTAAAACGTATACAAACCCATTACTTCCACTTGGGGTTTGAATTTCGAAAAAATTGTGAAATAGGTTTTTAGACGATTTCATAAGAAGCAACTTGATATCTCATGAGATATGACCGATTTTGAAAAATTTGTGAAAACGTAAGCAAACCGTTCACACCCCCTTGGTTCTGGAAATTCGAAAAATCGTGAATTGGTTGGCCGTAATAATCAATTTTATATCTCATCAGAACTTAGGAATGGCAAAAATTGTGAAAACATGTACAAACCCTTGTGGGTTGAATATCCAAAAATTGAGAAATGGGTTTGTAGGCGATTATATAAAAAGTCTGTGGAAATGAAAAGCGATCTAATATCTCATCGAACTTAAGAAATATGTCGAAACTTTGAAAAGCATACAACCCCCTTACACCCATGAGGATTGAATATCTAAAATACTAAAATTGACTTTTTGGCTTTTTTATATAGGAAACCTTAGGAAGTAAAAATGAATTCGATATATCACCAGATATGCAACCTCCTTACACCCACTTGGGGGTTGAATATCCAAAATTCCTGAAAGGAGTTAATAAATAAATATGAAGACAGCACGAGAAAGTAGGAACCAATTCAATTTCTTATCACTTCTAAAAGAAATGACGGAACTCGTGAAAACGTGTTCAACCCGTTTATACCCTCTTAGGGGCTGAAAAAGGAAAAAACCTAAAAACAAGTTTTAGGCGATTATTACGCAAGCACGTGAAAGTGAAAATATATTCGATATCTGATAAGACGTGGGGATATAGTAGAATTCGTGAAAAAGTTTACAACCACCTTCGCACTTCCTTAGGGGTCGAATTTAAAAAAACCCTGAAAACACTTTTTAGGTATTTATATGAAGAAGTCGTACAATAAAAATGAATTCAATATTTGGGAAGACCTAATAGATATGACGAAAATCGTGAAAATATATGCATTCCATTTTCACTGATCATTTATTTTGCCCCCCCTCTGAACGCCAATGAAAATTTGAAATTTTTTTTTATTTAAATTAGTTTTCTAGTTAATTTACATAAACGTACTGAGTTTCAACTTTGTAGCATAAGCCGTTCTATAGATAGGAAAAACATCCCCCACCCCTGTACCATACTACCCCTATAAAAAATTATATTTTTCCAAGATGCTACTAATATAGCTCTATCCAAATACCAAGTTTCAGCTTTATATCATTATAGGTTGTCGAGATATTAAAATCGGAACTTTTTCCTTTTCACCCTCCCCCACCCTCACCCTCTACACCCACACTTCCTAAATTTTGTTTTCCGCTAGGGGTCTGTTAGGCCTACTTTTGGTAAAAATTTTAAGCATCTATCTTACACGGTTCTTGAGATATGAGACGTGATTTTTTTGAAAAATTCTTATCCTCTCCACTTTCATGCTCCACCGCCCCCATAAAAAATTTTGCTTTCAGCTAACTTCATTTGTCAACTTTTATACGCAAACCAAATTCTATTTATCTAGTACAATTAGTTCATGAGATGTCGTATTCTAAAGTTTTTCACCCCCCACCCCCGTACGTCACTGCCCCCACTCAAATTTTTGTTTCCGATCTATTTTCCTAGTATACCTACAGATATTCATTAAGTTTCAATTTTGTGACATTAACCGTTTAGGTTTAGAATTTTAGAATGTGTCGATCTCACCTTTTTTGCATTTCGGACGCATTATTTTTTCCCCCACTCCCGAACCCCTTCACCTATATCGGCAATTTTTTTGCAAATGGGTCCACTACCGAAGCTCTATATAAGTTTAAAATTTCAGCCGCCTAGCATAAGCGGTTGCTGAGATCTAGAAACCAAAATTTTCCGTCTAAAACACTTCCCCCTCCTCCCCCTTACACCCTCATCCCTCCAAATTTGGTCACTTCAGGGAGCCTACCCACTCTACCCAGGAAAAAAAATTCAACTAAATAGCTTGTAGGGTTTGGGTGCTACGAGCCTTCAAACAATTTTGCGTACACCGGTAGTCGTATGGCGTACGGCGTACGGCGGACAGACGGACTGAAATTTTTTTTTGCTTTTTTCGTGTCTACTCGTCATGAAACGTAAAAAAAAAAATTTTGAGGGTATCAAATTTTTTTTTTTTAAAAATCGATAACAATACTGTATTATTGAAATAATAAAGTAAAAACAAAAATTTGAGCCCAGGAGAGCGGAAATTCATTCGGGGGGCGTGGGGGGTACGTGGTGGGTACGAAACGTACACACCACGTACCCCCCAAGGGGTATGAGCGCATAGGCTGAGATTTTTACAAGTGACCACTTAAATTAAAATTAAAATTAAATTCAAATCCGCAAACAGATTTAAAAAAACAAGAATTTGAGCCCAGGAGAGCGGAAATTCATTCGGGGGGCGTGGGGGGTACGTGGTGGGTACGAAACGTACCCACCACGTAACCCCCAACGTACCCCATACTGGGTATGAGCGCATAGGATGAGATTTTTACAAGTGACCACTTAAATTAAAATTAAAATTAAATTCAAATCCGCAAACAGATTTAAAAAAACAAAAATTGAGCCCAGGAGAGCGGAAATTCATTCGGGGGGCGTGGGGGGTACGTAGTGGGTACGAAACGTACCCACCATGTACCCCCCAAGGGGTATGAGCGCAAAGGCTGAGATTTTTACAAGTGACCACTTAAATTAAAATTAAAATTAAATTCAAATCCGCAAACAGATTTAAAAAAACAAAAATTTGAGCCCAGGAGAGCGGAAGTTCATTTTGGGGGCGTGGAGTACGTATAGGGTACGTATGGGGTACGATCGTACCCCATACGTACCCCATACTGGGTATGAGCGCATAGGATGAGATTTTTACAAGTGACCACTTAAATTAAAATTAAATTCAAATCCGCAAACAGATTTAAAAAAACAAAAATTGAGCCCAGGAGAGCGGAAATTCATTCGGGGGGCGTGGGGGGTACGTGGTGGGTACGAAACGTACCCACCATGTACCCCCCAAGGGGTATGAGCGCATAGGCTGAGATTTTTACAAGTGACCACTTAAATTAAAATTAAAATTAAATTCAAATCCGCAAACAGATTTAAAAACACAAAAATTTGAGCCCAGGAGAGCGGAAATTCATTCGGGGGGCGTGGGGGGTACGTGGTGGGTACGAAACGTACCCACCACGTAACCCCCAACGTACCCCATACTGGGTATGAGCGCATAGGATGAGATTTTTACAACTGACCACTTAAATTAAAATTAAAATTAAATTCAAATCCGCAAACAGATTTAAAAAAACAAAAATTGAGCCCAGGAGAGCGGAAATTCATTCGGGGGGCGTGGGGGGTACGTAGTGGGTACGAAACGTACCCACCATGTACCCCCCAAGGGGTATGAGCGCAAAGGCTGAGATTTTTACAAGTGACCACTTAAATTAAAATTAAAATTAAATTCAAATCCGCAAACAGATTTAAAAAAACAAAAATTTGAGCCCAGGAGAGCGGAAGTTCATTTTGGGGGCGTGGAGTACGTATAGGGTACGTATGGGGTACGATCGTACCCCATACGTACCCCATACTGGGTATGAGCGCATAGGATGAGATTTTTACAAGTGACCACTTAAATTAAAATTAAAATTAAATTCAAATCCGCAAACAGATTAAAAAAACAAGAATTTGAGCCCAGGAGAGCAGAAATTCATTCGGGGGGCGTGGGGGGTACGTGGTGGGTACGAAACGTACCCACCACGTAACCCCCAACGTACCCCATACTGGGTATGAGCGCATAGGATGAGATTTTTACAAGTGACCACTTAAATTAAAATTAAAATTAAATTCAAATCCGCAAACAGATTTAAAAAAACAAAAATTGAGCCCAGGAGAGCGGAAATTCATTCGGGGGGCGTGGGGGGTACGTGGTGGGTACGAAACGTACCCACCATGTACCCCCCAAGGGGTATGAGCGCATAGGCTGAGATTTTTACAAGTGACCACTTAAATTAAAATTAAAATGAAATTCAAATCCGCAAACAGATTTAAAAAAACAAGAATTTGAGCCCAGGAGAGCAGAAATTCATTCGGGAGGCGTGGGGGGTACGTGGTGGGTACGAAACGTACCCACCACGTAACCCCCAACGTACCCCATACTGGGTATGAGCGCATAGGATGAGATTTTTACAAGTGACCACTTAAATTAAAATTAAAATTAAATTCAAATCCGCAAACAGATTTAAAAAAACAAAAATTTGAGCCCAGGAGAGCGGAAGTTCATTCGGGGGGCGTGGGGGTACGTGGTGGGTACGAAACGTACCCACCACGTACCCCCCAAGGGGTATGAGCGCATAGGCTGAGATTTTTACAAGTGACCACTTAAATTAAAATTAAAATTAAATTCAAATCCGCAAACAGATTTAAAAAAACAAAAATTTGAGCCCAGGAGAGCGGAAATTCATTCGGGGGGCGTGGAAGGTACGTGGTTGGAACGAAACGTACACACCACGTACCCCTCAAGGGGTATGAGCGCATAGGCTGAGATTTTTACAAGTGACCACTTAAATTAAAATTAAAATTAAATTCAAATCCGCAAACAGATTTAAAAAAACAAAAATTTGAGCCCAGGAGAGCGGAAATTCATTCGGGGGGCGTGGAGTACGTATAGGGTACGTATGGGGTACGATCGTAACCCACACGTCCTCCATACTGGGTATGAGCGCATAGGATGAGATTTTTACAAGTGACCACTTAAATTAAAATTAAAATTAAATTCAAATCCGCAAACAGATTTAAAAAAACAAAAATTTGAGCCCAGGAGAGCGGAAGTTCATTCGGGGGGCGTGGGGGTACGTGGTGGGTACGAAACGTACCCACCACGTACCCCCCAAGGGGTATGAGCGCATAGGCTGAGATTTTTACAAGTGACCACTTAAATTAAAATTAAAATTAAATTCAAATCCGCAAACAGATTTAAAAAAACAAAAATTTGAGCCCAGGAGAGCGGAAATTCATTCGGGGGGCGTGGAAGGTACGTGGTTGGAACGAAACGTACACACCACGTACCCCTCAAGGGGTATGAGCGCATAGGCTGAGATTTTTACAAGTGACCACTTAAATTAAAATTCAAATTAAATTCAAATCCGCAAACAGATTTAAAAAAACAAAAATTTGAGCCCAGGAGAGCGGAAATTCATTCGCGGGGCGTGGGGGGTACGTGGTGGGTACGAAACGTACCCACCATGTACCCCCCAAGGGGTATGAGCGCATAGGCTGAGATTTTTACAAGTGACCACTTAAATTAAAATTAAAATTAAATTCAAATCCGCAAACAGATTTAAAAAAACAAAAATTTGAGCCCAGGAGAGCGGAAATTCATTCGGGGGGCGTGGGGGGTACGTGGTGGGTACGAAACGTACCCACCATGTACCCCCCAAGGGGTATGAGCGCATAGGCTGAGATTTTTACAAGTGACCACTTAAATTAAAATTAAAATTAAATTCAAATCCGCAAACAGATTTAAAAAAACAAAAATTTGAGCCCAGGAGAGCGGAAATTCATTCGGGGAGCGTGGGGGGTACGTGGTGGGTACGAAACGTACCCACCATGTACCCCCCGAGGGGTATGAGCGCATAGGCTGAGATTTTTAAAAGTGACCACTTAAATTAAAATTAAAATTAAATTCAAATCCGCAAACAGATTTAAAAAAACAAAAATTGAGCCCAGGAGAGCGGAAATTCATTCGGGGGGCGTGGGGGGTACGTGGTGGGTACGAAACGTACCCACCATGTACCCCCCAAGGGGTATGAGTGCATAGTTTGAGATTTTTACAAGTGACCACTTAAATTAAAATTCAAATTAAATTCAAATCCGCAAACAGATTTAAAAAAACAAAAATTTGAGCCCAGGAGAGCGGAAATTCATTCGGGGGGCGTGGGGGGTACGTGGTGGGTACGAAACGTACCCACCACGTACCCCCCAAGGGGTATGAGCGCATAGGCTGAGATTTTTACAAGTGACCACTTAAATTAAAATTAAAATTAAATTCAAATCCGCAAACAGATTTAAAAAAACAAAAATTGAGCCCAGGAGAGCGGAAATTCATTCGGGGGGCGTGGAGGGTACGTGGTGGGTACGAAACGTACCCACCATGTACCCCCCAAGGGGTATGAGTGCATAGTTTGAGATTTTTACAAGTGACCACTTAAATTAAAATTCAAATTAAATTCAAATCCGCAAACAGATTTAAAAAAACAAAAATTTGAGCCCAGGAGAGCGGAAATTCATTCGGGGGGCGTGGGGGGTACGTGGTGGGCACGAAACGTACCCACCACGTACCCCCAAGGGGTATGAGCGCATAGGCTGAGATTTTTACGAGTGACCACTTAAATTAAAATTAAAATTAAATTCAAATCCGCAAACAGATTTAAAAAAACAAAAATTGAGCCCAGGAGAGCGGAAATTCATTCGGGGGGCGTGGGGGGTACGTGGTGGGTACGAAACGTACCCACCATGTACCCCTCAAGGGGTATGAGCGCATAGGCTGAGATTTTTACAAGTGACCACTTAAATTAAAATTAAAATTAAATTCAAATCCGCAAACAGATTTAAAAAAACAAAAATTTGAGCCCAGGAGAGCGGAAATTCATTCGGGGAGCGTGGGGGGTACGTGGTGGGTACGAAACGTACCCACCATGTACCCCCCGAGGGGTATGAGCGCATAGGCTGAGATTTTTAAAAGTGACCACTTAAATTAAAATTAAAATTAAATTCAAATCCGCAAACAGATTTAAAAAAACAAAAATTGAGCCCAGGAGAGCGGAAATTCATTCGGGGGGCGTGGGGGGTACGTGGTGGGTACGAAACGTACCCACCATGTACCCCCCAAGGGGTATGAGTGCATAGTTTGAGATTTTTACAAGTGACCACTTAAATTAAAATTCAAATTAAATTCAAATCCGCAAACAGATTTAAAAAAACAAAAATTTGAGCCCAGGAGAGCGGAAATTCATTCGGGGGGCGTGGGGGGTACGTGGTGGGTACGAAACGTACCCACCACGTACCCCCCAAGGGGTATGAGCGCATAGGCTGAGATTTTTACAAGTGACCACTTAAATTAAAATTAAAATTAAATTCAAATCCGCAAACAGATTTAAAAAAACAAAAATTGAGCCCAGGAGAGCGGAAATTCATTCGGGGGGCGTGGAGGGTACGTGGTGGGTACGAAACGTACCCACCATGTACCCCCCAAGGGGTATGAGTGCATAGTTTGAGATTTTTACAAGTGACCACTTAAATTAAAATTCAAATTAAATTCAAATCCGCAAACAGATTTAAAAAAACAAAAATTTGAGCCCAGGAGAGCGGAAATTCATTCGGGGGGCGTGGGGGGTACGTGGTGGGCACGAAACGTACCCACCACGTACCCCCAAGGGGTATGAGCGCATAGGCTGAGATTTTTACAAGTGACCACTTAAATTAAAATTAAAATTAAATTCAAATCCGCAAACAGATTTAAAAAAACAAAAATTGAGCCCAGGAGAGCGGAAATTCATTCGGGGGGCGTGGGGGGTACGTGGTGGGTACGAAACGTACCCACCATGTACCCCTCAAGGGGTATGAGCGCATAGGCTGAGATTTTTACAAGTGACCACTTAAATTAAAATTAAAATTAAATTCAAATCCGCAAACAGATTTAAAAAAACAAAAATTGAGCCCAGGAGAGCGGAAATTCATTCGGGGGGCGTGGAGGGTACGTGGTGGGTACGAAACGTACCCACCATGTACCCCCCAAGGGGTATGAGTGCGTAGTTTGAGATTTTTACAAGTGACCACTTAAATTAAAATTCAAATTAAATTCAAATCCGCAAACAGATTTAAAAAAACAAAAATTTGAGCCCAGGAGAGCGGAAATTCATTCGGGGGGCGTGGGGGGTACGTGGTGGGCACGAAACGTACCCACCACGTACCCCCAAGGGGTATGAGCGCATAGGCTGAGATTTTTACGAGTGACCACTTAAATTAAAATTAAAATTAAATTCAAATCCGCAAACAGATTTAAAAAAACAAAAATTGAGCCCAGGAGAGCGGAAATTCATTCGGGGGGCGTGGGGGGTACGTGGTGGGTACGAAACGTACCCACCATGTACCCCTCAAGGGGTATGAGCGCATAGGCTGAGATTTTTACAAGTGACCACTTAAATTAAAATTCAAATTAAATTCAAATCCGCAAACAGATTTAAAAAAACAAAAATTTGAGCCCAGGAGAGCGGAAATTCATTCGGGGGGCGTGGGGGGTACGTGGTGGGCACGAAACGTACCCACCACGTACCCCCAAGGGGTATGAGCGCATAGGCTGAGATTTTTACGAGTGACCACTTAAATTAAAATTAAAATTAAATTCAAATCCGCAAACAGATTTAAAAAAACAAAAATTGAGCCCAGGAGAGCGGAAATTCATTCGGGGGGCGTGGGGGGTACGTGGTGGGTACGAAACGTACCCACAATGTACCCCCCAAGGGGTATGAGTGCATAGTTTGAGATTTTTACAAGTGACCACTTAAATTAAAATTCAAATTAAATTCAAATCCGCAAACAGATTTAAAAAAACAAAAATTTGAGCCCAGGAGAGCGGAAATTCATTCGGGGGGCGTGGGGGGTACGTGGTGGGCACGAAACGTACTCACCACGTACCCCCAAGGAGTATGAGCGCATAGGCTGAGATTTTTACAAGTGACCACTTAAATTAAAATTCAAATTAAATTCAAATCCGCAAACAGATTTAAAAAAACAAAAATTTGAGCCCAGGAGAGCGGAAATTCATTCGGGGGGCGTGGGGAGTACGTGGTGGGTACGAAACGTACCCACCACGTACCCCCCAAGGGGTATGAGCGCATAGGCTGAGATTTTTACAAGTGACCACTTAAATTAAAATTAAAATTAAATTCAAATCCGCAAACAGATTTAAAAAAACAAAAATTTGAGCCCAGGAGAGCGGAAATTCATTCGGGGGGCGTGGGGGGTACGTGGTGGGTACGAAACGTACCCACCATGTACCCCCCAAGGGGTATGAGTGCATAGTTTGAGATTTTTACAAGTGACCACTTAAATTAAAATTCAAATTAAATTCAAATCCGCAAACAGATTTAAAAAAACAAAAATTTGAGCCCAGGAGAGCGGAAATTCATTCGGGGGGCGTGGGGGGTACGTGGTGGGCACGAAACGTACTCACCACGTACCCCCAAGGAGTATGAGCGCATAGGCTGAGATTTTTACAAGTGACCACTTAAATTAAAATTCAAATTAAATTCAAATCCGCAAACAGATTTAAAAAAACAAAAATTTGAGCCCAGGAGAGCGGAAATTCATTCGGGGGGCGTGGGGAGTACGTGGTGGGTACGAAACGTACCCACCACGTACCCCCCAAGGGGTATGAGCGCATAGTTTGAGATTTTTACAAGTGACCACTTAAATTAAAATTCAAATTAAATTCAAATCCGCAAACAGATTTAAAAAAACAAAAATTTGAGCCCAGGAGAGCGGAAATTCATTCGGGGGGCGTGGGGGGTACGTGGTGGGCACGAAACGTACCCACTACGTACCCCCAAGGGGTATGAGCGCATAGGCTGAGATTTTTACAAGTGACCACTTAAATTAAAATTAAAATTAAATTCAAATCCGCAAACAGATTTAAAAAAACAAAAATTGAGCCCAGGAGAGCGGAAATTCATTCGGGGGGCGTGGGGGGTACGTGGTGGGTACGAAACGTACCCACCATGTACCCCCTAAGGGGTATGAGCGCATAGGCTGAGATTTTTACAAGTGACCACTTAAATTAAAATTAAAATTAAATTCAAATCCGCAAACAGATTTAAAAAAACAAAAATTTGAGCCCAGGAGAGCGGAAGTTCATTTTGGGGGCGTGGAGTACGTATAGGGTACGTATGGGGTACGATCGTAGATTTTTACAAGTGACCACTTAAATTAAAATTAAAATTAAATTCAAATCCGCAAACAGATTTAAAAAAACAAAAATTTGAACCCAGGAGAGCGGAAATTCATTCGGGGGGCGTGGGGGGTACGTGGTGGGTACGAAACGTACCCACCATGTACCCCCCGAGGGGTATGAGCGCATAGGCTGAGATTTTTACAAGTGACCACTTAAATTAAAATTAAAATTAAATTCAAATCCGCAAACAGATTTAAAAAAACAAAACGAAACGTACCCACCACGTACCCCCAAGGGGTATGAGTGCATAGTTTGAGATTTTTACAAGTGACCACTTAAATTAAAATTAAAATTAAATTCAAATCCGCAAACAGATTTAAAAAAACAAAAATTTGAGCCCAGGAGAGCGGAAATTCATTCGGGGGGCGTGGAGTACGTATAGGGTACGTATGGGGTACGATCGTACCCCATACGTACCCCATACTGGGTATGAGCGCATAGGATGAGATTTTTACAAGTGACCACTTAAATTAAAATTAAAATTAAATTCAAATCCGCAAACAGATTTAAAAAAACAAAAATTGAGCCCAGGAGAGCGGAAATTCATTCGGGGGGCGTGGGGGGTATGAGCGCATAGGCTGAGATTTTTACAAGTGACCACTTAAATTAAAATTCAAATTAAATTCAAATCCGCAAACAGATTTAAAAAAACAAAAATTGAGCCCAGGATAGCGGAAATTCATTCGGGGGCGTGGGGGGTACGTGGTGGGTACGAAACGTACCCACCACGTACTCCCCAATTGGCATGAGCGCATAGGCTGAGATTTTTACAAGTGACCACTTAAATTAAAATTAAAATTAAATTCAAATCCGCAAACAGATTTAAAAAAACAAAAATTTGAGCCCAGGAGAGCGGAAATTCATTCGGGGGGCGTGGGGGTACGTGCTGGGTACGAAACGTACCCACCACGTACCCCCCAAGAGATATGAGCGCATAGGCTGAGATTTTTACAAGTGACCACTTAAATTAAAATTAAAATTAAATTCAAATCCGCAAACAGATTTAAAAAAACAAAAATTGAGCCCAGGAGAGCGGAAATTCATTCGGGGGGCGTGGGGAGTACGTGATGGGTACGAAACGTACCCACCACGTACCCCCCAAGGGGTATGAGCGCATAGGCTGAGATTTTTACAAGTGACCACTTAAATTAAAATTAAAATTAAATTCAAATCCGCAAACAGATTTAAAAAAACAAAAATTTGAACCCAGGAGAGCGGAAATTCATTCGGGGGGCGTGGGGGGTACGTGGTGGGTACGAAACGTACCCACCATGTACCCCCCGAGGGGTATGAGCGCATAGGCTGAGATTTTTACAAGTGACCACTTAAATTAAAATTAAAATTAAATTCAAATCCGCAAACAGATTTAAAAAAACAAAACGAAACGTACCCACCACGTACCCCCAAGGGGTATGAGTGCATAGTTTGAGATTTTTACAAGTGACCACTTAAATTAAAATTAAAATTAAATTCAAATCCGCAAACAGATTTAAAAAAACAAAAATTTGAGCCCAGGAGAGCGGAAATTCATTCGGGGGGCGTGGAGTACGTATAGGGTACGTATGGGGTACGATCGTACCCCATACGTACCCCATACTGGGTATGAGCGCATAGGATGAGATTTTTACAAGTGACCACTTAAATTAAAATTAAAATTAAATTCAAATCCGCAAACAGATTTAAAAAAACAAAAATTGAGCCCAGGAGAGCGGAAATTCATTCGGGGGGCGTGGGGGGTATGAGCGCATAGGCTGAGATTTTTACAAGTGACCACTTAAATTAAAATTAAAATTAAATTCAAATCCGCAAACAGATTTAAAAAAACAAAAATTGAGCCCAGGATAGCGGAAATTCATTCGGGGGCGTGGGGGGTACGTGGTGGGTACGAAACGTACCCACCACGTACTCCCCAATTGGCATGAGCGCATAGGCTGAGATTTTTACAAGTGACCACTTAAATTAAAATTAAAATTAAATTCAAATCCGCAAACAGATTTAAAAAAACAAAAATTTGAGCCCAGGAGAGCGGAAATTCATTCGGGGGGCGTGGGGGTACGTGCTGGGTACGAAACGTACTCACCACGTACCCCCCAAGGGATATGAGCGCATAGGCTGAGATTTTTACAAGTGACCACTTAAATTAAAATTAAAATTAAATTCAAATCCGCAAACAGATTTAAAAAAACAAAAATTGAGCCCAGGAGAGCGGAAATTCATTCGGGGGGCGTGGGGGGTATGAGCGCATAGGCTGAGATTTTTACAAGTGACCACTTAAATTAAAATTAAAATTAAATTCAAATCCGCAAACAGATTTAAAAAAACAAAAATTGAGCCCAAGATAGCGGAAATTCATTCGGGGGCGTGGGGGGTACGTGGTGGGTACGAAACGTACCCACCACGTACTCCCCAATTGGCATGAGCGCATAGGCTGAGATTTTTACAAGTGACCACTTAAATTAAAATTAAAATTAAATTCAAATCCGCAAACAGATTTAAAAAAACAAAAATTTGAGCCCAGGAGAGCGGAAATTCATTCGGGGGGCGTGGGGGTACGTGCTGGGTACGAAACGTACCCACCACGTACCCCCCAAGAGATATGAGCGCATAGGCTGAGATTTTTACAAGTGACCACTTAAATTAAAATTAAAATTAAATTCAAATCCGCAAACAGATTTAAAAAAACAAAAATTGAGCCCAGGAGAGCGGAAATTCATTCGGGGGGCGTGGGGAGTACGTGATGGGTACGAAACGTACCCACCACGTACCCCCCAAGGGGTATGAGCGCATAGGCTGAGATTTTTACAAGTGACCACTTAAATTAAAATTCAAATTAAATTCAAATCCGCAAACAGATTTAAAAAAACAAAAATTTGAGCCCAGGAGAGCGGAAATTCATTCGGGGGGCGTGGGGGGTACGTGGTGGGTACGAAACGTACCCACCACGTACCCCCCAAGGGGTATGAGCGCATAGGCTGAGATTTTTACAAGTGACCACTTAAATTAAAATTAAAATTAAATTCAAATCCGCAAACAGATTTAAAAAAACAAAAATTTGAGCACAGGAGAGCGGAAATTCATTCGGGTGGCGTGGAGTACGTATAGGGTACGTATGGGGTACGATCGTACCCCATACGTACCCCATACTGGGTATGAGCGCATAGGATGAGATTTTTACAAGTGACCACTTAAATTAAAATTAAAATTAAATTCAAATCCGCAAACAGATTTAAAAAAACAAAAATTGAGCCCAGGAGAGCGGAAATTCATTCGGGGGGCGTGGGGGGTACGTGGTGGGTACGAAACGTACCCACCACGTACCCCCCAAGGGGTATGAGCGCATAGGCTGAGATTTTTACAAGTGACCACTTAAATTAAAATTAAAATTAAATTCAAATCCGCAAACAGATTTAAAAAAACAAAAATTTGAGCCCAGGAGAGCGGAAATTCATTCGGGGGGCGTGGGAGGTACGTGGTGTGGGAAATTCAAATCCGCAAACAGATTTAAAAAAACAAAAATTGAGCCCAGGAGAGCGGAAGTTCATTTTGGGGGCGTGGAGTACGTATAGGGTACGTATGGGGTACGATCGTACCCCATACGTACCCCATACTGGGTATGAGCGCATAGGATGAGACTTTTACAAGTGACCACTTAAATTAAAATTAAAATTAAATTCAAATCCGCAAACAGATTTAAAAAAACAAAAATTGAGCCCAGGAGAGCGGAAATTCATTCGGGGGACGTGGGGGGTACGTGGTGGGTACGAAACGTACCTACCATGTACCCCCCACGGGGTATGAGCGCATAGGCTGAGATTTTTACAAGTGACCACTTAAATTAAAATTAAAATTAAATTCAAATCCGCAAACAGATTTAAAAAAACAAAAATTTGAGCCCAGGAGAGCGGAAGTTCATTTTGGGGGCGTGGAGTACGTATAGGGTACGTATGGGGTACGATCGTACCCCATACGTACCCCATACTGGGTATGAGCGCATAGGATGAGACTTTTACAAGTGACCACTTAAATTAAAATTAAAATTAAATTCAAATCCGCAAACAGATTTAAAAAAACAAAAATTGAGCCCAGGAGAGCGGAAATTCATTCGGGGGGCGTGGGGGGTACGTGGTGGGTACGAAACGTACCCACCACGTACCCCCCAAGGGGTATGAGCGCATAGGCTGAGATTTTTACAAGTGACCACTTAAATTAAAATTAAAATTAAATTCAAATCCGCAAACAGATTTAAAAAAACAAAAATTTGAGCACAGGAGAGCGGAAATTCATTCGGGTGGCGTGGAGTACGTATAGGGTACGTATGGGGTACGATCGTACCCCATACGTACCCCATACTGGGTATGAGCGCATAGGATGAGATTTTTACAAGTGACCACTTAAATTAAAATTAAAATTAAATTCAAATCCGCAAACAGATTTAAAAAAACAAAAATTGAGCCCAGGAGAGCGGAAATTCATTCGGGGGGCGTGGGGGGTACGTGGTGGGTACGAAACGTACCCACCACGTACCCCCCAAGGGGTATGAGCGCATAGGCTGAGATTTTTACAAGTGACCACTTAAATTAAAATTAAAATTAAATTCAAATCCGCAAACAGATTTAAAAAAACAAAAATTTGAGCACAGGAGAGCGGAAATTCATTCGGGTGGCGTGGAGTACGTATAGGGTACGTATGGGGTACGATCGTACCCCATACGTACCCCATACTGGGTATGAGCGCATAGGATGAGATTTTTACAAGTGACCACTTAAATTAAAATTAAAATTAAATTCAAATCCGCAAACAGATTTAAAAAAACAAAAATTGAGCCCAGGAGAGCGGAAATTCATTCGGGGGGCGTGGGGGGTACGTGGTGGGTACGAAACGTACCCACCACGTACCCCCCAAGGGGTATGAGCGCATAGGCTGAGATTTTTACAAGTGACCACTTAAATTAAAATTAAAATTAAATTCAAATCCGCAAACAGATTTAAAAAAACAAAAATTTGAGCCCAGGAGAGCGGAAATTCATTCGGGGGGCGTGGGAGGTACGTGGTGTGGGAAATTCAAATCCGCAAACAGATTTAAAAAAACAAAAATTGAGCCCAGGAGAGCGGAAGTTCATTTTGGGGGCGTGGAGTACGTATAGGGTACGTATGGGGTACGATCGTACCCCATACGTACCCCATACTGGGTATGAGCGCATAGGATGAGATTTTTACAAGTGACCACTTAAATTAAAATTAAAATTAAATTCAAATCCGCAAACAGATTTAAAAAAACAAAAATTGAGCCCAGGAGAGCGGAAATTCATTCGGGGGACGTGGGGGGTACGTGGTGGGTACGAAACGTACCTACCATGTACCCCCCACGGGGTATGAGCGCATAGGCTGAGATTTTTACAAGTGACCACTTAAATTAAAATTAAAATTAAATTCAAATCCGCAAACAGATTTAAAAAAACAAAAATTTGAGCCCAGGAGAGCGGAAGTTCATTTTGGGGGCGTGGAGTACGTATAGGGTACGTATGGGGTACGATCGTACCCCATACGTACCCCATACTGGGTATGAGCGCATAGGATGAGACTTTTACAAGTGACCACTTAAATTAAAATTAAAATTAAATTCAAATCCGCAAACAGATTTAAAAAAACAAAAATTGAGCCCAGGAGAGCGGAAATTCATTCGGGGGACGTGGGGGGTACGTGGTGGGTACGAAACGTACCTACCACGTACCCCCCAAGGGGTATGAGCGCATAGGCTGAGATTTTTACAAGTGACCACTTAAATTAAAATTAAAATTAAATTCAAATCCGCAAACAGATTTAAAAAAACAAAAATTTGAGCCCAGGAGAGCGGAAATTCATTCGGGGGGCGTGGGGGGTACGTGGTGGGTACGAAACGTACCCACCACGTACCCCCCAAGGGGTATGAGCGCATAGGCTGAGATTTTTACAAGTGACCACTTAAATTAAAATTCAAATTAAATTCAAATCTGCAAACAGATTTAAAAAAACAAAAATTTGAGCCCAGGAGAGCGGAAATTCATTCGGGGGGCGTGGGGGGTACGTGGTGGGTACGAAACGTACCCACCACGTACCCCCCAAGGGGTATGAGCGCATAGGCTGAGATTTTTACAAGTGACCACTTAAATTAAAATTAAAATTAAATTCAAATCCGCAAACAGATTTAAAAAAACAAAAATTTGAGCCCAGGAGAGCGGAAATTCATTCGGGGGGCGTGGAGTACGTATAGGGTACGTATGGGGTACGATCGTACCCCATACGTACCCCATACTGGGTATGAGCGCATAGGGTGAGATTTTTACAAGTGACCACTTAAATTAAAATTAAAATTAAATTCAAATCCGCAAACAGATTTAAAAAAACAAAAATTTGAGCCCAGCAGAGCGGAAATTCATTCGGGGGGCGAGGGGGCTCGTGCTGGGTACGAAACGTACCCACCACGTACCCTCCAAGGGGTATGAGCGCATAGGCTGAGATTTTTACAAGTGACCACTTAAATTAAAATTCAAATTAAATTCAAATCCGCAAACAGATTTAAAAAAACAAAAATTTGAGCCCAGGAGAGCGGAAGTTCATTTTGGGGGCGTGGAGTACGTATAGGGTACGTATGGGGTACGATCGTACCCCATACGTACCCCATACTGGGTATGAGCGCATAGGATGAGATTTTTACAAGTGACCACTTAAATTAAAATTAAAATTAAATTCAAATCCGCAAACAGATTTAAAAAAACAAAAATTGAGCCAAGGAGAGCGGAAATTCATTCGGGGGACGTGGGGGGTACGTGGTGGGTACGAAACGTATCCACCACGTACCCCCCAAGGGGTATGAGCGCATAGGCTGAGATTTTTACAAGTGACCACTTAAATTAAAATTAAAATTAAATTCAAATCCGCAAACAGATTTAAAAAAACAAAAATTGAGCCCAGGAGAGCGGAAATTCATTCGGGGGGCGTGGGGGGTACGTGGTGGGTACGAAACGTACCCACCACGTACCCCCCAAGGGGTATGAGCGCATAGGCTGAGATTTTTACAAGTGACCACTTAAATTAAAATTAAAATTAAATTCAAATCCGCAAACAGATTTAAAAAAACAAAAATTGAGCCCAGGAGAGCGGAAATTCATTCGGGGGGCGTGGGGGGTACGTGGTGGGTACGAAACGTACCCACCACGTACTCCCCAAGGGGTATGAGCGCATAGGCTGAGATTTTTACAAGTGACCACTTAAATTAAAATTAAAATTAAATTCAAATCCGCAAACAGATTTAAAAAAACAAAAATTTGAGCCCAGGAGAGCGGAAATTCATTCGGGTGGCGTGGGGGTACGTGCTGGGTACGAAACGTACCCACCACGTACCCCCCAAGGGGTATGAGCGCATAGGCTGAGATTTTTACAAGTGACCACTTAAATTAAAATTAAAATTAAATTCAAATCCGCAAACAGATTTAAAAAAACAAAAATTTGAGCCCAGGAGAGCGGAAATTCATTCGGGTGGCGTGGAGTACGTATAGGGTACGTATGGGGTACGATCGTACCCCATACTGGGTATGAGCGCATAGGATGAGATTTTTACAAGTGACCACTTAAATTAAAATTAAAATTAAATTCAAATCTGCAAACAGATTTAAAAAAACAAAAATTTGAGCCCAGGAGAGCGGAAATTCATTCGGGTGGCGTGGGGGTACGTGCTGGGTACGAAACGTACCCACCACGTACCCCCCAAGGGGTATGAGCGCATAGGCTGAGATTTTTACAAGTGACCACTTAAATTAAAATTAAAATTAAATTCAAATCCGCAAACAGATTTAAAAAAACAAAAATTTGAGCCAAGGAGAGCGAAAGTTCATTTTGGTGGCGTGGAGTACGTATAGGGTACGTATGGGGTACGATCGTACCCCATACGTACCCCATACTGGGTATGAACGCATAGGATGAGATTTTTACAAGTGACCACTTAAATTAAAATTAAAATTAAATTCAAATCCGCAAACAGATTTAAAAAAACAAAAATTTGAGCCCAGGAGAGCGGAAATTCATTCGGGGGGCGTGGAGTACGTATAGGGTACGTATGGGGTACGATCGTACCCCATACTGGGTATGAGCGCATATTATGAGATTTTTACAAGTGACCACTTAAATTAAAATTAAAATTAAATTCAAATCCGCAAACAGATTTAAAAAAACAAAAATTTGAGCCCAGGAGAGCGGAAATTCATTCGGGTGGCGTGGGGGTACGTGCTGGGTACGAAACGTACCCACCACGTACCCCCCAAGGGGTATGAGCGCATAGGCTGAGATTTTTACAAGTGACCACTTAAATTAAAATTAAAATTAAATTCAAATCCGCAAACAGATTTAAAAAAACAAAAATTTGAGCCAAGGAGAGCGGAAGTTCATTTTGGGGGCGTGGAGTACGTATAGGGTACGTATGGGGTACGATCGTACCCCATACGTACCCCATACTGGGTATGAACGCATAGGATGAGATTTTTACAAGTGACCACTTAAATTAAAATTAAAATTAAATTCAAATCCGCAAACAGATTTAAAAAAACAAAAATTGAGCCCAGGAGAGCGGAAATTCATTCGGGGGGCGTGGGGGGTACGTGGTTTGTACGAAACGTACCCACCATGTACCCCCCAAGGGGTATGAGCGCATAGGCTGAGATTTTTACAAGTGACCACTTAAATTAAAATTAAAATTAAATTCAAATCCGCAAACAGATTTAAAAAAACAAAAATTGAGCCCAGGAGAGCGGAAATTCATTCGGGGGGCGTGGGGGGTACGTGGTGGGTACGAAACGTACCCACCACGTACCCCCCAAGGGGTATGAGCGCATAGGCTGAGATTTTTACAAGTGACCACTTAAATTAAAATTCAAATTAAATTCAAATCCGCAAACAGATTTAAAAAAACAAAAATTTGAGCTCAGGAGAGCGGAAATTCATTCGGGGGCGTGGGGGGTACGTGGTGGGTACGAAACGTACCCACCACGTACCCCCAAGGGGTATGAGCGCATAGGCTGAGATTTTTACAAGTGACCACTTAAATTAAAATTAAAATTAAATTCAAATCCGCAAACAGATTTAAAAAAACAAAAATTTGAGCCCAGGAGAGCGGAAATTCATTCGGGGGGCGTGGGGGGTACGTGGTGGGTACGAAACGTACCCACCACGTACCCCCCAAGGGGTATGAGCGCATAGGCTGAGATTTTTACAAGTGACCACTTAAATTAAAATTAAAATTAAATTCAAATCCGCAAACAGATTTAAAAAAACAAAAATTTGAGCACAGGAGAGCGGAAATTCATTCGGGTGGCGTGGAGTACGTATAGGGTACGTATGGGGTACGATCGTACTCCATACGTACCCCATACTGGGTATGAGCGCATAGGATGAGATTTTTACAAGTGACCACTTAAATTAAAATTAAAATTAAATTCAAATCCGCAAACAGATTTAAAAAAACAAAAATTGAGCCCAGGAGAGCGGAAATTCATTCGGGGGGCGTGGGGGGTACGTGGTGGGTACGAAACGTACCCACCATGTACCCCCCAAATGGTATGAGCGCATAGGCTGAGATTTTTACAAGTGACCACTTAAATTAAAATTAAAATTAAATTCAAATCCGCAAACAGATTTAAAAAAACAAAAATTTGAGCCCAGGAGAGCGGAAATTCATTCGGGGGGCGTGGGGGGTACGTGGTGGGTACGAAACGTACCCACCATGTACCCCCAAGGGGTATGAGCGCATAGGCTGAGATTTTTACAAGTGACCACTTAAATTAAAATTAAAATTAAATTCAAATCCGCAAACAGATTTAAAAAAACAAAAATTTGAGCCCAGGAGAGCGGAAATTCATTCGGGGGGCGTGGGAGGTACGTGGTGGGTACGAAACGTACCCACCACGTACCCCCCAAGGGGTATGAGCGCATAGGCTGAGATTTTTACAAGTGACCACTTAAATTAAAATTAAAATTAAATTCAAATCCGCAAACAGATTTAAAAAAACAAAAATTTGAGCCCAGGAGAGCGGAAGTTCATTTTGGGGGCGTGGAGTACGTATAGGGTACGTATGGGGTACGATCGTACCCCATACGTACCCCATACTGGGTATGAGCGCATAGGATGAGACTTTTACAAGTGACCACTTAAATTAAAATTAAAATTAAATTCAAATCCGCAAACAGATTTAAAAAAACAAAAATTGAGCCCAGGAGAGCGGAAATTCATTCGGGGGACGTGGGGGGTACGTGGTGGGTACGAAACGTACCTACCACGTACCCCCCAAGGGGTATGAGCGCATAGGCTGAGATTTTTACAAGTGACCACTTAAATTAAAATTAAAATTAAATTCAAATCCGCAAACAGATTTAAAAAAACAAAAATTTGAGCCCAGGAGAGCGGAAATTCATTCGGGGGGCGTGGAGTACGTATAGGGTACGTATGGGGTACGATCGTACCCCATACGTACCCCATACTGGGTATGAGCGCATAGGATGAGACTTTTACAAGTGACCACTTAAATTAAAATTAAAATTAAATTCAAATCCGCAAACAGATTTAAAAAAACAAAAATTTGAGCCCAGGAGAGCGGAAATTCATTCGGGGGGCGTGGGGGGTACGTGGTGGGTACGAAACGTACCCACCACGTACCCCCCAAGGGGTATGAGCGCATAGGCTGAGATTTTTACAAGTGACCACTTAAATTAAAATTAAAATTAAATTCAAATCCGCAAACAGATTTAAAAAAACAAAAATTTGAGCCCAGGAGAGCGGAAGTTCATTTTGGGGGCGTGGAGTACGTATAGGGTACGTATGGGGTACGATCGTACCCCATACGTACCCCATACTGGGTATGAGCGCATAGGATGAGACTTTTACAAGTGACCACTTAAATTAAAATTAAAATTAAATTCAAATCCGCAAACAGATTTAAAAAAACAAAAATTTGAGCCCAGGAGAGCGGAAATTCATTCGGGGGGCGTGGGGGGTACGTGGTGGGTACGAAACGTACCCACCACGTACCCCCCAAGGGGTATGAGCGCATAGGCTGAGATTTTTACAAGTGACCACTTAAATTAAAATTAAAATTAAATTCAAATCCGCAAACAGATTTAAAAAAACAAAAATTTGAGCCCAGGAGAGCGGAAGTTCATTTTGGGGGAGTGGAGTACGTATAGGGTACGTATGGGGTACGATCGTACCCCATACGTACCCCATACTGGGTATGAGCGCATAGGATGAGATTTTTACAAGTGACCACTTAAATTAAAATTAAAATTAAATTCAAATCCGCAAACAGATTTAAAAAAACAAAAATTGAGCCCAGGAGAGCGGAAATTCATTCGGGGGACGTGGGGGGTACGTGGTGGGTACGAAACGTACCTACCATGTACCCTCCAAGGGGTATGAGCGCATAGGCTGAGATTTTTACAAGTGACCACTTAAATTAAAATTAAAATTAAATTCAAATCCGCAAACAGATTTAAAAAAACAAAAATTTGAGCCCAGGAGAGCGGAAGTTCATTTTGGGGGCGTGGAGTACGTATAGGGTACGTATGGGGTACGATCGTACCCCATACGTACCCCATACTGGGTATGAGCGCATAGGATGAGACTTTTACAAGTGACCACTTAAATTAAAATTAAAATTAAATTCAAATCCGCAAACAGATTTAAAAAAAACAAAAATTGAGCCCAGGAGAGCGGAAATTCATTCGGGGGACGTGGGGGGTACGTGGTGGGTACGAAACATACCTACCACGTACCCCCCAAGGGGTATGAGCGCATAGGCTGAGATTTTTACAAGTGACCACTTAAATTAAAATTAAAATTAAATTCAAATCCGCAAACAGATTTAAAAAAAAAAAATTTGAGCCCAGGAGAGCGGAAATTCATTCGGGGGGCGTGGAGTACGTATAGGGTACGTATGGGGTACGATCGTACCCCATACGTACCCCATGCTGGGTATGAGCGCATAGGATGAGACTTTTACAAGTGACCACTTAAATTAAAATTAAAATTAAATTCAAATCCGCAAACAGATTTAAAAAAACAAAAATTTGAGCCCAGGAGAGCGGAAATTCATTCGGGGGGCGTGGGGGGTACGTGGAGGGTACGAAACGTACCCACCACGTACCCCCCAAGGGGTATGAGCGCATAGGCTGAGATTTTTACAAGTGACCACTTAAATTAAAATTAAAATTAAATTCAAATCCGCAAACAGATTTAAAAAAACAAAAATTGAGCCCAGGAGAGCGGAAATTCATTCGGGGGACGTGGGGGGTACGTGGTGGGTACGAAACGTACCTACCATGTACCCCCCAAGGGGTATGAGCGCATAGGCTGAGATTTTTACAAGTGACCACTTAAATTAAAATTAAAATTAAATTCAAATCCGCAAACAGATTTAAAAAAACAAAAATTTGAGCCCAGGAGAGCGGAAGTTCATTTTGGGGGCGTGGAGTACGTATAGGGTACGTATGGGGTACGATCGTACCCCATACGTACCCCATACTGGGTATGAGCGCATAGGATGAGATTTTTACAAGTGACCACTTAAATTAAAATTAAAATTAAATTCAAATCCGCAAACAGATTTAAAAAAACAAAAATTGAGCCCAGGAGAGCGGAAATTCATTCGGGGGACGTGGGGGGTACGTGGTGGGTACGAAACGTACCTACCATGTACCCCCCAAGGGGTATGAGCGCATAGGCTGAGATTTTTACAAGTGACCACTTAAATTAAAATTAAAATTAAATTCAAATCCGCAAACAGATTTAAAAAAACAAAAATTTGAGCCCAGGAGAGCGGAAGTTCATTTTGGGGGCGTGGAGTACGTATAGGGTACGTATGGGGTACGATCGTACCCCATACGTACCCCATACTGGGTATGAGCGCATAGGATGAGACTTTTACAAGTGACCACTTAAATTAAAATTAAAATTAAATTCAAATCCGCAAACAGATTTAAAAAAACAAAAATTGAGCCCAGGAGAGCGGAAATTCATTCGGGGGACGTGGGGGGTACGTGGTGGGTACGAAACGTACCTACCACGTACCCCCCAAGGGGTATGAGCGCATAGGCTGAGATTTTTACAAGTGACCACTTAAATTAAAATTAAAATTAAATTCAAATCCGCAAACAGATTTAAAAAAACAAAAATTTGAGCCCAGGAGAGCGGAAGTTCATTTTGGGGGCGTGGAGTACGTATAGGGTACGTATGGGGTACGATCGTACCCCATACGTACCCCATACTGGGTATGAGCGCATAGGATGAGACTTTTACAAGTGACCACTTAAATTAAAATTAAAATTAAATTCAAATCCGCAAACAGATTTAAAAAAAACAAAAATTGAGCCCAGGAGAGCGGAAATTCATTCGGGGGACGTGGGGGGTACGTGGTGGGTACGAAACATACCTACCACGTACCCCCAAGGGGTATGAGCGCATAGGCTGAGATTTTTACAAGTGACCACTTAAATTAAAATTAAAATTAAATTCAAATCCGCAAACAGATTTAAAAAAACAAAAATTTGAGCCCAGGAGAGCGGAAATTCATTCGGGGGGCGTGGAGTACGTATAGGGTACGTATGGGGTACGATCGTACCCCATACGTACCCCATACTGGGTATGAGCGCATAGGATGAGACTTTTACAAGTGACCACTTAAATTAAAATTAAAATTAAATTCAAATCCGCAAACAGATTTAAAAAAACAAAAATTTGAGCCCAGGAGAGCGGAAATTCATTCGGGGGGCGTGGGGGGTACGTGGAGGGTACGAAACGTACCCACCACGTACCCCCCAAGGGGTATGAGCGCATAGGCTGAGATTTTTACAAGTGACCACTTAAATTAAAATTAAAATTAAATTCAAATCCGCAAACAGATTTAAAAAAACAAAAATTGAGCCCAGGAGAGCGGAAATTCATTCGGGGGACGTGGGGGGTACGTGGTGGGTACGAAACGTACCTACCATGTACCCCCCAAGGGGTATGAGCGCATAGGCTGAGATTTTTACAAGTGACCACTTAAATTAAAATTAAAATTAAATTCAAATCCGCAAACAGATTTAAAAAAACAAAAATTTGAGTCCAGGAGAGCGGAAGTTCATTTTGGGGGCGTGGAGTACGTATAGGGTACGTATGGGGTACGATCGTACCCCATACGTACCCCATACTGGGTATGAGCGCATAGGATGAGACTTTTACAAGTGACCACTTAAATTAAAATTAAAATTAAATTCAAATCCGCAAACAGATTTAAAAAAACAAAAATTGAGCCCAGGAGAGCGGAAATTCATTCGGGGGACGTGGGGGGTACGTGGTGGGTACGAAACGTACCTACCATGTACCCCCCAAGGGGTATGAGCGCATAGGCTGAGATTTTTACAAGTGACCACTTAAATTAAAATTAAAATTAAATTCAAATCCGCAAACAGATTTAAAAAAACAAAAATTTGAGCCCAGGAGAGCGGAAGTTCATTTTGGGGGCGTGGAGTACGTATAGGGTACGTATGGGGTACGATCGTACCCCATACGTACCCCATACTGGGTATGAGCGCATAGGATGAGATTTTTACAAGTGACCACTTAAATTAAAATTAAAATTAAATTCAAATCCGCAAACAGATTTAAAAAAACAAAAATTTGAGCCCAGCAGAGCGGAAATTCATTCGGGGGGCGAGGGGGTTCGTGCTGGGTACGAAACGTACCCACCACGTACCCCCCAAGGGGTATGAGCGCATAGGCTGAGATTTTTACAAGTGACCACTTAAATTAAAATTCAAATTAAATTCAAATCCGCAAACAGATTTAAAAAAACAAAAATTTGAGCCCAGGAGAGCGGAAGTTCATTTTGGGGGCGTGGAGTACGTATAGGGTACGTATGGGGTACGATCGTACCCCATACGTACCCCATACTGGGTATGAGCGCATAGGATGAGATTTTTACAAGTGACCACTTAAATTAAAATTAAAATTAAATTCAAATCCGCAAACAGATTTAAAAAAACAAAAATTGAGCCAAGGAGAGCGGAAATTCATTCGGGGGACGTGGGGGGTACGTGGTGGGTACGAAACGTATCCACCACGTACCCCCAAGGGGTATGAGCACATAGGCTGAGATTTTTACAAGTGACCACTTAAATTAAAATTAAAATTAAATTCAAATCCGCAAACAGATTTAAAAAAACAAAAATTTGAGCCCAGGAGAGCGGAAATTCATTCGGGGGGCGTGGAGTACGTATAGGGTACGTATGGGGTACGATCGTACCCCATACGTACCCCATACTGGGTATGAGCGCATAGGGTGAGATTTTTACAAGTGACCACTTAAATTAAAATTAAAATTAAATTCAAATCCGCAAACAGATTTAAAAAAACAAAAATTTGAGCTCAGGAGAGCGGAAATTCATTCGGGGCGTGGGGGGTACGTGGTGGGTACGAAACGTACCCACCACGTACCCCCCAAGGGGTATGAGCGCATAGGCTGAGATTTTTACAAGTGACCACTTAAATTAAAATTAAAATTAAATTCAAATCCGCAAACAGATTTACAAAAACAAAAATTTGAGCACAGGAGAGCGGAAATTCATTCGGGTGGCGTGGAGTACGTATAGGGTACGTATGGGGTACGATCGTACCCCATACGTACCCCATACTGGGTATGAGCGCATAGGATGAGATTTTGCAAGTGACCACTTAAATTAAAATTAAAATTAAATTCAAATCCGCAAACAGATTTAAAAAAACAAAAATTGAGCCCAGGAGAGCGGAAATTCATTCGGGGGGGCGTGGGGGGTACGTGGTGGGTACGAAACGTACCCACCACGTACTCCCCAAGGGGTATGAGCGCATAGGCTGAGATTTTTACAAGTGACCACTTAAATTAAAATTAAAATTAAATTCAAATCCGCAAACAGATTTAAAAAAACAAAAATTTGAGCCCAGGAGAGCGGAAATTCATTCGGGTGGCGTGGGGGTACGTGCTGGGTACGAAACGTACCCACCACGTACCCCCCAAGGGGTATGAGCGCATAGGCTGAGATTTTTACAAGTGACCACTTAAATTAAAATTAAAATTAAATTCAAATCCGCAAACAGATTTAAAAAAACAAAAATTTGAGCCCAGGAGAGCGGAAGTTCATTTTGGGGGCGTGGAGTACGTATAGGGTACGTATGGGGTACGATCGTACCCCATACGTACCCCATACTGGGTATGAGCGCATAGGATGAGATTTTTACAAGTGACCACTTAAATTAAAATTAAAATTAAATTCAAATCCGCAAACAGATTTAAAAAAACAAAAATTGAGCCCAGGAGAGCGGAAATTCATTCGGGGGACGTGGGGGGTACGTGGTGGGTACGAAACGTATCCACCACGTACCCCCAAGGGGTATGAGCACATAGGCTGAGATTTTTACAAGTGACCACTTAAATTAAAATTAAAATTAAATTCAAATCCGCAAACAGATTTAAAAAAACAAAAATTTGAGCCCAGGAGAGCGGAAGTTCATTTTGGGGGCGTGGAGTACGTATAGGGTACGTATGGGGTACGATCGTACCCCATACGTACCCCATACTGGGTATGAGCGCATAGGATGACATTTTTACAAGTGACCACTTAAATTAAAATTCAAATTAAATTCAAATCCGCAAACAGATTTAAAAAAACAAAAATTTGAGCTCAGGAGAGCGGAAATTCATTCGGGGCGTGGGGGGTACGTGGTGGGTACGAAACGTACCCACCACGTACCCCCAAGGGGTATGAGCACATAGGCTGAGATTTTTACAAGTGACCACTTAAATTAAAATTAAAATTAAATTCAAATCCGCAAACAGATTTAAAAAAACAAAAATTTGAGCCCAGGAGAGCGGAAATTCATTCGGGTGGCGTGGAGGTACGTGCTGGGTACGAAACGTACCCACCACGTACCCCCCAAGGGGTATGAGCGCATAGGCTGAGATTTTTACAAGTGACCACTTAAATTAAAATTAAAATTAAATTCAAATCCGCAAACAGATTTAAAAAAACAAAAATTTGAGCCCAGGAGAGCGGAAGTTCATTTTGGGGGCGTGGAGTACGTATAGGGTACGTATGGGGTACGATCGTACCCCATACGTACCCCATACTGGGTATGAGCGCATAGGATGAGATTTTTACAAGTGACCACTTAAATTAAAATTAAAATTAAATTCAAATCCGCAAACAGATTTAAAAAAACAAAAATTGAGCCCAGGAGAGCGGAAATTCATTCGGGGGACGTGGGGGGTACGTGGTGGGTACGAAACGTACCCACCATGTACCCCCCAAGGGGTATGAGCGCATAGGCTGAGATTTTTACAAGTGACCACTTAAATTAAAATTAAAATTAAATTCAAATCCGCAAACAGATTTAAAAAAACAAAAATTTGAGCCCAGGAGAGCGGAAATTCATTCGGGTGGCGTGGAGTACGTATAGGGTACGTATGGGGTACGATCGTACCCCATACTGGGTATGAGCGCATAGGATGAGATTTTTACAAGTGACCACTTAAATTAAAATTAAAATTAAATTCAAATCCGCAAACAGATTTAAAAAAACAAAAATTTGAGCCCAGGAGAGCGGAAATTCATTCGGGTGGCGTGGGGGTACGTGCTGGGTACGAAACGTACCCACCACGTACCCCCCAAGGGGTATGAGCGCATAGGCTGAGATTTTTACAAGTGACCACTTAAATTAAAATTAAAATTAAATTCAAATCCGCAAACAGATTTAAAAAAACAAAAATTTGAGCCAAGGAGAGCGGAAGTTCATTTTGGGGGCGTGGAGTACGTATAGGGTACGTATGGGGTACGATCGTACCCCATACGTACCCCATACTGGGTATGAACGCATAGGATGAGATTTTTACAAGTGACCACTTAAATTAAAATTAAAATTAGATTCAAATCCGCAAACAGATTTAAAAAAACAAAAATTGAGCCCAGGAGAGCGGAAATTCATTCGGGGGGCGTGGGGGGTACGTGGTTTGTACGAAACGTACCCACCATGTACCCCCCAAGGGGTATGAGCGCATAGGCTGAGATTTTTACAAGTGACCACTTAAATTAAAATTAAAATTAAATTCAAATCCGCAAACAGATTTAAAAAAACAAAAATTTGAGCCCAGGAGAGCGGAAATTCATTCGGGTGGCGTGGAGTACGTATAGGGTACGTATGGGGTACGATCGTACCCCATACGTACCCCATACTGGGTATGAGCGCATAGGATGAGATTTTTACAAGTGACCACTTAAATTAAAATTAAAATTAAATTCAAATCCGCAAACAGATTTAAAAAAACAAAAATTGAGCCCAGGAGAGCGGAAATTCATTCGGGGGGCGTGGGGGGTACGTTTTTTGTACGAAACGTACCCACCATGTACCCCCCAAGGGGTATGAGCGCATAGGCTGAGATTTTTACAAGTGACCACTTAAATTAAAATTAAAATTAAATTCAAATCCGCAAACAGATTTAAAAAAACAAAAATTGAGCCCAGGAGAGCGGAAATTCATTCGGGGGACGTGGGGGGTACGTGGTGGGTACGAAACGTACCTACCACGTACCCCCCAAGGGGTATGAGCGCATAGGCTGAGATTTTTACAAGTGACCACTTAAATTAAAATTAAAATTAAATTCAAATCCGCAAACAGATTTAAAAAAACAAAAATTTGAGCCCAGGAGAGCGGAAATTCATTCGGGGGGCGTGGAGTACGTATAGGGTACGTATGGGGTACGATCGTACCCCATACGTACCCCATACTGGGTATGAGCGCATAGGATGAGATTTTTACAAGTGACCACTTAAATTAAAATTAAAATTAAATTCAAATCCGCAAACAGATTTAAAAAAACAAAAATTTGAGCCCAGCAGAGCGGAAATTCATTCGGGAGGCGAGGGGGTTCGTGCTGGGTACGAAACGTACCCACCACGTACCCCCCAAGGGGTATGAGCGCATAGGCTGAGATTTTTACAAGTGACCACTTAAATTAAAATTAAAATTAAATTCAAATCCGCAAACAGATTTAAAAAAACAAAAATTTGAGCCCAGGAGAGCGGAAGTTCATTTTGGGGGCGTGGAGTACGTATAGGGTACGTATGGGGTACGATCGTACCCCATACGTACCCGATACTGGGTATGAGCGCATAGGATGAGATTTTTACAAGTGACCACTTAAATTAAAATTAAAATTAAATTCAAATCCGCAAACAGATTTAAAAAAACAAAAATTGAGCCAAGGAGAGCGGAAATTCATTCGGGGGACGTGGGGGGTACGTGGTGGGTACGAAACGTATCCACCACGTACCCCCCAAGGGGTATGAGCGCATAGGCTGAGATTTTTACAAGTGACCACTTAAATTAAAATTAAAATTAAATTCAAATCCGCAAACAGATTTAAAAAAACAAAAATTGAGCCCAGGAGAGCGGAAATTCATTCGGGGGGCGTGGGGGGTACGTGGTGGGTACGAAACGTACCCACCACGTACCCCCCAAGGGGTATGAGCGCATAGGCTGAGATTTTTACAAGTGACCACTTAAATTAAAATTAAAATTAAATTCAAATCCGCAAACAGATTTAAAAAAACAAAAATTTGAGCTCAGGAGAGCGGAAATTCATTCGGGGCGTGGGGGGTACGTGGTGGGTACGAAACGTACCCACCACGTACCCCCAAGGGGTATGAGCACATAGGCTGAGATTTTTACAAGTGACCACTTAAATTAAAATTAAAATTAAATTCAAATCCGCAAACGGATTTAAAAAAACAAAAATTTGAGCCCAGGAGAGCGGAAATTCATTTTGGGGGCGTGGAGTACGTATAGGGTATGTATGGGGTACGATCGTACCCCATACGTACCCCATACTGGGTATGAGCGCATAGGATGAGATTTTTACAAGTGACCACTTAAATTAAAATTAAAATTAAATTCAAATCCGCAAACAGATTTAAAAAAACAAAAATTTGAGCCCAGGAGAGCGGAAATTCATTTTGGGGGCGTGGAGTACGTATAGGGTATGTATGGGGTACGATCGTACCCCATACGTACCCCATACTGGGTATGAGCACATAGGCTGAGATTTTTACAAGTGACCACTTAAATTAAAATTAAAATTAAATTCAAATCCGCAAACAGATTTAAAAAAACAAAAATTTGAGCCCAGGAGAGCGGAAATTCATTTTGGGGGCGTGGAGTACGTATAGGGTATGTATGGGGTACGATCGTACCCCATACGTACCCCATACTGGGTATGAGCGCATAGGATGAGATTTTTACAAGTGACCACTTAAATTAAAATTAAAATTAAATTCAAATCCGCAAACAGATTTACAAAAACAAAAATTTGAGCACAGGAGAGCGGAAATTCATTCGAGTGGCGTGGAGTACGTATAGGGTACGTATGGGGTACGATCGTACCCCATACGTACCCCATACTGGGTATGAGCGCATAGGATGAGATTTTGCAAGTGACCACTTAAATTAAAATTAAAATTAAATTCAAATCCGCAAACAGATTTAAAAAAACAAAAATTGAGCCCAGGAGAGCGGAACTTCATTCGGGGGGGCGTGGGGGGTACGTGGTGGGTACGAAACGTACCCACCACGTACTCCCCAAGGGGTATGAGCGCATAGGCTGAGATTTTTACAAGTGACCACTTAAATTAAAATTAAAATTAAATTCAAATCCGCAAACAGATTTAAAAAAACAAAAATTTGAGCCCAGGAGAGCGGAAATTCATTCGGGTGGCGTGGGGGTACGTGCTGGGTACGAAACGTACCCACCACGTACCCCCCAAGGGGTATGAGCGCATAGGCTGAGATTTTTACAAGTGACCACTTAAATTAAAATTAAAATTAAATTCAAATCCGCAAACAGATTTAAGAAAACAAAAATTTGAGCCCAGGAGAGCGGAAGTTCATTTTGGGGGCGTGGAGTACGTATAGGGTACGTATGGGGTACGATCGTACCCCATACGTACCCCATACTGGGTATGAGCGCATAGGATGAGATTTTTACAAGTGACCACTTAAATTAAAATTAAAATTAAATTCAAATCCGCAAACAGATTTAAAAAAACAAAAATTGAGCCCAGGAGAGCGGAAATTCATTCGGGGGACGTGGGGGGTACGTGGTGGGTACGAAACGTACCCACCATGTACCCCCCAAGGGGTATGAGCGCATAGGCTGAGATTTTTACAAGTGACCACTTAAATTAAAATTAAAATTAAATTCAAATCCGCAAACAGATTTAAAAAAACAAAAATTTGAGCCCAGGAGAGCGGAAATTCATTCGGGTGGCGTGGAGTACGTATAGGGTACGTATGGGGTACGATCGTACCCCATACTGGGTATGAGCGCATAGGATGAGATTTTTACAAGTGACCACTTAAATTAAAATTAAAATTAAATTCAAATCCGCAAACAGATTTAAAAAAACAAAAATTTGAGCCCAGGAGAGCGGAAATTCATTCGGGTGGCGTGGGGGTACGTGCTGGGTACGAAACGTACCCACCACGTACCCCCCAAGGGGTATGAGCGCATAGGCTGAGATTTTTACAAGTGACCACTTAAATTAAAATTAAAATTAAATTCAAATCCGCAAACAGATTTAAAAAAACAAAAATTTGAGCCAAGGAGAGCGGAAGTTCATTTTGGGGGCGTGGAGTACGTATAGGGTACGTATGGGGTACGATCGTACCCCATACGTACCCCATACTGGGTATGAACGCATAGGATGAGATTTTTACAAGTGACCACTTAAATTAAAATTAAAATTAGATTCAAATCCGCAAACAGATTTAAAAAAACAAAAATTGAGCCCAGGAGAGCGGAAATTCATTCGGGGGGCGTGGGGGGTACGTGGTTTGTACGAAACGTACCCACCATGTACCCCCCAAGGGGTATGAGCGCATAGGCTGAGATTTTTACAAGTGACCACTTAAATTAAAATTAAAATTAAATTCAAATCCGCAAACAGATTTAAAAAAACAAAAATTTGAGCCCAGGAGAGCGGAAATTCATTCGGGTGGCGTGGAGTACGTATAGGGTACGTATGGGGTACGATCGTACCCCATACGTACCCCATACTGGGTATGAGCGCATAGGATGAGATTTTTACAAGTGACCACTTAAATTAAAATTAAAATTAAATTCAAATCCGCAAACAGATTTAAAAAAACAAAAATTGAGCCCAGGAGAGCGGAAATTCATTCGGGGGGCGTGGGGGGTACGTGGTTTGTACGAAACGTACCCACCATGTACCCCCCAAGGGGTATGAGCGCATAGGCTGAGATTTTTACAAGTGACCACTTAAATTAAAATTAAAATTAAATTCAAATCCGCAAACAGATTTAAAAAAACAAAAATTGAGCCCAGGAGAGCGGAAATTCATTCGGGGGACGTGGGGGGTACGTGGTGGGTACGAAACGTACCTACCACGTACCCCCCAAGGGGTATGAGCGCATAGGCTGAGATTTTTACAAGTGACCACTTAAATTAAAATTAAAATTAAATTCAAATCCGCAAACAGATTTAAAAAAACAAAAATTTGAGCCCAGGAGAGCGGAAATTCATTCGGGGGGCGTGGAGTACGTATAGGGTACGTATGGGGTACGATCGTACCCCATACGTACCCCATACTGGGTATGAGCGCATAGGATGAGATTTTTACAAGTGACCACTTAAATTAAAATTAAAATTAAATTCAAATCCGCAAACAGATTTAAAAAAACAAAAATTTGAGCCCAGCAGAGCGGAAATTCATTCGGGAGGCGAGGGGGTTCGTGCTGGGTACGAAACGTACCCACCACGTACCCTCCAAGGGGTATGAGCGCATAGGCTGAGATTTTTACAAGTGACCACTTAAATTAAAATTAAAATTAAATTCAAATCCGCAAACAGATTTAAAAAAACAAAAATTTGAGCCCAGGAGAGCGGAAGTTCATTTTGGGGGCGTGGAGTACGTATAGGGTACGTATGGGGTACGATCGTACCCCATACGTACCCCATACTGGGTATGAGCGCATAGGATGAGATTTTTACAAGTGACCACTTAAATTAAAATTAAAATTAAATTCAAATCCGCAAACAGATTTAAAAAAACAAAAATTGAGCCAAGGAGAGCGGAAATTCATTCGGGGGACGTGGGGGGTACGTGGTGGGTACGAAACGTATCCACCACGTACCCCCCAAGGGGTATGAGCGCATAGGCTGAGATTTTTACAAGTGACCACTTAAATTAAAATTAAAATTAAATTCAAATCCGCAAACAGATTTAAAAAAACAAAAATTGAGCCCAGGAGAGCGGAAATTCATTCGGGGGGCGTGGGGGGTACGTGGTGGGTACGAAACGTACCCACCACGTACCCCCCAAGGGGTATGAGCGCATAGGCTGAGATTTTTACAAGTGACCACTTAAATTAAAATTAAAATTAAATTCAAATCCGCAAACAGATTTAAAAAAACAAAAATTTGAGCTCAGGAGAGCGGAAATTCATTCGGGGCGTGGGGGGTACGTGGTGGGTACGAAACGTACCCACCACGTACCCCCAAGGGGTATGAGCACATAGGCTGAGATTTTTACAAGTGACCACTTAAATTAAAATTAAAATTAAATTCAAATCCGCAAACAGATTTAAAAAAACAAAAATTTGAGCCCAGGAGAGCGGAAATTCATTCGGGGGGCGTGGAGTACGTATAGGGTATGTATGGGGTACGATCGTACCCCATACGTACCCCATACTGGGTATGAGCGCATAGGATGAGATTTTTACAAGTGACCACTTAAATTAAAATTAAAATTAAATTCAAATCCGCAAACAGATTTAAAAAAACAAAAATTTGAGCCCAGGAGAGCGGAAATTCATTTTGGGGGCGTGGAGTACGTATAGGGTATGTATGGGGTACGATCGTACCCCATACGTACCCCATACTGGGTATGAGCACATAGGCTGAGATTTTTACAAGTGACCACTTAAATTAAAATTAAAATTAAATTCAAATCCGCAAACAGATTTAAAAAAACAAAAATTTGAGCCCAGGAGAGCGGAAATTCATTTTGGGGGCGTGGAGTACGTATAGGGTATGTATGGGGTACGATCGTACCCCATACGTACCCCATACTGGGTATGAGCGCATAGGATGAGATTTTTACAAGTGACCACTTAAATTAAAATTAAAATTAAATTCAAATCCGCAAACAGATTTAAAAAAACAAAAATTTGAGCCCAGGAGAGCGGAAATTCATTTTGGGGGCGTGGAGTACGTATAGGGTATGTATGGGGTACGATCGTACCCCATACGTACCCCATACTGGGTATGAGCGCATAGGATGAGATTTTTACAAGTGACCACTTAAATTAAAATTAAAATTAAATTCAAATCCGCAAACAGATTTAAAAAAACAAAAATTTGAGCCCAGGAGAGCGGAAGTTCATTTTGGGGGCGTGGAGTACGTATAGGGTACGTATGGGGTACGATCGTACCCCATACGTACCCCATACTGGGTATGAGCGCATAGGATGAGACTTTTACAAGTGACCACTTAAGTTAAAATTAAAATTAAATTCAAATCCGCAAACAGATTTAAAAAAACAAAAATTTGAGCCCAGGAGAGCGGAAATTCATTCGGGGGGCGTGGGGGGTACGTGGTGGGTACGAAACGTACCCACCATGTACCCCCCAAGGGGTATGAGCGCATAGGCTGAGATTTTTACAAGTGACCACTTAAATTAAAACTAAAATTAAATTCAAATACGCAAACAGATTTAAAAAAACAAAAATTTGAGCCCAGGAGAGCGGAAGTTCATGTTGGGGGCGTGGAGTACGTATAGGGTACGTATGGGGTACGATCGTACCCCATACGTACCCCATACTGGGTATGAGCGCATAGGATGAGACTTTTACAAGTGACCACTTAAATTAAAATTAAAATTAAATTCAAATCCGCAAACAGATTTAAAAAAACAAAAATTTGAGCCCAGGAGAGCGCAATTTCATTTTGGGGGCGTGGAGTACGTATAGGGTACGTATGGGGTACGATCGTACCCCATACGTACCCCATACTGGGTATGAGCGCATAGGATGAGATTTTTACAAGTGACCACTTAAATTAAAATTAAAATTAAATTCAAATCCGCAAACAGATTTAAAAAAACAAAAATTTGAGCCCAGGAGAGCGGAAATTCATTCGGGTGGCGTGGAGTACGTATAGGGTACGTATGGGGTACGATCGTACCCCATACGTACCCCATACTGGGTATGAGCGCATAGGATGAGATTTTTACAAGTGACCACTTAAATTAAAATTAAAATTAAATTCAAATCCGCAAACAGATTTAAAAAAACAAAAATTGAGCCCAGGAGAGCGGAAATTCATTCGGGGGACGTGGGGGGTACGTGGTGGGTACGAAACGTACCCACCATGTACCCCCCAAGGGGTATGAGCGCATAGGCTGAGATTTTTACAAGTGACCACTTAAATTAAAATTAAAATTAAATTCAAATCCGCAAACAGATTTAAAAAAACAAAAATTTGAGCCCAGGAGAGCGGAAATTCATTCGGGGGGCGTGGGGGGTACGTGGTGGGTACGAAACGTACCCACCACGTACCCCCCAAGGGGTATGAGCGCATAGGCTGAGATTTTTACAAGTGACCACTTAAATTAAAATTAAAATTAAATTCAAATCCGCAAACAGATTTAAAAAAACAAAAATTTGAGCCCAGGAGAGCGGAAATTCATTCGGGTGGCGTGGAGTACGTATAGGGTACGTATGGGGTACGATCGTACAACATACTGGGTATGAGCGCATAGGCTGAGATTTTTACAAGTGACCACTTAAATTAAAATTAAAATTAAATTCAAATCCGCAAACAGATTTAAAAAAACAAAAATTTGAGCCCAGGAGAGCGGAAGTTCATTTTGGGGGCGTGGAGTACGTATAGGGTACGTATGGGGTACGATCGTACCCCATACGTACCCCATACTGGGTATGAGCGCATAGGATGAGACTTTTACAAGTGACCACTTAAGTTAAAATTAAAATTAAATTCAAATCCGCAAACAGATTTAAAAAAACAAAAATTTGAGCCCAGGAGAGCGGAAATTCATTCGGGGGGCGTGGGGGGTACGTGGTGGGTACGAAACGTACCCACCATGTACCCCCCAAGGGGTATGAGCGCATAGGCTGAGATTTTTACAAGTGACCACTTAAATTAAAACTAAAATTAAATTCAAATACGCAAACAGATTTAAAAAAACAAAAATTTGAGCCCAGGAGAGCGGAAGTTCATTTTGGGGGCGTGGAGTACGTATAGGGTACGTATGGGGTACGATCGTACCCCATACGTACCCCATACTGGGTATGAGCGCATAGGATGAGACTTTTACAAGTGACCACTTAAATTAAAATTAAAATTAAATTCAAATCCGCAAACAGATTTAAAAAAACAAAAATTTGAGCCCAGGAGAGCGCAATTTCATTTTGGGGGCGTGGAGTACGTATAGGGTACGTATGGGGTACGATCGTACCCCATACGTACCCCATACTGGGTATGAGCGCATAGGATGAGATTTTTACAAGTGACCACTTAAATTAAAATTAAAATTAAATTCAAATCCGCAAACAGATTTAAAAAAACAAAAATTTGAGCCCAGGAGAGCGGAAATTCATTCGGGTGGCGTGGAGTACGTATAGGGTACGTATGGGGTACGATCGTACCCCATACGTACCCCATACTGGGTATGAGCGCATAGGATGAGATTTTTACAAGTGACCACTTAAATTAAAATTAAAATTAAATTCAAATCCGCAAACAGATTTAAAAAAACAAAAATTGAGCCCAGGAGAGCGGAAATTCATTCGGGGGACGTGGGGGGTACGTGGTGGGTACGAAACGTACCCACCATGTACCCCCCAAGGGGTATGAGCGCATAGGCTGAGATTTTTACAAGTGACCACTTAAATTAAAATTAAAATTAAATTCAAATCCGCAAACAGATTTAAAAAAACAAAAATTTGAGCCCAGGAGAGCGGAAATTCATTCGGGGGGCGTGGGGGGTACGTGGTGGGTACGAAACGTACCCACCACGTACCCCCCAAGGGGTATGAGCGCATAGGCTGAGATTTTTACAAGTGACCACTTAAATTAAAATTAAAATTAAATTCAAATCCGCAAACAGATTTAAAAAAACAAAAATTTGAGCCCAGGAGAGCGGAAATTCATTCGGGTGGCGTGGAGTACGTATAGGGTACGTATGGGGTACGATCGTACAACATACTGGGTATGAGCGCATAGGCTGAGATTTTTACAAGTGACCACTTAAATTAAAATTAAAATTAAATTCAAATCCGCAAACAGATTTAAAAAAACAAAAATTTGAGACCAGGAGAGCGGAAATTCATTCGCGGGGCGTGGGGGGGTACGTGGTGGGTACGAAACGTACCCACCACGTACCCCCCAAGGGGTATGAGCACATAGGCTGAGATTTTTACAAGTGACCACTTAAATTAAAATTTAAATTAAATTCAAATCCGCAAACAGATTTAAAAAAACAAAAATTGAGCCCTGGAGAGCGGAAATTCATTCGTGGGGCGTGGGGGGTACGTGGTGGGTACGAAACGTACCCACCATGTACCCCCCAAGGGGTATGAGCGCATAGGATGAGATTTTTACAAGTGACCACTTAAATTAAAATTAAAATTAAATTGAAATCCGCAAACAGAGTTAAAAAAACAAAAATTTGAGACCAGGAGAGCGGAAATTCATTCGCGGGGCGTGGGGGGGTACGTGGTGGGTACGAAACGTACCCACCACGTACCCCCCAAGGGGTATGAGCACATAGGCTGAGATTTTTACAAGTGACCACTTAAATTAAAATTAAAATTAAATTCAAATCCGCAAACAGATTTAAAAAAACAAAAATTTGAGCCCAGGAGAGCGGAAATTCATTCGGGGGGCGTGGGGGGTACGTGGTGGGTACGAAACGTACCCACCACGTACCCCCCAAGGGGTATGAGCGCATAGGCTGAGATTTTTACAAGTGACCACTTAAATTAAAATTAAAATTAAATTCAAATCCGCAAACAGATTTAAAAAAACAAAAATTTGAGCCCAGGAGAGCGGAAATTCATTCGGGAAGCGTGGGGGGTACGTGGTGGGTACGAAACGTACCCACCACGTACCCTCCAAGGGGTATGAGCGCATAGGCTGAGATTTTTACAAGTGACCACTTAAATTAAAATTTAAATTAAATTCAAATCCGCAAACAGATTTAAAAAAACAAAAATTGAGCCCTGGAGAGCGGAAATTCATTCGTGGGGCGTGGGGGGTACGTGGTGGGTACGAAACGTACCCACCATGTACCCCCCAAGGGGTATGAGCGCATAGGATGAGATTTTTACAAGTGACCACTTAAATTAAAATTAAAATTAAATTCAAATCCGCAAACAGAGTTAAAAAAACAAAAATTTGAGCCCAGGAGAGCGGAAGTTCATTTTGGGGGCGTGGAGTACGTATAGGGTACGTATGGGGTACGATCGTACCCCATACTGGGTATGAGCGCATAGGATGAGATTTTTACAAGTGACCACTTAAATTAAAATTAAAATTAAATTCAAATCCGCAAACAGATTTAAAAAAACAAAAATTGAGCCCATTAGAGCGGAAATTCATTCGGGGGGCGTGGGGGGTACGTGGTGTGTACGAAACGTACCCACCATGTACCCCGCAAGGGGTATGAGCGCATAGGCTGAGATTTTTACAAGTGACCACTTAAATTAAAATTAAAATTAAATTCAAATCCGCAAACAGATTTAAAAAAACAATAATTTGAGCCCAGGAGAGCGCCCCCATTTTGGGGGCGTGGAGTACGTATAGGGTACGTATGGGGTACGATCGTACTTCATACGTACCCCATACTGGGTATGAGCGCATAGGATGAGACTTTTACAAGTGACCACTTAAATTAAAATTAAAATTAAATTCAAATCCGCAAACAGATTTAAAAAAACAAAAATTTGAGCCCAGGAGAGCGGAAATTCATTCGGGGGGCGTGGAGTACGTATAGGGTACGTATGGGGTACGATCGTACCCCATACTGGGTATGAGCGCATAGGATGAGATTTTTGCAAGTGACCACTTAAATTAAAATTAAAATTAAATTCAAATCCGCAAACAGATTTAAAAAAATCTGCCAATGGTCTGGGCGAAACTTTATTATTTTTCTTGTCAAAGTTCGGGAGCGGTCAAAGTCGGAGTGTATCATGAGTTGCTTCGAGATTATTAGATTTCTTGGAAAATTATTTTTGTTCTTAATATAAAAATATTTAAAATAGAGATTTTTAGCCGATTAAACATTGAAAAAGCCCGTGTAGACTATTCGAATTTCGGTATATTATGTACACTAAAAGCCCATAGAAGTAAAACGAACGAATTTGCTGCCTTATCAGACTTAAGAGATATGACGAATTGTTAAAACGTATACAAACCCATTACTTCCACTTGGGGTTTGAATTTCGAAAAAATTGTGAAATAGGTTTTTAGACGATTTCATAAGAAGCAACTTGATATCTCATGAGATATGACCGATTTTGAAAAATTTGTGAAAACGTAAGCAAACCGTTCACACCCCCTTGGTTCTGGAAATTCGAAAAATCGTGAATTGGTTGGCCGTAATAATCAATTTTATATCTCATCAGAACTTAGGAATGGCAAAAATTGTGAAAACATGTACAAACCCTTGTGGGTTGAATATCCAAAAATTGAGAAATGGGTTTGTAGGCGATTATATAAAAAGTCTGTGGAAATGAAAAGCGATCTAATATCTCATCGAACTTAAGAAATATGTCGAAACTTTGAAAAGCATACAACCCCCTTACACCCATGAGGATTGAATATCTAAAATACTAAAATTGACTTTTTGGCTTTTTTATATAGGAAACCTTAGGAAGTAAAAATGAATTCGATATATCACCAGATATGCAACCTCCTTACACCCACTTGGGGGTTGAATATCCAAAATTCCTGAAAGGAGTTAATAAATAAATATGAAGACAGCACGAGAAAGTAGGAACCAATTCAATTTCTTATCACTTCTAAAAGAAATGACGGAATTCGTGAAAACGTGTTCAACCCGTTTATACCCTCTTAGGGGCTGAAAAAGGAAAAAACCTAAAAACAAGTTTTAGGCGATTATTACGCAAGCACGTGAAACTGAAAATATATTCGATATCTGATAAGACGTGGGGATATAGTAGAATTCGTGAAAAAGTTTACAACCACCTTCGCACCCCCTTAGGGGTCGAATTTAAAAAAACCCTGAAAACACTTTCTAGGTATTTATATGAAGAAGTCGTACAATAAAAATGAATTCAATATTTGGGAAGACCTAATAGATATGACGAAAATCGTGAAAATATATGCATTCCATTTTCACTGATCATTTATTTTGCCCCCCCTCTGAACGCCAATGGAAATTTGAAATTTTTTTTTATTTAAATTAGTTTTCTAGTTAATTTACATAAACGTACTGAGTTTCAACTTTGTAGCATAAGCCGTTCTATAGATAGGAAAAACACCCCCCACCCTGTACCATACTACCCCTATAAAAAATTATATTTTTCCAAGATGCTACTAATATAGCTCTATCCAAATACCAAGTTTCAGCTTTATATCATTATAGGTTGTCGAGATATTAAAATCGGAACTTTTTCCTTTTCACCCTCCCCCACCCTCACCCTCTACACCCACACTTCCTAAATTTTGTTTTCCGCTAGGGGTCTATTAGGCCTACTTTTGGTAAAAATTTTAAGCATCTATCTTACACTGTTCTTGAGATATGAGACGTGATTTTTTTGAAAAATTCTTATCCCCTCCACTTTCATGCTCCACCGCCCCCTTAAAAAATTTTGCTTTCAGCTAACTTCATTTGTTAACTTTTATACACAAACCAAATTCTATTTATCTAGTACAATTAGTTCATGAGATATCGTATTCTAAAGTTTTTCACCCTCCACCCCCGTCACTGCCCCCACTCAAATTTTTGTTTCCGATCTATTTTCCTAGTATACCTACAGATATTCATTAAGTTTCAATTTTGTGACATTAACCGTTTAGGAGATATGGATTTTAGAATCTGTCGATCTCGCCTTTTTTGCATTTCGGACGCATTATTTTTCCCCCACTCCCGAACCCCTTCACCTATATCGGCAATTTTTTTGCAAATTGATCCACTACCGAAGCTCTATATAAGTTTAAAATTTCAGCCGCCTAGCATAAGCAGTTGCTGAGATCTAGAAACCAAAATTTTCCGTCTAAAACACTTCCCCCTCCTCCCCCCTTACACCCCCATCCCTCCAAATTTGGTCACTTCAGGGAGCCTACCTACTCTACCCAGGTAAAAAAATTCAACTAAATAGCTTGTAGGGTTTGGGTGCTACGAGCCTTCAAACAATTTTGCGTACACCGGTAGACGTACGGCGTACTGCGTACGGCGTACGGCGTACGGCGGACAGACGGACTGAAATTTTTTTTTGCTTTTTTCGTGTCTACTCGTCATGAAACGTAAAAAAAAAATTTTGAGGGTAGCAATTTTTTTTTTTTAAAAATCGATAACAATACCGTATTATTGAAATAATAAAGTAAAACATACCGCAGAAACGATCGGCTGCAAGCCAATCGTATAATACTCTAGATGAATACTGAACTCCGATTTATATTGTAGTTGGGGGTAAAGTAGAATTACGTGTGTATACAACCTTTATTAAGGACTGCCATTAGATTGCTGCTCAAAACTAAAAGACAATATTCAGTGTTTAATTTCATATCTTGAACATCGAAAAAAAATTTCCTTTTTGAAGGACTTTCACATAGGAGGTGCAGGAAGGACTCACTCGATTTCTTACATATTTATCCTTTTCCTTGGAACCATTTAAAAATGAACGTGTACAAAATTTCGAATTCGTAGCTTGAAGTGTTCAAAAGTTATCGAAAAATATTGTTGAACACGTGTCTTAAGGACATTTTGTATGGCAGCTACCAAAAGGAGTAAAAGGATTTCGCTGACTAGTAAAGTCGAACTTTCTTTTCACTCAAAAACTAATTTGTACAAAATTTCCAATTCATAGCTAAAAGATTACTTGAGTTATAGTAAGTTCCGTAAATTAAGTGAATACATTTTGACAGGATATTTGTATGGCAGCTACACGAAGGACTAACAGGATTTTCTTCATAATCATATATTTAGCTCCAACTATTGGAAAAATAACACATACAAAATTTCAATGTCGTAGCTTAAACCCTTCTGAAGTTATCGACCAATATTCTTGAACACGTGTTTTAAGGACATTTTGTATGGCAGCTACCCGAAGGAGTGGGACGATTTTGCCCGTTGACGAAGTTAGCCTTACAAATTCAACCAAACATCTAGATTCAAAATTTCAAGATCCTAGGTGAAGGCGTTCTTGAGTTATCGTGTTCACGGACAGACGGACGGACGGACGGGCGTCAAGCAGATTTGAGGTTTTTGGCCACAAATAAACAAAAAATAATATAAAACTTTTTTTCGTCCAAGGCTTGGTTCTATGCGTTACAAACTTTTGGGCTGGATTAAACTTATAATACCTACTCTATATATGATTTCATCTAGAGTATAATTATAACACTCTCAGATTTCATCTAGAGTATAAAAATGTTTAAGGTTTCGTTTCAAGTGTCGGTTTTTTTAGTTTTTTTAACCCTGATAAACCGGTAGATTGCAACTTCAGAACCTTAGGAAGACATCAAAGACGATTTTTGAATAACTTTTTGTATCAACTTTTTTTATATATTTTTTGATTTCTTTTAATACTGACAATTTAACATAAAAACCAAAAAAACATGTTTTTAATAAATAAACTGACTGTTTTATGATATTATTATGCCATTTCATTACTAGAACCAATTGAGTTCTTGGATCAATTTCGAAAAGGACCCATCTCGGAAAACTGTAACTATTTCAGTAACTATTGTAACTATTGCAGTCCAATGGTTAGCACTTTCATTCATACAGTTTGGCAGGAATTCAGTTTTTGTGTCTCCTGAAAAATTTTAAAAAACCGACATGAGCTATTTTCGAATTTGGGGACCCAATTATAATTCATTCATTTCAAATTCAGAATATCAAAAGACCAGGCAAATTAGGCATTTAACCTGGTCATTAATTTTAACAGATTGCGACTAGCTCGACTATTATAATGTTGACAAATCGGAATAATTTTATGTTTTTGTTCTTTTGAAGTCTTCGAACCCTTTTGAAATAAACGAAATTATAAGAATTTTCTTCTTGCGACCAAAAATTTCCTCTTCATTTTCTTCATATGATAAACACTAATTTTTTTACGTTCAAAGTTAAACAAAATCCTGGACATAAAAGTTTACTCAGTTTTTTTTAACCATTGTGTCGAAGAAATATTATCTGTAAACGTCCAACGAAAACAAATCAAATTTCTCAGAGAAGAACTACTGTTACTTTCGTTTGTCTTAAATAGACTTTAAGAACTGAAAAGAGTAAAAATTTTACTGAAAAGTCAACTTCTTTTATTAAAAAAAATAAAAAAATAAAGGTGTTTTAAAAAGTGTAACAGAATGAAATCTGTTCTCACATGTGTTTAGATGGAAGATTTTTTTCTGTAGATTTTTGAGTTTATAATCAATGACCTCAAAAGAAAGTAGTAGCAAGAAGAAATTGGCCAACAGTTTGGGCGCAAGTTTATTATTTTGGGGTAGAAGTCCGAAACGTTTTTAATGCTGACGTGCGGTGTAGGTTACTATGCGACTGACGACCTAAAAAACGGCGACTAAAAAAATCTCAGAATTAAACCCGTTCCTGACTTCTACTCAAAAAATAATAAAATTATGCCAAGACTGTCGGCAGATTTTTTAGTTATTTATTGGGTGTACAAATAAGCTCTCGTGGTTTTTTTTTTCTTCAAAATTTAAGCTTTATTGTGGGTTACATAATTATGTTTTAAAATATTGTCCATCGCTAGCCACACACTTTGCCCATCTTTGTGGCAGCATACGAATTCCAATTTGAAAAAACTCCACGTCCTTTGAGGCGATCCACGAATCGACCCAATTTTTGACATCTTCGTAAGAACGGAAGTGCTGCTCAGCCAGGCCATGCGTTATTGATCGAAATAGGTGGTAGTTGGAAGGGGCGATGTCTGGTGAATACAGCGGGTGGGGTAGGACGTCCCATTTCAGTGTTTCCGGGGAGGTTTTCAGAACCTGAGCAACATGTGGCCGAGCTTTGTCATGTAGCAAAATCACTTTGTCGTGTCTCTGCTCATGTTGCAGCCGTTCTTTTTTCAATACTCGGCACAAACGCATTAGTTGTCTTCGATAAAGAGGTCCTGTGATAGTTTCACTCGATTGCAGCAGCTCATAATACTCCACATGGAGCTGGTCCCACCAAATACATTGCATGAGCTTGGAACCATGGATATTCGGCTTTGCCGTCGATGTTGATGTATGGCCAGGGTATACCCACGATTTTTTGCGCTTCGGGTTGTTGTCCTGTATCCGCTTTCTATCGCCAGTCACGATACGCTTCAAAAACCTTTCTTATTCTGCCGTTGGAGCTGTTTCGCACGAGAAAAAACGCTTTTCGACGTCTTTTGCCTTCAATTCGTACGGAACCCAATTTTCTGCGTCATTCCCAAGGCTTTCAGACGAAGTGCGATGGCTTGTTGAGTCATATCCAATGAATCCGCAAGACTTTGTTGCGATTGGCATGCATCTTCGTCCAGTAATGACTCCAATTCTGCGTCTTCGAAATTTTTTGGCCGGCCGAAACGCTCCTTATTTTCCACGCCGAAATCACCCATTTTGTAGCGATGAAACCATTCGCGACACGTTGATTCACTAATAGAAGACTTACAACAAGTTTTTGAAATCATTCGACGCGCCTCAAACGCAGATTTGATCTGATTAAGACTAAAAGATTTGGCAGAATTCGTGAAAACTTGAACACAACCTTACGTGGTTGAATATCGAAAAATGGTTAAATCAGTTTTCCGCCGATCACATTTAAAGCCTTTAGAAGTGAAAGTACATTCGATATTCCATTTGGCCTATGAAATATATCGGAAATCGTTAAAATGTACACAAGCACTTTACACCGACTTCCTTTGATTCGCATCCAAAAATTGCCATCGACGCGAATGTGAGTGGCACAAGTGGCAGGTGTTCAGTTTATTTCAGTAGTGTCTTTTTTCAGGTGTCAACAATGCGAGTAGAATTCGCGTCCAAAAACCGCCATCGGCAGTAAGCCACATGAACCTCGACTAGAGTTGCGAACTGGTTGTTTGCATATTCGCATTCGCGATAGTTCGCACAGGTTCGTGCGATGATGGAAACGCGTCATTAAGGGGTGTTCGATTACATTCTGAACTTCACCCTTCTCGTCGAAGTATCGCAGATTTGCGATCTTTTAACTTTCGACCGGAGACTTAAATTTGGACATTCACAGCCAAAACATTATTTGTTCTGCAACTAGTTTGCCGCGTTTCATTTTGAGATCCGTTTATATGTTTTCCAATATTGAAACGTGCGTTCAGCTCTATCTGACACTTGGAATACTGTTCTTCTGTTTGGTCCCCTCATTATAGCTTTCACATTAAATCTCTTGAGTCCGTTCAGCGTCGATTTGCCCGGTCACTCCTCTTCAAATACAACCCACCCTACAGCTCCTACAGTGAACGTCTATCCTTACTCAATATTCCCTCATTAAATCAGCACAGATTATATTTTGATGGTGTATTCCATGTATTTTACAGGCTAATGTTCAAATTATGTCAATTTCTTTTAACATTAACTATTTTTAACTTTATTTTTTCTTTTTCTTCTTTTTATAACTTTTTCGCTCTCGTTTTTGAACATATTGTGTAATTGGATTTTTTAAATCTATACAGTGTGTACGAAGGAATAAAAAAAGTAATGGTGTCCATTTCAGGTCTAATAGATATCGAATTCTGATTTCTAATTGCTCTAAATATAATAGCAAAAACCAATTAAACCAATTTTCGATATTCAATCCCGAATGGTGTCTAAGGTAATTAAAAGTTGTTACGATTCCGAAAAATCTTTTAGATCCAATGAGATGTTGACTTGTCAGTTTCTTCAATAGAAATTTACTAAAAACACGTCACCAAGTCATGTATTATACATAATAACTTAAAAACATACTGCAGTCACGGTCGGCTGTAAGCCAATCGTATAATACTCTAGATGAATACTGAACTCCGATTTATATTGTAGTTGGGGATAAAGTAGAATTACGTGTGTGCATATTGTATGTCCTTTATTAAGAACTGCCATTAGATTGCTACTCAAAACTAAAAGACAATATTCAGTGTTTAATTTCATATCTTGAACTGGGTAAGTCATCAAAAAATAATTTCCTTTTTGAAGGACTTTCACATGGGAGGTGCAGAAAGGACTCACTCGATTTCTTACATATTTATCCTTTTCCTTGGTACTATTTAAAAATTAACGTGTACAAAATTTCAAATTCGAAGCTTGAAGCGTTCAAAAGTTATAGGAAAATATTATTGAACACGTGTCTTAAGGATATTTTGTATGGCAGCTACCAGAAGGAGTAAAAGGATTTTGCTGACTAGTAAACTCGAACTTCGTTTTCACTCAAAACTAATTTGTACAAAATTCCGAATTCATAGCTAAAAGATTACTTGAGTTATAGTGAGTTTCGTAAATTAAGTGAATACATTTTGACAGGATATTTGTATGGCAGCTACACGAAGGACTTATAGGATTTTCTTCATAATCATTTAGCTCCAACTATTGGAAAAATAATACATACAAAATTTCAATGTCGTAACTTAAACCCTTCTGAAGTTATCGACCAATATTCTTGAACACGTGTTTTAAGGACATTTTGTATGGCAGCTACCCGAAGGAGTAGGACGGTTTTGCCCGTTAACGAACTTAGCCTTACAAATTCAACCAAACATCCAGATTCAAAATTTCAAGAACCTAGGTGAAGGCGTTCTTGAGTTATCGTGCTAACGGACAGACGGACGGACGGACGGACGTCAAGCGCATTTGAGGTTTTTGGCCACAAATAAACAAAAAATAATATATAACTTTTTTTCGTCGTTCTATGCGTTACAAACTTTTGGGCTGGATTAAACTTATAATACTCTATATGATTCCATCTAGAGTATAAACATGAAAAGAATGTAATTAAATTTTTTTGATTTATTTTACTATTTCTTTTTTTAAGCCACCATACTACAGACCTTACCTCTATTAAAATAAAGACACGCTATATGTGCATAAACCATTCTTTTGTTTTATCCCCAACTATAACTTATATCGGAGTTCAACTTTACATCTGGAGTTTAATACGATTGACTGCTGCCTATCCTGCCTGCGATATGTTTTGTGATTATATCAATAATAATTTGCATCCTCAACATCGAAAAATAGTGGGTTACATTTTGTTTCAATTTCCTCGTATACATTCTCAAATTAGCATAGTGGCCTCCTTTTTTCACTGGCTAAAATTATAAAAAAAACCGATAACTTTCTTTTTTTACTTTTTATATTTTTAGTTGTTTCCTCAAAAATCGTATCATGTTGTAATAAGGAACTTTCATCATCACAGAAAGAAAACATAAAAAATTATCACTTTTAAGGACCGCATTCGTAATTAAAAGATGACTATCAGAGACAAGTTTACCCACAGCGGTAAAAATACTCGCATATTATATTTATGTATTTCTGGACCACCTTAAAATAATATTATGAACCGAAGGCCAAGACTGAAAGACGCAGTTGTTCAATTAAAAATTATTAACAATGTTATCAACTTATGATGTATGTAGTGGAATCAATACTAATTTAACTTAACGACATTATTATACTCGTAAGTATAATACCTATAGGGTCATTCCATCAAGAATCGCCAAAGTTGTGACCTAACCATCGCCGATTCTTTTGAAAACTTGTTGTAATACTTGAAGAACTAGTGAAAAAAAAATATGATTTAATTTTTTTGTTTCCATCTCATTTTTACTTTATTATTTTTTAAAAATTAAGACACGTGTTCAACAATATTTTCCGATAACTTTTGATCGCTTCAAGCTAGGAATTTAAAATTTTGTACAAATTAATTTTAAAGAAAAGGATAAATATTGTGAAAGCCTGGCAGCCGCGCACCTCGATCGATTACGGATAGGGAAACAGCAACAACCGAATACCTAAGCTGCAAAGTAACCCAATCAAAAGTGTATATGAGTATATAAGGAGAGCGGAGCAACACGAATATACCTCTCTTCTAATCGAACGCGCTCGAATGTACTAGAACAGCGTATAAGAACAAATCGAATGCTCTCAAGCTTTCGGGTACCATCCACACACACCACCGAGCGAAGATTCAAGAACAGTCTCGACTACAGACAACTGGTATAAAAGCAGATAAAGCTTTCAGCGAGGGATATAGTAATTTTTATTACGTCGACTGTGATAGCCAGCGTGTATACACGACCGTATTGGTGGAAAGCGATTGATAGAGTGCGATCGAGACAAGTGCTATGTAAAAGCGGGCGGTATTGCCATACAGTGCGAATAATTGTGCTAATAGAATTAAAGTGCGAAGAATAAAAAATCACTTATTTTTATTTTAACCGAATTGTGTTTTACTTGAAATTCCGGCGAACCCCTAGCTCGCAACAATATGTAAGAAATCGAGTGAGTCCTTTCTACACCACCCATGTAAAGTCCTTCACAAAGGACAAGTTTTTTTTCGGTGACTCACCCAGTTCAAGATATGAAATTAAACACAAACGATATTGTCTTTCAGTTTCAAGTAGCAACCGAATGGGGGTCCTTAATAAAGGACATACAACATGCACACACGTAATTCTACGTTATCCCCAACTACATTATGAATCAAAGTTCAGTATTTCATCTAGAGTATCATACGATTGGCTTACAGCCGATCGTGACTACGTTATGTTTTTCAAAGGCTTGGAATATGGATCCAGGAGTGACAAATATGACTTTCTACCAGGGGCGTCGCGTGGATATTTGATAAGGGTGTGCACTGTGAATTAAACAGTCATACGACCTTTCAATTGTTTCTAGAGACCGAAATTATTAAATTTCTACAAAACAAAAACAAGTTTTTCGAGTATGCAACTGATACCTTTATCAAATTCAGTCGAGTCCTTAACGTCACACACACACAAAAAATAATATTAGAATTTAACCGGTAATTTGAAAATATACTGTGAATACATTTACCGATCTGTTTTCACAAGTAAACAATTGTTAAGGAACGTAAAATCAAAAAAAACATATTATATATTAATTCGAATGTAGATTAATTGAAAAAGTATGTAGGCAACTAAAACTTTATAATTTTTTATACATTAAGTCAATTGTTCTGTTTTTTTTGTGAACTCTTCAACGATTTTAGAAAAAAAATTATTAATCAGATTTTGCCTCAACGCTGTCAAAAAGTCCTTTTCAATGGTTATTGACGATAGTGCAGAAAGTCGAGCGTTTTAATTCGCTTCAAAGTAGAAAAACTTCTTTCAGTAGTAGATGTTGTTGATGGAATGGTCATAATCAAACGACAAAGATTTAAGGACTCCGAAAATGTTTCATTCAAATTTGAAGATATAATCATATTTGCAATTTCGGTTACACTCTTGTCTTTATAGCATTCCGAACAGTATATTACTTTTAGTTCATTCTCCAACATCAAATATGTAATTAAATTTGAAGAAATTGGAGTAATTTTCTTTTAGTGATAAAATAAGCTCAAATGGAAATTTTGTTGTGTAATGATTAAAATTATCACTGTGCATCAGCTGAATAAATTTAATATTTTTTAAATCCTCGTATGGGGTGTTTATTTCATAGATAATCCCATTAAATATTTCAGAATTAATTTTCTTAAAATAATCCTTGTCTTCATTTCGTTTTTGCGGCGGTCCTCCGTACAAATCCGTTGTTTTTAAATAAATATTTTCAAATGTATCGTCAGAGCCAAGCTTTTTAATGTGTTCTGTACAATAGTCAATTTCTTTAATTGTTGTAAAAATGCAAATATTTCTGAGAAAATATTCAAAAAATAAATCGTTTTGAATTAAAATTTCGCACATAATCTTTACCATTTCTTTTATAGTTTGTTTTTAAATTATTCAAGATCGGTGTTGGCCGACCATCAATAATTGTTTTTTTCCGCGTAAGAATAAGAACTAAACTTTTTTTTTAATTAAATCACTAACAACATATGAAACTTCACTCATTTTATTAACTTTTCAAATTAAAAATTTGTACGCAAATTTCTTTCGATCGCAAATAATGTTAGTACTTTTCACTTCGCTTAACACAGAGTAAAAGAAAACCTAATGGCAATTTTTTCTCAGAATGTACATATAACATAAAATCTTTTTTTTTGTAAAGCTTCCTCCCCTACATTATTAATGAATCTTCAATAATGCCCTTTTAAAGTCACATATGTCCGCGAGCCAAAAAAATAAGCGCCCACGAAGAAATCAGCCAACTCGTGCACGAGAGACATTCGCACCGATAACGTTTTTATACTCTAGATGAAATCATATAGAGTATTATAAGTTTAATCCAGCCGAAAAGTTTGTAACGCATAGAACCAAGCCTCGGACGAAAAAAAGTTATATATTATTTTTTGTTTATTTGTGCCCAAAAACCTCAAATCCGCCTGACGTCCGTCCGTCCGTCCGTCCGTCCGTCCGTCCGTCCGTCCGTCCGTCCGTCCGTCCGTCCGTCCGTCCGTCCGTCCGTCCGTCCGTCCGTCCGTCCGTCCGTCTGTCCGTTAGCACGATAACTCAAGAACGCCTTCACCTAGGATCTTGAAATTTTGAATCTGGATGTTTGGTTGAATTTGTAAAGCTAAGTTCGTTAACGGGCAAAATCGTCCTACTCCTTCGGGTAGCTGCCATACAAAATGTCCTTAAAACACGTGTTCAAGAATATTGGCCGATAACTTCAGAAGGGTTTAAGCTACGACTTTGAAATTTTGTTTGTGTTATTTTTCCAATAGTTCGAGCTAAATGCATGATTATGAAGAAAATCCTGTTAGTCCTTCGTTTAGCTGCCATACAAATATCCTGTCGAAATGTATTCACTTAATTTACAAAACTTACTATAACTCAAGTAATCTTTTAGCTACGAATTCGGAATTTTTTACAAATTAGTTTTGAGTAAAAACAAAGCCTGAGTTTACTTGTCAGCAAAATCCTTTTACTCCTTCTGGTAGCTGCCATACAAAATGTCCTTAAAACACGTGTTCAAGAATATTGGCCGATAACTTCAGAAGGGTTTAAGCTACATCTTTGAAATCTTGTACGTAGTATTTTTCCAATAGTTGAAGCTAAATGTATGATTATGAAGAAAATCCTATTAGTCCTTCGTGTAGCTGCCATACAAATATCCTGTCAAAACGTCTTCTTTTAATTTACGGAACTTACTATAACTCAAGTAATCTTTTAGCTATAAATTGGAAATTTTGTACAAATTAGTTTTGAATAAAAACGAAGTTCGAGTTTACTAATCAGCGAAATCCTTTTACTCCTTCTGGTAGCTGCCATACAAAATGTCCTTAAGACACGTGTTCCACAATATTTTTCCATAACTTTTGAACGCTTCAAGCTACGAATTTCAAATTTTGTACACGTTCATTTTTAAATAGTTCCAAGGAAAAGGATAAATATATAAGAAATCGAGTGAGTCCTTCCTGCACCTCCCATGTGAAAGTCCTTTAAAAAGGACATTTTTTTTCGATGACTTACCCAGTTCAAGGTATGAAACTAAACACTGAAAATTGTCTTTTAGTTTTGAGTAGCAATCTAATGGCAGTCCTTAATAAAGGACATACACCATGCACACACGTAATTCTACTTTATCCCCAACTACAATATAAATCGGAGTTCAGTATTCATCTAGAGTATTATACGATTGGCTTGCAGCCGATCGTGACTGCAGTATGTTTTTCACATGCAGTTCACTTCCCATGGACAGAGCAAATTTTTCCTTACAGGTGCGAACTCTCGACTTCGCACCTGACGGACGATTGGTGCGTCGTCCATCTGCTAGCGTGCGATAATTCTTATCATAGATTTTTATTTCTTTGTGCGGTCGCTACTCCGGGCTATGAGCTAGGTGATTTTTGTGTGTAAGAAACTTTGCGTGCACATTGAAGTTTCGCACGGAAACAGTTTTTTTTCATATAAATTTCGTTTGCCTATTAAAACCGAAAACACAGTCCTAGCGAGAAGCGACAGGAAAATATTACGTACCTCACCTCGTGTGAAATATTATTTGCACTTGGTGGGTATATTTCCTCTTTTCTGTATCGCTTACAATGCATAATATAAACTGTACATATTGTAAATTCCTTACTTTTATGATAGATTGTAATTTGATATTGTAGGGTGTGCAATGCACACCTTGCACACCCTGACGAGACGCCACTGCTTTCTACATATTCATACCTTCACCAGGAATAATTGAAAAATTATATGTACATACAAAATTTCATATCCCTAGCTTGAAGTGTTCTGAAGTTGGTACTCGTGAAAACATATTTTAAGGACTTTTGTAGACAACTACCCGCTGCTTTTAAGTCAAAACTAATTTCTGTAAAATTGTGTCTTCTTGGCTCACCGAATGCTAGAATTATGGCTGGTTCCGATAGAGGACGCAAAAACACAAATTTTTCAAGAAACTTTTATATTGCAGATACTAGAAGAACACACTCCATTTTGTTGATAATAATTTCCGTATCTGCAAGCATTGAAATTGCGCAAATGCTTCAAATCCTTTACAGTAATCCAAAATCCATATAGTGTAGAAAGCACGTAACTTTCCTTTCGATATTATTTCCATTTAACGTCAAATGCAGTTCTTGCAATCGTTAAGGTCCACCATCTTACTCTCCTCCATTTCCAATATAATGAATTTCACTAAGGTGCGTTGCAGTTTCTCATGAATACAGGTGAAAGCAAATTGACGTCCATATAATAATTCCATTGAAATCCTATAATAAAGCCTATTCAAGGTACCTGACGACGTGCACCACCACAGCTATGATTGATCGGTATTTTCAAGCTGTCATCATATTTGAAGACATCAAAGTGAAATCTCACGTTCACAAAGTGACCAATAAATCGCCGCCGCAGCAGCATCCAAGATGGATCATTACCATTCTTAGAAGCGACACAAAGTCTCCATACGGCGAGAATATGAGATCCGATGAGACATATGAGACGTAAATTGATCAACGGCGAATTATTAAACCGTCAATCACGTATCACTTTTGGTTTGAGTATTGGAAAAAAAATTCTAAAACAAAAAAAATCAATCGCAATCGTAAGATATCTTAAGTGAAATTATTTGAATGGCGGTGTCAATGGTGGTGGCAATTAATGGGAAAATAGCGAAAACTCGGGTAAAGAAATGAAAAGGCATCTGGTTGCCGATGGCCCAAGAAGGGTATACTTTGCGCGGACCCGTTTGTCTTGTACGTTTTTGCGCTTGCTATAATTTCTGTACGCGGCTTCTTTTACCTTTACTGAAGCTGAAGGTAGCTCTACCTTATGCCGATAATCATGACCAAGACTCGCTCATTAATGATAAATGCACTGCATCTGTCACATGAGAAGCGTTTATCGTAAAGCCATTGAATAGTCGAGCAGTTGAGATGCCATCATAGCCAGTGGTCAGGTTGACGACGTATATGAGTTTTAATAGTTCACTTGTGACCTAGTTACCTACTGCCAACAAGTCAGTTATAGTCGGCACTTTTTGCACCAATCAGCCGTAGAGACAATGCCAGTCATCCATCCGTTTGATGTCTCTCTAAAGACAACTCAAGGGAGTCTTCTCTAGAAAGTGATGGATTTTGTCGATATATGAACATTAGACGTTACGTTGTAAAAACTTTTAGCGAATCAGTTATAAATGTTACAGTGTTGCTATTAATTAAGATCGGTCAGATTTACATTGGATAATGGACGACGATTAACCCGGAAAGTTTAGAAACCGTGGATCATGAAATCAAAGAAAATCATAAAAGTCACTTTCTCTGACATCCGAGGCACTAAAACGTATTGATGTCATAGTCTGCAAACAGGGACGTCATTTGTGGGGGGGCAAGGGGGGCATTTGCCCCCCCCTGAATTATGTATTTTTATAGATTATATATAACCTATACATATTTATATATAAAAATTTATACAAACATAACATTTTGCCCCCCCCCCCCCTAGAAAAAACTGAAATGACGTCCCTGTCTGCAAATACTACAATATAATTAAGACATATCGATTTAAATCAAATTATGAAGTAATAATAAGTTTTTGGTGTTTCAGCCGATCTCCCACTTAATTGGACATTGTTCCTCCCAGTGGCACAGCGAGGGAGGTTTTGGTGGTTGAAACTCACCCTGGACAGGACGAAGCAATGAATAAGAAATTATGAAAATGACCGAAATTGCTACAATTTCTTCTAATTCGGGGCGTTCCACCATGTAACGAAAAGTAAACATGCGGAAGAATTTGCTTTGATATCTTATCACTCCTAAGAGATATGACGGAATTTGTAAAAACGTGTTCAACCCATTTTTACCGACTTAGGGGTTGAAAAAGGAAAAAACTTGAAAATGAGTTTTAGGTGATTATTAAACAAGCCCGTGGAAGTGAAAACTTATTCAATATTTAATCAGACCTGAGGGATACGGCTGAATTCGTAAAAATGTAAACAACCTTGGGGGGTTAAATTTCAAAAAATTCTGAAAACTCTTTCTAGGCATTTATATGAAGAGTCCGTAGAATAAAAACTTAAAATTCAATATTTGGGAAGACCTAATAGATATGACGAAATTCGTGAAAATACATGCATTCCATTTTCATATTTGAATTATTTTTAATCAAACTTTTCTGGTTGATTTACAAATACATACCAAGTTTCAATTTTGTAGCATAAGCCGTTCTATAGTTAGGAAAAACACCCCCACCCCGTACCCTTATAAAAAATTATATCATATTTTTCCAACATGCTACTAATATAGCTCTATCTAAATACCAAGTTTTAGCTTTATATCGGAATAGCTTCTCTAGATATAAAAACAGAACTTTTCTTTTTCACCTTCCCCCATCCTCACCCTCTACACCATCACCATCAAAATTTTTTCTGTTAGGGGTCTATTAGGCCTACTTCTGGTAAAAATTTTAAGCATCTATCTTAAATTGTTCTTGAGACATGAGACGTGATTTATTAGAACAATGTTTATCCCCTCCACCGCCCTCTTAAAAAATTTTACTTTCAGCAAACTTTATTTTTCAACCTTTGCTGCCCCCACTCAAAAATTTTCCGATCTATTCTCCAAGTATACCTACAGATGTTCATTAAGTTTTAATTTTGTGTCATTAACCGTTTAGCTGGGCGAGTCCTCCGCTCGAAGGTTTCTCAGCAGAGGTACACTACAAGGTGGCATGCTCTCCCCTCTTCTTTGGAATTTAGTAGTCAACAATAGTAGTCTATTGTGACTGGAAGGGGCGGGCTGCAGAGTAATTGCTTATGAAGACGATGTTGCAATTGCTGTCTCGGGAAAGCACCCCAACACGCTGAGTAAGATATTGCAGAATGCTCTCTCTCTCCAAATGGGCAGCTAAAAGCGGGTTGGGCGTGAACCCACGCAAAACAGAACTAGTCCTCTTCACCAGGAAATACCAAAATTCCTCACGTTGACCCTCCTTCTCTGGATGGTACTAGTCTAGTTTTCACCGATAGTGCAAGATATTTGGGTGTTATTTTAGACAGGAAACTTCAATGGAAACCTTACATCCAGGAACGGGTAAGGAAGCAAGAGTTGCGCTTTACTCGTGCAAAAAGGCCATTGGCAAAAAAATGGGGTATGCAACCCCGAATAGTTCATTGGCTCTACGTGTTCGTCATCAGACCGATACTTATGTATGGTGTTATTATCTGGTGGACGCCTTAGACAAAGCGGTTAACCGCACCACCCTGGGGAAGGTACAAAGATCAGCATGCATATGCATACATCAGCGGAGCTCTGAGAACAACTCCCTCTGCGGCATTAGACATGCTATTCAATCTAGCACCCCTAGATTTTGGCAAGCAAATGGCAGCCAGTGCAGCCATTCGACTTAGAGCCTCTACACAGTGGACTGGCATTTATGAAGGTCACTCAACAATTCAATAATATTCCCGAAAATACTGACTACACCCCTCCCAGTTATGACTTTTACAAAAATTTCCTAACAACCATCCCAACCCGTCTGGAATGGGAACGGGATTCGGTACGGAAGGAAAAGTCCGTCCACATATATACGGACGGCTCCAATACTGGAGGCGGGGTAGGTGGAGGTGTTTTCTCTGATATGCTTAACATTAGCGGCTCCTTCTGCCTTCCGGCCCACTGTAGAGTCTTTCAGGCGGAGCTTATGGCGATCAAGGAGGCCTTGTCCTGGCTGAGGTGTAATGTAATATCTACTATGGATATTAACATTTTCACAGCCACCCAAGCGGCAATAAAATCCATGGAATCGGTCTCGACAACATCAAAGGTCGCCGTAGAATGTCGATCATCTCTTAAGGAGATTGCAGAACAGTTCAATATTCTTCTGTGCTGGATGCCAGGACACAGGGATATTCCAGGGAACTGTATGGCTGACGAACTCGCTCGTCGCGGCACTACCCTTCAGATTAGGCCAGAATATCGGAACCTGTGTGTGCCCCTCTCTACATGTAAACTGCTATTGGGATTGGACTCAGTTGAGAAAACCAACTCAAGATGGGCGGATGGTATTATATGTCACACTGCGAGACAGATCTGGCCGAAGCTGGATCTGAACCGCTCTAAAAGGCTGACTTTGCTCAAAAGGTCCTGACCGGACACTGTCTTATAGGTCGGCATGCTAAAAGGCTAGGCCCCTTCTCAAATGACTTCTGTAGAAGCTGCCTGGAGGAGTCAGAGGAGAAGGAGGAGTCAGTGCTTTATCTTCTCTGTAGCTGTCCAGCTCTGTCCGCTAGAAGGAAAGTTCATCTTGGAGCTTACTTCTTCAACAGTCTCAGTGACATTGTCGAAACGGAGACCGCGAGAATTCAACGCTTCATTGCAAGCTCTCAATGGTTTGACGAGTAGGACCGGATTCGATGATCCTGTAACACAACGGACTTACTTAGGGCTAAGTGTGCCCGTGTTCTCACGGGCAGCCACGCGTACCTACCTACCTAAAGGTTTAGAAGATATGGATTTTAGAATGTCTCGATCTCGCCTTTCGAGCGTTTCGGAAGCATTATTATCCCCCCACTCCCACACCCCTTCACCCATAAAATCAATTTTTTTGCAGATGAGTACACTATCGAAGGTATATATAAATTCCATGTTTCAGTCTCCAAACATGAGCGGTTGCTCAGATCCAGAAACCAAACGCTTCCTCCACCTCCCGCCTCACACCGCCGTACCTCAAAAAGTGGTCACTTCAAGGAGCCTACCCAGTCTATTCACAAAAATATTATATTAATGGCTCATAGGGTTTGGAAGCTAAAACCCTCAAACGATTTTGCGTACAGCGGACGTCGGACGGCGCACAGACGGACTGAAATTTTTTTTACTTTTTTGGTATCTACTCGTATTAGTCATTAAATTTTCAGGGTACCAAATTTTTTTTTTTTTTAAATTGATAACAATAAAGTAAAAGGGTAAAGAACAGCCCGCAGAAGTAATAACCAATTCGATATCTGATTAGAGTATAGAGTTAAGAGATTTGGGTGGATTTATATGGCGGAATTCGTGAAAACGTATATTTAACTTCTTTACTCTTCGTTTTGAGAAAAACGTTTTTTGATAATGAAAAGGCGAGGCGAGTTATGGTTTGATGATTTATTTATGAAGATACACGGCGGGTGGTTACAATCGACTGAGAGAGATTTTAATTCGACGTTCCCTTTTATTTCGTCTGGTGAAGTTGTTGGTTAGCCCCCACTATTGGTAGTGGGGAGTGCGTGCATGTGTGCAGTAAACGAATGCGATGGTGCTGGTGCGGCATGCATGCGTGTGGAGAGGTACTCGAATATGATGGTGCTAGTGCGGCATGTATGCGTGTGTTGAGGTACACGAATGGAATGCCACAGTACTCCCCGCTAAGATGAAAACACTGTCTCGGTATAACGAGCTGGAAAATGGATTTTCCGACCGGAACGTGTTGTTTTCGTCGATTCGTCTTTTGGTGGGGCATTCGACGAGCCTGCATGCGGCACTGCGTCGTTTTCGTCCTCGTAATGGAGATATGCTGGTTTGAGGCGATCGATCGTTACGTTGCTTTCTCTGCCACGAAAATTGATCTTGTAGACTTTATCGCCTCGATGCAGTACTTTATATGGTCCGCTGTAGGGATGCGATAATGAAGGGCGCACGGAATCGTCTCGAAGAAACACATGCGTCGAGCGCAACAATTCCGGATGGATGAATACTTTTCTATTTCCGTGCCATGCTGTGCCTGTTGGCTGTAGTTGCTGCATAGATCTTCGCAGCTTCTCGATGACTTCTGTTTCGGTCCGAACACTCGACGTTGAAAAAAATTCGCCTGGAATTCTTAGGTCTGTTCCATAGACGAGTTCTGCTGCTGTTGCTTGAATGTCTGGCTTGAAAGTGGTTCGCAAGCCTAGTAAAATTGTTGGCAGATGTTCGACCCAATTTGTTGTGCCCAAGCACAGAATCGATGCTTTGAGCGTGCGATGCCAGCGCTCAACGATGCCGTTCGCTTGGGGATGATACGCTGTTGTTCGTAGGTGATCAATTCCCATTGTTTTCATCAACTCGGTGAATAATGACGACATGAATTGACGGCCTTGGTCTGAAGTGATTTTCTGCGGGATTCCAAACCGGGCGAACCAACCAGCGATTAGTGCTTTAGATGTTGATTCCGCAGTCATGTCGACCATGGGAATTGCCTCCGGCCACCGAGTGAACCGGTCAATCATAGTAAGGCAATATCGATATCCTTCGCACAACGGAAACGGTCCGACGATATCGATGTTGATGTGTTCGAAGCGATTTGTCGTGGTCTCGTATTTCGCGATGTCCGAGAATGTATGCCTGTTGACTTTCGAGCGCTGGCACGGAACGCATTGGCGGACGAACTCCTTAGTGTCATGTTTCATGGCTGGCCAGAAGTATCTGTTCGTCATCATTTTGGTGGTTGCGTTGCCGCCTGGGTGCGATAAATTATGCGTTAGACGTAGCAGCTGTTGTCTAAACTTTTTCGTGATGAATGGGCGAATTTTTCCAGTCCGACAATCACACAAAACTTGGTGCTCGGAACCTGGAAAAGTGAAGTATTTTAAAGTACTTGAATTGTTGATATTAGCTTTGAGAAAAGCTTTTAATTCGTCGTCGGCGCGCTGGTCCTCTGCTAATGCACCGTAATTCCACACCTCCTTGTGGATTGGTTGGATGCGAGAGAGCATATCTGCCACCAAGTTTTCTCTGCCCGAGACATGGCGGATATCCGTGGAGAACTGGCCGATGATGTCCAACTGTCGTGCTTGGCGCGGTGATGCCTTATCGAGATTTTGACGGAATGCGAACGTGAGCGGTTTGTGATCCGTGTATATACGGAATGTTCGCCCTTCGACGTAGTATCGAAAATGTCTCACGCTCATAAACATTGCCGTAAGTTCTCGATCGTATGTTGAATACCGCAATTGGGCGGGGTCGAATTTCTTGGAAAAGAATCCGAGTGGCTCTAGCCGACCGTCGACGAGTTGGTGGAGCACTGCTCCGGCTGCGATGTCTGAAGCGTCGACATACAAGAATAACTCGGCGTTTTTCGCTGGATGCGCTAGCAACGTTGCGTCCACAAGTTGTTGCTTCGTTCGTTCGAAAGCCATCTCTCTTTCCCTATTCCAGACGAGTGGCGTTCGGTCGTTTTTCTTATTGCCGTTGATCATAGCAATGAGTATCGCTTGGTGCTCGAGTGCGTTCGGGACGAACTTTCGATAAAAGTTAATCGAAGCGAGGAAACTTTTTAGCTCCTTGGCGAGCTTCGGTTTAGGAAACTTCCTTATTGCTTCGGCTCGTTCAGGCAACGGTTTGATACCATCGGCTGTTACTAGGTGTCCCAGGAAATTAATTTGTCGTTTAGCGAACTCACACTTCGCTACATTTATTCGGAGATTATGGTTTTGAAGTCGTCTGAAAACTTCCCGTAGATGTTCTCGATGTTCAACTTCGTTTACCGATGCGATACAAATGTCATCTAGATAAGCAAAGGCGAACGTACACCCGCGAAGAACTTGATGGATCAGTCGTTGGAAGGTTTGTGCTGCGTTACACAAACCGAATGTCATGAAGAGAAATTCAAAGAGCCCGAATGGCGTGATGATGGCTGTCTTCGGGATGTCCTCTTTCGCGATTGGCACCTGGTGAAACGCCTTCAGCAGGTCAATCTTCGAAAATACCGTACAGCCTCGCAGGTTGGAAGTAAAATCGGTCAAATACGGTATCGGATATTTGTCTGGTTTCGTCGCGGCGTTGAGTGCGCGGTAATCGCCACAAGGACGCCACGAACCGTCAGCCTTTTTCACCATCTGCAACGGGCTAGACCAGTCGCTCTTAGATGGCCTGCAGATGCCATCCTTTAGAAGCGATTCGAATTCCTTGCGGGCCGCATCCAACTTGCCATTCATCAGACGCCTCGCTCGAGCCGTGACCGGGGGACCAATTGTTTCAATGTGATGTGTGATTGTGGCTTCAGTTGGGACCCCACCGGGAGTCAGTTTCGTGATTGATGAAAATTCAGCGAGCAAATCGGCGTATGTAGAGTTTACATCGAACGTGCGAACTCCAGCAGTTTTGATGTCGATACGTGTTACTGGGCACGGTTTGTGAAATTTTGTGATATTGTCGATCAAGCGGTTACCTTTTAGGTCCACGAGTAAATCGTAGTGTGCCAGGAAATCCGCTCCAATAATTGGCTGTATCACTTCCGCTATCACGAACGTCCAGGAAAAAACCCGGCGAAGCCCCAGATCCAGGTTTAAAGTTGTTTGGCCGAATACTTTGATGATCGAGCCGTTGGCGGCGTAAAGTTGCATTGGCGATGGGGTGATGTCAACTGCTTTATTTGAAGGCGGAACGACGGACACGTCAGCTCCTGTGTCGATAAGAAAAGTAGTGTCCGTCGACCGGTCTGCAATTTTGAGACGACATATTGATGTGGGTTCAGGTGCATCGCCGACACTTGAACCCGAAGCAGCTTGACTTCCTCATTGATTGGCCGGTCCTGGTACCGAGGTACTGGACGGCGCAGGCTTGCCCCATGCACATGGCTCGCGGCATTTTTGTGCCCTGCGGCCAAATTCAGCGTGATACCAACAAAAACCATTCGAAGCAGAATGGTTGTCTTGGTAATCTCGGCGACGACTGCGATTACGAGACGGGTTGCGGCTGCGCGAGCTACCCCGTGAACAGCTTCGACCGTCTCGCTCGTGTGAGTGGTTTCGTCCATTCTGCTCGTGCGAAAATTCTTCACGGAAACGCCGAAACGTGTCATCGATGTGTTGGATTAGCCGAGCCATATCGAAATTGTTCTGGGTTTCCGGCATTATGTTGGCCACGTGGTTTTGCCGTAGGCCAATCGAATCGTGGACGCGATCCGCAGTTGTTAGTACTTCCGCAAGAGATCCAGTGGCGGCAACGACAGCTGCTTGCGTAAAGGGAGGTAGTCGCGCAGCCCACAAATCCCGCAAAGCAGCCTCACCAAGAGCCGTACCAGCGACTCGAGACATATCATGGAACAGCTGGCTTGGTCGTTTGTCGCCAAGAGGCATCTCGGATAGCACCCGTTGTAACCGACGTGTTTGAGAATCGGCGAAATGCTTGGTCAGGGCCTCTTTAATGTAATTATACCTACCAACGGCGGGTGCTGCCGCGATTATTGCAGCCAACTCTTGCAATTTAGTCGGTGGCACTTGTGCGAGCACCGTGTTAAACTTGCGTGTGTCGCTCGTGACGCCCGATGCGGCGAACCAGAACTCCATGGACAAGAAGTACGCTTCTGCCGCGCCTTCGATCAATGTAGGCAACGGGATTCGTGGGTAGATCGAGTTAGCGGCTACTTCGCCACGATTGGGGTCCAAGTCGCCCACTCCGGCTGCATTGTTGTTTTCCATTTGGGTCACCACTTTAACTTCTTTACTCTTCGTTTTGAGAAAAACGTTTTTTGATAATGAAAAGGCGAGGCGAGTTATGGTTTGATGATTTATTTATGAAGATACACGGCGGGTGGTTACAATCGACTGAGAGAGATTTTAATTCGACGTTCCCTTTTATTTCGTCTGGTGAAGTTGTTGGTTAGCCCCCACTATTGGTAGTGGGGAGTGCGTGCATGTGTGCAGTAAACGAATGCGATGGTGCTGGTGCGGCATGCATGCGTGTGGAGAGGTACTCGAATATGATGGTGCTAGTGCGGCATGTATGCGTGTGTTGAGGTACACGAATGGAATGCCACATATACTTACAAAAAAAGTCGAGCTCGCTTCAAGGCACGCGACTAATCAGTGTGCTCTGATCATTGAATTGCTATTAAAGCAGCGACATAGTCATGTTTGTCAAAAACGTTTTTGACTAAAACTGTTTTTGCTCTTTCAGTGTGCGTCCAGCCTTATTCAAAACTTAAAAAAGCCTGAAAATTCTCTAATACTATTTTAAATTATAATAACTTCAGAAAAAATCTCGAAAAATCTGTAATACTATTTTCAAATATAACAACTGCACGAGCAGTCTCTTATAGCTGATTTACATCGCAAGATTTTGGCAAGTAGATTTTGAAAACTCGAAAAGCGTGTACAACGCTCTGAAACATTTGTTCGACCATGACTATTATGTTAAATTGTTTAATTTACTTTGTAAGATTTTACTTTTTAAAGCTTGCATTACTATCACGTAATTTCAAATATTTTAATATTTTGTACAGGTAATTTTGATGAATGAAAGACAATTTCAGGGCTGTACACTAGGGTGGCTATTATTTGTATGGTGAATCTGTTCACAAAGATTTCTTTCGCGATTCCACCCCCTGTAATGGAGGGCCATGGCCCCTATGGCCCTCCTCTATGACCGCCATTGTCTCAAATCGATCAGTTGAAGTTGGCAACAGTTCAAAAGCGAAATTAAATTATGATTTTGGATTGATTCACAATTAGGAATTCTGATGCGAATTAAGTCGGAAAACTGCGAATTTCGATAGCGGATTTTGAATTGTAATAGGTTTCCAGGTATGGAAAATCAACAATTTTTTCAAAGACAGATAATTGGATCAGGAACCCATTTCTCAAGTTAGTTGGAAATATATCTCACGTTAGACTATAATTAACGAATAAAATTCCAAATTTCTTGCTTGAAGCGTTCTGAAGTTCTCGACCGATTTTCTTGAACATGTGTCTTAAGGATTTTTTGTATGTGAGCTACTGGCAGGAGTAGAGAAATTTCGGGAACTAATGAACTCGATCTTCTTTTTCACCTAAAACTAATTTGTATAAAATTTCGAATTCGTGGCTTAACGATTTTTTGAGTTATAGTGAGCGATGTGAATTTAGAGAGATTTTTACAGGATTTTTTTTATGGCAGCTACACGAAGTTCTCAAAACAACCATTGAAATATTAAATTGGTCAAAATTCAAATTCCTAGCTTCAAGCGTTCTTAAATTGTTGGCCAGCAATAGTGGACACGTATTTTAAGGCCTTTTGTTTTGAAGTTATCCGAGTGAAAGGATTTCACTCAATGGCTCTGAATACTTGTTTTAAAAAAGTTTGTATGGCAGCCACCCGAAGGATTGGCAATGAATTGAAAATTTCAACATCCTATGTCTAACCGCCCTTAAAATATTCTGCATTTTGCGAGACGGACGGACAGGATATGCGGATTTCAGGTTTCACAACAGAAAAAAAAAATCTGCCAACAGTCTGGGCGCAACTTAATTATTTTTTCGGTAGAAGTTCGGAATGCGGTCAATTCTGAGACGCGGTGTAGGTTACTATGTGACTGAAAACCCAAAAAACGTTCGGAAAGCGGTTAGAATGGGGTCGCGAAAGAATACTTACGCCACTGCCACATGGAACATATGAATTACATAATTGGGTCATACTCCGGGACGAGGTCTAAGTCGTAGTATAATATCAGTTGTTACGTGATTTGGAGATTTTTCATGATTTGGTTTTGGGCCATTAAATGAAATCGGAAATGCATTTGTAGACGATAATATAAAAAGTCTGTGGAAGTGAAAACCAATCTGATATCTTATCAATCGTAAGAAATTTGTCCAAAGCCTTACGTCCTCTTGGAGTTGAATACCTAAAAATACTGAAATCAACTTTTGACAATTATATAGGAAGCCTTAGGAAGTTAAACTGAATTCGATATCACATCAGAACCAAGAAATATGTAGGAATTTGTGCAAACATATGCAACCCCCTTGCACACTCTTTGGGGTTAAATATCAAAAAATCCTGAAATGAGTTTTTAGATATATATAAAGAAAGCCCGAAGAAGTAAAAACCAATCCGATGTCTTATCACTCCTAAGAGATATGACGGAATTCGTGAAAACGTGTTCAACGGGTTGAATAAGGATAAAATTTGAAAACGAGTTTTAGGTGATTATTAAACAAGCCCGTGGAAGTAAAAATATATTCGATATCTAATCAGACCAGATGTATACAACCCCTTTACACCATCGTGGGGGTCGAATTTCAAAAAATCCTGAAAACGCTTTCTAGGTATTTATATGAAAAATCCGTGGAATAAAAAGAAAGAAAGAAAATAAAAAAAAAGACCTAATAGATATGACGAAAATAGTGAAAATATATGCGTTCCATTTTCATTGATATTTTTTTTTGCCCCCCTTCTGTACGCCAATGGATATTTAATTTTTTTTAAATCAAAATTACTTTTTTAGTTGACCTACATATATATACCGAGTTTCAACTTTCTAGCATAAGCCGTTCTATAGTTAGGAAAAACACCCCCCACCCCGTTCCATACTATCCCTATAAAAAATTATATTTTTTCAACATGCTACAACTATAGTTCTATCTAAATACCAAGTTTCAGCTTGATGTCATTATAGGTTCTCGAGATATAAAAATCGGAACTTTTTCCTTTTCACCCTCTCCCAGCCTCACCCTCTACAACCACACCCCCAAATTTTTTTTTCTGCTAGGGTTCTATTAGCCCTACTTCTGGTAAAAATTCTAAGCATCTATCGTACATCGTTCTTGAGATATGAGACGTGATTTTTTAGAAAAATTCTTATCCCCTCCACTTCCATACTCAACCGCCCCCTTAAAAAATTTTACTTTCAGCAAACTTCATTTGTCAACTTTAATACACGAACCGAATTTTATTTGTCTAGTGCAATTGGTTCGTGAGATATCGTAATCTAAAGTTTTTTACCCGCCACCTCCGTACGTCACTGCCCCCTCTCAAAAATTTGTTTCCGATCTATTCTCCTAGTATACCCACAGATGTTCATTAAGTTTTAATTTCGTGACATTAACCGATTAGGTGATATAGATTTTAGAATGTCTCTAACTCGGCTTTCGAGCGTTTCGGACGCATTATTATTCCCCCCACTCCCACACCCCTTTACCTATATCATCACTTTTTTTAGCAAATGGGTCCACTATTGATGTTCTATACAAATTTCAAGTTTCAGCCTCCTAGCCTAAGCGGTTACTGAGATCTAGAAACCAAAATTTTTCGTCTAAGACCCTTCCCCTACCTCCCCCCTCACACCCCCGCCACTCAAAAGGTTGCCACTTGAAGGGGTCTGCTCAGTCTACTAACAAAAAAAAATTCAACTTAATAGCTCAAAGAGTTTGCGAATTATAAGCTTTCAAACGTTTTGCGTACGGCGGACGGCGGACAGCGGACGGCGGACAGCGTACGGCGTACGGCGCACAGACGGACTGAAATTTTTTTTTGCTTTTTTGGTGTCTATTAGTCATGAAACGTGGAAAAAAAATTTTTCAGGGTGACAAATTTTTTTTTTTTAAAAATCGATAACAATACTTTATTATTAAAATAATAAAGTAAAATATAACGCTTTTTTACGTTCAATGCTCTATTCTATGTGTTACAAACTCTTGGTCTGGATTAAACTTTTTAAACACGGCTGATTTCATCGAGAGTATCAAAGGGCATACTGTACTAGTATTAGGACTCCTCATTCTTTCGCTATATCCCCAACTAAATTTTATTGTAGTCGGGGTTCAGCATTTCGTTTAGGGTGTCATACAATTTGCAGCGGCCATCTTTCCTAGAACAAGGATTTTTCTAGGTGACAAACTTATTAAAAAATAACAAAGTAAAATTATTGTAATATGCTCATCCAATTAAAGCATTCATCTTTACAACACAAATTCAGCATAATGAAAAATACTTTATTATTAAAAAGTAATAAAGTAATTAGTTATAAAGGGTGTTACAATAACTCGTTTCGAAGATTATTGTGAACAACGCTTAAACCTCAAACAATTTTTAATATCTGTTTTGACATTTTGGTAGTTCGGTCTTTGTCAAATTTCCTACTGACCATTTGAAGCGTCTTACGTTCGCTAATTGGATGTATATATGAGCAAAACCAAGTTGACAATGGATTTGCGACCAAAATCTTCTTTTCTGATGCGGTTCATTTCCATCTCAGTGGCTACGTCAAGAAGCAGAATTGCAGAATATGGGCTGATGAAAATCCAAGGGCACTCTTTGGAAAGCCAATGCATCAACAAAGTCACTGTGTAGTATGCATTTTACGCTGGTGGAGTGATTGGTCCGTTTTTCTTCGAAAATGCAGCTGGCAACTCTGTCAACGGTGAACGGTATCGTGCCATGATCACCGACTTCTTGTGGCCAATATTGGATGATTATGATATCGACGACATGTGGTTCCAGCAAGGTAGTGCGACGTGCCACACAGCCAACGCAACAATGGAATTATTGCAGCAGAAGCTCCCCGGACGAATAATCTCAGAAACAGCGAAATCAATTTACCACCGAGTTCGTGCGATTTGACTCCGTTGGACTTCTTTCTTTGGGGCTATCTTAAAAGCAAGGTTTACGCCAATAAACGCACCACCATTCAACACTTGTTTTTAATTTTGATTTCGGAACGAGTTATTGTAAAACCCTATATTTTAAACATACTGCAGTCACGATCGGCTGCAAGCCAATCGTATAATACTCTAGATGAATACTGAACTCCGATTTATATTGTATTTGGAGATAAAATAGAATTACGTGTGTGCATGTTGTATGTCCTTTATTAAGGACTGCCATTAGATTGCTACTCAAAACTAAAAGACAATATTCAGTGTACCCTTGAACTGGGTAAAAGTCATCGAAAAAAAGAGTCCTTTTTGAAGGACTTTCACATGGGAGGTGCAGGAAGGACTCACTCGATTTCTTAGATATTTATCCTTTTCCTTGGAACCATTTAAAAATGAACGTGTACAAAATTTTAAATTCGTAGCTTGAAGCGTTCAAAAGTTGTCGAAAAATATTGTTGAACACTTGTCTTAAGGACATTTTGTATGGCAGCTACCAGAAGGAGTAAAAAGATTTCGCTGATTAGTAAACTCGAACTTCGTTTTTACTCAAAACTAATTTGTACAAAATTTCCAATTCATAGCTAAAAGATTACTTGAGTTATAGTAAGTTCCGTAAATAAGGTGAAGACGTTTCGACAGGATATTTGTATGGCAGCTACACGAAGGACTAATAGAATTTTCTTCACAATCATACATTTTGGAAAAATAACACATACAAAATTTCAAAGACGTAGCTTAAACCCTTCTGAAGTTATCGGCCAATATTTTTGAACACGTGTTTTAAGGACATTTTGTATGGCAGCTACCAGAAGGAGTAAACGGATTTCGCTGACTAGTAAAGTCGAACTTTCTTTTCACTCAAAACTAATTTGTACAAAATTCCGAATTCGAAGCTAAAAGATTACTTGAGTTATAGTGAGTTTCGTAAATTAAGTGGATACATTTTGACAAGATATTTGTATGCCAGCTACACGAAGGACTAATAGGATTTTCTTCATAATCATATATTTAGCGAAGGGGGTGGTGTAGCAATAATAGTTAGGAAAAATTTAAATCATTCCATTATCTCGTGCAGTAACACAAATACAATAGAATGTCTTGGAATAACTCTGAACACTTATACTAAATTCCCTCTAGATATCATAGCTGTGTACTTTCCTGGGGGGAACTCAAACGTTTCTACAAAAGCAAACTTTAGATCAGATCTTAACAGACTATTCCAGCGAAATAATCAGACACTAATAGGCGGAGATCTAAATTGCCGACACAGAAATTGGGGATGCCTGAGAGCAAATTCATGGGGAAACATACTCCATTCTTTCTTAGCTACATCACGTTTCAGCACTCTTTATTCCGATGATCATTCCTATATACCTGCAACAGGCTCCAACAATTCTTCAAACCTGGATTTATTCTTCTCAAATTTCCCTGAATATGTCTCGCATTCAACTGTAATTAATGATCTATCTTCAGATCACTTACCAGTAGTAGCCACTATATCAGTAAATGGAAGCGTGCTACAAAACATAAAATATAACTTCAGAAAAGCCAAATGGAAAAGCTTTGCAAAAATAGTCACAAATTCACTTAGGTAGATAGGTACGCGTGGCTGCCCGTGAGAACACGGACACACTTAGACCTAAAAGGTCCGTTGTGTTACCACAGGATCATCGAATCCGGTCCTACTCGTCGAACCATTTAGAGCTTGCAATGAAGCGTTGGATTCTCGCGACCTCCATTGAGGCAAGGTCACCGAGACAGTTGAAGAAGTAAGCTCCAAGATGAGCTTTCCTTCTGGCTCAAAGAGCTGGACAGGTACAGAGAAGGTGAAGGACTGTCTCCTCCTCCTCCTCATCCAGGCAGCTTCTACAGAAGTCGTTTGAGAAGAGACCGAGTCTTTTAGCATGTCGACCTATAAGACACTGTCCGGTCAGAACACCGACTGTGGTGTTGATGTTCGCCCTTTTGAGCAAAGTCAGCTGTTTAGAGCGTTTTAGATCCAGCTCCGGCCAGATCTGTCTAGCAGTGTGACATGTAACACCGTTTGCCCATCTTGAGTTGGTTTTCTCAATTGAGTCCAATCCCAGTAGCAGTTTACATGTAGAGAGAGGCACACCCAGATTCCGGTGTTCCGGCATAATCTGAAGGGTAGTACCGCGTCGAGCGAGTTCGTCAGCCATGCAGTTCCCTGTGTCCTGGCACCCAGCACAGGAGAATATTGAACTGTTCAGCCATCTCCTTAAGAGATGATCGACATTCTGCGGCGACCTTTGATGTTGTCGAGGCCGATTCTAAGGATTTTATTGCCGCTTGGCTGTCTGTGAAAATGCTAATATCCCTAGTAGATATTACATTACACCTCAGCCAGGACAAGGCCTCCTTGATCGCCATAAGCTCCGCCTGAAAGACACTACAGTGGTCCGGAAGGCGGAAGGAGCTGCTAATGTTAAGCATATCAGAGAAAACACCTCCACCTACCCCGCCTTCAGTTTTGGAGCCGTCCGTATATATGTGGGCGGACTCTTCCATCCGTACCGAATCCCTTTCCCATTCTAGACGGGTTGGGATGACTGTTAGAAAATTTTTCTCAAAATCATAACTGGGAGGGGTGTAGTCGGTGTTTTCAGCAATGTTATTGAAGTGATTCAATATTGTTGAGTGACCTGCATATATGCCAGTCCACTGTGTAGAGGCCCTAAGTCGAATGGCTGCATTGGCTGCCATTTGCTTGCCAAAAATGTCTAGGGGTGGCAGACTGAATAGCATGTCTAGTGCTGCAGAGGGAGTTGTTCTCAGAGCTCCACTGATGCATATGCATGCTGATCTCTGTACCTTCCCTAGGGTGGTGCAGTTAACTGCTTTGTCTAAGGCCGTCCACCAGACAACAACACCATACATAAGTATCGGTCTGATGACGGACACGTAGAGCCAATGAACTATCCGGGGTTGCATACCCCATTTTTTGCCAATGGCCTTTTTGCACGAGTAAAGCGCAACTGTTGCTTTCTTTACCCGTTCCTGAATGTTAGGTTTCCAATGAAGTTTCCTGTCCAAAATAAGACCCAAATATTTTGCACTATCGGTGAAAACTAGACTAGTACCATTCAGAGAAGGAGGGTCTACGTGAGGAATTTTATATTTCCTGGTGAAGAGGACTAATTCTGTTTTGCGTGGGTTCACACCCAACCCGCATTCAGCTGCCCATTTGGAGAGGATAGAGAGAGCATTTTGCAATATCTCACTCAGCGTGTTGAGGTGCTTTCCCGAGACAGCAATTGCAACATCATCTGCATAGGCAATCACTCTGCAGCCCGCCCCTTCCAATCTCAATAGTAGTTTGTTGACCACTAAATTCCATAGAAGACGGGAGAGCACACCACCTTGTGGTGTACCTCTGCTGAAATTTAAAGCACAGATGTTTGTGATAGAGGAATGCAAGGAGCATACTCAAATCGACACACATATCGAAATCCTTGACAGTATAATTCACTCAGCAATTGACCTAACTGTTCCGAAAATATCATTTTATTCCAATCACAGTCCTCAAATCCCTAGCCATATAAGTGACATTATAAAAACAAGAAACGTTGTAAGACGGAAGTACACAAGGTATCATCATTTAGCAGATCTTCTTGAATTAAAACGCTTAAATGCAATCATCAGAAAAAATATATACGAATTCAGAAATAATCAATGGAACGAAAAACTCTCAACTATTGACAAAGTTAGCAGACCGTTGTGGAACATGGCCAAAATTATGAAGAAGAAATTCTTTCCCATACCTACTGTACTTCATAATGGAGATAAAATCTCTTCCTGCACGGAAAAGGCAAACCTACTAGCCGACACTTTCCATGACAATAGCATAGTGACGACTAATATGTCTGATATAAGTACTGCATCTACAGTACATAATGGCTTGCAAAGCTTCTTTTCCCTCCAGAGGCCATTCAAACCAGAAAGTATAGTACAGGTTAAAGATATCAGATTTAATATCAAACGTCTACGAAATTCGAAAGCCCCAGGAATTGATGACATAAACACTGTCTGTATAAAAGCACTTCCAAAACTCGCCCTTATAAGATTGACGCATATTATTAACCATTGTATCCAGCTCAATTACTTCCCTGCGCTTTGGAAGTCTGCGATAGTAATACCGGTCTTAAAACATGGTAAGCCCCGCAAAAATTTGTCGTCGTATAGACCAATCAGCCTTCTGTGCACTTTTGGTAAAATCTTTGAAAGAATATTGAAGGATAAGATAGTTCATTTTCTCGATGATAACAATATCCTCCCTAATGAACAATTTGGATTTAGAGCTCTTCACAGTACAGTACACCCGCTGGTACGAGTAACTAGAGGTATTAAATCAAATCTCAGAAACAAAAAATCTTCAGGTTTAGTCTTAATCGACTTGCAATCAGCATTCGATACAGTATGGCATGACGCTCTCATATATAAACTTATAAATTTCAATTTTCCACCATACCTAACTGAAATCATCTTAAGTTTTCTTTCTGAACGATCATTTAAAGTCAGAGTCAATCAAACGCTATCAACAATAAAGACGAGTGAGTCAGGGATCTGTACTCGGACCAATTCTCTACACCATTTATACTGCTGATATTCCCATACCAGCCAATTGTGAAGTCACGATGTACGCGGACGATACCGGTGTTCTTTCTACTGGTGATAATGCGATAGATATCAGTCTCAACCTGCAACTCGCTCTAACAGATTTGATTTTTAGTTTCATAAATGGAAACTAAAAATCAATCCTGAAAAGTGCCAAGCTACTTTCTTCACCAGAAATAGAAAAAGTTCTTTACTACCTAAGGCTAACATTTCTATACTAGGTAAAGACATTCCTTGGACAGACAAAATTAAATATCTTGGGGTCACTCTCGATAAGACACTGCTTTAATTAGAGACAAGATCAATGTAACGATTAGAGTCCTATATCCCCTAATAAATCGCCGATCTGTGTTAAGCACTGAAAATAAAATTATTATTTACAAGGTAATCTTTCAAAGTATATTTCTGTATGCTGCCCCAGTTTGGCATGATGTCTCAAATTGCCATATCAAAAAATTGCAAATTGCCCAAAATAAAGTCCACAAATTATTGCTAAACCGACCCTGGCATTTCTCCACGCGGAAACTTCATGAAATTGCAAATGTTTCAAAATTAAAGGACAAGATCGACATCATACAACAAAAATTTGTTGAACGAAGTTCGATATCGGAAAATCCACTAATCTCAGGATTATATAGCTAATTAGGTAATACTTAAGTCCTAGGTTAGTTCTAGTTTTAAGCATAGTATTAAGTTGTACATATAAGGTTTTTCACTTTGCTGTATTTCCTTAATCTCATATACTAATCGCACTAACTCCCACGTCTTACGACAAATACATAAACATTAGTTGAAATGGGTACAGATACTCAATAGCTCTAAAGTAACTTTATTATAACTTACACTGAAATTAATACAGATTAGGCAAAATAAAGAGAATTTGAATTTGAATTTGAATATATTTAGCTCCAACTATTGGAAAAATAATACATACAAAATTTCAATGTCGTCCAATATTCTTGAACACATGTTTTAAGGACATTTTGTATGGCAGCTACCCGAAGGAGTAGGACGATTGTGCCCGTTAACGAACTTAGCCTTACAAATTCAACCAAACATCCAGATTCAAAATTTCAAAATCCTAGGTGAAGGCGTTCTTGAGTTATCGTGTTCACGGACAGACGGACGGACGGACGTCAAGCGGATTTGAGGTTTTTGGCCACAAATAAACGAAAAATAATATATAACTTTTTTTCGTCCGAGGCTTGGTTCTATGCGTTACAAACTTTTGGGCTGGATTAAACTTATAATACTCTATATGATTTCATCTAGAGTATAAAAAGAAACAATCTACAAAAGGATCACTGTGAAAATCAGTTTAATTCACCGAATACAATTCTATTCACATCAAATATCATTAATAAAATCTTGGTTTTATACATTTTTATAAAAACTATAAAATATTTCAATGATTTGTGGATTTGATTCCGTCTTAAATGCTATCAATTAAAATCAGTTCAATGGTACAATATCACATTTGTATCCATCACTTAAAAATACATTGTCTCCTGTACTTAGACGTAGAACTATAATTTAACTAACTATTAAAAGTAAAGTAACTATTATATTTTAAAAGTAAATGTAACAATTGCATCTATTTTTTAGTAGGCAAGATTATTATAAAAGCTTTGCTTTGGTACGTCGTGTTACCAACTCGACTGGTAAACTATTCGAATAGCGCTTAATTTTCACTATGATCAGAACGAGCGTTGTGATCATTACAAAAGCCATGATTGTTGCAGCTATGAAAACGTCTAATAGCAAATACTGAAACCATGAAAGCTTGTTCCATGAGCTTCTCAAATGCTGTGTTCCTTCATGTCTTATCACATATTCGATCCACCAGACAGCACGATCTTTCGGTGTTTGCGGTGCGTCCATTACGAGTTGATGCAGATGACGCATATTCAGCTTGTATCTGAAAAGAGAAAATGCAAATTGAGAGTCAATTGTTGAAAGGAATTAATGAGCTTAACTTTAAGTATGTAATAAACTTTGCGAGATAAAATACACAGGGTGTTTCTAAAAGTAAAGATTGAATTAGGAAGGAAGGAATATACCATTAAAAATTACTGTGTTCTATCGATATATACACAGGCATCCAAACGACACTTTGATCTGAAGAAATAAATATGGCGACGTTTACATCGGTATTAACTTAACACGTATTAGCAGTAAAGTCAAAGTTACTCTGCTTTAGGTCCCAGGCCACAGCATGATAGAGGGTGACGAGCGGGCAGACGAATTAGCTAGGCAAGGTTCTGCTCTTCAGGGCTCTCTTGTAGAATCCGTTCAGATCCCACTAGGGACTGTTAAGCGCCAAATATCCACCCACTGTCTCACAAACGCGAACTCCAGATGGAAAGGACTGACCAACTGCGTCATATCTAGGAAGATATGGCCATCCTACTGTCGAAGCAGAACAGATGAACTCTTGAGCAGGAGCCGTGTGGAGTGGACGTCCAGAGTCACGGCAGTCAGCACGGGTCACTGGCCGATCGGCGACCACGCGGCCAGACTGGGTATTCCCTTTAACGTCAATTGCCGCAGCTGTGGCAATGCAAATAAGAAGGAAACCGTTACCCACCTGTTTTGCGAGTGTCCAAGCCCTAGCTAGAGCCAGACTTCGCGCACTAGGTAAACCTTTCTTTAATAACCTTGATGAGATCTCGAAAAACAAGATTGGAGAACTGATTACCTTCTTGAACAGCTTCGGATGGATATGATAATCCATTCAAGCCCCAGGTCTCTGTAAAACTACATATCTACTTCATCAGCCCAACGAGTTGTGGTATCAAAACGGCGCTTCCTGTGCTAATTAGGCCCTGTCTTCGGCAGACGGGCCACCACGAAAACCAACCAACCAGCAGTAAAGCCCGTGTTAAAAAGCGATGTAAACGTGTGGTTTTCATTTAGTCCAGTTCCGTATGTGAGCCAGAACTAGTCTAAATTAAACCGAGAACAGTTGAAATGGGATTATGGCAATAGTGCTTTATCTGATCCCACTTTTTATTTTTAAGTGAACTGACATTAAAAGTTTTTGTATAGAAATGAAGATTACTAATTACAATGTCTGAGAAAAGGCGAAGAGGTTCAAATTGGTGCCACAACACAAAATACTTGAAAGTTGCGACGGGAAGAGGTTTCGTGCAACCGAATTAATGGCAAATATTGCCAAGGAAATCCAAAAATCGGGGCTTGATGGAGAGGCTACAAGCATGATCGCAAAGTGGAAGCAATTGAAACAATTGCACAGAATAGCACATCAACATAATTCAAAAAGGGGGAATGATCCTTCGAAATTTCCACATTTCGAATAAATGTCGAAACTAATGGGATCACGGTCAATACAGATATTTCCGGAGCCATATAGATTAGAAGGCTGACTTTACTCAAAAGGGCGAATATCAGCACCACAGTCGGTGTCCTGACCGGACACTGTCTTATAGGCCGGCATGCTAAAAGACTCGGCCTCTTCTCAAACGACTTCTGTAGAAGCTGCCTGGATGAGGAAGAGGAGGATACAGTGCTTCATCTTCTCTGTACCTGTTCGGCTCTGTCCGCTAGAAGGAAAGCTCATTTTGGAGCTTACTTCTTCAACAGTCTCAGGGACCAGTCGGGGATTTTGTGTTGGGGTTTCACTCCACTGACGCCGGAAAACAACAAAAACTTCTTCAAATTTGCTTCTAGATTACCATGAAAAAATTCCATTGTTAAAAATTGGGAAAAAAATAGAATTGCTGTTGGCGGGATTCGATGTCGCGCCCTTAGCGTTGAGCTTCATATATCCTAGCGAACAACCAAAAATTCCACCAAAATGGTTGAAATATTAGGTGATCTTCAGTGCCACCTACCTTAAGTATAAGGATGCGATGGCAAGAATTTCGCTCTAATATAAGTCGCAGATAATAAAATAGGTTTCGATATCGCTATATAGAATAATCCTCAGCAATACCACCAGCTGTAAGGGTTTGCGGATTTAGGCATGATACACCCTCTGACGAGTCTATGCCATCCGATGACGAAATAGCTAATTCGGACTTGGTCCAACACAGTCTTATAAACTGGCCTATCCAGTGAAGGTTTTCCAACAGTCATGTCCTCAAGGACAGCGATTAATCAACAGTCGGGGATTTCGTGATGGGGTTTCACTCCACTGACGCCGGAAAACAACAAAAACTTCTTCAAATTTGCTTCTATGGTAGCTTACCATGAAAAAATTCCATTAGTTTAATAAGTATTTAGCGAATGTGATATAAACAAGGCCTATGATAATAGAGAAGAGCTCGGTATACGCAAAGTATCTACGAGCGGAACAAGGTGGGTTTTGTCGACCACAGTTTTTGTAAACTAACGAGCTTAGCTTTCTTACATGGGTTATTAACAAGTTATTAAAATAAGCAATCAATTCATATTTGCAGCTCTTGAGTTGTCGAGATATACTTCGTTTTGTCCTTCTCTCTGAACGCCACTGACTACGGTTTTTAATTTTTTTCGTGCAATAGGAAAACCCTTCTTTGATGACCTTTAATGTCTCGAAGTAGATAGAAGACCTAACACTCTTCTTAAACAGTATCGGACGCACTGTACCGGATCTCCATAGAGTTCCGATGCGAATCAGTTCATCTACTTCCAATGACCAGGTTAAACGAGTTGTGCTAACAAGAGCAGTGCCATCTGCGCTATCTACAGCCTACCTGACTGATGGCCTGCTAACGAATCATCCAAAATAATCTATCAGCAATATTTCCAACATTCGCATTTTCTTAATAAATTAAATTATTAATATTTTTATTTTTTGTTTTTAAGTGAGGGGGTATACTACATTCACTTTTGTGACCCCTAATCACTACAGTCGAAAGCACGAAAAGGGCGTGTGGATAGCTTTGACGTGAGTTCGTACTATTGTTTTGTTTGTTTATCTGTTGTTTTTATTTTGTGGTTTTTAGATTTAGTTTACTTATTGAATCTAGTGCTTTTTTAAATTATTTAGCGAAAGAGCGGCTATCGTTTGCGACGAATAATTACCAAAATTGGCCAGCTCAGACAGCATCGCATATACTACAAAGCAAAGCACGCCAGCAATGACGTATGATCTTTAGACGATGCTATATTGAAATAGTGTCAACCAGGCGCACGCAACAATAAAGCACTTGACACTATGTGCGTCAATAGCATTGTAAACATTTTTTCTTGTAACGGCAGCAAATCACTATAGGGGTTTCCTGTTATGAACACTTAGGAGTAAAAAATAGCAAAGTGTGGGGAATAAAATAATTCAACTACGCATGACAATGAATATTTAGTCTGCCTACAGTTAGAAACTCTGAATCTTGTGGTACTCCTGATGGGGAGCCATATTGTAGTGAAGAGCTTACAATTGGTGCACTAATCACTCCCAAAATTTAAGCTCCGTCTTCTTCAAGATCATCGTTCAGTTCAAAATCTCAGTTGCAGAAGTTCTAGTCGTCCTCCAAAAATCATCACTGGAGCATCTGGTAACGTCACGCCAGAATCCCAAGATGCGATGAAGTTTAACTGTCACCAAATACAGTACGTTACAACCTCATCACATCAAGAACTGACAATCGCTTATGTTGATGTTCCAGTAAATCAAGCGTTATCTTATATCTTAGTTGTTACGGAATGTGGTGAAGATGAAGACAACAGATTTTTCCAGAACCTAACCGATCTACAAATTGGATTTTAGTTCGAAACGTATTTAAAAAAAGCTAAGGGTTTACGTACCAAAATCAAAAAAGAAAATGAAAATTGTTCCAAATTATATATGTTGGTATAAGCAAAATATACTTATGACTGAGAACTGCAAGACACTATTTATTCAATAAATTCAAAAGAGGCGAACAGTCATTTTCTAAAGAGAAAAAATTTGCTTATCGAAGATTTAAAATTTAACAAACAGCTCCAAATTTTTATATGTATTAATGATGCAAAAACTTTCAGGAAATAATTACCATGTAATCTATTTTCTAAATGTCATTAACTACATTGCTTCATTTAATATAGCCATCAATCACTGCCTAAACTCATCTTTAAAACCATCTCGACTTCAGTACACATTGAAAAATCTAAAAATTCGCACAAAGTCATAATAACACGCTGCTTTAAAATGATACACCGATGAACGGACATACCGCATTATTTTTAAATATTTTTAAATTTAGAAATAACAAACAATTAGGAAAACTTTTAACACGTATCCAGTCAAGAGTTGAGACATGTATTTAAATTAGATAGTCCGTATTTGGAGTTTCGGGTAGTCTAAATTGCATAACGAAGAAAAACTCAATAAGTTCTATTCTAGAATCTACAGGGTCCGGCAGTGAAACCTGACGGTTTTTGAACGTGGGTAGTGGGTGGTGGGGGTCGGTCTCGTTCCCTTCTCCTGATGTGGAAGTTTAGTTACAATGGAGCATTGGACCAGTGAACACCATGCCCTTGTCGTCGAGACGTTCTTCAGAAATAACGATTCTGTAACCCTAACACAGCGACAATTTCGTTTATGTTTTAATGTTCCTCCTCGTGGGCCGATTCCATCTCGGAACACTATTCTCTTGTGGGTTCGGAACTTTCGCAATACAGCTTTCGGAACAACATTGGGAAGAGGGGGGTCCCACATGACGGCAAGGTCACCTGCAAACATCGAAGCTGCACGAGTTGCTTTTGAACGGATTCCCCGGCGATCAGCTATTCGTCATGCTCAGGCTTTAGGGATGTCCGATAGGACTGTTCGGCGGATACTTAATGAAGACTTGAATTTTCACCCGTCCAAAGTGCTGTAGTTCAAGAATTACAGCTTCAAGATTTCCCAAGAAGGTTAGCTTTTGCAGAAAAAATGTTGGAGATGATGAACGAAGACCCTGAAATTATTGATGATGATGTGGGGTTACCTCAAGGGAAAAGTGTACCTTGATAAGCCTAAAAATTTGGCAGAACTGCGAGCGAATATTCAGCGGGAAATGCGTACGATCCCGCACCAAACCTTGGGAAGAGTGATGACTAACTTTGCTAACAGAGAAAATGGAGGTCATCATTTGAATGATGTTATTTTTGCTTCATATAGCTTTTTCGAATTTTTTTTGTATACATCTTAAACTTCCATTCTTTCTTTTGAAAAAAAAAAAAATATAAAAAAATATCTTGAATATTCATTGAATTATTCCATTTAAAAAACCGTCAGGTTTCACTGCCGGACCCTGTATATTTATAAAAAAAAAGTTGGTTCATATATTTTCGATCAGTCTTGTAGTTGTTTGATTAGTGTAACCACGTGTTTTAATAATGCTTATATGCGAGCTACCTCTCGTAGTAGATCGATGTCCCTAATTAATATAGCAAAATTTTTAATTTGAGCTTCCTATCTCGACTCGTTTTCAAGTAATCGCTAGTTTCAATGATAGCAAATACCCATTTCTAGAGCTAGCACAGAGTGTGGACTATTCAGTCGGGCAATTTTTTAATTGGATCGAGTTCTGCAAAAATTTTTTGTGCCCGACTAAAATATGTATACGATATAAATGAGCACACCTTTCAAACTCATAAACCGATAGATCCGGTACAGATACTTTTCTGTGCACTAAATGCATCAAGCAGATTTTCTGCTGAAACTGTTCACGCTGTAATATGGACCACGCGAGACAGATAGCTGCATTTTTTTGTATCTCATATCACATGTAACATATGCAGCAATAAAACTGGTTGTGACCGACTTTTTAGTAGTGCATATAGAGCTACGCCCAGGAGTTATTTAAAACATTGAACTTTTTAGATTGGACGATTTTATATCGGTTGGTGTGCGCGTTTCCATATTAGCTGTATAGCCATTAGCTACTGCACTTAACTGTCGGCCGACAAAAGGTCGATATATTCTGTCTTAAAGGGCATGTACATGGAAACTACTCTAGAAAGTAATTTTGATTAATTTAATTAATTAATTTTACCAGTTCTGTTCCCGTATTTGTAAACAGAGAAATATTATAAGTAAAATTTTAGCTTTACGCGATCTCTGTGAATGCCTCAATAAATGTAAGATCATGTTATAAGTTACTTTGTAAGGGACAGAGGCGTATCATAAAGTAAGATAAGTAGGGTTGACGTCAAATAGTAGGTGGTATGCTACAATTGACCACACACTGTATGCCAATCCATCAACTGCATGGAAATAATGTCAAGTACCTGTAATAATATGGGGCTTTGTGACTACCACGTTAGACTACTACTCTCTTGGCTTAAGAAAATAATAGGCGCAGTAACAGTGATTTAGAAGAGCACAGCTTATTACGCTATATCAATAAGGAGTAACTAAGGGTACTTCACATGCTACACAGTTAATTCAAAAAATGGGCAGCTAATAGCAAAAGTCTTACGTGCCTGGATTTGCTTCATGTTATAACATCCTTATGTCACACCCTCAATCAAGTCTGCCAAGGTACTCAACCGGATATTGAAGAGAGTTTTTTCTCTAGTATACGACCAATTTTTTTTTTATCTTGAATATGTCTGTGCGATAAGAGAAAGAATTTTTCAAACGCTCATTTGAGTTTCAATTTTTGACACACTTTTGACACACTAAAAAAAATAATTACCTATATGCTTATTATTATTATTATTTCTTTCATACTTGTCTGGTCACAGATTCGATACGCTCTCCGGTACCCGCCTGATGTTGGCAGTAGACACGTCATACTAGTAAGGAGTGGACCAATTTTGAACTCTTTAAACTCGAAGTTATTTAAATTTCGACTTCGTAGCTGTATGACTTCTTGAGGTACTAGAATAGTGATTTTCAACCCAGGTGTCGCTGCACTTTGGTGTGCAGCAAGATTCTTGAAGTGTGCCGTCAAATTTTACGAATGCATAAAATAAAAATTATTTTGTACGTTCTTATATAGTGCGCCGCCAAAATTTTTAATTATCGAAAGTGTTTTCTGTTATGAAAAAAAAGGTTGAGAGCCACTGTACTCTGACAAATGTCCAATATATTTCAGGACTTTTACATAGTAGCTAGATGAAAGAGCTGCTTCATTTACTTCGTATTCATTCTCAACGCTGGAACTATTGAAAGATTCATAAATACTAGTTATTAGATTCCTAGTTTAAAGAGTTCTGAAGTAATAGAACAATAGTCTTGACCACGTGTTTTGATAATTTTCAAGTTTTAATGATTTTGTACTGATTTTCAGATACCTATATTCTACCTGTATATAAAAAAATCTGTCAACAGTCTGGGCGCAACTTTATTATTTTTAGATAGAAGTCCGGAACTCGTTTAATTCTGAGACGCGGTGTAGGTCACAATGTGACTGAAAACCTAAAAAAAAGTTCGGGAAGCGGTTAGAATGAGGTCGCGATAGAATACCTACGCCGCTACCACATATAACATATGAATTACATAATTGGGTCATACTCCGGAATGAGACTAAGTCCTAGTAGAATATCAGTTGTTACGTGATTAGGATGTTTTTCGTGATTTGGTTTTGGGCCATTACATGAAATCAGAAATGCGTTTATAAGCGATTATATAAAAACTCTGTGAAAGTGAAAACCAATTTGATATCTCATCAATCCTACGAAATATGTCGAAAGCCTTACGTCCTCTTGGAGTTGAATATCTAAAAATACTGAAATCAACATTTCGACGATTATGTAGGAAGCCTTAGGAAGTAAAAATTAATTTGATACCTCACTAGAACTAAGAAATATGTAGGAATTTGTGAAAACATATGCAACGCACTTTGGGGTTAAATATCCAAAAATGCTGAAATCAGTTGTTAGATATATATAAAGAAAGCTCGAGAAAGAGAAAAGCAATGTCTTATCACTCCTAAAAGATATGGCAAAATTCGTGAAAACGTGTTCAACCCGTTTATACCCTCTTAGGGGTTGAAAAAAGAAAAAACTTGAAAAGAAGTTTTAGGTGATTATTAAACAAGCACGTGGAAGTAAAAAGTTATTCGATATCTAATCAGTCCGGAGGATACGGCTGAATTCGTGACAATCTATACAACCAAAAATCTATACAAGGGTCGAATTTCAAAAAATCCTGAAAAAGCTTTCTAGGTATTTATATGAAGAATCCGTAGAATCAAAATGAATTCAATATTTGGGAAGACCTAAAAGATATGACGAAAATCGTGAAAATATATGTATTCCATTTTCATTGAACATTTTTTTTGCCCCCCTTCCGAACGGTAATGGAATTCTCAAATTTTTTTTTATCAATATTTTTTTTCTAGTTGATTTACATATACATACCGAGTTTCAACTTTCTAGCATAAGCTATTCTATAGTTAGGAAAAACACCACCCACTCCCGTATTAAATTACCCCTATAAAAAATTAAATTTTTCCAACATGCTACTACAGTATAATCTCGATAATGTGAACTTAATTGAAACCGACTGATTTCACATTTTGGAGGTGTTCACTTTATTGGAGACGAAAAATACATGCTGTGGATGACTTCTTCAATGCACGAACAAGATAACACGCGCGAGAACTCTACACTTAAGCACTTGATTGATCAATGCAACAAGATACAAAACAAAATCTAAAATAAGCTAAGATTCCTTCATTTGTTTCTGATGTAATATATATCAACGCCCATAACTGTATAAACGGAGTGTTACTTTATAGATAATTATGTTCACATTATAGAGGCGCTAAAATTACCACCGTGCACATTACAAGAGACATTTAAAAAAAGAATTCTTATTCACTTTACTGGAAAAACCACATTATCGAAGGTTCACAATATCGAGATTATACTGTACTATAGTTCTATCTTAACACCAAGTTTCAGCTTTTGGTGATTATAGGTTCTCGAGATATAAGAATCGGAACTTTTTCTCCTCCTTCACCCTCCCCCACCCTCACCCACAAAATTTTTTTTTATGCTAGACGTCTATTAGGCCTACTTCTGGTAAAAATTTTAAGCATCTATCTTACACCGTTCTTGAGGTTTGAGACGTGTTTTTTAGAAAAATTCTTATAACCACCACTTCCATGCTCCACCGCACCCTTACAAAATTTTACTTTCATCAAACTTTACTTACTTTTAACCTTTATACAGAAACCGAATTTTATTTCTCTAGTGCAATTGGTTCGTGAGATATCGTAATCTAAAGTTTTACACCCCCACCTCCGTACGCCACTGACTCTACTCAAAAATTTGTTTCCGATCTATTTTCCTAGTATGTATACCCACAGATGATCATTAAGTTTTAATTTCGTGACATTAACCGATTAGGAGATATGAATTTTAGAATATCTCGATCTCGACTTTCGAGCGTTTCGGACGCGTTATTATTCCCCCCACTCCTACACCCCTTTACCCATATCATCATTTTTTTTGCAAATAGGTCCACTATCGAAGCTTTATAAAAATTCCAAGTTTCAGCCTCCTAGCGTAAGCGGTTGCTGATATCTAGAAACCAAAATTTTCCGTCTAAAACGCTTCCCCCACCTCACCCCTCACACCCCCACCACTCAAAAAGGTGGCCACTTGAAGGGATCGTTTTGCGTACGGCGGACGGCGCACAGACCGACTGAATTTTTTTTATGCTTTTTTGGTGTCTATTAGTCATGAAACTTGGAAAAAAAAATTTTCAGTGTAGCAAATTTTTATACTCTAGATGAAATCATATAGAGTATTATAAGTTTAATCCAGCCCAAAAGTTTGTAACGCATAGAACCAAGCCTCGGACGAAAAAAAGTTATATATTATTTTTTGTTTATTTGTGGCCAAAAACCTCAAATCCGCCTGACGTCCGTCCGTCCGTCCGTCCGTCCGTCCGTCCGTCCGTCCGTCCGTCCGTCCGTCCGTCCGTCCGTCCGTCCGTCCGTCCGTCTGTCCGTGAACACGATAACTCAAGAACGCCTTCACCTAGGATCTTGAAATTTTGAATCTGGATGTTTGGTTGAATTTGTAAGGCTAAGTTCGTTAACGGGCAAAATCGTCCTACTCCTTCGGGTGGCTGCCATACAAAATGTCCTTAAAACACGTGTTCAAGAATATTGGTCGATAACTTTAGAAGCGTTTAAGCTACGTCTTTGAAATTTTGTATGTATTATTTTTCCAATAGTTGGAGCTAAATATATGATTATGAAGAAAATCCTGTTAGTCCTTCGTGTAGCTGCCATACAAATATCCTGTCAAAATGTATTCACTTGATTTACAAAACTCACAATAACTCAAGTAATCTTTTAGCTACGAATTCGGAATTTAGTACAAGTTAGTTTTGAGTGAAAAGAAAGTTGCAGTTTACTAATCAGCGAAATCCTTTTACTCCTTCTGGTAGCTGCCATATAAAATGTCCTTAAAACACATCTTCAGGAATATTGGTCGATAACTTCAGAAGGGTTTAAGCTACGTCTTTGAAATTTTGTAGGTATTATTTTTCCAATAGTTGGAGCTAAATATATGATTATGAAGAAAATCCTGTTAGTCCTTCGTGTAGCTGCCATACAAATATCCTGTCAAAATGTATTCACTTAATTTACGAAACTCACAATAACTCAAGTAATCTTTTAGGTACGAATTCGGAATTTTGTACAAGTTAGTTTTGAGTGAAAAGGAAGTTCGAGTTTACTAATCAGCGAAAGCCTTTTACTCCTTCTGGTAGCTGCCATACAAAATATCCTTAAAACACGTGTTCAACAATTTTTTTCCGATAACTTTTGAACGCTTCAAGCCACGAATTTGAAATTTTGTACACATGAATTTTTGAATGGTTCCAAGGAAAAAGACAAATATTTAAGAAATCGAATAAGTCCTTCCTGCACCTCCCACGTGAAAGTCCTTTAAAAAGGACATTTTTTTTCGATGACTTACCCAGTTCAAGGTTTGAAATTAAACACTGAATATTGTCTTTTAGTTTTGAGTAGCAATCTAATAGCAGTCCTTAATAAAGGACATACAACATGCACACACCTAATTCTACTTTATCCCCAACTACAATATAAATCGGAGTTCAGTATTCATCTAGAGTATTATACGATTGGCTTGCAGCCGATCGTGACTGCAGTATGTTTTTTTTTAAAAATCGATAACAATACTTTATTATTAAAATAATAAAGTAAAAAGTAGTCACTTCTATTCTATTAAATCCTGTATTAAATATTATTTCCATAATAAAGCTTAAATATGATCTAATTCGTTAAAAGCTACCATGTAATAAAATGGCCAAATAAAAAAACCAATGCTCTAAACTCTTTTTAATGTAAGTGTATCTCAATAGTACCTACTTACGAAAATTAATAGATAAGCCACATACTATAAATCTTAGCCTTCCGAAGACTACCTGGCTGCGTAAAATATTGGCGGCAAATACTGAGCCGGAATCGTCACACGACCGTAATCTTTAATTTCACGATCAAAGTGCAATGTACACTTACTGATCAAGGTTCAAGCTCGATATGATTTAAGCTTAAACATTTTTTTTTAATTTTCACCAATACCTGCTACTGTGCCATTCAGTATTTAGTTCATTCATGCGTCGTACATGCTCTCATAGATAAATGTATCAAAAATTTAAAAGAAGTACTTTATTATTAATTTATGGGACACATTTGCGCGTGCGGTATTATTCCATCATCTGTCGAGGAGAAATTTTCGTGCCAATAACAAAAACAATGCAAAACATAAACTAGCAAAATATTTTTGTTTTGGGGGCCTGATATTGTTTTCGCGATTAAAACAGGAAGACCTTGGCAGATAAAACTTACTTGGCCTTAAGATGAAACACGTGAAGAATATTGCAGATCATTTGCATGATTTTGGGGGGCGTGTGCGATATATCTGAAATAAACTTACATGGAAAAGATAACGTGATCGAGCAGTCAAACTAATAAAGCTGTTTTTTAGAGGTACGAGTATTACATGTTTTGAAATAATAATTGACAGTTTTACTTCGTAAGATCATATGCACGTAAAAATATTGGAAATGATTGCGGCCTTGGATTGGACTCGATATTTTGATAAAGATGGGTTCTCCATCTCAATATGGCTTCTGTTTCCTGTAGATTGTAGATGGTGGAGGACGGTCTAAAATTCCGATTCACTGCGACCTGAGTAGGCCTATTGTGATTTGTGATTGTCATCCATGATTGTAACTCACTCAGGACGGTTATATCAATAGATTTTAATATGCTCTTAAATGAGTTAGACATGAGTTCCAATAGTGTTAGGAAGTAATGTCCAAGAAGTCGGAGTCTTCTGTATGCGAGTTCTTATTTGATGCTTTTAAAGCTTACAGTGTCCTGTAATTAGCGCGAACAAGCGCAGAATCTGACTCTGGGTCATTTTGAGCAGATCCGAGGTTCGATTCTTGGAGGGACCTTCCAAGAACAGTTTGGACTGTCTGCACCCCACCGTCCCTGTCCAGTGGAGACTGGAGATCAGCTTGGATGTTAATCCAACGCAACAGTATTTCTTGTGCCGCAGCTGTTGGCAATCCACAGAAAGGCACTGGTTCTTTGAATTTTAAGCCAGCTCCTTTTTTCGATAACGAGTCCGCAGACTCATTACCTACATAATAGTCTTCTAAAGTTTTAACGTGAACACCTGCCTCGAGGGCTTAATTCCACGGTCTTCTTAAGACACGGATTGATTAGCCGAAACAACGACAATCAGCGTCGCCAAGCAAGGGCTTAAAGTTTATAGTATTCAGTGGATGCGAATCCTAGCTAAAACTCTGCTGCTTTCTGGAGCACAATGTCCGGTGGAATCGCAACTCCACGTTGAGTTCCCGAAGGAACTCTGCCCGCTTGGGCATAAACACAGCCCCCGCGTGACGCCCTGATGGGCGTCACCAACGCAAGGAGATGATAGCGACCTATCATGGGTTCTCCTTACTCATTACCTACAATATCGATGTGTCCAGGAACCCATATGTTCCAGTACAGCTGTGTTTTAGTTAGCTAGCTTTTAGAGTTCTTGAAAGCGATCCACCGCTAAATAGGAATGTAGACCTGGTATCCTCTTCTAAGCTTTTCCCTAATGCATAGTTCAATTGCATGAATTTCAGCTTGGAAGATCGTATTTGTCTTCTCGAGCCTGGCATATATGTTGACCCTTGGTTTTTGTCCATATTCTCCTGTTATCTGTAAGGTCTTGCGCCACCATACAGATGGCGCATATGTGATCATTGGTCTGATTATTGCCGTATAGATCAAGTGAGCGATATTGGGATTTAAACTCGATAATTTACCAATAAGGCTTCAACGAGTCAAAAAAAAGATCCTAGCTTCTCAGTAGTGCGTTTAATGGACGCATTCCAGTTCATTTTAGCAACCAAGGTTACTTCCAGAAATTTAAACTCACTGGAAAACTCGATCCTTTCACCGGAAAGAATATGGCGTCGAAGGTGATCAATCTTCCCGGATGCTACAAGACAATTTCGAGTTCGATCTCTTTTTCGCATGAGTAAGAGTCCCGGAAATATGCCGAATTATTGATACGGTCCCACTTCCAAAGAATTGCAAATTATTACAGTTCGTGGATATTACCTTGTTCCCTTAACTTTTAATTTGATACAGACCAAAATGTTTAATTTGAAAGAAAAATAAACTTTCTATATTCAATAATAAATTGTTTAATTAAAAGATTTTTATGACATCCCATAGTTAGAGTGTTCGTGTATGGAAAATCGAACCGTGAGATTTAATTGCCGAAATGATCGCAAACTTTAACAGCAGACCTTTTGTCATTACAAAAGATTTGCGATCGATCTAGCACACTTGCGTTAAATTACTTTTGTTCAGTTTCTTCCTGTAATCACGGTAGCAAATGTAACAAACGTTCCATTATTGGTTTTTTAAGCCTCAGTTACAATGGCTCCGATCCGATCCAGCAACCTCGGAGGAAAAAATGTTCTAGGCACAATAGGTCTGTTCTTTTTGGCTACACCTTCTACACTTTTCTACACTAACTTTTGAGTGAGTGCAGAGAGGTGAAGAGGGTGAATGAAAAAAAAAACCTAATAGGTTTGTTCTTTTTTCATTCATCCTCTTCACCTCTCTGCACACGCTCAAGAGTTAGTGCAGAAAAGTGTAGAAGGTGTAGCCAAAAAGAACAGACCTAATGATTCCGTTCCGACATCCGTCAAAGTGACACTATCGAGGTGTAATTTTGATTTTCAGTTAGGTGAAAGAGGTGGTGAAATTCAATAATTCACCTCTCAGCGTCAGAACGGATAGAAGTTGAAAATTGGTCAACTTTACCCCTACGTTTTGTGTCCCGGTTATTCGTTCCGTTGATTGTGATAAGTCGTTCCGAAATTCCCTTTAAATGTGTGTCGGATGGAGAAACTCAACACTGTCCGTTTTCCAGATCGGATCGGATCGGAACCATTGTAACTGAGGCTTTAAGTATTTAAACTTCCCGAAACGTTAAATTTGTTTGCCTGGTTTGCTGTTGTGATCACCTATTTCGCTAGTCACGATTTTGTTATGTTCTTTTGAAACGTTAAAATTGTGACTTTTGAGATTTTTGACTTTATGAGAAGGCACACTTTGTCTAAAATTGTGACTCTTTGCTAAGATTGTGACTTTTGACTGTACACAAAATAGACCAATATATTGCGCTAACATGTGCAATTGTGATTTCAAATGTAGTACAGGTTTTTCAGGAATTAAGGTCTATCAGCGAATCAAGCCTGGCAGAAAATGATCAAGGAGTGTACAGCATCAAATCGAATGAAGATTAATGAACTTTAAGCACATCACCTTTAGATCAGATCTTTGTTAAATGTAGAACTCTATGCAAAGTCATTGTATTGTTACTTTTCAGATACTTACTTATCATTCGATCCAATTTCTTCGATTTTTGATAGAAGCAATGTACTAGGCTCTAAATCGAAGTGAGAAACAAGTCCGACATCATGTTTTTCAACCTGGAGCATATACTGCTCCAGACTACTGGAAAACGATAATCCGAGAACTGGAACCGTGTGATGGATTGCATCTTCGATATCCCTTTGCGATCCGGTTGTGATGAATAGACGAATATTTGGATGAGCTGTAGGAGATAAAACAATGTTTACAATCTTCGTTTCAAATCAAAACAAAAAGAAAGGCTTAAAAATGTCGTTGTTCAAAAAATCCGAATTGAATAATCAGCGAGACTTCGCAGTTTGGTATCAAGTAGCTGACGTCGCGAGCAAATTTTTATCGAATGAAAATGACCTACTAATATTAGACTTAGTAATAAAGGGTTATTCAATAGATACATAACAATTTTGCATTTTAGTACAAACGCACCCTGAAACTTTTTTGCTGGTCTCTCAATGTCAAAACCTCAGCCAAGGTTTACATTTTTATCATGATGAAGTTCACGAACGAGCAACGTTTGGAAATTATCTCAATTATTCTGTGTTTCGTTTAAATATAAATTTGTTATGTCCCTATTGAATTACCCTAGCGTGTTTTAATAGGGTTATTCAATAGGGAAGAGTACAACAACTATAGTATATACATGAATGAAAGTGTGTAATATGAAGAAATTAGAGGTAAACTTAGAAATTAGATGTGACTTTCAGTGGATACACCTTAATCATAAATTACTATGGCAAATTTTACTAAATATTAATTTGCGGTAATAAATTTTGGTATAAAGAAATTCTCAGCAATACCAGCAGCTGTAAGGGTATTTCGGATAGTTGGCATGATACACCCTCTGAAGAGTCAAGGCAACTCGATGACGAAATAGCTCATTCGGACCTAGTTCAACATAGTTTTAAGCTGACTTCTACAGTGAAGGTTGTTCAACTGCAATGTCCTTAAGGCAGAGATTGTTCCCAGTCGGGATTTACGTGTTGGTGTTTCACACAAGACACTCCTCTGACGCCAAAAAACAACCAAAAACATATTACCATAAACCTCGGCAACACTGCTAGATGTAAGGGCGTTCTCTGATGAATCAATCCAATGATGAAACAGCTCCTCTAGACAAATTCCATCATCAGTGAGAGTTTTGTTCTCAATGACTTGAAACCATACTTTATCTCAAGTCGAGTAGCTCCTTTTTGGATTTTTATTAACAATTTTAACTTTTTCAAGGATTAAAAAAAATCCAAATTCTTTGCAAGCTCTGACTTTCTTTTCTCTAACTAAGGCCGAATATGTATATTTTTCAGTTAAGGTATGGGTTCTATCTTTTAATCCTATTTCCTATATTCCGTCTCTTTTAACACATTTGGAATTATTCCTAAATAATTCTTTAATTCCGTTACACTGTTACGAAAAGTAAATTCAGCATAAATTAATAATCATTTAATAAATTTGTATTTTATTTTCTGTATATTGATTATGAGTATAACAAAATTATAGACAACATAATTAATAAATACACATTAATGCAAGGTGATCAATAATTTACTCAGCTGCGGTTTTGTTATACCAACTCAAATTTGGTTGTGGCATAATAAAACCCATTTTGTATCAAGCAAGATATTGCTAATATTTTAAGAACTGTTTCAGTTCATACAAACAGCAAATTCGAAAAATGCCGCTTTCTAGGATAATAACAATTAGTTACTTTAGTGGTATTTCGTCCCATTGTCGATTAAAGCCTCGATTATCATATGAGGGCTGTCGCAGAAGTACTTAGCTGGCGTATAGATGGCGGTCTTAATTTGAAAGTAAATACTGTGGTAGAAAGCACTTTCCCTATTAGGCTTCAGTTTAAAGTTTCAAGACGCTACGTTGTGTAGTCTTTATTTGTCAGCCATCAATAGCGAACGCTCTTAAGCTACTATTACACTGTATGCCAGGCGGTCAAATATTTGACCATAAAAATTTTACCGCATTTGATGTCAAATATCCATTTGGCACGCTGCCCGATTTCGATATTACACTATCTGACACATTTGACAAAATCGTAAAATTTTCTCTTCGTGTCAAACGGTCAAACGCACTGAACACATTTTGAAATCCTTTTTCGTATCTTGGGGGATTCTCGCTTTCATTGCTGTTCACAGCTATCACATCGGCTGCCAATTCGTTGGCAGACATCGCACAAACAAAAAAACCGAACTCCAGTACTTAAAATAATTAATTAATTATTATTACTTATTTCTATTTGCTTAAGAGATTGCCACAAAAAATGTAATGTTCACGAATGACATTTCCCATTTGACCCATTTGACACAATTGTTTTTCCAGAAATCGCAAACGGTCAAATTTGGTCAGATTGGTGGTCAAATGGTCAAATGAAACATTTTGTCAAACAGCATTTGACCATTACATTATCTGACACCATCTGAAAGCATTTGACATGGAAAATGGTCAAATATTCGACCGCCTGAAATACAGTGTAATACTAGCTTTAGTGAATTTTTAAGCATGGAAAAAATTGGACATCGTTATGCCATACAATACTTTCATTTTAAAGCTCTTAGTCCAACCAACAAAGCCGAACTAGATTCTACTCTAGGGGAGTCTGCTCCGCCGTTTGCAGCAATAAAATATTTTGCGGCAGAGCTTAAACGAGGCCGTCCGAGCTGTCAAGACAAACAGGGCAGTGACCGAAGAAGGTGACCCCGATATAAATGATGATCAAAATCTACAAAATAATATTAGATGATTGACGACTGAAAGTGCGCAAGCTAGCAGACATAATAGGCATTGCAAAATGTCCTTTACATCGCATATTAACTGAAAATTTGTCCGTCCGTTCGCCGTAAACGAAGTGGGCAAACGCGTTTCAAGGCTCGTAGCTCACAAACCATTTGAGATGTTAGATTCAAATTGTTGAGCCCATTTAATTGGAGACTATGAAGAGTGTTGTAAAGGCAATGGAAAAATGGGAGAGGTGGGGGAACGTTTCAGATGAAAAATTTTGGTTTCTATATCTTAGAAACCGCTTTTTCTAGGACATTGAAACGTGGAATTTATACAGTGCTATGATAGTGAAGCCATTTCCAAAAACGTATGGAAGTGGGCAGAAAAACAATTCGTCCAAAACGCTCGAACGCTTGAGAATTTCTGATACCATATCTTCTGAACAGTAAACGTTAGAAGGCTTAAAGTTTGTGATTGTTTGTCTACAAGGAGGGTATTAAAAAAACAATTTTAAGGAATAAGGTGATTTCGAATGGGAAAGGTGGAGCGCGGAAGTGCGGGGGACAACAATCTTTCAAAACAATATATTTTTATATCTCAGAAACCGTACCAGATATAACCCTGAAATTTTTACAGTAGCTAGGACCTGTAGACATATATTACATAAAAGAATTTTGGGAGTAGGGAGTGAGGGCAGGAGGAAGCTAAGAACTCACGTCTTCTTACAGAGGCTCCTTATAGGCACCAAAAATAATAACATTTTTGATAGGGGAAGTAAGGTACGGCGGGTTGGGTTTTTCTTAAATTTAGGAGGGGCTTATGCTAAAAAGTTTCAACTTGGTACTATACGTTACATTTTGACTTTCGAACCCGACTATGTCCCAAAAATTAAAATGATATTTTACGGTTGGCAGTGCAGTGAAAACCTCTGCTTAACTTCATCCGCTTCCCGGACCTTGCCACGGAAAATAATAAAATTGCGCCAAACAGTTGACAGATTTTTTATATCCAAGTCCAATTTAAGAAGACCATTTTTTTTGGAAATTTCAGATCGATGACAATACTTTGAAAAATAATAAAGTACTCGTAAAACTGATACACACCTTAACAGATTATGGACATACAAAGCTCAACTTGCGAACTAGCCAAAGAAAACCGAAAGTTGTTTCAAAGTGCGTCTTAACCTTCACACAAATAACCTGACTACATGTTTGAAGCTTGAAGAACTGACTTAGTTTTGCCGGACTATGCTATTAGAATATCTCTTATGGTAGATGACTGCCGGCATAATATCGATTATGGAAACATGTGCCATGCAAAATTAACAACTAAACCTTGAGTAAATTCGCCAAAAAAATAAAAAAAAATTGTCAACAAACTATGACTACCTTGGATAAATCTGCGAGTTAGTTTATCTAGAAAATAAAGCTTCAAATACACATAAATGATTACGATAACTAGTAAGGGCTAGAACTGCACAAAGGACAGTAAAATAAAAATATCGGCCGACAGACGAGTCAAATGTTATCCTGATTTCGTGTTCCTCTCTACTAAAAATGGTTGGCAGAAAATAGTCGATTTTTATGAACAATCGACAGACTTTTTTCACATTCGTGGTATGCAGTAATGAAGCAATGCTAATATATTTTGCAATTCAAGTATTCCAATTCGCGGTATCGTTTTAAATGTTTACAGTCTACTTGTCGGCAAGCATTTTTAAAAGTTATACAATGAGTTTTGAATTCATTTTTACCATTGTTTATTTCCGTAAGTAAAACAAATCTACCAATAGTGTAGAGATGAATATCTAAAAGGAATCTCTTTAGAAGGTGAATATACAAAAACAACTTTTAGGCGTTTACATAACAAAAGAGAAAAGTGAAAACCTGTTCAATAGACTTAAGAGATATACGCAATCTCTTTACACCCCCTTTAGGGTTGAATATTAAAAAATTCTGATCTTGGATTTGGGCGATAATATAAAAATCTCGTGGAAGTAAAAATCAAATCTATATCTAATTAGATTGAAGAGATATGTAAGAATTCGTGAAAATGTATGAAAGCCCCTTACTCCCTCGGCATTTTTAGGCGTTAATATAAAACTTGAAAGTAAAAAGTAATTCGATATATCATCAGACCTGAGAGATACAGTGGAATTTGCGAAACAGTGCACAACTCCCAAGCGGTTCAAGATAAAAAAACCCTGAAAACGTGAATACCTATAGAATGGAATGGGTTTTTTAAGTTCAATTAAATATTATTTAGATTCTTTTATATAATATTCAGTTAAAAAAAATTGTGGGGGATCTATTAACTTAATCCCCATAAATGAGCTTCTGACCCAATCTACTTATTTGTATTTAATAGCTCCAAGGGTTTGTGAGCTACGAACCTTGATATGCGTTAATATACGGCAAATGGACGGACTTTTTTCAGGTCTACTAACCCTGAAACGTGAAAATGCAAATTTTGACGGTAGCAGATTTTTTTGAACTTTAACGTCGATCACAATACTTTATTATAAAAATAATAATAAGCTGTTCAATAAAAAACAACTGTTTACAACTTTTCCCTCTTCATATCAATACGGTATTTTACATTACATTTTTACAAAAGTGAAAAGGGTTGCCCAAAATGAATTACCCTATTGGAAGATGTTATAACTTTTGCAAATGGCTGCAATTGTCAGTTTTGTTTTGATATTTGTGAAGTAAACAGATGCAGAATACACGTCGACAAGCCATGGAACGCTATACTCCTCAATATCGCGGAATACGACGAAGTGCACGATTTTCGATCGAAATTCATCATGAGCGACGAGGCCTATTTCCATCTGAACGGATACGTAAACAAACAAAATTCGCTTCTGGAGCACTGAGAATCCACGTATCACTCACGCAAAGCCTTTACATCCACTCAAAGGCACTGCATGGTGCGCCATTTACACCGGAGGCCTAATTTTTTCGAGGACACCGTAGGTAACGCGGTTACTGTGACTGATGAGCGATACAGAACCATGATCAGCGAGTTTTTATTGCCGCAAATTAATGAATTGGGACTGGAGGACATGTGGTTCCAACAAGACGATGCAACGGCACACACAGTTCGCGCGACAATAGACATTTTGAAGGCACAGCTCGCGCGACAATAGACATTTTGAAGGATGCGTTGCCGGGTCGCCTAATGTCTCGTTTTTGGCGATTTGTACTGGCCGGCAAGATTGCCCGATTTGACCACTTTAGACTTCTTTCTTTGGGGTTTTTTGAAGTCACGTGTCTATCAGACCAAGCCACAGACTCTGGAAGCTCTCAAAAAGAATATCCGACAAGAGTGTGACTTATCGCCCGAAGTTCTCGCCAAAACGATTGAAAATGCGGTAAAAAGAGCCCATATCCGATATCATCTTCAAAAAGTAATAGAAAAAAACTTTAAGGTCCAAATAAACATTAAAAAAATTATGAAATTATGTCGTTTCATTTTTAAGATATACCAAAACAACATCGGGTGAGTGTTTTTAGGCCACCCTGTATTTTTTCTAAAGTCGGTACAATTTAAATCTGACTTTAAATTTTTGAAATGATCTCTAAAACTTTAGTACAAGTTTCTTTTAATAGGTCAAACCAACGTTTTTTTTACATTTCGTTTACAATTTTCATATTCAGCAATTAGCAATGCACTCACTGCCAAGACCACATTTCATAGTAAACATCAGAATACAAAACAAATTCAATCTTTACCCCGACGACGACGCAATGCAGTAATAGAATAATGTCTGCTTCCTTGTTTATATTTAAAACGTTCAATTTGCAAATTGCGCATGGCATTAGATAAATTATGTGACGTAGTGACGTTGCATTTATTTATCTCGAATATAAATTTATAAACACAAAATGCATTCAAAGTGTCTGCAAATAGAACTGCACTGCACAACAAGTTTCTTGTTTTTTTTAAAGATTTTTACTGAATTGTAAACAATAACAAACCACATGATATTTGAGCGGCCTATCAATAATATGTTGTTGTTTACAAATTAAATGATGTAATGTATTTATATCATATACATGTTCATAAATATTACAATGATGAATCAAAGCTATTATCGAAAGCACAAAACGTTTTATTTTTCATTTTGTTGTTATCGTTATTTCGTGTTTCCGGTGCGTGTGCGGCTATTCAAAATTAAACCGCATTAAATAGATATGCCTACCTATTAGAATTCTAAAAATATGTAAGAAAATTGATACTAAAGTGAATTGTGGTCAAGAAGTCAATTTTATTTACGTAACCTGTAATCAGTTTTAATTTTCCTTGGAAATTGCAACGTTCGTAATTTATTTTCTTTATCATTTATTATTTGGTAATTTAATAATGATCAAAACAACATGTGAAATGTAGCTTCAATCTACTTATGATTTATTCTTGGTTACAGAAGTAATTACAAGACAAGATCAGCAAAACCGCAATATAACTTATCTAGAATTGATACTAAACAACCTAGTACAACTATCTGGAAAAAATTTGAGTTAGCTGGAGAGGATGGACGCAATATGGAATCACATAGCTATGGCGCAAATGCCCTTAACTGCGGGTCTACTGCACACACCCCACCTGTTATTAGTCTGGACAATTTATGCTCAAGCCAAACTAATCATGTAAATTCATTCTCGTTTCATAACATGTCAACAGATGAATTATTATCAACTATTTGATCTATTACCTGACTAGCAGTTGGAGCTGACAATGTGACTCTTCGTTTTATCAAATTATTATTTTCCTTCATTCCTCGATATGTGTAATACCCTAGGCAGACGACGTATTCAAATGATCATTGGGTGGAATGATCATTCGCATTCAATGATCAAAAAATTTAACATTGACACAAGTCTATCGGAATTACATTCAATCTGTCAAAATATTATTGTTGAGAGAATGTTCAATAAAAGTTGCCAGTTTTGTATTGGAACACGGCTACGTTTTATCTGTTGAAGTAGAGTGATAGAAAAGTAGTAATATGTCAGCAATTGTAAACGAAACGTTAAAAGAATTAATCGCAATTAATGCACACATGAATTAAATAGAAAAATTTGGACAGTGGAACACCTGGTTTTCCACTTGTTCTACTAGTTTCATGGTAGTTGCATATAATTGACGCCAGATGGCGGTGCGAGCGCTTCAATGAATTATCAATTTATCTCCGAATTACCATTTAGCAATTGTAATTGGAATAATGGAATGAACGACCAATTAGACAATTACGTTGGGACAGACGTGATGCGGAATTATCATTCGACTAGGAATGATCATTCGAATGCGTCGTCTGCCTAGAGTATAAGGCATATTATTAACTCCTGCTTACTGTAGTCTCGTTTACTCGGAAAATTATTAAAAACTGTTTTCGGCTTTATGACAATGTTTAATACTTTAAAAAAATACAATCTGCAAAAACGACACACAGCTTCTTTTCCTTTTTTTAAGGTTAACTATCTATATAAAAAATCTGCCAATGGTCTGGGCGAAACTTTATTATTTTTCGGGTCAAAGTTCGGGAGCGGTCAAAGTCGGAGTGTATCATGAGTTGCTTCGAGATTGTTAGATTTCTTGAAAAATTAATTTGTTCTTAAAATAAAAATATTTAAAATAGCGATTTGTAGCCGCTTAAACATTGGAAAAGCCCGTGTAGACTATTCGAATTTCGGTATATTATGTACACTAAAAGCCCATAGAAGTAAAAACGAATTTGTTGCATTATCAGAATTAAGAGATATGACGAATTGTTAAAACGTATACAAAACCCATTACTTCCACTTGGAGTTTGAATTTCGAAAAAATTGTGAAACAGGTTTTTAGACGATTTCATAAGAAGCAACTTGATATCTCATGAGACACGAGGGATTTTGAAATATTTGTGGAAACTCTTCACACTCCCTTGGTTCTTGAAATTCGAAAAATCGTGAAATTGGTTTTTAGGTCATTACATCAAATGCCGTAACAACCAATTTTTATATCTTATCAGAACTAAGGGATGGCAAAAAATTGTGAAAGCAAGCCCTTGGGGGTTGAATATCGAAAAATTGAGAAATGGGTTTTGTAGGCGATTATATAAAAAGTCTGTGGAAGTGAAAAGCGAACTAATATCTCATCGAACCTAAGAAATATGTCGAAGCTTTGAAAAGCATACAACCCCCTTACACCCATTATCTAAAATAAATACTAATTGACTTTTTGGCCTTTTTATATAGGAAACCTTAGGAAGTAAAAATGAATTCGATATATCATCAGATATGCAACCTCCTTACACCCACTTGGGGGTTGAATATCCAAAAATCCTGAAAGGAGTTAATAAATAAATATGAAGACAGCACGAGAAAGTAGGAACCAATTCAATTTATTATCACTTCTAAAAGAAATGACGGAACTCGTGAAAACGTGTTCAACCTGTTTATACCCTCTTAGGGGCTGAAAAAGGGAAAAACTTACAAACAAGTTTTAGGCGAGTATTACGCAAGCACGTGAAACTGAAAAGATATTCGATATCTGATAAGACGTGGGGATATAGTAGAATTCGTGAAAAAGTTTACAACCCCTTCGCAACCCCTTAGGGGTCGAATTTAAAAAAATCCTGAAAACACTTTCTAGGTATTTATATGAAGAAACCGTAGAATAAAAATGTATTCAATATTTGGGGAGACCTAAAAGATATGACGAAAACCGTGAAAATATATGCATTCCATTTTCACTGATCATTTATTTCGCTCCCCCTCTGAACTCCAATGGAAATTTGAAATTTTTTTTTTATTTAAATTAGTTTTCTAGTTGATTTACATAAACGTACTGAGTTTCAACTTTGTAGCATAAGCCGTTCTATAGATAGGAAAAACATCCCCCACCCCCGTACCATACTACCCCTATAAAAAATTATATTTTTCCAACGTGCTACTAATATAGCTCTATCCAAATATCAAGTTTCAGCTTTATATCAGTATAGGTTGTCGAGATATTAAAATCGAAACTTTTCCCTTTTCACCCTCCCCCACCCTCACCCTCTACACCCACCTAAATTTTGTTTTCAGCTAGGGGTCTATTAGGCCTACTTTTGGTAAAAATTTTAAGCATCTATCTTACACTGTTCTTGAGATATGAGACGTGATTTTTTTGAAAAATTCTTATCCCCTCCACTTTCATGCTCCACCGCCCACTTAAAAAATTTTGCTTTTAACGAACTTCATTTGTCAACCTTTATACACAAACCAAATTTTAATTGTCTAGTGTAATTGGTTCATGAGATATCGTAATCTAAAGTTTTTCACCCCCCACCCTCGTACGCCACTGCCCCCACTCAAATTTTTGTTTCCGATCTATTCTCCTAGTATACCTACAGATATTCATTAAGTTTCAATTTTGTGACATTGGCCGTTTAGGAGATATGGATTTTAGAATGTGTCGATCTCACCTTTTTTGCGTTTCGGACGCATTATTTTTCCCCTTCACCTATATCGGCAATTTTTTGGCAAATGGGTCCACTATCGAAGCTCTATATAAATTCCAAGTTTCAGCCTCCTAGCATAAGCGGTTGCTGAGATCTAGAAACCAAAATTTTCCGTCTAAAACACTTCCCCCTCCTCCCCCCTCACACCCCCACCCGTCCAAATTTGGTCACTTTAGGGGGCCTACCCACTCTACCCAGGAAAAAAAATTCAACTATATAGCTTGTAGGGTTTGGGTGCTACGAGCCTTCAAACAATTTTGCGTACACCGGTAGACGTACGGCGTGCGGCGTACGGCGGACAGACGGACTGAAATTTTTTTTTGCTTTTTCGTGTCTACTCGTCATGAAACGTAAAAAAAAAAATTTTGAGGGTAGCAAATTTTTTTTTTTTTAAAATCGATAACAATACTGTATTATTGAAATAATAATGTAAAAATTGACATTTTTTCTAAATTTAAATACAGCGGCTTATTATTTTATATTTTGGTCTAAAATTAGGTCTACATTACCAACATTACATTTCCTTTGCGAGTTGAAAAACAGCCCTGGTTTTAAATCTACCAAATAAATCATATCCCCAACTACCCTCGATCTTCGGACTGTGATGAGGTTGGTACTCTATTCCTGCTTGATTTCTCCAGCAACTTTGACGACGTTAACCATATGCAATAATACTAGGCGTGTTTTTTGCGACTTTATCTAGAGCAGAGCAGAGTAGGAGCATTGAGCTTTGAATTTTTCATGGTGGTGCATTTGATTTCGCTTTATGCTTTGTTATTGTTTTCGCAATTTGCTAACCTGCTCTGTACTGGATAAGGGAGCAAAACAAAATTACGCCAACTATTAGAAAAATTGCGAAAAACCTGCTTAGCAAAGCATGTGATAGAACTTAGTGATTGCGAGTTCGATACGGAATCAGTTATTTCTCATTTCTAATTCACTTTAAACTTATCATGTTATGAAAATCTTTTCTTCACTTAGTAAATCCACTAGAATTATACTTTATGCTATCGGATATCGCTCTTTTCGTGAACTCTTAAGGCAGGCGTCCAATAGGGCCGACGGGCCCTATTGGACGCCTGAGTTTTTCATCATATAAACCCTTTAACCAACAACAAGCTTTACGTACTAAAAGAAGAACATTTCTTTCTTATGAACCTACAAAGTTATAATATAATTTTAAACGACAGATTTTCTGGACATAGCTACCATAGACCATTACACTAACCAATCACCTGCTGAAATGATTTTTAATTCAAAGAAAATAATTAATTTTTCAATCATCAGTGAATCTCTACTTCTCTTTGTCATTAACAAGCGATATTTTAGTGCCTCCATGCGAAGATTTTTCTCCACCTAGGGGAATACATTCACATTTTCATCACATCGTGAAGAAACTGTGTATGCTATCGGTATACGATCACTTGGTGAAAGCAAAATTAATTATGGTGTATTAAAAACAAATTCACTTGAAGAAAGAGCAATTGAAGATCACTTATAAAATTTTCTCGGTACGTATTGAGTTCACCTTTCGGATTAGACTTCCATTTCCAGTATAGACGCATCTTTAAAAGTTGAAACTTGGAGCTTAGATATATAGGGTCTCTTAAGAAGAAAGCCGAATGGTAAATGATGGCCCTAACCGAAACAGTATTACGGAGATCTTTTCGAATCACTTGTTAGCATGAACTTACGTATGTAAGTATAATGTGAGCATTAAAAGTTTCAAAATCGATTGTTTGTACGAGACTCAGTTTGCCTATTAGTTGTCAGTTTAAATTTCTTTTCATGAGAGTTACAATCAAATTTCACTGGATAAAATTAAGGTTTTCTTACTTACTGCTGAAAAATTGGATTGAAATTCAAATTTAAGTAGACAAATAAAATTAAGATTAATAAGGTAAGGACATTATTTTATTGGAAGACGTAATTGAATTTAACACTCAGGATTTTTTCTTCATAGAAGTTTGATATGACTTATGAAAATACAGAAAAACCCAAAGGTCTTAATGGTTTCCTGAGATATAGTTTTGCTCCTATAGTTTTTTTTTACTTTATTATTATACATCCTTTCGGCTTTGTGCTGGGAAAGAGGAATTTTTCAAATATGCGAAATTTTAAGGTATGTTTATTAAAGTAGCAAGATCAGAAGGATATTAGTAACATTAGTAAATAATGTTTTGTTAAACCGCGGTTATCACTTTTTAGTTGCACTTTATTAAAAAAAAGAATTGCTCAATTAAAATTAAAGGTAAATGACTTCGACAGTTTTTGAGCTAGAGCCATAAATTTATCCTACTAACCCCGCTTCTTCTTGGCATTTTCAACAGCCTGAACACGGTTACAACTAATTCCAAGTCTTCAAGTTGACTCACCAGAAACCACTAAATTTTTAAAGATTTTTGTATGGCAGCCTAAAACTGTATCTTCATTTCACTCTACTTTCCAGTTTTGTACTTTCAAAATAAGTGTAACTACATAACCCTCTCGCCGAGAATTTAATCACAAAAAAAGCTTTTATGCCCAATGCGTTCCATAGTTATCGCTCCTTCGGAAAAAAATTGGGAACCATTTTTATTAAGAACTTTTGTGTGGTAGCTAATTGAAAGAGTACCGCAATATTGTCAGTTCCTGCAATATAATAATAGGTATATCATGAAAAATTGTTAAATTCCAGTACATAGGTTAGGTTAGGTTAGGTGGGTAGCTATTGACAGAGATGGTTAACACATAGACCGCTAGATGGGTCCGTTGTGATCACACTCTACCACGGCACGGCGCCTACGGCTGATGGCTGTTTTTTGGCTAATTTTCAAGAACAAACTGAGCCCAATTGGTCGCGGTATTGTTCTATCAAATATTTTTCCGTGTTTCTTGGTGCGAAGGAGAGGAGAGTTGGAAGGAATTGTGGAGAAGAAATGGGATACCGAACTTATTCAGTTTTAGGAATGGGAAGGAATATCAAGAATCGGGCCGGGTATGGCAGTGTACTAGCAGGTGCTAATGATCATAATTTTTCAGTACTATTGGCTGTGATACGATCTACCAGAACAGCAAAGTTGCCTATAGCAAATCAACTACTGTCTGGCAGCTCTGATGGTATTTGTGAATCTGATAAGAATGTAAACAGAACTCATTTGCTCGGGTTTAAATCCTTTACAAGTGACCCTATTAAACATTTCGCACTGTTCACGATTTATATTAATATTCTGAAACCAATAGCAACTGAAAAATTCATATAAATAAATTATGCATTGAGTGGGAATTGAACCCCGGTAGCAATGTTTTCAAGACCTAGTACACTACCACTGGACTACACCGACTATCATCACTTATTTTGGGGAATTTTGTATGCGATGTACCTGAAGAAGTTGGGCGATTTTACTTATTAACGGATTCTAAGTAAAATTTCAATTTCTCTGTATTTTACATCTATCTCCAGGTGCGCTGATATTGTTTTGGTGTGGCAGAAAAGGTTCAATGATTCTTAACTGAGTGAAATCCACATTTATTCTATTCGTCACAAGATGTAGCTCCCGAAAATTGCAAACTCATTTTATAAGTCATAGTTCTGCCCCTCCCTACGAAATGTTGTATGGGCGCCCATGGTAGGTCGTACCTTCTAACCACTCGTTCCGGATACCATACTATTTTCACGCTGTACCATATAATTTTTCACCGCAGTGCCCATACAGAGGGTAAAAAATACACGAATTGCTTCACTTAAGGAAGTTAATTAAGTTGGAGTTGCTGACGGGCTAGTCGAACTACCGATGCCTAGATGCACAACTATTATCATAGGATATAATTTGGCGTTTCAGACGCTGGTCTCGGATCGATACTGGTTACGAGCTCAAATTTGCTTGAATACGAGTATCTCTTATTTCAATTACGCGTATGATAATATGGAACAAATCAAAAATAGTTTGCTCACGAAATTGACAATTAATCAATGAATGTCAATAGCTTACATAATTTTATCACGATACGTAGAACTTATATACATTAATGTACATGCAATGATAACACTTTCAATTAAATGTACAATCAGAAAGTGCGTCATTTTACGTATTTTATGATAAATGTACGCAAATTTATTTATACACACTTATTTGTAATTCTTATATGAACAACAAGTTTTCTTTTTCCTTAAATTATAAGCTGGGAATTAATTAAATATTTGCAATTCCATTTCTGTGGAACTTGTTGAAAGTACAATACATTTTTGTCATTAGAACTAGCCCATTCTCTCTCAAACAAACAGTTAGTTATATAACTGCTGCAACAGCTTCTTATCTCATTTTTCCGCCTTTTTCTATGATTGCACACTACTTATATAGTATCTACTATTTAAATAAAATTGGATGGGTGAATTACTGCATACGTAATACGCACTATCAGATTCTTCAAAATTATTAAATAATCAAGCAGAAACGAATTTAAAATATTGAGTACTTGAGGAGTTCAGCTAAAGAAAGCTTATGCACGTCACAAAAGAAGAATTGAATTGAACGTCAACCAGGCAACATTATGATATTAATAATTTTTGTAAAAAAAAATTTTTAAGGAAAAAATCCATTTGTCAAAATAAAATTCATTTGTTTTAATACATCCTTTTCCTACCGATATTAGAAAATTGACTATCGAAGTGACGCGCGTAGTTTTTATTTTGAATTATATGTATATACGTGTATTCAGTTAAGGACAATGTATTAATAGCATTAGTAGTTTATCTGTACATCGGAACTACGTAGGTTGCTATTTAAGTTTTGAGATAGACATAATTATATGTACCTATATTATAATCATGGCTTCATTGTTTTTCAAAATATTCACACACTTTTGCATGCGTTCGAACCAATTTGCGAAACAGTTTTTCCACTTCGATTGAGGTATACCTCCAAAACACGTGATTTGAACGCACCAACCGCTTCTTCAGCCGTCGAAAAACGATGACCTCGCAATTTATTTTTGATCTGCGGTAATAAGAAGAAGTCATTTGGTGCCAAATCAGGACTGTACGGCGGATGACCCATCAATTCGATATTTAGAATGCTCAAAAACATTTTTGTTTGAGAGAGCTTGCATTGTCGTGGTGGAGAATGATTCGTCTTCGGCGATTGGTTTCCCCGATTTTTCCGAAAACTTCTGGCAGTAATGGAACGGTGGCGAAAAAACAGGCGACCATTTGCCATATCCCAAAACTTAAGTAGTAACCTACGTATCCATCGGAAGTTAATCCCAGTTCCATTACAATAATCCAATATTTAGAAGTAATAAATTACTATTCGGACCATAGCTTATAATATTTGCGAGCATATTACAACAGTTCTTTAAACATAAGACCTCTTATTTTCATATGTGTGAAAAATATCAATTTCTAATTTATTTACATTGTGATTCATTTTGGTACCCGTTTCCTAAGAACTAGTCACCAAAATAACAAACAAACATTCTTATCTCTGAAATCTAAACGACACTAGATACTAAGCCAACTGTCGAAGCGATAAAACCATCTCAAACATTTTGACCTCTTTAATTACAGAGTGCACGCTGTATACGTTATAAGAATGCAAATGCATTCTTCTTCCAATAACAACGAATTTGCCGGAACAACGCGCAACAACGACATAGTGACTTGCTTACGTAGATATCAAATATCGCGATACCTCAAGCCTCACGTTACTATACACTTGTAATTGAAAGACTTCAAATAAATTGCAAAAAGTTGACAGTACCTACTCGTATGTACGGTGGATAGTTTAAATTATTTCTTTTAGCTCACCTAATACATCTTCTTGCGGCATATGTGTGGTCTGGTATAACCTTGTTGTCATATTAATAACCAACGGTAGGCCATTTAAATTCCATACGATATCGAAATTCGAGCTGTCCAGAATCTCGATAAATTTTTCAAGGCGTTCGGTTTCGGTAAACGCTCGCAACGTTTCACTGTCCAGATTAATGTAAACGATTCCCGAAAATGATTCATCCATGAAATTCTTAAGATCACACGGTAAAGGGTTACGACTAGCTGCTGCATGAATACCGCCCAGGTAAACTGTAGTTGGACTTAAGGGACGCGAATTTCCCAAGACTTGGTAGCTATTTATTAAAAGTAAGTCAGCATTGTTTTCGATTTCCCAAAGATTTGGTAGATCGCGACCAAAGTAGTCTTTAGCTATGTCATGCTGGATGGGTAGCTCTTCATTAAGATATAGATATCTGAAATGAAAAAAAAGCATAAGGAAATTAATATTCGATTCATTAGTATTAACAAGTTAATTTTGCCGAAGGTGTTTGTAAACCTCGAAATAATGATAATTTTTAGTTTTGATGTATCTATAGATACACAGTATGAATGAACAGCACTATATAATTAAGTCATGAGAAACTTGAATCTACTCTAGGTGAAATCTATGCAGTTTGTGCATTGCTATCAAGACAAAAGTCGTAGGATTGAATCATGACATGGTTCTGCGTTTTTCTTTAAGATCAACTTCTCGTCGGAAAAGTATTGCGGACCTTCAATGACACTCATACCAAATAAGGACAGGTGCGAACTTATGGGTGAGGGGTTTGAAACATTCTATTCAATTTCAGGATCAAAAACTGGAAATTCAGTTCCCATCTATTCGTCCCTTTGTCAGAACACATGATACTTCGAGAACGCTTTCTCTTTAGAAGCTAGAACTTAGAATACGAGTATTTATCCAAACTTGTAAGGCCAAAAGGAATGGGTTCTACTGGCCAAAATCAGTCTATTCCTTTGGGTAACTGTCAAACAAAAAAAAACTGCCAACAGTCTGGGCGCAACTTTATTATTTTATGGGTAGAAGTCCGAAACGTGTTTAATGCTTAGATACGGTGTAGGTTACCATGCCACTGACAACCTAAAAAATTAAGTTCCAAATAGCCTCCTGGTTATTCCTTAATAGCATAAGCCGTTTCTAAGATATAAAAAACCACCCCTCACCCCCGTACCTTAATTTTATTTTTCTAGGATGTCTAAATAGTGGCTCTATATAATCCTAAATTTTTATCTTTCTATTCATTACGGTTATAATAAAAATCAGAACTTTTTTCCTTTCTACCCCTTTCACCATCACCACCACCCCCACCCCCAAAATTTTTTTTCCTACTATAGGTCTACTAACCCCAACTCCTGTAAAATTTTCAAGATCATATCTGATACGGTTTCTGAGATATAAAAATGACATTTTTTGAGAAATTGCTATCCCTCCACTTTCGTGCTCCACCTACCCCCTCAAAAATTTTAGTTTCAGTAGACTCCTCTTGTGATCCCATATACAGAAACTAAATTGCATCTTACTGGTTAATTGGTTCGAAAGATATTGTAATCCAAAATTTTTCAACCGCCACCCCCACACCCCACCACACCCCACCACCACCCTTAAGAATTTTAGCCCTTGTCTAATCTTGAAGTATCCCTAAAACAACGACATAGCTTCAATCTTCTGACATCAATCGTTCAGGAAATATGGATTTTAGAATGTTTCGATCCCGGCTTTCAAACGTTTTGGGCCTATTGTTTGCCCCCCCACTTCCTCCTTCACCCCTTAACCCTTATCGACCATTTTTTTGCAAATGAGTCCACTATCATAGTACTATGTAAGTTCCAAGTTTCAGCCTCCTAGCATAAGTGGTCCCTGAGATCTAGAAACCAACATTTTTCGTCTAAATCACCCACCCACCCCCCCCCCCCCCCCAAAAGATACCAGTCGTAGAAGTTTGCCCAATCACCCACCATAAAAATTTCAACTGAATAACTAAACGGGTTTGGGAGCTACGCGCCTTCAAACGATTTTGCGTACGGCGGACGGCGTCTAAGGCGGATAGACGGACATTTTTTTTTTGCTTTTTTGGTGTTTACTAGTCCTAAAACGTGTAAATACAAAATTTCAGGGTAGCAAATTTTTTTTATATTTCAGGTCGATCACAATACTTTATTATTAAAAAATAATAAAGTAAAATTGAGGCCTGTGGCCACAATTATTGCCCGATAAGCCGAGAATCCGTTAAGCTATAAATAATAAATTTTACCTTTTTTCACTACTCCTATATAACCTTCTGGATATTCTTTTCTGAGGCATTGTTATTGACTTTTAATATTTCATATTTTTCTATTTAGGCTACCGTTTGCAAACAGCATAGCTACGGGTGATTCAAAACCACAACCGCATTGCTCGTAGGCTAACGCGCTTAGCCACTAGTCTACCTTTAAAGGAGCATGTTTTTGAAGTCTTACAAAATCGAACACACTTTCATTCAAACAAGTATTCCAATACAAATCACAAATGGGATCCTAATATCTTTCAACACAACATTTTTAGATGTTGGACTTGCAGTACTGAACATTTCAATCGAATTTGAATGAATACCGTCAAACTGAATTCTAAGTTTGGTTAGTCGATATCTCTTCTCTCCAACGGTATTGGTAAGAAACGAGAATTTCTGAATTTATTCAAGCAATTTTTCTTATCTATACTGTATTGTGATTGCATCAGTACTTACAAACTGACTCTGAAAAATGCTGTATTTCAGTACCAACGAAACACTGTAGAGATGGATAACTGATAATAATTAGTTGAGAAATCAGTACTGGAGCAGAACTAAATGAGTCTGGGAATTCGCGACATTCGTAGTTTTGGAGTTGAAAATTTGGAGGTAGAAATATTGTTAAGACAAATGTGAAATATTTCTAATATGAAGATATATTCATCGTTATAAAGTACTTAAACGTTATTTGTACTTCATTTAAAAGAGATCTTTCAGTGCTGTTTTCCATTTTTCATTGCTTATACTTTTAATTTCATTAAAAAATTTAATTTATTTTTAAGCAAACAATTTCTTCAGCAACTGTTTTTTTATGATCAGCACTTTGTGTAATCTTTATTGCGTTATTATCTAACATTATCATGTCCTCCAATATATCTGTGGCCACAGGGAATACCTTGGTAAGTCGAAAAATAGTAAAATGGGATAAGTGTACTGTGGTCGTCTCCCAAGACTTACACGCACTGTGAAAAAGTTATTGTTATATGTTATTTGATCACTGAGATGTCAACAAATTTAATTTTTTTACAAAAACTGGATTTACAGGAATAGTTCAATAGTAAAAATAGGAAAAAAGTACTGCCCTTTATAGTTTCGTTCTTAGACTTACCTACTTATTCCCTGTGGCCACAGATATGTACGTATAATCGCCTGCTACAAAAAATTTCAATTTTTTAGTTTTTTCTTTAATGAATTTTCAAATTTTCGATATATCCATTTCTGTTCATGTTCAAAAAAAATATTGTTTTTTTTTCCAAACTGACGTTTGCGAATTCTCAAAGTCAGTACTGGGCCAGTACTAGTAAGCCGCTGCCTTAGCACAAAGTTCGCAACACGAAACTGCTTGGAAACATTTCTTTACCTTCGATAAAATCTAAAGTGTTGTCTACAAGTACATGATCCCGAGTTTGAATCCACAAAACCACAAAGATTCGGTCATAGTACTTCAGCAGGAATAACATAGACTTGGAGATTGTAGTAATAATATGATAACAGCAATTATGTTTTCACGAAAGTACCGCATGTGACAAAAAGTAATAATTACAAAAATATATTTATTTTTTTAAGTCATTATTGCCAAAGAATTCACTATATAGGTATTACAAAATTTCTTCTATATAGTACTAAATTTCAGTACAGGTGCAGTACAAAGAATTCGAAGTTGATTCAGTTTCTGATACCAAAACTGAGTCAGTACCCAAAATTTAGAGCTCTCCACGTTTCAGTATTGGAAGGGGGAAAAGATTTCCTCTGAATCGCCTGTGTGTTACATGGATTGATTTTAATGAATTGTTCAGCATTTTAACTCTAGATGAATTTCAGATGGTTAGCTCTAGATGTTTTTCAGATGGTTCAGATGGTTAAAGAAAATTCTATTTAATGAGCATTATGCAATTATGCAAGCCCAATTGTAGCTCAATGTAAGGAACGAAATAAGCTTCGGAATAAGCATTTAATTTCCGGTGAAATTAGAATAATATTCTTCCTCACGTAGAAATATTGCAGAAATGGTTTTCTTTATAGGAATAGTTATCTAGAAATTCGGGACAGACTAATAGCAAATATTTTTCACTTAAGATTGACTAAGAAAAGGATTGAAATACGAGCCAAAAAGAAAACAATTAGAGACAAGATAAGAATTTTATATATAGGATTGGATTGGAACGAATCAAACAATGACCCCATATTCTCGCACCAGTAATTCAAAATTTTCAAACGTTTAGTTCATTTCATCTCTCTACACTTTAAGAGCTTCAATCATAATCTTAAACCGGATTTTTTTTTGTATACCTAGAGTAGAGCGATGATTTGGAAAATTCAACAACATCAAAAAAGTGTACACAGATCTAAGATTACGGACAAAAACTATATTCATATAAATGAAATAAATTGCAAATCACAATTGAAAGAGATCTCAAAATCAAGTTAAGACGTGAGCCATGAGCGTAAATAATTTCACAATCACAAAATCTACTCATACCCTAAGAAAGCGATCTTAAATGATCGTAACAAAGAAAGATGAACGTGCTGGTTCGCCTATGACTCGAGATTATGGACTACCGTACAATGACTCTAATAATCAAGGTAAATTATGCTGTAACACGTGATAAGATAACTCTAGGATTTCAATAAGGTACGTAAAACAAAGACTTACCTGTACTTGAAGGAGAACATAGCACTGGCCATTCTCTGGAAGAGGCTCAAATTTTCACTGAATGGCATCAAAATACTCGGAAACGTAACCGGATGATTCGGATTACCCATAGCCTCGTGTGACGTAGCCAATGCACCGCCAGGTGTAATACCGATTAGCGGTGCTTTGAACTTATACGCGAAACCATTCATTAACGACGGCCCGGACCAATCCACCAGCACTACGTCAAACGCTTCCGAATCATTTCGCAACAATTGTTGCACCTGAGCCGATTTTAATTCGGCCTCGGCAACATTACGCATTACGTGATACACATTCCGGATCATGTCCAGACCGCTGCCAGCGTTCTCCTTTAATTTATCGAGAACATTCAAGTTATGCGCGAAGCTAAGGTCAACAATTTCGACACGATCGTAGGCAAAACCAATCGGATCGGTGGTCAAAACGGTCAATTGGTGACCCCGTTCTGATAGCTCTTCGATTAGCGGCCGAAAAATTATCTGATGATCGCGAAATGGTATGGGAAAAATTGCTAAAATTCGCGAACATAGGACTAAATCTAAGGGAAATGTTATAAGCGCTAGTAGCGCTCCGCGAATTAAACTCATTGTTTATTTGAATAAAAAACACACTCCGTAAAATGTAACACTGTAAGGTATGTTTAATAGTTTTTACACTTTAAAGTTTCTTTGTGATTTAGTTACGCTCAATTTGGACTAAACTTTAAACACTTATTCAATTAAAGATCACTTTCTTTTCTTCATAAACTATAAGAGAATATTTTTCGACAGGCTTAATGCCGCGAGTTTCAAACTTTTACTAAACTCGAAATTCGTACAAGCTTGCGCAGCTTGGACACTATCAAGACGAATAAGCTTCGATCGCGCTGATCTACAGAACTATATAACTGCAGGCCTGAAAAAAAACTCTACGAAGGTACGAACGACATAAGATCACTAACAAGCATGCGTCGATTGTGAACGCTGAATATGCGTCAGCTTTCAGAAAAGCGTTGGCGGATTTAATGGCTTTTCTCCATATACACGATAAGAAAAATATGTTTCCTTTGCGTTAATCTTGTGTGTGCAATCATTACTCAATATGACGATCGCAAAGAGGGCCTGTCTTTCGTATGCGATGACGAGAATTTTGTTGTTCCTGATAAGAAGATAATCCGCTTTTGAGTAGAAAAATACCGGAATTTAGATGCGTATTCATCACTTTCGGCTACGTAGTTTATTACAGTGTTTTTTTGGTTTTATGTTTTGGTTTTTTGTTGTGCTTGCGGAAGATTAAATAAGTTTAGCTCAGCCTTTTTTCAAGTTTTTGGATTCTTCTTTGAAAATGAGTAAACATAGAATAAATTGGAACGTTATAATATTGTATGACACACTACACACCATGTGCCAATAAGCAAACATAGTTGGGCTAAGAATAAAAAAAGACTGAAGATATGTTTTTATCTCAACGTGTTCTCGCGAATTTCAATTGAATTTGCAATTCAAAACCGTTATAAATAATCATAGAATTCAATTTTATATTTTATAATTGAATTTTGCAGATAGTAGAATTACGTATTGTTATATAAAATAAATAAATTGTTATTGTTACAGTTGAATAAAAAAGTGTTGTACAAGTATTGTTCTTTTAAAATATAATTCCTGCAAAATATATACGAATTCCCAAAAACAGTATTGAAAACTTCCCACAATGTAAACTGTCTGCTAGATGAACGCAACTATGCTCAGTTCACTTTAGTCATGTCCATCCCGAGTTGTTATAAGAAGTCGCTTCTTTTAATTGTATCACATAGCCCTGAAATTTAAAAAAAAAAAATTTTTTTTTTTACAGATTTTCATTTGTTATACTTTTAAGAATTAAAAAACAAAATTTAGAATAAATGTGATCTGAGCAACTGCGCCCCTCTCGACAACTGCTTTTCGTATTTCTTTTGTTCGCAAAACCTGGGTTGCTTAGAAAACAAGGTCGTTTATAGGACCAAGTTTATAGGAAGATACAGTACGAAGCTGGAATGGTAAACTAGCCGTAAGTTCATGTTGTACCTACACCGAAAGAAAAATCATTGTTTGAATCAAGTATGATACATTGTTAACCAACAATTAATCTAAAATGTTCACATCAAATACAAACAAACTTAAACTAAATAAGGTTAAGTATTTAAATTAACTAATGAAGCATTGCTAATAGCAAAATTTTTAAATATCACGAAAATTGAATACTTTTAACATATACCAGGTATGCAAATATGAAACCAGAATTCACTCATAGATGGCTCTAGCTGTCAAAGTAGTAACTGTCAAACCGAACCATGGACTCCATTTTGTTGTTTGGATATCTGATAAAGCAGCAATACCGGTTTCATACAACAGTGTAGTTTTGACGAGCGTTGAACATGCCAACTTTTGTGCCTGGGAACGACCATATGCGGACAGCATTGATTTTCTGTTACCATTTAAAAAAAACGGCTGCAGAATCGCATCGAATGCTTACGGGGATCATGCACTTGGGAAACCACAGTGCTTTGAGTGGTTTAAAAAATTTAAAAGTGGTGATTTCGACATCGGAAGCAAGGAACGTGGAAAGGCACCGAAAAAGTTTGAAGACAGCGAATTGCAGGCATGTTGGATGCGGATGACACCCAAACGCAACAACAACTCGCAGATGAGTTAAATGTGACCCACCAAGCCGTGTGCATACGTTTGAGAGCCATGGGAAAGGCCCAGAAGATGGGGAAATGGGTTCCACATGAACTCAATACAAGACAGCAGGAAAACCGAAAAACCACTTGCGAAATTTTGCTCGCCAGATACCAAAGAAAGTCATTTCTCCATCAAATTGTGACTGGCGATGAAAAGTGGATTTATTTTGAGAATCCGAAGCGGAAAAAATCGTGTGTATCTCCAGGCGAACCATCGACATCGACTGCAAAACCAAATCGCTATGGACGGAAGACAATGCTCTGTGTTTGGTGGGATCAGAAGGGCGTGATCTATTACGAGCTGCTGGAACCTGGCGAAACCGTTAATACAGAACGCTACCGACAACAAATGATCGATCTGCAGCAAGCTTTGCTTGAAAAACGGCCAGAATATGGAAAGAGGCAACACAAAGTGATTTTGCTGCATGATAATGCACCATCACACACGGCACGACCGGTGAAGGAAACGATTAAGGCTTGTCAGTGGGAAATACTTCCACATGCGGCTTACTCATCAGACTTGGCTCCTTCTGATTTTCACTTGCAGCGCTTCACGTTGTACGAAAATGTCCAAAAATGGCTCGATGACTGGTTTGCCTCAAAAGAACAAATTTTTTTTTGGCGTGGTATACATAACTTGTCAGAGAGATGGGCAAAATGTATAGCTAGCGATGGGCAATACTTCGAATGAAATATGTTGTAACACTTTGGTAGAATAAACGTCTATTTTTCATAAAAAAATTCCGGTTTCATACTTGCATACCTGGTACATATGTGATTCTTTCAAATACGATTTTGTTCTACATTAAACATTTCATTTTGTAGTTTTGCTAAAATATTCCCTTTCCGATGCTATCGGCATCTAGTAGACGAAATTAACAACAGATTTGTTTGTTAAAATACTGATTTTAGCGCATTTCATAACATAATATGACACTTTCCATAATTTATACAAAACGAACTGTCAAAAACAAGTCTGTAGCTGCTGGAAAATCTAACCACCAGTGGATTTTTCTTGGATAAACTGCTAGAATGTTGTGCTATGTGTGGATTTTTTTTTGTCTCTCTCACACCAATGTCTAAATTGTATGTTAAAGTCTCTATCTCCTTCATTTGGATTTTCTAACCGCTTTTAAGCCGCAAAAATAGAGAGTGTCATAACCATAGAGATATATACATATACGGGAGATGACAAGCAGCGATTAAGTCATGGACGTCATTCCAGTTTTTTCGCGGAGGGGAGGCAAGATGTTATGTATATATACATTTTTATATATAAATATACATATTGTTACATGTAAGCCTAGCAACCCCGCAACCGTGCAACTCGACCGTTTCACATAATGAAAACAACAACAACCGAATACCTAGTTGCAAAATAACCCAATCAGAAACCTAGCTGAAGATAAGGCGAGACAACACGATTCTATCTCCCTTCTTTATCGAATGCTCTCCAATGTACTAGAACCCTGTACATGAACCACCGAACGAAGATCAAAATCGGAAGCTCTAAAGCCTTCGAGAAACATCCACATCACCGGTGAACATTCAAGTACATCCTAGACTGCAACCGGCTAGTATATAACCAGGTAAAGCGTTCAGCGAAGACACAGTAATTTTTATTACGTCGACTGTGACAGCCAGCGTGTATACGCGACCGTGTTGAGAGAGAACGAAAGTGAACGAGTCAAGCGATATAGGGTATAAGCGGGCGGTATTGCCATACAGTGCGAATTATTGTGCGAATAGAATTTAAAGTGCGATTAATAAATAATCACTTATTTTTATTTTAAACGAATTGTGTTTTACTTGAAATCCCGGCGAACCCCTAGCTCGCAACAATATGTTATATATAATACGGGGACGTCGCAATAGACCCAATTGAGGCTTCAATGACAGAGGTGACCAAACCAAACCCTACACGAAAATTTAATATAATAATGTATATGACGGATGTCAGAAAGGTTGAAACTAGAAAACTGTTTTTCGATCGCTCAAAATCTATTTCTGTCAAAACAAAAAGATTCAAGACACGTGGTTTCTGTAGGTGGGGCAACCAGGCAACTATCCTGTGCACAGTGGCGGTCATAGGGGAGGGGCCATGGCCCCCCCCCCTGACAAATTCGTCACCCATGATGATTTTATCACGTCTGCTTTAAAGAAAAATTATTTGAGACTATTAGATTAATAGATACACTTAATAAAGTATAATGTAATTAAATCTGATTTCCCCTTATGTCTTTTTTTAATCCTTCTTTTGTCTTTTGTCTCCTAATTGAAAAGAAGACTGTACTAATTAAAAATATTTCAATCAAAAAGTAATAAAATTTCGAATATGTAATCAATCTTTGGGTTGTGGTGTGTTATGTTATGGAAGTAGCTCTTACTGTTTGAAACTAATTTTGAAAAATTTAGATTTGGATTATGCTCAGACAATTTTCATTATGTGCAATTTTCATTATGTGCATTTTTCATTATGTGCATCCTAATCCTAAATTAAGACCTAATTTGTGGTAAATACAGTGAAACACAATATCATTGCTGTCCAGGTCGTTTTGAGAGGATTTTGAACTATGTTTTCACAAAATCTAGTCAACAGAGCAGGTATCAAACTTATTCAAATTTATGGGTAATACCGTAGATCTTAATAGTTTTGTCGAAATCACGAATTTTCTGCAAATCCAGTTTGAAATATTGCGTTGTAGTCAGCTATAAGAACTTAATTATGAGTATATTTACAGTAACTACTACTACTCCGCATATTAATAACTGATTTATATCCAAAGATTTAAAACTCGATTTGCCGAAATGTCGAGATTTCGATAAGATTCTATCAAATTCTAATATATTTCCCACATTTGGATGAATTTGAAATCTACTCGGGTAAAAAGGGTAGTTCAAAGCTAATAACTCAATTTAAAAATTTTGAATTTTTTCGCAGCACCCATCATAATGGCTTGAATTAGTGTAAAAAAATATTTTATGTTTCATCTCGATAATATATGGGGAATACGTGCCTCAAGGACCTTAAAGAAACCAAAATTGTATCTATAAGATTCCGAAAACTATCAATATATCGACATAGGGCCTATATATTACTATTCTGTGGGTGATTGTTACTCTAAATATATAGGTGGTGTACCAATGAAAATGCCATCTTGTGCCTAAATTCAGCAATTGAAGTTTTTCTTAAAAAATAAATTTTTGAGCATAACTTTATAACGGTAAACGATACGAACTTAGTGTCAACGGCAACATTTATTGTCGAGTCCTCAATATTATGAAAAAAAGAAAAAAGGGGTCCTTCAGCAAGAACGAAAAAGATGATTTTTGACATTTAATCAGTAATCAGCCATAGTTTTTATTTCGTACTTGGTGAAGGACTTTCTGAACCGTTTTCTCTTTCTCTTTTTTAATATTGAGCATTAGAAATCAGATATTTTTGGCAACAATACTAACTTCGTATTATTAACCATTATCAAAATACGGTGGAAACCGATTGAATATGAAAAACTTCACTTTCTCATTACGACCACTAGATAGTATTTCCGATGGTATGTTATATAACCTATAAACTTAGAATTACAATCATCCCCAGCATAATATTATTTGGCAGTTTTATCAATACATCGGGACCCATTTTTCGGAATCTCCATTTTACTTTATTATTTTTTAATAATAAAGTATTGTGATCGACCTGAAATTTCAAAAAAGTTTGCTACCCTGAAATTTTGTATTTACACGTTTTAGGACTAGTAAGCCCCAAAAAAGCAAAAAAAAAAAATGTCCGTCTGTCCGCCGTAGACGCCGTACGCCGTCCGCCGTACGCCGTACGCAAAATCGTTTGAAAGCGCGTAGCTCCCAAACCCGTTGAGATATTAAATTGAAATTTTTATGGTGGGTAGATTGGGTGAACCCCTACAACTGGTATATTTTTGTGGGGTAAAGGTACAAGGGGAGATGAGAGGGGAGCGTTTTAGACGAAAAATTTTGGTTTCTAGATCTCAGGAACCACTTATGCTAGGAGGCTAAAACTTGGAACTTATGTAGTACTATGATAATGGACTCAATTGCAAAAAAATTGTCGATATTGGTTAAGGGGTGTGGAAGTGGGGGGGAAAACAAAGAGTCTTTAACGCATGAAAGCCGGAATTGAAACATTCTAAAATCGATATCTCCTGAACCATTTATGTCAGAAGATTGAAACTTTGTTGTTGTCCTTAGGGATACTTCAAGATTAGACAAGGGCTAACATTTTCAAGAGGGGAGGTGGGGTGTGGGGGTGGGGTGTGGGGGTGGGGTGTGAAAAACTTTGGATTACAATATCTTTCGAACCAATTACACCAGGAACATAAAATTTAGTTTCTGTATATGGGATCACAAGAGGAGTCTACCAAAACTACATTTTTTGAGGGGGGAGGTGGAGCACGAAAGTGGGGGGATAGCAATTTCTCAAAAAATGTCATTTTTATATCTCAGAAACTGTATTAGATATGATCTTGAAAATTTTACAGGAGTTGGGGTCGGTAAACTTCTAGTAGGAAATGTGGTAATGTGGGTGTTGGGGGTGATGGTGAAAGGGGGTAGAAAGAAAAACATTCTGATTTTTATTTCTCGAAAACCATAATGAATAGAAAGCTAAAAATTTATAATTATATAGAGCCACTATGGAGACATCCTAGAAAAATACAATTTTTGATAGGGGTATCAAGGTACGGGGGAGAGGGGTGGTTTTTCATATCTCAGAAACAGCTTATGCTAGAAAGTTGAAACTTAGTACGTATATGTAGATGTACTATTAGAGTAATTAAAGCAAAAAAAAGTTCATATTTTTATTGGCGTTCAGAGGTTGAGTAAAAAAAATGTCCGTGAATCCACATTTTCACAAATTTCGTTAAAACTTTTAGACATGTCGAGCTATTAAAGCAATTTTACTTCTGCGTGCTATTTATATAAGCGCCTACTAACGGTCTTCAAAATTTTCCGATATTCAACCCCTAAAGTGGTGTAAAGTGGTTGTGTACATATTCACGAATTCTGATATATTCCTAAGGTATATTGAGACTTGGAATTCACGTTTACTTCTATAAGCTTTAAAATAGTCTGGGAAAACCCCGATTTAAGTATTTTTCTCTATTAAACCCCCTGGGGGTATTGTTCAAGATTTCACTGATTCCGAAAATCTCTTAGGTTTAATGTGATCGAATTCGCTTTTACTACTATGAATTATTCTATTGATAAAAAAAATACGTAAATAAATAAAAAAAATCTGCCAACAGTCTGGGCGCAACTTTATTATTTTATGGGTAGAAGTCTGAAACGTGTTTAATGATGAGATACGGTGTTGGGTACTATGCGACTGACAACCAAAAAAATAACCAGGAGGCTATTTGGAACGTTATTTTTTAGGTTGTCAGTCGCATAGTACCCAACACCGTATCTCATCATTAAACATGTTTCGGACTTCTACCCATAAAATAATAAAGTTGCGCCCAGACTGTTGGCAGATTTTTTTTCTGATCGGAGTGAAATTTAAAACATATTTTTTACACTAATTAAAACCATTATAAGAGAGAGGTGCCTGAAAAAAATTTTGGGAAAAAAATCCTCAATACAAATAATAGTTACTGAATAGCCCTGAAATTATCTGTCACCACAACTACCTGTATAAAATATTACAAAATTTCAAATTGCATGATAATTGAAGCTTTCGACTTTTGTTCATTCAATTTAAATTTCCTCGTTTCCAAAAGTTAACTCTTTCAAAATTAAACATTTTATCATTATAGTCGTTGTCAAACAAATATCTTCAGAGCGTTGTAAACGCTTTTCGAGATTTCAAATTCTACCTGTCAAAATCTTGCGATGTAAATCAGGTATAAGATGCTGCTTATGAAGTTATTATAATTAAAAATAGTTTCAGAGAATTTTTGTGTTTTACTTTTTAAATTTTTGAATTAGGAGAGTAGGTTAGGTTAGGTAATGGTGGCAGTCATCTAAACTATAGATCGACTCAATAAGGAGATTAAGTGAATATGTATACTCGTATATAACTAATAAATTACATTGACATAAAATATTTATTTCGCAGATTTTAAGTATTGTACGATAACTTAATAACTGGGGTGATCACTTCTTCGTCGGGCCTGAAGTCTTTAGATTATGAGATATAGGGTTCGGATTTTAATGGCCAATATTGAGTTTCATCAAGTATGTATGATAGTAGAACTAATAAAAATTAAATACACTACTTTTCTAGTGGTCTCAAAAAACAGCTAATTTACATACAAAGATTTCAAACTGAATTTGACGAAATCTCGAAATTTTAACAAAACTCTCAAAATCTTTCTCATACATGTGAGAGATCTTGAAGTCTCTTTGGGCTTCTAAATTTTGTCAAAATCGAGATCGACATCGACTTCTACTGAAATAGAAAATTATGTTCACCAAGCTTTGGAATCAATTAATTTTATTTTCTAATTCCTACCCATGCTTTTCAATTTTCCATTGCTTAAAAACTTACAATCATACAATACAGGTTCAAATTTTTGAAATCATACAATCATCTGATAAATTGAACGATGTTAAAGAAATCCCTCCAGAGCGATGTTAATGCTTGTTAATATTCTGAAATTCTGATGCCAAAATCTGGCGATTTAGATGCGGAAATGAAAAGTTAATATTTTCAAGCAGTACCAACCGCAGCGACCATAGCATTTGCACATTTGCATTAACGGGTAGCTACCGCACCTATTTTCTCTACAGTAGGTACTGAACTTCAATGCCCCCCCCCCCCTTGGAAAGGCAATATGACCGCCACTGCCTGTGCACAGTGATCTATCCGCTGAGTACCTTATTGTTATTGAATTTTAATCTTGCTCTTTCAAGTAGAAGGGATTCAAAAAACCCGTAGGAAAGTATATTTTTATATTAAAGAGTCGCACCTTACCATAACTATCCGTTGCTGTGTCACATCATTTTTTCGTATATTTGTATTATCACTTCGAAAGTGTATTTAGCCTTGTTTTTTGTCGTGAAAATTTAGTGAAGTGAAAAACAATTTCAAATTTCGAAATATCATTTATTTATGGGTTTGTATTAAAAGCCGCGCATCGCCTTAATCTTTATTAAGGAGAGCATATCGTTTTTGAAGTAAAAAAACATTTTTTTAAAATTATTTTCCCAATTCTGGGTAAAACTGTTTAAACCGCAAGACTCCACAAGATCAAGAAGTGCCTCTCCTGAAAAGTTGTATTTTTTTCGTTTGATCTATTTTCTCAAACACAACTCATGCCACCTCTGTTGTCAGATAGAGTAGAAAGAAATTTAAAATGTTTAATTATTTAATAATATAATATGAGACTGACTTGAAGCTTTCTATTCGTCAAAATTAGATGTGCAATATATACAACCTTCGCAAAAATAATAAAATTTTACTCCACTCTATATGCTCGTTTTGCAGTAAGGAATAATTGTCCAAAATTTCGTTCGAATGATTTCTGAGAAATTGGGTCATGAATTTTACACTGAAAAGCCTTTACGATATGCTACCCTTAACGTCAAATTTGCTACGGGAAGGGAGATAAGAATTTATTTTTCAATGGAAAAAATATTCGATATATCGATACTTTAATTCGATATATCATCAGCCGATATTGATATTTTTTTCAATATCGATATATCGAAATTTTTTTCGATATCAACATCCCTTGTATATTTCTGTCGAAACAAAAAGATGTAAGACGCGTGGTTTCTTTAGGTGAGGCAACCAGGCAACTATCCTGTGCACAAGGATCTATTCGCTCAGTACCTTGTTGTTATTGGTTTTAATCTTGCTCTTTCAAGTAGAAGGAATTTAAAAAACCCGGAGGAAAGTAATATGTTTGTATTAAAGAGTCACAGCTTACCATAACTATCCGTTGCTGCGTCACATCCCTTTTTCGTATATTTTTATTTTCACTTCGAAAGTGTATTTGTCCTTGTTTTTTGTTGTGAAAATTTAGTGAAGTGAAGAACAATTTTCCATTTCGAATTATCATTTATTTATTGGCTTTGGGTTTGTATTAAAAGCCGAGCACCGCCATAATCTTTATTAAGGATAGCATATCGTTTTTGGGGTAAAAAAAATTTTTTTTTAAATTCTTATTTTAGATTCAATTCTGGGTAAAACTGATTAAACTGAAAAGCTGTATTTTTTTACATTTGATCCATTTTCTCAAAAACTACTAATGCCACCTCTGCTGTCAGATAGAGTAGAAGGAAATTTAAAATTTGTTATTTAATAATGTAATATGAGACTGACCTGCAGCTTTCTGTTCATCAAAATTAGATATGCAATATATACAAATTTCGCAAAAGTAATAAACTTTTATTCCACTCTATTTGCAGTAAGAAATAATTGTCCAAAATTTCATTCGAGTAATGTCTGAGAAAATAGGTCATGAAATTTACATTTAAAAGCCCTTACGATATGCTCCCCTTAACGTTAAATTTGATACGCGAAGGGAGATATGAATTTATTTTTCATTGTAAAAAATATTCGATATATCGATATATCGAAATTTTTTTTTTACCATCAGCCGATATTGATATTTATACTCTAGATGAAATCATATACGGGCCTATTACGAAACTCGACTCGATCAAAAAACTCACATTCTGCGACTATGAAACTCGACGAGTGCCTATTTGTCGAGTTTCACTCGACTTTTAGTCGAAAAAAAAGCGTGAGTTAAGAGAACTGCGTATTATGAGAGCCGATCGAGTGAGTATTTTCTTATAAGAAATGTCAAACTCACTCGACTGCTGGAAATGAAGTGACTTTCCAATTGTCGAGTTTCATAATACCAACTTTAGCTCGAGTCGAGTCCAAATGCGAGTCGAGTTACTCACTCGACTCGAGTTTCGTAATAGGCCCGATGGAGTATTATAAGTTTAATCCAGCCCAAAAGTTTGTAACGCATAGAACCAAGCCTCGGACGAAAAAAAGTTATATATTATTTTTTTTTTATTTGTGCCCAAAAACCTCAAATCCGCTTGACGTCCGTCCATCCGTCCGTCTGTCCGTGAACACGATAACTCAAGAACGCCTTCACCTAGGATCTTGAAATTTTGAATCTGGATATTTGGTTGAAATTCCAAGGCTAAGTTCGTTAATGGGCAAAATCGTCCTACTCCTTCGGGTAGCTGCCATACAAAATGTCCTTAAAACACGTGTTCAAGAATATTGGTTGATAACTTCAGAATGGTTTAAGCTATAACTTTGAAATTTTGTATGTGTTATTTTTCCAATGGTTGGAACTAAATATATGATTATGAAGAAAATTCTCTTAGTCCTTCGTGTAGCTGCCATACAAATATCCTGTCAAAATGTATTCACTTAATTTACGAAACTCACTATAACTCAAGTAATCTTTTAGCTACGAATTCGGAATTTTGTACAAATTAGTTTTGAGTGAAAACGAAGTTCGAGTTTACTAATCAGCAAAATCCTTTTACTCCTTCTGGTACCTTCCATACAAAAAATCCTTAAAACTCGTGTTCAACAATATTTTTCGATAACTTTTGAACGCTTCAAGCTACGAATTTGAAATTTTGTACACGTTCATTTTTAAATGGTTCCAAGGAAAAGGATAAATATGTAAGAAATCGAGTGAGTCCTTCCTGCACCTCCCATGCGAAAGTCCTTCAAAAAGGACATTTTGTTTTGATGACTTACCGAGTTCAAGATATGGAATTAAGCACTGAATATTGTCTTTTAGTTTTGAGTAGCAATCTAATGGCAGTCCTTAATAAAGGACATACAACATGCACACACGTAATTCTACTTTATCCCCAACTACAATATAAATCGGAGTTCAGTATTCATCTAGAGTATTATACGATTGGCTTGCAGCCGATCGTGACTGCAGTATGTTTTTTTTCGATATCAACATCCCTACTTCAAATTTTCATTTGGAACCCTTTTCAATTTAGTTCCTTATCTGAGGCGATACACATAAGATTATAGTAAAGATGTGGTTTGCCACCTATTTTTCCCCACTAGGAGGAAGGTATACCGATTGACTTAATTCATATCATTATCTATATATATGTACGAGTATGTACATAATGCACTTTTTGTTGAAGTCAAATACATACGAGTAACGTAGGTATATACATATATTACCTACTAACGAAAGATGATTATTTAAACCTAAAGTTATTGCTCATAACAAAAAGTTAAGTTTATTTCTTGTTATATAAGCTGTGAAACTAGTAAACTATTCACTCGTCGTAAGTTATACAACTGCTTAACAAACTGGCATAGATCATGCCATATAAGCGTCAAACTAAAATACTTCATTTAATTTTTTAGACTCACCAAGTGGACGGACATCACATTGCGCTGCCCGACCAGTGACCTGTATAAGCGAGACGCCAGAGATACTTCGATTTAAAGCCATAAAGCGTAAGGCAAATCTCAGATGTTTTTCTTCGTTCAGGTGATCATTTCGATTTCTAACGCTCATACTTTTCGCTACAGGTAGGTTTTTGCACGGCAAAGCGTAAACCAGTTCTAATGAGTAAAATACTATTGCCAATATTAGAGGTAACGTACATAAAATTTTTCGCATGCAACACATGTGAAATGGTGATGTAAGAAACATGCTCAAATCTCAGATGGTTAAGATCGTAAAATCAAGTAAACATGTCCAAGTTCCAAGACTTCAACTCCAGCCTCTAAACAAATTATGGAGCTGTCGTCTCGTATTTGATGACGTAACCGGCAAAGCGGTTCGGCTTTTAGTACATTCCTACGTTATGCATATTGTGAATAAGTATGTAAACTATAATTTTCTTACGCTCAATGAACGGACTGACGACGGTGTGGATAGAAAATGTAAACAAAATTTCAATTTTACCTCATGTACCTATGTAAACAGAGGAGTGCGTTAGAAATCGAACTATGACTAAATTGAATCTGGACAAAATTTGTTTACACAATTCGGTAAAGCTTCACTGAATGAACAAAAAGCAATTTAAAGAAATAAATCAATATTTCAATTAGAAGCATGATGATGGGTCATTCCATCAAGAATCGCCAAAGTTGTGACCTTACCATCGCCGATTCTTTTGAAAATTTTTGTACTTGAAGAACTAGTAAAAAAAATATAATTGCAATTTTTTGTTTCTATCTCATTTTTTTTGTTAAAGTTTTCGCAGAAATGGTGTCCGAGTTCTCTTTGAAAATTCATATCTCTGGTAATTATAGAATATCAATATAGGACTTATTTTAAAGGGGGAGGTTGTCGCAAAATAAAAAAAATACGAATAAAAATTATCCTTGAATATCTCAAAATATGGTTTTAATTTATTTTTTTTTTATATTTTATAGGTTATACTGTTTTACTAAACATACCAAAAATTAAATTGGGATTTCAATGGGATCGGGGTCAAAAAAATCGAAGTACTTCTCAATTATGTTATAATTATTGTAATTTTTCTATAGCATAATTGAGAAGTATGTACTGATTTTCTTCGATTTTTTGACCCCGATCTCATTGAGATCCCAAGTTAATTTTTTAGTATGTTTTGTAAAACAGTATAACCTACAAAATATAAAAAAACCGACTTTTAAATATACAAGGATAAAGGACAAAATCGTTATCCTTGAAAAAAAAATTCAAGGATAGTTTTTATTCGTATTTTTTTTATATTGCGATAGTTTTTAAACAACAGTTTTTAAAATAAGTCCTACTTTATTATTCTAGGATAAAAATTGCTAGAGACATGAATTTTCAAAGAGGACTCGGACACCTTTTTTGCGAAATCTTTAACATACTGGGTAATTCCATCAAGAATCGAACAAAAAGGCCAATTTTGTGACTTTACCAACGCCGATTCTTTTGAAAATTTGTGTACTTGAAGAATTAGTGAAAAAAAAATATAATTTAATTTTTTTTTTCTATCTCATTTTTTTTGTTAGTTGTAGTATGTTAAAGATTTCGCAAAAATTGTGTCCAATTTTGTAAATTTATGATTTTAACAGCTGGCCATATATCTAGTATCATAAAATTAAATCCTCTTTACATACGAGTAAGTAATTAAAATAATTGTAATCTTTCTATGAAATAATTGAGAAGCACTGATGTTCTTAGATTTTTTTTACCCCGATCCCATTGAGATCCTAAGTTGAATTTTTGATATGTTTTAAAAAACAGTATAATACACAAAATATAAAAAAAATAAAAGAAAAACAATTTCTTTTTGAGATATTCAAGGATAAAGGACAAAATCGTTATCCCTGAAAAATAAGTTTAAGAATAAATTTGATTGGTATTTTTCTTATTTTGCGATAACCTTCCCCTTTAAAATAAGCTCTATTTTATTATTCTATGATAAAAATTAACAGAGATATGAATTTTCAAAGAGGACTCGGACACCATTTTTGCGAAATCTTTAACAACATCATAACTTACAAAAAAAATGAGATAGAAAAAAAATATCTGCCAATGGTCCGGGCGAAACTTTATTATTTTCGGGTCCAAGTTCGGGAGCGGCCAAAGTCGGAATATATCATCAGTTGTTTCAAAATTATGAAGTTTCTTGGAAAGGTAATTTTGTTCTTAAAATAAAAATATTTAAAATAGAGATTTTTAACCGATTAAACATTGAAAAAGCCCGTGTGGACTATTCGAATTTCGGTATATTATGTACACCAAAAGCCCATAGAAGTAAAAACGAATTTGTTGCCTTATCAGAATTAAGAGCTATGACGAATTGTTAAAACGTATACAAACCCATTACTTCCACTTGGGGTTTGAATTTCGAAAAAATTGTGAAAAAGGTTTTTAGACGATTTCATAAGAAGCAACTTGATATCTCATGAGACACGAGGAATTTTGAAAAATTTGTAAAAATGTAAGTAAACCCTTTACACCCTCTTGGTTCTTGAAATTCGAAAAATCGTGAAATTGGTTTTTAGGTCATTACATCAAATGCCGTATTAACCAATTTTATATCTCATTAGAACTAAGGGATGGCAGAATTTGTAAAAACATATGCAAACCCTTGGGGGTTGAATATCCAAAAATTGAGAAATGGGTTTGTAGGCGATTATATAAAAAGTCTGTGGAAGTGAAAAGCGATCTAATATCTCATCAAACCTAAGAAATATGTCGAAGCATACTACCCCCTTACACCCCTTAGGATTGAATATCTGAAAATACTGAAATTGACTTTTTGGCTTTTATATGGGAAACCTTAGGAAGTAAAAATGAGTTCGATATATCATTAGATCTAAGCAATATGTAGGAAGCTGTGAAAATATATGCAACCTGCTTACACCCACTTGGGGGTTGAATATCCAAAAATCCTGAAAGGAGTTAATAGATAAATACGAAGACAGCACGAGAAAGTAAAAACCAATTCAATTTCTTATCACTTCTAAAGGACATGACGGAGTTCGTGAAAACTTGTTCAACCCTTTTCACCCTCTTAGGGGCTGAAAAAGGAAAAAACCTAAAAATAGGTTTTAGGCGATTATTACGCACGCCTATTTAAGTGGAAAGATATTCGATATTTGATCTGACCTGGAGGATATGGCAGAATTCGTGAAAAAGTATACAACCCCTTTAAACCCCCTTAGGGGTCAAATTTCAAAAAATCCTGAAAACACTTTCCAGGTATTTATATGAAGAAGCCGTAGAATAAAAATGAATTAAATATTTGGGAAGACCTAATAGATATGACGAGAATCGTGAAATTATATGCATACCATTTTCACTGATAAATATTTCACTTATAAATATTTCAAATTTTTTTTATCTAAATTACTTTTCTAGTTGATTTACATATACATACCGAGTTTCAACTTTGTAGGATAAGCCGTTCTATAGATAGGAAAAACATCCCCACCCCGTACCATACTACCCCTATAAAAAATTATATTTTTCCAAGCTGCTACTACTATAGCTCTATCTAAATACCATGTTTCAGTTTTATATCATTATAGGTTTTCGAGATATAAAAATCGGAACTTATTCCTTTTCACCCTCCCCCACCCTCACCCTCTACACCCACACGCTCAACACGCTTTTTTCTGCTAGGAGTCTATTAGGCCTACTTCTGGTAAAAGTTTTAAGCATCTATCTCACACTGTTCTTGAGATACGTGACGTGATTTTTTAGAAAAATTCGTATCCGCTACACTTTCATGCTCTACCGCCCCCTTAAAAAATTTTACTTTCAGCAAACTTCATTTGTCAACCTTTATACAGAAACCGACTTTTATTTGTCTAGTGCAATTGGTTCGTGAGATATCGTAATCTAAAGTTTTTCACCCCCCACCCACGTACGCCACTGGCACCCGCTCAATAATTTTTCGATCTATTCTCCTAGTATACCAACATATATTCATTAAGTTTCAATTTTGTGATACGAACCGTTTAGGAGATATGGATTTTATAATGTGTCGATCTCGGCTTTTTTGCGTTTCCGACGCATTATTTTTCCCATACCCCTTCAAATTTTTTTTTGCTTTTTTCGTGTCTACTAGTCATGAAACGTAAAAAAAAATTTTTTCAGGGTAGCAAATTTTTTTTTTTTAAAAATCTATCACAGTATTGTATTATTAGAAAATAATAAAGTTAAAATAGCTTCACTTTCTAGATTACAGAATGTGTTACTTAAGCACTGTTATGTAGAAGACATCAAGGACTGCGTCGATTTGTATATTTTGTTGTACTAAACGTAGTATTTTCTGCTTGGTAAAGATAGTGGGAAAAAGTTGATATCCTCCTTTATAAAGAAATTTATAAAGAAACCTCCACTCCGGGAGAACCTCGATTCTGAGCAAGAATTCTTTCTAGGCGCCAATTTCACTAACCAAGAAAGTTTAATATTATTTCAGTTCAATCTTAACAATAATAATAATAATTTGTAATATACTCGTATGTATAGGGTGTTTTTTTAGGTGCATGAGAACTTAAAATTATAATACAAGACAGAAATATTGTTGGAAAGAAATTTTTTTATTATATTCTGGTAGATAATTTCATGGCATTTATTTTTTAATTATGATTTCTGTCATATGTCCGCCGCGGCTACGAGTTACATGGTCCATTCGATCAGTCCAAATTTTGACTACTTTTTCCAATAAATCTGGCCGTATGGCGTCAATGGTGGCTTGAATATTGGCTTCCAATGCTTCAAGAGTTGCTGGTTTGTCGGTATAAACGCATGACTTAATATAGCCCCATAAAAAGTAATCCAGAGGTGTTAAATCGCACGAACGAGGGGGCCAGTTAACAGAACCACTTCTGGAAATCAAGTTGTCACCAAATTGATTTTGCAATAAATCGATTGTTAAGCGCGTTGTATGGCAAGTTGCGCCGTCTTGTTGGAACCAAATGTCGGCGATGTTTAGCTGATTAATTTTTGGAAACAAAAATTCAGTCAGCATGGCTCGATAGCGCTGGCCATTCATCGTAACGGCAGCTCGTTCCTCATTTCGAAAGAAATAAGGTCACGCTGGCGGCATGCGTGTAAACCGCACCAAACAGTTATTTTAATGGATGTAATGGTGATTCGTTAACGGGGTGAGGATTGTCTGCGCTCCATATACGGCAATTTTGTTTATTGACGTAGCCATTTAACCAGAAATGAGCTTCATCACTAAACAAAATTCTTCAAAAAAAATGCTTTATGAACTTCGCGAACAGATTTATTTTTTTCAAAGTAAATTTCCACAATTTGGAAGCGTTGTTCTGGCGTTAAACGATTCATGATGACTTGCCAAACCTTACTGAACAGAAATGTCAACACAGTTTGACATTCTTAGCTGTCAAACCACAGTTATCGATATCGATAGTTCTCATGCACCGAAAAAAACACCCTTTAGATTATATTCTTGGATCAGTCCGCCGAGTTGCAATTACCATTACATCTCAAATTTGTGGATTTTAAGACGGCTTTCGATAGCGTCAAGAGAGATTATTTATATTGAATGCTTTACATAGGAGAGATATTCGGAAATTCGAGGAATGAATAAGTCCTGGTGTGAGCTAAAAGCTATCGCCCAAGATCAGTGAAAATGGAATCCATATTTATTCAAGCGCGAGCTCATTTTAACCGCTTTCCGAACTTTGACCTCAAATGCAAAGCAAAAATAATGAAATTTCGCCCAGACTGCTGGCAATTTTTTTTATATATTCATATATGATTGCTGTTATATTGTATAAGTATCATAGATCTACTCAAAACTGATACACCGCAAAGAAGCAGGTAAAGCTCAAACTGTTGCAAAACCTAATATGTATAAACAAAGTTAAAATAAAATGAAAAATTTACTGCATGCTACGCAACTTGATCAGTTTCCTGTCAGAAAGCCATGCCTCCTTTCAATATCCAATATATCCACCACTCCCAATCCCAATCCCAATATCCACGTATACCAATATCTTGATACTTCTCGAATACTCTTCTTCTTCTCGACTCCTCTGGCATGCATAACTCTGGAAAGTTCCACACCTACCACCGAATATTCGGAAAGCTTTAGACGCGTTCTTTCTCGCCTATTACTGCACACCGGTTTCTCCAACAAGGAACCCCCAGACGATTTGTATCACTGTGTCACCTACCAAGGAAGGAAAACAAAGGAAAAATACTTTATTATTAAAATAATGCCGTCCGCGAAACTCTGTTTCATCCAAGAGATACAATCACCAGCGTCCTCCGAAAATCGTTTTTAAAGAGAAAAAGGTTCTCCTTGACTTCACTTCTCCGATAATCGTTTTCAAAAAAGTGTTCTCCTTGACTACACTTCTTTCACTCAGCTCTATTCAAGTCTACTAACTTTTTAAAAAGAAGGCCCCGCGCATTCGTAGTCCATCCCTTTTATCACTTTCGCCGCGCATTTGGCTACTCTCGGATTTGCCAAGATCAACATCCACTTTTTCTCAATGAACCCCGGTATCTCTGTGACCAGTAACAGTTCTTACGTTGGTTAAACACAACAAATCATAATGCCGGGCGAAAGGTTTTTACATTAATTTCGTGAGATTTCCAACTAATCTCGGCTAGTTCGGATAAAAATTGTGTTCGCGCGGGAAAAATATATCGGTTGTTTCGATCTTCGTCGGCTATAGTCGGTCGTTTCACTCAAATTTTAGTCCCAAGTGTGAAATTTCCCAATGCCAAGCAGGTAAGTGAAATTACAATTTCATCTTCTTTTAATGTTCTAAACGGCTTCTTGTGCCTGTCCGCTAGTTCCCCGTGCTTCCGGAATTCACCTACGGAAACGGAATCGGAAAAGGTCCGTGGAAAATCTGTTTCCCCCCCTTCAGAGATCGATATGCTGTGCTGCTCCTGTGGTTCGGCCAATATCCGTCTTCTTATAGATATTACCCGTCCGAAGGGATTATCCGCGATGATAATCGGACGGCAGAGGCGAGCGGTACTCGATCTTACAAAACCTATAGCTCACACTTCGCTAAATCTTCGCTTTTCCTTCCTTAGAGGATCTGGCGTCACAACCGGATGGCCATGGAACAAAAGTACATATCAAACAAGAAGGAACGACAGAACCGCGAAACTACCCCTTCTCTTCCCTCGGAAGACGACCATGCCCAGTGCAAATTTACACGCCACCAATTCTTCCAAATTATTTTAACATATTATAATAAATCAAGTTATTCTCTTCCTGCAGATCAATTCCTATACATCACACGACGCGGTGGGCTGCTTCGAGCCGCTCTAAAAGAAAAGAGAGAAACGCGAGCAGTGACTAGCTCACTACGTGGGAATTGAACTGTAACAACACCTGCACGTACGATAGACTCATAGGATGGAAGTCCTTTGTTGACTCGTCCCGCAAACTTTCGGAATGATGAAGAAATTAGAGTCCCATCACGATTGGCCTTATGCCTGCTGGTCCTAATGATTTAAAGGAAGTAAATGTTATTTTAACCCACCATAGGAACTCTACAATCCCCACCGGTATGATAATTTGGTTACCGAAACACCAAAAGTTCGAATGCGTCTTGACTTTCTACATTCCGCCTAATAAAGCTCGATATTGCTCCTTACTGTCTTACTGTTTTCGCCCATAGATTCACAAAAATGTTTCCAGGACCCACTTTTATACTTCCAAATCTGTATTTAAAAACGCTGAAACTAATGTTGTACCTGTCCCATTCTTACCCATGCACGTCTCGTTTCACTTAGTTTTCTTTTAGATTTCCGAGCTCATCAATTCCACCATGATCAGTCCTTTTAAATCACAGTGATTTGCTGGCAAAACCACTTCGGTGATCCCGCGCATCTCTCTGTTAACTTTGTTAGGATTCCTTGCATCTTGTCTTGTTTCGAGCTTATTTCGAAAATGATCTAGTAGTAATGGCAATGAACAACAATCTATCTGAAACACTTCTTTTGTCAAGGGTGTAATAATCAATACCTAGTTCCTATAAATTCTGTTATTCCTAGCAGACATTTAATGGTAAAAAGGATTTATGTCTGAAGTAGTTAATAATTGTTTCCTAATCTTGAGTATTTCGTCATATTTTAGAACGTTTGAGCACGAAACAACTTGGTTATTATTATTATTTAAACTGGTAGAGCCTAAAGAAGCCTCACTACTTCTCGAACTGCAACCTAAGAGGTCTTTTGTTCCTGGCTCTTAACCACTCCCTAGGCCATATCGATTCCTTTGAGAAAGGAGATGATTTTACTCAGGGGAGTCTTCGACAGGTCTTCATAGGTGAGAGTAAATCCACCGAGAATCTGTCTTCTCGATCTGGCCACTGCATCACAATCACACAGAATGTGTGCCGTGGTTTCAGATGTGATATCACAGAATCGACATGTATCTAGTGATACTTTACCGATGATCTTAAGGTGATAATTAAGGAAATAATGTCCGGAAAAATATTTAAGGAAAGGAATTCCGACGCTCCCCTGCTTGAGAAGGTCAGGAAATTCTTTGACTGTCTAAGTCCTGAAAGTGAGTTCCAATAATCTTCCACCTGAAGATTTACCCACTTAAAAATACCATCCTTAATGAAGCCTTTACCTACTCCACAGAATGGTTCCGGGCCAATCATTGGTGAGTTGGCTCCCCGCTTAGCTAGCTGGTCATCCGATTCATTACCCGGAATACCCTCATGTCCTGGCACCCACATCAGGGGTTAGTGCGTATAGTAACTCTTGTTGCATTTTACAGAATCCTCGTGCGAATTTGTCTAAAGCCACGACCACACATTCGCCATCGGCGTGCACCGTCTGTCTACTATTCGGCATTATTGCTGCGTTTCTCGCCATTTTCCATCTAATAACCATCCTTGAGGCACATCGAAGTGTACGACACATATTCGTGCTCGGCAGGACTGTCATAAAACGCTAAATGACAAAATTACCCTTGTCGAGGGTATCGCCAAAAAAATTCAACCAGTGGTTTCTTATATAAAAATCGACACTTTATTTTACGAATCAAAATGAATTGGAATAACAGGTCTTCATGTAAGATCGAAATTAACTGTATTGTTTAAGTTTTTATAAAAATAAATGAAGAAAATTTTCAATAAATAATAATAAACGAATCTTTCAGATTATAACTACGAGAACATTGAAACATAATTAAAAATTCTCCGTGTCATTTAAACTGCTGGACGTTTAGCTGGCGAACTTTCAACATCAGCAGCCGCGGTTTCCGGCTTTTTACGCTTAATCAAATGTGATATGTCGATTGCTTTTGGTGTGTCTCCAAAAAATGATGAGGTGCCACCAGCATCGCCGCTATTCATCGAACTTGATGGTCCTGCACCGGCTGATGACGATTGTGGATTTGTAGTGATGAATTTTGATAGCTCGATGCGAACTTCTTCAATTGACTAAAACAATAAATCGTCATAAAAAAATAACTTTTCTAATCGTCATTTGAACCTGTTGTTTAGTTTCTTCCACTTCAGTGATTTTAGCCAAGATATCCTGCTTCGTTTCTTCTAAATCTGTAATTGATTTTTTCTGCTTGTCCGATTGATCCTCCTTTTCTTTTTCCTCATCGATTTCCTCGTCGATAAGCTCCGATGCCTTTTTCAATTCTCGAATGCAATCATCGAAGGAATTTTGCATTAAGTGAGCAAGACCAATTTTGTAGTGAATTTCGGCGATTATACGACGGTTATCATCGGGTAATTTCATATGAATGTCGAGAGATTGTTCTGATTGGGCAATTACAAAAAAAAAAAATAATCATAAATTCATGAAAAAAAGATAAACGTCTACGAAATTAACTCACTAAAATCTGCAATAGCCGCCTCAAAGTGGCTATTTTCAAATGAAATGCCGGCCAACTCTCCGTAAACTTCTGCCAATTTACCCAAGGACTTTTCACCTTGACGTTCAAATATTTTCGCAGCCAATTCCAAAATCTCCCATGCAATTTGGAGATTTGCAGCCTAGAAAAATGTTAATTAGATAAAATGTTAATTTCAAAGTAAAATGAGTTTATTTTACAGCTTCATCGTCCTCTTCGTTTTCCTCGTTTGCTTCATTGCCATTTGATGTGCCAGGTTCCGCTGCGGCCGCACTGCCATTGGTTTTTGCTTCTGGTTTTTCTGTCTTCTCAGCATCAGAACTTGCATCAACCTTTTGCTTATCATCGTCGACACTATCGGATTTTTCATTCGTTTTGTCTACAACCTCAGGATCCTGATTTTCACTTGGTGCAACATCCATTTTCTCCTCGTCATTTACCACGGTGGTTGCAGGTTCCTTATTTTTCGCTTCCTCAACGTCGGCTTCTATATCCTTATGATTACCATTCGTGGACTTCACATTTGTTTTGTCCTCTTCGGTTTTATTTTCACCTTCCTCTGAAACTTTTTCGGCATCTTCTTCACCTTCTTCTTCTTCTTCATCGTCATTGTCATCATCATCGTCGTCTTCATCTTGTCCCCCCTCAGGTACATCAATTACTTTGTTTTCATCTTGAGCAAGGGCGATCAGAGACTTAGCATATCTGAAGCAAATAAAACATTATATTTTTTACAGTAAAACTTTTTAGAGCAATTTTGAACTCACATTAGGTATGGCATTCCCAGTTCATCCGAAATTTGGCCGTAAATATCTTCGTACAATTTACACACTTGACTTAGATCATCTGCAGCTTCATTGTAAGATTTTACCAAATAGTTTCTACTGCCTCGACCGTATAATTCTTTAGCTTGAGTAATCTTATCCTCCAGAGTGATAACTTCTTTCGATTTTTCGGCCATTATAACAGTTTATACTGAAAGCAAAAAGAAAGAAATTTTATAATTTGTTCAGAAAAGCAATTGCTGCATTGCATCTAGTACCTTATACCCTAGACACACGACGCACTCTTAATGCCCCATTTATTATAATTGCCCATTTAGGATCTGTGTGTCATGTAAAAATTCATAATTTTGGTCTTTAAATGCCCAAACATTGATCATAATGGTCTCATCAATTTGGATTGGGCATTAAGACCTAAATTGTGAAAAACATGCTACAGTTCACATTTCACGTGAAGTTTTAACACGGACCGCAAATAAGAAGACACACAAAACATGTAAAATTATTGTTAGTTATTTTAAATTATTATATCATCGATATGAGCATAAGGAAGCGAATCTCTTGGACGGCAGATGATGAGCCTTTTTTGCTAAAAATATATTTTATAAAGTTTTCACTTCAAAACTGATAAATGGCATATCTTCGTTTTGATAATTTGTAGAAGAACCGTGCCCCAGCAAATTTATAATTGCCAATTTAAGTCTAATTGAGAATTAGTAAATTACCATTTTAGATGGCCGTGTGTCTAGATTTTTAGATAGACAACCGATTATAGATGAAGCGACAGGACGTTTGGCTAATCAACGTCCACGCATCAACAGAAGACAAGGGTGAGATAACTAAAGACGACTTTTATACCACCCTAGAGACAACCTATGATTCACTGCCCTCGAATGACCCAAAAATTGTCTTAGGGGATTTTAATTCAAAAGTCGGAAAGGAGGAAACAGGAGGGCACAGTCTCCATGACATAACCAACGACAATGGCCAACGACTTATTAATTTTGCAAGCAGCAAAAATATCATAGTGAGCTCTACATGCTTCCCTCATAGCGATATTCACAAACTAACGTGGGCATCACCAGATGGTCACACCTTCAATCAAATAGACCACGTCCTAATTGAGAAAAGTGCTGCTTCTAGTATACTTGGCGGTGCCAATTGTGACTCTGATCACTATCTAGTCAGTGTTAAATACCGATGCCGAAAAGCTTGTCGCGGATATACAAAGTAGAGCTCGTAAATTCGATATCGACAAGCTCAAAGACGAAACGGCGGCACAGGCATACAGGGTGGGCCATCTAGTGGTTTCTTTTTAAATCATAGGTTATTTTGACACTGAAAGCTGTTTCCCGATCGAAATCTTGACAGAAAGTCAGTATCATACCTCCGCGGAACGAAATGAGTCGGTTTACGCTTGAACAACGTTGGGAAATATTGAAAACTTATTCCAAAGTGAGTGCTGTGTAGCCCAAACAGTGCGTTTTTTGAAAAGAAGTTTTGGCCGAAATGAAGCACCCACCGCGCCTGCTGTACGCAAGTTTGTGTAAAAAGTTCGTGAGACTGGCATGCTAGTGGACAACACTCATGCCCCCCGTCGTCGTACGGTGCACACAGACGAGAATATGGCTGCTGTAGCCGAGAGTGTGAGACTCACTCCACGAACATTAACTTGCCGTCGATCTCAACAGCTCAACATTTCACGCACTAGCCTGAGGAGAATTCTGCACAAAGATCTCGGATTATTCGCTTACAAGGTCCAATTGACTCAGCAATTGAAGGCGCACGACCATTCGCTTCGTTATCGCTTCGCAATTTGGGCCTTAGAGCAGCTTGAATTGGACAACGATTTTGGGCGAAAAATCATCTTTTCTGACGAGGCGCATTTTCATCTCGGCGGCTACGTTAACAAACAAAATTGCCGCATCTGGGGCTCGGAAAACCCGCACGTTATTGTCGAGAAGCCAATGCATCCACAGAGAGTGAAAGTTTGGTGCGGATTGTGGAGTGGTGGCATCATTGGACCAATTTTCTTCGAAAATGAGGCTGGGAACAACGTTTCGGTCAACGGTGAACGTTACAGAGCCATGTTATCCGACTTTTTTTTTACTGAAATTGAAGACATGGATTTGGACGACCTCTGGTTCATGCAGCATAGCGCGCCATGCCACACAGCCCATGCCACAATCGATCTTTTACGCACCAAATTCCCAAATCGTGTTATCAGCCGTCTTGGCGATGTCAATTGGCCGCCTCGAAGCTGCGATTTGACCCCTTTGGATTTTTTTTTGTGGGGAACCGTGAAGGACCGATGTTATGCCAACAATCCAGAAACGATTCTAGCACTTAAGGCCAATATCATCCAAGCAATCCGTGAGCTACAGCCGGAAACCATCAACAAGGTCTTGGAAAATTGGAGTGACAGAATGCGCTACGCTGCCAGCCGAGGCAGCCAATTGAACGAAGTTGTGTTCCATCATTAATGGGAATGTTTACTCTTACTAATAAAGCCATAATACATGGAAAAAAATTTAATTTTGTTAATTTTATTGCATTTTTAAAAAGAAACTTGTATTTGGCCCGCCCTGTACATGTCAAAACTGGATCAACATTTGACACCAATATACGAAAACGTCCAGAGTATGCCAGTGGAGAATATGTGGCATCAAATCCTCGGCAGAAGAGACATTAGGATATCAAACCCGGCGAAAAAATAATGACTGGTTCGCCCAAGAATGTCGCGATGCAATTGATAGAAAGAACGAGGATTACAAAATGTTTACTGAACGACCAACACGAGTCAAAAAAGATAGATATGACGAGCTTAGGCGATTTGCAAAAAAGACCTGCAGGAGAAAGCAAAGAAAGTACTATAATGACAAGATAGAAAAAATGGACGACAATATGAGACAAAATAAAACCCGGGACGCATACGCAATAGTAAAAGTCCTTAAAAGGGGTATAAGCCCAAACTAGTCTTTGCAAAGACGTAGAGGGCAACATCATCAGCGACACACAAGAAATTAAAAGGAGATGGGCTTCCTACTTCGAACATCTTCTCAATCCCACTCCATCAGCACCGATTACGACCGATAACATCTCAATTGAGGTTTCAACTAACGAAGAAGAACCATCATCGACACTACCCACACTAGACGAAATCAAAGCAGCCCTATGTGACCAGAAACTAAACTAAGCGCCGGAAATTAACGAAATACCAGTTGAACTTCTGAGAAACGGTGGAAACTGTGTCGTGGAAATACTACACAAAATGATATGTAAAATTTGGACAGAGGAAAATATACCCGACGATTGGCGACAAAGCATTATATGTCCAATTTATAAGAAAGGAGACAAACTCTGCTGTGAGAACTACAGAGGAATATCATTGTTGTGTACGTCCTACAAAATACAGACAAAAATAATTGAACGTCGTCTTAAGCCCTATACTAACGAAACAATTGGCGAATACCAAGGTGGATTCAGAACCGGACTATCTACAATAGACTAGATATTCTCGGTAAAACAGGTGCTTGAAAAATGCTGGGAATATAACACAGATGTGCACCAAATCTTCATAGATTTTAAACAAGCATATGACAGTATCGACAGGAAGGTACTGTACCAAATCAAGCTTGATTTTGGAATTCCACCAAAATTAGTTCGACTATCGAGACTCACAATGACGAACACTGAATCCCAAGTAAGAATACAAACCGATTCCACAACCAGCTTTCGAACGGAATGTGGTTTAAAGCAGGAAGATGGTCTAGCCCCCATTCTCTTCAACCTGGCACTAGAGTATGTCATCCGAAAAGCCCCAGTCGATACCAATGGGACACTACTATTCAAGTCCACCCGATATAAGCATCCTCGTAAGATCCTTCCCTAGTGCTAAGGAGGTATTTGTCGTACTTGACTCCGCCGCAAAAGAAGTCGGGTTACGCATAAATGAAAGTAAAACAAAAATAATGACGCAAACAAGAAAGAGATCGCCAATCAGACAGAATGTAACAATTGTGGAGTATAATTTGGAGAGTGTGGACAACTTCATATATCTTGGGGATAATCTAGCAAAAGACGGCAACGGAACGGACGAAATCAGACGAAGGATCATGCTAGCAAATAAAACGTATTATTCGGTACTTCCAATAATGAAATTCAAGAAAGTGCACAGGAACAATAAGCTGCGAATATATAAAACTATTATACGACCTGTGCTCTGTTATGGCAGCGAAACGTGGACATTAACGCCAACTTCCGAAAAAGCAGTTAACACATTCGAAAGAAAGGTTCTCCGAAAAATTCTTGGACCCATAAAGGAAGGAACGGACTGGCGAATAAGATACAGCCATGAGCTGTAACAACTCTTCAAGGAGCCCGAAACGTTAATCAAACTACGTAAACTGCAGTGGGCTGGCCATGTTGAGCGGATGGAAGACAGAAGAATCTCCAAGGCAAAGCGAGTGGTAACAGGCCAGTAGGCAAACCACGCCAGCGATGGGAAGCCTCGGTTAATGAAGACAGCAAAGCCATCTTAAAAATTAACAGCTGGAGGACGCGGTCTTTGGATCGAGACGATTGGAGGTGACGGCTTCAGGAGGCCAGGGCCCGACTTGGGCTGTTGCGCCATTGATGATGATGACAGGATATCAGCTTTTTGTACGCTTGGGCTTCCGTAATCGCTTATTCTTAGGTTACGTTTTGGAATTAGTTATATGTGTTTGTTCCATAGTTTGAAATTATTTTGTTTCTTTGTTGTTGTTGTTTGTTTGTGATTATTTTGATCCATTCAGGCTACTTCTTTTCGAATAAAATGCCAGTATACAGTTTATGTTAGAATTACAGCCACCTCAATTCTTTGATGCGAATAGTTGCAACACTGGGATCATTACACTTCCTTACTTGGAAAACTAATAGAAAGCTATTTAAATTTAACGTTCTTCCTATAAACAAATCCGCCCAAAAAATCGATTGCTCGCCATTCCCAACATTGTAAACACTATCGGAAAACAAAGGGCAAATTACTGCACAAAACGGTATAATATCTTTTCACAGCACCCAATAACACTTTCAATATCGTGCAAATACTCCACAATCCTCACGCATGAGCTTTTACCTACGTTACACAAGATATTCCACAATATAATTTTATTTATATTTTAAAGGACCGCAAGCTAGGATTCAACCAAGCCGGAACGAATAACACCGGCAAAGCAAAATCTTGTCATACTTGGACAACAATAAGAATACTAAAGGTACATTATGACCCCAGCGTTTTTCAAATACTCCTTCAGAATTCCATTGGAAAGAATCGACCGGGTTTCGTCTGGGGAGTCATACAAAAGTCCACAATATATGCAACTGGTTGTTTTAGTCATACATCCTTCGTTTCAAGTCCATGTAACCAAGAAGGTAGTTCCTCAAGCACTACCTTCTAAGAATACATGGAAGTATCCAACTAAAGTGCCTATGATAAAGGTTTTCTTCGTGCACGTGCGACTTCGTATCCCAATGGAATGTGGTCCAGTCCAAGTCGGTATATTGATCCAGAATAACAAAATGAACAAAACACAAGTCCTTCGAAATGTAGTTAATATTATATTGGAGGAGTATAGTATTTGGCTAGGGCGCATGTGCTATGAAAGAATATTAGCAGAAAGGTCATGAAAATGGAAAGAATTGCCAGATTTGAATCGATACAGTAAAAAGGAAAAAAAAGGACAAATAAGGTTCCTTGAATTAATTGATGGAATACAGGCGGAACTTGTAAATAAATGTGAACCTCATGAAGTAATCATCAAAATTTTGACGGAACAATTATTTTCAGTAAAGGAGCTAGAAAAATGCTGGGAGTAAGCCCGTTTAGACGACTGTAGGGTACTAGGGGGACCGAAAAGTAATCAAAATTTCTTCGATGAGCTCTTTCACAGTTAGTTTCTATCAAGACACGGTCCAGTAACACGTAGGTTTTGTTATTAACACATCACTCAATAAGTCCGTAGGATGACTAATAAAACAACAAATTTTAGGCAAAATTCAACTTTATTCATCAACATAGTCCCCTTCAAGAGTGATAGATTCCTTCAAACGCCTCTCCAAAATTTCGATGCCTTTTTTGTAGAAAGACTTATCTTTGGCCTCAAAATACCCCTCAGTTTCGTCAATCACTTCTTTATTGGAGCCAAATCTCTTTTCCTGGAGCATTCTTTTTAGGTCTGCAAACAGGTGGTAGTCGCTGGGAGCCATATCCGGAGAATACGGGGGATGGGGAAGCAATTCAAAGAGCAATTCGTGCAATTTTGACATTGCTGCGGTCGACTTGTGACACGGTGCATTGGCTTGGTGAAAGAGCACTTTTTCCTTCTTCATTTGGGGTCGTTTTTTTCCCAATTTCCTCCTTAAAACGCGATATAATATTCATTATTATTGGTTGTTCCTTGCTCTCAGTAATCAATGAATAAAATACTGTGCGCATCCCAAAATACGGAGGCCAACACCTTACCAGCTGACATTTGCATTTTTGATCGCTTTGGACGGCTTTCACCCTTTGCTGCCCACTCAGCTGACTGCCATTTTGACTCTGGATTGTAATGATAGATCCATGTTTCATCCATTGTCACATACCGCATGAAAAAATTCTTTTTATTGCGCTGAAACAGCTCCAAACAGCGCTCTGATCATCGACGCGTTGTTGTTTTTGATCGACTGTGAGGAAACGCGGTACCCATTTCGAACAGAGCTTTCTCATGCTCAAATGTTCATGCAAAATGGTGAATACACTGCCTTCTGATATCTTTAAGGTGTCAGCTATCCATTTTGTGTATTTTTTTGACGTTTTCTGGAACAACTACCGAATTTGAGCGACCGGGGCATTCAGCATCATCGGTGCTTGTCTGCTTGTGCGGCCTCGTTTAAAATCAGCAAACCACTTTTCTACCATTTGTCTCGATGGAGCAGAGTCCGAATAATACTTGTCAAGCCACTGCTTTTTTGAACAGTATTTTTTCCTATTAAAAAGCAATGCTTTATCAATACACGAAATTCAGATTTTTCCATTGTTTTTAAAATTACAAAAATAGCGTCACTAAAACCACTGTCACTTGTGAACTAAATGTTAAGTTGTTAAAAAAAATTTAACACGTGTTGTTTGAAGTTTAATACTTCGTAAAAATCATAAAGATTTATCAACAGTGGCGCCATCTATATGTCACGTAGGCACCACTGGCAAGTCCATGACTACTGAACATCCTGCATACTTAATTTCAACTATGAAAAGGGGAAACTACTAGGCATATACATAAAGTAAGGGCCGTTTTATCATTAAGAAAAATAAGGTCTTAAGAAAAGGTTTTTATTGACAGATTTAGTTTACTACTTTTCCACATAATCGCCATTCAATTCTAAGCACTTTTCGTAGCTCTGTTCCAGTTTCTTTAACCCCCAAGCATTGCAGTTCACCGCTTGGAAATTGAACCAGTTGACAGCAGCAGTATTGAGTTCCTCGTCGCTCACCAAGACACTGTCCACCAAGCCACTCTTTCAAAATCAATAGGATGTAGGTCGCTGCGCAACGCATTCCGGACTTCTACCCAAAACAAATAATAAAATTTCGCCCAGACCGTTGACCGATTTTTTTTATTTCTTTAAGTATTTTTTTCAATTTCAATAAAAACATAGGTGATCAAATATCGATATAGCCCTTTAGGGGTTGAATATAAAAAATTCTGAAACCGATTTGCAGGCGATTGTATAGAAAACTCGTTAAAGCAAGAAACAATTCGATATCTCATCAGGCCTAAGTGATATTTTTCACTCAGCAAAATCCTGAAATTAATTTTAAAATCATTATAAATAAAGACCATAGTTTGATAGCTCGACATGCATGCCTAAAAGATATAACGGATATTTATTTTATTCCATTTTTGTACTCCAATGAAAATCTGACCTTTTTTTTTTTGCTTCAATTACTCCTGTTGTACGTCTACATATACATTCGTACTAATTTTCAAGTTTCTAGCATAAGCCGTTTGTTATACAAAAAACCACTACCTACTCCCGCAAGCAATTTTATTGATCTAAGATGCCCCTATGGGTGCTATATGCAGTCGTCAATTTTTAGCTTTCTAAAAATAATAAAATTTCGCCCACTTTTTTCAAATATATCCCCTATAATACCTCTATGTAAGTTCTAAGTTGCCTCCACAGACCTTGTGAGAGAGCTTGAGAGCGACCCTATTCTGGGCATTCCGCTTTCGGATAATATCATACCAAGATACAACTTTGAAATACCATTCAAAGTAGTGTTCCCACTCCGAAAGGACTGGGAAACACATATGCCTGAATTTGAAAAGAGAGCACTTATCTGGTATACAGATGGCTCCAAGACAAATGAGGAAGTTGGAGCTGGGGTATATGGACACAGACCAAGGGTAGACATACACAGTGCGACAAATAAGTTCCGAGACTCGAACCATATCTGAGTAACTAGTAGGGCCATCTATGTCTACAGACCGGCGTTTGAAAGCTGTGACACTCCTCTTACCGATAATACCAATTCTGTTTAAATCGGTTTATAGATAGCAGAGTTATGACAGTTCTCCCAAAACAACTTTTTTGTCGATGTTGAAATATTAAAATGTTGCTCAAACAATGCTCATTACATTCTTCGATAGCAAAGGAATTGTCCACAGGAAATTCGTTCCAACTGGCGCATTTTATCTCGAAGTTTTGAAGCGTGTGATGGCCAGAATCCGTCATATTCGACCCGAATATCGTGATCCAGAGAACTGGATAATGCACCGAGTCACACCTCACTCATTGTTCGTGAATTTTTGGCTCCGTTTCAAGTCTGTGTGTTGAATTATCCACCGTATTCACCTGATTTGGCCACATGCGATTTCTCTCTATTCCCGAAATTGACATTGAAGTTGAAAGGATGTTTTTTTTAATGACATTTCGACCATCAAAACAGCTTCAACACGAGCACTAGAGGCAATTCCAGCTAGAACACGCATTTAAATCACTGTTGAATCGCTGTAATAAGTGTATTGAAACTGTAGGAGAATATTTTGAATAAAAAAAATTAAAATATTCAGATTTTTTCTGTTAATGATGTTTTCCATGACCAGTCTCGAAACTTATTTATCGCACATGCCAGCCTCGACAAGTCAAACACGATCTTCCAAACAGAAATTCATACAATTGAACTATGCATCAGGGAAAACATTAGAAGAGGATATAGTAAGAGTCACAAGATCTACATTCTCTCTGACAGCAGAGAAGCATTACTTGCTCTGCAAGCATTTTGCTTTAGATCCCACTTAGTGTGGGATTGCTTACAAGAACTTAAGAAACTAGCGAACTCGAATACAGTCATATTGGTATGGGTTCCTGGACATAGTGATATTGTAGGCAATGAGTCTGCGGACTAGTTAGCGAAAAAAGGAGCTAACTTAAAATTCACAGAAACAGTGCCTTTCTGTGGAATGCCAACAGTTAAAAGAAAGACTGTTGGACTGGATTAACATCCGAGCTGACCTCCACTGGACAAGGACGGTGGGGTGCAGACAGTCCAAACTGTTCTTGGAAGGCCACTCCAAGAACCTCCGATTTGCTCAAATTAAGCCGGAATCAGGTTCGGCGCTTGATCGCGCTAATTACAGAACACTGTAAGCCTTAAAAGCATCTGAATACGATTGGACTGGTTTCAGACGATATTTGCAGATCGTGTGAAGAAGACGAGAAAACTGCAGAGCACGTTCTATGCCATTGCGAAGAACTTGCGCACACAAGACTCAGACTTCTAGGACATTACTTCCTAACACCATTGAAACTCATATCTAACTCACTCAAGAGCATATTAAAATTTATTGATATAACCGTCCTGAGTGAGTTATAATAAGGGAGGATAATCACAATAGCCCACTAAGGCCGCAGTGAATCGGGATTTTTAGACCGGCCTCCACCATCTACATCTACAAGTTCTAAGTTTCAACTCTCTAGCATAAGACGGTTCCAGAGATATAGAAACCAACATTTTTCGTCTAAAACCTCCTCTCCCCTGAAGTGTTCACTTAGAAAAGTTCGCCCAATCTACACATCAATAAAATTTGAACTTAATATGCAACGGGCTTCGAACATATTTGCGTGTATCTTATACGGCGGACAGACGGACATTTTTCTTTTTTTTTGGTTTTTCTGGGACTCGCAAAAACGTGAAAAAACAAAATTTCAGGGAGGCATTTATTTTTTGGAATTTTTCATTATTATTAAAAAATAATAAAGTAAAATTAAAAAAAAAACATACTGCAGTCACGATCGGCTGCAAGCCAATCGTATAATACTCTAGATGAATACTGAACTCCGATTTATATCGTAGTTGGGGATAAAGTAGAATTACGTGTGTGCATGCTGTATGTCCTTTATTAAGGACTGCCATTAGATTGCTACTCAAAACTAAAAGACAATATTCATTGTTTAATTTCACATCTTTAACTGGGTAATTCATCGAAAAAAAAATGTCCTTTTTGAAGGACTTTCACATGGGAGGTGCAGAAAGGACTCACTCGATTTCTTACATATTTATCCTTTTCCTTAGAACCATTTAAAAATGAACGAGTACAAAATTTCAAATTCGTAGCTTGAAGCGTTCAAAAGTTATCGGAAAATATTGTTGAACACGTGTCTTAAGGACATTTTCTATGGCAGCTACCAGAAGGGGAAAAAGGATTTCGCTGATTAATAAACTCAAACTTCGTTTTTACTCAAAACTAATTTCTACAAAATTTCCAATTCATAGCTAAAAGATTACTTGAGTTATTGAAAGTTCCGTAAATTAAGTGAAGACGTTTTGACAGGATATTTGTATGGCAGCTACACAAAGGACTAATAGGATTTTCTTCATAATCATACATTTAGCTCCAACTATTGTAAAAATAACACATACAAAATTTCAAAGTCGTAGCTTAAACCCTTCTGAAGTTATCGGCCAATATTCTTAAACACGTGTTTTAAGGACATTTTGTATGGCAGCTACCTGAACGAGTAAAAGGATTTCGCTGACTAGTAAAGTCGAACTTTCTTTTCACTCAAAACTAACTTGTAAAAAATTTTGAATTCGTAGCTACAAGATTACTTGAGTTATAGTGAGTTTCGTAAATTAAGTGAATACATTTTGACAGGATATTTGTATGGCAGCTACACGAAGGACTAACAGGATTTTCTTCATAATCATATATTTAGCTCCAACTATTGGAAAAATAACACATACAAAATTTCAATGTCGTAGCTTGAATCCTTCTGAAGTTATCGACCAATATTCATGAACACGTGTTTTAAGGATATTTTGTATGGGAACTACCAGAAGGAGTAAAAGGATTTCGCTCACTAGTAAACTCGAACTTCCATTTCACTAAAAACTAATTTGAACAAAATTTTGAATTCGTAGCTAAAAGATTACTTGAGTTATAGTGAGTTTCGTAAATTAAGTGAATACATTTTGACAGGATATTTGTATGGCAGCTACACGAAGGACTAACAGGATTTTCTTCATATTCATATATTTAGCTCGAACTATTGGAAAAATAACACATACAAAATTTCAATGTCGTAGCTGAAACCCTTCTGAAGTTATCGACCAATATTCATGAGCACGTGTTTTAAGGACATTTTGTATGGCAGCTACCCGAAGGAGTAGGACGATTTTGCCCGTTAACGAACTTAGCCTTACAAATTCAACCAAACATCCAGATTCAAAATTTCAAGATCCTAGGTGAAGGCGTTCTTGAGTTATCGTGCTAACGGACAGACGGACGGACGGACGGACGGACGGACGGACGGACGGACGGACGGACGGACGTCAGACGGATTTGAGGTTTTTGGGCACAAATAAACAAAAAATAATATATAACTTTTTTTCGTCCGAGGCTTAGTTCTATGCGTTACAAACTTTTGGGCTGGATTAAACTTATAATACTCTATATGATTTCATCTAGAGTATAAACAATTACAACCAACTTGCAACTATTCAGCGAATATTTTAAGCTATGGCAACATGGACACTACAAAAATATCCTCCCATTCGGCAAAGTTTCTTCATTCTGGCAATACTCTAACGTGTGGAGAAAATCGAAGTAGTACAACCGAATGTTAACTCCGGCCGTATGATAGTAATCTAAAGCAAATTCGTTAGACATTCAGTCCGTCCTAAGCGATTCGCAAGTCATGACGTAAAAAGCACTATAACGTCGTCCTGTATTCTTAAAAAATAGAAAAAATTCAATTAAATAAACAAATACAGCGCGAAAGTGTTAAGAAAAGCCCAATAATTTCGATACAAAACTGCGAAAATAAAATTATTTATCGCGGTAAAATATCTTTAATAAATTTGTGGTTTTTTTTTGCATAATATTAATTGTGTTTTTCACCGAATAAACTATTAAATGTTTGCGTGCTAAGTGTAGAACTGTCTTGTCGCACACGACAGTCACGGTAAGAGTTGACAAAAAATTAGAGTGAAATAAAGCACCACTCTTCAAAAGCCACACAATCACCCAGTGGATACAAAAAGGATCAAGTATTCAACATATCATTGGTATACATAACAATCTACATAATATTCAATATACACCTGAACGGAAAGACTATTACTTGATTTAAAGAAAACGGATCCCGATTTGAGACTATACAGGATAAATATTCAAAAATCACAAAAACCATACACATAATAGCGTTTTTTGAATACGAGTCCTGTGTCCTGTACCCTGTTCCGTCTTTCTGTTTTTTTTTATTTCACAGTTGTACGATTTAATATTTTGGAGTTTAATTTTCGTTCGTCAGCATAAAGGCCTTAATGACATTTTGATGTAGCCTTGGGTAAAGGAAACTCCTGGATATCCTTTCAGAAGGAAAGTACATTGAATTGGGCCAAATTGTATCAGTTCTGGCCAATAGGGCAAAAAGGGATATAGCGATTACGTAAAGCGATGAAAATCAAGCAGAATTATAATACTGTTGAGTTTTGTGGACGTAGGAGGAGTGACAGGATACTAGAACGCCGGTACTGTGTGTATGTTTGGTTATTCTGTATCCTGGCACAGGGAACACGTAATATGCTTTAGCAGATCAAATAGAAAGAGCCAGCTCTTCTGTTATATAAAGCATAGTCAATTATGGACGAGATTCAAGGAGGTTGTTGTTACGATGACATACATTATGCAATTTAAGAAGATTTTGGACTATTTTGGCTAATTTTTTTCGTGTTGCTTTAAAAAAAAAAAAAGTGAAGGACTCTAGTATTCATATTCATATATTTAGCTCGAACTATTGGAAAAATAACACATACAAAATTTCAATGTCGTAGCTGAAACCCTTCTGAAGTTATCGACCAATATTCATGAGCACGTGTTTTAAGGACATTTTGTATGGCAGCTACCCGAAGGAGTAGGACGATTTTGCCCGTTAACGAACTTAGCCTTACAAATTCAACCAAACATCCAGATTCAAAATTTCAAGATCCTAGGTGAAGGCGTTCTTGAGTTATCGTGCTAACGGACAGACGGACGGACGGACGGACGGACGGACGGACGGACGGACGGACGGACGGACGGACGGACGGACGTCAGACGGATTTGAGGTTTTTGGGCACAAATAAACAAAAAATAATATATAACTTTTTTTCGTCCGAGGCTTAGTTCTATGCGTTACAAACTTTTGGGCTGGATTAAACTTATAATACTCTATATGATTTCATCTAGAGTATAAACAATTACAACCAACTTGCAACTATTCAGCGAATATTTTAAGCTATGGCAACATGGACACTACAAAAATATCCTCCCATTCGGCAAAGTTTCTTCATTCTGGCAATACTCTAACGTGTGGAGAAAATCGAAGTAGTACAACCGAATGTTAACTCCGGCCGTATGATAGTAATCTAAAGCAAATTCGTTAGACATTCAGTCCGTCCTAAGCGATTCGCAAGTCATGACGTAAAAAGCACTATAACGTCGTCCTGTATTCTTAAAAAATAGAAAAAATTCAATTAAATAAACAAATACAGCGCGAAAGTGTTAAGAAAAGCCCAATAATTTCGATACAAAACTGCGAAAATAAAATTATTTATCGCGGTAAAATATCTTTAATAAATTTGTGGTTTTTTTTTGCATAATATTAATTGTGTTTTTCACCGAATAAACTATTAAATGTTTGCGTGCTAAGTGTAGAACTGTCTTGTCGCACACGACAGTCACGGTAAGAGTTGACAAAAAATTAGAGTGAAATAAAGCACCACTCTTCAAAAGCCACACAATCACCCAGTGGATACAAAAAGGATCAAGTATTCAACATATCATTGGTATACATAACAATCTACATAATATTCAATATACACCTGAACGGAAAGACTATTACTTGATTTAAAGAAAACGGATCCCGATTTGAGACTATACAGGATAAATATTCAAAAATCACAAAAACCATACACATAATAGCGTTTTTTGAATACGAGTCCTGTGTCCTGTACCCTGTTCCGTCTTTCTGTTTTTTTTTATTTCACAGTTGTACGATTTAATATTTTGGAGTTTAATTTTCGTTCGTCAGCATAAAGGCCTTAATGACATTTTGATGTAGCCTTGGGTAAAGGAAACTCCTGGATATCCTTTCAGAAGGAAAGTACATTGAATTGGGCCAAATTGTATCAGTTCTGGCCAATAGGGCAAAAAGGGATATAGCGATTACGTAAAGCGATGAAAATCAAGCAGAATTATAATACTGTTGAGTTTTGTGGACGTAGGAGGAGTGACAGGATACTAGAACGCCGGTACTGTGTGTATGTTTGGTTATTCTGTATCCTGGCACAGGGAACACGTAATATGCTTTAGCAGATCAAATAGAAAGAGCCAGCTCTTCTGTTATATAAAGCATAGTCAATTATGGACGAGATTCAAGGAGGTTGTTGTTACGATGACATACATTATGCAATTTAAGAAGATTTTGGACTATTTTGGCTAATTTTTTTCGTGTTGCTTTAAAAAAAAAAAAAGTGAAGGACTCTAGTATTAGTTATTTTGTGATTTCAAGATAAATTTAGGCATTACAACAAAAAAAATAGGCTGTTTTGTCATCTTTTGTTCGTGTTATTTCTCGGGCGACTAAATGCCATAGAACTGGTCTGTTGCTCTCACCCTATGGTAGTGTGCGGTCAGAACCTTGCTATGGTAATCGTCAGAGTACACACGACGAGATTTGGAGGAGGCTAGAGAGTACACCCACGCCTTCCACTTGCTCTAAAAATTGGCAAATTATTCTAGGTCATGGGCGTATCACCTGTGGCCCAGAGAAATAAAAAACCATTCGGCATGGGTATCGCACATCAGATACGGACGGATTTACCTGTAACGACTTTTGTTAAATATTGATTTCTGAAACAACAGGTCACTAAATAATATCGGAATCATAGGCTTAATACCTCGCAGCGACGTTAGATTAAACGGATTTATGAAGAATGGATTTCGATCGAAAACACTGTTCGATTGGTTCTGAAATTCTAAGATCGAGTTGAAAATATCACGATTCAGCAAAGGCATATCCTTGTGAGGAACGGTACACGGGCTTGGCATATAATCTATACGTAGGTTGCTTCTTAAGTTTTGAGATAGACAAATAAAAACAAATATTTATAATCAAAAATGGCTTTATTGTTTTTCAAAATATTCTCCATGAAGATCAACACACTTTTGAATTTTACAACATTTCTTTGCGCCAATCGACACAAGCTTTTTTTTAAGTCAAATTATGCTGTATCTAACGCGAACAAATCTTTTTGACAGCCAAATGTTCATACAATATTGAATGTATGCGAGTGAAACTAATACCCAGGAATGCCTCAATCTCACGTTATGTCACATGACGATCTTGCAATATCAGTTCACGCCATGGATGTAGTAGTATAACAGGATCGGCGATAAATAAAATTTTGCCTACTGAAGTCCGATTGTTTTAGTTTCCAATTGCGTTTGTATGTGTTCAGTGCAGGCGTTAAAAAAGCCAAATGTCCGAGCCACAATATGAAAGGGATAGATAGATAGATAAATTTATTGAAATTCATTAAGTTGTATAATAACAAGTTAAAATTTGTTCAGTGATTAGATCTTAATCTTTACAGCTGTAATTGATAAATTTGCATTCAAATTGCAGAAACTTACGTTAATCTGCTTGAATGAACCTTAATGACTAACTTAAACACTACTTAAACCTAAACAAAAACTAAAAAACAAAATAGATTAAAATAATGACACTAGTTGTAGCAGTAACTAGCCAAGGAAGAGACTAGAGACAATATGAAAGGGATTTTATTTTTCAACGCCGACGCTGTTATGAAAACAACTCTAGAGCAAAAAAATTTGACAGGCTAGCACAAATTTATCATTGACTCTCTTTCGTACCCGATGTTTTATCCTTCTCTTAACGAATTAGTCTCACATACAGGAACTTTACACACTACAGCCGATCGAGTGATACTACTACATCCATGGTTCACGCACAGCATCGATGTTTTCTGGCACAACTGCCGATTTTGGACGACCTTCACGAAATTCGTCCTGCAGCCACGACCACGATTGAATTCAGAAAACCAGCGAAACACGGTGGCTTGAGATGTTGCTTCATCACCAAAAGTCGAAGCGAGTTGATCGGCACACTGCTGTTGGTTTAATCCACGTCGAAAGTCATAGAATATCATCGCACGAAAATGTTCACGATTTAATTCCATTTTTCGACCAAAATGAACATTTCAAGTATCTGTAAACAACACAAATAGCACTCGTATGACAACACGTTCTGAGTACGTTCACCACTAAAAATGTCAAACTTTACGACGACAATGTCAGATTTGACGTATTCATATCAGTGTTGCCATATCTCAAAGCTTAAGTAGCAACCTACGTATGAATAAAATTGGAAAATTGTTTGTTAAACTGCTCTAAAATCAGAGAAAACGACTGAGCAGAATTTGATGAATTTCAGCATTTGAGTAAAGGGTCGCGAACTCCCAATCAATAGGATAGATCCACTTCAAATTTGGTTATTTTGTTTAGCAAGTATTAACTTGGTTATTCTGGGAGTACCATCACATCGCCTACTTGCTTGTTTTATTGCATATAGTGTTAAATTGGAAGTCTCGTTAGGATTTAAATACAGGGTTGATTTTATTTTGTAGTCCGTTAAATTGTTGTTCTTCATTTTAAAACACTCACCCGATATTGTTTTGCTATATCTTTAAAATGAAATGACATAATTCCATTATTTTTTTAATGTTTATTTGGACCTTATAGGTTTTTCCCACTACTTTTTGAAGATGATATCGGTCAAGGTGCCGCGTTTGTTGATTACCATTTGGCGAGAACTTTGGGCGATAAGTTCCCACACTCTTGTCGGATATTCTTCTTGAGAGTTTGCACAGTCTGTGGCTTGTTCTGATAGACAGTTGACTTAAAAAACCCCCAAAGAAAGAAGTCTAAAGCGGTCAAATCGGGTGATCTTGGCCAGTGGAAATCCCCAAAACGAGACATTAGGTGACCCGGAAACCCATCCTTCAAAATGTCTATTGTCGCACGAGCTGTGTGTGCCGTTGCACCGTCTTGTTGGAACCACATGTCCTTCAGTCCCAATTCATCAATTTGCGGCAATAAAAACTCATTGATCATGGTTCCGTATTGCTCACCAGTCACAGTAACCGCGATACCCACGGCGTCCTCGTAAAAATGAGGCCCGATGACACCTCCGGTGTAAATGGCGCACCATGCAGTGACTTTGAGTGGATGTAATGGGTTTTCGTGAGTGATACGTGGATTCGCAGTGCCCAGAAGCGCAAATTTTGTTTGTTTACGTATTCGTTTTGATGGAAATAGACCTCGTCGTTCATGATGAATTTCGACCGAAAAACGTGAACTTTGTCGTTGAGGTTCAGGAGAGCGTGAGCGTAGTTTAGACGCGATTGACTGTCCACAGGGAGTAGGGCAACAACAACAAATTTTAATATGCTCTTGAGTTAGACGTGAGTTCTAATAGTGTGGAAGTTATGTCCAAGATATCTGAGTCTTCTGCATGCGAGTTCTTCGCAGCGGCGTAGAACATGATCCGGCGTTTCCTCCCAAATGGTGCGTGATGCCCCCGAATCCAACAACCCAACGAGTTCTGCACCAAACACGGTCACCTTCAAATGTGGTCGTATATCACCCTCTTTTGGAGTCAATGCAAAGCTAATAAGCAGTAGAGTCTTGACGTCCGTGCTCACTTTGCCGCTATTTAGTGACTTTAGACTCGCATTTTCTGAATCGTTTACCGTGGTTTTCGATTCCTGCTTTTCATTCCTTTGATCCGGGTTTGGACTGCAAACAGGACAGCTAACTCGAAACACACCCACTTTCCCACATCCAAAACATTTTTGTGGCTCCTTGCATTCTCGTGACAAGTGTCCCAGAGCCTTGCAGTTATAACACTTTGTCTTTTTTGGAGCTGCGAACCTTGCGCCCTGCGGACTATTCCTCGTCTCGGTAATATGTACCTCTGGCCTAGTATCTCCCTTAGACTCTACATATGCTAAGTCTCGTTCCAGCAAACTACCTGTTCGGTGGCCAGGGAGAGGTTGAAACGCCTCCACTGATAATCTTGTGGCCTCCAAAGACCGACCCAACTTAATCAATTGCCCAATTGAATCAATCTTTACCAACCCGAGCTGATGTTGGTAAAATGGGCTTATGTTTCTCCTAAGCACTTTTAATTTTTCCGCTTCTGTGCAAGTCGTTGAAAGGCGATTGAATAGACTTTCCACTATAGCCACATAAACCCCTATAGACTCATCCCTTCCTTGTGTTATTCTCTTAATCTCGTCCATTAATCGGTCGTCGTAGTCAGGAGGGAGAAATTCGGTGACTAATTCATCCCAATTTCTACATTTGCTCTTGTTGGCCCTCAACCACACCAGGCCTTTCCCTTCGAACAGATCAATTGATGAACGAAACAAAACAGCCTTTGAAATACCTCTCTCAATTCTTCTACCCGTTCAAGAAATGGCGAAGTGGATCCTTTCTCGCCAGAGAATTTCAGATCCAATTTCGCCACACCTTACTTCGGCGTTTCTTCACACAGTCTGGAAATACCGTCTGAAACCAGTCCAATCACCGAACCCGATTCTGATTCATTTTGAGCAAAGGCAAGGACTACACAAAAAGAAGTAAACACCAATGTCCTACCACATCAGACATAAAAGATATGACGAAAATTTTGAAAACGAATTGAATCCTTTGGAGGTCGATACAAACGTGAAGTCGGTTTTTAGGCGATTAAAACTGTGAAAACATATGCAAATGGGGGAATAAGATCCCCCTTAGGGATTGAATCTTCAAAAAGCTTCCAGGCATTTATGTGAAGAACCCGTAGAAGTAAAACTAATTTAATATAATATATAAGACCTAAGAGATATGACGAAATTCCTCAAGATATATGCACCCCAGCTTCACTGACCGATTTTTGCACCACCACCGCCTATGGACGAAAAGATAAAAAAATATTAAAAGGTGTTTGGAAGGGGGAAAAATGATCAGTGAGATAGGGATGCATACATTTTCACGATTTTCGTCATATCTTGTAGGTCTTCTTAAATATTGAATTAGTTTTTATTATACGAATTGTCCTCGTAAATACCCAGAAAGTGTTTTCAGGATTTTTTTAATCTACCCCTAAGGGGGCGTTAAGGGGTCTGATTAGATATCTAATAAGTATTTAGTTCCACTGGCCTGTTTAATTAATAATCGCCTAAAACCCGTTTTTAACATTTTATCCTTTTCAACCACTAAGAGTGTATAAAGGAGTTAAACACCTTTTTACGAATTCCGTCACGTCTATTAGGAGTGATAAGACTTCGATCTGGTTTTTACTTAATCAGGCTTTCTTTATATTTATCTAAAACAAAACCTTTCCAGATTTTTGGATATTCAACCCCCATGTGTGTAAGGGGATTGCATACGTTTTCAAAGTTTTCGCTATACCTCTTCCGTTTGATAAGATATCAAATTGGCTTTTAAGCATAATTTTTATATAATAGCCTACAACCAATTTTTGAATTTTCTGATATCCAACCCCCAAAGTGGTGTAAAGGGGTTGAATACATTTTCACAAAATCCTGCATATTTGTTAGATTTGATGAGATATCGAATTGATTTTAACTTCCTAAGACATCCTAAGTTAATTTTCGGAAATTTAGATATTCAACCTTGTAAGGGAGTTGGACATTTTCACAGTTTTCGACATATTTCTTGGGTTCAATGAGATATCAGATGGATTTTTACTTCTACAGACTTTTTATATAATCGCCTACAAACCCTTTTCACGATTTATTGATATTCAACCCCCAAGGGCTGTAAAAGGGTTGCATATGTTTTCACAATTTTTGCCATCCCTTAGTTCTGAGGAGATATACAATTGGTTATTACTTCTACGGGTATTTCATGTAATGGCGTAAAACCGAATTTCTCGATTTTTCGGAATTCAACCCCAAGTGGATATAATTCGTTATATCTATTAAGTCATCATATCTCAATTAGTCATATATCTTAGATATGATGAGGCAGCAACTCGGCTAAAAATCTAGATTTTACATATTTATACATCTATTCTTAGGACAAAATTAACTTTCGAAAAACAAGCTCCTAATCTCGAAACATCTGATTTTATACTTCGACTTTGACCGCGTCCCCGAGTATAACTCATGTGTTAAATGTGGCAGTGGCGTAAGCATTCTACCGCGAACTTTGACCTGAAAAATAATAAAGTTTCGCCCAGACTATTGGCAGATTTTTTTTTATTTTAGAACCACTGATGAATGCTGAAAGTTGCGTCTTACAAGAAGCTATTCTAGTGACAAAATCAACTTTCCAAATAACCTTCTTGTCTGGAAATGATAAATGTTACATTTCGACTTTGACCGCATCCCGAACTATGATCGAAAATCAAAATTGACTTTAAAAGCTTCCGTACTTTGTCCTGATAAATAGTAATGTTGAGCCCTGAATGATGTCAGATTTGTTGTTGTTTTTTAATATGTACATACAGGCAATGAGCAATAATTAGACTTTATAAACGTGTGCCAACAAAATAATAGGCGAAAGCGAATTGTAGTAAACGCATCGCAAAGAACACAACCTTTCTCCGACAACAGTTCTAAATATCAGGGACCTACACTCGAGATAGGGGTTTGTTTGACTTATTCTACTTACTTTTACGGTAAGTTTGATAGGAAATGGTAATTGCTTGGGTAGTAGAAAAATCTATCGAGGTACCAGAATATCTAAACCCCAATTGGCTGGTAAAAATATTTCATGATTCTGAATCTCATTCAACCCTCAAATGTATTTGACAATTGATTGAACGTTGTAACTTTCAACGACCGATGAGGATGATCTAAGCAAAATATTTTCAAGCATAGTACTACAATCTCTATGAATAAAGCGGAAAAGAAAATGATTCATGAAGTTTATTAGAGTAACTCATTTTACTTTATGACATGACAACACACATAAAACGAAGGAATCTACAGAATTGCGGCGTCAAAATAATTTCTACCAACACATACCAAGTGTCCTCAATACAACACAATCAACAGCTTAGCTTGGACGAATGACAAAAATTTTCCGATTATTCTTTCGCCTTCAGACTTTCCTTCATTTTCAAGGAAATTTTTTTGTCTCACAAGATTCAAAGCTTAGGATAACATGAAAAGGTTAAAGATCCGTAAGGATTGAGAATATACAGTATTTTACAGTACCGACAAACATTTGTAGGACAATCAATAAAAATCGGCCAAGAGTCTGGGCGCAACTTTATTATTTTATGGTCCGAAGTCCGAAACGCGTTTAATACTGAAATGCGGTGTACGTTACTAGATAGATAGATTGGAAATAGGGGTTGGTATGGTTAACCTCTGTCACTGCAGCCTCAGTTGGGCTTATTGTGACGTCCCCCCGGTTTGATTATGATTCCTCTTCGATCCCTGCGCTTTCAATGAAGCCCAGTATTTTGCGAAGAGGAATGGTCAGGAGTTCCGATGGGTCCATGCAACCTTGACCGAAGCGACGAAGTCTTTTGTGAGCTAAACCCTCACATTCACAGAGGATATGCTCTGGTGTTTCGTCTTCGTCATTGCATATTTTGCAAATTTTAGTCTAAGAGAGACCAATCCTATTGAGATGCTTCCTCATGTGACAATGTCCAGTCAGAGCTCCCACTAGGGTTCGGGTCTGATATCTGCTTAATTTTAGTTTAGTCTATCTCATTTTTTAAATAACAAAAACAACAACAATTTTTAAAATAAGCCCTACTTTATTATTCAAGGATAAAAATTACCAGAGATATGAATTTTCAAAGAGGACTCGACATCTTTTTTGGGAAATCTTTAACATACTGTAACTAACAAAAAAAAAATGAGATAGAAATAAAAACTTGAAATCATATTTTTTTTCACTAATTCTTCGAGTACAAAAATTTTCAAAAGAATCGCCGATGATAAGGTCACACTTTTGGCGATTCTTGATTAAATAACCGTTTTTTTATAAAATAATTGAGAACGACTATAATGTTCTTCGATTTTTTTGACTCCGATCCCAAGTTAATTTTTTAGTATGTTTGAAAAACAGTATAACCTACAAAATATAAAAAAATAAAAAAAAAACGGTTTTGAGATATTCAAGGATAAAGGACAAAATCATTATCCTTGAAAAAATTTTCAAGGATAATTTTTATTGTGACGAACCTTCCCCTTTAAAATAAGCCATATTTTATTATTCCAGGACAAAAATTACCAGAGATATGAATTTTCAAAGAGGACTCGGACACCATTTTTGCGAAAACTTTAACATACTATAACTAACAAAAAAAATGAGATAGAAACAAAAAATTTAATTTCAATTATTTTTTTCACTAGTTCTTAAAGTATAAAGTATAAAAGTATAAATTTTCAAAAGAATCGGAGATGGTAAGGTCACAAATTTCATCATTCTTGGCGGTTCTTGATGGAATGACCCTATTAGCTACGCAATATGTTGTCTTGTAGTCTTTTGATCATAGTGCGTTTACTCTTGAGGCCTCGAGGCGAGCCTCTTCTCCCATCAGGCCATTGCAAACCGGTTTTCGTCTTTGCTGTGTTGAAAGCAATTTACACTCAACATGCCTTTGCGGCGCAACTTGCCTATAAGTGCGAGACGACAGAAATACGATGAGCTGCGAATTGTGGGGTACCACAGTTCATTGCATGTGTGTACACATATGGAAACGTGTGTCGGAGAAAAAGTTGAAGAATGTTAGACTCTTGTGACTGCACGAGCCATCTGATTGGTTGAGGTTATGGTGGGGATAGAGGCGCGACTCAAACGTTGAGTGTATGGTAAATCCACCATCATGGTTCTGTTGTGAGCTTTGCATTGCACCGTAGAACTACAGTAAATGCTAATTACAGTCCACATTGCAGTGGAGTAAAAAAAATCGGAGAACGGTTGAAGTATGTATGTTTAGAAAATTCGGAATTGGTCTTGGGGAGGGGGCGGCCGCCCCCTCCGCCCCCCCCCCTGTATCCGCCAATGTACGCAGGAGGCTATTTAGAACGTTGTCTTTTAGGTAACCTACACCGTATCTCAGCCCAGACTGTTGGCAGATTTTTACTTTAATTTTATTTATTTATGTATTTGTTTTTCAATAAATGATTCAATAAAAGTAAGTAAGTATTAAACATAAAAGTCGGAATTCCTGAAAACTTGAACAATACCTTAAATCCTTCATCAAGGGGTTTCAATATCAAAAAAGACTTAAATCGGTTTTCCCCAATTATATTTAAAGCTTTTAGAAGTGAAAGTAAAGTCGATATCTTATTACACATAAGAAATATATCGGAATTCATGAATATGTACACAACCACTTCACACCCCCTTAGAGGTTGGATATCGAAAAATTTGGAAAATTGTTTCTAGGCACTTATATAAAAAGTCCGCAGAAGTAAAAATTGCTTTGATAGCTCCACATGCTTAAAAGATTTAACAAAATTCGTGAATATGTGGAAAAAAAAACCTTTTAACTGAAATTTTTTTTACTCCACCGCAAATGAAAATCTAAACTTTTTTTTGCTTTAGTTTCACCTTTCTAGCATAATCCGTTTCTGAGATATGAAAAACCAAATCAAGGTCTTGTGGGGGCTTTCTACCTGGAATTCCTGAAGTTTGTTTCTGATTTCAGTTCGATATTTCGCATTTAACCAGTAACTATATTTGATCGGTTAGAAACATTACCTCATCATTTCCAATAAAATTTAATTATTGCAATAGGTAAAACACAATTTTTTGATACGACTGAAACTACTTCGCACCTTCGAAAGTTAATCTCCATACAAATGTCCTTAACAATTTAAGTATAAATTTGCTTCCGTTCTTCTCAGAAGCAGAAAAGTTCAGTTTACACTATCACCGAGTTCTAAAAAACCATTTTATCCATAGATAGATCTAGGATTGCAATCAGGAATTTTCAATTTTTATATCTCGTAAACGCTTACAGCAAGAAATATGGAACCAAGTGCAGGCACACTACGAGAGTGTCCCAAAAAGTGGGTTTGTGTTTAGGATGAACAATTTTGGTTTCTACATATTTCCGCTAATGCTATGAAGTTGAAACATGAAATTCGTATAGAGTTATGATAGTAGAGCAATTTGCAAATAAGGTGGACATGGATAGAAATAATGATGGATTTTTGAGTTCCACCGAAACTGGTTCGGCTTACATGAATGACAATTACTGCGTTTACATGGAGGATTGAATCCGGATTCAATCCGGATTCGATCCTCTAAAATGGCATTTAGACGAGGATCGGATTGAAATGAGATCGACTCGATCCGAACCAACTTCTCGATCTGGATCGAATCGAAACCGGTTATGTCGTTCGTCATTTCTTCGATTTGCCCATGTTTCGATCTTTCGATCCGGTGTTGTCATAAACGCGATCCAAATTTCGATCTTTCAATCTTTCGATCTTTGGATTCTCCATGTAAACGTAGTAAGTGACCGATTCTCTATCACAAGTCAGAGGAGAAAATGATCTGACTTCCAGCTTTAGAACTGACAACGGCCTTAAACAAGGTGATGGCCTGGCATCAATGCTTTTCAATTTGACACTCGAATATGTTGTTCGGAAACTTCTCGTTGACACCAAGGGAACACTATGCTTCAAATCCATACAACTAGTAGCATATGCCGACGACATAAATATAGTTGCAAGATCTCTGGAGAGGGCCAAAAGAATATTTGTAAACCTTGACTCGGTAGCAAGGGAAGTTGGACTACGTATTAACGAACACAAAACCAAAATCAAGACACAAACTAGGAAAACCACTCAGGCGTCCGAAAAATTAGTTAACGTCTTTGAAAGAAAAGTCCTCAGAAGAATTCTCGGACCTGTGAGGGAAGACTCGATCTGGAGAATACGATACAATAGAGAATTGTATGCCATCTTTGATAATCCGGAAGTATCGATCCTCATAAAATTCAAAAGGCTACAATGTGCTGGTCATGTGGAGCGGATGGATGACGGAAGAATCCTCAAACGCATACTAAAGGGAAAAGTTAATGGACAAAGACCAGTTGGAAAACCACGGAAGCGCTGGGAGGATTCTATTGACGCAGACAGCAAATCACTGTTAATATTCACAAACTGGAGGACGCAGTCACTGAACCGAGAAGGCTGGAGGCGACACATACAGGAGGCCAAGGTGCGATTTGGACTGTAGCGCCATTCTAAGTAAGTGGATGGAGGAGTATGGGAGTGGGAAGAAAAGCAATGCGTCCGAAACGCTCGAAAGCTGGAATCAAGATATTCTAAATAATCCACTGAACGGCACAATTCACAAGGATGAAACTGAATAATTGTTTGAAGGCATACTTAGGGAGTACGGTAGACGCAAAATTCGAAAGGAAGGTTGAAATGGTCACGCTCAAAAAATATTATTTTTGATGAGGGTAGCAAGGTACGTGAGCGTTTTTTTATCTTTGGAACGGCTCATACTAGAAAGTTGAAACTTAGTATGTATATATGTACCAGACAAGAAATTTAAGGAAAAATACCAATTTTTTACGAATTTCCAGGGGTTTTAATTCAGTCAGTCCCATAATAACCTACACTCCCAAAAACAATAAATTTACGCCCAGAGTGTTGGCAGTTTGATTTTTCTATATGAGCAATTGTTGAAATTTGGAATTAATGGAATTGGAACCTAAAAACAAAATTTCTTTTTGTATTAAGGCGTGGAGGCAACGAGCTACTCGATATTTCTTAACACATAATTCAAAAAATGTTAGCATTTTTGAGGTTTTCACAGTCGTTAAAACTGCTTTCTTATTCCAACTTTCCTCGCGTATCGGATATTGATCCGAAAAAACGTAAAAGTAACGCGAATGTTGGTACATTTTATATTTTACAGAATGAATATCTCACTGGACAATAGATACTACGCCACTGTTATCCATCAGCGTTACTAACGAATAATTAATCTTTTATACTCGTATGTAGCTTTGTTGTACTGTTAGAACATTTAATCCAAACTACTGTAATAAACATTAATACTGCCATGTCCAATATAATTTCTAAATTGTTTTCTCCCCTCGTCGCTGCCTTGCGTAAGCTCAAAAGATGAAAAATTCCCTATGGCTCCAGAGAATTAATTAATTTAATTAATAGTTGCGCCCAGACTCTTGACCTATTTTTGGTCAAGAGTCTGGGCGCAACTTAATTTTTTTGCGTTACTATGCGACTGACAACCTAAAAAAAAAGGTAAAAGAGTAAAACTAAACATCCCCCAAAAAAACTCTGAAATCGATTTTTAGCCGATTATATTTTAATTCCGTGAAAAGAAAATATAATTAGATATCTTATCGGACCTAATAGATATGGTTAAGTTTGTTCTATGAATACTGAAACGTCCCGAAAACTACTAAAATATCGTCCAAATTTATTTAAACACAACGGGAAGCCTTCAACGTATTCCCAGTAGCTTTAAGAGAAAAAAATATGAACTTGTTACAAAAGGACACGAAACTGACAAATAAATTGGAAGACGTGTACTTTTATGTGCCGGAGGCGAACCATTACATAATAATTAAATTGGACTTTATTTCAGTTGGTACAGAGTTTACGAGATTTGAAATATTTTATTTTGTGATTACAGGGGTAACTAAATTGACTTTTTCTTTATGATCACAATACGATCACGATATGTCAGATATGGAATAGATTAGAAGTCGATTTATATATATTAGTATTATGTCTGTTTCGTGAAATTTTGTCAGTCTTGGTTATAAGTAATTTCGTTTCTCTAGATTTCATTGACGTTATTGTTATAAAATTCTGAGAGGGGCGTATGCTTTATGGGTTAAAAAACTGAGTAAGACAACTGAACAATTATACACCTGTTTCTGTACCATTTACGAAATAAGACGTTTTAAAAAATTTTTGCCGTTTTCGATATTTATATAAATAACTACCGAACCTTGAATATTACTTAAATAATATTTTACTATTGGAAGGAAAAAACTCAAAAGCTTTACAAATACACTTATTTATTACATTATTTATCGCGATAATCGAAATATACCCTTTTTTCCAGTGGAACAATTCTGCCATTTATCTAAAGCATGGAATCGTTGATAAAAAACTTTTGTTGTTAATAAATAAGTAGATTAGAAGTAGAACCATTTAATCACTTGAGCAATTCCTTTTTATTAATAAAGTGTAATCAAAACTGTTGATTGGTTTTTTCAAATTGGCTGCCACGATTAAAGTAAAAACTACTGAACCGATTGCGCTGAAATTTGAATAACATATTCAACGGATCCCTAGTTACAACTGTTAGCAGAATCTTAGTGATATCTATCATAGTTCTTTTTTAATAAAGCTAAATTCATCGAAAAAAACGCGAAAATTTAAAAAGAAATTTCAAAATTAGGCCAATTTTGAAGTATCAATTTAATTTTTTGATTTCAGATAAGGACAGCCGGAATCATGGCAGCAATTTGACCACTTTTCTACAGAGGTCACTTTCAAGAGCTCTGCACCCAAAAAAAAAAATGATATTTCTCCTTAAAAAAAATTCTAATGTTTGTTGAAATGGTAATTCATAATCTGCAAAAAAGAAAATCCCGAAAAAAGCGGAAAAAGTGGCCGTCGCATAGGACGCACTTAATTTGCTGAATAGCAAACAAGAAGTTATCAGAATTTGTGTATAAATCAGGAAAAAAATCTGCGGCGCAACTTTACTATTATTGGGTAGAAGTCCGGAACTCGTTTAATTTTGAGACGCAGTGTAAAAAGTAAAAATTAATTCGAAAAAAAGTAAAAATTAATTCGATATCTCATCAGAACTAAGAAATATGTAGGAATTTATGAAAACATATGCAACCCCCTTGCATCTACTTTGGGGTTGAATATCCAAAAATCCTGAAATGAGTTTTTAGATATATATAAAGGAAGACCGAAAAAGTAAAAACCAATCCGATGTCTTATCATTCCTAAGAGATATGACGAAATTCATGAAAACGTGTTCGACCCGTTTATACCCTCTTAGGGGTTGAAAAGAGAAAAAACTTGAAAACAAGTTTTAGGTGATTATTAAGCAAGCCCATGGAAGTGAAAAGTTAGTCGATATCTAATCAGACCGAAGGAATACGGCTGAATTCGTGAAAATGTATACAACCCCTTTACACAACCTTGGAGTCGAATTTAAAAAAATCCTGAAAACACTTTCTAAGTATTTACATGAAGAATCCGTAGAATAAAAATGAATTCAATATTTGGGAAGACCTAAAAGATATGACGAAAATCGTGAAAATATATGCATTCCATTTACACTGATAAATTTTGTTGCCCCCCTTCCGAACGCCAATGGATATTTGAATTTTTTTTTAATCAATATTACTTTTCTAGTTGATTTACATATCCATACCGAGTTTCAACTTTCTAGCATAAGCCGTTCTATAGTTAGGAAAAACACCCCCTACCCCCGTACCATACTACCCCAAAAAAAATTATATTTTTCCAACATGCTACTACTATAGCTTTATCAAAATACCAAGTTTCAGCTTTATATCATTATAGGTTCTTGAGATATAAAAATCGGAACTTTTTCCTTTTCACCCTCACCCTCTACACCCCCACCACCACCACCACAATTTTTTTTCTGCTAGGCGTCTATTAAGCCTACTTCTGGTAAAAATTCTAAGCATCTATCTTACACTGTTCTTGAGATATGAGACGTGATTTTTTAGAAAAATTCTTATCCCCTCCACATCCATGCTCCACCGCCCCCTTAGAAAATTTTACTTTCATCAAACTTTATTTGTCAACCTTAATACAGAAACCGAATTTTATTTTTCTACTGCAATTGGTTCGTGAGATATCGTAATCTAAAGTTTTTCACCTCCCACCTCCGTACGCCACTGCTCCCTGTCAAAAATTTGTTTCCGATTTATTCCCCTAGTATACCTACAGATGTTCATTAAGTTTTAATTTCGTGATATTAACCGTTTAGGAGATATGGATTTTAGAATGTCTCGATCTCGGCTTTCGATCGTTTTGGACGCATTATTATTCCCCCCTTTCACACACCCCTTTACCCATATCAGCAATTTTTTTGCAAAGGAGTCCACTATCAAAGGTCTAAATTCCAAGTTTCAACCTCCTAGCGTAAGCGGTTACTGAGATCTAGAAACCAAAATTTTCCGTCTAAAACGCCTCCACCACCTCCAAAAAGAATTGCTCAAATGGTAATATGGTTTGTATTAAGGGGTTATACGCAGTCAGAATTAAAAAAAAATTTTTTTTTACTTCATTTATTTAATGTCCATATCTTTAAGTATATTTGCAAAAAGTTTCATGCCAATCCGAAAAATATTCTGGAAGTTACACTCATATTTGTAAAGACGTCTTCGGAGCATTTGAAAGTGTTTTTGAAACTTTGAACGCGTTTTTCTCAAAAGTGCGTTTATAAAGTTGGGGACCAAGATTTCTCGGAAACGGCAAAACCGATCAGTCTCAAATTTTTACACAAACTTTATAAATATATTTTTTAGTGATTAATCGAAGGTTTTTTCTCGCCGATAAATATTTTCCATTTTATAAAAAATTTAAGGCCGAAATTTTTATGGAAAATCGAAATTTTATTTTAAGAAGCCGCCATTTTGTTAAAAATTAATATTTTGCGCATTTTTTCGATTAAGTACTAGATAATACATTATGCTATCAAACTCTTTTTTGTTTTTTACTTTATTATTTCAATAATACAGTATTGTTATCGATTTTTAAAAAAAAAAAATTTGCTACCCTCAAAATTTTTTTTTTCACGTTTCATGACGAGTAGACACGAAAAAAGCAAAAAAAAATTTCAGTCCGTCTGTCCGCCGTACGCCGTACGTCTACCGGTGTACGCAAAATTGTTTGAAGGCTCGTAGCACCCAAACCCTACAAGCTATATAGTTGAATTTTCGTGGGTAGAGTGGGTAGGCCCCCTAAAGTGACCAAATTTGGAGGGGTGGGGGTGTGAGGGGGGAGGAGGGGGAAACGTTTTAGGCGAAAAATTTTGGTTTCTAGATCTCAGCAACCGCTTATGCTAGGAGGCTGAAATTTGGAATTTATATAGAGCTTCGGTAGTGGACCCATTTGCAAAAAAATTGCCGATATAGGTGAAGGGGTTTGGGAGTGGGAGGAAAAATAATGCGTCCGAAACGCAAAATAGGTGAGATCGACACATTCTAAAATCCATATCTCCTAAACGGTTAATGTCACAAAATTGAAACTTAATGAATATCTGTAGATATACTAGGAGAATGGATCGGAAACAAAAATTGGAGTGGGGGCAGTGGCGTACGGGAGTGGGGGGTAAAAAACTTTAGATTACGATATCTCACGAACCAATTGCACTAGACAAATAAAATTTGGTTTGTGTATAAAGGTTGACAAATGAAGTTTGCTGAAAGCAAAATTTTTCAAGGGGGCGGTGGAGCATGAAAGTGGAGGGGATAAGAATTTTTCTAAAAAATCACGTCTCATATCTCAAGAACGGTGTAAGATAAAAGCTTAAAATTTTTACCAGAAGTAGGCCTAATAGACCCCTAGCAGAAAACAAAATTTCGGAAGTGTGGGTGTAGAGGGTGAGGGTGGGAGAGGGTGAAAAGGAAAAAGTTCCGATTTTAATATATCGACAACCTATAATGATATAAAGCTGAAACTTGGTATTTGGATAGAGCTATATTAGTAGCATCTTGGAAAAATATAATTTTTTATAGGGGTAGTATGGTATGGGGGTGGGGGGTGTTTTTCCTATTTATAGAACGGCTTATGCTACAAAGTTGAAACTCGGTACGTTTATGTAAATCAACTAGAAAACTAATTTAAATAAAAAAAATTTTCAAATTTCCATTGGCGTTCAGAGGGGGGTGCAAAATAAATGATCAGTGAAAATGGAATGCATATATTTTCACGGTTTTCGTCATATCTATAAGATCTTCCCAAATATTGAATTCATTTTTATTCTACGGTTTCTTCATATAAATACCTAGAAAGTGTTTTCAGGATTTTTTTAAATTCGACCCCTAAGGGGGTGCGAAGGGGGTTGTAAACTTTTTTACGAATTCTACTATATCCTCACGTCTTATCAGATATCGAATATCTTTTCACTTTCACGTGCTTGCGTAATAATCGCCTAAAACTTGTTTTTAAGTTTTTTCCTTTTTCAGCCCCTAAGAGGGTATAAACGGGTTGAACACGTTTTCACGAGTTCCGTCATTTCCTTTAGAAGTGATAAGAAATTGAATTGGTTCCTACTTTCTCGTGCTGTCTTCATATTTATTTATTAACTCCTTTCAGGATTTTTGGATATTCAACCCCCAAGTGAGTGTAAGGAGGTTGCATATCTGATGATATATCGAATTCATTTTTACTTCCTAAGGTTTCCTATATAAAAAAGCCAAAAAGTCAATTTTAGTATTTTAGATATTCAATCCTAATGGGTATAAGGGGGTTGTATGCTTTTCAAAGTTTCGACATATTTCTTAGGTTCGATGAGATATTAGATCGCTTTTCATTTCCACAGACTTTTTATATAATCGCCTACAAACCCATTTCTCAATTTGTCGATATTCAACCCCCAAGGGTTTGTATATGTTTTCACAATTTTTGCCATTCTTAGTTCTGATGAGATATAAAATTGATTATTACGGCCAACCAATTCACGTTTTTTCGAATTTCCAGAACCAAGGCGATGTGAAGGGTTTTCTTACGTTTTCACAAATTTTTCAAAATCCGTCATGTCTCATGAGATATCAAGTTGCTTGTTATGAAATCGTCTAAAAACATGTTTCACAATTTTTTTCGAAATTCAAACCCCAAGTGGAAGTAATGGGTTTGTATACGTTTTAACAATTCGTCATATCTCTTAATTCTGATAAGGCATCAAATTCGTTTTTGCTTCTATGGGCTTTTAGTGTACATAATGTACTGAAATTCGAATAGTCTACACGGACTTTTTCAATGTTTAATCGGCTAAAAATCTCTATTTTAAATATTTTTATATTAAGAACAAAAATAATTTTTCAAGAAATCTAATAATTTCGAAGCAACTCATGATACACTCCGACTTTGAACGCTCCCGAACTTTGACCCGAAAAATAATAAAGTTTCGCCCAGACCATTGGCAGATTTTTTAATTTGGGATGATCCTATCCAGAGATATCGTAGTCACCGCAAAACGCGTTTTTTATAGGAGTTCCCGGCAATCAGCTATAGCAGTTTTAAAAATCATTACTTTTACAAGTTCCATTAAAATCTTCAAGTATTTTTCCTTAAGCGATGATAAAATTAATCAATTCGCATTAACGGTTCAGAAGCATAAACAGCAAAAAAATGATAAAAAATTGCATATCTCGAAAACGGTACGAAAACGGGTATATGTTTTTATGAGTGCCTTACTCAGTTCTTCGAACCATACGACTATGTTTCACTCCTAACTATATAACAATACACCCTGTATACACAGTGCCGTATTTGAGTCTTCAGTGACAGTTTCGTGTTCTTACCGTTACTTTGTAGAAACAAAACGACGAAACGATGCGGCTACGTATGCATAGGCGGAACTGACATGCTATAGGCCGTACTGTTACTAAAGGAACGTGACTGTTCCCTGAAATTTCGTCAGTTTCTCTAACTTTAACTGTCGCCATTTTCGGACTTTAGTTACAGATACGTATCCGTACCGTGAGTTTGTATATCGTCGTCAACGATTTCTTCGCTATTTCAGCTTGGGCGTCCATTATCTTGATAAGTTGAAAATAGTTTCTTTGGGGATAAAAGTTAACGACGAAAACTACTTGAATTTGTTGAAATGTATATATTCCGTGTCAGTCCGCTTCGACATTTCGAAAATCATTGACAATAAACTGACCAAACGGTACGTGACGAATAACACTCACTCTGGAATGTACGCACCACTGATATGTGTGAATAGACCTTAAAACGGAAAATGTTCTAGGGAACAAACTACCTATTGCTTTTATATGTCTGGTGAAAAGCCTTATAATCCAAAGTGGCCTTACAAATTATTACATCCTAAATAAATGTTGCCATAAAAGCAATTAATTCAAGGAATTAAACGTCCCTTTACCCTACAATGGAGAGTCCAAGACTCAGATACTTTATTATTATCGTCGTACCTCTAACTAATGTTCGTGTAATGAAATTTTAATGTTCTGATAACAAATACATAATACTGAGATACACGCCCTTGAAAATATGACTAAACGAAAGAAAGTTCAAGAAAGCTTGTGACTGACTTTACATGACAACATATCGTAATAAAAACTTTGCCAGGGAAACTTTTCCTTCTGGAAATTATTCGTTTTAGCACGCACTAAATCTAAGCGCAGAGCCATTTTTTGTTTGCGTCATTGATACAATGCCCTACACAATGTTACTAGTGGTTTCATTGATAGACATAATTAATCCGAATAATTTTGTATTAATGAATGCCTTATTTTCGACTTTTATGTAAGTGTAGGCCAAACCTAGAAGACAACATTTATAGATTATTTACTGGTATAGCTTTTATAATAATTAGTATCAATACTATTCCACTTGACAAGAGTGAAAGTCAAGAACAAAAATAACTAATCTGTTCGAAATTTAGACTGCTATTGTTCTCAGCCACAGCTCAGAATGTTTTGATCCATAAATTGTACACCCTTGATATTTCTATCATCTCGACTGCCCATTTCCACAACCCACAACAGTGGGATCTCTGACGGAAACTCTTAGTTTCTACACATATCTCAGGAACACCTTATGCTAGGAAATTGAAACTTGAAATTTATATAGAGTTAAGATAGTAGCAAAAATTACTTGGCACGGTTGGAGGGGAAAACAATCTCTTTGCAGAGCTCAAAATCCGTCGAATTTCTGAACGACTCATGCAATAGAGTATAAAATAAATCAAATCATTAGAGAATCATTAGGAAATATTCTAAAAACCATATCTCCTGAACGGTTGACGTTAGAGAGTTGAAACTAAAATTCACTAAAAATAGTGAGTCGATAGACTGGTTTATGGATCCGATGGGAATAGTAACATGCTGATCTTCCACTGGTAAGCTTAGGCTGGAGCCTGCTCGAACGAGTTTATCAGCTAGCTCGTTCCCCTGGATTCCATAGTGACCGGCACCCAGCAAAGGGTAGTATTTTGCCGTGTGCCAATAGAGTTAAGAACTTCACGACATCGTCTAACTAGTTTGGATACATAAGATACCACTGCAGATATTTAGTAATAGTCCCTGAATTGACTGATGAAATATTTTGATAGACTAAATACGACCCAGCTGAATTTTAGGCCTCTATCGGTGTAAACAGTAAGCGATTGGACCTACTTTAGGTCACGATATAGGTCAGGACGCGATCAAGTCGCTGGGTTTAAACTACCTCCTTGACTTGCTCATAGGACAACAAAGTTATCAGTCCCAAAATTAGTATTTATAATATCAAGGGACGCACGGTATGTAAAACCTAATATTTATGGTAAATATTGGGGTTTCACACCAGAAACTCCACTGACGCCGGAAAACAACAAAAAAAACTTCTTAAACATTTTAAATTTGCTTCTACGGTAGCTTCTCAACATGAAAAAATTCCATTCTTATTAAAATTAGGATACAAATGAAATTGAAGTTGGCAGGATTCAATGCCGCGCACTTAGCGTTGAGCTTTATACATATATCCTAGCGAACAACCAAAAATTCCACCAAATTGGTTGAAATATTAGGTGATCTTCAGTGCCACCTACCTTAAGTATAAGGATGCGATGGCAAGAATTAAAAATTTGCTTCTATGGTAGCTTCCCACCATGAAAAAATAACATTCTCATTATGGTAAATTGTTACCCAATTTCGAGAACTGCTTGATATTTCCTCGTATTTTACTTAGATTTACTTATCTTATACACTTTGCCAAAAAAAGATGTTTTTTTACTGACCAATTCAATGTTCTTAATACAGATTGTGTGAAACTGATCATGCACGTTATAAGTCCTATGATCGAACGTTGTATTCAGTTGCCCATTTTTGACTGAAATTGACGGTGCTCATCAAGGTGGCGGATAAGGAAGACTTCCAAGGTGTCCCTCGGTACTGTTTTCACTGCCTCAGTTATGCCTAGACTAGCCAAGCGGATATAACCAACAATTTTTTAAATACTTTTGTATGGTAGGTAATTCAAGTAGTACCTTTCAGTCGTTATTATTTCCGTACTTTTATCTTAAAATTAATTTAAGTAAGATTTCGACTTCCTGTCGGAACGGTCTTGAGTTATAGTTTATTCCGGAAGATTAATGCAAAAATTTCAAGGAATTTTGTATGGTGGCGACATGACGGACTTGCTAGATTTTCTTCATATTCATTCTTTTGCAACTACTCTAATTCATAGCTTAAATATAGGACTAGGAATTATCGATATTTTACCTAATTTGACTTTCAATAAGTGGATATCTACCGTGCGTCCTTCAGATAGGAAGAGGATTCGGGGCTTCATTGCATAGAAAATATTACAGAACTTATTGAACTAATAATCCAAGTAATACTGAAAAATGCTCAATTTTATGGTTTGTTCCCGTTTTTTCGGTATTCTGTTGGAAGAATAATAAGAACTTTTTCCTTCCGTTGCACTGATAACGAAAAAACAAAATCGATCAAAAATTCCACTTTCATTAAAAGCCCATTAAGGAAGAGAACGCTTATAAGATTTTGTTAATGAAATGCCCATTTAAACTTGAATGAAGGAACAATGCATGAAATAGATAAAGTTCCAAACTTACTTAATAAACGAAACAAACTTTCTAATTTGGCAGAACAAATTTTCCAGAAGTGCAGTGTACAAGCCAACGAAATACTGGGTTTCTCAAGAGAAAATCGAAACGGATAAAAAGGAAAACTGTGTGATGTAAGTGGGCCTGTCAGGACCGAATACAACGTACGAGTAAGTTGTAATAGAATCTACGAGTTAAATAGGTCCGGAGAAAAACAAAATAACAAAAGCTTGCTTTCCAAAAAAGAATTTTTGATTGCATTCGGAAATCGATTTGGAACACTTTTGAAACTACATTTGACCATTTTACTTTGTTGTTCCAAAATGCTTCGAAAATATCAGACAGTAGATGAAAATTTACTTTCAGTGCCTTCCATATGTAACTAACATATTTACATCTGTAAATTGGCAGCAATAGCAGCACAAGGAAAGTAAAATTTTCCTTTTTTTGGGAAAAGCGGCTTTTAGTTAGAGGAGTTTTTAAGTAATTCTTTCGTTCTACTTGAAACAGCATATTTCGTGAACTTATTTTTTAATAATAAAGTATTCTGATTTACCGGAAATTTTAAAAAAAGGTTGCTATTCTCTTATTTTGTATTTTTACGTTACAAGGTACTCAAAAAAGGCAAAACAAAAGCAAATCCATCGTCCGCCGTATACGCCGTCAGCAAACGGGTTTAAAGGCTCACAAACCCGTTTAGATATATTAGGTTCAAATTTCTTACATGGAAAGATTGAGTGGACTTTAAGTGGCCACTTTTAGAAGGATGGATGGTGGGAAGAAGGTGGGGGTAGCGTTTGTAATGATACATTTTGGTTCCATAGTTCAGAAACCGCTTATATTAGTAAGTTGAAACTTAGAGATTACATACAGCTAGAATAGTGGACCCATTTGCAAGGAAATGATTAACAGGGATGGACAGATGTGAAGGAAGAACAATGTGTCTGGAGAGCTGGAAAGCTTGAATTAAGACATTCTAAAATCCTTGTCATCTGACAAGGTAAAAAATTTGGTGATTGTAGGCATACTTGAGGAGTATAATATTTAAGTAGAAAAACAAGTTCCATATCTCGAACTATTTTAGATAGAATCTTGGAATTCATACAGCAAGCAGGCCCAACGGAGCACTATTAGGCGGAAGGATTAAGGGTTGTGGTAGGACAAGTGCTGCTAAGTTCAAGAGGTTATACAACTTGTTGTATTGGATTCGTCAGTCCGATCCCTTCTTTATTGGGTCCAAAGATTTTTCGTTCAAATGCGAATAGATTCGCCCAGACTGTTGGCTGAATTTTTTTTTAGTTTTAATTACTCTAGTAGCACATCTACATATAGGTACTAGGTTTCAACTTTCTAGTATAAGCAGTTTCTGAGATATTAAAAATCACCCCCCACCTCCGACCTTGCTACCCCTATCAAACATTTATTTTTCTGGAATGAGTCTATAGTAGCTCTATACAGTAGTCAATTATTAACTGTTTATCCTTTGCGGCTTTCGAGAAATTAAAATCAGAATTTTTCCATTTCCACCCCCTCCAACCATCACTCCCTACCACCACACCATCAACATTTTTTTCTCCGCTAGAGGTTTTCTGGTCGTAGCTCCTGTAAAATTTTCAAGATCTTATCTGATACGGTTTGAGATATATAAATTAAATTTTTTGGAAAAATGACTGTTTCCCCACTTCCGCGATTCACCTCCCCCCCGCAAAAATTTTACATTCAGTAGACTCCACTGGTAATTCTATATACAGAAAACAAAAATTTTTTTTGAGGCACAATTGAGGCGGAAGATATTGTAATTCAAAGTATTTCACCCCACCCCCATACCTCACCACCCCCATACCTCACCACCCCCATACAAATTTTAACCTTTCTCAAATCTCCTAGTATCTCTTAAGACAAATACTAATTTTCAGCCATCTGACATCAATCGTTCAGGAGATATGGATTTTAGAATGTTTCAATCTCAGCTTTCAAGCGTTTTGGACACATTGTTTCTCCCCCCCCCCCACTCGCACACCCCTCAATCCCTATCAACCATTTTTTTTGCAAAGGGGTCCACTATCATATTACTTTTTAAGTTCCAACTTTCAGCTTCTTAGCATAAGCGGTTCCCGAGATCTAGAAACCAAAATTTTTCATCTAAAACGCTTCCTCTCCTCCCCCTTTACACCCTCCACCTCACCAAAAGATACCACTCGTAGGGGTTCACTCATTCTACCTACCATAAAAATTTCAACTTAATATCTCAAGGGGTTTGTGAGCTACGCACCTTCAAACGGTTTTCCGTACGGCGTCTACGGCGGACAGACGGACTTTTTTTTTTGCTTTTTTGGGGTTACTTGTCCTAAAACGGGAAAATACAAAATTTCAGGGTAGCATATTTTTTTTAAATTTAAGGATAGATATTTTTTTTTTAATTTCAATTATATTTCACTAAAGTCAATTAAAACAAACACCTACGTTAAGTAGTCGTATGGATAAAAATTACCCGTCATATTTCATTAATGGCTTTTTTTAATTACCCCACAATTTCGACTGTAGTTCGTTTTATGCTATTGTTTTACTCAATTATACCTTTACAATTACTTTATTATGGCCTACATTTACTATAATATCAAAGTGCAATAGTTGATAAAACTTTAATTATGCATTGTATTTCACAAGAATAGAAATCCACTTTGATAGGTAGGTATCTACCACTTATTTAAACGGAAAAAAAACTTCTAAGGAAACCTCTCTAGAGAAACTCGAAAGATACTGCCAACTTTTCTCAGAATATTATTTTTTTCTTTGTGTTTAATAAATGAATATGGGCACCCGTAGTTTTAAACATAAAACAGCCATCACTACCAGAGAAAACGTCTGTCTATGTTAAGTCTTTCTAAGCAAAAGGTCCTGGATAGAACACGGAGTTACCAGGAATAAAACCATTCATTTTCTGGGAAAATTTAACGTGAAACTTTAACATAGAATACGGAAGTTTCACGTGCATAATTCGGTTACAGTTTCAATTGTTTTTCGATTCAAATCTTATTTACATTTTGTCTTTCTCCAATTTTTTTTTATCTTACTGAAGTATCGTATTTTTATACTCTACTAGTCTAGATGAAATATAGCGAGGTTTATAAGAACCTGAGAAGTGTTTCCTCATTAGATAATTTATGTGACCTTTTTGTCTCTTCTGCATTCATTTCTAAGAACGTGCTTGTGATTTAATGAAGAAAACAACTTTATTATACGAATTTTGTTGACAAATTAGTGAGATAAAGGAAAGTGTCTTTTAATTTGCATTTTTAATGTGAAGGACATACATGTAGACAATGCTAAATGTATTTCATATAGAGGTACGTGCATTCTTAATACAATAAGTTTGTATCTATGCACGTCGAGGAAACAGAACCTTCATATACGAAGTGTGAACTCTAAGCATCATTAATAGAAGATTGTAGAAGTGATACAAATGTAGCACGTTTCATGTGAACAAGGGACAAGGGACCCTTCATTTTAATAGTTTAACCGATAGTGTGAAATTAGGAAGCAACAGGAACATCTGTTAGTCAGTTCCATCTTTCCATCAAATGAAAACACGATATTCCTTGTGGCTAATCGCGACAACTCAAGTTGGGATTGCAGTAATCTGATACTTTGTCACTGATACATTAAATTACCGTATATTAAATTCTGATACTGATTGTAAGTTGGATATACGAGTATCTACTCGTACATATTACATGCATACGCTACACACCCGAATCACTTATCAATGACATCCTAGTTTCAAGAGAAAACTACAACCTTCCAATATCCAAAAGTGTAAAAGCTATACACACTTGCCGCATGTTCTACATACACCACGGAATGTGCTCGAAATCTCTATCACATGCATATTAGACCAACAATATAATAACTCTTGGAACAACATAATAACACTGGGATCATCCCCATTACACACACACTTCTTGAATTACTATATAAATAGAGCAATCACAGCACCATGCCGGCATCTATTGAGGCTGATGTGCCGCAAGGGTCGACATTGTCACCTTTGCTCTTTTCTGTTTTTAGAGCAGACTCACCAAAAACTGCGGGCGTTATAACAGCTTTCTACGCGGACGACACCGATCCTGGAGTACTGTTAAGATAACCAAGTTCCAATTTAACCAATCCCCCCCCGGGTTTTCATATCAAAAAATACTTAAATCGGTTCTTTCCCCGATTATATTTAAAGCTTTTAGAAATGAAAGTGAATTCGATATCTTATTTGACCTAAGAAATATATCGCAATCCGTGCATATTTACACAACCACAACCTAGAAACGTTTTACCAAATTTTTCGATATCAAACCCGTAAGGGGGTGTAACCTTACGGGTTCGATATCGAAAAATTTGGAAAAACCTTTCTAGGCGCTTATATACAAAGTCCGCAGAAGTAAAATTGCTTTGATAGCTCGACATGTCTAAAAGATTTAACGAAATTCGTGAAAGTGTGGAAAAAAAAAGCTTTTCACGGAAATTTTTTTTACTCCACCTTTGTACGCCAATGAAAATTTGAACTTATTTTTTGCTTTAATTAATCTAGTATAGCACACACATCTTTTCAACTTTCTTTTTCTGAGATATGAACAACCACCCCCACCACCATGCCTTGCTACTACTATCAAAAATTTTATTTTTCTGGGGTGTCTCTATAGTGGCTCTATACAGGTTTCTTTCCTTTGCGGTATTCGAGACATAAAAATCAGATTTTTTCATTTCCACCCCTCCTACAATCACCCCCTACAACCACACCCTGAAAATTTTTCTCCGCTAGAGGTCTACTGGTCCTAACACCTGTAAAATTTTCAAGATCATATTTGGTACGGTTCTTGAGATATAAAAATGTATTATTTTTAAAATGGCTGTCCTCCCACTTCCGCGCTTCACCTCCACCCCTCAAAAATTCTACATTTACTAGACTCCACTTGTAATTCTGTATACAGAATCCAAATTTTATCTTCCTGGTACAATTCGTTCGGAAGATATTGTAATCCAAAGTTTTTCAACTCCCCACCACCACCTACCACCCACTTACAAATTTTAATCCTTTTCTAATCTCCTAGTATATCTTCAGACAAATAAAGTTTCAACCTTCTGACATGAATCGTTCAGGAGATATGGATTTTAGAATGTTTCAATCTCAGCTTTCAAGCATTTTGTACGCATTTTTACCTGTTACTTCTAAAATGTTAATCGTAACTCATACATATGTATGCAGCTTTTGTAGGTAATAATACGGCTCATAAAAAAATAAAATTAAAATGACAGTTTTATAATGGGGTTTTCTGAGAAAAACTACATTGATCACTGAATTTTTAGGGTTGACGTAGCAAAAATCTGTGTTTTCGAGTAAATATCTCAAGATTGGGTGCAGTTACAATTTAGACTGTTACATCAAATGAAAGGTAATTCGATTGCCTAAAAAACGAGTTATAACACTTTGCCTTGTGATTATTCGTTTTCAAGATTTAAGGTTTTAAGTGAGTGAGGGTACCGGTCAAAAACACTTTTCTTAACCACCCTGTATCTCCACTAATATTGAAAATTGACCCACCCTGTAGAACAATTTTTTTCTCCAAATATTTAAAGGAATAACCCATTACAAGGTGGCACACGGAATGCCAAACACCCTGAATATTTAATTTCGTCCGAGCGAACGAACATCAAAGTTGTGTGCCTCGATTAAAAGTATAAAAGATTTATTTCGTTATACTTCGATTAAATTAGGTAAAATGAACTCGATTTTCGTTTTAAGAAAACTTGTCTCGAACATAAATTAAATCACGCTCCAGTGATCATAATCAAATTGACTTCTTCAACAACAAAAACCAAGGACTCGAAATCCGCCTTGAGAAAATCATAATTTCGCGCATCAGTAGAACAAATCCAATCAAGCCATAAATTTCTACATTTTACCATTTTTTTTTTTTTCACGTTAGTCCATGTATAGGAGAAAATTGGAAAAGTTTCTTTCATTATAATTTTTTTGGGGTCGATTAAGTTCAAAGAATGCGAAAAATATGTAAATTACATTATATAAGTATGTATGTGAAAGATCGTCCTTTTAATTAAAAAGGCTCAGTTCACAATAAAACCTCCACAATGATGAACACATGCTGCATAAAAGCTTACTTCGGAGTCATGTTAGATATTTTTCCACAATTGCGAGATAGATGCAGGTATTTGTTCATGTCCTTTAACTTTCACAAACTATATACGGACAAATAAAAAATAAGTAGGAGGGAAAAAATATAATTTGTTCTTTCCCCCGACATTTGGTGTGTATAGTATAAGATTAGAGGTGGATATACGATGAAAATAAAATTGTTGAGTGCAGTTTAGTTGTGTACTTCACAACTAGTCATTCACTTTAAAGAGTTAGTTCAGTGAAGTACTTGAATTGAAGTGTTCATTTCATCTCTTTTCTTCTCTAACCAGTCGTTCAGTAGTCACTCACTAGTCAGTCAGTCACTCAGTTGTTCAACTATGGTGTGTGCTGGTTGGCTTCTCTAAACAGCCATTCGCTCAGTCAGCCATTCACTCAATCAGTTGCGCTTGTGGGTTGGGGAAATAGGAAGAAGAGCGTTGTATAAGTGTACAGTTACTCTTTCTTATAATGAAATGTCATGGAATTCTTTTCGAACCGCGTATACATATATTCACGCAATGCAAATTACCACACGCATATGAAATGAATATGAATGTAATATATGATAAGCCACTGAGAGAGAAGAGCTGATACTTTGTGAAGGATAAAGTTCGGTTTTCGCTGTGTGTTTTTGAAGGCGAAACGAGAAGATTAATGGAGAATGGAAGTGGGGGGATGAGCATTTTTCTAATAAATCATGTTTCATATCTCAAGAACAGTTTAAGATAGATGCTTAAAATTTTTACAAGTAGGCCCAATAGACTCCTAGCATAGGAAAAAATTTGGGGGTGGTGTGTAAAGGGTGAGAGTGGGGGAGTAGAGGTGAGGGTGGGGGAGCGTAGAAAAGAAAAAGTTCCGATTTTTATATCTCGAGAAGCTTTAATTATCAAAAGCTGAAACTTGGTATGTAGGTAGAGCTTTAGTAGTGGCATGTTGTAAAAATATATTTTCTTATAGTGGCAGTATAGTACAGGGGTGGGGGTGTTTTCCTATCTATAGAACAGTTTATGATAGAAAGTTGAACATCGGTATGTAAATCAAATAGAAAAGTAATTAAGTTTAAAAGAAATTACAAATATCTATTAGCGTTCCGAAGGAGGGAAAAATGATCAAGTGATCATCATCAGTGAAAGAAGCATTATTTTGCTGCACTACCTACAATAGAAACAAAATTGAAATTGGAGTTTTTTTTAATACGTAAATATATAGATTTTATTTTCTTTTCTAGTTTTGATTTTATATTATGGGATGCAAATATTTTCACGATTTTCGTCATATCTCTTAGGACTTTTAAAACATTGAATTCATTTTTAGTTTACGAATTTTTCACATAAATGCCTAGAAAGTATTTTCAGGTTTTTTTTTAATTCGACCCGTAAGAGGGTGTAAAGGAGTTGAATACATTTTCACGAATTCAGCCATATCCCTCAGGTTTTTATTAGATATCGAATAACTATTTACTTTTACGTTTTCATAATTTTTTCCTTTTCAATCCCTAAGAGGGCATAAAAGGCTTGAACACGTTTTCACGAATTCCGTCGCATCTCGTAGCAGTGATAAGACTTTGAATTGGTTTTTACTTCCTCGGGCTTTCTTTATATTTATATAAAAACATCTTTCGATTCACGATTTTTGGATATTCAACCCAATTCTCTTAGGTTTGAGGAGATACTAAATTGGCTTTAGTTTAAGTATAGTTTTTCTATAATAGCCTACAAACCAACTTTATGATATCCATCCGCTAAGGTCGTGTAAAGGGGTTGCATACATATCCATAAATTCCTAAACATTTCTTAGATCTGATGAGATATCAAATTTATTTTTACTTTCAAGGCTTCCTATATAATCGCCAAAATGTTAATTTCCGATGTTTTAGATATTCAACCCTGTAAGGGTTTGATTTGATTTGATTTTTATTTCTACGAACTTTTTGTATAATCGCCTACAAGCCCATTTCACGATTTTTTGATATTCAAACCCCAAGTGCTGTAAAGGGGTTGCATATATTTTCATAATTTTTGCCATCCTTTAGTTCTGATGAGATACTCGTATATAATTGATTATTACTTCTACGGGCATTTCATGTAATGGTATAAACCGAATTTCACAATTTTTCGAAATTACACCCCTAAGTGGATGTAATTCGTTATATATCTCTAAATCGTCATGTCTCAATTCATCATATCTCTTAAGTCTGATGATGCAACAAACTTCATATTTCTTCTATGGGCTTTTAGTTTAAATAATGAAGTTCGAGTCTTTTACACTGACTTTTTATATGTTTAATTGGCAAATAATCTATATTTTACATATTTATACATCTATTCTTAGAACAAAGTTAACTTTCCAAAAAAAAACTACTAATCTCGAAACAAATGATGTTACACTCCGAGCTTGACCGCGTCCCGGAGTATGACCAAATTACGTTATTCATGTGCTATACAGTCAGACAAAAAAGTTTCCGTACACCCCCTATTTTATGAAAAAAATGATGTATCTTCATTAATAACAGGAGTTTCTATATGAGTTTTACCACAACTATTCTCCAGTTGTTATACAATCCATATGAAAAAAAATATAAAATTATTCAATTCATTTTTCTAGAAAAAACAATTCATAATCAAACGAATAGTTAAAAAAACGACAAAAAAGTCTCCGTACAGCTTGCCGTCCCGTTATAACAGCTCGCCTTTTCTCTAGTCTAGTGTAAGTAAATGGTCAATACAAGTGAAATCAGTGTCTAGGAAGGATTGTTTTCGAATTATAGTGTATTTAATTTTTATGATTCACGAAAATGAGTTCCAATAAGTGCGAGATTTCAACTGATATTAAAAAAGTGGTTGTTAAGCAACATAAAGAATGAAAATCGCTACGGGAAATAGGAAAGTTCATTGGAAAAACATACTGCAGTCACGATCGGCTGCAAGCCAATCGTATAATACTCTAGATGAATACTGAACTCCGATTTATATTGTAGTTTAGGATAAAATAGAATTACGTGTGTGCATGTTGTATATCCTTTATTAAGGACTGCCATTAGATTGCTACTCAAACCTAAGAGACCATATTCAGTGTTTAATTTCATATCTTAAACTGGGTAAGTCATCGAACAAAAATGTCCTTTTTGAAGGACTTTCACATGGGAGGTGCAGGAAGGACTCACTCGATTTCTTACATATTTATCCTTTTCCTTGGAACCATTTAAAAATTAATGTGAACAAAATTTCAAATTCGTAGCTTGAAGCGTTCAAAAGTTATCGAAAAATATTGTTGAACGCGTGTCTTAAGGACATTTTGTATGGCAGCTACCAGAAGGAGTAAAAGGATTTCGCTGATTAGTAAACCCGAACTTCGTTTTTACTCAAAACTAATTTGTACAAAATTTCCAATTCATAGCTAAAAGATTACTTGAGTTATAGTAAGTTCCGTAAATTAAGTGAAGACGTTTTGACAGGATATTTGTATGGCAGCTACAGGAAGGACTAATAGGATTTTCTTCATAATCATACATTTAGCTCCAACTATTGAAAAAATAACACATACTAAATTTCAAAGACGTAGCTTAAACTCTTCTGAAGTTATCGGCCAATATTCTTAAACACGTGTTGTAAGGACATTTTGTATGGCAGCTACCCGAAGGAGTAATAGGATTTCGCTGACTAGTAAAGTTGAACTTTCTTTTCACTCAAAACCAATTTGTACAAAATTTCGAATTCGTAGCTAAAAGATTACTTGAATTATAGTGAGTTTCGTAAATTAAGTGAATACATTTTGACAGGATATTTGTATGGCAGCTACACGAAGGACTAACAGGATTTTCTTCATAATCATATATTTAACTCCAACTACTGAAAAAATAACACATACAAAATTTCAATGTCGTAGCTTAAACCCTTCTGAAGCTATCGACCAATATTCTTGAACACGTGTTTTAAGGACATTTTGTATGGCAGCTACCCGAAGGAGTAGGACGATTTTGCCCGTTAACGAACTTAGCCTTACAAATTCAACCAAACATCCAGATTCAAAATTTCATGATCCTAGGTGAAGGCGTTCTTGAGTTATCGTGCTAACGGACGGACGGACGGACGTCAAGCGGATTTGAGGTTTTTGGCCACAAATAAACAAAAAATAATATATAACTTTTTTTCGTCCGAGGCTTGGTTCTATGCGTTACAAACTTTTGGGCTGGATTAAACTTATAATACTCTATATGATTTCATCTAGAGTATAAACACATTCCACAGTGCAATACATATTAAACAAATTCAAAATTGAAGGTTCGATCGCAAATAAACGTCGTTCAGGGCGACCAACAATAATTAATGAACGTGTAGAACGACGAATCTTGCAAGAGGTTCGTCAAAATCCAAGATTGTCCGCTCACAAAATTGGAAATGATGTAAGAAATGAGTTTTCCATTTCAATTAGTGACGAAACTATAAAAAAACGTTTTGAGAAAAAATGGGTATCATGGACGTATTGCCAGGAAAAAAACTTTGATTTCTCAACAAAACCGCCTGAAAAGATTGAAGTTCGCTAAAGAGCATTTGAATAAACCTCAAAGCTTCTGGAATAGTGTAATTTTTACTGACGAGAGTAAATTCGAGGTTTTTGGATCAAAAGTTGGAAAAGTATGGCGTAAACCAAACACAGCAATGAATGTTGAGAATCTCGCGCCCACAGAGGTGGAGGTGGCAACGTCATGGTGTGGGGGTGTATGTCGAGCTCTGGTACCGGAAATAGGAGCTTTATTGAATCAACAATGGATCGTTTTATGTATCTAAACATTTTAAAAGCCAATTTGAAAGAAAGCGCCAGAAACTTGGGTCTTGGCGCTTCATTTATCTTTCAACAAGACAATGACCCAAAACATAAATCCCACATTGTGCGGGAATGGTTGCTGTACAATGTCCGGAATCAACTCCATACTCCACCACAATCGCCAGACCTAAACCCCATAGAGCACCTATGGGAAGAATTGGGACGAAGGATCAGAAAATATTCCTATAAAAACAAAACCCAATTGAAAGAAAAACTTCAGGAGGAATGGAATAAAATAACTTCTACAGTAACTAAAAAACTGGTTGATTCTATGCAACGCCGGCTGCAAGCAGTTATTAAAGCCAAGGGATATCCTACCAAGTACTAAGCCAGCGACGTTTCTACCAACAGGTAACTATAACGTGAAAAACAGCCTACTGTACGGAGACTTTTTTGTCTATGGATTTGCTCATGATTATATGTTTCTTTTGTTTCTTCCAGAAATATGAATTAAAACACCTTTTTTGTAGTGTGTGTGCATTAAATATTAACTGGACAATTCATTTGCTAAATTTCAGAAATATATGTTTCTTATTTCCAATGCTATATACTTTTATTCCCGAAGGTTATAGGTGTACGGAGACTTTTTTGTCTGACTGTATGTGGCAGTGGCATAAGCATTTTAGCGCGACCCCATTTTAATCGTTTCCCGAACTTTGACCCGGAAAATAATAAAGTTTCGCCAAGACTACTGACAGATTTTTTTTCACACTTCGAATTGAACTGCAGTTCATCAAAATGACTGAGTTACTTCACTTACTCACTTCAATGAAGTGTTCTTTTAATGAACTTCACTTGTGAACGACCCATCTCTACTTCAGAACCATTTGATACTGGTATATCGCCATCGAATTTTTACTGAAGACACGTTATGTTAAGCTTAGTTGTGCTATAGATTTTTGAAAGAAGGGTTGTGATGGTAAGTCTTCTGATTTGCAAAAAAAGGTGTCATATGCCAATAACATAAAAAGACATTTTTTATAGCCAGTCAAGGACGTACTAGAGTGTCAAAAAGATTAACACTAACGGCTTATACTAAATATTTTAAATTTTGCATTTGTATGTAGAAATGGAAGGAAAATGTAAAAAAAAATGCCAAGATAGGTTTCTTAATTAGTTACATACCTCCTTATGATAGACAATCAAAGTGTACCTAGTGTTACCTAACACATCAAGGGAAGTGTACCAATTTGGTCAAAACTAATTTCAATCTAATTGTTGTCCTCGATTATTGAAATAACAAAAAAAAATTAATAGTTTTTTTTAACAGGGGCCATTTTATCGAATATTAAACCCTTAATCGTTACGAGTTTTCACTTATTACCTGCAAAATGGTAAAATACAGGTCATACAACTGCAACTTTAGCATGAAATAATATACCACATAAAAATAGTAAAATAATACTTTAATAATGAACCTCCATTATTAAAATGTTAAGTTACTTCAATCACAGAATTCCTGGGGTTTAAGTAGGAAAAAATTGCCTCAATATCAGGTACACCTATTTTGACTATTAAATCGAAAAACAAGCTATAACGTGATGATATGTTGTTATTAGTTTTGAAGATACAACAAACACGAGATAAGATTAAGGTCAGTTCGGGAAGACTTTCCTTACAGGGTGGTAATCTCCGCGAATATTTTTTATCAAAGAATCACCTGACCAAGTTCCGAAGTGCTCCCAAGATATAATAAAAGTCTCAAATTCACTTTAATTTGATCAACTCCTGACTGGCTATATGTCAGCCGAACGCATCATACTTTCCAAAAGTGGTTTATTTTTGAAAACTGCTGCATGTTTGTGAAAAAAATTGCGAACAGCTCAGCTTAGACGCTATGGTTCTATTTAATTCCGAATGTGATGCAACAGTCTCAAACTACGTTGAGTGCGAGTGATGCTTACTATAATTGGGATGTAAGGTGCCATAAATTTAAACAATGAACAATGCTGAGGTTTTTGATAAAAAAAAATAAATAAACAAATAAAATACGTCCATTTTGATAGTATTTCTGAGGAAACGAATTATTCTTTCACTTTCACTTATTAATAATAGAAAAATGTTTAATATAAATTAATAACAATTACAAATTGGGTTTCAGTTGAATGATCGACCAATGCCACTGCAAATTAATTTTAAACATTCCAGACAATTCCAGAGTTTCCAGGTCAATTTTTCTTTCCAGGAAATTTAAAAATTAATTTATTATGTAGAGAGCATATCGACGCTTGAAACACAAAAAAAGAGAGCCAAAGAATAACAACAATTATTTGAAAAATGACTGAAAGTGAAGAAACCTGATATATGCTTAATTCTAGTGGAGGGCTCACAAATCGGGACACAGTCAGAGTGCGAATTTCGTGTGAAACCGACTAGGCTTGGGAAAGTGCAGGACCACCTTTAAATTTCTTAGCGAAACAGGGTGGTACAAGTGTGCCTCTTTTTTGGCCTAACTGCCCTTTCACTAATGGTAGCACCTTTTATCATTCATCATCAAGACGTGTGTTGCGTCGTCCAAAGAAATACATGGAGACAAATAAACGAGAAGAAAATTCAAAAAGTAAATTAGTCTTGGCGACATAATAGGTTATCGCCCAGTACAATATGCGACGGTTGGAGGTTATTAACATTGTGATTGTCAAGATGTGCAGTCCAGAAAAGATGCCGGTTTGGCATTCTCTTGTTAATCTCCGCCAAATTCAGCAGCAGAAGACCGAAAAAATTCCAACGACTGAAAAATACTTTTTTCAACATAACACATCTGTACTTCAGCGGAATTCGAGCGGCACTCTTTTCCCATTTCACTACTGAAACATGCATATCTCGAGCTGGCCATTTTGGGAACTAACTGAATTACATTATCACTAAGTAATTTAACAGCGAATATCGGTACTCCAATTGTACTGAAATTAAGTAGAGTATAGAAAAAATGTTGGGATTTCCCCACAGTACTGAATTATTTTTTACAATAAAAAATTAGAATTTTTTTTTCACCCGTTGAAAGTGTATGAACATGTTAGGTTAAGATTTTTTATAAAAACGATTTTTAAGTGGTAGATGTTAGATACTTCTTGGAACATATCTTATTCCCTTGTTTTGATAAACCTTCAACAGTGGCTATTTAGACAAGGTGAAAAAATATTCTCCACACAAACTATAAAGCAAGATATCGATATCTCTTCAGCGTTATGAAATGTTTGCTCCTTCTGCGGCTTCCACAAATACTATTTGCTGTTAGCGTTATACAACTTATACCCAATCATGTATCAATTAATGATCGTATAAAAAAATAAATTGTTTTTCATACATGTTATTTAGTTACGTTATACTTTTTAGCTTTTTTAATTTTAAATCTATACTTTATAGCTCTATCCGCATAAAAGGATCTGAGAGATTGCAAAATAAGCAAAGAGGAACAAACATACATCGCAACAGAATATCAGACCCAACAACACTAAGACATAAAAAGGCCACCAAAATACGCTTAAAAAGCAATCATCAACAATGAAGAAACGCGACACAGATTTATGACTCATAAAAACGAAAAGCGGGAGTCGCTTTAAAGTGGCTACCCGTTGTGTACCCGAAGTAAGCATAACATCACCACCATCCGAAAATGATAAGTATTCTCCATCAATAGTTGGTCAGGCGTTTTTAGATGCAGCGGATACGGCAACAACACCCACAGCGGCAGCATTGGCAGCATTGGCATCAGCAACATCAGCTGCTGATACAGCAGCAACAGCGGCTGGTGAAACGGCCCGAACCCCATCAGCCGAATCATCAACCACATCAGTTAGCTATAGCAATAATCCAAATACGACAAGAAGTTGGCCTGTCATTTATCGAAATCCCCAGCAATATGATTACGAAGCGCTTTACGTTTTAAACAATAATAACAATTATTCGAGTACCGACGAGCTATCAAATGAAAAGTACATAGATACAAATGTTTATGAAAGGGCTCGCAGCCATAGTGTTTTTCATAGTTATAAAATGCAAACACAAACTCAAACGCCCGCTAATAATACCAGTGATAATGAACATAATTCAAATGGCTGTTGTAACGTATGCTCTACACCAACCCCAGTTATTTTTCTATTCGTAACGTTATTGATGACAACCAGTGCAACGGCTATGTTATGTGCTGCTATTATGACCGATCATTGGGAACACGTTACCTGGGATCGAGCTAGTTTAGATAAGATGACAAATGATTCGGCAACGCATAGTTTGCATTGGCTTCTAGATGGAAGAGTTGCACGGCTTCCGCTTAAAAGTAAGTAATCTTAGTAGTTAATTTAAATTTATAATTTCAAGTACCTTATTGCCCCTTATATTCCAGATAGGTTTGCACTCTTATATAGACGAATACCTCTATTATTACGGAGGGGCGTTGATTGGCGTCACAAAATCAATCCGTGTCCGAAGAGGACCGTGTGATCAAGCCCCCGCGGCAGGTGCGCACGTTAAACCCGTACAAGACTTTACTGCCCCTTCTATTCCATTTTTGAGTTGGCCAGAGTATAGAAAAATTAATATTTGAATATCCATCCCCAATACAGCCGTGCAACAATTTTAAGAGAGCTGAGGGGAGAATTCTTTGTTTTACGTAAACGAACCTAGAAGGTTTTTATCTCAGCATAACATTATCTGCGAGAAAAGAAGATTTAGTCGGAAGAGTTGATGATCCTTCAGATTTATTGTAATGATCTGGTAACAAAGCTTGATTTAAGTTAAAATTTCGCATGTACTACTCGTACTCGTTAATTGATTCCATGGGTAACAGAACAAACATTAGATTCTTACGAAACGATTTAAAACATCATCCCGCGCCACACTGATTTTATCGAAACCCTACTAGGTAAGATTTTAATGCATTTTGGTATCACACTTAATTGCTCTCTGCGAGGCACATGTTTTCAGCCGTCTTCTAGCCAAGCCTGAATAGTGCGCAAAATCTTCATTTAAAAAACAGTATAGTAGTGAAATCGTCGAAATGTTTGTCGTGAGTTCTGTAGAACCACATCATATTTCGATAAACATACCGCAGTCACGATAGGCAGCAAATCAATCGTATGATACACTTGATGAAATACTGATATCCGATTTGTATTGTAGTTAGAGATAAGACATTATCCCCTTTTAAGGACTCTTGTTCGATTTCTAATCTCTTTTCGAGGACTTTCATATAGGGGTTGCAGAAGGACTCACTCGATTTAGTAATCACCTTACCTGAAATCATTGAAAAATTATTGTGTACAAAATTTTAAATTCATAACTTAAAGCGTTGCGAAGTTATTGGGCAATATTTGTGTTTCAAGGACTTTTGTATTAGAGTCACCCGAAAAAGTTAATTGATTTCGCTCAGTAGCAAGTACGACCTTACTTTTAGCTCAAAAGTCATTCCTATAAAATTTTGACTATAGGCAGCTATAGCTCAATGATTTCTCGAGTTATAGTGGGTTCCGAAAGAGCAATACAACGATGGATCTCGCTGACTAATGAACTAGATCACAATTTCACCTCAAAACTAACTAATAATATAAAATTTCGAAGTCGTGGTTAAGTAATTTCTTGAGTTATAGTGAGTATCGTAAATTCAGTGAAGACATTTTATCGAAACATTTTATCAGAACAAAGAACTAATCATCCGATTTTCTTCATATCCGTATCTTTATCTGCAACTATTGGAAAATTAAAGAACTCTGAAGTCATCGACAGTATTGGTAAGCACGGTGTCGTACAAAAGTCCTCAAAGACAAAAGGACTAGGCAGCTAGCCGAACGAATAGGAAATAACTTTTTTTTCGTTTGTGGTTCCGTGCTATGCGTTACAAACTTTTAGCCTGGATTAAACTTACAATCCTCTACCAATTTCATCTAAATCAACTTTGTTGCGGAGCCTCGATAAGAGAAAAGCTTAAATCGAATCCATGGGCACCAGGGTTTCACGAAGTGGCTCACCCCAATACAACCAAGTGGATTTTATCGAATTGGACCTACTTGAAAACCCCATGTTACCATGGATGCTGAAAAATGAACCGCAAAATCTTTAAAAAATTATAGAATAACTAAAGATTACTGTATAATACATTCAGTTCAAGCCACGAATCGGAATGTCCTAAGAAATATCTCCAATGAAAGAAACAGATATAGCAGAAAGTTGGCTTATTTGTTCTACGTCCAGAAAGAAGAAAGTTGGCTTATTTGTTACACGTCCGAAAACTAATGGCTAAAACTACGTGATTGCAGATTTCCTAATACCCACTAAAAACGAAAAAGGCTGTTTTTTCGAAAAAATACCCGAGATTTTTTCAAATCCTGATTGGATCCGCCAGGATTTTGATCATGCCTTAAAAGTTTCGACAGTTGTTAGGTTAGGTTAGGTTGAGAAGGGTGGACTGAAGCACTGTGACACAACCCATCACGAGAGATCACTGCGGATCCATTTTGGTCCCCTCGTATAAAACCGGGCTCTAGACAACTGATTCCAAATATTGTTCTTCTTTATGAAGAGAGTAGTTCTCCATAGAGGAATCATCGCAAGTTCTGATAGATCGGTTAAGGAGCATTTTCCCAAGTACCGATACCTGGTACGTGCCAGACTTTCACATTCACACACTAGATGCTCCAGTGTCGATTCAGCATTCTCGGCACCACAGCGACACAGATCCGCCAAGGGTATTCCCAGTATTTCTCCATGTCTCCCAAAGGGACAGTGTCCCGTTAGAACCCCTATAAGTTGTCTACAAATGTCCCTGCCCAGAGATAAAATGAAGCTAGAGTTCCTCCTATCAAGTTTCAGCCAGCAGATTCTTGCTTGCCGGCAACCCGAGCGATTCACCAAAGCCCCCTCCATCTGTCTCAGCGCTTCAATATCAATCATTCTCTTTACACATTCAATGGGACATCGAACCGATTCGTCGGCCAGCTCTATGCTAATCTCCGACCCCCTTCTGGCGAGCTCGTCTGCCTTTTCATTTCCAGGGAAGTCACTGTGACCAGGAATCCAACCAATCTTCGACAGTTGTTACTTCGCATCCATTGCTCTGCTCACAATAATGCCACTAATTGACAGGATTTGGGCACAGGAACAACAGCATGAACTGCTCTTTTTCACAATCATTTTCAAAATAATGACTTAAGTCAATGCAACTAGTGGTAATTCGCAAGAGGGGCCAAGTGCCACGTCTTGCCACTATAATGGTGTCACTAAAAACCATTTTATCGCAATATCCAACTTGGGCTATGGTGCCACAAAAGAAGAATTCGGGTTATTCTGAATGCAGTTCTTGACTGAAATCATCGAGAATAGTTATGATGTACTTGTACGACCGCTACTACAACACAACAATTTTATTGAATAAAATGGTACTAGATCTTCTTTGGCCCTTCCTTTGGGATTTTCCTTAGGGTATATGGTTCAAACTCAGTGCTAACCTATGTACAGAGCTCCTCCCCAAGATTCGATACTGGACTATCGCATTTATAGAAGTTTCTTCTTCATTAATCGTTTACATCTTTTTCGTGGTCGACTCGTTAGGAAGCTTCCTTTCAGTAAAGAACCCATATGGAAATCTTATGCGGTATCGTACTATGGATATGATTAATCTATTGCCAATCGATTAATCGACCATCTTCCAAGAGTTAAACCAGTATAATAACACAGATTTGACGCAAGGGTCAAACGCTCGAAATGTTATTTAAGTGGATATCATTTATCCTCCAGAAAAGTTTAAGAATGCTGAAGGACTAGCAAGCTTTATTGATGTGATTGAACACCATGCTGGTAAATGATAATATTTCTACATACACCTCCTCTACGACATTTTTGTATTTCTTAGTTCTGTCTATCTTCAAAAGAAAATTTGACTCTTAGTTACATCTATATGATATAAGGCAGACGACACGACGTCAGCACAACCGTCTGTTTTGCACAGAAAATGAAGTGCACTTCCAAAGATATTTTCAAGCACGTAGTTTTAGCTTATTTCACAGGTTACATTGATGATCAGGTAGAGTTCACTTGCTTTAGGAGTTAGACAGCTATGTACTTTTACTGCAGCGCTCGTATGATTTACGTTGCAACGTTAAAAATTCCGTCGTCGATGAACGTCGCAAAGACCAGTTTGGAAGGATGAAATACTTCGTTTTTGAGTACACTGAAAATATTTAAAATATATGTCACTACCATAAAACACCTTTTATATTTTGCAAGTAACACCGATTCAAACCTTGTCAATACCCAGTAGGGTTTAAAGCAAACATCGCGTCAGCTTGAATATAGTAGCAAAATAATGAAAACGTCGGTAAAACTAGCGTCGAACGACGGATTATACCGATTAACATCGAAATAAGGAATCATTCAAAAGCTTTCCTCTATCTCTATTATCGCTATCAAATTGAATATTTTAACACAAATAAATTGTTCTCAAACAATAAATTCATACGAGCACAGGACAGGCACATAGCTATGAATATGTTAGCTCTACAGAATACCCTAAAAAAGAAACGAATTAGATTTATTTGAATAGTGATAGTTAAAAATTACCTTCATTATCTGTCAACCACCCAAATTTCTAATTATAACTGAATTTGTCCTTTAAACTAATTGTTCAATTATTTATTTTTTCTGTTTTTTCCAGGCCATGGTAATCGTGGTGGTGTTTTCCTAGTTCCAATGCACGGTGGAATCTGGACGTTGTGTATCGATTTAACCGAATACGATACACGATTATTAGGACGTGTAGGCTTTCCACGTGTCGCACCTTGCGTTAATTATTTGGCTGGTGCCATGGAAAATGCAAGAGGCGAAGAACAACGAAATGATTGGCAACATAGTGAGTTCCAGGCCTCATTACAACCGCATTTAAGTAGGTACAACATAAGTGTGAAAAAAATTTCCAGATCCATAGAAAATTTATTAGGCTTTTTTTATTATTTTATGATCAAATAGATGGAAATTGAAGACGCAATCAGAACAACCCAAACTAAAAGAAAAATCCAAAATTTTAATGTCACTATCGAAAAAGTAAAGTTGCCGATTTAGTACACAAATAAGAAATAGTGTTGAGAGACCCATTCGAAATATTTTCTTGTAAATTTAGATTTTTCTTGTTTTCTCCGACTGTACAATCAGTTAATACTTTTCAACTTCGAATCAGTTGTACTGAATGCGGCTTATTTAAGCACAAAACACAATTAGTTCATTTTGACACATTAAATTAATAACGTATGAGCGACACTGGTAATATTTCACATTTGTTGTATGTACTACCAAAGCATATGCCATCTAATAAATCATTGCACTTTTCTATTCACACGCATCACTCTCAAACACACACTTGCTTTTTTCACTGCATCATTTAAATATGATCATACCCGTAAGAAAAACTTTGCAGAATAAAAATTATTTGAACAGTGATATTGAATCATTTGCAGAATAATTGTTTCAAATTCTTCAATCAGACAGGTAATTATAAGCTACTACTTTCAACATAAGCTAATATTACGTTATTACAAGTTCTTAATTATACACTAATTATAAGAGTAAGGTCACGTAACAACGCCCACTCCACACCACCTACCTTCAATCTTTTAACTTCCAAACTTTTTGCCAAAAATTTTGACAATGCTTTTTACAGTGGTCAAAATTTTGGTTAGACGCGGTACCGCGTCGCTGGCATTGAAAACGTGTTAAAAAGTGATTTTCGGAAATTTTACTTCTACGATGAACCCTTTTTTCTCTTAAACCGTTCATCCGATTGATTATTACAATTTTGTAGGATTATTCAGGTAGCTGAATCTAAAGATCGGGTGACAATCTTATTAAAAAATATTTATTTAAACTGATTTTATGGCAGCTTGAAAAATCGATACTATCCTGACGTGCTTGAAAAACTAAAACATGATTTAGGTTATAGTTTGAAATTCCCGCTGGCCACCAAATGATCTCAGGATTGCCACGAACAAACTTTAAAAAAAATTAATTGAAAACTAAAAATGTAACTTTTTTTGAAACTTTTTGCTCGAATTTCGACTTATAGTGCGAATAGTATCATTTTGTTCTTCTATGGCCCGCCCTAATATCTCTTAGGACCGATGAGATATCTAGTTGGTTTTCACTTCAACAGCCTACATGCCCAAATGCCTAAAAGGCGTTTTCGACATTTTCGATATGCACACTCGAAGAGTGTGAAAGGGGAAGGATAGATGCTTAGTCACGCAGACCAAGCCGCTGTTTCCAAAAGCATGAAATTTGAATAGTATATTCGTTTTTTTACAAGGACAGTCAGAAAGTCGAAATTTGCATGCATTACTCTAGAGTCAAAAGTAGGTTGGAGTTTTTAACTGAACGAAATCCCCTGACTCCTGGGATAGTTCTCATACAAAGGGTCCGTAAAACACATGTTTTACAAATATTGTCATATATCTTAACAACACCTTAAGCTGGGGATATTAAATTTAATATACATTAAAAAGAAGAGTGTGCTACTATGATATTTTGAAAGCTTAATCTATATGAAACTTCTGGAAATTAGTTCGAGTTATGACTTATAATCGAACCAGAAAAATTCCATCTACTGTAAATTGGGAGATCAAAAATTGTAAAAATTATGAAAATCAATCTCACTAACCGGAATTGTTTTACAATACAAGTAGTATTTTTATGGTTCAGTTTGTCGGGATTGTCAAGACAGTCATGCCGTTTTTGGTCAATGCACTTCTATCGCACCCCGACCTTAACAGCTCCCGTACTTTACTCCGAAAAATAATAAAGTTGAGGTCAGACTCATGCCGTTCTTGGTCAAAAATGTGCGCACCAAGAGCGCTGTGTGAGCGCATTGGGCCTTATTCTGCGCACGCTGTTACGCAATCTTCTAATAACTTCCAAGTAGAATGCCTGGCTGAACGTCTGACCTGGTGGAACAAATTCCAAATGGACAATCACTCTCACATCGAAGAAACAAATGAGCATTATCGTGATGTTTAACCTCACTTGACGTGCCTTTTTTGGACGAGGCGACGATGAAATCCACCACTGGTTTGATTGCTGCTTCATTTCGGGGTCGCTTGGTACATTCACCACATCTCGTCACCAGTAATGATCTTCGAAAAAAATCTGGGTCGATTTGAAATTGTTCTTTTAAGGCATGACATGCTGACGCTCTTTTTGTTAATCAATCAAGAACCGTTGCACAAAATTTCTAGCGACCCTTCTCATTTCCATATGTTCTATTAGAATTCGCTCGACCGAGCTCCAACTCACTCCAGACTAGAGCTGGGTCGTTCACGAGTTCAGTTCAATGACTAGTTGCGAGGTACTTCACTGAAATGAACTGTTTTGCCCATCTCTACGCTAGAGAAACTTTGGATTTCCTCGATCGTACGTCGTCGATCGAGGAAGCACAATTTCGCTGATCTTTTGAAGATTTGCGTCCGTTCGAAAAGTTGAAAAGCGCCAAAAACAAGGTTGATCATCGATCGTGATTTCTCCTTTGTTAAACCAGGAAAATCACTCATAGATTTAAGTTCTATTCATAGCAGCATCCTTATAAGCTGGTACGAGGGGGTGGGGCTTTTCCCGAGCAGGAAGCAAAATTTCACAGCAACGTGTCACGTGCTCACGTGTCGTCTTCCATGAAAAAATAGTCGACTAGGTGAATGAGCTCTTACGAAAAAATTCACTAAGGGCATAGAGATATATATACTAAAGATGACAAGCAGAAATTGAGTTGAAGGCGGACGTCGTCGCATTCACTTACACGCAAAACAACAACAATTGATATAACGAGCCTGTTTTGTCTCACTTCTCTGGCTTCAAAGCGCTTTATACAAAGCCGGTGGCTTGTCGTCTCCAGTATCTCTATGACTAAGGGCAGTCACAACCTTACACAGCAACGCCGCTTGGTACACTCACTTAGGAAAGGCTTTGCCTAACTATCTCCTAGCGGCAGCAGCGCTCTCCGGTTATTTTTGGATACTCCTTCCTAAATCACTAACACTTTGTATTGTACTTTGGTTCGCTCAATCCTTAAGTATGTCAGCTTCATTCTACTATGGTATACAAATAAAAAGGATTGAGTTACGAAAACGACGATTTTTATGGTCTGCCATATTTGGGCGTCTTCCTTGGTATTTTTGAGTCTCCCTTGATCTGAGCCTTTACGTCTTGCACCATACTGCAATCGATTACAGCTTCTTTCATGGGCAAGGTATTGTGTGGGGGAATTGTCTCCTCACTCCTGCTCCGAGCTTTTAATGTCCCTGCTCGATCTTCGAGGAAACTTGTTGTTCTTCGTACTCGCAACGCCCAACAAATTATGAACATTACTTTTTTATCGCGACTTTTCAATCAAAATTACGGGAAAATTAATTTTACCTTATTATTTTTTAATAATGAAAAAACTATGATAAACCTGAAATTTCAGCAAAATTTGCTTCCCTCAAATTTCTATTTTCACATTTCAGGGCAAGTAGATCTCTCCAAAAAAAAGTCCGTCTGTCCACCGTATATGCAGTACGCAAACGCGTTTGAAAAAACTCACAAATCATTTGAGCTATTTAGGTCATATTTTTTACTGAGTATACTGGCTTGACTCCTTAGTGAACATATTTTGGATGGTAGGGATGTGAGGAGGAAGGGTTGGGCGAAGCGTGTAAAATGCCAAAATTTGGTTTCTACTAGGCTTGTATAGTTCGCGAACAAACTAGTTCGGAAGAGCGTTCCCAGAACTGAAATGAACGAACTAGTTCGCAGTGAGTCCCGTTCCTAGTTCGTTTGTATTCATTCATTGCCGTTTGTAAGTTAGTGGTACAATATACTTGTCCACACTGATGACCTTTTTTATTTTTTTTAGCTCATCACATTCTATCAGGCGACCTTTTGTACTTGTACACTGACGACCTTTTTTTATGGTCATCACATTGTACCACAAGACCCTTTTTTTTGCTTATCACATTGAACCACAATGACGACTACGAGTCTTCACTCTCTTTCTCATCACTGAACTTCAAGTTCATTCTTTCAGTACATTAAGTTCGCGAACTGCTTCCTTGTTTTAGTTCACTAATTCGCGGCTGAAATCGCGCGAACTAGTGAACTAAAAAAACGAACAAGTTTGCGATGGATCGGGAACCGAAAATGATCGGTCACTACAGTGAACTAAAATGCGCAAGCCTAGTTTCTACATCTCAGAACTGGTAAGAACTTGAAACATGGAATTTACACTCAGATGACTTACAATTTGTGTAGAAAATCGTGTATCATATTACCATAAATATTTGAGATCTTGGAATTTAGACAACAAGTAGGCACGATGGACCCCTACCAGAGGAAAACAATTTGGGCGTAACGATGAGGCGGTTCAGGGTGAGAGAAGGTGAAAAGTGTAAGTGGCTGCAAAGAGGTTACATACGTTTACACGAATTCTAACATATCTTTAATATTTTCACTTTCGTAGTTTACATATAAAAATGCCTAAAAATCAATTTCAGGAGTTGTTGATGTTCAACCACTAAGAAAGTTTTAAGTTTTAACGTCCACGGACTTTTTATTTATGTCAATGTCTATACAAAGAAAGACCGATTAATGTTGAAAGTTATATCTTACAAGGCCAGACATTCTATTGACAAAGTTATTATCCAAACAACCTCCTTGTCTCGAAACAACAAGTCTTATAATTTGACCCAAAATCGTAATTGGTGTGTTAAGGGTGCCAGAAGCGTCGGCGTTTCTGTCGTACTTCGACTTAAATTGTTTCCCGGATATTCTCCGAGATAATAAAGTTTGCTCAAACTGCAGTCGGAAACGTGGTTAAAGACGAAATGTAGCACTGGTTGTGTCGATGCAGGCACTCTAAACAACTAACTTTCAATAATCTCCTGAATATTACATTGACACAACCAGTGTTACATTTTGACTGTGACTACGTTCTTGACTTTGACCCAAAATCAAAAGTGATGTTTACGGTTGACAGTGGGATAAGCACTTCTGCCGCACCCCGACCTTAACAGCTTCCCGTACTTTACTCCGAAAAATAATAAAGTTGCGGTCAGACTGTGCAGAATTTTGAAACGGTATGGTATTAAAAACTTTTAAGCTCCAATTTCAATAACTATCAAAAAATAACAACAGTTTTCAGTATTCTTTCTTAATTCTAAATCACAATTCCACCACACAACAATCGGCCATAATATCCTTCATGCCATCATCATTTTCAGGGTGGTCTCCCCTGTCGTCGGCACTGGTAGGGTAGCATTCTAACAACGTCGGATAGACATCATCTAGACATGCCAAGCGTTGGACGCCATCCCAGTAATATGAAGTTTGTAAATGGGTTTCTATTGTGACGATGTCCAAATCGGAAAGAATTTTTCTCACATAACTTATTGGAAAGGGTTTCTAGCCAAGTTTCCTTTGGAGAGTGACTTTCTATTGTCAGAACTTTTATGCTTTTTGTCCTCGGCATTGTTTGGCAAATTTGTAATGCCCATTTTTATATTTATCGGGGCACATGAGTAGTTTGATTTACTCATGTGCCCCGATAAATATAAAAATGGGCATTACAAATTTGTATCACAAGGCCGGAACGTTTTATTACATTTCTGAAATTTAGGTTGGTCCAACCTGGGATAGCCGATTTCCTTTTCAGATAATTCAAACATCGGATGGGGTTTTTTTGTGTCTTTTAATGTAATGCGATATTGTTGAAAGTAAGTAAATTTTCCATCAAATTCAGGCTTCATTTCTATTTTGAACTTATGATAGGCGAAAGTTGGCATATGCATGATATATGTGATATAATGAGTCGTGTTCTTGGCACTGTACCTCTAATGGCCCAACAATAAATATTACGGTACGTTACTACTAAGAATAAAGAAGTAAGAAGCTTTTCAGACTTACAACTCAAATTTCCACCCAAAAATACAAACCAGAAAATGATGAGAAAAGTCGCATTATTCAGGTCCAGACCTTCGGTATTATTTTTAATTTCAAAGGGTTGAATGATATCACTCTTCGCACAAAATTTTATATAAGGACGAATGATGATGAACCTGCAGATTTTTGTGAAGATATTCTGACTGGACGTTAAACCCAACAACGATCTTTTGAGAACGTCTTGGCATTTTAAAAGAGGCATTGAGATTTAAGGACGACAGTGAAAATAGATTGATCATACCTCGAGGAAGACAGAGAAAAACATCAACAGACTAAGAGCTGGAAATCGCAAGGAGACATACGAGGGCGGTTTGATAATGACGTGCAAAAATCGAGTAAACACAATTTTTTCGGGAAAAATTTATTTTATTTTTCAACCTTTTAGCTCGATACACTTAGTCCAGCGTTTTTCCAATTTTTTGATCCCTTCCAAATAATACGATTTGTCCAACCCTTCAAAATAGGCGTTGGTTTCACTTATGACGTCAGTATTCGTGGTAAATCTCTTTCCAGCAAGCCATTTTTTCAAGTCTGGAAATAATAAAAAGTCGCAGGGTGCCAAATCTGGAGAATACTGGGAGGGAGCACTTCGTACCGTAATTCAAACAGTTTTGCCGTTGCAACAGCGTACTTGTGAGCCGGAGCGTTGTCGTGATGAAACAACACTGTTTTCTTCGCCAAATGAGGCCGTTTTTCCTTGATTTCAGCATCCAATCGAACCAACTCAGAATAATATGCTCCCGTTATTGTTTTTCCTTTCTCCAAGTAGTCGGTGAATATTATTCCATTGGAATCCCAAAAAACTGTCGCCATAACCTTTCCAGCTGATGTAACGGTTTTTGCCTTCTTCGGTGCGCTTGAACCGGCTTCCATCCATTGTTTCGACTGTTCTTTGGTTTCTGGAGTGTAGTGGTGGATCCATGTTTCATCAACAGTTACGAATCGACGAAGAAATTCATTCGGATTACGTTGAAACAGTTGCAAACTGTGCTGTGAAGTTGTCACACGATTGCGTTTTTCGTTGATTGTGAGCAAACGCGGCACCCATCTTGCAGATAGCTTTCTCATGTCCAAATAGTTTTTCAAAATATTCCAAACACGTTCAGATGAGACGCTTACTACGTTAACTATCTCACGCACTTTTACTCGACGATCTTCTATCACGATATCATGGATTTTATCGATCATTTCTGGCGTGGTGACCTCATTTGGACGACCTGGACTTGGTATGGTTTGTGTGCTCGTACGACCACACTTGAATTCAGAAAACCATTTGTAAATCATTCGGATCGATGGTGCAGAGTCGCCATAATGCTTATTTAATTTTTCTTTGCTTACTTTAGCTGTTTTCCCTTTTAAAAAATTGTGTTTAATCAACACACGAAATTCATTTTTATCCATTTTTAAAAATTTTTATAAGTCGACTTGCTTAGACGGCAGTTTCTCGAAAACTAAGTCAGTATCAGGCTTAAACTTTACAGGTAATCTATTTAAGGATGGTCCAGGTCAAACAAAATAACGAATTCCTTACCTGCTCCCTCCTTGATTTTTGTACGTTATTATCAAACCGCCCTCGTATGATGAATCGACTAAAAATACATGCATAATGCATAATGACTAGCATCGAGTTCAGGGACGCGTATGGAGTTCAGGGAAGCACTGCTGCTCTTCTTCCATATCCATCGGGTTACACAGGACCCCATGTTACAAACTTTATAAACCTTAACGCGCATTGACGAGGGTATCGGTAACGAATTCCACTCCAAGGTAAAGTGTCTTTCCAAAGAGTTATTATATATTATTTTTAATTCAGCTGTGGCCAAAAACGCCAAATCAGCTTGTAATATGGGAATATGTGTATTTGTATGCATATTTCGTTGACTTAGAGTTCGAAATTTATAGGATCAAGTTTGCTAATGAGCAAAGTCCCCTAACATATTCGAGTATCTGCCATACATAAGTCCTTAAAACACGTGTACACGAGTGTTGACCGATAGCTCTTGAGCGCTTCAAGCTTGGAATTTGAAATACACATTAATTTTGAATCCTTTCTGGATTCGAGTGAATCCTCCCTGAACATGACAAATAGAGTCTTAGAGTTCGCAACCTGTTTAGTTTTGAAATGGCAATAGTGGCAGGTGGTCGTTATGCGTTTTTAAGAAGCGCTGATGTAAACTTTACAAGCTCAATCCAGAATTTCCGATTTTAGGAGCAAACCCCAGTCCGAACCGAAATGTTTTTTTTTAATTGCTTCTTTTGAGGGCGTTGTATACGAACCTGGACGGCCTTAAGGAGTTGTGAATTTATAGTATCCCACGGAAGGGAAAAAGGCAAAAGAAAGAGTAGTCGAATTCCTCTTACGTCGAAGCTCCATCAATCAGGTACCCTTAAACCACAAAGGACGAGAAAGTCAGTTCATATGGAGTAATGCTGATTAGGGCGCATGATACCAAGCATGAAGTCATAACGGATAAGTTAGAGCAATTGAAGCCATCCCATTATCTTCTTATTTCGCTTGGTTTATTTTGATGCTTTGAAACATTTCGCCGAATGTTCTCATAATTGTAAGTTATTATTGTGATATGTTGAAATCAATATCATTCTCCGAACTGAAATCATACATGAATATGGTTTCATCATCGCTATCAAAACTGTGAATCTTCACTTGCACTTCCAATAGAAAACCTGTTACTGCCTTTCACATAATCATGATATCGGGAGAAAATTGTCCAATAAACTTCTTAAGCTTCCACAAGATATTCGCCAGGAATATTTGAGTGCGTGCTGTAAGATTAAAATCACATGAAGCCTGTGGTGTTATAACGAGACGTGAGATGATACACCATTACGTTAGATTAACTTTTGACTTGCTGGGTTTATCGAAAGTGATAAATATGTATGTAAATATTTTTGTATATCATTTTTTCATTTTACAGATTGGACGCCACGTATCCATTTCATATATTGGATGACTTTCGTAAAATTCGTTCGTTGAGAAAACTACGTGGCGTAATTTAATAAAAAAAACGTAAAGCATGATTGCAAAAGAAGCAGTATTTTTATGAATAATAACATGGATAAAATTATGAATTTCTAATAGTTTGAAATTAGTTAAGACTGACGTTACGAAAAACTAAAATGAAAACTAGTCTGGTATTTTAATCTGAAAACTCAATTCAATTAGATAGTTGTATGGGTCATTTAGACGGACTTCACTGTGTCCAGCTAAATAGCTCACAATATCCGTGTACCAAATTTATCAAAATGCACTTAGCGTTACGAACTGACCGCTAGGTCATGTATTGTTCGAATTGAAAATTATGAGAAGGAATTAACCAGTTGTTAGTCGAATGTGTATGTATAAATAGTTAAGTTTTAGGAAATTAAAGTTAGTAGTGAATTGAATATCAGTCGGACCAGTCTCTTTTTATTTTGGAGGCAAATTGTTTTCTCAGCTCTTCTCAGAGCTGCAGAATAAAAGAAGGCGCATAAACCATCCCCCCAGCTCTTCTCAGAGCTGCAGAGTAAAGGCATAAGCCAACACCAGCTCTTCTTAGAGCTGTAGACTGCAGTTTACGTAGTTTGATGAACGTTGAGGCTTCTGACTTCTTGAAGAGTTGATACAGCTCATGGTTGTATCTTATTCGCCAGTCCGTCCCTTCCTTTACGGGTCCAAACATTTTTCGGAGGTCCTTTCTTACGAATGTGTTAACTGCTTTTTCGGAAGTTCGCGTTAATGTCCACGTTTCGCTGCCATAACAGAGCACAGGTCGTATAATAGTTTTACATATTCGCAGCTTATTGTTCCTGTGCACTTTCTTGGATTTCATTATTGGAAGTATCGAATGATACGTTTTATTTGCTAGCATGATCCGTCGTTTGATTTCGTCCGTTTCGTTACCGTCTTTTGCTAGATTAGCCCCAAGATATATGAAGTTGTCCACACTCTCCAAATTATACTCCGCAATTGTTATATTCTGTCTGATTGGCGTTCTCTTTCTTGTTTGCGACATTATTTTTGTTTTACTTTACGGAGTCAAGAATGACAAATACCTCCTTAGCACTAGGGAAGGATCTTGCGAGGATGTTTATATCGTCAGCGTATGCTACTAGTTGGGTGGACTTGAATAGTAGTGTCCCATTGGTGTCGACTGGGGTTTTTCGGATGTCATACTCTAGTGCCAGGTTGAAAGGAATGGGGCTAGACCATCTCCCCCACGTTCCGTTCGAAAGCTGGTTGTGGAAACGGTTTGTATTCTTACTTGGGATTCAGTGTTTGTCATTGTGAGTCTCGTTAGTCAAACTAATTTTGGTGGAATTTCAAAATCAAGCATGATTTGGTACTGTACCCTCCTGTCGATACTGTCATATGCTTGTTTAAAATTTATGAAGATTTGGTACACATCTGTGTTATATTCCCAGCATTTTTCAAGCACCTGTTTCACTGAGAATATCTGGTCTGTTGTAGATCGTCCGGTTCTGAATCCACCTTGGTATTCGCCAATTGTTTCGTTAGTATATGACTTAAGACGACGTTCAATTATTTTTGTCAGTATTTTGTAGGACGTACACAACAACCATATTCCTCTGTAGTTGTCACAGCAGAGTTTGTCTCCTTTCTTATAAATTGGACATATAATGCTTTTTCGCCAATCGTCAGGTATATTTTCCTCTGTCCAAATTTTATCATTTTGTGTAGTATTTCCACGACACAGTTTCCACCGTTCTTCAGAAGTTCAACTGGTATTTCGTCAATTCCTGCGCTTTGTTTAGTTTCTGGTCACATAGGGCTGCTTTGATTTCGTCTAGTGTGGGGGTAGTGTCGATGATGGTTCTTCTTCATTAGTTGAAACCTCAATTGAGATGTTATCGGTCGTAATCGGTGCTGATGGAGTGGGATTGAGAAGATGTTCGAAGTAGGAAGCCCATCTCCTTTTAATTTCTTGTGTGTCGCTGATGATGTTGCCCTCTACGTTTTCGTAAAGACTAGTTTTGGGCTTATACCACCTTTTTAGGTCTTTTACTATTGCGTAGTGCTTAGTAGTGGACGACCTTCTTCAAGACCTAACTAATTCCGGAGTCACGGTACAGGGTTACGCTGACGACCTTGCCATCCTTGTTAGAGGTAAATTTGAAGCGACGGTGACTGATCTAGTTCAGAATACCCTAAGCCAGGTAGCAACCTGGTGCACTAAAGCAGGATTGGGTATCAACCCAAAGAAAAGCACAATTGTTGCATTCACCAAAAGGAGGTGTAAGGACAAGCTAGCTATGCCTACTCTTTTTGGAGAACTCATAGAGTATTCTAGTGAGGTAAAATTCCTGGGTATTATCCTGGATGAAAAGCTCACCTGGAATGCTCATTTGGACAAAATTCTTGAAAGGGCCAGAATCTCTCTCTGGACCTGCAGGAGCCTTCTCGGTAAAAACTGGGGACTGAGTCCAAAACTAACCTACTGGATGTATACCGTCGTTGCTAGGCCCATTATAACTTACGCGGCATCCGTCTGGTGGAAGAAAACAAAGCAAAACAAAAAACTGCTCAGCTGAAGCTGACTAAATTACAAAGACTGGCATGCCTGGGTATTACTGGGGCGATGCGCACCACTCCCACAGCTGCCTTAGAGGTGCTTCTCAATCTAGCACCCCTACACTTAGAAATACAGAAAGAAGCTAGATTCACCACATACAAACTTTTGAGCTCGGAGGACGAGTCAGAGCGCAAAATAGCTTGCCCAACTCTCTCCGCGGAACTCAACAAGGACCCGATACTAGCGATACCTCTTTCTGATTCAATGGTACCGAAATTTAATTTCACAAAGCCATTCAAAGTTGTCCTTCCTGAAAGGGAGGATTGGGCCACAAACAAACCCACTCCAAAACCAGGATCCATAATCTGGTACACAGACGGTTCTAAAACGGATCAAGGTGTAGGAGCAGGAGTTTATGGAGTGCGCCCAAATGTGAAATTCTACTGTAGCATGCACATAACATCCACTGTTTTTCAGGCGGAGACTCATGCTATTGAACTATGCATTAGAGAAAATATCAGACGGGGCTACAAAAACCAACAAATATATATTCTCTCGGACAGCAAGGCAGCAATAATGGCACTTCAGTCCGATCAAATCTACTCCAAACTTGTTTGGAATTGCCTCCAATGCCTGATTGAACTCGGAAATAAGAACAGAGTTAGTCTCATTTGGATTCCGGGACACAGCGGCTATGTAGGTAATGAAATGGCCGAATTAATGGCTAGGAAAGGTTCAGAAGCTGACTTCATGGGACCATATCCATTCTGTGGGATACCATTAAGCACAGCCAGAATGAACATCCGAATGGGGCAAAAATCGCAAAGTGTCATTCACTGGGACTTGGTACCGGGCAACAGGCACTCAAAGCTTTTTATGCCAAAATACTCGGAAAAAAGAACATCTGATTATCTAAAATTAAGCAGATATCAGACCCGAACCCTAGTGGGAGCTCTGACTGGACATTGTCACATGAGGAAGCATCTCAATAGGATTGGTCTCTCTGAGACTAAAATTTGCAGAATATGCAATGACGAAGACGAAACACCAGAGCATATCCTCTGTGAATGTGAGGGTTTAACTCGCAAAAGGCTTCGTCACTTCGGTCAGGGTTTCATGGACCCATCGGAATTCCTGACCATTCCTCTTCGCAAAATACTAGGCTTCATTGAAAGCGCAGGGATCGAAGAGGAATCATAATTAAACCGGGGGGGGACGTCACAATAAGCCCAACTGAGGCTGCAGTGACAGAGGTTAACCATACCAACCCCTATTTCCAAATCTATCTAATCTACTATTGCGTATGTGTCCCGGGTTTTATTTTGTCTCATATTGTCGTCCATTTTTTCTATCTTGTCATTATAGTACTTCCTTTGCTTTCGCCTCCAGGTCTTTTTTAAAAATATGCTTTTTCAAATTTTTTGTGTTTTCTTTGCTAGGTCGGGTACTTCTGGGACTACCCTCGTATTAATTTTACTTTTGCGTGCTCTTTATATATAAGATTTTGCGATTAGTAGTTTCTCTGAAAAGAGGGTGCATATATGTCTGAAAAGAAGAGTTAAGGGGTTGTGAACGTTCTTATAAATTCTTATCTGTGGTTATGGTTTTAAATCGACCATAAACAAACAAACCCGAACTTATGCATGTTGTCTAAAGAGCCGTACAGAATGAACGCAACGCAGTCGGATTGGAATGTCAAAATGTCACAACGAGATGCAATGAAACATTGTGAACCGCAAGTAAACGCTGCATGAACACAATGACCGTATTGAGTTCGCAGTTCTATTTGTGTCAATAATCAAAGCAAATTGACGCGAAAACCGGTGAATTATTTTTAATGCTAATCGAAATATCTTTAATTTTCCGTTGTGTTATTTTCTTCTTAAAATTACACAGTGCGTTTTAGGTTATGAAAAGGTCATATTTGACATTTCGATGCGTTCACTTGCGACTATTTCAAATATTACGAACTTACTTGCGACTCTCTGCGACCCATTGCATTCATTCTGTGCAGCTACATACAATCACATGTATTTGAAACTCGTTATTTTTCCCTCCGTTATTTTGACAATCCAATCCGACTGCGATGCGTTCATTTTGTACGGCTCTTAAGCCTATACTGTTGCGGGGACTTTGTATCCAAACGGATAATGGTTTTAATGCAAACAAAATCTAATCGAAGATAGTTTTATCTGTGACTCAAGTGTTGTAGGGTTTCAAATCGACTTTCAACAAACCGGAACTTACGAAGGTTGTCTGTGACCCTATTCGATCAGATTTTGTAAAAACGTTTGCATGCCATTAAATCTAGCTGAAGACAATCTCAATACACATAATATCGTATGTGACTCTATTCGATTAGAGTTTGTGACTTCTCAAAGCCTATTTTATTTCAGTCACTTTTTGTACCCAAATGGATTAGGGTTTGAACAAATACAGTGATGTATGTGACTCAAATGGTATAAGGTTTGTAAATTCGCGGCTCGGGTCGAGATTCGAAACCTGGTATCAGTCCTGACATGCGGAAATACAAAATAATGTACCACAGAGACATGGGGAACTGAAGTTGTGATATCTAGGCAGCTGAGTCTTTTAAATAATAGAGTCCATTACTTGATGTATTATTTGAAATTTTTTGTCCTCGCGGATTTTTGTGCTCATGAGTGAGAGCTCTAATAAGGTTTACTATTTCTCAATACCCAAACGCAACAAATAATTAATTCTTATTATTTTGCACAAGGCTGGAAACGAATAATGAGAAAATAAATAAAATCACATATCAAACCTATTACATTGCTGCAATATGACATCATTGCCCAATGTTTAATTCTTCGAACCACATATGACTTGACAACAAGATTTCAATGTAGGCACTGTTATGTGTTAAAACACGATACATGCGTTGAAACGCAAGATATACATATTCCTTGGTATCGATTTTTAATAATGTTCAGAAGCTTTCTAGTGTCGGCATTAAGACAAGGCCGACTGTAAGACAATTGGGTTTACGATTAACCAGTTGAAATACATGGAATATTGAACATGAAGAATATTGAGGCTAATACGATTTGGTCATCAATAATGGCTATGACTTGAGTGGCGGAAATTGCATACTTTACAATTTCTTGGAATTTTTCTTCAGGATAAAGAATTTTCGTAAAATATAAAAAGAAATTCTGTAATTTAATTTATAAGACACGAACTTGAGATCAAGGACGAAGTAAATTGGCTTATTATCTTTCATTGTCGCCAGCATGTTTGGAGCCCTGAATAATTTATGGGTAAAACATATTTTTAGGTCATTTCTAATCCATGTAATTTTAATAAATTATTATAGTATTATAAGTCCGCTTACTGTCGTACCGTCCGAAAACGCTATAACTCAAGAACGCGTTGACGTATGAACGTGAAATTTGATTTACGAATCCGTCCATCGGGTAGCTCCCATTCAAAACAGATGTACACGAACATTGGCCGCTAACTAATGAGCACGTGAAGCTAAGAAGTTAGGTATTTTGTTTACGTTAATTGTCAAATACTTTCAGGTAAAAAATCTAACAAGACATTCGTGTAGTTTCCATACAAAACTCCTTGAGAACTTGGTACATTCATCTTCTGGCAGCCTAGTGACTAGTAATATACTACTACTGACTACTCTGTCATACTTTCATAGTCTAAGAAGCGTTCAAAAGATATCGGAAAATATTCTTGAATACTTATCTTAAGAACTTTTTGTATGGTAGCTACCCGAAGAAGTAGAAGAATTTTGTTCACAAGAAAACTCGAACTTTGTTTTCACTAAAAACTAATTTGTACAAAATTTGGGCTTCATGACTAAACGATTTCTTGAGTTATAGTGAGTTCCGTAAAATAAGTTAAGACATTTTTCCAAAATTTTTGGATGTCACAAGGGACTCAAGGGATTTTTTTCAAATATTTTGAAGGATACGATGGACTCATTCGAAAAATATATTCAGAATTATCGCTTCAAACATTGGAAAGTCTATGTGTGTAAAATTTCAAGTTCCTAGCTTGAAGCATTAGACCAATAATCGTGATTACGTATTTTAAGGTACCCGAGGGAGTGGAAGGCTATCACCCATTAAGGTGATAAGAACCTCAGAATTAACCAAAAAATAGATTTTACTGTATTATTTTAATAATAAAACTTTTTTTTTAATTTAATTTTTTTTTTATATAGACTCAATGCGACAAACCGCACCTTTTTACGACCTATAAAAGTGGTATAAACTTGAAGTCAAAGTGTGGGAGGAATACATGGGACCATGAACAGCGCGCTCAGCCTTCTTACCATGCAGACCATGGTTCCAAATGCCACCCATCTCCTTCGTTCCTTTCCAAAATATGACTACTTCTGTTGATTGAATTCTAAACATTTTAATTTCAGCAACAAAGAAATAAGCTTTTAGTTTTTTTAAGGTGGATTTCCATTATCGTCGCAATTCTGCGTCAGAGCGTCGGACGCATCAATCAACCAATCAGATTGTAGTTAAAGTGACAGGTTGCGTCCGCGTCACATGTCGCACACTCTTCATTTGCGTGACGCTGAACTAAAAGTCGGTCTATGCTTTTTTACAGGTTATATTCAAAATCATTTTGTTTCTAAACGCGAGTTCATTTTCTTCAATTCTGGTTTGATTTTCTAAAACTACTTTTTCCGAATAGAATTCTATTTTAACGGTTTTGGGAAGATTCGAATTGGCCCAAATATCAGCTATGCGTCTCATGACATAACTCTAGCGATACAGAAATTGCGTTGCAAATAAAAACTCGAAACCCAAAAGTGGCGTCGTATACACCGGTATTAACATAGTCCGTATTAAGGTTTAGTTCAAATTAACAAGCGATATAAACACAGGCGACTAACTTAATCTAGTTCGTTACATGGATCAGAACTAGACTAAATTAAACCGAAAATAGTAACAACTTTATGTTGACAACGCTAATTTTTGATAAAAAATTATGGATAGTAATTTGTCGTCTGCGATTTAGCATTTTTTTAAATCACTCTTGTTTATGGAGACAACAAAAATTTATGTTTCAATTAGAATATCTTTTGACATGTGACATTTCACCTGCACGTCAACTTAACATATGACGATTAAAGCAAAGTGAATTAGTTTAGTACCGTCAGTCAATATAAACGGCATTCGTATTAACTTAATACCGGAAACAGTTTAATACGTATTACCGAATGCGATATAAACAAGGCGAGTGTGAGAGAAAAGTTTGCGTTCGATGCTCTGAAGCAGAATTGCGACGGCAATGGAAATCCACCTTAAAGACCTAAACAGAACACGGACCTCGACTGCAACTGCGCAGTCCCTGTCTTTAGAATACACAGGATTATATGGCGATGCCCACAACACCAACTTCGCCTGCGACTGCGCAGTCGTGCTACACTCTAATTCTAAGACTGCGGTTGTACTCTCGGATTTCCACTACTTCCCAGCAGGAAAAGTTTCGTATACTATACGTCGAAACGAAACCGTATCCAAGTCTTATAACTGATTGGACTTTTTGGGAACGATGTCGCCGGTTGATGTATATATTTACTATTATAGTTTGTACGAGCACTATATATAGAGTATTTACACGACCTCCTCAAAATGAATTGAATTCTGTTTATATTTAAGAGGAGACCGCGATAGCTTAGTACATGCTGTCTTTATCTTACATATAGGGCCGTATTATTCACCTCGGGTTATTTTTGCCTTAACCAGCTGTTAACTTATCCGGGGTATTAAATTTAATCACTGGTTAATTTCTCTGGGTATAAAATTGTATTATTCACCTCAGGTTAGCGATTTAGTAGGTCGGGTTATCTTAACGGCTGGTTTTCCATTTTTCCATTATTTTTCCAGTCAAACGTCAAGAATTTTATTAATTATTTACAGAATGTGACATTTTTCTTTTTTGTGAATATTTAAATTTGTATTTTCAGGAAAAATGTGAATTATTGGCTGCAATTTTTTCATGGTTGCGGTTCTGGGAGCAGTACAAACGACGTGTGTAATGCACGGTTTACACGTTCAACGAGAACTATCCCATTTGATTCTGATACTTTTTTGAGTGTGTGCTTCCGGGTGATTGGATTTTACAGTGCGGACTTGAAGGCTTGCATCTCCCAAACCCTTGGATATATTGAATTAAAGTTTATTGGTAGGGTAGATTGAGTGGACCCCTTCAAGTGATAAGTTTCTAGTGGAGGGGTGAGGAAGGATGTGGGTGGCATTTTAGACGCAAAACTTTGGTTCTTACATTTCAGGAGCCACTTATGCTAGGAAGCTGAAATTCGTAACTTACATAGATTTATGATAGTGTACCCACTTGCTGGCTTCAATTTTATATGAGTGAAAAGGTTCGGGACTTCGGAGAAAAACAATGTGTCCGAAACGCTTGAAAGCTTAGGTCGAGACATTCTAAAATCCATATCACCTGAACGGTTAATGTCACAAAGTTGAAACTTGGTACTTGCTAAACTAGGAACTAGGCGAATAGATCGAAAATAATTTTTTGAGAATGGTCAGTAGCGTGGGTGGATGGTAAAAAACTTTGCATTGAGAAGTCTCACAAACCAATTAAACCAGAAAAAGGAAATATGGCTTATGTTTAAAGATGGACAATAGGAGTTGGCTGAAAGTATTTTTCAGGGAGGCGATGGATAAGCATTTTTTTTTAAAAATCACACCTCATATCTCAAGAACTGTATGAGATGGAATCATACAAATAATACGAGACTTAGACCATTTACACTCCTAGCTGAAAACTGGAGGGAGATGATGGAGTGAGGGTGGAAAACGATAAAATGGAAAAAATTCATTTGGCTTTACAATCCGGTATCGACAGAAAAAGTCTTTGTCGTCGCATATGTCGATGTCGATTCGTTGTGCTGCTCTAGTCATGTTCTTCATCAGAATCACTCCAATTGTCCAACAAATGAAATCTTGCTATAACTTCAATCGTGAATAATACAAAATTTGTCAAATCGCCGGTTAAATCCCTGGATATCGTAGTAAACTGGAACTTTTTCACCGGTTAAATTTTTCCCTGGGTAACTTTAATCACTGATTACAAAACCAGCGAATCACCGGTTAAAAACGATAACCGGAGGTGAATAATACCAAACCTTTGGAAAAACTGGAATTAACCAGAGGTTATAAATAACCCGAAGTGAATAATACGGCCCATAGACATGTCGAATTTTGATGCTATTTTGCGTGAGTACGCTTTGCCTACTGGGTTTCTATTCTTTAAATTCGTCTCGATTCCTATTCACTTTCTCGTTATTAATAAACGCAAACACTCCAAATTGATTAAAAACACTATGTCAAATATGTATACACACTACCAGAAACACGTCCATTTTCAAAAATATTAAACAAAACAGAAGTGACACTTGACACTCGTTCTTCTTCTTGTTTGCATAGAATCGAAGTCGTAGTCGGTGTTCTGTTCAACACCAACTGCGCAGTCGAACCTCACGCCGCACAGTAGGCAAATCGCAGTCGCAGTCGAAGTCGAGGTCCGTGTTATGTTTAGTACTTAAGTCTCCTGTAAAGTATGCTATTTTCGCACATTTGCTCCATTATCTTAAAAATTACAAAAGCTACAGTTCTGATTTTTGTTTAGCATCACTGGGAAACTACTCTGTGGAGGGAATTTTACTTACACTTTGTATTGTATAGAGGAAAATGTTCGTAAAAAACGTTTAAAAAGTTCAAGACGTTCTATACGAGGGTGGTCCCAGAAAAAAAATCTTTATTTCTCAACATAGTCTCCTTTTAGGAAGATACACTATTCCCAGCGATTTTGGATAGCCTCGTTACCCTCTTTATAGTTAGAACTGTCTAGCTCCTCAAAATAACCGTCAAATGCAGACTCCACATCTTCTCAGTTGGCAAATCTTTTACCACCGAGCCATTTTTTAAGTTTGAAAGGACTAAATCTGGCGAATAGGGTGTGTAATGGATGTGTGAACCGGTGCATTGTCTTGATGAAACAACACTTTCTTTTTCGCCAGTTGCGGCCGTTTCTCCTTGATTTCATCACTCAAACGCTGCAGTAAGTTCACATAATACTCGCTGTTAAAAGTTTTTCCTTTTTCAAGATAATCAATGAAAATTATACCACACGCATTCCAAAAAAGTGACGCGATATCCTTGCTTGCAGATTAGACTGCCTTCGTCTTCCTTGGAACCGATTCTCCCTTGTTTGTCTATTGTTTTGACGGTTCCTTCGTCTCAGGTGTGGGATGATGAATCCATGTTTCGTCCATGGTTATGAATCGACGCAAAAACTCGGCATTATTGCTGTGAAACATCACCAAACACTCGATTGAAACATCCTCGCGACGCTGCTTTGTTCCATTGTGAGCAAACGCGGCAGATATGCGACGTACAGGACTTTTTGAAATGCCTATTGTGTCTGCTAGCTCGAGCACTTTCAATCGACAATCATCCAAAACTATTTTGTAGATTTTATTCACCATTTATATCGTGGTCAGCTTCTTCGGTCGACCACTGCGTTCATCGGTTTGACAGCTCGTACGGCCTCGTTTAAACTCTGTCACATAATATTTTATTGTTGCATACGGAGGAGCAGACTCCCCCAGAGTAGAATCTAGTTCAGCTTTGATATTGGTTGGACTGAGACGTTTCAAATGAATGTATTGTACTACATAACGATGACCAATTTTTTCCATGTTTAAAAATTCATTGAGAGCGTTCGCTATTGATAAATAAAGTCTAAACAACGTAGGGATAGTGCTTTCTACCACAGTATTTACTTTCAAATAAAAACCGCCATCTATACGCCAGCTAAGTACTTCTGGGACAGCCCTCGTAGAACGTATATTTTGTGTTTTCTTAAAATCTTGTACCTTAAGTTTGTAAACTGAGCTAAGATATGTGTATGCAAAAATTGGTTGAAATCGGGCCAATCGATTTTGAGATCACTTGTCTCTCATAAGAAATACATGGGAAGGCGCCTGAGGTTCTTATCCCCTTAACGAACATAGCTTTACCTTCCCCATTTTACAGATGATGATATTTCAAGTTCCTAGGTCATTCTTGAGTTATCGTGCCAACGGACGGACGAACAGAAAACGGATTTGGGGTTTTCGGCCACAACTCAACATAAAATACAATATAACAAAGAATACAATATAACGTGTTACAAACTTTTCGGGCTAAATTAGACTTAACTAAAAGTTGCGTTGACGTACAAACTCCGCACAGAATAAGGTATGAAAATGTTATGATGCCAGGGCTCATCGTTCGAGAATTTCTCTGCTTCAGACAAGCAAAGAAACATTAAAAATTTAAAGTATGTACATAACTTGCTAATATCTTATTCATACTACTAGCGAGGAATAAAGCATGTGTACACACAAATCTAGTTACATCACACAAACAGATCTGAAATAACAATCAATTTCCACGAAAAGTAATTTCAATGATTCGGAAAGCAATTGGATGTATCCTTGAACGAAACTCTTAGTAAATCCTTACATGTTAGATTTTTCAAAGCGATTATTCACTGAAATTTAGCGTGCCTTTCAATACATAATATTAGGTGTGTTTTTTTGCGCACTTATCCAGAACAGATTAGGATAGAAAATTTATATACAAAATAACAACAGCATTGCTGTTTTTACGATTCTTTATAACTTTTTTCAATAGAAAGTAGGCTAGATTAGAGAACTTATCGCGAATAGTTCCTCCAGTGAGTTTACTGGGTTAACTATTCCGGTTAAAATCTATATTCTAGCCTACCATCTACAGGAAAAAGGAATAAAAAATAACAAAAACAGCAATATTCTTGGTGTTTTCAATGTAAATTTTAATCACTACTCTAATCTGGATAAATGCGCAAAAAAACACACCTATTGTTGATTAATACTTAATTTTAGGATTACACAGTAACAAGCAAACAAGAGAAAATCTCCTTACTCAGCCAATCCATAAACCTAACTTATAAGTGGAAAACACTACGTATACAGGGTGGCCCGCTTCAGGCTAAAAAAATGATATATTGGTTTATTTCTTGAAAAAAATCATAAGGGGGGGGGGGGTCTATCTTCAACATCCACTGAGGTACAGGGTGTTTAGAAAAATACCTCCAATGATTAAAACATTTCGTAACTTCTAAACTACACAGTAAAAAAAATTACTACTCTCAGAGTAGCCAATTTAATGGTTGCTTTGAAAGCAGTAAAATTACTATTCTCAAATTTCATTGCGCACTTTTGTGATTTTTACTACTGGAACAAAGTGGTAATCAATTGCCAAAAATGTGTAAATTTACTACTGGTGTGGAAATGCAAAATTTTACATTTCGTAAAATTACAAACGGCGTGGAAAAACTATATACAGTAGATGCCGCTTATAGTAATCACGGATAATGTTATAAGCCGCATTTTGTTATCAAAACAAGTTAGTTCCTTTTTCCACAAACGAAATTCATCGCTTATTGGAATAAAAATTCGCTTTATGTTATCATTCGGGCCAGATTTCCATACAACATTACAAGTTTTGTGACTGTATTCTTAATCGCTCCTCTTTTTTCTTCATGGGAATGTGATCAAAAAGGCAAAATAAAAACAATCTCAAAATTAAAGATGATTGTTCTTGGTTTTACATTTATGTAAACACAAGGCGATACATATAATAGATTACTATGAGAAATTTCAGTTTTAGTAGCTTCTGAAAACTATTGATGTTGATCTCGTTCAACAGAATGAGCTCAACTTCGAGTAAGTTTTCAAAACAGTTTAATAGAAGTGGCGCGCTGAGCTGACAGATATGACCGAAGCTGGATCTAAAACGCTGTACAAGGCTGAATTTGCTAAAAAGGGAGAGAATCAGCACCACAGTAAGTGTCCTGACCAGACACTGTCTTATAATCTCTCTTTCTGTAGAAGCTGCCTGGATGAGGAGGAAGAGAAAACAGTATTTCATATTCTCTGTAACTTTTTGAAACATTGAAGTTAGAGTTGTAAATAACACTTAATGAATAAAAAAAATAATATTAGATTCTTCGAGCAATCTATATACAAGCGAAGGAAAATAAATGAGAAAAATTTTCCTCTTCGTCTATCGTTATCATCCAGTTAATGTTATTGTTTATGGCCGGTCCCAAAGTGATTACAATAAGCGGCATCCACTGTATATAGGAATGCGTAAATATCCTAAAGATATTTTTCCTTGGATAGACTCGACTTTTTACTGATAAGTGGGTGAAGGATACGTATACTTTCCATGGTTTTGGATCCGGCTTCCATGATATGATATTGAAACTTATCCAATCTAGAAAAACCAAATTGAGGTTTCTGAATAGATAGCTTATTTGCCATTATATTAAAAACAAATCTTAAGTACAGTCAATAAATATTTTTTTTTTTAAATTTTAAGTTTGTTTTCCCCAAAAAGTTTCCTATTTTTAATTCTTTTTACCAAGGTATTAGTTTTTTGCAGGTAAAATTTTATCTAAAAATGTCGAATTTTTACTTTAAAAAAATTTTCTTATTATAACACCACGTGATAATAAAAAATAATCAATAGCAAGTCAAAGTGAAGTAATTTTTATTTGATTCAATACACATCCAGGATGAGTGATAACGTATGAACTTCTGCTCGTGCGAATTCTAGTCGTGGCGTTTTATACGGAAAATGATAAGAGTTGGTGTCGCAGGTGGGGGGATATTCCAATTTTCCTCGTTACAGTGGTGGCGTCTCATTTGTTTTCACAGTGGCGTCGTTACATTATTATATTATTAACATACATAATCTTAAAGCTACAGAAGATGCTCAAACTCAAAGTGGCCCCCCGTCATATTAATAACAAGCTAAAGCGCATCTTTGAAAACCTCGTGTAATATCAGCTGTCTCAAAGTCTGTCTGATCTGTTGTGATGTAACTTCTATTCTTTGTTTTAATTCATCTAGTGTCCCTCTGTTGATTATACCAGTTCCTTCATCGTTTCCCAAGCGTAAAAATCTAGCACTGGATGATCTGGTAATCTTACAAGACTGTTTCTTCCAATCCAGAGATTTTGATATTTTCCGTTGAAGCCCATAACTTTTCAACCATAGTGAAACTGGACTGCAAGAAATTTACCAGTTAGGTCCGCCGGAGCTCCGCCGTAGCATTAACCGATAATCTTTCAGTTAAAACGTATACGCCTCGGGACAAAATTAACTTATATACTTCGTATCGGTGTTCATGCGTGGGATTCTCTACCTCTTTCTTTCAATATTGACGTCTTCTTTACTCCTGGTTAACGATAACCGGTAGTTGACTGGAAAAATACGGAAACCGATACCAAAATTCTTGCGACGCAGAATAACAACTACAAGTCAAATGACGCGTGTTTATAGCATATGTACATTCTTCCCTTTACCTTCCAACTATACGCGGTTGCACGTTGGTCTAATGTGATAATGTTATAAAAAAATTATAATGAAGCATATCCCAAGTTTGAATATCGCAAGTCCCAGTCGTTGGTCTTTTCAAACGTCCTGTGACAAGAGGAAACTTTTAACACAAAAACATTTTGCTGTCACTGTATTGAATTTTCTGAATTTATGCGTACTTTCGGGTAGCGCTTTCTTGCAGAGATGGCAACTGAATTGCAAAATGGGAACATCTTCCAGCAGTCCCGGCAATACATTTTGCAAAAACTGTCACTATTTAATCTTGGTGGAAGAAAGCATATCACAAATCACTCCAGTTTTTGAAATGATGTCAGTTTTTCGTAGAAGGACACACATGGGCGTGCAGGTTATAAAAGTTGGAGATGCCATTTTTATTGAATTGGGACTCATCTGTCCATAAAATTCTTTCATGAATGTGTAGTAAACGAAGTTTCGTTTCAGCAACCAGCCATAAAATTCCAGCCGTTTAAGCTGATCTAGTGATATGTAAAATATGTAGGTAACATTATGGTGCACCAGAAAAAAAATTTAAAAAAAAGGAAAAAACACAATTCTAAAAATTTAATAAAATGAAACATAATATCTTCTGACTTCGATGTACACTCTAAAAACATAATGTAAAAATACTCTGTATTAACCGCAAACCGTTTTTTAGCGCACAAATATGAAATATCACACAATAAGGTGGACAATTACATCTATTTTGCTCTATAAAAAGAGTAAATTTAGGCGTCATAATTATATTAGACCATTAATAATGTAAATTCACGCTTAGTTTAATTTTACTTTAAATTCTGTGTAATATTACGCCAGAATAAGCAAGTAAGTTTCCTGGAATATATTTATATCATTTCATTCCACTTCACGTCGTTAGGTTTGTTGGGTGTTAGGAATTCAATCATCAAAATGTTTTTCAATATAAGAAAGTCGTTCCTAATAACAGTAACCGTAATATGTTTAATTTATCATTGTCAACTCAATTCAATTTAATACACTACATGTATTGTGAATCTTAATTAAATGGAGAATTTTCCCTATAGTAAAATGGGAATTTTACACAAAAAGTGTGTAATAATTGCATTCTCTGTGTAATAATTCACCACTGATGATTATTGATTACGCAGCTATTTTGCAATTTAATTACGCAGTTATTGTGTGATTACATCACATATATCAGTTTGGTTTCTCTAGGTTGGATAGTTTACAAGTTACGACTTACCCACGAAGATAGACCCACCCCGCCCATACATTTTTTCCATGCAATGAACCAAACAATCACTACCTTAAAATTTTTAAAAATGAAACGGACCACCCTATATAGTGTGGAGTAACCATTATTTCTTGCCGGATTTTCCAGACAGGCGATTTAATGAAAACCATTTGCAAACTTCTCACGATTGGTCGGAAGCTTCAAGCACTATTAGAATGTCAACAATGTAGATTACATTGTAATGACGATAAAAGGCGAATTAAGTTGTTGCCAAGATGTATTTTTTTTTAATTTAATTTAAACTAATTTCAGTTAAATGCGATGAAATGGTAAGGATTATCCTAGCTTTTTTATTATGTGCTCTATTGGAAATTTCCCTTGTGGTACTCAAAAAACGATGGAAAAATAATTTGGTCACGCTCGGTCTGTAATAATTCCTTTACAAATTGTAGCTAAAGACAATAAGAAAGTGGGGAGGAGGGTGTAAATACACACTCAACTCCTCACTATTTTATCCGAGTGGAGATTTGAATTTAAAAACCTCAACTTTTAGGAATATGTTTTTATATGGACGCTACTCTATTGGAGTGATTTGAGTCATAGTCAAAATTCGTTCTTCACTGATAGATTATAGTGATGTATGTAGTGGGGTGGTTATACCGTCATCCTTCTTCTCCTAGACGTTAATAACCGTCCATTAAAATCCACGTTAGAATTGAGTGCGGTACTCATAGAGCCTAAGACAGCTTTATTGATTTTGTATACTTATAGTTTGCTTTTGTTTTCGATATTACTGGAGACGCCAGGATATATGCACCAAAATTCCTTTTAAATAGTTTTCGATAAAGTTTCATGGGAGACGTGTAGCGTAGCATTCAATTATTCGATACTCTGTCACTTCAGTTCCTGTACTTCTGCGGCATATGACAGAGTAGTGCTATTTTGAGGAGTGGTTCTGTTTCAAATATATTTTTTTTTTTTTAGACTATGGGTAACATGACACATGTCTAGGGGTAGTCGAACCCACGACTTCAGCAGACAAGCCATCGATCCGATAAGGTGATACCCTCTTTTTATTCTAGATGAAATCATAGAGTATTAAAAGTTTAATCCAGCCCGAAAAGTTTGCAACGCATAGAATCGAGCCTCGGACGATATATATTATTTTATGTTCAGTTGTGGCCAAAAATCCAAATTCGTTTGCTCTCCGTCTATCCGTTTGCTCGATAACTCAAGAACGCGTTGACCTGAGAAGTTGAAATTTTTGTCACAACCTGTAAAATGGAAAAAGTGAGGATAAGTTCGTTCATGGGCGATATCCTTCCACTCTTTCGAGAACCGCCCCCATACAAGTGTCCTTAAAATACGTATTCAAGATTATTGGTCGAAAGCTTCAGTTAGAAAATTGAAATTTTGCAAACATAAACATTCCGAATATATTGTAAATCGAATGAGTCCTTCGTGCAGCCGTCAACTTCTTCAAACAGCTGTCATATAAAAGTTCGTAAAACACATGTTAACAAATATTGAACGATAACTTCAGAACGATAACTTCAATAGGTACATAACAATTTTGTATTTTAATACAAACACACCCTTAAACTTTTTTGCTGGTCTGTCAATGTCAAAACGTCATTCAAGGCTTACATTTTTATCATGGTGAAGTTCACGAACGAGCAACATTTGAAAATTATTAAAAATTACTACCAAAATTCTGAGTCGGAATGTTATTCAGTATGTTTGCAACTTTTTCGAAAGTTGTGATTGACCTGAAATTTCAAAAAAATTTCCTACTCTGAAGTGTTGTATTTTCACGTTTTAGTACTAGAGGACCTTCCTGCATCGACACAACCAGTGTACATTTCGACTTTGATCACGCTTCCGACTATGAACCAAAAACAAAATTGATAGTTACATTTTTCAGTGGCAGATTTTTGAAACTTTTGCAGCCGCAACTAAAAAACTGCATAGCAAAAGTTGTTCAAACACAACGCACAACGACGTTACTTCAGATGCTGGTTACGCTTTCCATGATTCTAAATTTCCTACTCTTACTCACCCATAACGACTTCATCATCATCAACAATAGCGCGACAGCCCAAATCGAGCCAGGGCCTGCAGGATACATTGTCTGAAGTCATCTCGATTCAGCGCCCGCGTCCTCCCATTTGTGCATCTAAGAAGCGATCTGCAATCTGCGTCAACTGAGTCCTCGTATCTTTTCCTCGGTTTTCCGACGGGGCAAAGTTTGCTCTGCCTGTGCACTTTTTTCGATTTCAAGATCGGAAGGACCGTGAAATAAGTCTTATTTGCTGCGTGATCCATTGTTTTACTTCGTTACCGTCTATTACAAAGTGTGATCCCAAGTAAGAGAAATGGTTCACATTCTCCAGGTTGTAGTCTCTCATGGTCATATTTTCTCTGGTTGGAGCATTTCTTCTTATTTGGATCATGAACTTGGTTTTATTTTCATTGTCCATTAACCCAAAATCCTTCGCCGTTGAGTTTAGACAGAGGAAGTCTATCTTCGCGTCTGGCATAGATCTGGCCATGATGTTTATGTCATCCGCGAACGCCACTAATTGAGTGGACTGGATTAGTAGAGTTCTTCTGGTATCAACGGATACCTTTCTGACGACATATTCCAGGGCGAGATTGAAAACCATGGGAACGAGTCCATCTTCCTGCTTCAGGCCAAATTCTGTTCGGAACCTTTCGGTGAGCTCGTTTTGTATCCTTACTTGGGATTCAGTGTCAATCAAGGTAATTTTGGTTAATCGGACGAGTTTTGATGGAATTCCGAAGTGAAGCATTACTTTTTACAGTACATTCCGATCTATACTATCGTACGCCTGCTGGAAGTTCACGAAGATCTGGTTGTAAATGTTTGCTTACGCTACTGTTCAACTTCTACTGTTCAGCTTCTAAGAAAATCGTTGTTGGCTCAATATTCATACGTGTGTACAAAAAAAGTTTAAATTTTGGAATGACGTCTACGTCTACTATTAACGGCCCATACGTACCATCAATTTTAAAGATTTCCCTTGCTGATTATCCATTTACAGCACATAATTACACTCTAAATCCAGTGCAATAAATAATTCATTTTCAACCAGCTAATTAAATATCTTTCATTCTAACACTTCTACATAAATAGTGGAGAATGCTTCATTAGCCGAATGGTCACAACACATTTTTCACTAACGTTGGACAAAATAGATTTCAAGTAGTTTTGTTATCCTTGAACTTAAATATTAAACACGCGAATAGAATAAGGGAAACAAGGACAATCGCTGCTATTTCTTATTAAGTTTGATAAATTTCATCGATTTACCATACTGTGACTAATCTAAGCTACCGTATCAGCAATAATCCATTAAAATCAATATTATCGCTTCGTGTCAATCATATTTTAACGTTGGCTATAACTTATTCGATTTCCTTCATTATTATTGTACGCAGGGATGCAGAATCTTTCGATATCATGTTCATTAGTATGCCTCATAATTCTTGGAAGTGCAGCACTCGTCGGAGCATTTGGAGTATGTCAACGACAAATAAGTGCAATACTTGTAACTGGAGTGATGTACTTATTAGCAGGTATACAAATTATTTCATATTTCAATTTTAATCAGAAAGATTTTTATCATTATTAATTTTCAGCGCTATTTGCCCTCTTCACACTTATGATAATTCATTTCAAACGCCAGCAAGGAAGGCCGATGTTGGATAGTGATTTCGATGGGACCGTTGATGGTCTAGTAGCTGTTCGTGGAGCAGCTAAAGCTGCACAAAGCCTTCTTGGAGCACGAATCTTTACGACATCGTGGTCTTTAGATTTGGGATGGGGTGGCGTAGTACTCTGCTCGATTACATCGATTTTTTGGATATTACTATCAAAAATAATGAGATATAGTCCAATCTCGTCTTTTACGATTTAAACGAAACAAAACACCCCACGATTGAATTAAATAGAACCGAGAATAAAATGAATAACTAATAATTAAATTTCAAAATTAATAATGTTTACCTTGTTGAGATATGAATAACCGAAAATTGAGTACGAATTAATTTTTTTATATGAAAAACAAAAAAAAATAAAAACGCTTATCAATGGATTTTTCCTATCAAATTATTGTTTAGTGTACGTTTTCTTAATTTGTCTCGCTCTAAAATTGCGACTGCCTTTCATTACACGCGAAATACGTAAAATATTTAATTTTAATTCAGAAGACTTGTTATTATTAAAATATAACTTATTTTCTAATCATGCTTCTGTCTTGTTGCAAAATTTCATAATTCAAATGAAATTTTTAAATTTCAAGTTTTTTGCAAGGAGTGTACTATGCAATGCTTTCATTGCTGTTTTTAATAAATAGTATGGTTCTAAACTAAATATTTTTGTGTAAAACGCTTTTGCATTAATAAAACAAAAAATCATTATACATTTGAAGGAATAGTTTTATGGCATGAATTTTTTATAGGTATCAGCTGTATATCCGCTGTGAAAGTCCCTACACAGCTAGCAAATTCGATTTAGCTGTATAATGTGATATTCTTAATACATCGATGGCAACATTTTAGACCACTCATGGCGGCTTATACAACCGGAAACTCATGGAAAGAGCTGTGTAAAAGGCTTCCTCTAGCGAGGAAGAAGAAGATAAGTAGAACCATAATGGTGCGTTTACACTCACCCCTGAGGCTCGCCTCGAGGCGAGCCTCTACCCCCATCAGGCCATTGCAAACCGGTTTTCGTCGGCTGTGTTCTTTGCTGTGTTGAAAGCAATTTACACTCAACATGCCTCTGCGGCACAACTTGCCTATAAGTGCGAAACGACAGAAATACGATGAGCTGCGAAGTGCATGCTGCCACAGTTCATTGTATGTGTGTACACATATGGAAGCGTGCGTCGGAGAAAAAGTTGAAGAATGTTAGACTCTTGCGACTCCACGAGCCATCTGATTGGTTGATTTTTTGGTGGGGATAGAGGCTCGCCTCAAACGCTGAGTGTAAATGCCCCATAACAGTCGTTACACGCGCTCTTGCATTATTCAGTGAAAAAGTCAATTTTCTGAACACTATATATCATCATACAAAACAATGGTAGCTTCTTGTGCCGTTTGCCATTCGAAAATATCAAGAAGTCGGTCTGGAACGAAGTGTTTTGGGTGTAAAAAGGTGTGTCACGCGAGGTGTGCCGACATAACCCCAGAAATTGTTGAGTGCATCAAAAGTAAGCAGCTTGCATGGAGTTGCACCGGCTGTCGAGTCAACTTGGACTCCTCTATACGTGTTGGCGATTCTCCAGATGACAGGGTAGATACATCTGATTTTGCATCATCGCTTAGAGTCCTAACTACACCTTTTCAACATGTATTTCAGATTATGTAAATTGTATTTCAGAATAGAGAATTGTATTTCAGATTATGTAAATTGTATTTCAGAATAGTGAATTGTATTTCAGATTATGTAAATTGTATTTCAGAATAGTGAATTGTATTTCAGAATACGTAAAATGTATTTCAGAATAGTGAATTGTATTTCAGATTTGGTAAGATGTATTTCAGAATAGTGAATTGTATTTCAGAATACGTAAGTTTGAATTCAGAAAACGTAAATTGTATTTCAGAGTATATGAATTGAATTTCAGAACACATATAACGTAACATTTAAATTGATAATCGAAATAATAAGACTTAATTTCCAACTTGCATATCATCCAATGCCAAAGCTTTGGCATGAAAAGTGGTAGTATGCTGCGCCGCCCGAGCACAGTCACCACCAGCTATTGTTTCTTTTGCTTGATCGATGATCTGCTCTAGGTACACCAAACGTTGTTCACCAATGCCTGGGCCAGTGACATTCGGTAGCTGCAAGTGTCCTCTCACATAGCTCTTGATTTTCGACCAAATATGCTCAACAGGATTAAGCATTGGAGAATATGGCGAAAGACGTAGCAAGTTTGCAGTACCATGCTCATTCACCTCGATGATGGTCTCGCATGGCATGGGGCATTGTCGCAAATAATAATCAAATCTTGTAATTGATTCCCCATTCCTTGCCACTGGTGTAGAATGTTTTTCAACCATTCATTTGTCAGCTGCGAAGTAAATGAACCCCTTCTTCTCTCCATTGACATCACACCTGACCCGGAGATTGCTGCAATTAGGTGCACATTTGGTCGTCTTGAAGCAGGAAGAAGTTGTACAGCTCTACAACCAGCCTTTGCACGTCCTCGAGTTCTTCGGCAGAATAAATTAAAATTTGTCTCATCTATCCAAATGATTTGTTTTCCTGATTGTACAAATTCATTTGATTTTTCTATTTATTTCTGCTTTATTTTCTTCGTTGTTCATTGAAACGGGCTCGTAATGATTAAGAATGCAATTGTATCTGAAATACAATTTACGTTTTCTGAATTTAAACTTACGTATTCTGAAATACAATTTACGTTTTCTGAATTCAAACTTACGTATTCTGAAATACAATTCACTATTCTGAAATACATTTTACATAATCTGAAATACAATTCACTATTCTGAAATACAATTTACATAATCTGAAATTAATATTATATAGTCTGAAATACATGTTGAAAAGGTGTAGTGAAATAGCAGCTCTGCAGCATAATAACTCGATTTTCGGAAACTCACTTCAGTCTATCGCATCTAAACTGTCAGATTTGGGTAAGCTAAGGGAGCATGTTGTTTCCAATACACAACGCATCGACGCCCTTGAGAAGGAAAATGCAGTATTAAAAAACGAAATTAAACTTCTTCATGATCGTGATGGATATTTTGAGCAACAGCATAATGCAAAGGCACTAGTTGTTTTCAACGTTCCTTGTGAGCTAAACGAGAACCCCCACGACATTGTGTCCAAAATTCAAGAAAAGCTGTCGGATGTACCACTTGGTCCGGACGATATCGAGAAGGTTTATCGCCGTAATTCGCGTAATAGTACCACCAATAAACCTCCAATTTTGTATATTGATTTCAAGAACTCCATAGTTAGAGATCGGGTACTAAAGGCGTATAAAGTACATGAACCACTTAATATCGGGGATGTTAGTGCAACATCCAATGACTCAAATTTGAAAATTTATGTAAGCGAACCATTACCATTTAGTCTAAAAAATGTATAAAAAGAGGCAAAAAATTTTAAGAGTGAAAATAATTTTAAATTTCTTTGGATTTCTAGGTGCAGATTGCTCATGAGAAGGGATGAGAGTGCGAAAATTATTCGCATTCACGCACTAACTGACTTCAGTTCTTTGAAATAGTTTTAAACTATACAGTTGTTGGCACTTGCGTCGATTGTCTCATTAATAAATTATAATGAATTCAATGACTTTATACTACCAAAATGTTAGAGGAGTTCGTTCGAAGACGGTGGATATAAAACTGGGTGTCTTACAGAATAATTATGATTTAGTATGCTTTACAGAAACATTCCTTAATGATGGTGTTCACAGCTCAGAGTTATTTGATGCACGCTATAATGTATTTAGGAGGGACCGTGATTTAACTATGACTACAAAAAAAGATGGTGGTGGATGCTTAATCGCTGTGCATAAAAGATTCTGTAGTAAACGTGAACGGTGGATGGAAACAGATAACGAAGAACTTTGGGTATCTATCAAGTTAAATCATAAAATAATATATGTATGCTGTCTTTATATTAGCCCCACAACGTCACCTGATGTTTGTAGACTTGCTTTCAATAATCTTTCATTTGTTTATCAAAAGCTGTCATTGCAGTCAGAAATCGTATATATAGGCGATTTTAATCTCCCCAACATAACCTGCAGGTAGCCCAGACTCGCCAATTATATCTCCTACTTCCTTTAGTGGAACTATAGCCGAATCTTTAATAATGAACACTTCCGCTTGTAATATCTACCAATACAACATAGTTTTTAATCAAAACTTAAAGCTTCTAGATTTAGTCTGGTCTAGTTTTGTTCCACCAAAGATTATAGTAAGCAACAGTATTCATCCGCTATCTACTCTTGACAATCATCATCCAGCACTTGAAGTTGAGCTACTTGTGCAACCCACTTTACTTTTGCGAAACCTTGAGCATCCAAAATATAACTTCTTACGTGCCAACTATCAACAAATAAATCTGTTTTTGAGTAACAAGGATTTATCATCATTTTTATCTCTGAATGTTAATGATGCAGTTGAGAAGCTATATCATTTTACTTTATTATTTTAATAATACAGTATTGTTTTCGATTTTTAAAAAAAAAAAATTTGCTACCCTCAAATTTTTTTTTCACGTTCCATGACGAGTAGACACGAAAAAAGCAAAAAAAAATTTCAGTCCGTCTGTCCGCCGTACGCCGTACGTCGAGCGCTATACGCAAAATCGTTTGAAGGCTCGTAGCTCCCAAACCATTTGAGCTATTAAATTCAAATTTTTTTTGTTAATAGACTGGGTAGGCCCCTTGAAGTGACCAAATTCTGAAGGGTGGGGGTGTGAGGGGGGAGGAGGGGGAAGTGTTTTAGACGGAAAATTTTGGTTTCTAGATCTCAGGAACCGCTTATGACAGGAGGCTGAAATTTGGAATTTATATAAAGCTTCAGTAGTGGACCCATTTGCAAAAAATTTGCCGATATAGGTGAAGGGGTTTGGGAGTGGGGGGACAGTGGCGTACGGGGGTGGGGGGTAAAGAACTTTAAATTACGATATCTCACGAACCAATTGCACTAGAGGAACAAAATTTGGTTTTTGTATACAGGTTGATAAATGGAGTTTGCTGAATGCAAAATTTTTTAAGGGGGTGGTGGAGCATGAAAGTGGAGGGGATACGAATTTTTCTAAAAAATCACGTCTCATATCTCAAGAACAGTGGAAGATAGATGCTTAAAATTTTTACCAGAAGTAGGCCTAATAAACCCCTAGCAGAAAACAAATTTTTGGAAGTGATGGTGTAAAGGGTGAGGGTGGGGGAGGGTGAAAAGGAAAAAGTTCCGATTTTAATATCTCGACAACCTATAATGATATAAAACTGAAACTTGGTATTTAGATAGGGCTATATTAGTAGCATCTTGGAAAAATATAATTTTTTATAGGGGTAGTATGGTACGGGGGTGGGTGGTGTTTTTCCTATCTATAGAACGGCTTATGCTACAAAGTTGAAACTTGGTACGTTTATGTAAATCAACTAGAAAACTAATTTAAATAAAAAAAAATTTCAAATATCCATTGGCGTTCGGAGGGGGGGCAAAAAAAATGATCAGTGAAAATGGAATGCATATATTTTCACGGTTTTCGTCATATCTATTAGGTCTTCCCAAATATTAAATTGATTTTTATTCTGCGGCTTCTTCATATAAATACCTAGAAAGTTTTTCAGTATTTTTTAAAATTCGACCCCTAAGGGGGTGCAAAGGGGGTTGTAAACTTTTTCACAAATTCTACTATATCCCCACGTCTTATCAGATAGCGAATATCTTTTCACTTTCACGTGCTTGCGTAATAATCGCCTAAAACTTGTTTTTAAGTTTTTTCCTTTTTCAGCCCCTAAGAGGGTATAAACGGGTTGAACACGTTTTCACGAGTTCCGTCATTTCTTTTAGAAGTGATAAGAAATTGAATTGGTTCCTACTTTCTCGTGCTGTCTTCATATTTATTTATTAACTCCTTTCAGGATTTTTGGATATTCAACTCCCAAGTGGGTGTAAGGAGGTTGCATATCTGATGATATATCGAATTAATTTTTACTTCCTAAGGTTTCCTATATAACCGCCAAAAAGTCAATTTCAGTATTTAGATATTCAATCCTAATGGGTGTAAGAGGGTTGTATGCTTTTCAAAGTTTCGACATATTTCTTAGGTTCGATGAGATATTAGATCGCTTTTCATTTCCACAGACTTTTTACATAATCGCCTACAAACCCATTTCTCAGTTTTTCGATATTCAAACCCCAAGGGTTTGTATATGTTTTCACAATTTTTGCCATTCCTTAGTTCTGATGAGATATAAAATTGATTATTACGGCCAACCAATTCACGATTTTTCGAATTTCCAGAACCAAGGAGGTGTGAAGAGTTTGCTTACGTTTTCACAAATTTTTCAAAATCCCTCGTGTCTCATGAGATATCAAGTTGCTTCTTATGAAATCGTCTAAAAACGTGTTTCACAATTTTTTCGAAATCAAACCCCAAGTGGAAGTAATGGTTTTGTATACGTTTTAACAATTCGTCATATCTCTTAATTCTGATAAGGCAACAAATTCGTTTTTGCTTCTATGGGCTTTTAGTGTACATAATATACTGAAATTCGAATAGTCTACACGGACTTTTCAATGTTTAATCGGCTAAAAATCTCTATTTTGAATATTTTTATATTAAGAACAAAAATAATTTTCCAAGAAATCTAATAATCTCGAAGCAACTCATGATACACTCCGACTTTGACCACTCCCGAACTTTGACCCAAAAAATAATAAAGTTTCGCCCAGACCATTGGCAGATTTTTTTCTATGAAATAATCCACGATCAGGTTCCACTTTTTAAGCCCTCCGCTGAAAATAAGTACCCTTCTTGGTACTCACATCGTGCAATTAAAGCATTGAAAGAGAAATTTACTGCACATAAATTATATAAGAAATTTAAGTCAACTGAGCATTATAAAACGTTTGCCTATTTTAGATCACTTGCTAAAAGGGAAATTAAACTATGCCACGAACGTTATATTGAAAACATTGAGCTTAATATTAAAAAAGATGTGAAGTTCTTTCACTCGTATTCTAAAAGTCTAAAACTGAATAATAATTTACCCCAGAATATGCACTTAAATGATTCTATAGCTATATAGCGCAGTATTTTGAGAGTAATTATAGTAACAATAGCAATATCCCATATGATACTAGCAAAACCCAAACATCTTCTGCTATCGAATTGCCATATATTACAACTGAATCAGTCAAGAAAATTTTTGATAATTTGGACCTTAGTAAGAAACCTGGACCTGATGGAATACCAAATATGTTTTATAAAAATTGCTCTGATGCTTTAAGCGAGCCTCTATCTCTGATCTTCAATAAATCATTGCAGGAAGGAACATTTCCTCAATTGTTCAAACGGTCCTTTACGGTTCCAATTTTCAAAAGCGGGAATGCAGAAGACGTACAGAACTATAGACCGATTTCAATATTAAATTCGTTATCCCTTATCTTTGAGCGAGTGGTCTATATTTCATTAATCCCATTTATAACTCCTTTTATCTCTGAAAACCAGCATGGCTTCATGCCAGCAAAGTCAACTGTTACCAATTTATCAATATTTACTGATTTTGTTGCAAATTCGATGGACAAGTCTCAGCAAGTTGATGTAATATTCACTGACTTCCAGAAAGCGTTCGATAAAATTCAACATAATATATGTGGTATAAAGCGATAATAGCTTAAGTCGAGAAAATAATTAGGCGGTTACGTGTATCAAAATTGATAAATAAACTAATAAAAAATATATTAGGAGATCTTATTTTATTGAATTTAATAATACAACACAATAATAATATATTATATGAGATAAAAATTAATCAAACAATGGTAATTCTTTTAAAAAATGCAATTGAAAACTTGAAAAATGATTTTTTCTTATCTCGACATAAGCTGTTATTGCTTTTTCCCACAGATATAAGAGCCTTGTGACCTGGTTCGGTTCATACTTAACTAATCGCGCTCAAAATGTTGTACTCAATGGTGTTATGTCCAGAGATATTCTACCTAAATCAGGTGTCCCACAAGGGTCCATTCTCGGTCCTATCATTTTCTCTATTTTTATAAATGACGTTTGAAAGCAACTTACAACGCCCTCTCTTCTCTTTGCGGATGATTTGAAGCTCTATTCAGCCATTTCTAATGTAAGAGATTGCGTGAATTTACAGAGAAACATTGATCTTCTCATTTGCTGGTGCGATGATAATATGTTGCAATTAAATGTTAATAAGTGTTCGGTTATGTCCTTCTCCAGAAAGCGAGAGACCATTTATTTTGATTACAGACTAGATGGAATTGATCTGTCACGAACCTATGAGAAAAAGGATTTAGGTATTATTTATGATCCCAAGCTTACTTTTAGTTCACATTTTTCGCACCTTACTTCTCGAGCTAGTCGGATGTTGGGTTTCATATTTAGGTGTAGTAAAAAATTCAAGAAGTCGGAAACTCTTAAATATCTATATGTAATACTTGTTCGCAGCATACTAGAATACGGAAGTGTGATATGGAATCCAATATACCAAGTTTATCGAGATAAGTTAGAGAAAGTTCAAAAGCTGTTCACTCGACTTTTATATTTTAAGTTCAAACTTGAGCCAAATGACTACCCGGTTAGACTACAACATTTACGTATGTTATCTATCCATCACAGAAGATTGTTGACTGACGAGCTTTTTTTGCACAAAATCGCATCCTTTAAAACCAATTTTGTTATCCAAACTGAATGTATTTATTCGATATAGAGGTAACCGACATGAAACCAATATAGTTTTCCGTATTCCAAACCATAACATGGATATTATTTTTAAATCTCCCATCATCCGCATTCAAAGTACTCATAATGAATATTTTGGTAGTATCGATATTCTACGTTTCGATATTGTGGACCTTCGTTCGCAGGTTCTAACAGCTCTTTTGTAGTGCCATTATAGTCGAATCTCTCTTCCCTCTCAATGTCATCCCATGTTTTATTACTATTGTTATTTTTACTTTTTTGCCTCTTTTTAGTTTTTAGTTTTCAGTTAATTCTTTTACTTTATTATTTCAATAATACAGTATTGTTATCGATTTTAAAAAAAAAAAAATTTGCTACCCTCAAAATTTTTTTTTTTACGTTTCATGACTAGTAGATACGAAAAAAGCAAAAAAACATTTCAGTCCGTCTGTCCGCCGTACGTCGACCGCTGTACGCAAAACCGTTTGAAGGCTCGTAGCACCCAAACCCTTACAGCTATTAAATTGAATTTTTTTTATGAATAGACTGGGTAGGACCCTTGAAGTGACCAAATTCTGAAGGGTGGGGGTGTGAGGGGGGAGGAGGGGGAAGCGTTTTAGACGGAAAATTTTGGTTTTTAGATCTCAGTAACCGGTTATGCTAGGTGGCGGAAATTTGGAACCTATATAGAGCTTCGATAGTGGACTCATTTGCAAAAAAATTGCCGATATAGGTGAAGGGGTTTGGGAGTGCGGGGGGAAATAATGCGTCCGAAACGCAAAATAGGCGAGATCGACACATTCTAAAATCCATATCTCCTAAACGGTTAATGTCACAAAATTGAAATTTAACGAATATCTGTAGGTATACTAGGAGAATAGATCGGAAACAAATTTTTGAGTGGGGGAAGTGGCGTACGGGGGTGGGGGGTGAAAAACTTTAGATTACGATATCTCACGAACCAATTGCACTAGATAAATAAAATTTGGTTTGTGTATAAGGATTGACAAAGGAAGTTTGATGAAAGTAAAATTTTTAAAGTGGGCGGTGGGGCCCCTCCACTTTCGGGGATAAGAATTTTTCAAAAAAATTACGTCTCATATCTCAAGAACGGTATAAGATAGATGCTAACAATTTTTACCAGAAGTAGGCCTAATAGACCGCTAGCAGAAAACAAAAATTTGGAAGTGTGGGTGTAGAGGGTGAGGGTGGGGGAGGGTGAAAAGGAAAAAGTTCCGATTTTTATATCTCAACAACCTATAATGATATAAAGCTGAAACTTGGTATTTAGATAGAGGTATATTAGTAGCATGTTGGAAAAATATAATTTTTTATAGGGGCAGTATGGTACGGGGGTGGGGGGTGTTTTTCCTATCTATAGAACGGCTTATGCTGGAAAGTTTAAACTCGGTATATTTATGTAAATCAACTAGAAAAGTAATTTAGATAAAAAAATTTCAAATATCCATTGGCGTTCGGAAGGGGGGCAAAAAAAAATGATCAGTGAAAATGGAATGCATATAGTCTCACGGTTTTCGTCATATCTATTAGGTTTTCCCAAATATTGAATTCATTTTTATTGTTCGACTTCTTTATATAAATACCTAGAAAGTGTTTTCAGGATTTTTTAAAATTCGACCCCTAAGGGGTGCAAAGGGGGTTGAAAACACACACAAATTCTACTATATCCCCAGGTCTTATCAGATATCGAATATCTTTTCACTTTCACGTGCTTGAGTAATAATCGCCTAAAACTGGTTTTCAAGTTTTTAACTTTTTCAGCTCCTAAGAGGGTATAAACGGGTTGAACACGTTTTCACGAATTCCGTCATTTCTTTTAGAAGTGATAAGAAATTGAATTGGTTCCTACGTTATTTATTAACTCCTTTCAAGATTTCGGATATTCAACCTCCAAGTGGGTGGAAGGAGGTTGCATATCTGATGATATATCGAATTCAATTTTACTTCCTAAGGTTTCCTATATAAAAAAGCCAAAATGTCAATTTCACTATTTTAGATATTCAATCCTAATGGGTGTAAGGGGGTTGTATGCTTTTCAAAGTTTCGACATATTTCTTAGGTTCGATGAGATATTAGATCGCTTTTTATTTCCACAGACTTTTTATATAATCGCCTACAAACCCATTTCTTAATTTTTCGATATTCAACCCCCAAGGGTTTGTATATGTTTTCACAATTTTTGCCATCCTTTAGTTCTGATGAGTATAAAATTGATTATTACGGCCCACCAATTTACGATTTTTCGGATTTCGAAAACCAAGGGGGTGTGAAGGGTTTGCTTACGTTTTCACAAATTTTTCAAAATTCCTCGTGTCTCATGAGATATCAAGTTGCTTGTTATGAAACCGTCTAAAAACCTGTTTCAACAACAAATTCGTTTTTACTTCTATGGGCTTTTAGTGTACATAATATACCGAAATTCGAATAGTCTACACGAGCTTTTCCAATGTTTAATCGGCTAAAAATCGCTATTTTAAAGATTTTTATTTTAAGCACAAAATTAATGTTCCAAGAAATCTAATAATCTCGAAGCAACTCATGATACACTCCGACTTTGACCGCTCCCGAACTTTGACCCGAAAAATAATAAAGTTTCGCCCAGACCATTGGCAGCTTTTTTTTTAATGAAATTGAAGACATGGATTTGGACGACCTCTGGTTGATGCAGAATGGCGCGCCATGCCACAATCGATCTTTTACGCACTAAATTCCCAAATCGTGTTATCTAAATATACATATGTTATATATAATCTATAAAAATACATAATTCAGGGCAAATGACCCCCCTGCCCACCACAAATGACGTCCCTGATTGGCCGCCTCGGAGCTGCGATTTGATTTTTTTTTGTGGGGAACCGTGAAGGACCGATGTTATGCCAACAATCCAGAAACGATTCAAGCACTTCAGGCCAATATCATCCAAGCAATGCGTGAGATACAGCCCGAAACCATTAACAAAGTCTTGAAAAATTGGAATGACAGCATGCGCTACTGTGCAGCCAGCCGAGGCAGCCACTTGAACGTAGTTGTGTTCCATCATTAATGGGAATGTTTACTCTTTAATAAAGCCATAATACATGAAAAAAAAATTCAATTTTGTTAATTTTTTTGCATTTTTAAAAATAAACTTGTATTTGGCCTACCCTGTAGTCTTCAGCTGACATTGTCGTGTTGCAAAAGACGAGGTTTCACTTCACTTCAAAAATAATAGCAGAATGTAGTTGATCACAAGAACGACAAAGATATATTGAAAAGGAGGAACTTGAGTTTGGAAACAAACGCAAAAAAAGTTTTCCGATCGATTGGTCAAATAATGAATTGAACGGCTGGGAAAATTATCGATAAGGACTATAACGTTAACGTAAAATTTTTCAAAAATTGCTCCCTTTATTTTAAGTTTGCATATTTTATTTTAATGAAATTTTATACGATATCCAAATTGCACAAAAATGCTTAGAATTTTCTACTACCTGTTTTTCTTGTTAACATTGACTTATTTAATGGGTTAAAAACTATATTCTCGTTAACTATTTTTCTTCTTAAGTTTGGCCCTTTTATTTGGATATTTTAATTGGTAATTAGGTAACAAGTTATAATTGGCCCGTTGTTTTATGACTCTTTAAGTGTACCGATTATTTTAACTAGATCAGGATGTGGCAGGTAGAAGCTGTTCAGACTATAAAGGACATGTATTTTGAAAGTAACAACAGATTTAACCAATCATTGAACGTGAACGTTTGTACGGAATAATTAAACAAGAAAATAAAAAATTAACTCTAGCAATGAATTTTTTTGATCTTCTAACGTCCGAAGCTATGCATGAGATTCAGCATTGTGCTGATGAGTCAAAGTCAAAACAGGTGAAACCAGCAATCGTAGAAACCAAATTTCAGGATGGAAATTTGAAAAAGGATAAACCGAAGCAAAGTGGAATCACCAGCACCAACCGCGAAGAGGATTTGATACGGAAGATGGAACAGGAACTCTTTTCCATGGAGGATGCTCCCATTACGGACGACAATGCGACGAAGAAACTCAGCTTATTTGAACCTAACCATCAAGTCAAGCTACCAACAACCACCAGATCAGCTACTGAAAAGAGGAGTCATCACGATGTGATGCCGGAGTCAGAATTTAGTCAGCCGGCCAAGAAGGCTAAGCAAAGTGAGGGCAGCAACGCCGCCAAAATTGGCCTGAATTTCTTCGACGCTCTCACTTTCGAAGCTATGCACGAGATTGAAAGCAATATGGCAGCCAAGATACCTCCAAAACGGAGGTATGATGATGCTCGGCCCAAAAAGTCTGATCTTATTGGATCAGTCAAAGTTAAACCGGTCCAGCATGAGAAGAAGAAAGCTACTGGGGCGCGGATCAGGTCTTCAGCATTGTTGCCAGTTGCACAAAATGGTGTGACTCCAAAGGTACTAGCAAAACCGGTATCTTCTGATGATCGGGCCAAAAAGTTTAGTGCTATTGGTGCAGCTAAAAATACGTCGGTTGTGAAAAAGCAAACCACACCGGAAGCACCAAGAGATGTGACACCAAAGTTTCCTGCGAAACAGGAACTTTCTGAACCCGTAGTTGTCCAACAAGAGGAAAAATTTCAGGATGGCGATTTGAAAAAGGATAAACCGAAGCAAAGCGGAATCATCAGGACCAACCGCGAAGAGGATTTGATACGGAAGATGGAACAGGAACTCTTTTCCATGGAGGATGCTCCCATTACGGATGACAATGCTACGAAAACACTCAGCTTATCTGCACCTAACTATCAAGTCAAGCTAGCAACCATCGTTGACAAGAAGCCTGAGCAAAGTAACAGCAGCAACATCGGCCTTAATTTCTTCGACGCTCTCACTTCTGAAGCTATGCTCGAGATTGAGAGCAATATGGCAGCCAAGATACCTCCAAAACGGAGGTATGATGATGCTCGGCTCAAAAAGTCTGATCTTATTGGAGTTAAACCAGTTCATGAGAAGAAGAAAGCTACTAGGGCTCAGATCAGGGGGTCTTCAGCATGCTTACCGGTGGCACAAAATGATGTGACTCCAAAGGTACCAGCAAAACAGGAACATTCTGAAGCCGAAGTTGTTCAACAAGAGGAGAAACAAACAATAGCGGCATGGCTCGAGAAACCTTCAGCGTACCTACCAGCGAAATCGAATGGGGTCTTTATGAGATTAGCAACTACCGAAAATGACAGCAACATGCATGGAACTATGGTTCAGATGAAGAGAAATGTGACTGCGAAATTGCTTCAGCCCAAGAAAGTTGCGCCGGTTCAAGATGAGATGATCAGGGAACCAGTGCCACGAAAGTTACCAGTTAGCAGCACTATTAATGCCAAACAACAGCGGAACACAAATAATGGTAATGCTGCTACAGGTGTACCGCTTCATATGGACGATCAAAAGAACGAGAAGTCCACCGGAAAGAAGGATATCGTTCCAAAGTGTCTTCCAAAAATCAAAGTGGGCACAGAAGAGAAGAAGCAGCAGCCATCCCCAGTTCTAACCGATGACCTCCGTAAGATCTACAAAGCGGAGTTTAAGGCCACTTACGGGTCATACCGATATTTACTAGGAAAAATTCAACAACCCGCCAATTTTGTTTTGAGATTGGGCAAAATGCTGGAAATGAAGAAAAGTGCAGGCTGCGATAATTTTATGGCCGACGCGCTAAAAACAGAAATTATGGATGTTCACAAACACATGACCACCCAGGAGTTTCTCGCCGAAAAAGCTGAAATGGAACGGCTTCACCAAAGGTTGGGATATTTGAAAGGGATTTTAAAAAAATAAAATTTGTTAGAATTTAAGGCATGCTTCACCACAGGTTAGTTTTTTTTTTGCAAACTTATTAGAATTTTAGGTATACTTTACGGGTTTAGTTTTAAAGGTTAGGTTTAGTTTTAAAACGTACGATAGGTTAGGATATTCAAAAAAATTAAATTTGTCAGGTAATATTTTTTGTAAATTTGTTAGTATTTAAGGTATGACGAAAAACCTAAATAAATGGATTTAAATTTTAAAAAAGGTTTTTACATATTTATCTTAAAACCGTTTCCGGTTTATTGAATATTTTATTTTCCTTTTCACTGGGAATCAAAAATGACTCGCCTAGGAGAATTCGAAAATTTTTTTTCAGTTTCAGTAATGGGCAAAAAACTATATATTTTGTTACATTAATTTATAATAATAATAATGTGATCGATGAAAAAATTGATCTGAAAAAGTTTTAGTCGACTCCAAATATGTAGGCAAAGAAATTAATATTAAAACATTTTTAAGGCGTAATGGGACGTGTTGGATTGGGTTATTTTCCGATTTGTTTGTGAAGAAAGGTCTATAAATTGTTGATGTTGGAGCATTGAAGTGGTGGATAACAATTACAAGAAAAAATGATATCTCTGGTACCTACCAGATATGAATGTTTAGAACGGTTGGGTGAAAGGGTGAGGGTAGAAAGCAAAAAATTCAAATGTTCATTTCTCCAGAACCGCTAAGGATAGAAAGCTTAATTAAATAATTTTTTGGATAGTTGAAGCAAAGTACCAACCATGAATTTAGCTAAAGAGAATCGAAATGTTACAGTAGTTATGTTCAGGTTCACGATTGTGGGCCAAATTTGCGCTGCGAGAAGGGAACGCAACCGAAATTCAAGGTAGTAATTAACGCGGTTATAATTTTTTATATTCAAGTATTCATTGCATTACATCCGTTGTAACCTCTCAAGTAGGCCAAAATTGCGCTGCTTGAGTTGTTCTAACGAGAACAATTAAATATCCGACAAATTCCTTGGCATGCCGACTGCGCTGCCTTAGAATCACGTCATATTATTTTGAATTTTGGTAGTTTGTAAAATGTAAATAGTAACATAATATTTTTGAAGGAAATTAAATATAAGCAATTTTATTCTAATTTTACAACATTCCGAGTTTTTATTTAAAGGAGAATTAATAATTTCAGAACAGCACAATTCACATTAATTCAACACAGCAAAGCATTTTACTTTATTATTTTTTAATAATAAAGTATTGTGATCGACCTGAAATTTAAAAAAAATTTGCTATCCTGAAATTTTGTATTTTCACGTTTTAGGACTAGTAGACCCCAAAAAAGCAAAAAAAAAATGTCCGTCTGTCCGCCGTAGATGCCGTACGCCGTACGCAAAGCCGTTTGAAGGCGCATAGCTCACAAACCCGTTGAGATATTAAATTCAAATTTTTATGGTGGTAGATTGGGTGAACCCCTACGATTGGTATCTTTTTGTGGGGTGGGGGTGTAAGGGGGGAGGAGGTGGCGCGTTTTAGGCGAAAAATGTTGGTTTCTAGATCTCAGGAACTGCTTATGGTAGGAGGCTGAAATTTGGAACTTATGTAGTACTATGATAGTGGACCTATTTGCAAAAAAATGGTCGATAAGGGTTGAGGGGTGTGGGAGAGGGGGGGAAAACAATGACTCCGACACGTTCGAAAGCTGGGATTGAAGCATTCTAAAATCCATATCTCCTGAACCGTTGATTTCAGAAGTGTGAAACTTTGTAGTTATCTTAGTTGATACTAGGAGAGTAGAAAAGAGCTAAAATTTTTAAGAGGGGAAGTGTAGTGTAGGGGGGGGGGGTAAAAAACTTTAGATTACAATATCTTCCGAACCAATTATACCAGGAAGATGAAATTTGGTTTCTGTATATAAGATCACAAGTGGAGTCTACTGAATGTAAAAATTTTGAGAGGGAAGGTGGAGTACGAAAGTGGGGGATAACCATTTTTCAAAAAATCTAATTTTTATATCTCAAGAACCGTACCAGATATGATCTTAGAAGTTTTACAGGAGTTAGGCCCAGTAGACTTCTAGCAGGAAAAACAGTTTTTGTGGTGCTGGCGAGGGGGGTGACAGTGGGAAGGTGTGGAACGAAAAGAATTCTGATTTTTATTTCTCGAAAACCGCAAAGCATAGAAAGCTAAAAATTGACGAGTATATAGAGTCACTGAAGAAGTATCCCAAATTTTTAATAGGGGTAGCAAGGTACGAGGGTGGTGGGTGGTTTTTTATATCTCAGAAATAGCGTATGCTAGAAAGTTGAAACTTAGTATGTATGTATATGTAGAAGTACTACAGGAGTAATTAAAGCAAAAAAAAGTTCAAAATTGTATTGATATGCAGAGTTGGAGCAATGCGGTGTAGGTCACTATGCGACTGATAACCTAAAGAATAAACAGGAGGCCATTTGGAACGTTATTTCTTAGGTTATCAGTCGCATAGTGACCTACACTGCATCTCAGTATTAAACACGTTTCGGACTTCTACCCAAAAAATAATAAAGTTGCGCCCAGACTGTTGGCATATTTTTACTACTAGTAGGCACTAAATTGCCTACTCTGAGAGCAGTAAAATTACTATAGTCAAATTTCTTTACGTACTCTTTGATTTACTTTATTATTTTAATAATACAGTATTGTGATCGATTCTTAAAAAAAAATGTTCTACACTCAACATTTTTTTCACCTTTCATGACTAATAGACACGGGAAAAGCAAAAAAAAAATCAGTACGTCTGTCCGCCGTACCCCGACCGTTGTACGCAAAATCGTTTGAAGGCTCGTAGCTCCCATACCCTTTGAGCTATTGAATTGAAATTTCGTTATGAATAGACTGTGTTGGCCCCTTGAAGTGACCACATTTTGATGGGTGGGGGGGTGTGAGGGGGAAGTGTCGGAAGAGAAAATTTTGGTTTCTATTATATATCTCGGCTACCGCTTACGCTAGGAAGCTGAAACTTGGAACTTATATAGAGCTTCAATAGTGGACTCATTTGCAAAAAAATTGCCGATATAGGTGAAGGGGCTTGGGAGTGCGGGGGAAATAATGCGTCCGAAACGCAAAATAGGCGAGATCGACACATTCTAAAATCCATATCTCCTAAACGGTTAATGTCACAAAATTGAAATTTAACGAATATCTGTAGGTATACTAGGAGAATAGATCGGAAACAAATTTTTGAGTGGGGGAAGTGGCGTACGGGGGTGGGGGGTGAAAAACTTTAGATTACGATATCTCACGAACCAATTGCACTAGATAAATAAAATTTGGTTTGTGTATAAGGGTTGACAAAGGAAGTTTGATGAAAGTAAAATTTTTAAAGTGGGCGGTGGGGCATGAAAGTGGAGGGGATAAGCATTTTTCAAAAAAATTACGTCTCATATCTCAAGAACGGTATAAGATAGATGCTAACAATTTTTACCAGAAGTAGGCCTAATAGACCGCTAGCAGAAAACAAAATTTTGGAAGTGTGGGTGTAGAGGGTGAGGGTGGGGGAGGGTGAAGAGGAAAAAGTTCCGATTTTTATATCTCAACAACCTATAATGATATAAAGCTGAAACTTGGTATTTAGATAGAGCTATATTAGTAGCATGTTGGAAAAATATAATTTTTTATAGGGGCAGTATGGTACGGGGGTGGGGGGTGTTTTTCCTATCTATAGAACGGCTTATGCTGGAAAATTTAAACTCGGTATATTTATGTAAATCAACTAGAAAAGTAATTTAGATAAAAAAAATTTCAAATATCCATTGACGTTCGGAAGGGGGACAAAAAAAATGATCAGCGAAAATGGAATGCATATAGTCTCACGGTTTTCGTCATATCTATTAGGTTTTCCCAAATATTGAATTCATTTTTATTGTTCGACTTCTTCATATAAATACCTAGAAAGTGTTTCCAGGATTTTTTAAAATTCGACCCCTAAGGGGTGCAAAGGGGGTTGAAAACTTTTTCACAAATTCTACTATATCCCCAGGTCTTATCAGATATCGAATATCTTTTCACTTTCACGTGCTTGAGTAATAATCGCCTAAAACTGGTTTTCAAGTTTTTAACTTTTTCAGCTCCTAAGAGGGTATAAACGGGTTGAACACGTTTTCACGAATTCCGTCATTTCTTTTAGAAGTGATAAGAAATTGAATTGGTTCCCACGTTATTTATTAACTCCTTTCAAGATTTCGGATATTCACCCTCCAAGTGGGTGGAAGGAGGTTGCATATCTGATGATATATCGAATTCATTTTTACTTCCTAAGGTTTCCTATATAAAAAAGCCAAAATGTCAATTTCAGTATTTTAGATATTCAATCCTAATGGGTGTAAGGGGGTTGTATGCTTTACATAGCTTCGACATATTTCCTAGGTTCGATGAGATATTAGATCGCTTTTCACTTCCACAGACTTTTTATATAATCGCCTACAAACCCATTTCTTAATTTTTCGATATTCAACCCCCAAGGGTTTGTATATGTTTTCACAATTTCCTTTGGTTCTGATGAGTATAAAATTGATTATTACGGCCAACCAATTCACGATTTTTCGAATTTCGGAAACCAAGGGGGTGTGAAGGGTTTGCTTACGTTTTCACAAATTTTTCAAAATTCCTCGTGTCTCATGAGATATCAAGTTGCTTGTTATGAAACCGTCTAAAAACCTGTTTCACAATTTTTCAAAATTCAAACCCCAAGTGGAATTAATGGTTTTGTATACGTTTTAACAATTCGTCATATCTCTTAAGTCTGATAAGGGAACAAATTCGTTTTTACTTCTATGGGCTTTTAGTGTACATAATATACCGAAATTCGAATAGTCTACACGAGCTTTTCCAATGTTTAATCGGCTAAAAATCGCTATTTTAAAGATTTTTATTTTAAGCACAAAATTAATGTTCCAAGAAATCTAATAATCTCGAAGCAACTCATGATACACTCCGACTTTGACCGCTCCCGAACTTTGACCCGAAAAATAATAAAGTTTCGCCCAGACCATTGGCAGCTTTTTTTTTAATGAAATTGAAGACATGGATTTGGACGACCTCTGGTTGATGCAGGATGGCGCGCCATGCCACAATCGATCTTTTACGCACTAAATTCCCAAATCGTGTTATCTAAATTTTCATATGTTATATATGTGGGATTCTGAACTATTCCCACAGAATGGAACGCACCCCTAGTACAAGTACTAAACCGGCACAATAGAAGTAGAGAGTATTTGAGCTGCCTGTTTTGTTACAACACGCAAGGAAGAAAGACGTGGACCAGGAATAAATTTACATAAGAAAATAAGGAAATAATCGCTTTTCATTTCTAGGGATTAGTAAATCCCACATCTGGGGGCTCAACCGGTTACAATCCTACATCTCATGCGGTTCAAGCTACGGAATTGAAGCTACCTGAAACATTGAAAAGGAAAAGGTAACATTGAACAAAAAAAAAATAATAAAAACGTGGAATAGCAAAGTGCGGTGCATTCATAATAGACGACAAACGACGCAATTCGGTGATAAAACATAAAACAAACAAGAAATTTTTTTTTCGGTGTTCGACTTCTTGCTCGCGCGACAAAAACTCCAAATTTTCAAGAAATCTCGGTTCAAGTGTTGTCCGTTGCATTACACGGTGAATATCGTTCGATTCGCTACGTAAAAAGTGTGCTAAGTCACGTGAAAAGCGAGCCAAATCGTGTCGACTTTTCCCGAAACAACAGTTTTATCGAAGCGGTAAAACAGAATACACAGAAACGCGAGAACAATCAAACATAAGCGCGTCTTAACGGAGCTAGCAAAACGGTTTCGGTAAATATAAAAGTTATTGCGTTTAACGGAACAATTAAATTTTCCATTTTCGAATTATTCGACAAATTTCGTGTCTGGTTTGTTATAAAACTGCATACCTGCCAATTTACACGGAGTTGCAAGGTCGTTCAAAAGAACCATAACACATTTTCGAAAATCATAATCTTGTGTGCCGATTTACAATTTCAATATTTCTTTCGCGATAATAGCACTCTCTGCCTGAAAGCGAACAGTATAATCCCTAACGGTAAAAAAAAATGGGAAAACGAAACAAAAGTTTGCGAAGCAGTACGGTTCTAAGAAATGACGAAAGCAATTTTTCAACTGCAATTGAACGAATGCAGATTAGCATTACGAAAATGGAAGAGGAATTACTGCGTAGAGGTGATCGTAGTCCGGATGCGAAGTCTATTAGGGATAAGGAATTGGCATTGCAAGAAAGGGAAGCAGCTTTAGCGGAAAAAGAACGGTCTATGTCAAGAGCGTCAGAACTAAACCACCAGTCGGTCACACAGTCAAGACCGCGCTTATCGTTTGAAGACGTTACTAACGCAGTACAAAAGTTTAGTGGAGAAGACGACTATGACATAATTAGCTGGGTCGAGGAAATCGAAAATGTTGGTCAACTGATGGATTGGTCTTCTTTGGAGTTCATTTTATATGCTCGAAGATTGCTGACTGGACCGGCACAGCTTGCGTTAAGAACGAAGAGCAATCTAGATTCGTGGCAAAGCATAAGAAGCTTCCTTATAAGCGAATTCGGACAGAAGATTGACAGTTCAGAGATACATCGCAAATTGACTAAGCGCAAACAACTAAAGACGGAGTCCGTATACGAGTATTTTCTAAAAATGAAAGAAATGGGATTGAAAGGCAGGCTAGATGACGGCGCAGTAATACAATATGTCATAGACGGTATCTACGATATTCCATCTAATAAAATTATGTTATACGGAGCTAATGATCTATTAGAATTTAAAACTAAATTAGCAGCTTATAGTAAATTCAAGGATAGAAGTAGAGATTCGGGAAAAACAGATGGTGATACCCATAACAAGAATGGCACCAAGACACGAAGTGGGGCACCAGATATTTTATGCTATAATTGCGGCAACAAGGGTCATAAATCTCGTCAATGCAATTCGCAAAATTTGGGACCGAAATGTTTTAAATGCAATTTACATGGACACAAGGCACCAGACTGTACAACGAAGAAAAATGCTGTCAATTGCGTCGACAATAGTGGATCAGTTCCAGCTAACAAGCCCAGTAACAATTGCAAGACCATAAAAATAAATAACCATAACGTTCTGGCATTAGTAGATACAGGTAGCGACCTTACTCTTTTACGATCGGATACGTATTCCAAATTGGGTTCACCGCCCCTGAATATAAGTTCACATCCCCGATTAAGAGGTCTAGGTGAAAATTTTGTCAACTCGCTTGGGTGTTACTCTACTCAGATTGATATCGATGGTGTTCTATTTGACAGCCAGATTCACATCGTACCCCAGGAATGTCTTTATCATGAAATGATAATTGGGAAAGATGTTCTTGAGAATACTGAAATATCACTCACAAATAGTGGAATTGGCATAAGGAAAATAAATAATGAATTCGATAACCTAACCTTTGCAATTCAAGAAGATCGTGAACCACTGCAGATTGGTAACCCAAGTTACGAGAACGAGATACGAAATATTATAAGAGACTATACGCCAATAGAAAATAATAAAGCCGATACTAAACTAAACATTATACTGAAGAATGACGTGCCCATCAGCCAAAAACCACGTAGATTATCGCCTTTAGAAAAAGAAATAGTAGACAAAGAGATAGAGCAGTGGCTACAAAAAGGTATAATTAGACATAGCAGTTCCGAATACAGTAGCCCTATAGTCTTAGCTAAGAAGAAAGACGAAACACGTAGATTGTGTATCGACTATAGACGCCTCAATAAAGAAGTAATTCGAGATCGATACCCTCTGCCACTCATCGAGGACCAAATAGATCAGCTTCAAGGGATGCGTGTATTCTCTACTCTCGATTTGGAGAACGGCTTCTTTCATGTTCCAGTGGCCGAAAAGAATATAAAATTAACATCCTTCGTAACACCGACTGGCCAATACGAGTTTTTGCGTATGCCGTTTGGCCTTTGTACATCTCCGACAGTATTTCAGAAATTTATCAATCGCATATTCCAGCCACTGGTGTTTCGGAAAGTAGTCCTCATCTACATGGATGACATTATTATCCCAGCGAAGAACGAAGAGGAATGCATAATTAAACTAAGAGAAGCCCTGGAAGTTGCGGCAAATCACGGTTTAAGGATTAAATGGAAAAAATGCCAATTCCTATGCAAAAAGATTGAGTATTTAGGATATGAAATATGTTCTGATATTATTCGCCCCTCATCATCGAAAACATCAGCAGTGAAGAAATTTCCTGAACCACATTGCATCAAGAAGCTACAAGCATTTTTAGGATTAACGGGGTATTTCAGAAAATTCGTACCCAATTACGCCGTGATTGCAAAACCTCTCAGCGACCTGCTGCGAAAAAACAACGACTTTAAATTTGACACAGAACAGAAAGCCGCTTTCAACAAACTAAAAAGCATACTAACAGAGACTCCAACACTTCGCTTATACGATCCAGAAGGAACTACAGAACTTCACACAGATGCGTCCAAACTGGGATACGGCGCGATCTTGCTACAGCGCTGCAACGACGATGGCGAAATGCATCCAATCTACTATTACAGTCGGATAACTTCTCCAACACAAGAAAAATACAGCAGCTATGAACTGGAAGTCTTGGCAATAGTTTCGGCCTTAAAAAAATTACGTGTCTACCTTCTCGGAATTCCTTTTAAAATCGTTACAGATTGCGCTGCGTTTAAAGCAACTATGGACAAAAATGATCTACCGCCTCGTATAGCAGGATGGGCTTTACTTTTACAAGATTACAACTACGTTCTCGAACACCGCAGTGGCACTAGAATGAAGCACGTCGACGCCTTAAGCAGGAACCCAGTAATAATGATCATTCAGAATGATTTAATCACAAAAGTTAAGTCGGCTCAGTTTAAAGATGAAAGATTGAAGGTGATAGCAAATCTTTTGGAACATGGACCATATGAAAGATACACGCTAGACCATGGTGTGTTGTTCGAAGAAGACGCCGAAGGAAATCGTTTACTATGTGTACCAAAGGGTATGCAAGACGAAGTAATTAAACACGTTCACGAACAAGGACATTTCGCCACCAGGAAGATGGAGGATCTAATTCGAAGAGACTTTTCCATACCTCAATTAAAAGAAAGAGTTCGAAATTGCCGAAATAACTGCGTGCAGTGCATTCTCGCTGAAAGGAAAAGCGGAATAAAAGAGGGACTACTATTCCCCATACCAAAAGACGATTCACCACTCAAAACGTATCATTTAGACCATATTGGACCACTTAGTACTACGAAGAAAGATTACAAGTACATTTTGACGGTAGTCGATGCGTTTAGTAAGTTTACTTGGCTCTATCCAGTGAAAACACTTACCGCCGCGGAGGTCATTCAGAAATTGGAAGTACAGAAAGCTGTTTTTGGAAATCCACAGAAAGTCATCACGGATCGAGGAACTGCATTCACGTCAAATAGCTTCAAAGAATACTGCACGGCCGAGGACATAAGACACACGCTGATCACTACCGGGATACCACGAGGAAACGGTCAAGTGGAACGAGTTCATAGAACTATTATCCCAATGATCACCAAATTAGCTATCGAGATACCCGAAAATTGGTTTAAATTCTGCAATAAAGTCCAAATATATCTCAATGCAACCTTACAGAGAAGTATAGGGAGATCACCATTCGAAGTAATGTTCGGCGTCCCGATGCGCACCCAGAATGATATGAGAATATCAGACATCATCGACGAAGAGATGCTCAAATCATTCGACGTAGAAAGAGACCACATCCGAGGTGAAGTCAATCAACAGATCCACGAAATCCAGGAGGAAAATAGACGATATTACAATAAGAAGAGGAAGGCAGCGCCGCGTTACGAACCAGGAGATTTAGTCGCCATTAGAAAAACGCAGTTTGGAAATGCTACTAAAATTTTTCCAAAATTTCTAGGTCCTTATCAGGTCGTGAAGTCAACCGGAAACGACAGGTACGAAGTAATCAGGAGCGGCAACCATATCGGACCCAAACGCTCAACTACCAGCGCGGACAACATGAAACCTTTCGTAGTCTACGATTCAGACTGCGATGAAGATCACATCGAATCCAACGAAGACGACGATAACAACAATCCAGCCGATGATGAAAATAATAACTAAGATGAAACCGGAAATCAACAGAAGGATGTAAGCAACTAAAAACAGCCAAGATGAAAAGACAAAGGACAAAACAGCCAAGATGAAAAGACGAAGAAGACGAAAAGACGAAGAAGACGAAAAGATGATGAAGACGAAGACGACGAAAACACGAAGAAGACGAAAGTAACTAGAAGAAGGCGAACAACTAACACAAAAGCGACGAAAGACGACCGAAGTCAAGGTGACAGAAGACGATTGAGAGGAAATGAGGATCCTGTCAGGACGGCCGAGCTGTGGGATTCTGAACTATTCCCACAGAATGGAACGCACCCCTAGTACAAGTACTAAACCGGCACAATAGAAGTAGAGAGTATTTGAGCTGCCTGTTTTGTTACAACACGCAAGGAAGAAAGACGTGGACCAGGAATAAATTTACATAAGAAAATAAGGAAATAATCGCTTTTCATTTCTAGGGATTAGTAAATCCCACATATATAATCTATAAAAACACATAATTCAGGGGGGGGGGGGGCAAATGCCCCCCCTGCCCACCACAAATGACGTCCCTGATTGGCCGCCTCGGAGCTGCGATTTGATTTTTTTTTGTGGGGAACCGTGAAGGACCGATGTTATGCCAACAATTCAGAAACGATTCAAGCACTTAAGGCCAATATCATCCAAGCAATGCGTGAGCTACAGCCCGAAACCATTAACAAAGTCTTGGAAAATTGGAGTGACAGAATGCGCTACTGTGCAGCCAGCCGAGGCAGCCACTTGAACGAAGTTGTGTTCCATCATTAATGGGAATGTTTACTCTTACTAATAAAGCCATAATACATGAAAAAAAATTCAATTTTGTTAATTTTTTTGCATTTTTAAAAATAAACTTGTATTTGGCCTACCCTGTAGTCTTCAGCTGACATTGTCGTGTTGCAAAAGACGAGGTTTCACTTCACTTCAAAAATAATAGCAGAATATAGTTGATCACAAGAACGACAAAGATGTATTGAAAAGGAGGAACTTGAGTTTGGAAACAAACACAAAAAAAGTTTTCCGTTCGATTGGTCAAATAATGAATTGAACGGCTGGGAAAATTATCGATAAGGACTACAACGTTAACGTAAAATTTTTCAAAAATTGCTCCCTTTATTTTAAGTTTGAATATTTTATTTTAATGAAATTTTATACGATATCCAAATTGCACAAAAATGCTTAGAATTTTCTACTACCTGTTTTTCTTGTTAACATTGACTTATTTAATGGGATAAAAACTATATTCTCGTTAACTACTTTTCTTGTTAAGTTTGGCCCTTTTATTTGGATATTTTAATTGGTAATTAGGTAACAAGTTATAATTGGCCCGTTGTTTTATGACTCTTTAAGTGTACCGATTATTTTAACTAGATCAGGATGTGGCAGGTAGAAGCTGTTCAGACTATAAAGGACATGTATTTTGAAAGTAACAACAGATTTAACCAATCATTGAACGTGAACGTTTGTACGGAATAATTAAACAAGAAAATAAAAAATTAACTCTAGCAATGAATTTTTTTGATCTTCTAACGTCCGAAGCTATGCATGAGATTCAGCATTGTGCTGATGAGTCAAAGTCAAAACAGGTGAAACCGGCAATCGTAGAAACCAAATTTCAGGATGGAAATTTGAAAAAGGATAAACCGAAGCAAAGTGGAATCATCAGCACCAACCGCGAAGAGGATTTGATACGGAAGATGGAACAGGAACTCTTTTCCATGGAGGATGCTCCCATTACGGACGACAATGCGACGAAGAAACTCAGCTTATTTGAACCTAACCATCAAGTCAAGCTACCAACAACCACCAGATCAGCTACTGAAAAGAGGAGGCACCACGATGTGATGCCGGAATCAGGATTTAGTCAGCCGGCCAAGAAGGCTAAGCAAAGTGAGGGCAGCAACGCCGCCAAAATTGGCCTGAATTTCTTCGACGCTCTCACTTTCGAAGCTATGCACGAGATTGAGAGCAATATGGCAGCCAAGATAGCTCCAAAACGGAGGTATGATGATGCTCGACCCAAAAAGTCTGATCTTATTGGATCAGTCAACGTTAAACCGGTCCAGCATGAGAAGAAGAAAGCTACTGGGGCGCGGATCAGGAAGTCTTCAGCATTGTTGCCAGTTGCACAAAATGGTGTGACTCCAAAGGTACCAGCAAAACCGGTATCTTCTGATGATCGGGCCAAAAAGTTCAGTGCTATTGGTGCAGCTAAAAATACGTCGGTTGTGAAGAAGCAAACCACACCGGAAGCACCAAGAGATGTGACACCAAAGTTTCCTGCGAAACAGGAACTTTCTGAACCCGTAGTTGTCCAACAAGAGGAAAAATTTCAGGATGGCGATTTGAAAAAGGATAAACCGAAGCAAAGCGGAATCATCAGGACCAACCGCGAAGAGGATTTGATACGAAAGATGGAACAGGAACTCTTTTCCATGGAGGATGCTCCCATTACGGATGACAATGCTACGAAAACACTCAGCTTATCTGCACCTAACTATCAAGTCAAGCTACCAACCATCGTTGGCAAGAAGCCTGAGCAAAGTAACAGCAGCAACATCGGCCTTAATTTCTTCGACGCTCTCACTTCTGAAGCTATGCTCGAGATTGAGAGCAATATGGCAGCCAAGATACCTCCAAAACGGAGGTATGATGATGCTCGGCTCAAAAAGTCTGATCTTATTGGATCAGACAAAGTTAAACCGGTTCATGAGAAGAAGAAAGCTACTAGGGCTCAGATCAGGGGGTCTTCAGCATGCTTACCGGTGGCACAAAATGATGTGACTCCAAAGGTACCAGCAAAACAGGAACATTCTGAAGCCGAAGTTGTTCAACAAGTGGAGAAACAAACAATAGCGGCATGGCTCGAGAAACCTTCAGCGTACCTACCAGCGAAATCGAATGGGGTCTATATGAGATTAGCAACTACCGAAAATGACAGCAACATGCATGGAACTATGGTTCAGATGAAGAGAAATGTGACTGCGAAATTGCTTCAGCCCAAGAAAGTTGCGCCGGTTCAAGATGAGATGATCAGGGAACCAGTGCCACGAAAGTTACCAGTTAGCAGCACTATTAATGCCAAACAACAGCGGACCACAAATAATGGTAATGCTGCTACAGGTGTACCGCTTCATATGGACGATCAAAAGAACGAGAAGTCCACCGGAAAGAAGGATATCGTTCCAAAGTGTCTTCCAAAAATCAAAGTGGGCACAGAAGAGAAGAAGCAGCAGCCATCCCCAGTTCTAACCGATGACCTCCGTAAGATCTACAAAGCGGAGTTTAAGGCCACTTACGGGTCATACCGATATTTACTAGGAAAAATTCAACAACCCGCCAATTTTGTTTTGAGATTGGGCAAAATGCTGGAAATGAAGAAAAGTGCAGGCTGCGATAATTTTATGGCCGACGCGCTAAAAACAGAAATTATGGATGTTCACAAACACATGACCACCCAGGAGTTTCTCGCCGAAAAAGCTGAAATGGAACGGCTTCACCAAAGGTTGGGATATTTGAAAGGGATTTTAAAAAAATAAAATTTGTTAGAATTTAAGGCATGCTTCACCACAGGTTAGTTTTTTTTTTGCAAACTTATTAGAATTTTAGGTATACTTTACGGGTTTAGTTTTAAAGGTTAGGTTTAGTTTTAAAACGTACGATAGGTTAGGATATTCAAAAAAATTAAATTTGTCAGGTAATATTTTTTGTAAATTTGTTAGTATTTAAGGTATGACGAAAAACCTAAATAAATGGATTTAAATTTTAAAAAAGGTTTTTACATATTTATCTTAAAACCGTTTCCGGTTTATTGAATATTTTATTTTCCTTTTCACTGGGAATCAAAAATGACTCGCCTAGGAGAATTCGAAAATTTTTTTTCAGTTTCAGTAATGGGCAAAAAACTATATATTTTGTTACATTAATTTATAATAATAATAATGTGATCGATGAAAAAATTGATCTGAAAAAGTTTTAGTCGACTCCAAATATGTAGGCAAAGAAATTAATATTAAAACATTTTTAAGGCGTAATGGGACGTGTTGGATTGGGTTATTTTCCGATTTGTTTGTGAAGAAAGGTCTATAAATTGTTGATGTTGGAGCATTGAAGTGGTGGATAACAATTACAAGAAAAAATGATATCTCTGGTACCTACCAGATATGAATGTTTAGAACGGTTGGGTGAAAGGGTGAGGGTAGAAAGCAAAAAATTCAAATGTTCATTTCTCCAGAACCGCTAAGGATAGAAAGCTTAATTAAATAATTTTTTGGATAGTTGAAGCAAAGTACCAACCATGAATTTAGCTAAAGAGAATCGAAATGTTACAGTAGTTATGTTCAGGTTCACGATTGTGGGCCAAATTTGCGCTGCGAGAAGGGAACGCAACCGAAATTCAAGGTAGTAATTAACGCGGTTATAATTTTTTATATTCAAGTATTCATTGCATTACATCCGTTGTAACCTCTCAAGTAGGCCAAAATTGCGCTGCTTGAGTTTGTTACGAATGCAGCCCGGCTAAATTTTCTTTATATAGATGTTCATTTCTTTTTCATGCAAATGGTCTCAAACTCAAAATGTGTTGTGGTGTAGTCATACAGTGATCGTTTCGATATAATATTGGCTCTGGGTTTTTTTGACGCGACCGCTCCACAAGGCATGTTACCTTTGTATTCCAGTGCACATGTAAAAAAAAAAATAAGTTAGAATGTAAAGATAATGATAACCATAATAATAGTAAAAACCATCGAGCGAAAATTTGGATTCGGATCTTGGATACTCTACTGGCGGCATCTGGGGGTACGAGGAGAAAACGAAGAGAACATCGCTTCCCGCGTAAATGACACATCGCGTTCGTCATGAAAAACCGTTTTTTTTTTCACGGCGATCGTGAGATGAAAAAGTTCTGTTGCTTCTGGGTGTGACGGCTGAAGTGGGTGGATAAAAACTCAAAAACGATCGAAAAGTGTACTTTGACATAATTTCCCGGAAAAATATTAAAACTGAAAAAGTGAAACCCCTAAAACAATTTGACTTCCTGAGTGATAAAAACAATTTGAACTACCTTCGCAAGTGACTCAAGTGAACAATTTTAAAAGTAAAGCTATATAACTATTCGCACAGTGGCTGAAGTGAAAAACTATAGAACTAAAACTATAAAACTTTTGTGTGGTTCAACCTAATAGCAAAATCTCGGCTGAACTCAGTACGAAGGAGAAAAAACCCTGCAGGTAAAAATTTTCTTTGTTAAACATGCATGTAACCGCCTAAAAAACGGATGTAAAGGGCCCCAACGATGCAGCGTTCAACGATCAACCAACACGATCACTTTAATAAAATCCATATAAATTACTAAATACATTAATCATAATTTTTTTCCTTGAATTATTGAATTATATATTAATTGACGAACTATACATGATTTTTTTTCTCTTGCATGTATAACTTATAATTTTTATTCCAAGTAGCGTTTTGTACAGGTTCCTGTCTAGTGGAGAAGCAAAGACGACAGCGTGTTGCATAATTTTCTTACTTTTTTTTTGTTTTTTCGTTCGCTCATATAATTTTGGTGGCATAATGGAGTAGATCTCCTTAGAAGGGAGCCCTGGGGCTCCATCAGGCAGGGATGGCTTTGGTATTTCCGATCTCTCCTCTCTTCCTCTCTCTCTCGGGCCGCGGTTCTAGATGTGTAAATGAGTCGCGACGGTAGTGGTGCGGCTATGTTTTTTTGTTCCCCTTGGTTTTCTTCCTCATTCTTTTCCTTATAGGTTTTTTTCTTCTTTTGACAGCATCAACAAGGATGGTGCCCCTTTTGGACACATTTTTTTCAACCCCCCCTCGGCTCCTGAGCAGTCGGCGAAATATGCTGTCTAGGTCCAAAGGGGCCCATTATTCTGGAAGCGAAATGGAGGCTGCCCAAGCGGCCGAAAACATATTCGTAACAGTGGCGCCCAAACGTGTGTGTGTGTACACGTCTACATTTCTATTGCCTTAAAAATTTCCAATTTCCTACTTATACAATTAAAATCAATTTCATGTCTTTCTTTTAATTGTAATATCCCTAATCCCGTTCTAATTATACGGATCCAGTTTCATATCAAGCAATATCAAATACAGGCTTAGGAAATTTTCCGTTCTAGCTGAGAGGCGAATGACTTCGCTTAACTTCATTAAATTTTTTTTTCGTTAAAATTCTTGGTGTTGTTGCAACCGGATTTGCTTTCTACTTTGGATATTTTTGTATAGCGCCTGCCTATCCAGCGATGTCATTGCATATTTCCGAAAATTCTTAAATAAAAAAATCGGTCCATTTGAGGATTCGATCCAGGTTCACCCGCGTGATGGTTGCCATGAGTTGACTTGAAGCTACTGCTTAGGTAACTTAGTACATGGCTGAACAATTAATACAAATCGCAATATCCTAGAAATATGCAATTCAATACCTTCAACCTTCTCACAGCTGATTGCCTTTGTTGTGACTGGAATTTTGCATACAATATGCAGTGCCTCGTTTGCTAGGTAGTACAACAACACTTTAGAGTTCAATTAAGAATAATTTTACGATTCATAATGAGTAACGTCGTACATAAATGTGCGTGTTCATTATTTTTTTCCTGTAGATTTTTTTTCTATTCCTTGTAAAAAGTTATTGTAATTGTTTGGAGTTATGGTTGAGCATTTTCAATTATTTTCGCGCGTTCCTTTCTTCAATTAGGGGATACAAGTACACCTTAAGTGCCGAGCTACTTTGAAGCCGAATATACTTGTTTTTATCTAACCCCTGCTAAAATCACATTGTTTACGGGTGTGCGCACAGGTTATCCGCATTTGCGTCGGTTTCGTATGACCTATCGAATACCTGTGTAAGTACAAAACCACTATTCAATGTCGCGAACTAAGACTCGATTTGATTTCTCGCGGAATTTAATCCGGGCGGTCCCGTCAGTTGCAGCAATTGTTGTGCAGCTTCACGAATAATTTCGTTTGTCGAAACAGAAATCACATCGATGAGCTTCCCGAATTTTTTTTTGTAATTCTAAAATAATTTAGTATGGTCAGCTATAGCACGTCGTACCATCTACCGCAGTCATCGGTTGGGAGCGAATTGTTTATTTGGGGTTTTCCCGAATTTCTTTTATACAAAGAGAGAGAGAGAGAGTAGGTTGCATTCCGAAGTCTGGTGGATCCCAGGACCCCCTTTGATTTCTTTACGATTATACAACACACTTGGTTATTGACTATTCACATGTACGCAATTCAAGGATTTTAGGATTTCGTATATTATATTTTTTTTTGTGCATCTTTATTTCGCACATTGTTTTTTATTTTTCTTTATTTTTTTTTGGTTATTACTATATATTTGCATTCAATACAATGAATTTCACCGTGGACCATTTGGAACCCGATGAGTTCCAGATGGAATGCATCATTCGTGGCATTAGTGGGACGGGTCTGGGCCAGTTGGAAAGTCTTGAGTCGCAGCTGAAGTTGGAAAAGGAAAGACCGGTCTTGAGACCAAGCTCCAATTTGCCGGAAATCATTCTCCGAGATCTACCAAGGGAACTCGAAAATTGTCAAGAGGGCTTAGACGACATTTCCAGTATTTTAAAAGAGTGTAAGATGGGAAAATCTGATGATTTGGATAAGTGTCTTTCTCGTCTCAAGCACTATACTGGTCGTTTAACGCGGTTAGTGAAATGCTCTTCGGGGTCGATTCAAGCTACGGGTCGGGAACATTTAGGAAAAATCAAAGAGCTAAATTCGGTGATTGAGGATCTTTTAGCTAAGCCTGATGAGGTAGCCCTGGAAACTTTTTATCGAAAGCTTTCAGAGATAAATTTTAGTACCACCTCTTCTCCGGATGCAGGGGCTACATTTCTTAAATTCCAAGGAGGGGCTCCTGGAGTAGAAGCTCCAAACAGTATCGGCGAGTGTGATGCTCCGGAAAGAGGACTGAAGGCTCACAATGACATTTCTCCAGCACAAGTACAGGAACGCGAACAGGCACCGCTAAATTATCAAGCACCTGCTTGGCCTTTTTCAAGCACTCGTCAGGATTTTATTCCTGTTTCGCGCAATACGAACTTTGCAGCACATGGTCAAAAGCGTTTTATTCCGATGTCAAAGTGGGGTGTTACTTTTGATGGGTCTAGCACGAGCATGAATGTCAATAGGTTTCTTTTCAGGGTTGAGACATTGGGCAGATCAAATGGGATTTCCGAATTGGAATTGGTTTCGGAGATTTTTGTTCTATTGAGAGGTCCAGCTGCTGAGTGGTATTGGACTCTGCGGGAAACTATGCCTGATATTATATGGCCTGAATTTTGCCATTCATTACGAGAGCGCTTTGACACACAAAACACAGATTTAGATGTCCGTAGGTTAATAGACGGTCGCTTTCAGAAAGCTAAGGAACCATTTCGGGATTTCGCGGATGCAATTGATAACCTTGCTCTTCAGCTGTGTTCACCTTTGTCAGATCAGCAGCTGCAACAAATCCTGTGGCGCAATATGCGTCCAGGATTACAGGCACATTTAGCTGGGATCGACTTTGAAACTGTAATGCAGTTGAAGAGAAGGTGCGTCACCATTGAAGATACTTGGAAGAGGATTGGGTATGATGGTGACTCGAATTGCTCTGGTCGAAAACATGTCAGCGAAATCCAAGTTGACGCTCACGTAAGCACAGCGCAAAGGTCTAAAGGTGTAGTACAACGGGAACCCGGTTCAGGGAGAGGAATGGCAATCTGTTGGAATTGTAAAGATATTGGACACGTATTTTCCGATTGTGCAAAGGAAATCACACATACGTTTTGCTTCGGATGCGGTACACCAAACGTTGTAAAACCAAACTGCGCAACATGTAAACGGAAGTCGGAAAACGGTCAGAGGAGTGCGAATCAAACTGGGACGAGTCGCATCCAATCTACAAAGAGTCCCTATCAGAACCAGACTACCAATATGGATCCGCCACCCAAATCCACAATATAGGAAAGATCTCAATTCCAACTAAACTTAAAACTCAGGTATGTCAGACTAGTCCACCAAATCGTAAACGCTCACGCTTATCACGTTCCCTCCGTTACTGGAAAATTCGTCGGCAATTAAAACAAGCCGATGTGTCATCAATCTTCCAAATAAATGGCGACAACCGTCCGTATGCCGAGATATTTATAAAAGGGCAACGTTTTAAGGGGTTACTTGATAGTGGTGCCAGTTCGAGCGTACTCGGGGCCGAAGGGTCCAAACTCATCACAGATCTCTCACTACCGGTTCATTCTCTGCATTCACACTTATCTACCGCATGCGGTCAAAAGTGCGAAGTATTGGGTTATGTTCGTGTTTTGGTTACATTCGCAGGAAAGAGTCGAATGATGCGATTTCTAGTTGCTCCATCCCTGAAAAACCCTTTATACCTGGGCATTGATTTCTGGGATCTTTTTGGATTGGCTCCAACGCAGGTTGAAGAAATAGTTTGGCAACCACCCCCTATAAATTCCGTACAACATAATTTGAGTGAAGAAGACAGAGTAAAACTAAGAGAGGTCGCAGATTCGTTTCCATCATTCAATCGCATGGGTTTAGGGAAAACCTCTCTAGTTTCACATGAAATTGATGTGGGTTCCGCAGCACCGGTTAAGCAGCGTCATTACTCCGTATCCCCGGTCGTTCAAAAGCAATTCTACGATGAACTGGACCGGATGCTAGAGCTAGGCGTAATCGAGGAGAGTTCAAGCTCTTGGTGTTCTCCAGTAACGTTGAAGAGCAAGGCCAATGGAAAAGTTAGGTTGTGTTTGGACGCTCGGCGGATCAATGAGGTTACGTGTAAGGACGCTTACCCCCTTCCGTTAATTGACGGTCTTCTCTCGCGTTTGCAAGCTACTAAATTCATCTCGAGTCTGGACTTAAAGGATGCTTTTTGGCAAATACCATTGAGTCCATCTTCGCGCGATAAAACTGCGTTTACGGTACCTGGGCGACCGCTCTACCAATTTACGGTCATGCCTTTTGGGTTGTGCAACGCGCCACAAACAATGTGCCGTCTAATGCATAAAGTCATTCCCTATCAGCTTCACGACAAGGTATTCGTTTACTTGGATGACTTGCTCATCACCTCCAGCACATTGGAAGAACACTTTGATCTTCTTCATCATGTTGCTCAACTCTTGCGAACTGCCAATCTCACAATAAATGTGGAGAAAAGCAAATTCCTCATGAAGGAAATAAAATACTTAGGGTATGTTGTTAGTGACGGCATACTTAAGACTGACCCGGAAAAAATCTCTGGTATTACGGCGTACCCGATCCCCAAAAGCACACGGGAAGTGCGCAGATTCTTGGGTATGGCCGGCTGGTACAGGAGATTTATACCAAATTTTGCCTCAGTCACTTCACCGCTAACTGACCTACTCAAGGGAAAGAAAGCATTCATGTGGAATGGCTCTGCAGATCAGGCCTTTAAGGCGACGAAGGAACTCCTCACAACCGCGCCGGTATTGATAAATCCGGACTTTTCAAGACCATTCTTCATTCAATGCGATGCAAGTGCCACAGGCATCGGGAGCGTCCTGTTCCAAAAGACGGACTTAGGTGAAGAACATCCGATAGCCTTCATGTCTGCAAAACTCAACGCTGCACAACGTAACTACAGTGTGACAGAGCTAGAGTGTTTGGCTGCTGTCCAGAGCGTGAAGAGGTTTCGGGCCTACGTCGAAGGACTTGAGTTCACGATAATTACGGATCATGCAAGCTTAAAGTGGCTCATGCAGCAACAGGATTTGTCTGGGCGCTTAGCACGATGGAGTTTAAAACTGCAGGGTTTCAAATTCCAAATTGAGCATAGGAAAGGCACGCTAAATGTTGTTCCGGATGCACTTTCGCGAGTGTTTTGTAGCGAATTAGAGCTGGAGGAAGATTTTCCGTTCCATGTCGATGAAGCCGTACCAATGACAGCTTTCGATGACGCGACGTACACTGATTTAGTCTCTCGAATATCAGAGTCCCCGAACCGCTATTCGAATCTCAGTGTTTTGGATGGGAAAATTTTTATCTGCACTAACCCCAAAACCGTGGCAAACACTGACATCCCAATGCATAAACTGTGGGTGCCACATTCAGCAACTGAAGAACTGATTTCGAAGGCGCATGATGACCCAATTTCATCTCATTGCGGGGTACAAAAGACGGTGGAACTTTTACAGAGGTTCTACTATTGGCCGAAGCTACGACAGGACGTTGCTAATTATGTTGCATCCTGTGTAGTTTGTAAACAAAGCAAGCCCGCGAACCACACCATGCGTCCCCCAATGGGTGAAAGAGTTGAAGTCGTTCGTCCCATGCAACGTTTGTACATTGATTTCTTGGGTCCGTATCCTCGGTCAATTGGCGGAAACAAGTTCATTTTTGTTGTGCTGGACAAATTCACGAAATTCGTTTGGTTGAAATCAATGCCGAGCGCCACATCAGATCGTGTCATTAAGTTTCTGGAAAATGAAGTATTTCTAACCTACGGTGTTCCCGAATATATCCACTCAGACAATGGCGGACAGTTTACTGCCAGAGCGTTTAAAACGCTCTTGGATAATTTTGGTGTAAAGCACACACTTTCTCCTTTCTATGCACCACAGGCTAATGCCTCCGAAAGGGTCAACCGAACCATCTTATCGGCCATACGCTCGTATGTGGGTTCTGATCACCGAAATTGGGATGATCATCTCAGCGAGACATCGTCAGCACTTCGAAATGTGGTACACGCTTCGACTGGCTACTCACCGCATTTCTTGATGTTTGGCTATCACGCAATACGCCATGGATCAGATTATGAGCTCCTCCAAGCTTTAAACTCTTTAGGAGAGGGGGATATATCCATAACACCCCATATCGAACGTATCCGAATGTTACAGGACAAAATATGCCAAAATCTAGAATTAGCTTCCAAAAAGAGTGCGCATACCTACAACCTGCGTAGTACACCCAAATCCTTTGTACCAGGGCAAACAGTATATGTAAGAAACTTTGTACAAAGTAGTGCCGTCAATCGCTTTGCAGCTAAGTTTGCTCCGAAATTTATTGAAGCCAAGATAAAAGAAAAGATAGGAAATGTTTCCTATCAACTTGAGGATGGAACCGGAAACATTATTGGCATATACCACAGTAAGGATATTAAGACCTAATTATTAGACAACCATCCCTTTCAGTTGGTTTTATATACGAAGCCCGGCTAATTTTATGAGACGTCTCTCCTGGGTCTGGGTCGTCCCCACGATTGTTACGAATGCAGCCCGGCTAAATTTTCTTTATATAGATGTTCATTTCTTTTTCATGCAAATGGTCTCAAACTCAAAATGTGTTGTGGTGTAGTCATACAGTGATCGTTTCGATATAATATTGGCTCTGGGTTTTTTTGACGCGACCGCTCCACAAGGCATGTTACCTTTGTATTCCAGTGCACATGTAAAAAAAAAAATAAGTTAGAATGTAAAGATAATGATAACCATAATAATAGTAAAAACCATCGAGCGAAAATTTGGATTCGGATCTTGGATACTCTACTGGCGGCATCTGGGGGTACGAGGAGAAAACGAAGAGAACATCGCTTCCCGCGTAAATGACACATCGCGTTCGTCATGAAAAACCGTTTTTTTTTTCACGGCGATCGTGAGATGAAAAAGTTCTGTTGCTTCTGGGTGTGACGGCTGAAGTGGGTGGATAAAAACTCAAAAACGATCGAAAAGTGTACTTTGACATAATTTCCCGGAAAAATATTAAAACTGAAAAAGTGAAACCCCTAAAACAATTTGACTTCCTGAGTGATAAAAACAATTTGAACTACCTTCGCAAGTGACTCAAGTGAACAATTTTAAAAGTAAAGCTATATAACTATTCGCACAGTGGCTGAAGTGAAAAACTATAGAACTAAAACTATAAAACTTTTGTGTGGTTCAACCTAATAGCAAAATCTCGGCTGAACTCAGTACGAAGGAGAAAAAACCCTGCAGGTAAAAATTTTCTTTGTTAAACATGCATGTAACCGCCTAAAAAACGGATGTAAAGGGCCCCAACGATGCAGCGTTCAACGATCAACCAACACGATCACTTTAATAAAATCCATATAAATTACTAAATACATTAATCATAATTTTTTTCCTTGAATTATTGAATTATATATTAATTGACGAACTATACATGATTTTTTTTCTCTTGCATGTATAACTTATAATTTTTATTCCAAGTAGCGTTTTGTACAGGTTCCTGTCTAGTGGAGAAGCAAAGACGACAGCGTGTTGCATAATTTTCTTACTTTTTTTTTGTTTTTTCGTTCGCTCATATAATTTTGGTGGCATAATGGAGTAGATCTCCTTAGAAGGGAGCCCTGGGGCTCCATCAGGCAGGGATGGCTTTGGTATTTCCGATCTCTCCTCTCTTCCTCTCTCTCTCGGGCCGCGGTTCTAGATGTGTAAATGAGTCGCGACGGTAGTGGTGCGGCTATGTTTTTTTGTTCCCCTTGGTTTTCTTCCTCATTCTTTTCCTTATAGGTTTTTTTCTTCTTTTGACAGCATCAACAAGGATGGTGCCCCTTTTGGACACATTTTTTTCAACCCCCCCTCGGCTCCTGAGCAGTCGGCGAAATATGCTGTCTAGGTCCAAAGGGGCCCATTATTCTGGAAGCGAAATGGAGGCTGCCCAAGCGGCCGAAAACATATTCGTAACAAGTTGTTCTAACGAGAACAATTAAATATCCGACAAATTCCTTGGCATGCCGACTGCGCTGCCTTAGAATCACGTCATATTATTTTGAATTTTGGTAGTTTGTAAAATGTAAATAGTAACATAATATTTTTGAAGGAAATTAAATATAAGCAATTTTATTCTAATTTTACAACATTCCGAGTTTTTATTTAAAGGAGAATTAATAATTTCAGAACAGCACAATTCACATTAATTCAACACAGCAAAGCATTTTACTTTATTATTTTTTAATAATAAAGTATTGTGATCGACCTGAAATTTAAAAAAAATTTGCTATCCTGAAATTTTGTATTTTCACGTTTTAGGACTAGTAGACCCCAAAAAAGCAAAAAAAAAATGTCCGTCTGTCCGCCGTAGATGCCGTACGCCGTACGCAAAGCCGTTTGAAGGCGCATAGCTCACAAACCCGTTGAGATATTAAATTCAAATTTTTATGGTGGTAGATTGGGTGAACCCCTACGATTGGTATCTTTTTGTGGGGTGGGGGTGTAAGGGGGGAGGAGGTGGCGCGTTTTAGGCGAAAAATGTTGGTTTCTAGATCTCAGGAACTGCTTATGGTAGGAGGCTGAAATTTGGAACTTATGTAGTACTATGATAGTGGACCAATTTGCAAAAAAATGGTCGATAAGGGTTGAGGGGTGTGGGAGAGGGGGGGAAAACAATGACTCCGACACGTTCGAAAGCTGGGATTGAAGCATTCTAAAATCCATATCTCCTGAACCGTTGATTTCAGAAGTGTGAAACTTTGTAGTTATCTTAATTGATACTAGGAGAGTAGAAAAGAGCTAAAATTTTTAAGAGGGGAAGTGGAGTGTAGGGGGGGGGGGGGTAAAAAACTTTAGATTACAATATCTTCCGAATCAATTATACCAGGAAGATGAAATTTGGTTTCTGTATATAAGATCACAAGTGGAGTCTACTGAATGTAAAAATTTTGAGAGGGAAGGTGGAGTACGAAAGTGGGGGGGATAACCATTTTTCAAAAAATCTAATTTTTATATCTCAAGAACCGTACCAGATATGATCTTAGAAGTTTTACAGGAGTTAGGCCCAGTAGACTTCTAGCAGGAAAAACAGTTTTTGTGGTGCTGGCGAGGGGGGTGACAGTGGGAAGGGGTGGAACGAAAAGAATTCTGATTTTTATTTCTCGAAAACCGCAAAGCATAGAAAGCTAAAAATTGACCAGTATATAGAGTCACTGAAGAAGTATCCCAAATTTTTAATAGGGGTAGCAAGGTACGAGGGTGGGGGGTGGTTTTTTATATCTCAGAAACAGCGTATGCTAGAAAGTTGAAACTTAGTATGTATGTATATGTAGAAGTACTACAGGAGTAATTAAAGCAAAAAAAAGTTCAAAATTGTATTGATATGCAGAGTTGGAGCAATGCGGTGTAGGTCACTATGCGACTGATAACCTAAAGAATAAACAGGAGGCCATTTGGAACGTTATTTCTTAGGTTATCAGTCGCATAGTGACCTACACTGCATCTCAGTATTAAACACGTTTCGGACTTCTACCCAAAAAATAATAAAGTTGCGCCCAGACTGTTGGCATATTTTTACTACTAGTAGGCACTAAATTGCCTACTCTGAGAGCAGTAAAATTACTATAGTCAAATTTCTTTACGTACTCTTTGATTTACTTTATTATTTTAATAATACAGTATTGTGATCGATTCTTAAAAAAAAATTTTCTACCCTCAACATTTTTTTCACGTTTCATGACTAATAGACACGGAAAAAGCAAAAAAAAAATCAGTACGTCTGTCCGCCGTACCCCGTACGTCGACCGTTGTACGCAAAATCGTTTGAAGGCTCGTAGCTCCCATACCCGTTGAGCTATTGAATTGAAATTTCGTTATGAATAGACTGTGTTGGCCCCTTGAAGTGACCACATTTTGATGGGTGGGGGTATGAGGGGGAAGTGTCGGAAGAGATTTAGACGAAAAATTTTGGTTTCTATTATATATCTCGGCTACCGCTTACGCTAGGAAGCTGAAACTTGGAACTTATATAGAGCTTCAATAGTGGACTCATTTGCAAAAAAATTGCCGATATGGGTGAGGGGGTGTGGGAGTGGAAGGAAATATAATGCGACCGAAACGCTCAAAAGCCGAGATCGACACATTCTAAAATCCATATCTTCTAAACGGTTAATGTCACAAAATTGAAACTTAATGAATATCGGTAGGTATACTAGGAAAATAGATCGGTAACAAAATTTTGAGTGGGGCAGTGGCGTACGGGGGGGGGGGGGGGGTGAAAAACTTTAGATTATGATATCTCACGAACCAATTGCACCAGACAAATAAAATTCGGTTTGATAAAGGACTCAGTCGAGTCCGAAACGTCACGCAAAAATAAACAAGAACAGTATTGAACCTGGAAAACATGTATTTTCATTTCAACATGTACTGTGAAAACATTCACCAAAAAATTTCAGTATTTTTAGATATTTAATCCTAAGGGATGTAAGGGTTGTATGCTTTTCAAAGCTTCGACATATTTCTTAGGTTTGATGAGATATTAGATCGCTCTTCGCTTCCACAGACTTTTTATATAATCGCCTACAAAACCAATTCTCAATTTTTGGATATTCAACCCCTAAGGGTTTGCATATGTTTTCACAATTTTTGCCATCCCTTAGTTCTAATAAGATAAAAAATTGGTTATTACGGCATTCGATGTAATGACCTAAATACCAATTTCACGATTTTTCAAATTTCAAGAACCAAGGGGGTGTAAAGGGTTTGCTTATGTTTTCAAAAAATTTTCAAAATTCCTCGTGTCTTATGAGTGCTTCTTATGAAATCGTCTAAAAACCTGTTTCACAATTTTTTCGAAATTCAAACCCCAAGTGGAAGTAATGGGTCTGTATACGTTTTAACAATTCGTCATGTCTCTTCAGTCCGATAGGGCAAAAAATTCGTTTTTACTTTTATGGGCTTTAAGTGTACATAATATACCGAAATTCGAATAGTCTACACGTTCAATGTTTAATCGGCTAAAAATCTCTATTTTAAATATTATAATTTTAAGAACAAAATTGACTTTCCAAAAAACAAATTAAAAATTTAAAATTTCCTTCTATGGTAGCTGCTCGCTATGAAAAATTCTATTCTCATTTCGAAGAAACGTCATAATCACGAAACAACTGACGATATACTCCGACTTTGACCGCTCCCGAACTTTGACCCGAAAAATAATAAAGTTTTGTCCAGACCATTGGCAGATTTTTTTTCTTTTTTTTCCTTTTTATTCTTTCTTTATGAGTATATCTTTTCTATTTCATTTCTTTGAATATTCTTTCTTATTACTGCTTATCTTTTTCTCAATTATTAAATATAAATTAATTTCTATAATAGGTTTTATTTGGTTCATTAAAAAATGTAAACCTCTGTTTCAATATAAATAAATAGCTTCATGAAGGTAGTTATACGGCTTGTTGGAGCAACAGCCAAATAAAGAAAAAAACATTTCTAAAGTTTTCATTTATATTTCCGGATTTTTTTCTTATTTTGGTATCTTTCCGATTTGATGATTCTGAAATTTGTAATTATAAAGATATTTCCATTTAATTTCTATTTCATTTTAATACTCACCAATTGAAAAAAAAGAGAAAAACACAATTCCAAAAATTGAACACGGGTCCTCTCGATCGCTAGTTCTACTCGTTAACCACAGATCTATTTGTCTACTTGCCTAATACAAGGTTTAATACGGATGATATTAAATCCGAAAAAAGCCCTCGAAGTAGCCCTTATACAGCGATCATACAGCTACTGTTTGCTGTATAGTGAAATTATGTGACTTTCTGGCAACTCTTAAACATTAAATACATTTCACTGTAGAATGAACTTTTTGTCAGCCATTACACAGCTATTTTATACAATAGATTAAGATAGATTCCGACTATCGTCTATTAAACAAATCTTGTAAAACCCATTCCACTATTTCAAATTGTTCCCGCAACTAATTTATGATTCATGATTCAATTTCAATATATATATTTGAATAAAATATTTAGACAAAATTTTAATCCATTATGCCAATATATGGTATAAACACAATTGGGACGAACTTCGCCAGCGGCGGAGAAGTTCGCTATCAAAATTTTAAAATTGTACCGCAACACACGTACTGACGCAGAATTACGACGGCGAGCGATTGGGCGAACTTTTCGTTGCCGCTGGATTAAATGTAATTTCTAATTTTGCCGTCGCCGTCACAGTTGGCAGTGTTTTTTATTTCAGTTGATAGTGAAAATTAGATACAACAGCTTCTTGCGACACATATTTTTGCGAAAAGTGCATTTTGTGTGTTTTTTTAATCTATTGGAAAGTAAAAAGCATAAAATTATAAATAAATAAGCATAAAATCGACGGCGAAATTCGCCAGCATTGTGTTTCTCCATTAACGAAGGCGAACTTTTTCGACGAATTTCGCTCGCCGCTTGCGAAGTTCGTCACAATTGTGTTTATACCAATAGTTGATCGGAGTCTAATTTTGAAATTTCAATAGAAGTTCGTGTTTGCAAATAATAATAAATAAATTTTTCTCGGTCAAGGTATCAATGGTTCAATTTATTTGAGCGCCGAATGAGTAATCTGGTGTTGCAAAGCCCATTCAATGAAAGCCAAACGGAAATTTTCTTCTTTAACGATTGAATCCAATTGAAGAAAGATGATTATCATCGGAATCGACATCCTTGTCGCTATATGTGTTTTCATTGCCACTTTCATCGTTGTGGTAATCTTTTTATACTACTAATGGTGCTTCTAAATAAGAAATCAAAATATCAGATTTCAATTATTAAAAAGAGATTTGCCTTGAAACAGACCATTTAGTTCTTTGCCTTCCGAATCTAAAATATCTTCCAGGACATAAATATCAATATCATCTTCGCCATCTATAGCCGTTGTGACAACAATAGGCGGCGGTGGAATACAAAATCTCGATGGAATTGCTTTCACAATTTTCACTACTCGTACTTTTGGAATATTCACCATTTTTGAATATTCTTTTTTTACATCGCGAAAGAACGATCTACACGACGTCACTTTCATTTTTTTTTCATTGAGCTAACATTTTTTTATATTTATATTATCCAAATTCTTGTTCTAGTTTAAGTCTTGTGCGATTTTGACAGCGCTCTAGCCAAATTATACAGCATCATAATGGGCTATCTTAATAAATGAGCTGGGGAAAAGCTAACTATATGACATCTACCTATCTAATAAAAGTTAAAGTTTATAAAGGCTGTATAATTCAGCCTTCTTAATACTTGTAGAGCAATTTATACTGCATATTTGCCGTATAAGCGAAGAATGTATATTAGCTGCATAATTCAGCAGTGTAAATAGTTGCAAAGTAAACTATACAGCATCTTTGCCTTATAAACAAAAAACATATAAAGTCTACACAATACAGCCGTGTAAATAGTTACACAGGCAATTATACAGAAAAACGGCGCGAAAATCCTATTTTTGGATAAAAAGTCATTAGATGCGTTTTAATGCTCTCTAGAGTAGGATAGGATAGCATAGAAAATTTATATACAAAATAACAACATTGCTGTTTTTACGATTCTTTATTACTTTTTTCCATAGATAGTAGGCTAGAATATAGATTTTAACCGGAATAGTTCCCCCAGTGAGCTTACTGGGGGAACTATGCGCGATAAATTCTCTAATGTAGCCTACTATCTATGGAAAAAAGTTATAAAGAATCGTAAAAACAGCAATGCTTTTGTTATTTTGTATATAAATTTTTTATGCTATCCTATCCTACTCTGGAGAGCATTAAAACGCACCTATTATAGAGAATGCTGCATTTTAACACCAAACGCCTGCATAAGTTTGCTTTTACGGCAGATTTTGCCGGCTGGGATGTTATGGGAAAGTACTGCGGTCATATCCAAATGGGGTATTATTTACATAACAATAATTGAGCGCAACCATCTAATATAAAAATTACATTTTTGGTCTTCTCTTACTTATTGCCGCATCAAAGGCATGATTAAAAGGACTAACAAAATACTTGAGAGCAAGCCAGAAGCCGAACTCCACCTCATCTTAGTAAACTGTGAGAAGGCTGTTGACACCGTTAAGACAGATTCGTCTATTTTTCTAACGATCTGCCTCGTGAACTGGCTCAACTGAGAAAACCAATTCAAGGTAGACAGGAGGCATTACATGTCACATTGCGAGACAGATCTGGACGAAGTAGGATCTGAAACGCTCAATTAGATTGATTTCGCTCAAAAGTGTGAATATCAGCACCATAGTTGGTGTCCTGACCGGACACTGGCGTGCTAAAAGACCCGAATTTTTTTCAAACGACTTCTGTATAAGCTGCTTGGTTGAGGAATTTGAGAAGACTGTGCTCCATTCTCTCTCCATATGCCCAGATCTATCCGCTAGGATAAAAGGGCGTTCTAGGAGCATACTTCTTCAACAGTCTCTGTGACCAGGTCGTAACGGAGTTTACGAGAATCCAACGCTTCATTGAAAGCTCAAGATGATCGCGAGTAGGACCGGATTCTATGGTAGGTACTGTGGATACTTTCGTGTCTAAGTGTGCTTGTATGAACTTGCTACAGGCAGCCGCGCGTATATACCTACATCAATTTAACACACATAATGCGAAGAATATTACAAATCTATGCAGACCAAGAACGAATCGCCTGAGGAGACCCTCTATTTGAGGCAACCATTAGGTTTGTTCTTTTTGCCAAGTGTAGTGTACATTTTACTTCCCTACACGTCTCGTGTACTGCACTTTTGCCGCGATCCGAATTGCGCTTATAGTACTGTAATACCCTAGGCAGACGACGCATTCGAATGTACATTGGGAGAATGATCATTCGCATTCAATGATCAATGAGAATTAACATTGACACACGTCTATCGGAATTACATTCAATCTGTCAAAATATTATTTTTGTGGGAATGCTGAATAAAAGTTGGCATTTTTGCATTGGCACACGGCTACGTATTATCTTTTGAAATAGAGTGGAACACCTGATTTTCCACTTGTTCCACTAGTTTCATAGGGCTTGACGCTAGATGGCGTTGCGAACGCTTCAGCGAATTATATAATAGCCTAGGCAGGGAATTATATAATACCCTAGGCAGACGACGCATTCGAATGATCATTCCTGGTCGAATGATAATTCCGCATCACGTCTGTCTTAATGAAATTGTCGAATTGGTCAATCATTCCGTCATTCCAATTACAATTGTGAAAACAGGATGTGCAAGCTACCGTCAAATGTTTTTTTTGGATAGCTTACCAAGGGAATCTCCCTTTATAAATTACTTTCCAGGAGAAAAATGGTATCGAAATTTCTTAGAGCGACATCCGAACTTGGTTGCAAGAACGCCAGAGCCTATAACGGACGCTAGTTCCAAAGTTTCTGAAAGCGATCTCGAGGATGGTTTATAAAAGTTCAAGACTATCTCAATAGTGAACAATACATGGGCATAATTGATGAACCTAACCGGGTTTTCAATGGTGATGAAACCAATTTCATGATGTGTCCAAATGAAGGAAAAGTATTAGCACCAAAAGGCAAGGAATTCGGAACAATAGAATATTTTAATTTATTAAAACTTACAATGTTTAGGTTCGCGAAACGTTTATGAATCGGATCGCGGTCAAGCAAAGGTAAACTTAACAGTGATATTCTTCTTTTCTGCCGCAGGACAAGTTGTTCCACCTATAATTGTCTACCCTTATAAGCGGATGCAGCAAGATATTTTAAGCACGTTACCAATTGGAATCGAGTGACAGAAATCTGATTTAGATTGGATTACGACCGAGGTTTATACGTATTATATAGAACACGTATTCTATAAAAATCTCAAGGAACTAAATGTCGTCTTCCCCGTCATATTATTTTTCGATGGTCACAAACCCCATTTAACATATTCATTGTCGAAGTTATGCGGTAAGCAGCAAATTATTTTAATATGATTGTACCCAAACTCAACACGAATACTTCAACCTGTCGATGTGGCAATTTTCAGACCTCTTAAATTAGGTTGGAAAAAGGAAGTCAATAAGTGGAGACGTAGAAATTTTACTCCTAAATGCAATTGATTTCACTAAATGTTTGGGAAGGAATAGTCAACAAAATACATATTCTACAAGCTCAGAAGTTCAGGAAACTTCAAAAATAATGAGTTTAGAAGGGCTATCGATATTCAACGTTTTACTGAAATTTTTGGTGAAAACACAATGCTCCATAGTTTCGAGACTGCTTCATGTTCCTATTCGCAACCCTTCCTTCAATTATATGAGATTTATCACTTATCACTTATCAGGAATGGAGAGCTTGTTGAAACCAATTTCGCAATGGTAAGAAAGGCGGTGTAAAAACAAGAGTTTCTTGCAGATGGACCCAAACAATGAACCAGAAAACGAAATTCTCACAATTCTTTTCTATATTCTTTTCTTTATGCATATACGGTTAAGTGCTTATAAAAATATACATAGCAAATACAATATAATTCAATATATTATAGTTAAATTCAAATAAATTCATCAAATAATGCATTAATGGAAGCAGTGTTAGTATTAAATAAATCAATGGAGTTACAAAATTTGTTACCAACTCTCATCAATTGTTCTGAGAGTCTATACAGCTCCTATAAAGTACGGTGGGCTTCAATAACAAAAATATCTTGTGAACGAGTACTAAAACTAGATACTCGAAAATTTAACAAGTTTAGAATTTGAGGACAGTTAATGTTGTTAACAAGAATATTAAAAAGAAAAATCAGTTCAGCTTGTACTCTTCGGTTAGCCAAGGTTGAAAGTCGTAGGTAGTGGATCGTCATAACTTATATTTTCAACAGTAATGTTAAGTTTAAAAGCTATAAGTCTCAAAAACTTTTGTTGGATTGTTTCAATTCGACCACCACGGACTTCAAAATAAGGATTCCAGATTGGTGAAAGATTAGTTGAGAACGGACTAAGCTAAAATAAAGATGCTTGAGCGTGAAAATATTGGCAAACAAATGTTGTGATTCGTGATAGGACCCCGAACAAATGCCGATCAAAGTTGCATAATGAGAAGCAGTCATCAAACCAACTACCAAGATCTTTAATATCCTTAACATTAGATAAATGCGAAACGTTCAAATTGTAATAATATGTAGTAACAGAAATAGTTTTACAAAAGATAATGCAGATATAATAAATTATCGTCACACCAAGTTAATAAATTATCTAAATTATCTTGTAACACTAGGCAGTCATTCATAGACTTAATATATTTATAAATTTTTATGTCATCCGATAAGAAAAGGAATTCCAAATCACAAAATATTGGTTGTTGCAGATAAAATGTCATTTTTCGCTATGAAGTTTAGTTGCGATTTTCATGTCTTAAACTGCCTGCAGGTGGCACTAGTGGTATTGGGTATTGAAGTATAAATACCCTAACATTTAAAAAAACAAGAAGAAAACTTCATTGCAAAGTGTGCACTCTCAGAAAATCCATTGATTCTCTCTATCATTTCATTATAAAATAATCTACACTAATTTAATTTAGTTTAGTTTAGCCTAGTTTTAAGTAATTTTAAGGCACCAATAAGGTTTTTGTTGTTCCAATTTTCCTTATGCAAATTAAACACTAATCACAAATAGCTTTTATGCACAAAAGAAACACATTGCAAGAAATTGGGCGAACACCACTCGACAGTTTGCCGGCACTTGCAATAGCTTGAAAAAGTCAAAAAGCTTGATAAGTGGGTTCCGCATGAACTTACTGAGCAAAACATGACGCGTCGACTGGAAATTTGCAGTTCCCTGTTATCCAGGAACAGAAACGATCCATTTTTGAACAGAATAGTGACATATGATGAAAAGTGGATACTGTACGACAATCGTCGCCGATCGGCACAATGGTTGGATGCTGATGACCCCAAAACACATGCCGAAAACAGGCCTCCATCCGAAGAAGATAATGGTGACTGTTTGGTGGTCTGCAGCGGGAGTTATTCACTATTCCTTTCTGAAGCGTGGTGAAACCATTAATGCAGAGAAGTATTGTACCCAACTCGATGAAATGCATCAGAAATTCCGTGTTCAACGGGTTAGATTGGTCAACAGAGATGGAGTTATACTGCTTCATGACAACGCACGGCCTCATGTTTCAAGAAGAACTGTCCAAAAATTAAACCTGTTGCAGTATGTGACTCTTCTCCATCCACCATACTCACCAGACCTTTCGCCAACCGACTACCACTTTTTTAAACATTTGGATAATTTTTTGGCGAACAAACAATTCAATAATGAAGCAGCCATCAAAAATTACTTCGAGGACTTTCTTCGCTCTAGAATTATTATTATTTAAACTGGTAGAGCCTAAAGAAGCCTCACTACTTCTCGAACTGCGACCTAAGAGGTCTTTTGTTCCTGGCTCTTAACCACTCCCTAGGCCATATCGATTCCTTTGAGAAAGGAGATGATTTTACTCAGGGGAGTCTTCGACAGGTCTTCATAGGTGAGAGTAAATCCACCGAGAATCTGTCTTCTCGATCTGGCCAGTGCATCACAATCACACAGAATGTGTGCCGTGGTTTCAGATGTGATATCACAGAATCGACATGTATCTAGTGATACTTTACCGATGATCTTAAGGTGATAATTAAGGAAATAATGTTCGGAAAAATATCCCATTATGACCCGTGCGTTATACCTGCTTAAGGAAAGGAATTCCGACGCTCTCCTACTTGAGAAGGTCAGAAATTTCTTTGACTGTCTAAGTCCTGAAAGTGATTCGAATAATCTTCCACCTGAAGATTTACCCACTTAAAAATACCATCCTTAATGAAGCCTTTACCTACTCCACAGAATGGTTCCGGGCCAATCATTGGTGAGTTGGCTCCCCGCTTAGCTATCTGGTCAGCCGATTCATTACCCGGAATACCCTCATGTCCTGGCACCCACATCAGGGTTAGACTATTATGATGTGCCAGCTCTTTAAGAAGAGTATGACAGTCCCACACAAGCCTAGAACGGAAACAATAAGATTTCAGCGCTAGCAGTGCCGCTTGGCTGTCAGATAGGATAATAACTGTAGCGCCTTTTGGTTTATTCAGTAGAAGTTTACCTGCGCACAGCTCTAAGGCATGTACCTCAGCCTGAAACACAGTGGCGGTTTGTCCCATTGCCGTCCATATTTTACAATTGGGTCCAAATACGCCCGCTCCAGTTCCACAATAGGTCTTACAGCCGTCCGTGTACCAGACTGAAGCACCTTCCCCAAAATCTGGTAGACCAGATTGCCATGATACACGATCTCCCAGAGTCACCATATATGGTTTCTCAAAATCATATACCTTTGGCATGTTATCGATTACTGAGTCGGTTAGGTCCTTCTGATTAAATTCCTGTAGAATTTTAAGGTAACCGACAAGGTCTCCTGCCTTGAATTTATTATACTGCTGTAGCCTTACGGCCTCTCTCAGAGCCTCCTTCTTTATCTCTAAGTGTAATGGGGCCAAGTCTATCATGGCTTCCATTGCAGCAGTGGGACATGATTCGCTCTAGAAAGTCGGACTTCTACGAAACTGGCATAAATGCACTTGTATCTCGTTGGTGTATTGCATGTGGTTCCTATTTTGATTAATAAATTAAGTTTTATAAAAGTTGCAGTTGTTTGAAATTGTACTACCAAAAACGACATTTCATCTGCAACAACCTAATACCTCACAAAAATCATTTATGAATGGCAAGAATAGTAGTGGTCCCAGATGGAAACCCTGAACCCTTTTCACAAAGCATGAACGACTTGTTAGGTAATTTGTAATCCAATTAGCAATGTATTTGAGAAGCCCATGTAACTAAGCTTAATTAAAAGTAACGAGTGATTAACTTTATCAAAAGCTTTTGAAAAGTCAGTAATGGAATGTGTTTGATTACGACCACTTAAGGTGGCAGCGATAAACGAAGTATAGACAGACAGATTTGTAAGCGCAGATCTAGACCTAAAAAAACCATGTTGATGCGACGATATACTATATAGACTGCCAATAACCTTTGGTAGAGTCCACTGGGTACAAATTATTCTATAGTTCTTTATATCATTCTTATTACCTGATTTGAAAATAGTAATTAGTTAACTGGCTTTCCAGGCACAAGGAAATGAATAATGAAAATTGAGTATGATGACGACACTTTGATTGCCTCTAACGCTGTTCAGGTAATTCATTTTTGTTTTATATGTAATAGATAGCACGAATAAGATTCGCTAGATTTCAGATGACTTCAATTCAATGGGTTTGCCAATTGCATTCACTAAAAATCCTAATCGGGATATATCGAGATTTCTCATAGCCCATTCGACGAGGAGTTAGAGAAATAGAGAAGAGAAATTTCATTGTATCCTCTACCCCTTTTAGGCGGGCAGAGGAAATCAAGATGGAAAAAAGGCAGAAGAATAAAAATTAAAAGAGGACCAAAAAAGAAAACGAAAAGATAAGACAAGAAAACAAAAAAAACGATCTGAAACAGCAAAATCGAAAGAGATGATTAAAAAAAATATGAAAAACCCTTTAAACAAAAATAATAATAAATAAATTAAATAATATACTTAATTGTTTCTTTAATAAAAAAATAGCATTAGTATGCTTAAACGTAGGACCCATGGGCCATTATTACGATCTTCAGTTAAATTCTTTACTGGGACTTTAACTGAAAGTTTTGTATGAAAATCTGTCAGTTAAATTTTCAGTTAGAACGTAACTGAACATCGTAGGAACGGGCCTTAAACGTAGTTTTGGGGTTTAACCTAAAACCCTACGTTTAACTTCAAAAACATTGCAATTATACGGGGCATGACCTGCAACCGGTCGGAAGGTTGCCCGAAACTGGGTAACCCTGCGTCTACACTGACAATTTATCTTGCAATGACAATGGCAATATTGCCATTGAGTTAAATGTCAAATCGCAATGAGTGGGCATTTGATTGACAGGCAATTTTCATTTGAGCGAGTGAATTCGAAGTGGCAAGTTGTGAAGCAAAGCAATCATAACTTTCAAAACTATTGATTAATTCAATAGTTTTTTCTTTAGTTCACTTATTTTCACTCATTTTGCGATCAAACCGAAAAACGTAAGTCTACCTGTTGACAAGCGACGCTAACTTCTGTCAAACGATTCGTTTTCTGGCAATATTATCTTCGAAATTGCCATGGAAATGTTGAGAGCAATATTGCCTATATGCGTTTGGTGCGTCTACACTGTCAATCTGTGTATGGCAATAATGCCGTTGCCATTGCCAGATAAATTTTTTTTTTTTCTTTGTCCGGTACTCCGTGTGCCACCTTGTAAGGGATTATTCCTTATTATATTTTGAGACAAAAATTGTTCTACAGGGTGGGTCATTTTTCAATATCCGTGAAGATACAGGGTGGTTAAGAAAAGTGTTTCGGACCTATACCCTCACTCACTTAAAACGTTATATCTTGAAAACTAATAATCAGAATTCAAAGTGAATTGAATTACCTTTCATTTGATGTAACAGCGCAAATTGTAACTGCACCCGATCTTGAGATATTTACTCCAAAACACAAATTTTTGCTACTTCAACCCTAAAATTTCGTGATCAATGTAGTTTTTCTCAGAAAACCCCATTATAAAAATGTCAGTTTAATTTTATTTTTTTATGTACCATATTATTACCTATAAAAGCTTCATACATATGAATGAGTTACGTTTTAATATTTCGGAAGTAATAGGCGAAAATACATATCGCTTAAAAATGAAATATAACATAAAGTGGCCCTCGTTCAAAAAACCTGTTTAAATTGTTGGTTCTACTTAAGAATTTTTATTGCCCATTTATTTCTATTTTAAGTATCGAAGAAATCAATGAAGCACTTACCTGGATGTGGTAGGTAAAACTGGGTACAGTACTTTGGCTTTTTTAAGTGGGGTACCTAATAAAATAAAACGCCTATAAAAGCTAAACTACCTTCATATTTTTATAAGTTTCAGGTACATTTCTAAAAGTAGAAGGTATTAGTAGAATTTAGAAAATAATTTCAAAATGCCTGAGTACTCTAATGAAGAATATGTTCATCTATGGAGAATGTCAGGAAAATACACTAGCGGCGCGATCGCTGTATCATCAGAGATATCCTCATCGACAGACACCTGACAGGAAAGTATTTCAAGACGTTTACAGAAGGATTCAGGAAACTGGCAGCATTAGGACGAGCAGAGTAAATGCAAATCCTGCACCAATAATCGCTGTACAGATCGATGAAAGAATACTGCAGGAAGTTCAAAATGATCCATCAATCAGTATCCGACGCTCGGCATTGCAGTTGAATATCTCTAAGTGGAAAGTTTGGAGTTTTTTAAAAGCAGAACACTTGCATCCCTACCATCACACACCAGTGCATATAGAGAGCTGCTACCCATCGATTTGCCCAAAAGGATGGAGTTTTGCAATTAGCTCCTTAAACGACAAATAGATGACGAGAATTTTATGAACAGCATTCTTTGGACGGATGAGTCCCAATTTACCAGAGACGGTATCACAAACTTCCACAACCTACATACGTGGGCTGAGAGCAATCCACACACAAGAAGAGCGTCATCATTTCAGCACAGGTTCAGTGTCAATTTATAGGGCAGGTGTGATTGGTAACGAGATTTAGCGATTTCATTGGACCTATTATGCTTCCGCCTACCCTCAATACTTTCAATTACTTACATTTTTTAACAAATGATCTACAAGACTTTTTGGATGATATTCCACTGGTACCAGGCGCGAACGCAGGGTGAGGGGGGGGGGGGTTGTTCAAACCCCCCCGAAATGATGTAATTAATGGAAATGGAAACTTAGTGATGTGATAGTTACCCAGTAGGAAGTTCGAGGAGAACTCAAGGAGGTATCTAGTATTACTATCAATGGAGATTTTAGATTTTTTCGCTCCAAATGGATGAAAATGGGATTACGAACAACATTTTTGAGTTTTCATTTTTCCAGGAAAGTTACTCATATAATGTTTTAAATCGCCATTCGGTTTGAGAATTGCCATCGAACGCGTCGATTCTACCACGCAGTCGCAAAATAAATTTGTGTTCAGTTTCAGTTTTTTGAAAAGTGGTATAAGGTGATTATTTGTGGTGTAAAATCTTAGCGTTATCGTCCTGGTTGTTAATATATAGTCATTTTACTCCAAAAACGCGATTACTGCTTTTTTTTAATTATATGTAGGAAATTGTGTCAAATTTCACATTTAGGAAGTTTATAGAGAAACATCTTGTGCTACAGAAGTTAGAATAAAATGCATTTTTAACGAATATTTCACTATACATAGTTAGGTCCGGAAATATTTTGAAAGTGGTTTGTGAGATTTTTTCAGTTTAGTGAGAACTGAATGCCACGAAAATAAAAAGTTTGTTTGGTCGAATTTGTAAGGCAAAGTTCGTTAACGGGCAAAATCGTACTACTCCTTCGGGTAGCTGCCATACAAAAAATCCTTAAGATATGTGTTCAGGAATATTTACCAATAACTTCGGCGCCTTAAGCTACGATTATAAAATTTTGTATACTTTGGTTTTAGTTGCAGTTAAATGAATGAATATCAAAGTTCCAACGAGTCCTTTGAGTAGCCGCCATACGAAAATCCTGTAAAAATGTCTTCACTCAAATTACGAAACTCACTATATCTCAAGAAATCGAATTCGCCACAAATTCGGAATTTTGTACAAATTGGTTTTGAGTGAAAGTTTGCTAGTCAGCGAAATCATTCTACTCCTCTGTATACAAAAAGTCCTTAAGACATGTGTTTAGGATTATTTACCGATAGCTTTGAATGCTTCAAACTAGAAATTTGAAATTTTGAACAAATTAATTTTTAAATGGTTACAGATAAAAGGACAAGTATGCGAGAGAGTCCTTTTTGCACCTCCCATGTGAAATTCCTTCAAAATGGAAAATTTTACTTTCGGTAACTTACCTAGTTATAGATATGAAATTGAACACTGATGATATTAACTTTTAGTTTCGAGTTGCAACCAAATAAGATTCCTTGATAAAGGACAATGCACTTCTGATTCTACTTTATGCCCAACTACAATATAAATCGGAGTTCAGTATTTCATCTAGAGTATCTTACAATTGGCTTGCAGCCGATCTTGACTGCAGTATGTTTTTTAAATAATTCCACTGAACTTAAATTGAAGATCACATTGCAACGAAAAAAAGGAGGAGAAAAGAAGAGCAAAGCGAGGTATTGTAGCATCTTGAAAGAAGTGCGAGAGACTCCGTTCTATGCACCCTTACAACAGTTTTTAAATGATTCCTTGGGAGTTACAATGGAGATTTGATTTCAGAGGACATGCTCTTGCAAAAAGAAGGTCAAATGGAGGAGAAAAAGAGGTCTTCGAACCTCCCTGAAGAGTACTCTAGGATTAATAACGGGACATTTACTAGTTCGACGAGTACTCCAGAATTAGTCCCATGAGAGACCTCGTTTCAAGCTCCCCTAGAAGTATTTTTAAATGATTTCTTAAGAGGTATAGTGGAGATCTGACTCGAGGGGACATACTCTTGCAAAAACGAGGTCAAATGGAAATTCATTTTTATAATAAGTATTCTACTAACGATATAATTTTTATGTAACCCCCCCCCCCCCCCCCCCCCCCTCTTCAACCGAAATAATTTTCTGCGTTCGCGCCTGACTGATACGATTGGCTTCCCGGTTTTACCAACACGATGGTGCTCCAGCTCATTACGGCCGACAAATCACAGATTGGTTAAATTCCAATTATAACAATTGCTGGATCGGTAGGAGCAGTTACAATTTTAACTGTTACATCAAATGAAAGGTAATTCGATTCCCTAAAAAACAAGTTATACCACTTTCAGTTCTGATTATTAGTTTTCAAGATATAACGTTTTAAGTGAGTGAGGGTACAGGTCCGAAACACTTTTCTTGACCATCCTGTATCTCCACGGATATTGAAAATTGACCCTCCCTATAGAACAATTTTTGTCTCAAAATATATCAAGGAATAACCCTTACAAGGTGGCACACGGAGTACCGGACACCCAGTATTATTAGTAATTATGAAAATAGAAAAATTACATTACGACGAATATAAAGCAATAACTTTAACATAATGGGTACACACGACGATAAAACTAAGTCTTGGAACTAAAAAATTCTCTAAAGAGGACCCGAAACCGGGTAGTTTACCCTATAACATTTCAAGGCCTAACGTTACTTATAGAATCGGTAAGACTCAAAAGTTTCTTCAAATTTAAAAAAACCGAATGTCCAATAGCCGGTCAATGAACTGATTGAATGAATAATTTCGAATCGACTTGCAAATAGTCAACGGTACCATTAGCCTTGTCGCAGCCCAAACTTCCACTTCAAGCTACTTTTAGAATAATACAAGGCAAAAATTTAATTTCGAATGCCGAAACAATGAAAACCACTTTCTTGCATTCCGTTAACATAACCTCGTCGTTGTGCAAAGCACTTACTTGTAAAATACCAGAAAAACCCACCGAAACATAAGAAAAATTCAAATGGCACTTACCGCTCTAGCTGCAAACCAATTTATCCAAGAAACCTCAATATCGAGAAGGGAATGATTCGAACGAAAAACAATTAAAATTTCAATTGTAAACTACAAAAATACCGGAACAACACTGAGACGACAACCGGACCAGATACCAGACAATAGCAAAGAAATGTCAGCGGCAAGCGCACACAAACAAATATTCGCGCGGTTTCCAAATGGAATTCGACGCGAATTTTATGCCGGCTGTATCGTTGCGTGAGGCAATATTTCGAGTATCGAAAAAAAATCAGTTGTTCAGTGACGGTCCAATGCTATTTCGAATCGTACGGTTGTTTTCTATTGACTGTCCTGAATGTGTTTTTATAACAGTGAATGGTTGGTTTACTTTAATTTCAGTAATTCCAACTGGTCGTTCCGCTTTTAAGTTTGATCTTTAGTTAATTTTCCGAACATTTGGGTGCCCACATGGACTACGCTACTGCTCCAGTCCAGACAGCTGTTTAATCGAAGTAAAGTAAACAAAATTCGTAACTGTCAAAAATTCCAAAATGCAAGGTTAACTAACTACTTGGACACTTACAAAATTTAAAGTCCAACATGCCAAGGGTGTAATCTAACTGTTTCTGATAAGACATCAAAATCGTCCTGTTATTATGGAACTCGAAGAACCTAAGCTATCACAGTACAGATTTATTTCATCGTTAATCGTAAGTTGCTAGAGTTTCTTTAACCCGGCGACTTTTTTTTTAAACGATCCTGTTTCAGTCGGGCGGAGTTGCAGGACTCGTGGTCGATGTCGTCCTATTTCCCATAGATACGGTTAAAACGAGACTCCAAAGCGAAAGGGGCTTCTGGAGATCAGGTGGCTTTAGCGGCATCTACAAGGGACTGGCACCTGCCGCAGCTGGTAGCGCTCCGACAGGTAAGTGGAAATTAGTTGCATGGACTTGAATGTATTTGATTATTCTTCTAGCCGCGCTATTCTTTTGCGTCTATGAAGGATGCAAGTTTTACTTGGAACAGCAGACACAACAAAAACAGTCCCCGCTAATTCACATGCTCTCTGCTTCAGTAGCCGAAGTGGTAAGTGCGAATCTCGAAAATAGACTTAAGTTGCATCCTGTGCTCTCTACTGGGATTATGTAGCTTTTCACTTTTCCGATTCTCACACATAGTCGTTGCTACAATTATTTACAGAAGGCACCATGCTTTTCAGACAAGGAGACTATTTAGTAGTTGAATTTGTCAATAAAATAGCTCCTGCAACTTTCAACATTAGTCAGTGGTTCTTTATCAAAAATTGAAATCAAAAGGGGGAACAATCAAAAGTCGTTGGAAGTAAAAACCAATCCTGATCAGACTTCGAGATATTGCGGAATTTATGAAAACGTATTCAAACTCTTTGCACTAGCTTAAGGCAAGGATTAAAAATCCAGAAAAGAAAAACGAACTGTAATAGGTTTTTAAGGAGCTTATTTAGAAAATCCATGGCTGTAAACCTGAGAGGTATTTCGAATATCGAAATTCTTACTCCCCAAATGGTTTAAATACCAAAAAATCTTGAATTCAAGCTTTAGACTCATCCAAAGTAAAAATCGGACATAGTGGTATTCCGTGAAACCAAACACAGTAGAAACTATAAGATGTCCCAAGCATGTCAATATCAATTTGAAAAGCTTTGCGATTGGCGACCCAACTCCGGTGGCTATTGAAAAGTTTTAGAATTTATGTTGTGACCCACTGTATGTTGGAGTGAAAGCTCGTCAACTAACAATAAATAATCAATCAAAGGCAGGTTTTTCGTAACGGATTGTCAATGGTCGCGTTTACGTGCAAACCAGACCAGTCTGAATAGACCAAAAAAACCAGTCTGGTCGTACGCATAAACGCAAACCAAACCAGTCCATTTGGACTGATTTTGGTCTTCATTTTGGTACAGACCAAATAAAACCAAACCAGTTTCGTACTGTGAAAATGCGCACATAAATGCAAAACCGAAAAATACCAAACCGGTCTATATGGACTGGTCTGGTCTGCACGTAAACGCGACCAGTGGGACATCCCACGACCTCTAAGTATACGGTTCTACTCTTGTCGCGCTCTGCGGAAATTAATTATTAATTATTATTCTAAAGCTTATATCGGTTGCCTTTAATTTTTAAACGCAATTCCTTTCTGTGAACTATGGCTGAGTGCTGTGTGGTAACTTGTTCCGATAATTCTGGCAAAACTCCATTAATTTGCTGCTCCGGGTTTTGCGGAAAATTTTTTCATAGCAAATGTGTCGGGCTTTCGGGAGTTGTTGGTGATGCCGTTAACAATTCCGGTAGCGGCATTTACTGGTATTGCACTGTATGCAGAATGTCGTCTTCGTCATCATATGTAGTGAAGATCCTTAATGCGCGTTCCACCATCAAAATGCTACACTCTGATCTCCGGGCGCTTCAGCATAAATTTGATGCAGCATTATGTGATATCAACAAGTTATGTACTCCTTCTGATGATGAAACGAACTCAGCTGATCCTGGTGCCGCATCCATCAAAACTTCAACGACTATTGATCATAGTCATAGTGTTGACAATCTACCTGCTGACTGTCCGACGATCTCAACCGTTCACGGGGTTCTAACTGCAGTATCGGTGACAACTGACCTCGACCAACATTCTCTCAATGTTGGTAAACAACAGACGTCGTCACAATCAGCTGTTACTGTGATTCCCGATCGTGTTACTCGTAGCGCACTATTAAAAAAGGTAAATAGCAATCGGAAAAACTCATCGGTGAGTGGTAGTCCCTCGCTCAAATCAAATGTTGAAATGAAGTCTGGTAAAGTCGCTTCATCTACCGTTGTCGCCAACATTGTGGAGAAACCGGCAAAGGAAGTTACTCCCGGTCTAAATTATGCGACGGTCGCTGGTACATCAGTCAGCGAGAACTCGAGAGACAATAATTGTGCCTTGCAACCGGCGGTTGTTGTCGCTGGTGAAAACAACTATAATGACGTCACAGTCATTCATAATTCTAAAGGAAATCTACCTGCTAGTGAAATATCATCTGGACTCATTGCGGCGAAGATGCCTCGATGGATATACGTTTCTCGCTGTGACGATTCAACTCAGCCCGAAGCGGTGGTAAAATACATCAAAAGTAAATTCGAAGCAATTACTAGTGAGATTCCTTGCTATCGCCTTACGAAGGCTGGAGAGGATGTTGTTAATTTAACATATGTGTCCTTTAAAGTTCGTGTGCCTTATGACATGATTTCCAAGATCTTGAAACCTACGTTTTGGCCGAAAGGTCTCATCGTTAAAGAATTCGACTCGAGATCAATTGGTAACATTAATAAAAATTTTCGTTCTGCGGTCACCAAGGAGCGCCTAACTTAACGTCAGCATTGGTTTTATCGACTTCCACTGTTAAAAAACACATTAGTATTTTTTATCAAAATGTAAGCGGTTTGAAAACTAAGGCAACAACATTTAGAAACTCTATTTTATCAAATTCTTTCGATGTTATCTGCATTACGGAAACTTGGCTAAACGAATCAATTTTCGATTCTGAGCTAGTCCCTAGATCTTATAATGTGTATCGTCGTGATCGCGATCTTCTGTCCTCCAGTAAAAGTGATGGTGGTGTCATGATAGCTGTTGATAATAGGTTATTTTCCGAATTATGTACTGAATTCCTTTGCAACTTCGAATGTATTGCTGTTAAGATCAAATGTGGTAGATCTTCGTTGTTCGTTTTCACTTGTTACATACCGTGTAGCTTATCTGCAACTAACCTCTCTGAACTCTTTGAAGAACTTTCACTTTTTATAAATCAGTGTGGTCCTGGTTCGAAATTTCTGATATGTGGAGATTTCAATATGCCCTATATAACGTGGAATAGTGATGCATCCTCATGTTTGCCCACCTTCGCCCAGCATTACTTTCACTTGCAATCTTTTATGGAGCTCTGTGACCTTTGCCAATTTAACCGAATGCCAAATAAAAGCAACAGAATACTTGACCTGATTTTTTCTAATACTAATGCCAATGGGACAATAATTATTTCTTCTCCCCTTGGACTTGTCCCAATTGACTCACATCACCCCGCAATTGAAATTTCACTTAACCTATATCCTCTCACCTCCTTGCTGCCTATTAATCGTCCGAAACGCAATTTTTATAAATGTAATTATGAGGAACTTTCTGATGTATTAGGAAACATTAACTGGCAGACAACTCTGAGTGCCAATATTGCTGTTGAAGAATTCTACGGAATTTTAAACGCAATCATTGCCGAAAACATTCCATTGTCTTCAAAGAAAGGGAGCTGTTATCCTCATTGGTTTAATGCCAAAATCATTCACTTACTACACGAAAAAAATCGTGCTAGGCGCCGTTATCTAAGAGAACGCAACCATAACAATGCATCGAATTATGGTAACCTCAGGAAACAGCTAAAGAAGGAAATAAAGATAAGTTTTCGCCTTTATGTGGAAAACCTTAATTCTTCGCTTCTCATTGGTAATGATAAACCCTTCTGGAAATATATCAATGCTTCTCTTGCTACACGGACAACTCCTTTAAGTATAACATACTCGGGAGCTACTGCATCCACCCCTAGTGACATTGTGGAGCTATTCTCTCAATACTTCCAATCTGTTTATACGCCTTCGTTAACTCCTAGCCTTCCTAATAGAATAGCACATCAGAACAATGTGATGCCAGTATTCAGCGTGCAGGATGTCATCGTTGCCATCAATTCTTTAGACAGTAATGGCAGCGCTGGTCCGGATAATATTCCCAATATCTTTGTGAAAAAGTTGGGCCATGTTCTTGCCGAACCATTGTCAAATCTTTACACGTCTTCCATTCGTGAAGGCATTTTTCCCAGTGTTTGGAAAAATTCGCATGTCATTCCCATTTTTAAAAAAGGAGAGAAACATAAAGCCGAAAACTATCGACCAATATGTATTATTAACTGTTTTTCAAAAGTTTTTGAGAAACTTATTCATGAACATGTCTTTTCTCAAGTTCGTGACTGTGTATCAATTAACCAGCATGGATTTTTTAAAGGCCGTTCTACTGAAACAAATTTGGTGTCTTTCATTTCACCAACTCTGTAGCTCACTCCCTAGAGAACCATTATGATGTTCACACGATTTATACAGATTTCTCAAAGGCATTTGATACTGTTGATCACTCCATTCTTCTACGGAAACTGAATTCTTTTGGCCTAAGTACAGGGCTTCTTATCTGGTTCCAATCATATTTAAATGATCGTAAGCAAATGGTCATCTTCAGTGGATCTATTTCAATGCCCTACCTGGCTCCATCTGATGTTCCTCAGGGTTCTACTTTGGGTCCACTTTTGTTTATACTATTTGATAATGATCTTCTTTCTGAATTTCAGTCAAAGCATTTAATGTATGCTGATGACTTAAAAGTTTTTCGGGAAATAAAATCACAATCTGATTGCCTCCTCCTACAAAATGACCTCAAGAAACTTTTATCCTGGTGTACTATGAATAAATTGTCATTAAATACGCAGAAATGCTTTATGATGATCTACACCAATAAAATCTCACACATTCAGTTTGACTATTACATCGACAATTCTCTTCTATTGGAAGTCCCCAACATCAAAGATTTAGGTGTAATTTTCGACGCTAAATTAAAATTCGATTTGCACATAACCGAAGTTTGTAAACGGGCATACAGGCTATGTGGTTTTATATTGCGTTCTGCGCACCCTTTTTGTAATGCAACTCTATATTTAAATCTCTTCAATAGTCTGGTCCGATGTCATCTTGAATACTGTTCAGTAGTATGGAATCCCTATCTTACATATCTCGTGACTGCCTTGGAAACAGTTCAACGTCGTTTCACTAAATCACTTTTTCGTAAACTTGGCTTTCATGATATATCTTATGAAACTCGTCTCGAATTACTTGGCATATCTTGCATGAAGGACAGAAGACTATACTTGGATATGGTATTTTTGTATAAAGTTGTTTTTGTTTTCAGTACGAATCTCAAGGATACGCTCAGACTGCGAAATATTGACTGCAATACTAGATGTCACGACATCTTTACAGTACCTCAAGCCAATATTAATTGCTTCTATTACTCTCCTCTAATTCGATTACCTCGCTCCTTTAATTTGTATTGCCTTAGTTTTCATAGCTTTACCTTAAACTCATTCAAAGTATACTTAAAGGCCACTCTTTTTCGTTCTTCTGATGCATAATTCATTATTTTAATTTCTTATACATACTTCTTTCATTGTCGTTATTATAGTATGTTAGTACTTTTATATATACATATTTTTTTTTTTTTTTTTGTTTTTCCTGTTTTCAATTTGTATTTTATTTTATTTACATGTAAAATATTTTGTTTATAATTCGTGGCAATTGTATAATTGGAAAAATTTTCTGTTCAATTGTTATTGTTCTAAATAAATAAATAAATAAATTAAAAAAAATCATTTTTAGCTATATACATATGTGAATATGAGGAAGGAGTGAGTATGGCGGTAATATTCATAGTGCTAGTTCAACATGATAATCGTTAAATTTCACGATATTTTTGTTCATTTCCTGGAATGTTCTAAAAATTCTACGTCCGAATGAAACCAGCGTTTCTATGATCATTTAATTCATTTGATAAATTTCAAGAATGAATTGTTCTGCTCGGCCTATGAAAATTTGGTGTTTATAGTAGTTTTGTTCAAGTATAGCCAAATACCCCAAATCTTCTTTTCCGAACACACGAATTTAGAATCTGATTGTTTGCTCGAATTTGCAGGGCTAGCTTCAATGGCCAAATCGGTTCACTCCTTTAGTTAGCTGTCATACAAAATTCCTCAAAATACAATTTTTTCAATCAGTGTTGTACCAAAATATCTACGTACTGAATTAAAAATGCGAATAATGACCTTCTCCTTCAAGTAGCCACCAAACTATAGCTAAACAGTATTATACAGCCAGTATTTCTGAAACTGTAGGTAGATAGCAACTGAATACCTATAAAACTTTCCTTTTTCAAAGACTTCAAGTTCCTGGCTAAAGCATACTGAAGATATCTACCCACGTGTTTGAAGGACTTCTATATGACAGTATATCAAAATATTGTTATTACTGTGTTATTACTGATGTAATATAATATAATAGAATTTCTTTTTAAATTTGTTGACTCTTTCGTTTTCTATGAACAATTCTTGCGCAGAAGAACTAACAACATAAAATCTAAGACTTCTCGCCGATGGGCATGGCATAACAAACATTAAAAAAGGTGTTTCTTTAGAAATTTTCATTAGTTTAAAACACTTGTTACGTTTAGAATAGCGAAGGCCCGCAAGGCTCGAATATGGTACCCGGGAAGATGGGTTTCGCGTGCGGACGTCATTTTGCTTTACGTTTGGCTCAATAAATTAGTTTTTTTTTCATTTTGAAGTATTTCTTTTGCAGAGAGGAAGAATTGGCACGCGAACTTGAGCGGATGAAGGTCCGCGTTTAAAGACACGGTAACGTTACCACCACCTGAGAACCGATCCGCGCAGAATTCAGCCCGAAAACCTGAGTAAGCAGCAGCGTTGGCGCATGCCATTGTTGTGTCCGCGATATCCCCAGGATATCACAGACAGTATGTTTGAGTCGTTGAGTGGAGAATCGACGAGAATATTTTTAATTCCTGAAAATTGGTTCGGGCATCCGTGAGGACGCCGCAGTAAGAACCGAAAACAAGGTATAAGCGCCTCAGTAAGAGACGCAAATTATCTTCTAGTATTTTTGCTAAAAAAAAAGAAAACGTTGTTAAGTTTCGGATACTTACCGATTCTTTTGTGTTTAAAAAAAAAGACAGTATTTGAATGATACTTTTAATATAAGAGACTTCGTTCAGCGGTTCCTCGTCGGTTATAAAAAATTACTGAGGCCGAGTGATTACGGTAAATACTTTAAATACTAAATTATTGCTAACTATATTAACGTAAATAGGCCAGTCGTTCAACCCATTGCAAAGTTCGCGTAGTTGAAAGTTGCCGATCAAGAGAATCGGCAGTTTTGGGTGACCCACAAATGGTGCAATCCCGTACGAGTGCAATACGCCCATTTGTGGGTCGCGACAATTTGATATACGGTTGCAATTTAATCGCGAGGTGATAAAAAACAACAACAAAAGCAACAACTCAACCATTCCCAGTACCTATGGCGCGCGGCATGTTACGACACAGCACTAGAGGTGAATCCAATGGAATCCCCTTGCTGTGACGTCACAATACCGTAGTTCAGGCCGAGCATTGTAACTCGATCTGTTTATGATTGAGTTGCTAAATTATTGTTGTTGCCTTGATTAATTTGAATCGTGTTGGAAGAAGAACGACTGGTCTGGCTTAAAGTAATAGTTGTCGAGAGGAAATGCAAACGTTGGATGCTGCCATTTGGCTGGGCACAACACCATTAAGTAGAGGGCCAAGGAACTTTATTCAAAAAAATCAGTACCAACATTAGGCCAATTGGAACAAATACTGCAACGCTGGTATGAAGAACGAGTGAGCGTTTGCAGGAAACGAGGTTTCCTCGAAATGGAACACGATGACTGAAGCCTCTTTTGCCACTGGACTGTCGGGGAGTGAGGCTGGCTGATCCGACACCGATTGCGACAGGTTGTCGAAAATTTCCGCAAAATCGCGCCCAAGTACTGTTGTCCTGTGACATTTAGTTTTGTTGGTACCCAATACCTTCGCCATGCCCGTCTCTGCAGCTCAACCAGGAGGTGAAAGCACGAATATTTAACCCGATGTTAAAAATTAAACTAAAATTGTTCCATAGCTAGTTAATAATGACAAATAAATGTAATGTTTTATTTAAATTTCGGAATCGGTGACGTTGACTTTCCAAACAATATAAAACAGAGCTTTCGGATGCATGTTTACAGTGGACTACAAATATTAATATAAAAAGCTCTAATAGCCACCAGAGTTTGGTCGCCAAACGTAAAGCTTTATTGATTGATTTCATATTGGTTGGGACATCTTATATAAAGATATTCTAATATCATTGGTGAAACAGATGTGTTAACATTTTCATTTAATCAATACTCTCATAGAGATATATACTGGAGATGACAAGCAGCGGTTGAGTTGAAGGCGGACGTCGTCGTATTCACTTGCACGCAAAACAACAACAAATTGACATAACGCTGCTGTTTTGTCTCACTCACTCACACGCTAAAACAACAACAATTTGATATTACGACCCTGTTTTGTCTCACTTCTTACCGTTTTTTTTTGCTTCAAAGCGCTTTATACAAAACCGGTGGCTTGTCGTCTCCAGTAGCTCTATCTTGAAGCTCTTCTAAACTAGCCCAAGTAAGTAATACAGTAAGCTCGCAAGAACTTGGTATTAGGTTGTTGCAGATGAAATGTCGTTTTTGGTAGTTCAATTTCAAACAACTGTAACTTTTATAAAACTTAATTTCATTAATCAAAATAGGCACCAGCACATGCTATACACTTCTCCCAACGAGATACAAGTGCATTTATGCCAGTTTCGAAGAAGTCCGACTTTCTAGAGCGAGAAAAGTCCTAGAAGGCACTTTTGATCTTTTGATGGCTGCTTTATTATCGAATTGTTTGTTCGCCAAAAAATTATCCAAATGTTTAATAAAGTGGTAGTCGGTTGGCGAAAGGTCTGATGAGTATGGTGGATAAGGAAGAGTCTCATACTGCAACTCGTTTACTTTTTTGACCGTTGTTCTTGAAACATGAGGCCGTGCGTTATCATGAAGCAGTATAACTCCATCTCTGTTGGCCAATCTAGGCCGTTGAACACGGAATTTCTGATGTATTTCATCGAATTGGGCACAATATTTCTCTTCATTAATGGTTTCACCACGCTTCAAAAAAAATAGTGAATAACTCCCGCTGCAGACCACCAAACAGTCACCATTATCTTCTTCGGATGAAAGCTTGGTTTCGGCATGATTTTTGGGGTCTCATCAGCATCCAACCATTGTGCCGATCGGCGACGATTGTCGTACAGTATCCACTTTTCATCATATGCCACTACTCTGTTCAAAAACGGATCGTTTCTCTTCCTTGAGAGCAGGGAACTGCAAATTTCCAGTCGACGCGTCATGTTTTGCTCAGTAAGCTCATGCGGAACCCACTTGTCAAGCTTTTTAATTTTTCCAAGCTGTTGCAAGTGCCGGAAAACTGTTGAATGGTGTTCGCCCAATTTCTTGCAATGTCCCTTATAGTGTGGCGTGAGTCAGACTCCACTAATAATTTCAGCTCGTCCTTGTCAATCGAAGTTCCTGGGTTACCACGTGGCTCACTTTGAAGGATCATATCTCCTGATCGGAATTGTTCGAACCATCGCTGTGTGGTTCGTTTGTTTACCGTATCAGTTCCAAATGCCCTGTTGATGTTTTCAGTTACCTCTGTTGCGCTGTGGCCAAGTTTAAATTCATAAAGGAAACCCGTTTTTGACTCGAATCCATTTTTTTTTCTGTCCGATCTCAATGAAGTCCAAAACTGAAATGACTCCATGAGTAAATGTAGGGGTATTTATACTTCAATACCCAATACCACTTGTGCTACCTGGCGGCAATTTGTGACATGAAAATCGCAACTGGCTTCACTTCATAGAGAAAAACGACATTTCATCTGCAACGAGCTAATATTAATTCAAACCAGGCAAGTAATCGAGGGTTTCAAGTTATTGGATAGGGTTTTTTCCGTTTATTCTGTGCTTATTTACATATGCATAACAAAGATTTTATAAGAAACTAGCCGCGTCCAGCGGTTATGCTCACTTTTGTATAGTGCGATACCACCGAAACTACTAAAAAATCGACTATGATCTGCATTATTGTTGTGCTTTCTCCTATACAATATTATGGGTTTTTTTTGCAAGCACAATAAAATAATATCCATGCATCGTCTTGTGTTTACATAACTGCCTTTTTGATCACATTATACATGAAGAAAAAAGATAAACGATTTAGAATACAGTCACAAAATTTGCAACGTTCTATGGCGAACTCTTATTCCAATAAGCGATGAATTCTTGTTGTGGGAATTGGAACCAAACTATTTTAATAACAAAATGCCGGTTATAATATTATCCGCGATTACAATAAGCAACCACTGTATGTATATGCAATTCTGCACGGAGAATGCTTAGCTAGAAGAATTTTAGTAACCTCCAACCATTCAAAATGATTAACTGCTTGTTGGTCCGTCCCCATTGTTATTAATTCGGTGCTCTCTCCGCAACTAAGGATGCCACCTTCGGTGTAAATTGAGGGCATTTAAAAAATAATTTAATTAAAAATGAAATTTTAGATTTGTGTTGGCATATGGAGCTGAGAAAAAATTGGTGGGAGAAGGTTAGGTGGGTAGAGATAGCTAGCACATAGACTGATATATGGGTCCGTTATGATCACACTGCACCATGGCAATCTGAGCCTTCTGCCCACCGTTTTTCGCCCACGGCGTCTGTTTGACTAATTTTTAAGGACAAACTGAGACTAATTGGCCACGGTATTGTTATGTCAAATATTTTTCCGTGTTTTTGGTGCGAAGGAGAGGAGAGTAGGGAGGAATTGTGGAGAAGAAAGGGGATATCGAACTTAAGCAGTTGTAGGGATGGGAAGGAAGATCAGGAATCGGGCCGGGTATGGCAGTGTACTAGCAGGTGTTAATAATTTTTTTTAGTACAATTGGCTGTGATACGATCTACCAGAACAGCAAAGTTGCCTATAGCAAATCAACTATTTGTAAATCTGATAAGAATGTAAACAAAACTCATAACTAGTGACCCGATTAAACATTCCACACTGTTCACTATTTATATTAATATTCCAAGACGAAATAGCAACTGAAAAATTCATATAAATAAATTATGCCTTGAGTGGGATTTGAACCCCGTAGCAATGTTTTCGAAACCTATTACAGGGATGCATATTGTTACATGTAAACCTGGCAACCGCGCAACTCGATTGGTTTCGCATAATAGAAACAGCAACAACCGAATACCTAGCTGCAAAGTAACCCAATCAAAAGCCTGGTTGAAGTATATAAGGGGGCTGAACAAATTCGAAGAGGAACACCTTCTAATCGAATGTTCTCATATGCACCAGAACAGCGCGGAAGATCAAAACTCTCGAAAGCTCTCCAGCTCACTAGAACCGTCCACACACACCACCAAGCGAACATCGAAGAACACTCTCGACTACAGCCAAGTAGTATATAAGCAGGCAAAGCTTTCAGCGAGGGATATATAAATTTTTATTACGTGGACTGTGACGACCAGCTAATATTACGCCAACGTATAAGTGAAAAGCGATCAATAGCGTGTGATCGAGTCAAGGGATATATAAGCGGGCGGTTTTGCCATACAGTGCTAATAGAATTAAAGTGCGAATAAATAAATTATCACTTCTTTTGATTTTAAACGAATTGTGTTTTTACTTGAAATCCCGGCCACATCACATCATGGATCGAGGCTTACTTGGAATTACTTTATCAATACTACCACCGCTGAAGGATAAAAATCAACCCGACCAAAACGCATGCCATATTTTTCACAAAGAAAAGAAAGTTCTCACATTTACCAAGCCGAGATCTTAATTTCATTGGCCAAAATATTCCCTGGTCCACTACTATCACCTACCTCGGCGTGATAATGGACAAAAAACTCACGTTCAGTAACCATATTGAAAATACCTGCTTCAAAATCTCGAAATCGCTTATAAACAGAAAATCGCAGCTATCCATTGAAAATAAAATGTTTATTTACAAACAAGTCCTCCAGCCCAGATTATCATACGGTTCTCCAATCTGGAGTCAGTGTTCCAACTCGAATAAAAAGAAACTACAGATCTCCCAAAACAAATGCCTGAAAATGATCCTTAATGAACCCTTCTACTTCTCGATGAAAAGGCTGTACGAAATTGTCAACGTACGTACAGTTCAGGAACTAGCCGACAACCGATTTTTATAATATCTTTTTCACGCAGATCCCAAATGAGTGACAATCCGCTAAATCGCTCTCTATTCTAACAATACAGACTAGAACACATCTCCATATAAAATCATTTATCAAATACAGTGGATGCCGCTTATTGTAATCGCGGATAATGTTATAAGCCGCATTTTGTTATCAAAACAGTTGGGTTCCATTTTCCACAAACAGAATTCATCGCTTATTTTTTTCTTCGTTTATTGTTATCACCCGGTTAATGTTATTGTTTTTGGCTGGTCCCAAAGTGATTACAATAAGCGGCATCCACTGTACCTCAAAACTTTTAATAATGTCAGCCGTTGCTTGCAATTAAGGAATATAGTTGTTAAGATTTGATTATCTGTTCTCTAAAATAAGTAGTTCTGTGTTTATACAAAAATACCGTTACAATAAATTTGAATTTGAAATCCCGGCGAACCCCTAGCTCGCAACAATATATTTTCACAAATTTCGAAATATATCTCTAAGGTCTAATAAAATATAGAATTAATTTTACTTTTTCCATATAAGCATCTAAAAAATTTTCTTTAGACTTTTTCAATATTCAGTTCCTAAGCGGGGGAAAGCCGAGGAATTAAAAACCAATTCGATATCCTATCAGACCTAATCCATATGTCGTGAAAACATATACGACCCCTTTACAATCACTTAGGAGATGAATATTTAAAAATCACGAAAACGATTTCCAGGTGATTATATCAAGAGCCTGCAGAAGTAAAAGCTAATTGGATGTCTCATCAAAATTAAAAGATATGTAGAATTTGTGAAAACATAAACAAAAAAGATTGTTTTCACGAATTCTACATCATAAGTAAATAAAGATTGTTTTCATTCTACTAGGTCCGACGAAACATCGAACTCGCTAGCTCTTTATGAACACCTAAAATCGGTTTTGACGATATTACCCATAAAATTGTTTGAATATGTTTTCACGAATTGCGTCATATCCCTTAGGTTCGATCAGATATTGAATTAGTTAAATAAATAAGTAGAATTTCTTCCTTGCGGATCTATTTAAAAACCAGGTGGCTATTTGGTTGGAACTTTATTTTTTTAGGTTGTCAACTGACCACAACTAAATTTTGAATTTTCAACTTTTCTCTCTTTCCATTCAGATAGCCTGCTTAATTCGAGTACCCGTGGAAATTGCGAAACAACGTCGTCAGGCTCTAACATCGAAAGCTAACACAACAGCCTTCGAAATCCTTTGGAACGCCTATAAAACCGAAGGAATACGAAAAGGATTATATAGAGGATACGGGACCACAATTATCCGTGAGATACCGTTCTCTCTAATACAATTTCCACTTTGGGAATATTTCAAAGCGAATTGGTCTGAAACAACGGGCACGGAATTGACGCCGTTTGCAGTTGCACTATGTGGAGCATGTGCTGGTGGAATCTCGGCAGCTGTAACGACGCCTCTAGATGTAGCCAAAACCAGAATTATGCTAGCCGAACAAGTCGGAAGCCAAAGACTTAATTTAGTTACCGTACTACGTCCGATATATCGTGAGCGCGGAATAATAGGGTGAGTTAATTAAAAGTGCGATAGAGAGGAACGTAATTATTAGTTGCAAAAACAAATAAAAAGTAAGGTTTTCCTTCATTTATTCATTCAAAATTAAACTAGAAACATATTTCACAGGTCTAGTAATAGGGAAGCTGATTTACATAAAATTAACAAATATCACTGTTTATTGTTCTTTTTTACGCATATTTCTAATTTAATAACAATACTATTTGAGGATTTATTTTATATATTTGATCCTTCTTGTATTTCAGATTATTTTCGGGCGTTGTGCCACGAGTCGTATGGATAACATTAGGCGGTGCTTTCTTTTTTGGATTCTATGATCTAACGTCTAGAGCGTTTAAAACGAATTGATTAAAATTAAGATAACGATAATAATAAAATACTGGCGTGATGCTTAGGCCTCAATTTCTGTACATATATTCATCGTAATTAACGATGCGACGGTGCAATATAGTAAGGTTGTTAACGAACGGTGATGATTTTTTTCCTTTGTATTTATATTTCGAGAGTTTTTTTATTATTACTGACTTTACTGATGGCTATAAGGTCGATTGAGATTTCGTATAAGTCTTGAAAAATACTGTAAAAGCAGTAGCAGCCTTTGTTTGGTTTGTTCGAACCATTTCTTCATTGGTTCTTATCTTATGCAAATAATTCTCTTTGCGATTGGTAGGTGTGGATTTGGTATGAATCGTATCTCTGAAAAGCAACGCAGAAAAATAATAAAATTTGAACAATTTGTTTTACCAGAAATATTACATTTTCAATTTGCAGCTTTCCTGCTAATAGGCACTCGGTTGGATCATCGTCCTCGTCATTGTCCTCATTTTCAATATCTGAAGCGTCCATTAGTGTGTAATCTGACGGTATTTGAACTTTTTTATAGAGAGTTGTAAAAAATGTACGTCTAGTTCGAGCCATTAGGTAGACCTGAAAAGAGCAGTGTAAGTAATTTTTTATTTAGTTGTATCAATAAGAGAGAGTAAGAAAATAAGGTAAAACAGGCCGTTGGTAAGAACATGAGTCTCCAATTGAATAGTGTGGTGTCTGTATACAGCTGAAAGCCAATTTTTTAACGAATGCAAATACTTATCCATAAGGACCTTAGTTCTCCCAACAGGCAGATTGCACCTGTAGAAAACTAATCGAAATTCTACACATTTTCTACTTTTCTACAGCCATTGAGCTCCATATATAAGAAGGGGACAGCGAATGAAAACCGTTTCCGTAGAAATGAAAGTAAAGTTCCCCACCAGCAAACCATGACCATCGAATGGTCGTGAAATTTCTACACATTTTCAACTGACATATAAGTCCATATGTACGATAGAGATGACATATGCTCAGCTATTACAAGAGACTCCGTATAAATGTAAGGAAAATTCAATAGATTTTCTACACACATCTATCACAATATGTAAGAAAGGGATATCACCTACGTAGCCACACGCATGCAAGAAGCAAGAAAACTTTCAGGCGTCAAGTCAAATAAAATTTTGATTACGACGCATTCCGTGTTTAACCCTTCGACTCTCCATGGCGATACGAATTTCATCGCCAATCGTATTTGTACGGATTTTATTACATGTTTTGTTTTTTTTTTTTAAATGTTTCAGGATATTCCAAGGCTTGACGAGCTGCATTCATGTTTTTTTTATTTTCAGCTTCAGAGCACGAGCGACAAAGGTTTCGAGTTGCCATCGTATTTTTGAAGTCACATTTCAGGTACATTTTGCATACCTGCAGTAACATTGTTGGAAGGCGCTCAAACAGCCCATTCAGCGCTAAAATTGCCGTTTAATATGCAAAGCAGCGAAACTCCGACCTGCAACATTTCGAAGAACACTGCAATGGCAAAGGTTTTGCAGTATGGGATGAATGCACGATGGCACATAAAAAGTCTTTGGAGGCATTAGACGGAACCATGCAAGATCTGCTGAACAATCAAAACCGATTTGGTGGTGCGATGATTTTGTTAACTGGAGATTTTCGTCAAACATTGCCAGTGATTGCACGGTCAACGCCAGCTGATGAACTAAATGCATGTTTAAAGTCCTCCATTTTGTGGAAGCACGTCAAGATATTAAACAAGAATATGCGTGTCGAGTTGCAAAATGATCGATCTGGAGAAACATTTTCAAAACAAATCATTGACATTGATAATGGCAAATTCCCTTTAGACATTTTGACTGGCTGAATAACCTTTCCTGGGCTCTGTTCATGATGTCTGCTATAGCTGCTATTAGCTGCTTTTGTATGCTTTTGTGTGTCCAAAGCAACCAAAAAGCTTCTTTCTCATGCTTACTATTTGACACTAAATCTGTCCAGGATTTTTAAAAAGCTGCTTCCATAGCTGCTTTTTGTTGCTCCGGACTGTAGCAAGAAAGCAGCTATTGCAATATTCATATGTGTGTGTAGCTGTTAGTTTCGTCTCAACGTCTTTTTAAATGTTTAAAATGGAAAATAATGTTTTATTAACGATGAAAATAAGCGAAAAATTTAAGGACGCTACTAGTAGTGTTCACTTTCACTTAATTTTATTATGTTACGCCAACTTGCGTATGTATGTGTCGAACAGCTGTTGTAAGCTATACAAGCTGCTTTTGGCTGTCCAAAACCCGAAGAAGCTATTTCTTGCTATGGCTGAATTTGACAGTTGCTACAGTCTTGCGATAGGTTTGTTATTTTTGGCTACACTTTTCTGCACTAATTTATAAAAAATAATCTGGTTTTGATAATAACCAATACGGGTTTCAAGAAGGCAGCAATACAATGTCAGCCTTGATTAGCTATTTAGTTTATAAACGAAGGTCTCGACGAAGGTTCCTATGTTACTGCGATATTTGTGGATTTAAAAAAAGCCTTCGACACTGTAAACCATAAAATATTACTTGAAGTATTAAAGGAAATTGGAATTCGAGGAAAGGCTAATGACATATTAAAAAACTTTTTAGTTGGACGACAGAACATTACAAAAAATCTTGACATACTGAGCTCAGCTAAGACTGTCAATATAGGAGTTCCACAAGGTTCAATTCTTGGACCTACATTGTATCTTCTGTATATTCACAATCTACAGTTCACAGGACTTAAAGCCAAATATATAACTTATGCTGATGACACATTACTTCTTTACAAAGGTAAAAATCCAGAACAACTAGAGATGTTGATTAACTCTGACCTGAAAATTTTCAAAAACTGGCTCTTAGGCAATATGCTAACATTAAATACTTCGAAAACAAACTATATGCTCTTTAGACAAACTAACAAATTAGACATTGATTTAAAACTAGAAATAGAAGGAATGCAACTAACGAGAACACAGGAAACAAAATACTTAGGGCTGACAATTGACGACAAACTCACTTGGACTCCTCACATAACTAAACTGAGAAATAAAATTGCCCCGATTATTGGAGTAATAAGACGGAACGATTACCTACAAGTCCCAATAAAGAATGTGAAATATAATGCTTTCTACTTATATGGAGCCAGACCTCGAAAAGAAACTTGGACAAAATGGCGAGACTGATGGATAGGGGCATTAAAGCCGTATATAATTTACCTCACCTGACACCATCGGAGGAACTTTACCCTACCTATGGGAAACTAACCATACACCAGCACATAAGCCTGGAACGAATAAAGCTAATTCACAATATAAAAAACAAGAAACTTAAATCCTCCATCAAATTGATCCACAACCACGAAATACACAACTTTAACACAAGAAGTGCGAACTCTATTAAACAGCAACATGTTCCGAGGACAGATCGACTTAGAAAGAATCCTGTCTTTGAGGCAATACGAGAATATAATGCTTTACCGAAAAATATACAAATGGCAAAGAATGGGTTTCAGTTGAAACGTTTGCAAAAAAGCATCTTCTAGGTCGAAACTAGGAACGGTATTAAGAATTGTTGCATTTATAAACGACCTGAAAACAGATAATTATTCAGGCGGCTCTCGAGATTATCGAAGATTCTAAGGAATGGTTGTAGATTGTGTTGTTGCATGTATTAAGTGTTTATTTTTAAAACTTTTCACAATCCTCTCTTCTTTTCACTTATATTTGTTTTAATTTATTAATAATTTTATTTTTCTATATTAAAATATTTAAAAACTATTTATCTCGGTACGACCCCTTATACCAGTGAGTTGCACCAAAGATATTAGAATCTCTTTATATAAGATGTCCCAACCAATATAAAATAAATTAATAAAGCTTTACGATTGGCGACCAATCTCCGGTGGCTATTAGAGCTTTTCATGCTAAAATTTGTAGTCCACTGTAAACATCAATCTGAAAGCTCTGTTTTAAATTGTTTGGAACGTCAAATTGAATTAGGGGTTTGTATATTGAAAAAATGATTTTGTCGGGTGCGGGATGAAATAAATATTTTTCTGAATCGGGTACCTTGCTTTGCGAACGTACGAGACGGTACTTTGGATACAGCAATATTGTATCTGTTCATTTTTTATAAGTTTGAGCTCTGTATCTCTGTAAAGAAACAAATTCAAGAAGGTCAGCATGTACTTTTTTTAATGTTAAAATAAATCCCCAAAATTTTCCGATATAGAAGAGAGAAATTAATTTCCTTATGGAAATAGTGAAAATGTAGAATAGTAGCAAAATTAGATTCAAAAGTAGCAATGTGACAACGCTGGTTCGGGGTTTGGGGGTTTCTTCTCCATACGCTCGGGCGCGGCATTCTATTTCACGCCGCTCAGCAAAAATTTAAAAAAAAAATTTTTCGATAGAAGGTTCCTAGCTGTTGTTATTTATTTTTTTGCCAGAATCGGGTATTCCTTACGTATGAGACGATAAGAGATAAAAGGGTCACAGTTTTATTGCGGTCGAGCGAAATTTGGAAAATACCTAAATAGAGACAATAGAATATGTCTTATTTCCATCGCTTTGGGTTCAAATTGCATATACAGTACAGGCAGGTAGGCGGCATACGCAGAAATCTAATGAATGAACCGATTTTTTTGGGGGGGTTCGCGCAGAATGGGAAACTTATTAATACTGCCTTGCAAATTCTAGCAAATATTCAGATTCCAAATTCGTGCGTTCGGTAAAGAAGATTTTGGGTTTTTGGCCACAATTGAACAAAACAAAAATACTATAAATATAGGCCGAGCAGAACAATTCATTCTTCAAATTTATCTAATGAATTAAATAATCATAGAAACGCTGTTTTCATTAGGACGTAGAATTTTTAGAACATTCCAGGAAATGAACAAAAAAAATAGCGAAACTTAACGATTATCATGTTGCACTAGCATTACTGTCACATTGGACATGTGCGATGAACGCAAATATCTTGGCGATAGTGGAAACGCTACATTCGTGCTCTACGCACATCCCTTGACGTGCGTCCAAACATCGCCAAACTAACGCGAATAGGCCGTTTCCACTTACGCATACGCGCTAATTCGCATCATCCAATGCACATGAAGACGATAGTGGAAACATGGCATATGAATATTACCGCCATACGCCTCATATTCACATATGTATATATGTAGCTAAAAATGATATCCCATTGACAATTCGATAAAAAAAACCTGCCTTTGATTGATTATTTGTTGTTAGTTGGCGAGCTTTCACTCCAACATACAGTGGGTTACAACATAAATTCTAAAACTTTTCAATAGCCACCGGAGTTGGGTCGCCAATCGTAAAGCTTTTTTTTTTGCTTGGGACATCTTATAGTTTCTACTGTCTTTGGTTGCACTGACTGGAGAGTACCTTTGGGTTAAGGTAATTTGATTGAGCCCAATGTCGGCATACATGCATGAGTATGTCGATACGGTGAAAATTTTTCCTGTTCATTGAGCTGAGTGACAGCATTTTTACCAGTTCTCTAAGCTGAGAAAGTGTGCCCAAACAGGGAATTCTTCTCCAACTCTTGAGTTGGGAAGGAATCGCCCATTTGGGGTTAAATCTATTATTATTAATCAAACTTATTAGAAACGTTACTGTACTAACTTTTTTCTATGTTTTTATCTAAGCCGGACTGAGCAAAAGCAACGCGTGCCCGGGTCAGATAGTACAAAATATATTTGATTTCAACTGGAGGTTTTGATCCCAATCAACATGAATTCCCAAAACACTGCCGCATTACTGGACTAGAAGAAGAGGCCCCAGCGATGACTGGAGCTCTGCCAATCAGCACTGGAGGTGACCTTAAAATTTACAACAGTAACAGCAGCCTGTGCTATTTCTTTTTCGTTTTTTTATAACAATTATCTCCGTAATCTGTTCTATGATAAATACGTGTATGTTCGTATCGTCTTATGGCACACAAAATTTGGGAGATCGAAATCTACACCAGGGCAATCCGTCTGGTACTCGATCCCGTGAATAACAATTTATCTGGAAACTGAAAAATTTCCCAATTAGAGCGATTAACGCGGAACACTTCAACCGGGCATCGATTTGTTCGCCTAACCTTGATGAGTCCCCAAATTCAAAACCGTAAAGCCCCAAAACGTATTTTTATATTTACCATAGCGGACAGGAAAATTATCGTTATAAAAACAGCCAACGGCACGAATATGAAATTCAAACTCTCGTCCGACTGCGGAATTTCAGGTTTCGGATCTTCCTCCATCGAAGAAATCAAAACTGTTGGTCTGGAACTGGAATTGTTCACGGCCTCGTCACTTGTGCTGTTCGTTCGCGAAAAACTGAAGCTCAGACTCATCACGTTTTGTTCGAAATATTTCGTATATTAAATATTTGCACTCTCTCGACAATCGACTAGATAGCAGCCTCAGTTATTTACACATTTTATCTCAGAACACGGTTTTTTTTCGTTTAAAACGTCGAGCAATGATTTCTGTGATGCGCGGAGAAATGTCAGTGTGGTGTTTGTTTTGGTCCCGTCTGGGCATCGATCAGATGTTCGTATCGCCCGTTGACGGCCAGTGTTACCCGCGGCAGCTCAGTCGCATTTAACAGTGTCCGAAAAAATCATATGACTTCAGAGGGAAAACTGACATTCCTCTTCGCACCCACCTTCGTTCAAATCGTAAAATTTCTTTTATTGTGACATTTTGTTTCGCAGTAAGATCGCGCTGTTTTGCGTGAAATTTTATTACAGTTTCATTTCGTTCGCTTTTAACTTTTCTCGCATTCGAATGAGACGGGAGGCCGTGCGAAAAATGTTTTGTGGCTTCCGCGCTCAGTGCAGCCGCCTTCAAGTTTAAAAGTTTTCGCGATTGTTTTCTTTGGACGAGAAGTCCGCGTACGGGGCCGCGGGCCTCATTCGATTAAATCATCCTCCAGTCCGGACAGTCGAAATTGTAAAGTGTTCGAATTGGTAGCGAACGTGTGTGTGGGCCGAAAGAATGTTTCGAAGTCGCAGTTGGTTTGGTGGCGGCTGGAATCGCCCCAAAAATCGCCTGTCCTTGGAGCACCTGAAGTACCTGTACAGCGTGTTGGAGCGTAATACGACCGTGTCCGAAAGCAATCGAGGCCTACTTGTTGAATCGCTGCGATGCATTGCGGAGATTTTGATTTGGGGCGATCAAAATGATTCGTCCGTTTTCGAGTGAGTAGATTTTTATACTTAGGTTTTCGATCAATGGCACCATTGCCGAGGGCTCAGCACTTCGGGTTAGATAATTAGATTTATGCAACGTATGGAAAAGTTACGGCTACAGCCATCAAATATTCCGAGCACGTAAAAGCCATAAATAATCCCTAAAATAGAAACAACTTGCAATAAGTGCACCAAAACTCTGTCACGATAGTTCTGTTTGCTTTTGCTGTAAACATTTCCTGGAGCTGCACCAAACTAAAGTTTATTCAGATCAAAATACCAACATAAGACAATATCGATACGCTTATTGAAGTGCTGCCCTAGCTCCTGTGCGTGCCGCGATGAATAGTTGCGCCGTCTGTAGTTGCGATCCTGAGCTTCTCCTTCTCAATTGTTCGTCTCCTTGTGTTGATCGTACCATCCACACGTCTTCCTAGCAGATTCTAATCTAGCACCGATTTGACGAGTTTGCTCTTTCCGTTATCCCGAAGATATTAGCATTTCCATTGCGTTTTTGATTCTCATCGCCCGTCTCAATCTATTCAGTCCTCTTCTAGAAATTATCGTTGTAGATAAAGTGTGGCCTGAATATCCTCAAGGTACGGAAAAGTGTAAAGTTTTAGGTAAGTAAGTCGGTTTACATGTGGTACATATCTTGACCATGTTGTGAACGGAGGCCTTTCCCCCCTTTTTGGTGAACTTGTGCCTGGAAACAGGAATTGAGGACTACCTCGTTCCTGGATCATCGATCCATCCGCGGCATAGAAGGCTCGTCCACGCTCTCTACGCCCAGAGTGGACCAATAATCCTGTGGACCCAAATGTTGTCTGCAGTTTGGACAATTGTGATTGTCTTTGGTCCACGAGTTCAGACAGTCGATGTGGAATACATGTCCGCACTTTGTCCTGTCTTCGCGGTCCGGATTCACAAATTCCTGGCAAGCCGTGCACAGGATCTCGGTCGATTATGACGGAGAGTGAGCCAAAGGCATTGTTATTGTTTTAGATTATGAATGGATGAACGAGTGAGTGATTGAACGAGAGAGTAATTGAACGAGTGAGTTATTAAAAAAAAGAGTTATAAAAAAATTAAATTGATTGAACGAGTGATTTATTGGAAAAATTTGAGCGATTGAAGAATAATAAACGAATGATTGATCAATTGAATGAATACAAAAAAATAAATATTTGAACGATTGAACGGTTGAACGAACGAGTGAATGAATTAGTGAATAAATGAGTGAATAAATTAGTGTGTCAATTAAACGACCGAATGAGTGATCGATAATGAATAAAAATAAGCCAAATCGTGAATGAATAGCTGAATGAACGATGTAATAATTGAACGATTGATTAAGCGAAGAAAAAAAATGAACGATGAGTAAAAAAAATTGAGTTATTGAACGAGTGAGTGATTGAATAATAAAAAAAATGCTTGAGCGATTAAAAAATACTGAACGAATGAGTGATTGTCCAAAAAAAATTTAATATCCGAACGAGTGAATCAACGAACGAATAATTGAATAAATGAATGAATGAACGAGTGATTGATCGATTGAACGAACGAGTGAATGAATTAAATTTAATAAATCGCGAATGAATGACTGAATGAACGATTTACTAATTGAACGTTCAGCAATGCCGTAACGAACTAGCCGGTCTGGCGGAACGGCTCAAAGTCACTGTGCTCTGGGTCCCGGGGCATAGAGACATAATGGGAAATGAGCGGGCTGATGAACTGGCCAGGGAGGGCTCCGCTCTTCCCGGCTCTCTTGCGGAACTAGTTCATGTTCCTTTAGAAGTCGTAAAGAGGGTCATACTCTCACACTTCCAGACAGTGGCTAATTCCAGATGGAAAAGCCTAACTACCTGCACCATATCTAGGAAGATGTGGCCATCTTACAACCGAGCCAAGTCAGACGAACTTCTATACAAGACCCGGGCAGACGTCTCCAGAATCACGGCGATCAGTACAGGTCACTGGCCGATTGGGGATCATGCGGTCAAACTGGGCATTCCATTCAATGTACACTGCCGCAGCTGCCAGGACACTAATGAGCGAGAGTCGCTTGTTCATTTCCTTTGCAAGTGTCCGGCTCTAGCTAGAGCCCGAGAGCGAGCACTAGGCAAGCCCTTCTACGGGGACCTGATGGAGATTTCGGGGAAGAGGATTGGAGAGTTATTACTTTTCCTGAACAGCACAGGGTGGCTATAGCGATCCAATTCAATCAACCTTTCTCACATTCATCTTCTGTATTCCCCAGTATCAACAACCCTTAACAGCCGAGTTTAACACGAGTTTGTGGTTTCAAAACGGCCTCTGAGCTAATTGAGCCCTGTCTGGGTGACAGGGCTGCCACTTAAACCAACCAACCAACCAATTAACCAATTGAACGACTGATTGATTAGACGTATAAAAAAAAATTCAACACTAAACGAATGCATGAATAATTGAATATTGAGTAAATGAATGAACGAACAAATGAACCCTCACGTTGTCGCTCCTTTCCCCTCCCCTCATATGCAGCAAATCGCGAAGCAGATCTCTGTCTTTCTCGACTCATCGGAAAAATCGAGATCGCGTACGAAAAAAATTCAACAAGAAAAAAAAATGGAAGGAAAATTAGCAACTAGAAAAATCCAAATCAACAAGCAAAAAAATCTAAGTCAAATTTCGTCCGAAGACTTACCAAACAAATTTAATTACCAAAAAAAATATATTACGTTATTTTTTTAAAAAAAATTATTTTACTTTACAAAGGAACTCTAAAAGGAAGGATAAGGAAATAGGGGACTTCTCCGAAATTTCGACGATATTTTCTATCACCAAACTCACCAATGTTTCGCAAGTATTGTGCCCAATTGTCTGACGACATGCCCGCCAAGACAAGGCATGCCCAGCTCTCAAAAGGGTACTTACGAAACAAAAGTGGAATGGGTCAAGAAAATAAAGTCTGACCCAACTTACATCACATCAATCTCGCATACAGACAATGTTTCCCTTTCCTATGGAACCGAGTTGGTGCCTAAAGGTTGCCAAAACGATTCGTCAATAGGTCAGTTCCACATTGCCTCCATGCAGGACCGATGAGATGGTTTGCTGTGGAAATAACAGAAAAGCTGTACACTTGGACTGTTGTTGCCGTTCAGGCGAAAATTCTGTCGCAGAACGACGAAATTTAAGTCCTTTTGCCCATCAACTTTTTTGCACGGAATTTGTCTGAACTCGCGCGTGTTCATGAGCTACGCTTTGTGCACCAAGCATAGCTGTGGCTAGCCCACGTTGGGCGCCATTTTTGTTGTGAACGGAGGCCTTGGAGTGAATATTTCGACTTGAAAAAAGTCAAAATATTCGAGGGAAAGGAAGGTTAAGTAAATCTGGGCAAGAACCCCTCCCCACAACTGCCGTAGATAGTCCCGGCCGCCAGCAATCGTGTCGCTTTTGCTCGGATTTCAGCCACCAATTTGGACGTAGGAGGAATTGGCCCACTCTTTCCTGAACCTTCCTTTCCCTCGAATATTTTGACTTTTTTCAAGTCGAAATATTCACTCCGAGGCCTCCGTTCACAACAACCATTTCGATCTGGGATTCCCGATCCGTTGGTCCGGACCCCTTAAATACAACCCATTTTAATCGTGTCTATAAATTTTAGATCGAACGAAGTTCCGGACCAATCTGTTCACACGGTTGGAAAATAGTGTTTTGCCGAAAATTAGAGAAATTTCTTGAAAGCGACTGTAGTCAAGTAGTAATCGCCGGTAACTGTCTGGTTTTCATCGAATTTTACAAGTTCCGACTTTCCATGTGAACTGATGGCAAAGGATACCATAATTTTAAGCCCCTGGCCCGTATCGTGACTGCGTCCTCCAGTTCGATATCCCCGGAAGTGACCTACTGTCCGCGTCAATGGAAACCTCCCATCGCTCCCGTTTGCTTGTCCTTTCAATACCCATTTGGGTATCCTATTGTCCGTCACTCGCTGAAAAAGACCAGCTCACTGCAATTTTCGTGGTTTTATTTCGGTGGAGACTTCCGACTCGTCGTATAGATTATACAACCCATGGTTGTATATAATTCGCCGTCCACCTTCTTCCCATATAGGTCCGAGGATTCTTCGTAGTACTTTTCGTTAGAAAGAATCTAAGACATTTTCTGACGCCTACGTCAACGTAGACTCTCCGTAGCAGAGCGTCTGATAATTGTCTTGTAAATGTGGAACTTCGTTTTCCTGCAACTCGCGAAATTACGCCAACAAAGTTTTTAAAATTAAAAAATTTTCATTTATTATAATTTTATTTAATTTTAAGTACATACTGCATAATTAGGTGAAAAAAAAAACAGATTAAAAAAAAACAAAGTCTTTTCTGAAAATGCACTTTAATCAGTAAAAAAAAGTTAGTAATTTTTAGGCGATTACATAAAAACTTGACTTGAAAAGTCAAAATATTCGAAGAGATATTTAAGGTACGGAAAACCAGTGTTCCAATTCCACCTACGTCCGAATTGGTGGCTGAAGTTCGAGATGGAGCGACGCGCTTACTGGCGTCCGGGCTAGCTGCGGCTGTGGGGGGGTACATTGCTCGAAGAATCAGACAATAAACCCTAGGCCCTGTACAACAAAAATTAGTCGCGCCGACTTACCCAGGGTATTACAATTTAGGATATCTTTCTCAATAGGTCATGAGAGACCGAGAAGCGATGAATTGCGTGACTTTGCGACTTGTCAGGGCGCTCTGATGTTGTAGCACACTGTCTGCTCACCCTGCCTCAGTCACGACATTCCCAAAAAATAGGCCAACTGTCTGGGCGCAACTTTATTATTTTATGGGTTGAAGTCCGAAACTTGTTTACAATAATTTCTTCTTGTCCTGTTTCAGCTATTATATTTTCTCATCTACTCGTAAATTGTTATTTGCCCTTAAGAATTATTGTCTTAGTAAGATTTGTTCCCAAACAGATGAATAATAATCATTACTTTCCGTTACAGTTTTTTCCTGGAGAAAAATATGCTCTCGTATTTCCTACACATAATGCGACAAAAAAGTGGCGGTTCCAGTTTCGTATGTGTTCAGCTGCTCCAAACACTCAATATATTATTTGAAAATATTCGAAACGAAACGTCACTGTGTAAGTGTTACTCAAATTTCATAAATATTATTTAAATTATTTTTCCAGAATGATTAATTGATTCAATTTTTAGATTACCTACTAAGCAACAATCACGTGAATTCAATAATTGTACATAAATTTGATTTTTCGGATGAGGATGTGATGGGCTATTACATTTTATTTTTGAAAACTTTAAGTTTAAAGCTGAATACTCATACGATTCATTTCTTTTATAATGAGGTAAGTGTGTCACTGCTTTCTTGATTTATTTATATTCATAAATGAAATCTGAAATCTTCAAGTCCGATGTTAGAATTTTTAGGACACTTAGTTTTACTTTGTTATCTCTGGTTCGAACCTTATCACCACTGCAAATATTTTGTGAGTAAGCGACAACTGATAAAGGGGTCTCATCAATAGACATTTGAATATTGCTTATTACGATTTCATGTGGCCTGGATTTGTTGTTCATTTCAATTATCTCAATGAGATGCGTAGTTTTATAAGACTTCGTAGCAATTGAAATATTTAAAAAAATGTAAAACAGCAACAAATTTGTTTATGAATTCAAGCGTAATGCTGTTATGACACTGGCTATTTTCCTCGCTAGAAAAAAGTACAATACTAGCCAATCGTGCGACAAGGCGAACAACATTAAAAGAAAGAGATACCGCTCTTTCCGACGCTAGCGGCATCTAGTAAACGAAATTAACAACTGGTTTGTTAAGAAAAATACCGGTTCTGGCGCGTTTCATAACATCAAATGGCACTTTCCATAATTTATACGTACCGAACTGTCAAAAACAAGTCTGTAGCGGCTTGAAAATCTAGCCGCCAGTGGATTCTTCTTGGATTAACTGCTAGAATGTTGCGAAACACTGCTCGAATGCGCTTTGTTTTTTGACAGTTACTCATAGTTTTGCTGTTCGGACTGTCTCTCTCACACCAATGTCTAAATTGTATGTAAAAGTATCTATCCCTCGCCATTTGGATTTTCTAGCCGCTTTAAAGACGCAAAAATAGCCAGTTTAATAACAGCATCATAGTTTTGCTGTTCGGACTGTCTCTCTCACACCAATGTCTAAATTGTATGTAAAAGTCTCTATCCTTCTCCATTTGGATGTTCCAGCCGCTTTAAAGCCGCAAAAATAGCCAGTGTCATAACAGCATGAATATGACTATGTTGGAAAAGTACATTGCTCTGCGGTCAGCAATTTATTGATTAGTAATTTTTTTTTTTTTTGCCTGGCCCCAGTGCTTTTTAACTTTGCACTAGAACATGCCATCAGGAAAATCCACGTTGACACCAGGATGTTGCTGATATTCAAGTCAAAGAGATATTCCTAAACTTAGACGAAGAGGCCAAAGAATTAGACTAGAAATCAAAGTTGACAAAACAAAAAAATTACCCAAACTAGAAAGAGAACGTCGATAAAATATAACCATGGGGGACTAGAATTAAGAAAAAGTAGACAGCTTCGTATACTTAGGTGCTATCCTATCAACGAACGGAAGAGGACAATACGTAATCAACAGTTGGATTCAATTAGCCAATTGGATATATGTATTATTCGATACTCTCCGCTATTAACCCTTCGTGGTCACACCTCTGTATTCTATCTCGGTGGTCATACTGGGTCGATTCTACCCAGTCAAAAAGTTCAAAACTGTACTGTGACCAAACTATCCGTCTGAAGTGGTTAAAAAAAATGACGGAACATGCTCTGAACGTTCTAGACGATGTACGAAAAATTTATTCATAAGAAATAAAATGGCGACATGTTAAATAAATTTCATGAAGAGGTGAAAACGTAAAAAAGATACTTTTTAGCTAAAAAAAATTATAGCTTCGTCAATGTTGAATATTTTTTCATAAAATTTTGGCGTTACACTACTTAAATATGCTGCTTCTGGAAAAAATAAAATAGTAGCATAGTGCGCGTTCCAAAAAAGGTATTTATTCCAACATATGAAGAGGGTCCATTTTACGCCCAAAAGTTTGCCGTCTGGTCGATTCTGCCCCGTGTGACCACGAAGGTTCAAATCTAGATGCGTGCACATGAATACGAAGCTCCGCATTTAGAAGACAATGGTCAGACCTGTGCTATTGTGCTATATTACAAAGAGGAAACTTAGACGTTGACGTAGGCGTCAGAAAAAGTCTTAGATACTTTCGAAAGGAAAGTACCACGGAGAATGAGACCTGTGCTATTGTGCTATATTACAAGGGCGAAACTTAGACGTTGACGTAGGCGTCAGAAAAAGTCTTAGATACTTTCGAAAGGAAAGTACCACGGAGAATCCACTGACCTGTATGGGAAGAAGATGGACGGTGAATTAAATACGACCATGATTATACAAATCATGGTCGTATACGACGAACCGAAAGTCTCCACCGTAATAAAACTACAGAAACTGCAGTGGGTTCATGTCCAGCGAATGATGGACAACAGCATACCTAAGCAGATATTCAAGTGACAAGGAAAAGAAACTGGGCCAGTTCGAAAACCACGGAAGCGGTGGGGGATTCCGTTGACGTGGATAGCAGGTCACTTCTGGGAACGCGGACGCGGTCACTGAACCGAGATGACTGGAGGCATCGTATTAAGGAGGCTAAGGCTCGATACGAGCTGTAGCGCTAAGAATATGATGAATGGTGTTGTTTTGGTTATTCTTGACCATCTATTGCCTAGCATCTGCAAGCATAGTGAGTCGGTGCCCTGTTTTATTGTTCCAATGGGAATAGCTACTTGCAGACCTTCCACTAATGATCATTTGCTGAAAGCAACTCCAGCCAGTTCAACAGCTAGCTCGTTTGCCTGGATTTCACTGTGACGTGACAACCAGTAGAGAGTAAACGTTAGAAAAGTATTGGTTGGATCTGCTGGAAGCAAGAAGGTTCGGCCTTCGCATCACTTTATAAATTCATTAGATGAATTCTTAGAAAGCAGTCCGCGGGCCAAATACTGAGTGTTGATTTTTAACGACATAAATATGAATGGATAAAGTTTAAAAGGGAAGTGGGAGGCAGCGGCGTACTAGGAAATTAGGGGAGGGGTCAGGACCTTATCCGTAAGCAAATGCAATTGAAGTTTAATTCTCTGTATGCTATTCTAATTCCTGTCTAGTTCTAAATTTTATTATCATACTAACTTCGTTAGTTAGGTTAACTCTTATCATAGAAAATGGCGCACTCAATCTATGGCTTCGTCGTGATCTAGATTTTGAGAGGGACTGCGGGGCTACGGAGACTACAGAGCGTTTGCACGAAAAAGCTTACTCGTAGCAAAGCTGTATTTTTATCACGAAAAAGTGAGTTTTACATCATGTCGATGCCGACTTCTTTGCTGCATCGGCATAAGTCGGTGCCGACGTCTCTGTTGCGACGGCTCATTTCGAACCCATCGTCTTTGCGTCGACGGCATAGTTCGCTACCGTCGAGACGCGCTGTCATCATTGCTAGTCGTTCCAGCATACACTAGTTGGTTATGGCTGTGTGCTACCACTATGTGTATGGATCTAATGCCCTGCATCCTTGATGCGAGTCGGCGAACAACTGGGTGGAACTTCAATTTCTCGTCCTTATAGAGGAATCGAAGTGACAACCAGAGTCATTGGATCTGCGTCCAATATGTGAGGATTATTTTTGGCCTGAGCTTTTTGCCCGTAAAACAACTCCCCACTAATCGTTCATTCAGTTTTAAATGATTCAAAATCGTGAATCTCAATTCACGTTCCTACCGACAAGTTCAAAAATAAGAGCGATAGCGTATGTGTTCGCTAAAGTAATGGAAACCGCTGTTAATTGCAGAATAGTCAAGTAACTGATACCGACATCGCGTAATATAATATTTTAAACAGAAGGAAGTGTGCAATCAAGAAAACCAACACCAAAAGTCTCAGTCACACATCACAAGATGAAGCCTCAGTCCGCTGCAGAAATCACTATCACTTTCACTGTGTGTATGGCTTGATAAAACGGGAAGAGAGTTCCACTGCTGACATACAACTGTCTCTGCGAGATTAAACTGGAGAATGTAAACGCAGTTATAGGTTTATTACGTGTCGACTTCCCAAACGAAATTCTATTAAACAGATAAGCAGGTCGTTTAATTTTTATTAATGTTAAATACATAGCAGCGGCACTCAGTATAAGTCTCAAGATTACAACTAAAAACACAGCTTGAATTAAAAATATATCTAACAGCGCTGTTAAACGCAACACTTAAACTAGCATCTGTTTGGTTTGGTCAGATAAATACTTTGAGGCTGATCGCAAGGAGCGTAGGACTCCATAGGTTTTTGCGGTATTAGATGTGATATGGTCATTCCAAGTTAAAATTTTATTGAATATGACACCGCGACTTTTCACTTTACTGCCATTCAATTGCGGATTTACCAAGCATATTGGGAGGGAAATATGAATGATCCAAGAAAATGTGTATATTATTATGCTTTGGGTCTTAGAATCATTCAATTTCAAACCATTCGCATTTTTCAACTTAAAAATAGCCGCATAATCAGTATTCCGGCGCAGAGTTGCATCTTCAACTAAGCCAACTCCATAGCCATCCTTATGTCGTCAGTAATCTTGATAAGAGCAGTAATACAGCTATGCTTTGTCCGAAAACCAGATTGATGCTCAGAGAGAAGATTGTGTTCATCAAGATGATATATAATCTGGTCATTCATCAAACTTTGAAATACTTTAGAAACAAAAGGTAATATCTTTTTGACTCTGCCGCAAAAGAAGTCGGATTGCGCATTAACGAAAGCAAAACAAAAGTAATGACGCAAACAAGAATGAGAACGCCAATCAGACAGAATTTAACAATTGCGGAGCATTGGAGAGTGTGGACAACTTCATATATCTTGGGGCTAATCTAACAAAAGACGGCAACGAAACAGAAGAAATCAAATGACGGATCATGCTAGCAAATAAAACATATTATTCGGGATTATTGGGCTGTCGCTCCATTGATGATGAAAAGGTAATATCATAACTGGTCAGAACTCCTTTGTTTTAGTCGATGCCTTAGGAATTGGAAAGATTTTATATCTCTTCCATGAGTCTGGAAATATGAAAGTCATGAAAATCGTATTGTAGATGTGAGTGAGAGTAGGGAAAATACTTGAGACAATTAGTTTCAGAAATCGGGATGATAGAGATAGATTAGCAAATTAGGATCCATATCACAATAAAAAATATGTCAATCCAATCCACTGTTGCCAAAGTCTTTGACGCAATTGTAACCAATAAACTGATCCCTTTGTTCAGGAATCGCATTACACTTTTTCAGCATGTGTTCCAGAAATGCAAATCGACCGTAACTAATCTTTTGCCATACGTGCAAACAACGATCAACTCTGCTCTAGAATCTAAATCCGAAGTTCACGCAGTATACAGGGTGGGCCAAATACAAGTTTCTTTTTAAAAATGCAATAAAATGAAAAAAATTAAATTTTTTTCCATGTATTATGGCTTTATTAGTAAGAGTAAACATTCCCATTAATGATGGAACACAACTTCGTTCAAGTGGCTGCCTCGGGTGGCTGCGCAGTAGCGCATTCTGTCACTACAATTTTCCAAAACCTTGTTGATGGTTTCGGGCTGCAGCTCACGGATTGCTTGGACTATATTGGCCTTAAGTGCTTGAATCGTTTCTGGATTGTTGGCATAATATCGGTCCTTCACGGTTCCCCACAAAAAAAATCCAAAGGGGTCAAATCGCAGCTCCGAGGCGGCCAATTGACATCGCCAAGACGGCTGATAACACGATTTGGGAATTTGGTGCGTAAAAGATCGATTGTGGCATGGGCTGTGTGGCATGGCGCGCCATCCTGCATAAACCAGAGGTCGTCGAAATCCATGTCTTCAATTTCAGTAAAAAAAAAGTCGGATAACATGGCTCTGTAACGTTCACCGTTGACCGAAACGTTCCCAGCCTCATTTTCAAAGAAAAATGGTCCAATGATGCCACCACTCCACAATCCGCACCAAACTGTCACTCTCTGTGGATGCATTGGCTTCTCGACAATAACGTGCGGGTTTTCCGAGCCCCAGATGCGGCAATTTTGTTTGTTAACGTAGCCGCCGAGATGAAAATGCGCCTCGTCAGAAAAGATGATTTTTCGCCCAAAATTGTTGTCCAATTCAAGCTGCTCTAAGGCCCAAATTGCGAAGAGATAACGAAGATCGATGGCGAGTTGATGTTCGTGGAGTGAGTCTCTCTCGGCTACAGCAGCCACATTCTTGTCTGTGCGCACCGTACGACGACGGGAGCCATGAGTGTTGTCCACTAGCATGCCAGTCTCACGAACTTTTTACACAAACTTGCGTACAGCAGGCGCGGTGGGTGCTTCATTTCTTTTCAAAAAACGCACTGTTTGGGCTACACAGCACTCACTTAGGAAATAAGTTTTCAATATTTCCCAACGTTGTTCAAGCGTAAAGCGACTCATTTCGTTCCGCGGAGGTATGATACTGACTTTTTGTCAAGATTTCGAGCGGGAAACAGCTTTCAGTGTCAAAATAACCTATGATTTAAAAAGAAACCACTAGATGGCCCACCCTGTATACTGACTTTGCCAAGGCTTTTCACAAGGTTAATCACTACCGACTTATCTCAATTTTCTTTTATTTGCGGATGATCTAAAAAAATTGTAAAACAGTTTATTCAACCCGCGATTGTGAAACTATTCAACATAATATTGATAAGCTCTTTGAGTGGAGTATAGCTAATCGCTTTCCTTTAAACATAGGTAAGTGCAATTACATAATTTGTCATGGAGTGCGTGTATGCACTTCCTTTAATTATAGTATAAACAATTGCCCCTTAGTCCGGGTGCTGACTGTAAAAGACTTGGTATTTGTGCTTGATGCATCACTCACACTCGGACCACATATCACACAAATTTGCAACTATGCTCGTAGAATGCTTGGGTTTGTTATAAGAAATCCCCAAGACTTCCGTAATATTCACTGCTTAAAAGCTCTCTACTGGTCTCTGGTGCGTCCTCACCATGAATATCTGTCGGTCATTTGGAACCCTTATTTCCCAGTTCACTCTTCGAAATTCAGCACAAATTTCTTTGCTACATCGCCTACAAGCTTCATATACCTGTTATGCAAATCAATTATAATTATCTGCTTGCCACTTTGAATCTTAACACTCTTTCCAAACGGCGTGAGCAATTTGACTTGATCGCACTGTTCAGGATCTTAAATAGCGAGTTACACGCTCCACAATTTCTTGATTGGAAACTGTTAATAAATTTTGTGGCATTATCGATTTTTTCCATACAAATCCAGAAATTAAATCTATGAATTACTTGTTATCTTAATTTTAATTTAAATTGAATTACTATGAATTATTTACTTATTATTTTAGTTTTAATTGCTTTTTTTCTTTACGTGTTATTTTATCATAGTTTTAATTTAAAATACATTAACTGAAGGGTCCCACACCCGTTAATTTTATAAAATAAAATAAATAAATAAAATTTACGTTATTTTTTCAATTCGCACGTCTTTAAGACTATTCAAAAAGTTAGTTCGCCTTCGTCAGCCATTTAAAATCAACGCCCTCCCGTCCCTATGAGATTTGTCTAGCTAAGCTACTGATATTAAGATATCGTATTTAGCCTCACTCATCAAATTTTGCATACATTTTAATTTAAGGAAACAGCAGCCGATTAATAATACTAAATTCATTACTTTATAGCACACAAATGATTTCCCCCTATACACCGAAGCAATTAAATTTTTCAACCATCCCGAATCGATGGTTCGAATTGCCGTACGCACAATTTCGTTGAATGTTTACAAAGTCGAAAATACCAGCATGTTGCAGTTCATTCGGGATAAGTAAGTAGCATGTAGAATGCCTCATTCATACAGCTCATTCCAAAATTTAATATATTCTCTTTTTTTTTCTTCTATTCTCTAGAACGGCAGCTCCATATTTTAGTAATTTAGTTTGGTTTATCGGCAAACACATTCTCGAATTAGATGCCTGCGTACGTACTGATATCGAGTAAGTAGCTCTCTGTAAATATTTATTGTTTAATAACTAATTTTCAAGAACTTCAATTCGTAGCCATCAATCGCAGAGTCGTCTTTCGAACTTAGTTGCCGAACATTTAGATCACCTTCACTATTTGAACGACATCTTGTGTTTGGACATTGTCGATTTGAATGCTGTCCTTACAGAACATTTACTTCATAAACTCTTTGTTCCCCTGTACATATTCTCGCTGACACCGTCACCGCCGCTCTCAATGGCCGTAGTTACACAAAATTTGGCTGCTGTCCTGAACAAGGTTGTCGATATCGACATGCAAGAAATGTCGAATCCGCGAGTCTCGTCTGTTGTTGCGTTGTTTCTTCTATCGTTGGTATTTTTAGTGATAACTCACGGTCCTCTGGTACATGCCTTGGCGTGGGTGATTTTAAATGCCGACCATAGTGTTTTTAAAGAAGGTGCTGCAGAAGTATTGAATGCGTATATTGAAAAGCGTGAAGTCGTCGCTTTGGGATTCGGACAACCACGCGAAAGCTTAGAGGAAGCGCTGGATACAGTGGTAGGATCAAATTCGATAAGTTCCTTAGGTAATCGATCGACGGCTGATGATAGTTCGAGCGGATCATCGAGCCGCGATGCTTCGCGGACCCGATCTTCAGTTGATGGTGGTGTTGAAAAAGTGAACATCACCGATGAAGAGAAAGAAAAACTACGTCAATTGGAAGATGGACCGGCATCAAATACGGATATGAATCGACCGTTTTTGGATATGGTACTTTCGGCATTGGATTGTGGTGAAAATGACTACATACCACTTCTAGCACTATGCTTACTTTACGCCTTGGCCAATAATAAAGGTAAGTACGTGAACATTCAGCCACTTATCGAATCATTTCTGTGTCCTATCCATCATTGCCATAATTATGATTGCTATTGTAAAATTTCTTTTTAATATTTATGCGGCTCGAAATTATCTTTTTAGATGGTATGTATTTTTCGGAAATTTCTTAGTTGCTTATTTGTTCAGTTTTTTAATTGCACAATTTACAAAAAAAAATGAAAAAATGCACATAAATTATTCTGGCTAATGTTTGCTTTTGCGGATGATATCGGGGCACGAGATATCGCACAAATTGCGCTTGCTTTGCTTTCGTATCGCTAAGCTTTGGATGTAGCTAATTGTTTCCATTTATTTTTTTCCGGATTAGGTGTAAGTCCCGAATGGCTCGAACTAGTATTAAATAAAACTGGAAAATCGTCGACAAAGTACAGCACTGTGTTGATAGAGCGTCTTTTACAGATCACGAGTCTATCGAGTCAACCATGTAAGGGCCAAATGCAATTGCTGTCTAACCCACGAAAATTCTAGCTATGTATTTTTATTTTAGCATGCCGCATTCGACTTGTTACATTAGAGATAACTCTGTCGCTGTTATCAAGATTCACGAGACTTTCAACCGGCGAATTAAGTTTAACGGAACCGCAACAAATTGCATTGTTCTCAGCCCGAAATCAAGCCATGACAATTCTTCGCAATTACTACAAATCCGAAGACATATTTCTGGACCTATTCGAGAATGAATATAATGAAATGACAAAGTCCCCAATCAACGTAGAATTTCTATGCATGGATTCGACAATTCTACTTCCGCCGACCGGAACTCCATTAACCGGAATTAACTTTACACGGCGGTTGCCTTGCGGCGAAGTTGAAAAGGCGCGGCGAGGTATTCGAGTATTCTTTTTTCTTCGGAAAATCTGCCAGGCGTATTTAGTTGAATTGGAAATGATGCTACCTCTCACAAATCCCAGTAATTGTATTCAAGTCGATAACGTATTGGATTTGAGTAAGTTCGATTAAAATGGTGTTGATTTCGCCTGGTTTTCAATAATCTTAAATTCAATTATGTAGATAACAGCGATTTGATTGCATGTACGGTTGTAACAAAAGATGTTACAAAATACCGAAGATTTTTGGTAATCGATACTCTGCAACTGATTCTGGTTGAGCCCGATCCGAAGCGATTGGGATGGGGTATATCGAAATTCGTTGGATTCCTGCAAGATGTTGAAGTCGTCGGAGATAAAGATGACTCACGGTGTTTACATATCACAGTACATAGGGGAGGTGTGACTAATAATCGAACACCTATCTTGTCGGCAAAGTTTTTATTTGACGATCATATTCGTTCTATGGCAGCTAAGCAACGCTTGACTAAGGTAAGCTTTTTCGTTTACTAATAAATAATAATAATGCGACTGTTGTTTTCTTAATACCAGGGTCGAAGTAAAGCCCGTCAAAAGAAAATGTACCAAATAGCGCAAATGCTTGAGATTCCAGGCCAAATGGTAGAATCGCCACTCTATACAGTCTCTGGAATTAGAGGTCCCGGCAGTTCCAGACTGCCGCGTGAACATAGACCTTTATTCTCTACAGCTAATCGTGTTCCGGGGTTTGCTGCAGCTCTTCGCCGAGAAAGCATGCCGTCGGGAAGCGTTAGTCGAGTACAAATGGCCCCGAATAGATCCATCGAAGGGTAAGAAGTACATACAACAAACTTTTTACTTTAGCTTAATTCAATTACTCATAGAATTCGAAGTGAAAACCCAAACCCGCAACGTAGACGCCGTAGCTCAAATACGAGTAGTACTTCATCGAGCAATGGCACCTCGGTAGTAGCTCGTGAAACATCTCCACGCAATAAGAGTCCCAACCCCCGAGATCCACGGTCTCATAATAATTCACCGCGATCGCGCGATAGTAGTCCACGTATACCTCGACCCAGGTAAAAAAAATACATTTCAAATAATTTTTTCTTTATTTAAGCCTTACTAATTTTTTTTCTAGGTCCGAAGAAATACCCTTAGAAGATTTCCCACATTCTCGTAATTCTAGTCCAATGTCCCGCGGATCGTCATCAAATACTCCCTCCAGATCGCATACACCGGCACGCATTAATTGTGATCCTGTTAGTATTTCACCACGCGGTAATGGTGGCAATGGTGAACTTAATTCTATAGCTCAGAATGGTATTGTGATTGCAAAAGAAGTCGTTCCGAATTCTGAGGAAACGTCTTTTATAGCACGTGAAGATAAAGAGAAACGAAAAGGAGCAGTTGAGACAGTTTAACAATAAACAAGAAAACCGAAAAGGAATTTTCTTTCTTTTTTCGTTTTTGAACGATGGAAATGAAAAGTTGTTTCTGTTTCATAAAATCTAATTGTTTTCTTTTTTAAATGAATTTATTGTTTTGTGATTGTTATTTTAATATGAAAAAATATTTAATTGTTGGTTTAAAAAAAGTAAAATTTGTTTCAGTTCAAGCGTAATTGAAATATTTCAGAGCTCTTACCGGATCGGCATCTTAAAACAAAGTGTGGCGTACCGCTTATGAACAATTAACTTTTTAAAATGCTTTCTTAATACATACATATTAGATTCGTGCATAATGTTTACCTAGGAGTGTTTTAAAATGTGTCTAGTGTATGTGTATAAAATTGCTAGGTGTTGTGGCTGCCCCAAATAACGTTGAAGCTGCGTCAAATGTGTTAGGCTATTGAAGAGTCTAACACGTGTTTAGTTGTGTGTGGTCGAGGATCAGAGAACAGTTGATTTTACCTAAAAAGAGGAATCGCCTAGCATGTTTAAATGCTAAGTAGCGGGGTGAACCTATCGCCCCAAAGATGCCACAACATTATTTGGCGCATCCAATCTATTGTCCGATTTTTTATATTCGAAGATCCGCTAATGATTGAAGTTAAAATTTGGTTCTTATAAGAAGCTATTCTTAGTTAAGTAAGAAGTCTAAAGACTAAAGTCGGAAGTAAAAAAAAATTGTGCGGGCAAATACGTTGCACCTCTCGTAGAAGTGAAGTGAATTTTGTACATACAAAGAACGTACTTATGCTACGTATAAGCACCTAAAATATTATACGTAGAATTTAAGAAGTTCAAATATTCTACATACGAGTATAGTGCTCTTACAGACTATACGTATAGACATCAACAGCGCCCAGTGACATCGTACCCTAAAATTCTACGTGGATTATACGGTTTTTATCCGGTCTGTTTTCGACGTAGATTAGTATTGGGTTTGATTTGGTCACCTCTGTCACTGAATCCTCAATTGGACCTCTTCGATCCCTGCGAAAAACTTTGAATTACAATATCTTCCGACTCAATTGTGCTAAGAAGATAAAATTTGGTTTCTGTACATAAAATTACCAGTATAGTCTACGGAATGTAAAATTGTTGAGGGGGGAGGTGAAGCGCAGAAGTGGAGCGACAGTCAGTTTTCAAAAAATTAAATTTTTATATCTCGAGAACCGTATCAGATATGATCTTGAAAATGTTACAGGAGTTAGGACCAGTAGACCTTTAGCATGGAAATTTTGAGGGTGTGGGTGTAGGGAGTGATGGTGGAAGGGGGTGGAAATGAAAAAATGCTGATCTTAATTTCTCGAAAGCCGCAATGGATAGAAAGCTAAAAAATCTGCCAACAGTCTGGGCGCAACTTTATTATTTTATGGGTAGAAGTCCAAAACGTGTTTAATGATGAGATGCGGTGTAGGTTACTATGCGACTGACAACCTAAAAAATAACGTTCCAAATAGCCTCCTGGTTATTTCTTAGGTTGTCAGTCGCATAGCAACCTACACGCATCTCATCATTAAACACGTTTCGGACTTCTACCCATAAAATAATTAAGTTGCGCCCAGACTGTTGGCAGATTTTTTTTATTTACTTACGTATTTTTTTATCAATAGAATAATATATAGTATTAAAAGCGAATTCGATCACATTAAACCTAAGAGATTTTCGGAGTCAGTGAAAACTCGAACAATACCCCCCGGATGTTTAATTGAGAAAAATACTTTAATCGGGTTTTCCCCGACTACGTTTAAAGCTTATAGAAGTAAAAGTGAATTCCAAATCTCAATATACCTTAGGAATATATAAGAATTCGTGAATATGTACACAACCACTTTACACTTAGGGGTTGAATATCAAAAAAAATTTGAAGAACGTTACTAGGCGCTTATATAAATAGCCCGCAGAAGTAAAATTGCTTTGATAGTTTGACATGTCTAAAAGTTTTAACGAAATTCGTGAAAATGTGGATTCACGGACATTTTTTTTTACTCAACCTCTGAACGCCATTAATTTCTGAACTTTTTTTTGCTTTAGTTACTCTAATAGCACATCTACATATACATACGTACTAGCTTTCACCTTTCTAGCATAAGCCGTTTCTGAGATATAAAAAACCACCCCTCACCCCCGTACCTTGCTACCTCTATGAACAATTTTATTTAGGATGTCTCTATAGTGGCTCTATATAATCCTAAATTTTTAGCTTTCCACTCATTACGGTTTTCGAGAAATAAAAATCAGTTTTTTTTTCCTTTCTACCCCGTTTCACCATCACTCCCTACACCCCTACCACTAAATTTTTTTCCCTACTAGAAGTTTACCGACCCCAACTCTTGTAAAATTATCAAGATCATATCTGATACGGTTGCTGAGATATAAAAATGATATTTTTTTAAAAAATTTACGTTCATTAGACTCCTCTTGTAATCCTATATACAGAAACAAAATTGTATCTTCCTGGTGCAATTGGTTCGGAAGATATTATAATCCAAAGTTTTTCACCCCACACCCCACCACCCCCCTTAAAATTTTTAGCCCTTGTCTAATCTCCAAGTATCCCTAAGGGCAACCACAAAGTTTCAATCTTCTGACATCAATCGTTCAGGAGATATGGATTTTAGAATGTTTGAATCCCGGCTTTCAAGCGTTTTTGGACTCATTGTTTCCCCCCCACTTCCACACCCCTCAACCCCTATCGATAATTTTTTTGCAAATGAGTCCACTATCATAGTACTACATAAGTTCCAAGTTTCAGCCTACTAGCATAAGTGGTTCCTGAGATCTGGAAATCAAAATTTTTCGTCTAAAACGCTCCCCCCTCATCTCCCCTTACACCCCCCTCCCCCCAAAAGATACCATCCGTAGGGGTTCACCCAATCTACCCACCATAAAAATTTCAACTTAATACCTCAACGGGTTTGGGAGCTACGCGCCTTCAAACGATTTTGCGTACGGCGGATAGACGGACATTTTTTTTTTTGCTTTTTTGGTGTTTACTAGTCCTAAAACGTGTAAATACAAAATTTCAGGGTAGCAAATTTTTTTGAAATTTCAGGTCGATCACAATACTTTATTATTAAAAAATAATAAAGTAAAATGATGTTACAAATAGCGTCCTCGTTATTCCTTAGGTTGTCAGTCGCATAGTAACCTACACCGCATCTCAGCATTAAACACGTTTCGGACTTCTACCCATAAAATAATAAAGTTGCGCCCAGACTGTTGGAAGATTTTTTTTTATTTACTTACGTATTTTTTTATCAATAGAACAATTCATAGTTCTAAAAGCGAATTCTATCACATTAAACCTAAGAGATTTTCCGAATCAGTGAAAGTAAAATTCAAAATTCATCAGCAAAATTGCTTTGATAGCTCGACATGTCTAAAAGTTTTAACGAAATTCGTGAAAATGTGGATTCGCGGACATTTCTTTTACTCAACCTCTGAACGCCAATAAAAATCTGAACTTTTTTTTGCTTTAATTACTCTAATTGCACATCTATATATACGTACTAAGTTTCAACTTTCTAGCATAAGCCGTTTCTGAGATATAAAAAACCACCACTCACTCTCGTACCTTGAAAATTTAGATTTTCATTTGTGTACAAAGATGGAGTAAAAAAATGTCCGTAAAAAGGGGTTTTCCCCACATTTTCACGAATCTTAATCTTAAATCTTTTAAACTTCTCGAGCTATCAAATCAATTTTACTTCTGCGGGCTCTTAATATAAGCGCCTAGAAACGTTTTTCCAAAGAGCGTATGTACTTTTTCACGAATTCCGATATATTTCTTAGGTCTAATGAAATATAGAATTCTCTTTTACTTTCAGATGCTTCGAATATAGTCGGGGAATAAAGAGATTTAAATATTTTTTGATATAAAAATTATAAAATTCTGTTTCTGCTTCAGTACTGCCAACGTAAGTCCCTTTAGAATTGGGAATGTTGCCAGCAATGGAAATGTTAAAGGTGTCAAAATTGCTTCCATATACTCGTATTTAGTGATAATTTTAAACTAAAAGTTCAGAAAAATCAACGGAAACAAAATATTTTCGTTCGCTCAAGCAAGAGACTAAAATACTTGTGATTGTTCACAGTTAGCATGGACACATTTTTTCCTGCTTCTACTTTCGGTGGCAGTTAGCATGGGCACATTCTTCTCTGCTTCTGCTTTTACTTAAATTCATTAAGCAGAGCTAAAAGCAGCACTGTCGACGCTGCTGCCGCTGCCGCTGCTTTCTGATTTTATTGTGTCACGGCCCTTATACTGTTATGACACTGGTTATTTTTCAAGCTTAAAAAAAGCGCAGGAATAACCAATCGTGCGACAAGGCGAACAACATTAAAAGAAAGTAGAGAATTCCGATAAAAATAGCTGGCGGCATCTATGGTAGTAACGAACAACTGATTCGTTATGAAAAATACCGGTTCTAGCGCGTTTCATAACAGATTCAGATTCAGAAAATTTATTGAGACTATATAAATAAGTGATACATAGGAGTTACAAGAAAAAGCTTAACAGCGATCCAAATGTCATGCAGCACTGACAATGTAAAAATTCCGACCTTAACCAAACCATGAAAGAAGAGTATAAAGCCTCAGTTATAATGGTTCCGATCCGGTCCGATCCGGAAAACGGAGAGTGTTGAGTTTCTCCATCCGACACACATCTAAAGGGAATTTCGGAACGCCTAGTCACATTCGTTCCGGTAATTAGCCGAGACACAAAATGGAGGGGTAAAGTTAACCAACTTTCAACTTCTATCCGTTCCGACGCTAAGAGGTGAATTAATGAATTTCACCACCTCCTTCGCCTCACTAAAAATCAAAATTACACCTCGTTAGTGTCACTTTGATGGATGTCGGAACGGAATCATTGTGCCTAGAAATTTTTCCCCTCTGACGTTGCCGGATCGGATCGGAACGAATATAACTGAAGCCCGAAACACAATGCTCCCGTTCCGTTCCGTTCCGTTCAGCTGTCAAAGTAGACCTTATGGGTTGACCATGTAAATGCACACAATGGTCGTAACGGAACGGATCGGAAAAGTTGACCAAATTCAACTTTTACGGATCACATAACCTCACTTGTCGTGACGGAACGGAACGGAACGGGAGCATTGTGTTTCGGGCTTGAGGCTGAAAGTTGGTCAACTTTACCCCTCCGTTTTGTGTCTCGACTAATTACCGGCACGATTGTAACTAGGCGTTCCGAAATTCCCTTTAGATGTGTGTCGGATGGAGAAACTCATCACTCTCCGTTTTCCGGATCTGATCGGATCGGAACCATATTAACTGAGGCTTAAACCTAATACATGTACAAAAAGTTATTTTTTACTTAAACTATTGCTGAAGGTAATTTTACAGAATTATCAAGTGAGGGTCTGGGAAGATACTCGCACCCCGCATCGTGTACCTGGTGATCCAGGACGACAAAGAGAAGTGCGTGTTCCATGCCAGCCTTACAAGCGAGTTGTAGCCTAATTTAATGTATTCAATGCGAATCTAGAAGTAGAAGTTAAGGCGGACCCTGGAAGTCCAGTGTGAGCGAATGTAGAGGCAAGCTGCGTGCTAGCTATATACTGTGACAGGTGTTTTGATCTGAGGTAAGCCCAGGGCGTCCAGCAGGACGCTAGGCAAAATCCGAACGAGTAGTGGCCAATGGCGACGGCGAATCCGCAAACAGATTCAACCCCGATTACCAAAAAGGGGTGTGTTATGTGTGGGTCCAGGACCTCATCCTCTGTAAGTGTTCGGGGAGGGATCAGAGTAGTAACTCGGCTTGGGAGGAAGTGGGGCAGTGTTCTAAGGTGTGTATTCGGATAAAACATTAATGGGCGAAATTTAGTTGGAATTTCCTGGCCAAGGTGGGTTCAGGAAAGAGAGAACGTACAATGAGAAAAGGGTGTGAGCGCCACTTACTCACTCTAGCCTTGCTAGTCTGAAACATATAGTGTAGTATCGGGGTTATTTTGGTTTCTTCATAGAGTACTCTGTTTTTGTCGAATCTTGTTCGGTTTTCTATATTTAGACAGGCATTTACGGAGAAGGGTCCGGGACCGTCCCAGATCCCGGCTTGGACCCTCCCAGAGAAATAATTCTGGCCCCTTCCAGAAAGATAATTCCTTCCTATCCTACCGCAAAAACTACTTGTCAATTGTTTTTTTGTCAAATGTTTTTTAACAATATAAAAGAATCTTTTAAAATTAACGAATCAAATCTCAACTGACTTTTGAAAATAACAAGAAAGGTTTGAATTTTACAATCATTGTTCTTAAGATCTGACGAGAGCTTTACATGATTTTTTCAATTTAGCAAAGTAAATTGAAAATTGTTTTTGAAACAACGAGATTCTTATGAAATATTTTGGAGTTTTACGAAATTGTAACAAGATTTTAAACTAAAGAAGATTTGTTTTTGAATGTAACCAGCTTTTTTGAGAATATTTTTGAATCTTACGAGAACTTTAGAAGATGTTTTCAATTTAACAAATTAAAGTAGAAATTCATGGGGTTTTCTAAACTTCCGATCGTTTCGTTTGCATTGCAACTGAAGAAAATGGAAACGAACAGCAACGCGAATTATTACAAGAAAGATTTAAAAAGCTTTTCAATTTCAGAAGAATTTTTGAAATATACAAGACGATCTTTAATTGTCTTTTAAATTTAAAAAAAGCTTCTTAAATTCAAAACACTGGCTCGTAAAATTTTTTTAAATTAAAAGATTGACTTATTTTAGCAAAACTATAATAGCTTTCTGGATAAAATACTGTTTACTTTTAATTTTGTGTCCTGATAAAGAACAAATGAAACGCGATCGAAGAAAACGTTATTTTCGGTAATTAGATCAGTGTTGCCGGTTGCTTTGAACATGAATATAGATGAGAAAATATAGACGAAAACGAAGCTGTTAAGTGAGAATTGCGAAAGTAATAAAAAATAAGCTAGGAATTTATAAATTAAATTTATTTTTTGTTATCGAAATTAAAGAAAATATCTTACGAACACAAAAAAAACTTCTACATAGCCATCAAAGTATTCAAATCTTCGGTAACGCTAAGAATCTTCAAATTGAAGAAAAATTGGCATCACTGCTACTACTCAAGATAGATTCTCGAATCTCTCAATCATGAAGATTGAATCCAACTTTAAGGACTCTCTTTTAGATGCTACTCGAAACTAAAAGACAGTCAGTTCCATAAATTGAGTGAAGACATTTTTACAGAATTTTTGCATGGTAGCTACTCGAAGGAGGACTCATAGGAACCTTTTCAAATTCTTTCCTTCAACTGCAGCTATTGGAAAAACAACGTATAAAACATTTCAAAGTCGTAGCCTAAAGAGCCGTACAGAATGAACGCAATCGCAGTCGGATTGGAGTGTCAAAATAACGGAGGGGCGTTTTTTCCCCTCCGTTATTTTGACACTCCAATCCGACTGCGATTGCGTTCGTTCTGTACGGCTCAAATGCATGTGATTGTATGTAGCTAAACAGAATGAACGCTATGGGTCGCAGAGAGTCGCAAGTAAGTTCGTAATATTTCAAATGATCGCAAGTGAACGCATCGAATTGTCAAATATGACATTATCATAACCTAAAACGCACTATATTATTTAAAGAAGAAAATAATTAAATGGAAAATGAAAGAGATTTCGATGAGCATTAAAAATAATTCACCGATTTTTGCGTCCATATCAATTTCACTTTGATTATTGACACTGATAGAACTGCGAACTCAATCCGGTCATTGTGTGCAGCGTTTATTTGCGGTTTACAGCGTTTCATTGCATCTCGTTGCGATATTTTGACATTCCAATCCGACTGCGATTGCGTTCATTCTGTACGGCTCTTAAGACTAATCATTATCGTTGTTTATACGAACACTCAATCTGCAAACACAAAAAGGACGAACTTGTATGAAAAGCATGTGTGCCTTTCGGAAGAAGTAGTATGTTCTGAGCCATTCGACCCCTGGCCCCTGCCAGTTTTTTTTTTTTTTTTTGACAGATTGCGCTATGTTACGGCTTTTTTTTGACAATTACTCACTTTTTAGCTGTTCGGACTGTCTCTCTCACACCAATGTCTAAATTGTATGTTATATTTTCTATCCCTCTCCATTTTTTTTTTTTTTTTTCTAGCCGCTTTAAGGCGCCAAAAATAACTAGTGTCATAACAGCATTAGCATTTATACTTTTTTTCTCCGCTTCTGCTTTTATTTAATTTCATCAAGCGGAGCAGAAAGCATCACTGCTTTCGCCGCTGCTTCTGCTTTTATTGTTTCACGGCCTTTACCTTTCTGCACCAATATATTCACCTTACGCTTCAATCAATAAACCTCTTCCTTAAAAACCTTGTTTTATTCGTAAATAGCATGAGGAGCAAATTGAGTTGTTGCGATAATTTTTCAATTAAATTCTCCATGGTACAAGCAAATTTGAATTTGAATTATGTTTTAATACCGAGCGCAACTATGCCTCAAAACCGGTCTAAAAATGCATACCACGGACCGGACATAGATGTCACCACCAACGTGCGGTTAAGATTAGATTCGACCAAATAGTTGGTGCTGCCATGTGCAAAATTGATGCCGAACTGAACTCGGTGTCGAAGTTGAACACAGCGCCAAGAAGAAGTTTTCTGTTCTTTCCTGTTTCATCGTCCGAACAGTTCGGACGTGGGTCGCTTTTATCGTAATGGTGAGTGTTTTATCCACGTGGAATTAACTTAGAGAAAATTCAAAAAATCACAGTGAATCGGCTTCCTTATATCAAAATATTGCAATAATCGAAAAAGGCTTCGATCTGTTCATTTAATTAACAAAGTTTCGTAATGAAATGCTGTGGGCTAGTGCGAATAATTCCACGTTTAAATCGCAGTGACTTTTGAGGTTATTAATTTTTTTTTCTTTGTGTAATTCCAGTCTCATCGTAAGTTCTCAGCGCCTCGCCATGGCTCTATGGCATTCTACCCCAAGAAGCGGGCGTGCCGTCATCGTGGTAAGGTTAAGGCCTTCCCAAAGGACGATGTTAAGAAGCCAGTTCATATGACTTGTTTCGTGGGCTACAAGGCCGGCATGACGCATATCGTTCGTGAGGCCGACAGGCCTGGCTCAAGTAAGTTTTTCCTTTCCGCATTTGTTCAGAACAAATTAGTTTCTTTTTATGATGATAAAAACTAGAAAATGGTTAGAACACTTATGATTACCATGATTTGGATCTAGGGCGGACTGATATTAATCGCTTGAAAATATGTTTGCTTGGTTGTCTGAAACGTGAACTAATTAGTCGCATTTTGGTTTTTTCTTTTGCAGAGATCAACAAGAAGGAAGTTGTGGAAGCCGTCACCATTTTGGAAACACCACCAATGATTGTGGTCGGTGCCGTTGGCTACATCGAAACTCCGTTCGGTATGCGCGCCCTCGTCAACGTCTGGGCTCAGCATTTGTCCGAAGAGTGCCGTCGTCGTTTCTACAAGAACTGGTTAGTTTTATTATTTCCAACTCAAAAATTCCTCTTATCCTCCCGAAAACTGACTGAATTGAATGATGAAAGATGGTATCAGGACAAACAATGCTGAAAACAACAAGTTTACCATCAACTGTTGCCTTCCTTCTGATTGTTTTGTCAGTTTTCCAGCCCCATCACCCAAGCCCTTGTCCCATATCTCGAAACACTATTAACGAATGCTAAAGCTCTTCGATCTCAGTAAGAGAGCTGTTTAAAAAACTAGTCGTGTGAGCCCCTCGAATCGGAGCCAATCTGATTTCGAGCTCGGTAATCACGGCATTGAAGGTGTGGCCTCCGCTCGTAACCGAATTCGGTTTCGATGAGGTCCCCGTCAATTGCTTTTCAGACAATTTTTCCGTCACGGGATCGGAGGACACGACGCTTGGAATCGTCTGGACAGAATCATAAAATTTTCGTTTCATTGAACCAACAGGTACAAGAGCAAGAAGAAGGCTTTCACCAAGGCCACCAAGAAATGGGCCGAAGATTTCGGCAAGAAGAGCATTGAGAATGATTTCAAGAAAATGATTCGCTATTGCAAGTCGATTCGTATCATCGCTCACTCACAGGTAAAATGAGTTTTTATTATTTTCTTAGTTGTAAAAAAAAAGTGCGACGTCCTCGACGTGGTGTTTTGCATGGTTGGACTGAATTCAATTCTTTCGGGAAACGAGGACGGACTGGCTGTGCATGATCCCGTCTAAAAGGCGGACTGGTTGTAGTATTCAATGTACGATTAAAATTCCGCAACGTCGCAGATTAACCTTCACGGGGCCATGATATATTCCATAAGCTATGAGGAGTCTTTCTGACGATTACCGCTCAGCCAAACCATATCAAGCACATTAACGATTACAACGTGATTCTTATTTTCGCAATCTTATCGAAATTTTCTGACTGAATACTCTGCCTTTTCAGATTCGTTTGATCAAGCAACGCCAGAAGCGTGCCCATATCATGGAAATTCAATTGAACGGCGGTTCGATCGAAGACAAAGTCAAGTGGGTCAAGGAGCACCTCGAGAAGCCCATTCCAGTCAGTCAGGTTTTCGCCCAAGACGAGATGGTCGATTGCGTTGGCGTAACCAAAGGCAAAGGTTTCAAGGGCGTTACCAGCCGTTGGCACACTAAGAAATTGCCACGCAAGACGCACAAGGGTCTGCGTAAGGTTGCGTGTATCGGAGCTTGGCATCCGAGTCGTGTATCTTTCACAGTTGCCCGTGCCGGTCAAAAGGGCTACCATCATCGTACCGAGATCAACAAGAAGATCTACCGTATCGGGGCTGGAATCCACACCAAGGACGGAAAAGTAAGTAGCACTTTAGTTTTTTTTTTTGCTGGAATCCTTCCATCCACTCTATTCCCGTCAATTCTATGATGACAAATATTCTAGAGCCAAAAAATAGAATAGTTTTGATTACAAAGTGAAAACTAAATGATAGGACTGAATTCGACAATCACAACCCTCGCTCCCTTTTTTATCATTACTAAAAAAGAGTTACTAATCGTCTTTTCTCTTTACAGCTGATCAAGAACAATGCTTCAACCGAGTACGATTTGACCGACAAGTCAATCACACCCATGGGCGGTTTCCCCCATTACGGTGAAGTCAACAACGACTTTGTCATGCTGAAGGGTTGCTGTATTGGATCCAAGAAGCGTATCATTACACTTCGTAAATCGCTTCTCACTCACACCAAACGTTCCGCTCTTGAACAAATCAATCTTAAGTTTATCGATACCTCGTCCAAGATGGGTCATGGTCGCTTCCAGACACCTGCCGACAAGCTGGCCTTCATGGGACCACTCAAGAAGGATCGCGTCAAGGAGGAGCAGGCACAGGCTGCCGCTGCTGCTGCATCAGTACCAAAGGCTACCGCTTAGGATGTTCTGAGGTTTTTATATTTTGATTCCGTTTTATTTTAAATAAATGGACTAAATGGAAAGCTTTGGTTTCATTTTTTTGCTCGTTATTTTGTAATAAGATTTTGAAGACTTGCAATATTCTTACATGCGGGACTTTGGGATCCCCAAAAACTATTAAGACAAAAATTAGCATAAATATATTTCCAATAAATATCGATCGCGAAAGAAGAAAATGTTAAGTATGCTAGCAAACTTTCATGTGCTTACAGACGGGCCGTGTATCATGTAAATTTTGCATCACTAATAAATTGGAATGTGTGTGCATGAGGGAGTAGGAATAAGCGATAGTATCATTCGTACGTTTCGTTGTACTCCAAGGTCTACGGTGATAAAAGCTCTCTAAACAAGAATGAAGAAGTGTATCGAATTAAGATACGCGTATGGATTGGATGTGTTGCCGAGGAGCGTATAGAAATATGATTTGGAAGGGTAAGTATTCATGAAAGTGAATGGAAAGAACCGCCTTAACTCTTCACGCTGCCAACTCGTCGGAACACTTGACAAATTTAATTTTTTTGCCGAAAATCAGAAAGAATTTATTAATTTTGTACGACACAATATCGCCGTGTCGGAAGAACAGTGACGAAACTGCAATTTTGAAAATTTTTTGTTTTCAGATTTCAATATGTTGTGGTTTTGCTATTCTTGCATAAAATCGTTCCCCGTGGTTTTAAACGAACGTGCTCTTGATCTAAGCTGTCTATAGTAACTATTAATAAGCTCGTATGGCTTGTGGGCAATTGTCAAAAATGATTTTGTTTCTCCGAAAAAAATTAGAATTTTTTGCAGTTGCGTCACTGTTCTTCCGACACGGCGATATGGTAAACGTGTGGGTATTTAATTACACATGGACAACACGTGTGACCCCAAACATTGCAAAGTTAAAGCAAAAAATTTGCCAACAGTCTGGTCGCAACTTTATTATTTTTTCGGTAGAAGTTCGGAACGAGTTTAATTCTGAGATGCGGTGTAGGTTACTATGTGACTGAAAACCTAAAAAAAAGTTCGGGAAGCGGTTAGAAGGGGGTCGCGCTAGAATACTTACGCCGCTGCCACATATAACATGAATTACATAATTGGGTCATACTCCAGGACGAGGTCTAGTCCTAGTATAATATCAGTTACGCCATTAGAAGGTTTTTCGTGATTTGGTTTTGGGCCATTACATGAAATCGGAAATGCATTTGCAGTCGATTATATAAGAAGTCTGTGGAAGTGCAAACCAATCTAATATCTCATCAATCCTGAGATATGTCGAAAGCATTAGGTCCTATTGGAGTTGAATAACAAACATCCTGAAATCAACGTTTTGACGATTATGTAAGAAGCCTTAGGAAGTAAAAATGAATTCGATATCTCATTAGAACTAAGAAATATGTAAGAATTTGTGAAAACATATGCAACCCCCTTGCACCTACTTTGGGGTTGAATATCCAAAAATCCTGAAATGAGTTTGTAGATATACAGGGTGTTTGGTACTCCGTCCACGACCTTGTAAGGGGCTATTCCTTGATAAATTTGGAGAAAAAAATGGTTCCACAGGGTGGGTCAATTTTCAATAACAGTGGAGATACAGGATGGTTAAGAAAAGTGTTTTTGACCGGTACCCTTACTCACTTAAAACGTTATATCTTGAAAACGAATAATCACAAGGCAAAGTGTTATAACTCATTTTTTAGGGAATCGAATTACCTTTCATTTGATGTAACAGTCTAAATTGTAACTGCACCCAATCTTGAGATATTTACTCGAAAACACAAATTTTTGCTACGTGAACCCTTAAAATTCAGTGATCAATGTAGTTTTTCTCGGAAAACCCCATTATAAAAATGTCATTTTAATTTTATTTTTTTATGAGCCGTATAAAAGCCGTATACAAAAGCTGCATACATATGTATGAGTTACGATTAACATTTTGGAAGTAATAGGTAAAAATACATATCGAATAAAAATTAAATATTTCCTTCCTATGGACCTCGTCTAAGAACCTGTTTAATTTGTCGGTAGTACTGAAGTATTTTTATTGCCCATTTATTACTATTTAAAGTATGTAGGAAAACAATGAAATGTATCTGAGTTTCAACATAATTGATGCTTTTACCTGGATGTGGTAGGTAATACTGGGTGCGGTACTATGCCTTTTTTAATAGGGTGCCTTACAAAATAAAAAGCCTATAAAAGCAAAACTACCTTCATATTTTTATCAGTTTTAGTTACGTTGCTAAAAGAAGAAGGTGTCAGTAGAATAAAAAAAATAATTTCGAAATGTCTGAGTACTCCAATGAAGAATATGCTGACATTGTGTTAATTTATGGAGAGTGCCGCGGAAATGGACAAGCCGCGCGAAGGCTTTACCATCAGAGACATCCCCATCGACGGACACCTGACAGGGGAGTATTTCAGGACGTTTACAGGAGAATTAGGGAAACTGGCAGCGTTAGAACAAGGAGAGTAAATGCAAATCCTGCGCCTATAATCGCTGTTCAGATTGATGAAAGAATACTGCAAGCAGTGCAAAATGATCCATCGATCAGTATCCGACGCTTGGCATTGCAGTTTAACATATCTACTTGGAAGGTTTGGAGTATTTTAAAAGTAGAACGATTCCATGCCTACCATCACACACCAGTACAGGAGCTGCTACCCATTGATTTCCCCAAACGGATGGAGTTTTGTAATTGGCTCCTTGAACGACAAATAGATGACGACAATTTTTTCAACAATATTCTGTGGACGGATGAGTCCCAATTTACCAGAGACGGTATCACAAACTTCCACAACCTACATACGTGGGCTGAGAGCAATTCACACACAAGAAGAGCGGCATCATTTCAGCACAGATTCAGCGTCAATTTATGGGCAGGTGTGTTTGGTTACGATTTACTTGGACTTATTAGGCTTCCGCTCCAATTTCCAATCCAAATTTAGCTCCAATTACTTACAGTTTTTATCAAATGATCTACAGGACTTGTTGGATGATATTGCACTGGTTCGATTGGCTTCCATGTTTTACCAACACGATCGTGCTCCTGCTCATTACGGCCGACAGATCACAGATTGGTTAAATTCCAATTATAGCAATCGCTGGATCGGTAGAAATGGACCGATACACTGGCCTGCAAGATCTCCTGATCTTACTATTATGGATTTCTTTGTATGGGGAGGGATGAAGGACCTTGTCTACGCAACGCCAGTAGAAACATTGGAAGATCTAAATTTCAGGATCGATGCGGCAGCAATAGAAGTAAGGCAGCAGTTGAGGAATATGAATTCCAAGAGAACACTCGCCAAACGAGCTTTAGCGTGCATTCAAATGAAGGTGGCCATTTTGAACATTTATTATAACAAAATTTTTTTAAATAAAACATAAAAACCATTATTAAATTCTTTTAGTTCAAGCAAGTAGTGTAGATCAACATGCACATGCACTGACTTTTTAAATATTTAATTTTTATGCGATATGTATTTTTACCTATTACTTCCAAAATGTTAATCGCAACTCATACATATGTATGCAGCATTTGTAGGTAATAATACGGTTCATAAAAAAATAAAATTAAGATGACATTTTTATAATGGGGGTTTCTGAGAAAAACTACATTGATCACTGAATTTTAAGGGTTCACGTAGCAAACATCTGTGTTTTCGAGTAAATATCTCAAGATTGGGTGCAGTTACAATTTAGACTGTTACATCAAATAAAAGGTAATTCGATTCCCCAAAAAATGAGTTATAACACTTTGCCTTGTGATTATTCGTTTTCAAGATATAACGTTTTAAGTGAGTAAGGGTACCGGTCAAAAACACTTTTCTTAACCACCCTGTATCTCCACTGTTATTGAAAATTGACCCACCCTGTGGAACAATTTTTTTCTCCAAATATATCAAGGAATAACCCCTTACAAGGTCGTGGACGGAGTACCAAACACCCTGTATATAAAGAAAGCCCAAGGAAGTAAAAACCAATCCGATGTCTTATCACTTCTAAGATATATGACGGAATTCGTGAAAACGTGTTCAACCCGTTTTTACACTATTAGGGGTTGAAAAAGGAAAAAAATTCAAAACGAGTTTTAGGTGATTATTAAGTAAGCCCGTGGAAGTGAAAAGTTTTTCGATATCTAATCAGACCTGAGGGATACGGCTGAATTCGTGAAAATGTATAATCCCCTTTACACCACCTTGGGGGTCCAATTTTAGAAAATCCTGAAAACACTTTCTAGGTATTTATATGAAGAACCCGTAGAAAAAAATGAATTCAATATTTCGAAAGACCTAATAAATATGACGAAAATCGTGAAAATATATGCATTCCATTTTCACTGATCATTTTTTTTGTCCCGTTTCCGAACGCCAATGGATATTTCAATGTTTTTTTTAATCAAAATTACTTTTCTAGTTGATTTACATATACGTACCAAATTTCAACTTTCTAGCATAAGCCGTTCTATAGTTAGGAAAAACACTCCCCACCCCCGTACCATACCACCCCTATAAAAAATTATATTTTTCCAACATGCTACTACTATAGTTCTACCTAAATACTAAGTTTCAGCTTTATATTGTTATAGGTTCTCGAGATATAAGAATCGGAACTTTTTCCTTTTCACCCTCTCCCAGCCCCACCCTCTACACCCTCACCTTCAAAACTTTTTTTTCTGCTGGGGGTGTATTGAGCCTACTTCTGGTAAAAATTTGAAGCATCTATCTTACATTGTTCTTGAGATATGAGACGTGATTTTTTAGAAAAAATGCTTACCCCCTCCACTTCCATGCTTCACCGCCCCCCACTTTCAGCAAACTTTATTTGTCAACATTTATACAGAAACCAAATTTTATTTCTCTAGTGCAATTGGTTCGTGAGATATCGTAATCTAAAGTTTTTCAACCCCCACCCCCGTACGTCACTGCCCCCTCTCAAAAATTTGTTTCGGATCTATTCTCCTAGTATATATATATATATATTTTAATTTCGTGACATTAACCGATTAGGAGATATGGATTTTAGAATGTCTCGATCTCGGCTTTCGAGCGTTTCGGACGCATTATTATTCCCCCCACTCCCACACCCCTTTATCCATATTATCATTGTTTCTTGCAAATGGGTCCACTATCGATGTTCTATATAAATTCCAAGTTTCAGCCTCCTAGCCTAAGCGGTTACTGAGATCTAGAAACCAAAATTTTTCGTCTAAAACGCTTTCATGCTTGCTATAAAAGACAAGAAGAACGTCTCAATTGCCCGCCTAAAATCATCATTTGATTCATTCTTTCTAATCGTCTACGAAATGTAAAAAACCGCTCAAACGTGTAAATTTCGCGCAGGATGCAGCCACTGTATCCATGATCCATACCAGGTCCCGTCCCACGCGTTTTCGCAACGAAGACGTGTCGAGAAGGATAGCCTTTCTCCAGGAAGGGGACAGCCACGAATTTAGAAATAAAGGATTACGATCGACCAGAAATTAAAAAAAAAATCTGAAATTTTATATTTTCGGGTTTTTGGTATAGTAGACACTAAAAAAGGAAAAAAAACCTGTTTGACTCTGTGGTAAAAAGCGATAACAGCTTATGTCAAGATAAGAAAAATTCATTTTTCAAATTTTCAATTGCATTTTTTAAAAGAATTGCCACTATTTGATAGATTTTTATCTCATATAATATATTATTATTGTGTTGTATTATTAAATTCAATAAAATAAGATCTCCTAATATATTTTTTATTAGTTTATTTATCAATTTTGATGCACGTAGCCGCCTAATTATTTTCTCGACTTAAGCTGTTATCGCTTTTTACCACAGAAATCTTAACTCAGGAACCCCAAATACTAGTTTAAGATATTAAAAGTGGACAGTGTGTATCACGGTAGTACATACAGGTCTGGAAACTCAATGCAATTTTTTGTGGTGGGGGACATTGCAGACACTATGATCCTAAAGCGCCTTTTTATTTTTTTTCTTTCAGACAAAAATTACGAACTGCATCTGTCACGCCAATTGGAAACTACAGTGGCAAGGCGCTCAGGGAAAGGGCTCATTGCTCTGCTGTTTCTTATTGTATCTACTTAAAAAATTATATTTTTATACTTCAAAGACATAAGAAAATATACCCCAAAGTTCATTGGGCTGAGTTGTTTTATCCCTTCCAAAAAAATCTTCGAAGAAAAGCTATTTTTGGGTCTTCTAAAGCAGGATACCCCCTTAATAGCTTCAGTTCTTGCATCAGGAAAATTTCAAAACATAATTAGTTGTGCTTAAAAACAGAATTTTTGAAGCAGTGAGAGTGCCTTAGCATATAGCGGTATTATTACAATACAAACTTCATATCTTGTTTTTTTACTTGAACGATTTCACGTATCGCTCAATTTTTACCATTGCTTACATTTTTGTTGAAGGTAAGCCAATTGTGGACATAGGGTTGCATTTGAAAACTAATGAATGAACCTTTTTCTAATGTTAACATAAGACGTGCAAGCACGACGAATTTTCAATAAATATGAATTGAAAAAATGAACTAATTAAAAAATGTTTTATCGCTTTTATTAAATTTTTATTACTTAGTTTTTAAGTAAAAGACTCTAAGTGAAACCTCTTTGACAATAGGCCCTCTAGGCCAACAACAGTACTACAATTCTAATGGTACAGATCTTTGTTATAGGACCCATGTACCCTACGTGGCTAAAATAAAAAAAATTGGCTCAATTTCAGTGCCCAAGCTTTGGCAATAATTAACAGCTTATGGATGGGATCGTACCCTTGCAACTGATGTTGACTACCTTATTCCATTTGCGAAATCTCCATTGATAACGAAAAACTAAGAACTGAATGCACTCTACTCACTGCATCCTTTGGCATCTTTTATTCCGACTGCAACCGAATTTAAGGTTGCAGACAGATCATGAATATAAAAATTTATCGCTCTTCGAATACCGTAGCCTCTGCCACACTGTTCGTTTTAACCGGCTTCGCTCGATTCGTATTGAACAGTATTTCACCGTGCACTCGCTTGGCATGCGAGGTCATGTTGTCCCGCCGATTGTACACCTTCTTGCAAAACGGGCACGTATGCTTGTCCACTAGATGCGCAGAACGTCGATGCTTGTACAGACTGCTCATATTCTTGTAGCCCAGATCGCAAACTTCGCACTTGAAACGGAGTCCCGAATGGGCGGTCTTGTGCCGCGACAACTGCTGCTCCGTCAAATAGCGACGATCGCAGAGATCACAGCCAAATGGTCGGCTGTCGTTGTGCGTTAAAATGTGGCTACTGAGACGGGTCACCGATTGTTTACAGATGGGACAATTACGTCGATTCCGATTCTCATGGACTCGTTCGTGCTGCTTCAGGCTGTTAATGTGCCAGAAGTTCTTGTCACAGTCGGCATGGGAGCACTCAAAGGTCGGCTGCTTCGAATGCGTGAACAAATGTTGCTGAAGGTTGTATTTGGTTTTAAAGATCGCGTCTAAAAAGGAAAGAATTGCGTAGTTATCAGCTATGTGAAGCGCGCAACCAACTAGCCTACTTACTACAAAATGAGCATTTCAATTGCATGCTTTCGAGGTGGGCTCCACGGAGATGCTTGCGAAGCTGTGGAACTGAGTAAAACCTCTTCTCGCAATTCGGGCATCGTTTGTTCAAGTGTTCGTCTGCGATGTGGTCCTTTAATGCACTGGTCGTTTCAAAGGATTTGTGGCACATGGAACATTCAGTGTTGGTAAAATCGTCGTCGAGATAATCGCATTGTAATGCGTCCAGGTCGAAATCCTCCGTTTCATCAGGATTTTGAGATTTATCTAAAGAGTCGAAGAATTTAGTTGTCGTCAGAACAAGCGCAGCGCTACTTACTTTGCTCATCGCTTTTATCCGAATAGTTTTCGTCCATGTCACTGCTTTCCATCAGCGATTGATTTTTTAACAATACGCCTAAAAATTGATTTGGAAAAATTGTTGTTGGCAGTTGACGTTTCTCATTTGACTTTACGACTGACAGGACAGGGTGACAAGACGAATACGTATTGCTACGTCCATGAAGTTAGCTGCAAATCGTGGACTTTTTTAAGGATTTCCAACATTTCTCAACGGATGGCCGTTTGCGAATTTGATATTTATACTCTAGATGAAATCATATAGAGTATTATAAGTTTAATCCAGCCCAAAAGTTTGTAACGCATAGAACCAAGCCTCGGACGAAAAAAAGTTATATATTATTTTTTGTTTATTTGTGGCCAAAAACCTCAAATCCGCCTGACGTCCGTCCGTCCGTCCGTCCGTCCGTCCGTCTATCCGTGAACACGATAACTCAAGAACCCCTTCACCTAGGATCTTGAAATTTTGAATCTGGATGTTTGGTTGAATTTGTAAGGCTAAGTTCGTTAACGGGCAAAATCGTCCTACTCCTTCGGGTAGCTGCCATACAAAATGTCCTTAAAACACGTGTTCAAGAATATTGGTCGATAACTTCAGAAGGGTTTAAGCTACGATATTGAAATTTTGTACGTGTCATTTTTCCAATAGTTTGAGCTAAATATATGATTATGAAGAAAATCCGGTTAGTCCTTCGTGTAGCTGCCATACAAATATCCTGTCAAAATGTATTCACTTAATTTACGAAACTCACTATAACTCAAGTAATCTTTTAGCTACGAATTCGGAATTTTGTACAAGTTAGTTTTGAGTGAAAAGAAAGTTTGAGTTTACTAATCAGCGAAATCCTTTTACTCCTTCTGGTAGCTGCCATACAAAATGTCCTTAAAACACGTGTTCAAGAATATTGGTCGATAACTTCAGAAGGGTTTAAGCTACGACATTGAAATTTGGTATGTGTTATTTTTCCAATAGTTGAAGCTAAATATATGATTATGAAGAAAATCCTGTTAGTCCTTCGTGTAGCTGCCATACAAATATCCTGTCAAAATGTATTCACTTAATTTACGAAACTCACTATAACTCAAGTAATCTTTTAGCTACGAATTCGGAATTTTGTACAAGTTCGTTTTGAGTGAAAAGGAAGTTCGAGTTTACTAATCAGCGAAATCCTTTTACTCCTTCTGGTAGCTGCCATACAAAATATCCTCAAAACACGTGTTCAACAATATTTTCCGATAACTTCTGAACGCTTCAAGCTACGAATTTGAAATTTTGTACACATTAATTTTTGAATGGTTCCAAGGAAAAGGATAAATATGTAAGAAATCAAGTGAGTCCTTCCTGCACCTCCCATGTGAAAGTCCTTCAAAAAGGACATTTTTTTCGATGACTTACACAGTTCAGGGTATGAAGTTAAACACTGAATATTGTCTTTTAGGTTTGAGTAGCAATCTAATAGCAGTCCTTAATAAAGGACATACAACATGCACACACGTAATTCTACTTTATCCCCAACTACAAAATAAATCGGAGTTCAGTATTCATCTAGAGTATTATACGATTGGCTTGCAGCCGATCGTGACTGCAGTATGTTTTTATAAAAATTTGAGGTAAAAAATGAAATGAAATAGTGGGAATAGTTTAAAAATTTGAAAAAATTAATTTTGTTCTTTTATATTAATTTAGAGTGTGGTTGAAGTTGTGTCAAGGAAATGGGAGAACGTATTCCTTGCGCCACCCACCTTTTATTGGAGACTGAGAAGAAATCAGTTCCTGGCGACACCAATTAAGGAACTTGTATATAATTCAAACAATATTTCTCATTTAACCTATGGAATACTAGCATGGAGTCAGACACTTCTATACAACATTAACAAAATAGAGAAACTGCTAAACAAAAGTATTAAAGCCCTAAACAACCTACTAAGAACAACACCGACCACAGAATTATAGGCAGGAAAATTTAATATACAAGATTTAATAGCAGTAGAAGGAGCTAAGGATATTCACGCCATTAGGAAACACCAAAGGTAGTCATCAACTAACCATATTACCAGCAGCAAAATACACCACTATAACACGAGCAGTAACACATTAGAGTCCCTCAACCGCGGATGGAGAGTGGAAAAGAAAAAGTTTCGACTCTTATATCTCGAGAACCCATGATGTATAGCTGAAACATGGTATTTAGATAGAGCTATAGTAGTGGCATGTTGCAAAAATATAATTTTCCATAGTGGTGGTATGGTACGAGCTGGGTGTGTTTTTCGTATCTACGGGTCCTCTTCTATTCTAAGGACAACCTTACTTTACTTTTAACTCTCCGAAATACCTCGTAATCTCGAAACAACTGATTTTGACCGCGTCTCGGAGTATGACCCAATTACGTAATTCATGTGTTATATGCCTCGAACCACTTCCCGAACTTTGATCCGAAAAATAATAAAGTTTCGCCTAGACCATATGGTACTAGGCTTTGTAACGACTCAAATTCTGGGGTATGCTCATCGGGTGCCAGTGTCCGTTACACTATATTTATTTCATTGATTGACTTCACTTTATTACTCTAATTGATGACATATATTTTGTTATTTGATTTCTTTTGGGTTTTCTCCTTGCTCGCCTCCGCGGGTCTGCCCTACTCGCCTTGACTTGCTCCTGATCGCCGCCTCTGCTCAACGTGATTGGATTGTAATCCTGCGGGTACGATTCCATTCGCCTTGCCTTGACCCTCTCTGCTCTGCTCTCTCCCTGTCTTCGTCTCTCTGTGCGGCCTTTGCTCTCCCTGTCTTCGTCCTTCCCGCGTGTAGCTTCTGCTTTGTTCGTCTCAGCTGCGCTGTGTCTGATTGTCGTGGTTTTGGCGAAGTTCGTCGTGGCTTGTCGTAGCTGGTTTTAGCCCGACTCCTGGCACGACTCTGCTTGCCTTAACTCTCCTTAATTCAATGTTCTTAGTTCTAAGTTTTAATTTGTGTTGTGTTTGTAATTCAATTCACTGTTACATGTTTTAATTCAATGTTTGTGTGTGGAAATTTCACATGGAAATTTCAGTCCTCACAGCTTTAATCAAAAAATCGGCCAACAGTCTGGGCGCAACTTTATTATTTTATGGGTTGAAGTCCGAAACATGTTTAATGCTGAGATGCGGTGTAGGTTACTATGTGACTGACAACCTAAAAAATAATGTTCCAAATAGCCTCCTGGTTATTCCTTAGGTTATCAGTCGCATAGTAACCTACACCGCATCTCAGCATTAAACATGTTTCGGACTTCAACCCATAAAATAATAAAGTTGCGCCGGACTTCAACCCATAAAATAATAAAGTTGCGCGCAGACTGTTGGCCGTTTTTTCTTTAGTTTTAATTACTCTAGTGGAACATCTACATATAGGTACTAAGTTTTAACATTGTAGCATAAGCCGTTTCTGAGATATGGAAAACCACCCCCCACCCCCGTACCTTGTTACCCGTATCAAACATTTATTTTTCTATACAGTTTTCAATTTTTAGCTTTCTATCCTTTGCGGCTTTCGAGAAAACAAAATATGGTTTTTTTCATTTCCACCTCCTCCCACCATCCCTCTACACTACAATTTTTTTTCCGCTAGAAGTCTATTGGTACTAACTCCTGTAAAATTTCCAAGATCATATCTGATACGGTTCTTGAGATATAAAAATTTAATTTGTTGAAAAATGACTGTCCCCGCACTTCCGCGCTTCACCTCAACCCTCAAAACTTTTACATCGAATAGACTCCACTAGTAATTCTATATACAGAAACCAAATTTTATCTTCCTGACACAATTGAGTAGGAAGATATTGTAATTCAAAGTTTTTCACCTCCCACCCCCATACCTTACCATTCACCTTAAAATTTTTAACCCTTTTCGAATCTCCTAGTATCTCTTAAGACAACTACAAAGTTTCAATCGTCTGACATCACTCGTTCAGGAGATATGGATTTTAGAATGTTTCAATCCCTGCTTTCAAGCATTTTGGACACATTGGTTCCCCTCCTCCCCCACTCACACACCCTTCGACCCCTCTCTACCATTTTTTTGGAAATGGGTCCACTATCATAGTACTACATAATTTCCAACTTTCAGCCTCCTAGCATAAGCGGTTCCTGAGATCTAGAAACCAAAATTTTTCATCTAAACGATGTGAACTTCAAATGAAGTGTGAGTCGATAATAATTATTTTTCAATTAAGAAACTAAATCTAGAACTAATTTTATGAGGAACACCATTTTTATTGTAAACAGATATGATGTTTATATGGTTAAAACTAATGCCCCAAAACTATATTCTAAAACTCTATCTTCTAATATCAACAATATTTTCTTTGCATATTCCTTTTTATACTCTAGATGAAATCTGAGAGTATTACAAGTTTAATCCAGCCCAAAAGTTTGTAACGCATAGAACCGAGCCTCAGACGAAAAAAAGTTATATATTATTTTTTGTTTATTTGTGGCCAAAAACCTCAAATCTGCTTGACGTTCGTCCGTCCGTCTGTCTGCCTGTCCGTTAGCACTGATGTGGTCAACACATGCTCGTGGTCTTATCCATGCGAGCAGCGCCTGTTTTCTAAAATAAATAAGAATGTGCACTCATGGCGCCTATGGATGCCGATGTGTGGAGATTTTCCTGGCAGGAACTATGGTATCTATGGATGCCGCAGTGTGACGACTAGCCAGGTTTGTTTTGTAACATCTGAAAGGTAGAAATGGTTAGGCTGCAAAAATGTTACCTTGAAAAAAGAAAAAAACTGAGCTTTAAATTCGATACTATTGACTATATTGACTATTGAAAAATACTGAACGCTAAATGTTAACTTACTTACTTACAATGTCGCTACAGTCCAAATCGGACCGTGGCCTCCTGTATCATTGGCGGATACAGGGGGGGGGCGGAGGGTGCGGCCGCCCCCCCCCAAGAGCAATTCCGAATTTTCTAAACATACATACCTACTTCAACCGTTCTCCGATTTTTTTTTACTCCACTGCAATGTGGACTGTAATTAGCATTTACTATAGTTCTGCGGAGCAATGCAAAGCACAGAACAGAACCATGATGGTGGATTTACCATACACTCAACGTTTGAGGCGCGCCTCTCTCCCCACCATAAAATCAACCAATCAGATGGCTCGTGCAGTCGCAAGAGTCTAACATTCTTCAACTTTTCTCCGACGCACTCTTCCATATGTGTACACACATACTGTGTACACACAACTGTGGTACCACACAATTCGCAGCTCATCGTATTTCTGTCATTTCGCACTTATAGGCAAGTTGCGCCGCAAAGGCATGTTATGTGTAAATTGCTTTCAACACAGCAAAGAACACAGTCGACGAAAACCGGTTTGTAATGGCCTGATGGGGGTAGAGGCTCGCCTCGAGGCGAGCCTCAAGGGTAAACGCACCATGATAAAAAGACTACAAGACAACATATTGAGTAGGTAATAGGGTCATTCCATCAAGAACCGCCAAGACCGACGAAATTTGTGACCTTGCCATCTCCGATTCTTTTGAAAATTTTTGTACTTTAAGAACTAGTGAAAAAAATAATTGAAATTCAATTTTCTGTTTCTACCTCATTTTTTTGTTAGTTATAGTATGTTAAAGTTTTCGCAAAAACGGTGTCCGAGTCCTCTTTGAAAATGAATATCTCTGGTAATGTTTATCCTGGAATAATAAAATATGACTTATTTTAAAGAGGAAGGTTGTCGCAATGAAAATTATCTTTCAAATTTTTTTCAAGGATAATGATTTTGTCCTTTATCTCTGAATATCTCAAAACGTTTTTTTTATATTTTTTAGGCTATACTGTTTTTCGAAACATACCAAAAAATTAACTTGGGATCTCAATGAGATCGGGGTCAAAAAAATCGAAGGTTCTCAATTATTTTATAGAAAAAGGGTCATTTAATCAAGAATCGCCAAAAGTGTGACCTTATCATCGCCGATTCTTTTGAAAATTTGTGTACTCGAAGTATTAGTGAAAAAAAATATGATTTCAAGTTTTTGTTTCTATCTCATTTTTTTTGTTAGCTATAATATGTTAAAGATTTCCCGAAAAAGATGTCCACGTCCTCTTTGAAAATTCATATCTCTGGTAATTTTTATCCTTGAATAATAAAGTAGGGCTTAGTTTAAAGATTGCTGTTGTTTTTATTAGTTAAAAAATGAGATAGAAACAAAAACTTGAATTTCAATTAATTTTTTCACTAGTTCTTAAAGTACAAACATTTTCAAAAGAATCGGAAATGGTAACGTAACAACTTTGGCGATTCATGATGGAATGACCCATAATAAGATGAAAACAATATGATCCCGTTTTTGCTAAGTGCAGTCTATGTTGCTAAATTCACACAGAACTTGATCAAACAAAATAGCCAAATCAAAAAAATTTCCGCCCCCCCCCAACAGCAAAGTCTGGATCCGCCACTGTCCTGTATGTGCCGCCTCCAGCTTTCTCGGTTCAGTGACCGCGTCCTTCAGTTTGTGAATCTTAGCAGTGATTTGCTGTCTGCGTCAATAGAATCCTCCCAGCGCTTCTGTGGTTTTCCAACTGGTCTTTGTCCATTAACTTTTCCCTTTAGTGTGCGTTTGGGGATTAATTGTTAACTTACAATAATTTATATACTAAATTTACGCTAACTAAAGAAATATTATTAGGGCCAGTCATTCAACTCATAACTCGGCAGGCATAAGTAATTGCTAATAAGCAATCGGCATTTTTGGTGACCCACAAATAGTGCAACTCGTATAGGTGCAATACACTTATTTGTGGGTCGAAACGATTGTACAATTTTTGTAGTACAACCTGCGTAAAACCAACAGCAACCCGACCATTCCTGGTACTTTGGACCGTAGCACATTTTACGCCATGATACTATAAAGCATACTATGGTGCAGGTGCATCTCGTGTGGATTGGTATCGTCCCAAATCCATCAATTTTGCTTGTTCACACATCCATTCATCAATATGTGGACCACGTCGCAAAAGACGTTTTTTTTGACGAACGTTTCTCGAACGGAGCAATGATTTTGAAGATAGAATTTGATGATTTGCACACGTTAATCCTTCCATGCTGATCCATGCTGATTTTCCATACACTGCTGTATGGAAATGCTGTATTCATAATAAATTTGACAAATGTTGCTTCATAGAGATACTGGAGACGGCAAGCCACCGGTTTTGTATAATGCGCTTTGAAGCCAGAAAGGTGAGACAAAACAGGGTTTTTTTTTTTTTTTAACGAGGAGAAAGCCTAAGTCAGTGCGGGACTTTAACCCGCTAAACATCTCCTCAGTCGTACGGATGGATCGGGAGGCCGTCATAGCAATATTGCTAAAACCTTCAGTTATTGTCTGTCTAGTCTAGTCAGTCGTCTCCTATGGTGCGTCGCGTTGGATGTTTCTCATTCGCTCAAAGCGGCGAAGTGTCGACATAATCCGTGCTGCTGCAGTCTGGAAAGCTTGCCACTTGAGGGCTGTGTCACAAATGTGACTAACGAAGTTTTCTACGGTCGGAGCTTCTCCGAAAGCCTCCGCAACCTCGGCTCGGTCGACGTCGAAGCGCGGGCAGTGCAGTAAGATATGCCGCGCGTCCTCAATCTCGTGGGGGCAGTTGGGACAGAACGGGTCTTCCTCATGCTTAAAGCGGTGAAGATACTGCTTAAAACAACCGTGTCCGCTGAGCAGCTGGGTCACATAAAAGTCCACTTCTTCGTGTTTGCAGCTTATCCAGCTGTCGATGTTTGAGATCAAGGTGAATGTCCATCTTCCTTTGTTCGCGCTTTCCCAGCGTCCTTGCCATTCCTAGATACTGCGCCGTCGTTCGTCCACTTTCGATGCTTCAGCTGCTGCTACGTAGAGTCGCTGAAGTTCACACGCTAGTATGTCAATTGGTAACATTGCCGATATTACTCCGATTGCTTCATCGAACACTGTTCGAAAGGCACTAGCAATCCTTAGTGCGCTAAGACGATAGATTGATCGGATTCCGGCTATATACGATTTCTTCTTCGTTGCATCTGCCCAGATCGGTGCAGCATATAGTTTTCGCCTGCTGGAGCGTGGTCCTCCAATGTTTGACATGATGCGTGAGAGTGCACCATTCATCTTTGAAGCCTTTTCGCTGATCGTCAGAAGATGATCCTTGAAGGACATCCGAGTGTCAATTAACACCCCAAGATATCGCAGATTTGGCTGTGAGATGACCTCGTGCTCTCCGGCTCTGAATGTGAAAACAGAACAGGGTTGTTATATCAAATTGTTGTTGTTTAGCGTGTTTCAAGAGCGGGACACAATATAAATGTGAGTGAGAAAAAACAGGGTCGTTATGTCAATTGTTGTTGTTTTGCGTGTGAGTGAATGCGACGACGTCCGCCTTTAAATCAATCGTAGCTTGTCATCTCCAGTATATATTTCTGTGTTGCTTTAACAACATGGCCTCTATAACCTAACAAATATCGAGCGTCCACATTGAAAGACTCTATACTTATAAAATTTAATGAAACGCTTTCCTCCATTTTTAATAAATGGATATTCTCATCAGACATGCATAATTCCATCAAAGAACCGTATTCTTGGATACAGAAATTCTCCAACATATGCCTTACCTTCTACTAAAAAACCCCTTTTCCTATTCAAATATAAACTCGTAAAAGTTAGCGTTCCGGAAAAGATGAATGTGGGTGGACCCATAAATTTCACCATTTCTCGACAAAAAAGTGTCAGAAAGGTAACCCAGAAGAAATGAAATAGTATTTATTTAAGGTAGAACTGGTAGCCAGCCAGCCAGCCAGCTTCATCATTTAGTTGGTTAATTTTTTCTCGTTTATTTCGTTACTTCTCCAGACGGGATTCGTCGTTTTGTTTGCACTTAACTCTCGTGTATATCCCGGTCCTTTTTGTATGCGGAACATGTTTCAGTGATTTCGGAATAGTATAGCAGTGTGTCAGAGTACAAGGCTATACACCTGATGTCCTTAACGTGCATAGGTAAATGTAATTCACTTAAAAGGCTTGGAACGAAGATAACAAGAGAAAAATGCATGACGTTGATGTCGAAAATATCAATTCCAATTTTCGTCAGTTCTTCCTTCGATTTTCACTTCAGTTTTACAGTTCGTGTTGGGAAGGATATGAGTAGAATTTACAAAAGGACCCGTTCTCAAGGTTTTCGTTTAAAATTCTGCTGCATATCATGTACAATAATTTCGTTACAGAAGTACATTTACTTTTAAATCGATAAAAACCTTAGACAGAATGAACTGAAAATCAGTCATTTTGACTAAATATGTTTTTATTCAATTTTATTAAAAATATTTCAAAATTCCAGTTCACCTCAAATCAGGTCTGTCCGTTCATACGTTCCTTTGTCCAAATGTACGGTACGATATCCCATGAACGGATTGGCACTGGCGTAGAAATTCGATATCCCCAATTTAATTAGAATTTCTATGGCTAAAGAGCCGTACAGAATGAACGCATCGCAGTCGGATTGGAATGTCAAAATGTCGCAACGAGATGCAATGAAACGTTGTGAACCGCAAGTAAACGCTGCATGAACACAATGACCGTATTTAGTTCGCAGTTCTTTTAGTGTCAATAATCAAAGCGAAATTGATATGAACGCGAAAATCGGTCAATTATTTTTAATGCTAATCGAAATCTCTTTCATTTTCCATTTTATTATTTTCTTCTTAATATTACAGATTACACAGTGCGTTTTAGGTTATGATAAAGTCATATTTGACATTTCGATGATTTCGAAATATTACGAACTTACTTGCGGCTGTCTGCGCCCCATTGCGTTCATTCTGTGCAGCTACATACAATCACATGCATTTGAAACTCGCTTTTTCCCCCTCCGTTATTTTGACATTTCAATCCGACTGCGATGCGTTCATTCTGTACGGCTCTTAAGTTTGATAACGAACCACACGGAACTTTTAGAAACACTTGTTTTTAGTATTTGGCCAATAGTTTTAAAGCGTTTGTAACAAGAAAATAAAATTTTGGCACTATTTAATTTTGTTATTCTGGATGGCCCAAAATGAATCACCCTATTGGAAGATGTTATAACTTTTGCAAATGGCGGCAACTGTCAATTTTGTTTTGATATTTGTGAAGTAAACAGATACAGAATACACGTCGACAAGCCATGGAACTATACTCCTCAAGATCGCGGAATACGACGAAGTGCACGATTTTGAGTCGAAATTCATCATGAGCGACGAGGCCCGTTTCCATCTGAACGGATACGTAAACAAACAAAAATTTCGCAACTGGGCACTGAGAATCCACGAATAATGCTTGAGTCACATACAAAGTAGAATTGAGGCAGCGCGACGCAGCTTGATGCCGCCAATAAATAAGCAAGTCAGATAACTATTCACTGACGCAGACAGTTTGAGTTTTGAATAAATTTCAAATTTTCCAAAAAGCGTTCGTATTCGTGCATATGAAGCAGCGAACAATTAAAAACGATTTTTAAGCTAATTTTAATTCAGTCCGGTCATATCAAGTAACAATTCGATGTTTTAAAGATAAAAAAGTCACTTGTCGATTTCGAGGTTAACTACAGGCTACGGAAAAGTTCAGAGTTGACGAACATTTTTTGATGGCTGCGTAAGGCTGCCTTCGTCTACGTTCGTTGTGACTACCACAATGGAAATACACCGCGCTCAACTTTTTGACAGCTAGTCTGCTTTGGACTGCGTTGCCGTTGTGACAAAGGGGTTAGTCACGAAAAGTCATTACATCCACTCAAAGTCACTGCGTGGTACGCCATTTACACCGGAGGTGTCATCGGGCCTCATTTCTTCGAAGACGCCGTGGGTAACGCGGTTACTGTGATTGGTGAGCGATACGGAACCATGATCAACGAGTTTTTATTGCCGCAAAGGACGGTGCAACCGCATACACAGCACGCGCGACAATAGACATTTTGAAGGATACGTTTTCGGGTCGCCTAATGTCTCGTTTTGTTGCTCATGAACCAATAGCTCTCGATAAATTAAATTCAGTTTGTGTATAGAAGTTGACAAATGGAGTTGGATGGAAATACAATTTTTTGAGAGTGTAGTGAAGCATGGAAGTAGGGGAGATTAGAATTTTTCTAAAAAAACAGGTTCCATGTCTCAAGAACAGTTTAAAATAGATGCTTAGAATTTTCACGGAAAGTATGTCTAATAGACCCCTGGCAGAATAAAAAATGTTGGGGCTGTAGGTGTAGGGGGTGAAAAACAAAAAGTTTCGATTTTGATATCTCGAGGACCCATAATGATGGATAGCTGAAACTTGGTATTTAGATAGAACTATAGTAGTGGCATGTTGTAAAAATGTATTTTTTATACTGGCAGTATTGTACGGAGGTGAGGGGTGTTTTTCCTATCAACAGAACGGCTAAATGTACTACAAAAATAATTTTTGTAATTCGACCTCTAAAGGTCGGTTTACATGTCGGTTGCAAATAATTTTTACTGAGATTGTGAGGGAGCTAGCTTATCGAATTTTCAATGGAGTAGAAGCAACCACTACAAAAAAATGTTGGCACGCACACATTGACAGAAATATCGTCAATATTTTTTACTGGATATATCTCTGTTCGTTTCACTCCTGATCAGTTTTTCATTAGAGATTTTCCTTCTCCCTCACAATGTCAGTAAAAATTACTTGCAACCGCCATGTAAACCGGCCTTAAGGCTCACATGTTCTCAAATTTATTCCAAATCTGTAGTTTCTGATGAGATATCAAATTTCGTTTTATGTTATCACCTAAAAACCTATTTCACTATTTTTCGAAATTCGATTCACCTTAAAATTGCAAAATTAAATTTTCAGCCAGTCTGTCCGCCGTCCATAATCGTTTGATGGCTCGTAGCTAATAAACCCTTTGGGTGGACTCCTTTGCGTTTTAGTCGAACAATTTTCACTTCAATATCTCAGGAACGGTTCACGCTACAAAGTTGAAACTTTGTGAATATTGTAGGTATATTAGGAGAATCGATAAAATAATGTAATTTTCAGGGAGGTTCGTGCGAGGGAGAGGGAGTGTAAAACGTGGCGGCCTAAGCCTCACATAGACCCATGTCGGTCCATAGGATTACCATTACTTTGGCGAGACTTGATGTTCTCATGATGGCTACGCTCACGTCTTGATCTGTTCTTCGTTAAATTCAAAAGTCCCTGCCGCAAAGTTTAGCAAGCTTTGTAAACTGTTTACGAGATTTCATTGAGATCTGGGAAAGACGGTGCTCCAAAAGCGTTTCTTGATGGCTGCGCTAGACTGCTTTCATTTATCGGTATGCGTCGCCATTGGCGCCGAAGCTGGATTTCCATATCCGTCAATTTTATGCTACATCCTGTGAGAGAATAATTAGCTTATCGAATTCTCGCTTTGTCGCAGGTTGAAAAATCTTGAACTTCTTCGTGTGACAAGAGATTGCAGTTAAGCGTCTGTTTTTTTAGCTTGTAGTGTGGCTCTACACGTTGCCAGCAACACATTTTTCAAATAATTTCGGAAGGAAGGAAAGCAAAAGAATCGCCAGATTTTAATTTAATCTTTTTTCTCCATTAGCAACGCAAAATTTTAAATAAGAGCCTGTATTACGATAAAATGAACCACACACGATAGAACCATTTGAGACAATTTCTTACGTCCCATAAGTTCAACTTGGCTGCTTACCACCTATACCGGATATCCGCTTCCATTGTTATGTAGTGCGCTATTCATTCTCAATCTCAACCAAGCGAAGTAACGGTCCTTGATTGTAGACCGCGGTTGCTAACCTAAAAAATGACGTTCCAAACAGCATCCTGATTATTCTTTCAGTTGTCAGTCGCCTGGTAACCAGCACCGCATCTCAGTATTAAACGCCTTCCGGATATCTACCCAAAAAATAATAAAGTTGCGCCCAGACTGCTGGCAGATTTTTTATTTATTTACTCTTTTTTTCAATTTCAATAAAAACTTATAGGAATTAGGACTTTGAAGGTGAAATTTAGTTACAAACATTTATGCAACGCAGAAGGAAAAGCCAGTTGTATGACAAGAGATATCTGACTATAATAAAAGAATCGTTCAGTTCGTCTATAGACTCATAAATAACAGCAGCCGTGTAAATCCTCATACAACTAGCTACCCTTATTCAAATGGAATAAAAAATAGTCAAATATTACCTGATGAGAAACCTTATTTGGATAATAAAAAAAACCTTATTTTGATAGCATAAGGTATGTTTTGTTTCCTATACTTTTTTTAATTTAATAGTAGATACCTGATTATCAAAATTTTACAGAACGAAAAAATGAATAGGTACACAATCGTTTTTTTTAAGGAACCAAACATTTTTTGATCCGTCGAGCCGAACAAACATTTTATTCATTTATTTATATGGAATCGAGGTGGTGGAAGTGCCCCTTCTCGGCTCCCTTCAAAGACACCCTTGCTAATTTGCACATCTGATATTTCTGATGATGAAATATTTCTTAACGTTGTTGAGGAATGCCATATTTACTTTCTCAGTGTCCATACAAATGAACTGTTCTGTAACTAGCCGTTCAGTAGTCATTAGTCACTTAATATACCAGTCACTAAGTCAGTACTCTTTCAATTAAACTGTTCACTTACTCTATTCTTTTCTCTAACCAGCTGTTCACTTGTTCAGTAGTCACTCAATAGTCAGTTAGTCGTTCAATTGCGCTGGTGTGTGTATGTTTGCCATCTCTAAACAACCGTCAATTACCCTATGAACCAAACATCGATGAAGAGGCAGCGAACACTTTCGAAACTTGTAGCTGAAAAAAGATTATCACTTGGGAACAAGTTCAGCTTTGTACTTGCTATCTGTGAATACATGTGAGGTATTCGCATTTCTTTCTTGCTCGCACTGAAATGCATCCGACGATCTCACCCGCACTCTTCGACATGAGAGATCTCCTATCGCGCATTGTACAATATTAGAAATTGGAATGAGCAAGAACGTGATGGCAATACGTGCACTCACTGAAGAGTATGTATGAAGGGAGTATGAAGTAGACCTGACCAATCATCCATGAAACAGGCGAATTATGCCTTACCGGTCGGCACTGCACCGATGGACGGCGTCCGATCATATTGGAATAGAATTCTAGTGGTCGACGACTAGTGACGATGGATAGGTTGTTTTTCTGCATCTCTTCTCATCGTACAGTTCACTCTATTAGCCTTCGTTCTTCATTTATTCCATTTAATTTGTTTAATTCACCTTTCGAATTGAACTGCAGTTGCCTAAAATTACTGAGTTGCTTCATTTACCCACTACAATGAAGACTTCTTTTAGTAGTTCACTAGTGAATGATCCATATCCAGTACAAATACAAATCCTACTTCAGATAGCATGGTGACAAACATACCAGAACCTGTCCTTTGGAAGGACGACAGGTCAGAATAAGATATGCATTGAGATTCTGGTCATGCCTTGAAGGAGCCTAGAGTAAACTATCTGTAATCAGGCTTTGGTTTGGAATCCACAAGGAAAACCTGCAGTCGGTCGTCCAAATTACACCTGGAGTCCAACAATTGGGAAGGAAATTCGAGGAGTAGATAAGTCCTTGCGACAGGTAGAGGCTAGCGCCCAGGATCGTTGTCCCATCAAGTAGGCACGCAGGGACTGAAGAGGACATCCGATTTCACATACAACAAGCAAAAGAAATACTTGCTAACTTGATATCAAAAAAACATTAATCTCATTTCAATTACATCAAGTAGCACATATGCCTTGAAAAATTGATTTTCGTAAATTCATTTGGAAAAAAAACATGTAAAAGCGTGTCCCCAAACATGAAACACTAATTGGTATCCATGTTTCCGGCCCAAATTCTGTAACGAACGTGTGCGACCCCAGAAAAAAAACCGGATCAAACCTCCCATTTAAAACTCAACATGTCCTCCACATGGGCTACTTTAGTCATTTTTAAGCACCCCGAAAAACCTAAAGCACAGTTAAGCTTCATCCTCAAGTGGATCATAGTAAGATAGTCAGTAAAGGACCTGAAGACTTTCGCCCGTGGATGTAAAGCGTATCAAAGCGACAAGGTCCTTAGTACAAAAGGGATTCACGTCCTGCTGCTCTATTCCTATGCATGTGATATGGGAAATATATTTACATAATATCATTCGTTCTCCATACGCTTTATATCATCATCCAGGTGGAATTTTATCCATGAAAAGTTTTCGTGTAATTGTTAGAAATTCAATTCTGCTTAACAGGACATTGTTGATGTCGGATGTAAAAGAAAATCAGGACATTTTATAGAGTTTTGTACAGATGACGATGTTAATGAGGAGCGTTTTGTTGGGTGAAGGGAGGAAAAGTGAAGTAATACGAAATATTAATTTGTTGGAAAAGTTGAGGAGATTGCACAGAAGAGGGTATACCTGGCAGCTTGTTAAGTAAAATTTTGGAAAAATGAAAGAATTAATTTTACAGGTATGAAGTGTGAAAAGAAGGTATAACAATGGTAACGAAATTGACAGTGTAGATACACTGTAGATGTACATAGATGAAATTTAGGTTTAATTCAGCCCAAAAGGTTGGAACGCATACAACAGAGCCTCGGATGAAAACAAATATTAAAATAATGCTCCCTCTGTCCGAAAATATGGTATACATTTTAATATTTTTTTTGTCCGAAAATATGGTATTTATTTAAAAAAAAAATCAAATAAAACTAAAATTAAATATAAAAAAATATTAAATACATTTTACTATCACAATATACGTATAACTAAATACAAATAATCTTAGTGTAATCGAAATTTAGTTAAAGTAAGATTTACGGTCAGACGGGATACGTGGAATGCAGTTGCAACTTTATTAATAGCACCGTGTTCTAATTACTTTATTATTTTAATAAAAAAATTTTTTTTACACGTTTCATGAGTAATAAACACCAAAAAAGCAAAAAAAACGTTCAGTCCGTCTGTGCGCCGTCCGCCGTACGCATAATCGTTTGAGGACTTATAGTTCCCAAACCCTATGAGCTATTAAATTGAATTTTTTTTTCTGAATAGACTGGGTAGGCCCCTTGAAGTGACTACTTTTTGAGGGGTGGGGGTGTGAGGGGGGAGGTGGGGGAAGCGTTTTAGACGGAACATTTTGGTTTCTAGATCTCAGCAACCGCTGAAACTTGTTAGGGGGTTGAAACTTGAAATTTATATAGAGCTTCGATAGTGGACCCATTTAGGGGTGTAGGAGTGGGGGGGGGGGGGGGGGAGGAATAATAATGTGGTCGAAACGCTCGAAAGCAGAGATTGAGGCATTTTAAAATTCATATCTCCGACACGGTTACTGTCACGAAATTTAAATTTAATGAACTTCTGTAGGTATACTTGGAAAATAGATCGGAAACAAATTTTTGAGTGGCAGTGGCGTGCGGAGATGGAGGGTGAAAAACTTTAGATTACGATATTTCACGAACCAATTGCACTAGAAAAATAAAATTCGGTTTGTGTATAAAGGTTGACAAAAAAAGTTTGCTGAAAGTAAAATTTTTTAAGGCTGCGGTGGAGTATGGCAGTGGAGGGATACGAGCTTTTCAAAAACATCACTTCTCATATCTCACGAACAGTGTAAGATAAATGCTTAGAATTTTTACCAGAAGTAGGCCTAATAGACTCTTAGCAGAAAAAAAATTTTTGAAGATCTGTGTGTAGGGGGCGAGGGTGGGGAAGGGTGAAAGGGAAACGTTTCGATTTTTATATCTCGAGAACCTATAATCATGGAAAGCTAAAATTTGGTATTTAGATAGAGCTATTCTAGTGGCGTGTTGGAAAATATAGCTTTTTATTTTATGCTACAGGGGTGGGTGGTGTTTTTCCTATCTCTAGAAAGGCATGTGCAAAAAAGTTGGAACTTGGTGACTATACGTAGATCTATTAGAAAAGTAATTTAGATAAAAAAAATTTTGAAATATTAATTGGTGTACGAAAGGGGGGCTAAAAAAGTGATCAGTGAAAACGAAATGCATACATTTTCACAAATTTCATCATATCTCTTAGGTCTTTTAAAACTATGAATTGATTTTCATTTCACGGATTCCTCATATCAATACCCAGAAAGTGTTTTTAGTGTTTTTTGAAATTCAACCCCTAAGTGGTGTAAAGGAGTTGTATACATTTTAAAGAATTCGGCCGTATCACTCAGGTCTGATTAGATATTGAACAACTTTTCACTTCCATGGGTTTGTTTTATAATCGACAAAAACCCGTATTCAGGTTCTTTCCTTTTTCAACCCCTAAGAGGTTATAAACGGGTTAAACTCGTTTTCACGAATTCCATTATATCTCTTAGGAGTGATAAGACATCGAATTGGTTTTCACTTTTTCGGGCTTTCTTTATATGTAATACTAAAAACTCATTTCAGGATTTTTGGATATTCAACCCCAAAGTGAGTGCAATGGGGTTGTATATGTTTTCAGAAATTTCTTCATATTTCTTAATTCTAATGAGATATCGAATTAATTTTACTTTATTATTTTTTAATAATAAAGTATTGTGATCGACCTGAAATTTCAAAAAAGTTTGCTACCCTGAAATTTTGTATTTACACGTTTTAGGACTAGTAGACCCCAAAAAAGCAAAAAAAAAAAAAATGTCCGTCTGTACGCCGTACGCCGTCCGCCGTCCGCCGTCCGCCGTACGCCGTCCGCCGTAGCTTCCTAGCATAAGTGGTTCCTGAGATCTAGAAACCAAAATTTTTCGTCTAAAACGCTCCCCTCTCCTCTCCCCTTGTAACCCCACCCCTCAAAAATATACCAGTGGTAGGGGTTCACCCAATCTACCCACCATAAAAATTTCAATTTAATATCTCAACGGGTTTGGGAGCTACGCGCCTTCAAACGATTTTGCGTACGCCGTCCGCCGTACGCCGTCCGCCGTACGCCGTCCGCCGTACGCCGTCCGCCGTACGCCGTCCGCCGTACGCCGTACGCAAAATCGTTTGAAGGCGCGTAGCTCCCAAACCCGTTGAGATATTAAATTGAAATTTTTATGGTGGGTAGATTGGGTGAACCCCTACCACTGGTATATTTTTGAGGGGTGGGGTTACAAGGGGAGAGGAGAGGGGAGCGTTTTAGACGAAAAATTTTGGTTTCTAGATCTCAGGAACCACTTATGCTAGGAAGCTGAAACTTGGAACTTATGTAGTACTATGATAATGGACTCAATTGCAAAAAATTGGTCGATATTGATTAAGGGGTGTGGAAGTGGGGGGGAAAACAATGAGTCTTTAACGCATGACAGCCGGGATTGAAACATTCTAAAATCGATATCTCCTGAACCATTGATGTCAGAAGATTGAAACTTTGTTGTTGTCCTTAGGGATACTTCAAGATTAGACAAGGGCTAAAATTTTTAAGAGAGGTGGTGGGGTGTGGGGGTGGGGGGTGAAAAACTTCGGATTACAATATCTTCCGAACCAATTACACCAGGAAAATAAAATTTAGTTTCTGTATATGGGATCACAAGAGGAGTCTACCAAAACTAAATTTTTTGAGGGGGGAGGTGGAGCACGAAAGTGGGGGGATAGCAATTTCTCAAAAAATGTCATTTTTATATCTCAGAAACCGTATCAGATATGATCTTGAAAATTTTACAGGAGTTGGGGACGGTAAACTTCTAGTAGGAAAAAAAAATTTGGTGATGTGGGTGTTGGGGGTGATGGTGAAAGGGGGTAGAAAGGAAAACATTCTGATTTTTATTTCTCGAAAACCATAATGAATAGAAAGCTAAAAATTTAGGATTATATAGATAGTGGCAGACATCCTAGAAAAATAAAATTTTTCATAGGGGTATCAAGATACGGGGGAGAGGGGTGGTTTTTTATATCTCAGAAACGGCTTATGCTAGAAAGTTGAAACTTAGTACGTATATGTAGATGTACTATTAGAGTAATTAAAGCAAAAAAAAAGTTCAGATTTTTATTGGCGTTCAGAGGTTGAGTAAAAAAAATGTTCGTGAATCCGCATTTTCACAAATTTCGTTAAAACTTTTAGACATGTCGAGCTATCAAAGCAATTTTACTTCTGCGGGCTATTTATATAAGTGCCTACTAACGATCTCCAAAATTTTTCGATATCCAACCCCTAAGGGGGTGTAAAGTGGTTGTGTACATATTCACGAATTCTGATATATTCCTAAGGTATATTGAGATTTGGAGTTCACGTTTACTTCTATAAGGGAAAAACCCGATTTAAGTATTTTTACGTATTAAACCCCCTGGGGGTATTGTTCAAGATTTCACTGATTCCGAAAATCTCTTAGGTTTAATGTGATCGAATTCGCTTTTACTACTTTGAATTATTCTATTGATAAAAAAATACGTAAATAAATAAAAAAAATCGGCCAACAGTCTGGGCGCAACTTTATTATTTTATGGGTAGAAGTCCGAAACGTGTTTGATGATGAGATACGGTGTTGGGTACTATGTGACTGGAAACCTAAAAAATAACCAGGAAGCTATTTGGAACGTTATTTTTTAGGTTGCCAGTCGCATAGTACCCAACACCGTATCTCATCATCAAACACGTTTCGGACTTCTACCCATAAAATAATAAAGTTGCGCCCAGACTGTTGGCCGATTTTTTACTTTCTAAGGCTTCTTACATAATCGTCAAAAAGTTGATTTCAGGATTGTTAGATATTCAACTCCAATAGGACGTAAGGTTTTCGACATATTTCTTAGGATTGATGAGATATTAGATTGGTTTTCACTTCCACAGACTTTTTATATAATCGCCTACAAACGCATTTCCGATTTTATGTAATGCCCCGAAACCAAATCACGAAAAACCTCCTAATCGCGTAACACCTGATATTATACTACGACTTAGACTACGTCCTGGAGTATGACCCAATTATGTAATTCATATTTTATATGTGGCAGCGGCGTAGGTATTCTAGCGCGAATATTTCATTTTGAAATTATAGCGGTGACTATTTTATTTCTCTTAAAAAAACAAATTTTTGGTCTTCAAAATCACACTTAACGCGAAAGCAACGCTTGTCAAATAAAAAAACTCTAGAAGATCTCTAGATAATCTAAGATTTTCTTTCAAATGTATACTATATTTTCGGACAGAGGGATTATAATTTTATTTTATTATTTCAATATAAAGTGACCGATGTGAAAAAATTTGTTACTTTGAAATTGTTTTTTTTTCACGTTTTAGTACGAGTAGACTATAAAAAAGAGAAAAAAAATGCAATCCATATGTACGTCGACTGCCATTCGCCGTACGCAAACTGGTTTCCATCCGTTCGTCCGTTAGTACGAAGAAAGTTGAAATTTTGTCACAACCTGTAAAATGAAAAAAAAGGTCTAAGTATAATAATGGGCGATATCCTGCCCTTCCTGCCCGGGTACCTCCCATACAGGAGTTATTAAAACGTATTCACGGCTATCGGTCAATGGCTTAAGTTTAGCAACTTGAAATTTTGTACACATAAACTTTCCAATGTTATATATAATGGGAATATAATGCAAATCGAATGAGTCCTTCGTGTAGCAACCCACTAAAGTCATTGAAAAATGTATGCAAGTTACAGAATCTACTGTAACTCAAACACGCGTTAAAGCAGGAAGTAAAAATGTTGCAGGAATTAGTTTGAAGTCATAAACAAGACTGAGTTCATTAATTAGTAACAGTAGTCAACTCCTTCGTGTAGCTGTCATACAAAAGTCCTTAAAATACGTGTTTGCCAGTATTGAACTATAGCTTCTAAACGCTTTAAGCTACGACTTTGAAATTTTGTATTTTTATAATACAAACTACAAGTTCAACTACAATATAAATCGGAGTGCAGTATTTCATCTAGAGTATCATACGATTGGGTTGCAGTCAATCGTGACTGCAGCATATTTTATACTTCACCTTTGTACGCCACTGAAAAACTGAACCTTTTTCTGCTTTAATTACTCCTGAGATATTTTATTTATATTAATCCTCGTTATTTACACAAATTGAAATATAAAAATATAAATAAATAACTTGATAAACTTGATGAAGTAAATTATTTAAGTATAATTTAATTATTATTAATTAATGAATTCATGTTGGCTATTTGATATTTAGATTAGACAAATTTAATTTTTTACAAATATCTTTTTTACAACAACCGGCTACATTGATTCAATAATTAACATCAAATCCAAGTATCCATTCGTATTTGAACTAAAACGACAGTGGCGAAACACTCAGCTAAGATAACAAAGTAAAGTTTCCCGAACTTGCAACAATAGGTTCTCGAGATATAAAAATCGAAACTTTTTCCTTTTCACCCTCCCACACCCTCACCCACTACACCAAGATCTTCAAAATTTTTCCCCTTACTATGGGTCTATTAGACCTACCTCTCGTAAAAATTCTAAGCATCTATTTAAACCGTTCTTGAGATATGAGCCATGATTTTGTTGAAAAATTCGTATCCCCCCACTTCCATGCCCCACCGTCTCCTTTACTTTATTCAAACTCAATTTGTTGACTTGTATACAAATACCGAATTTTTTTTCTAGCACAATTGGTTCGTGAGATATTGTAATCTAAAGTTTTTGAACCCCACCCCCCACACCAATCATCCCCCTCAAAATTTTATTTCTCATCTTTTCTCCAAGTATGCCTAAAGATAATCATGAAGTTTCAATGTAGTGGCTTTGACTTTTTAAAAGATATGAATTTTAGAATGTCCCAATCTCAGCTTTTAAGCGTTTCGGACGCTTTATTCGTACCGCCCGTCCCACACCCCTCTACCCATTTCAGCTCTATATAAATTCCAAGATCTAGAAACCAAATTTTTTCCTCTACAACAATTCTCCCACCATTCGAAAGGTGGCCACTTGAAGAAGTCCACTCGGTCTACCAATAAAAATAATAAATTTCAACTTAATAGCTCAAAGGGTTTGAGAGCTATAAGTCCTCAAACATTTTGCGTACGGCGGACGGCGGCGTACAGACGGAGTGAAATTTTTTTCTGCTTTTTTGTAGTCTATTAGTCATGAAACGTGGAAAAAAATGTTCAGAGTAGCAAATTTTTTTTTAAAAAATCGATAACAATACTTTATTATTAAAATAATAAAGTAATAAATGAAAGTCACTGTAAAATATGAAAAATGTAAATTAAGAGAAATGAAAATTAACTAAAAAAAAAGAAAATTAAATATATTGTTATATGCAAGCCTGGAAACCGCGCAACTCGAACGCGAATATTCTCGAACAGTGTAGAAGATCAAAATCGAAAGCTCTAAAGCTTTCGAGAACCGTCCACACAGATCACCGAGCTAACATTCAAGAACAGTCTAGACTATAGCCAAATAGTATAAAAGCATGCGAAGCTTTCAGCGAGGGACATAGTAATTTTTATTACGTCGACTGTGACAGCCAGCGTGTTTACGCGACCGTGTTGGTAGAAAGCGAAAGTGATCGAGTCAAGCGATATATAAGCGGTCGGTATTGCCATACAGTGCGAATTATTGTGCGAATAGAATTAAAGTGTGATTAATAAATTATCACTTATTTTGATTTTAAACGAATTGTGTTTTATAGTACTTTAAATCCCGGCGAAACCCTAGCTCGCAACAATATAATATTTATGTAATAGACAACGTGAATCTTACGAGTATATAAAGCTTGAAAGATTGTAGACTGAAGTCATGAAAACTGGCAAGATTGATTGAACATACGTGGCAGCCTAAAGCTAGTATTACACTGTTTGACCAAGTGAAGTAACAAGCAATGCGAAATAGTGAATTCCAATTAATATCACAGTTTCTGCTCGGTGAAATTCGCTATTTCGCATTGCTTATTACTGCAATTTGAGAACCACAAGTTTTCAACCTCCTGGCATCAATCGTTCATGAGATATGGTTTTTAAGTGTTTCGATTCTGGCTTCTAAGCATGTCAGACGCATTGTTTTTCCCCCTATTCTCACACCCCTCAACCAATTCAACCATTTTTTCGGTCCACTATTATAGTTCTACATTGGTTCCAAAGCATCCTAGCATAAGCGGTTCCTGAGATCTAGAATCAAATTTTTTCGTCTAAAACGCTAATAAGTGTTTCATATTACCGACTCTTTTCTTCAAATTTCAATTCCGACTTACCTGAGAAGAAATTGTATGTTGCTCTGTTCCTTACAAACTTCTATAGTCTCTTCTGCTATAGAGTGGCCCTAATTTATTTCGTAAAAACCAAATTACTGACCCATTCATCACATAAAAACACAAAATTTTTAATTACAGCCTTCATCTAGAGTGTGATAAAAAGTAAAGTTCAAACAAACAATTTAAAGTCATTCTTCTCTTGAAATAATTAAACTTTAGAATTTCCGTTCCACCTGAAGACGTAGTGTAAAACTTTCTATTTGAATCCTTGCCGCAAATAAAATTATAAAACGCTAGCGATTTTGTTACCTTCAGTGTTACTTGATCCACATTAATCCAAACACTGTAAGTAACATCTGATGAATTTGTTTTCTCTGCGAAAAAGGGAAAAATTAAAAAAAAAAAAACACAATAAAAAATAAACTGACTGCTTTTCACAAGTAACCTCACCATCAGTTTCCCTTTTCAATTACGCAATTCCTTCGGGGCAGAAAAACCCTTTAATTAAGCCTGCTTCCTCCTTTCCCGGAGTAAACCTAGACTTCATTTCTACAGGCTTATCTGCATGGAAATTATCGCACGCACCACAGCTATAGCAACTAAGTAACAAAGAAAATGAAAGGTGATGTGAAAAAGACAAATTTTCAGCCATGACCTTTCATTTAAGGGGCTGATTTGGTCACGGTAGGGGATGGTAACGGTTAATAGCAGGTACCGAAAACCGAAAGGGAAACGGTCCGCATCCAGTTCACAATTGAGCTTTGTGAAGGACGAAAATTTCGTCCTTTCATAGAGTATAGCCTGGAGTCATTAATTCGTTTAATCCAAAGTCTTATCTAAGAAGGATTTTTATCAGGACCTTGATCTCACTTTACTTCTTCGCCTACATAGCGACTGGAATTTTGTAATTCCCTTAAGGAACCGTTTGCGGAAAGATTTAAGAGCATACCAAAGACACCAAAAAATGTATAGGTCTAGGAAGGATAAGCTACGATAAATAGAAATAAAGTTAAAAGCAAATGAACTGAAAGTTTTTCATAGAAAAAAAGATCTAATCTGGAGATAGATTGCGTACAGCACAAAATAGAGTGATAATGTACAACAAATGTTTGTTCCGAAACCACCGTTTTCTGTCATAAATTATTCTTATAAAAGCGAAGCTGTTTTCTTTCTGCTTTAATACCAGTTCAAGAAGATAGGGCTGGAGGCTTCTCGTACTTTTTCAAACACCTACTTTTTTTTAAACTTATGTTTGCCTTTTTCGGGTTGCAAATAGGACCTCGCAGTAATTGGCATTATCTGGTAATTTTATAGCTTGTTGTAAGTAAACAAGTACAAATTTTAGAGTAAATTTTTAGTGGTACTAATTAGGGATGAATCCTGACCCTGATTTTGGGCGGAGGTGGGCAGTGGGAATTGTTTTTATTTGTGCATTTTTAAAAGTTCTGTTCCTATTCGAATTTTTTATGGGAAATTGATTGTAACTAGTATATATGTGATCGGTGCAGAAGCTTGCACAACCCAGTTTTTCCGAATGTCGAATTTAAAAAAAATGGTTTTAGAATCTTTTCTCTTATCTCTTCTGAAACACAATTCTCTTTATTATCTACAATAAAAAAAATCTGCCAATGGTCTGGGCGAAACTTTATTATTTTTCGGGTCAAAGTTCGGGAGCGGTCAAAGTCGGAGTGTATCATAAGTTGCTTCGAGATTATTAGATTTCTTGGAAAATTAATTTTGTTCTTAAAATAAAAATATTTAAAATAGAGATTTTTAGCCGATTAAACATTGAAAAAGTCCGTGTAGACTATTCGAATTTCGGTATATTATGTACACTAAAAGCCCATAGAAGCAAAAGCGAATTTGTTGCCCTATCAGACTTAAGAGATATGACGAATTGTTAAAACGTATACAAACCCATTACTTCCACTTGGGGTTTGAATTTCGAAAAAATTGTGAAACAGGTTTTTAGACGATTTCATAAGAAGCAACTTGATATCTCATGAGACAAGACGGATTTTGAAAAATTTATGAAAACGTAAGCAAACCCTTCACACCTCCTTGGTTCTGGAAATTCGAAAAATCGTGAATTGGTTGTTCGTAATAATCAATTTTATATCTCATCACAACTAAGGGATGGCAAAAATTGTGAAAATATATACAAACCCTTGGGGGTTGAATATCGAAAAATTGAGAAATGGTTTTGTAGGCGATTATATAAAAGGTCTGTGGAAATGAAAAGCGATCTAATATCTCATCGAACCTAAGAAATATGTCGAAGCTTTGAAAAGCATACAAGCATATCTAAAATACTTTTTGGTTTTTTTATATAGGAAACCTTAGGAAGTACAAATGAATTCGATATATCGTCAGATATGCAACCTCCTTACACCCACTTGGGGGTTGAGTATCCAAAAATCCTGAAAGGAGTTAATAAATAAATATGAAGACAGCGCGAGAAAATAGGAATCAATTCAATTTCTTATCACTTCTAAAAGAAATGACGGAATTCGTGAAAACGTGTTCAACCCGTTTATACCCTCTTAGCAGCTGAAAAATGAAAAAACTTAAAAACAAGTTTTATGCGATTATAACGCAAGAACGTGAAAGTGAAAAGATATTCGATATCTGATAAGACCTGGAGATATGGTAGAATTCGTGAAAAAGTTTACAACCCCCTTTGCACCTCCTTAGGGGTCGAATTTTAAAAAATCCTGAAAAGACTTTCTAGGTATTTATATGAAGAAGCCGTAGAATAAAAATGAATTCAATATTTGAGAAGACCTAATAGATATGATGAAAACCGTGAAAATATATGCATTTCATTTTCACTGATAATTTTTTTTGCCCCCCTCCGAACGCCAATGGATATTTGAAATTTTAAAAAACACCCCCCACTCCCGTATCATACTGTCCCTATAAAAAATTATATTTTTCCAACAAGCTACTAATATAGTTCTATCTAAATACCTAGTTTCAGCTTGATATCATTATAGGTTGTCGAGATATAAAAATCGGAACTTTTTCCTTTTCACCCTCCCCCACCATCACCCTCTACACCCACACTTCCAAAATTTTGTTTTCTGCTAGAGGTCTATTAGGCCTACTTCTGGTAAAAATTTTAAGCATCTATATTACACTGTTCTTGAGATATGAGACGGGATTTTTTAGAAAAATTCTTATCCCCTCCACTTTCATGCTCCACCGCACCCTTGAGAATTTTGCTTTCAGCAAACTTCATTTATCAACCTTTATACACAAACCAAATTTTATTTTTATACTCTAGATGAAATCATATAGAGTATTATAAGTTTAATCCAGCCCAAAAGTTTGTAACGCATAGAACCAAGCCTCGGACGAAAAAAAGTTATATATTATTTTTTGTTTATTTGTGGCCAAAAACCTCAAATCCGCCTGACGTCCGTCCGTCCGTCCGTCCGTCCGTCCGTCTGTCCGTCCGTCCGTCCGTCCGTCCGTCCGTCCGTCCGTCCGTCCGTCTGTCCGTGAACACGATAACTCAAGAACCCCTTCACCTAGGATCTTGAAATTTTGAATCTGGATGTTTGGTTGTATTTGTAAGGCTAAGTTCGTTAACGGGCAAAATCGTCCTACTCCTTCGGGTAGCTGCCATACAAAATGTCCTTAAAACACGTGTTCAAGAATATTGGTCGATAACTTCAGAAGGGTTTAAGCTACGATATTGAAATTTTGTACGTGTTATTTTTCCAATAGTTTGAGCTAAATATATGATTATGAAGAAAATCCGGTTAGTCCTTCGTGTAGCTGCCATACAAATATCCTGTCAAAATGTATTCACTTAATTTACGAAACTCACTATAACTCAAGTAATCTTTTAGCTACGAATTCGGAATTTTGTACAAGTTCGTTTTGAGTGAAAAGGAAGTTCGAGTTTACTAATCAGCGAAATCCTTTTACTCCTTCTGGTAGCTGCCATACAAAATATCCTCAAAACACGTGTTCAACAATATTTTCCGATAACTTCTGAACGCTTCAAGCTACGAATTTGAAATTTTGTACACATTAATTTTTGAATGGTTCCAAGGAAAAGGATAAATATGTAAGAAATCGAGTGAGTCCTTCCTGCACCTCCCATGTGAAAGTCCTTCAAAAAGGAATTTTTTTTCGATGACTTACACAGTTCAGGGTATGAAGTTAAACACTGAATATTGTCTTTTAGGTTTGAGTAGCAATCTAATAGCAGTCCTTAATAAAGGACATACAACATGCACACACGTAATTCTACTTTATCCCCAACTACAAAATAAATCGGAGTTCAGTATTCATCTAGAGTATTATACGATTGGCTTGCAGCCGATCGTGACTGCAGTATGTTTTTAGTGCAATTAGTTCGTAAGATATCGTAATCTAAAGTTTTTCACCCCCCCACCCCCGTACGCCACTGCCCCAACTCAAAAATTTGTTTCCGATCTTTTCTCCTAGTATACCTACAGATATTCATTAAGTTTCAATTTTGTGACAATAACCGTTTAGGAGATATGGATTTTAGAATGTGTCAATCTCGCCTTTTTTGCGTTTCGGACGCATTTTCCCCCCCCACTCCTTCACCCCTTTACCTATATCGGCAATTTTTTTGCAAATGGGTCCGCTACCGAAGCTCTATATAAATTCCAAATCTCAGCCTCCTAGCATAAGCGGTTGCTGAGATCTAGAAACCAAAATTTTCCGTCTAAAACACTTCCTCCTCCTCCCCCCTCACACCCCCACTCCTCCAAATTTGGTCACTTCAAGGGGCCTACCCAGTCTATTCATAAATTTAATAGCTCAAAGGGTTTGGGAGCTACGAGCCTTCAAACGATTTTGCGTACAGCGGTCGACGTACGGCGTACGGCGGACAGACGGACTGAAATTTTGTTTGCTTTTTTCGTGTCTACTCGTTATGAAACGTGAAAAAAAAAATTTTTAGGGTAGCAAATTTTTTTTCTTTTAAAAATCGATAACAATACTGTATTATTGAAATAATAAAGTAAAAAATCGGCCAACAGTCTGGGGGCAACTTTGTTGTTTATACTCTAGATGAAATCTGAGAGTATTATAAGTTTAATCCAGCCCAAAGTTTGTAAAGCATAGAACTGAGCCTCGGATGAAACCCTTCTGCGGCGAACTGATCCCACTACACGCATAATCACGGCCAGGAATAGGTCCGGGCTTGCTGATGCTCGCTCTCTCGACCTGACCATCGAATACGACGGACGGACGATCTTTCATTTCCAATATTATTTTATACTTTTTACTTTAATTGTTTCATTATTATTATTTCATTACATTATTTTCTCTAAAAGGAAGTCTTTCATTCCACATATATATTATTTTTTGTTTATTTCTGACTAAAAACTCAAATTCCCCTTGACGTCCGTCCGTCCGTCTGTTTGGCCGTCTGTCTGTCCGTTAGCACGATAACTTGACCTAGGATCTTGAAATTTTTAATCTGGATGATTGGTCGAATTTGTAAGGCTAAGTTCGTTAACGGGCAAAATCATCTTACTCCATAACGATCATGGACATTGTGTCCGTTTCAAACGGACACAATGTCGGTAGTTCAGTGTTCATCGTGAGTCTTGTTAGTCGGAATTCTAAATCAAAAATCGATACTGTCGTATGCTTGTTTAAAATCTACGAAGATTTGGTGCACATCTGTGTTATATTCCCAGCATTTCTCAAGCACCTGTTTCACCAAGAATATATGGTCTGTCGTAGATCATCCGGTTCTGATTCCACCTTCGTATTCGAGAATTGTTTCGTTACTAGAGGGCTTAGGACGTTCAATTACTTTGGTCAATGATATTCCTCTGTAATTTTCACAGCAGAGTTTGTCTCCTTTTTTGTAAATTGGACATATAATGCTTCTTCGCCAATCGTCGGGTATATTTACCTCTGTCCAAATTTTACATATCTTCTTGTGTAGTATTTTCGCGACACAGTTTCCACCGTTTTTCAGAAATTCAACTCGTATACATGGGGCTGCTTTGATTTCGTCTACTGTGGGTAATGTCGATGATGGTTCTTCTTCGTCAATTGAAGCCTCAATTGAGATGTTGTCTGTCGTGATCGGTGCTAATGGAGTGGGATTGAGAAGATGTTCGAAATAGGTAGCCCATCTCCTTTTAATTTCTTGAGTGTCGCTGATGTTGTTACCTTCTGCGTCTTTGCAGAGACTGGTTTGGGCTTATATCCCCGTTTTAGGTACGCGTCCATTGGCGTACGGAAGGGGACGAAAAAGTGATCAAAGAATGGAATGAAAAGCATATATTTTCACGAATTTCGTCATATCTTTTAGGTCTTCTTAAATATTGAATTAATTTTTATTCTAAGAATTTGTCATATAAATGCCTAGAAGGCGTTTTAAATTTTTTTAAATTCGACCCCTAAGGGGGTGTAAAGGGGTTGTATACATTTTCACGAATTCAGCCATATCCCTCAAGTCTGATTAGATATCGAATATCTTTTCACTTCCAAGGGCTTGCGTAATAATCACCTAAACACCTTTTAATTAAAATCAAACGGACTGACGTACGTCAAGCGGATTTTGAGTTTTTGGCCCAAATAAACAAAAAAATTATAATATAGAATAATAAATAACTTTTTTTCGTCCGAGGCTCGATTGTATGCGTCACAAACTATTGGGCTGGATTAAACTTATAATACTCTTAGATCTTATCTAGAGTATAAAAATGACTCCAGGATATGCAATATGTAACTCCCGTTTCCTGGACGCTATATGTTCAAAAATATTTACATATTAATTGGATACTGCCGTGGTCGAACTTCGGTTCTTCCACAACTTAATCTACTGCTACAATCTTTTGAACGTTTCGGTCTTATACCGCAATCATCATCATCTCACCATCATCACTTAACCGTATGTCACAAATATTCTTTGAAAGCACATCACGTATCCAAATCTCGTTCACCTGTAACCGTACCTACACCAAATAGACACACCAAGAATATTACACTTCTTGCTACTGTACTCTAAGATGATGTATTAGAATCACACACCTCCTCACGATATGAGATATTGCCGTCCTTCCGGAAGACGTTGGGAACAAAACACAAGCATATATGCTATAGCAACCGTAAGGATATTAGATGTGGGGTATTATGATGATGATGATAGTGTCACACGTCATATATCTGGACCCCATTTCACAGAACCAAGTTCAAGAGAAGCACATCCACACTAAGAATAAGTCCGAAAAGCGGAAAGAAAAAGGCTTCTGTGCTCGAATGAAAGTGGCACGATACACCCTAAAGGCATTTTGGCATAATGAAAACATAAAAAACTACGTGAATGGCAGAGGTGTTAAATTTCTCATCACAAAAACATTTTCTTCTTATGATTTTAATTAAAAGGAAAACTTTTAACAGTCTGAGTGCAACTTTGTTGTTCTTTAGGTCAAAGTTCAGCAAGCGTTCTGGGAAACGTCGAGGTCTAACATGAGATGCAGTTCGAAAGCCGCTATCATCATCCAAAATTAACTTAACGAATACTCTAGATGTAATCTCTAGAGTGTTATTAATAGCTCCGTCAATAGGTAGGTAGATCGCGAGTAAAATGAGTCTTCTAAAAGTATACGCTCGCTTTGCCATCTTTGTGAAATTGCGCCTAAAATCTCTTTTTTTGAAAATATCTCGTTTTCACGGTAATTTGAAATTTTGTGATGCATTCAATTTTGTGAAATTTGAAATTTTGTTGAAGCTCGTTCGACCAATAACTTCCCATAAGGAATTTTTGTATACTTCATCATGGTATGGTATATGGGGTGGTGATGCCATCATCCTCCTTCACTTAGACGTTAGTGCTCGTCCGTTGTGCTCCCCGTTAGAGTTTGATTACTCATGGAACCTTAAACGATTTAGTGTCAAGAAGAAGTCAAGAATCGCCAAAGTTGTGACCTTAACATCTCCGATTCTTTTGAAAATTTTCGTACTTGAAGAACTAGTAAAAAAAATAATTGAAATAAATTTTTTTTTCTATCTCATTTTGTTTTTAGTTATAATATTGTTGCGAGCTAGGGGTTCGCCAGGATTTCAAGTAAAACACAATTCGGTTAAAATAAAAATAAGTGATAATTTATTTATCCGCACTTTTAATTCACAGAATTATATTCGCACAATAATTCGCACTGTATGGCAGCACTGCCCGCTTATTCCAAATATCGCTTGACTCGATCACTTTCGCTCTCTACCAGCACGGTCGCGTATACACGCTCGCTGCCACAGTCGACGTAATAAAAATTACTATGTCCCTCGCTGAAAGCTCATCTGCCTTTATACCACTTGATTGTAGTCGAGATTGTTCTTGAGTCTTCGCTCGGTAGTGTGTGTGGACTCAACTGGAAGGCTTGAGAGCATTCCATTTGGTCTTCTAGGCTTCCAGTACATTCGAGCGCATTCGATTAGAGGGGAGATATAGGTGTGTTGTTTCGCTCTCTTAGGTTAGGTTAGGTATCAGTGGCGGCTTAAAAACCTCGCATAGACCCTCGAGGGTCCATAGCGATACCACATAAAAAGGAGACCCAATGTGCCTAAGGTAGGTGCGCTTGTGTATCGATCTGTGTTGAGAGTTCCTCGTTCAAATCAAAGGTCCCTGTTGCCGTAGCAAAGTTTAGCAGGCTCTGCATGCTGCTACGCGAGACTTGTCCAAGATTTGCGAAAGACGGTGCACCTAGAGCCTTCACCCGTCTCCTAGCCAGAGCCGGGCAGCTGCACAGGAGGTGTTCTAGTGTTTCCCGTTCCGCGGGAAGTTTGCAGTTCCTGCAAATATCGTTAGTGATTAGCCCCAATCTGTACGCATGCGCCCCAATCAGGCAATGGCCGGTAAGAATACCGACTAAAGTTGCGCATTGCGCCCTTGGTAGTGCTAACAAGAGTTTAGTACTTTTCTCGTTGTGAGTGTTCCACATTTGCTTCGTGGTTCTGGAGGTTGGCGTAGCCTGCCACCTGGCCTCGGACCGGCTTACCATCTTCCTCTCTAGGAAGTTGTAAATAACGTTAAGAGGCGGTGGAACCGAGACCGCGGCTTCCTGCCCAAGGTTTGCACCTATTTTAGCAAGACCGTCGGCGAGTTCATTACCTAAGAAACCACTGTGCCCTGGAACCCAGCAGAGCTCCACTTTCCTATTTGAGCACAGTTTCTGTAAAGCGCGTCGACAGTTGAGTACCGCCTTAGATTTGATAGTACAGGATTTCAGAGCCATTAAGGCTGCTTGGCTATCCGTATAGATACAAACTGCCTTATCCCTTATTCGCGATTTGTGAGCTATCTCCGTCGCCTTCTGAATCGCCAGTACCTCCGCTTGGAAAATACTGCAATTATTCGGCAGTCTGTAGCTAGAGTTTGTTGGGAGATCAAAAGAGTGCACGGCTGCGCCCACTCCGTCTTCCATCTTTGAACCGTCCGTATAGATGTTAATCGACCCCGCAGAGTCACCGGTTCTTGCCTCCCAGTATTCCCTGCTTGGTATGTTTATGGCGTACTTCCTGTCAAACCAGAGCTTAGGATCTGCGTAGTCCGTAGCCTCTGCTGGAGGTAGGCTGAAGTTACTGTGCCCGTATGGACATGTTTTGAGCTGGTTTGACTCTCTGAGTCTTAGGGCGCATTTGCCTACCACATATTTAGCGAACAGGTCAATTGGTGGCAGAGAAAGGAGTACGTTGAGAGAGTCTGAAGAAGTGGTGCGAAGGGCGCCTGTTATCCCCAGACAAGCCTGTCTCTGTACCTTTTCCAACTTTTTCCTGTAAGTTACTTTATCGAGTATTGGCCACCATACTAGCAGACCGTATAATAGGATTGGCCTTACAACAGCCGTGTAGATCCAGTAAGTGATTTTTGGCTCTAGACCCCACCTCCTACCGAACATTCTTTTGCACGCGTAGAAAGCGATGGTTGCTTTAGCCACCCGCTCTTCCGTATTGAGTTTCCATGTCAGCTTGCTGTCCAGGGTTACTCCTAGATATCTGGCATGGCCTTTTAGGGTTAGCTCAGTGTTACCGATCTTGGGCAGCTTAAACTGTTGAGACTTAGTTCTCCTAGTAAAAAGAACCAGTTCTGTTTTTGATGGGTTAACATTGAGTCCTCTGGTTCCCGACCAGTATAGTAGCTTGTTTAGAGCCCGCGTTGTAAGTTCAGACAGCGTGCTTGTGTACCTGCCTGATACCAGTATCACCACGTCATCGGCATAGGCTACACAATCCACCCCCGAGTCGTTAAGTTCCTTCAGTGCCCCATTTAAAGTGAGTATCCACAAAAGTGGTGATAATACCCCTCCCTGTGGAGTACCTTTATTTGTAATTTTGTGGGAACGAGCACTACCCCATTCCGACGATATAGACCTGCTTCTAAGCAGTGTCACGATCCATTTACTTATAGTACTGTGGACGTTTGCAGAGCCCAGAGCCTCAACAATTGCCTCTGTAGTAACATTGTTGAAAGCCCCTTCTATATCCAAAAAAGTTCCCAATGTGAACTCCTTGTACTCTAGCGATCTTTCGATTTTACCCACAACCTTATGCAAAGCCGTGTCCACCGATTTTCCTTTGATGTACGCGTGTTGGGCCTTTGAAAGATGGTTAGGATCTATGGTGTCCCTGATATAACCATCTAGTATCCTTTCCAATGTCTTGAGAGTAAAGGATGTCAGGCTGATAGGTCTGTAATCCTTCGGATTAACGTGACTACTTTTACCCGCTTTCGGTATAAAAACCACTCGAGCGTTCCTCCATGCCTCGGGCACGTAGTTGAGTTTTAGGCAACCCTTAAAAATCGCCTGGAGCCATGGAATCACTAGACCCTCTACATTTTGTAACATGGCCGGTATAATTCCATCCGGTCCAGGCGACTTGTAGGGGTCGAATGAGCTGATAGCCCACCTTACCCTGCTGGCTGTAAAGAGCCCTGGGATGCTCGCCAAGGGCGAGTTCCCCACTGCTGCATTGTGCATATGGTCAGGATCTCGGCAGCCCGGAAAATGAGCGCTTAAAAGGGCTTCCAGTGTTTCCTTGCTGTCCTTCGTCCAACTACCATCCATCCCTCTCAGCAGAGCGGGCGGGGTTGGATTCTTAGATATAAGCTTCCTGAGTCTAGAGGCTTCTGACGTTTTCTCGATTTGGCTGCAGAAATTTCTCCAGCTGTCACGCTTCGACTTTTTCAGCTCCCTCTTAAAGATTTTTAGCAAGTTTCTGTATTCGGCCCACACTTCCGTTTGATTGGTGCGCTTCGCCAAGTTAAAGAGTTTTTGGACCTTCCGCCGAGACTCTCCCAATTCCTTACTCCACCAAGGAGGTTGGGATTTCCCCGACGGTTTCCTACGAGGGCACGCCTTTTCGAAGGCTTTGTTCAAAGTGTTAGTTAAGAAGTTTGTAGTATATTCCAGCGTGCGTGCATTCCAAATATGTTCAGGCGCCCTACCCTCGAGTCTGTTCCTTACTGTATTTGAAAACAACGCCCAATTTGTTTTTGCCGGATTTCTGTACGTAGAGATATTGGTACTAAGACCCGACGCCACTACGAACCCTATGTACCTGTGGTCCGAGAAAGATGGTCTATCCAAGACCATCCAGCTCTCCACACGACAGCCGTCCGTATCCGTATGCAGCGTCAAATCGAGTACGTTTTCGCTGGTTGGACCCTTGTATGTTGGTGTGTCCCCGCGGTTACCGATTAGTAGGTTAGTATTGAGAATAAAGTGTAATAAGGACTCACCCCTTTCGTTAATATCCCTACTACCCCATATTGTGTGATGTGCGTTCGCGTCACTGCCGACTACTAGGTTGAAATGCCTTCTAGTAGCTTCTGACACTAGCGTCTGCAGCTCCACTGGAGGAGAGGGCCTATCATGTGCCATATATGCAGAAGCGATAAGCAGCGGCTGCTGTCCACTCGCTCCCTCTATCAGCGCCACCGTCAAATCATTCGTGCTGTAATTAGATGTCAGAAAAGCATTAAGGTTCTTTTTGGCCATAATGGCCGACCGTTTCTTACCTTCCTTTTGAGAGAAAATCGTATGGTAGTTTCGTGACGCCAGTCCCCTGATGGCTCCGTTGCCAGAGATCCAAGGTTCCTGGATGAGCGCCACATCGTAGTTCCCTTCTTCAAGGGTGAGAAGTAGCTCAGCCGAAGCTAAGCTACTATGGTGCAGGTTGATCTGAATCAGACGTAGCATCCTGGGGATCTATGCCTGTCCGATTTCGTACTGAGACCTGGGTAAGAGTAGCGTCCGGATCCAACGTCTCAGAATCGCTCCCTAACTCCTTGTTTAGTGATATGTTTGTGGCGGCCGCGGTCAGGATATCCATCCCCAGGTCCCTCTCCACTTCGTTGGTCCCGAGAGTGTTCACATTTCCATCTTTGGAATGGCGCTTCTTAAGACGCAAGTAAACACTTCCGATGCCCCAAGCCATTTTCCCGAAGCGGGGATAAAGAAGATCCTCAGCCTTCTCATTAATCTGGAGGATGATTTCCTGCCCCCCATCCTTGGCCACCGGCTCATTAACCTTGATGACCCTCCAGTCATCGGTAGGAATGTCGGGATTCTGCCTCTGGATCAGCTTAAGAGCAGTCTCTGCAGGTAAGACCCTTGGCAGAAATACCTTTGCCTTCGGCACGGATGGTATGAGTGCTCTGTCCACTATCTCCAGCTTCGCATTTTCCCAGAGGGGTTCCAGAGAGATGACGGTCTTTTTACACCAATCAAGTGTAAACTCGTCGTTACACTTGATTATTTTAACCTCGTTGAACCACCCTGCCCCATCGAATGTAGGCATAGGTTTGTCCAAGTTGGCCTCCATGAATGACACCAGTTCGTCCAGCAGTCTCATCTCCACGGATTTCCACTTTTCCAGACTGATCCTTCCAAGTTGGTCACTATGGTCGACGAGTGCGACAATAAGATGTCGTTTGAGGACATCCGCTACCGACTGACCTTTTGGGCCTGACGTGGATGCCTGTGCCGAGAGCTCTGCTTGTCCAGTCTTAGACTTTTTGGTCGACAAAGGGAGTGGGCTCTCCTCGGTCGACCGCTGCCTCTTGCTGGCAAGCTTCGCGTTTACCTGCTCCTCCACTTTGTTGCAGAATTTTGGATCACTGCTAGCAAAGCCCTTGCGTCCCTCAATGAAGGCTCTGCCTTTGCGGATGGTTTCTCTGGCCCAGCATAGATCCTTCATCTCACTAGGAGTGAGGTCTTTTCTGTCGCCGAGTCTCGCATCACACTTCAGCGCGGCCTTGTATTGCGCAAACGCCCTCCGTTTCTCCCGCGAAGTGTTGGACCCAGAAGTCATAAGCTGCTCGGTGTCCTCCGTCCTATTGGACCCAGAAGACATATGTTTCTTGGTGTCCTCCAACCTCTTGGGAGACCGTAAGAGGCGCTCTTCTTCTTCGGTGTTAGTCGTCTTGGCACTGTCCTGATCCGAATCTCGTTCAGTATCGGAAGTGTCCAAAACGCACTTGAGAACGTTGGAACCAGTAGCGTGACCACTAGAACAGCCTGATTCCATCACTGAACTAGTTGTGCTAGCAGTAGCAACACCACTCGTACGACCTGCATCAAACATCGTACGAGTTGACTTCGTGTAGCCGCTGGCGACACAGGAGGTTTCACCCCCCGAGCCCTCGCCGGTAGTCGCAGCTACGCCTCCTACCGACATTTGGGTAGACATCCCTACCCGAGTTTTTTTCCTATAGTCGACCTCCATAACTCCATAAACATCCGTTTGGGCTTTCTTTACCGTCTGCCAGCCCTAAAAGACAAAGAGCTCTAACACTTTTACGACCTTTCCTCCCCGGCATTGACGGCCAGAGAGGGGTTAGCCACAGTGTATAGTGCCCAAGAGAGTTCGCCTACCAACTCCGGCCAGCAAGCGTTGTGAGTTGGCGTTTCCCAGGTGTCTCCTCGTGGAGGACTCTCTACTTGGCCGCATGAGGCATCCACTCCTTGATCAAGGTTGCTGCCTCGAACACAGTAGACCGCCCCTTTGACAACCCCGCTCTCTTACTTCAACTAGGTTTCTGATTGGGTTATTTTGCAGCTTAGGTATTCGGTTGTTGCTGTTTTCTATTCGTAATCGATCGAGTTGCGCGGTGGCCAGGCTTACATGTAACAATATGTTAAAGTTTTTGCAAAAATTGTGTCCGAGTCCTCTTTGAAAATTCATATCTCTGGTCATTTTTATCCTGGATAGGGCTTATTTTAAAGGGGGAGGTTGTTGCAATATAAAAAAAATACGAATAAATATTATCCTTGAGATTCTTTTGCAAGGATAAAGATTTTGTCCTTTATCCTTGAATATCTTAAAATACGGTTTATTTTTTTTTATTTTTTTTATATTTTGTATATTATACTGTTTTACAAAACATACCAAAAAATGAACTTGGGATCTCAATGGGATCCAGGTCAAAAAAATCGAAGAACATCAGTGGCTCTCAATTATTTTATAGTAAAAGGGTCATTCCATCAAGAATCGCCAATAGTGTGACCTTACCATCGCCGATTCTTTTGAAAATTTGTGTACTCGAAGAATTAGTGAAAAGAAATATGATTTCAATTTTTTGTTTCTATCTAATTTTTTTTGTTAGTTATAGTATGTAAAAGATTTCGTAAAAAAGGTGTCCGGTCCGAATCCTCTTTGAAAATTCATATCTCTGGTAATTTTTATCCTAGAATAATAAAGTAGGGCTTATTTTAAAAATTGTTGTTTAAAAATTGTCGCAATATAAAAAAGATGCGAATAAAAATAATCCTTGAAAGTTTTTGTTGAGATGCGGTGTAGGTTACTATGCGACAGACAACCTAAAAAATAACGTTTCAAATATCCTCCTGGGTATTCCTTAGGTTGTCAATCGCATAGTAACCCACACCGCATCTCAGCATTGAACATGTTTCGGACTTCCTCTTCTTTCTAGCATAAGCTTATTCTGAGATATGAAAAACCACCCCCCACCCCCGTACCTTGGTACACCTATCAACAATTTTATTTTTCTTTGGCTCTATATAGACAGTTGTAAATGTTTAGCTTTCTATCCTTTGCGATTTTCGAGAAATAAAAATCAGAATTTTTTCATTTCCACCCCCTCCGACAATCACCCGCTACAACTACATCCTCCGCTAGAGGTCTACTGGTCCTAGCTCGTGTAAAATTTTCAAGATCATATCTGATACGGTTCTTAAGATACGAAAATGTAATTATTTGAAAAATGGCTGTCCCCCCATATCCGCGCTTCACCTCCTTCCTCAAAAATTTTACATTTACTAGACTCTACTTGTAATTCTATATACAGAAACCGAATTTTATCTTTCTGATACAATTGGTTCGGAAGATATTGTAATCCAAAGGTGTTCACCCTCCACCTCCAGACCCCACCACCCCCTTTAACAACTTCAACGCTTTTCTAATATCCTACTATCTCTTAAGACAATCACAAAGTTTTATCTTTCTGACATGAATCCCTCAGGAGATATGGATTTTAGAATGATTCTATCTCAGCTTTCAAGCGTTTTGGACATATTGTTTTTCCCCCCACTCCCACACCCCTCAACTCTTATCGACCATTTTTTTGCAAATGGGTCCATTATTATAGTTCTACATAAGTTCCAACTTTCAGCTCACTAGCATAAGTGATGCCTGAATCTAGAGACCAAAATTTTTCATCTAAAACGTTCCTCTGAATCGGCCACTTCCACCGAAAAAAATTCCGGACACGCACTTGTAGTCGAGCTCATACAACTCTGTATGTTCTTGAAATTTAATTCCGCATAGTTCGAAAAATTCCTGATCAATCGTCCGGAGAAACCTGTGCTTGCTCATTTTTTTTTTTCCAGATAAACGTTTTTCCGGAGTCATGTAGTCGATGAGCTAAAATCTCATATATTTCTATGGGACATGGTTTTCATTCTTTCCTTAAGGCGGAGCCTATTTTCTCTGAAGTGGAAAAAAATGGACCATATAGTCCGGGCCTTAAGCCCCGAACACAATGCTCCCGTTCCGTTCCGTTTCGTCACGACAAGTAAGGTTATGTGATCCGTAAAAGTTGAGTTTTGGCCAACTTTTCCGATCCGTGCCGTTACGATCGTTGTGTCCATTTACATGGCTAGCCCATAAGGTCTAGTTTGACATATGAACGGAACGGGAGCATTGTGTTCGGGGCTTTAGTCGTCTAGCGTGTTTACCGATCAGGTAGTGCCCAGTGAGCACTCCGATTAGTGTGCTAGCATCTTTCCTGCTCAGGCTCAGGACATACTTGATTTTCCTGCGATCAAATTCAGGCCAAAAAGTTCTTGATATTGAGCATGTAGTTAGGTTTTGTTTGACCATGTGTCAGCATATTGAGTCGATAGACTGTTTAATGGATCCGATGGGAATAGCAACGTGCTGGTCTTCCACTAGTGAGCTTAGGTTAGGTTAGGTTAGGTTGGGAAGGGTGGACTGAAGCGATGTGTCCATCACGAGAGATCACTGTGGATCCATTGTGGTCCCCTCGTATAAAGTATAACTTAAGTATAGTATAAGTTGGATCCAGCTCGAGCGAGTTCATCACTTAGCTCATAGGATTCCACAGTGGTCTGGCATCTAGCAGAGGGTAATATTGTGCCGTGTGCTGATAGAATTAAGAATGCCACGACATCGTCTGACTAGTTTTGCTCATGTTGTGTTCGAACTAGGTGCCTTGATGGCTGTTTGGCTGTCAATGTAAATAGTGATGTCTTCTGTTCCATACACTTTTGCTTCAATAATTTTGCAAGCCTGGAGCATTGCAAAGATTTCCGCTTGAAATACACTGGCATAGTCCGGTAGCCTGTAGGACTCGTGAATCTCGAGTTCCTGTGAGAATACCCCCGCGCTTGTGCCAGAAATCATTTTTGAACCGTCGGTGGAGATCATTGTGGTTATATTGTCTAGGCAGCGTTCTTCATTCCAGTCGTCCCTGTGTGGGATTTTAGCAGAAAATTCCCAACCAACCTTCATTCTACTCTAGATGAAATCTGTATAGTATTATACACATATGTTTAATCCAGCCCAAAAGTTTGTAAGGCGTAGAACCGAGCCTCGGACGAAAAAAAGTTATATATTTACTTGTGTTTATTTAGCCAAAACCTCCAAGTGCACATGCTGTCTGTTCGTTCGTTCGTCTGTTTGTCCGTACGCACGATAAGTCAAGAACGCCTTGACCTAGGATCTTGAAATTTTGAATCTGGATGTTTGGTCGAATTTGTAAGGCTAAGATAGTTAACGGTCAAAATTGTCATACTCTTTCGAGTAGCTGCAATACAAAAGGTCATTAATACACGTGTTCAAGAATATTGGCCAAGAACTTCGGATTACCTTAAGCTACGACTTTGAAATTTTGTATACGTTGGTTCTCCAATAGTTGAAGTCAAGACTGAGAATATGAAAAACTTTCCATAAATCCTTCGAGTAGCTGCCATACACTCACTGAAGAAATCGTTTAGGAACAAAGTTGAAACTCTGTACAAATTAGTTTTGAAGGAAAATGAAGTTTGAGTTCATTAGTCAGTAAAATTTCTTTACTCCTTCGGCTAGCTTCCATACGAAAAGTCATTAAAACACGTGTTCAAGAATATTAGCCGATAACTTCAGAACGGTTTAAGCTACGACTTTGAAATTTATTACGTGTTGATTTTCAAACAGTTAAAGCTAAATGTATGACTAAATGTATCCCATTAGTCCTTACAAATATCCTGCCAAAATGTCTTCACTTAACGAATTTACACTGAAAAGCTCACTGGAACTCACAATAACTCAAGTAATCGTTTAGCTACGAAATCGGAATTTTGTACAAATAAGTTTTGAGTGAAAATGAAGTTCCTGTTTACTAGTCAGCTAAATCCTTTCACTCCTTCCGGTAGCTTTCATACAAAAAATCCTTAAAACACGTGTTCAAAAATATTTTCCAATAACTTTTGAACGCTGCGAGCCAGGAATTTGAAGTTTTTGCACTCATCAATTTTTAAATGGTTCTAGATAAAACGCAAAATATACTAGAACCGAGTGACTCCTTCCTGCACCTCCCATGTGAAAGTCCTTGAAAAAGGTAAATTTTACTTTCGATGATTTTCCCAGTTCCAGATATGAAATTGAACACTGAAGGTAAATTGTCTTTAAATTTCGGGTTAAAACCAAACTAGGTTCCTTAATAAAGGAGAAACTGCATACGTACTCCTTATTTGGAGTTCAATATTTCATCTCGAGGACCTTTCGAAAGGCTTCCTACCTATCGTGACTGCGGTATGTTTTAAGGTTAATATTTTATAAGTGGATTTTGACTGTTGTTATACTCTAGATGAAATCATATAGAGTATTATAAGTTTAATCCAGCCGAAAAGTTTGTAACGCATAGAACCAAGCCTCGGACGAAAAAAAGTTATATATTATTTTTTGTTTATTTGTGCCCAAAAACCTCAAATCCGCTTGACGTCCGTCCGTCCGTCCGTCCGTCCGTCCGTCTGTCCGTGAACACGATAACTCAAGAACGCCTTCACCTAGGATCTTGAAATTTTGAATCTGGATGTTTGGTTGAATTTGTAAGGCTAAGTTCGTTAACGGGCAAAATCGTCCTACTCCTTCGGGTAGCTGCCATACAAAATGTCCTTAAAACACGTGTTCAAGAATATTTACCAATAACTTCGGAACGCCTTAAGCTACGACTTTGAAATTTTGTATGTGTTACTTTTTTAATAGTTGAAGCTAAATGTATGAATATCAAGAAAATCCTGTTAGTCCTTCGTGTAGCTGCCATACAAATATCCTGTCAAAATGTATTCACTTAATTTACGAAACTCACTATAACTCAAGTAATCTTTTAGCTACGAATTCGGAATTTTGTACAAATCAGTTTTTAGTAAAAACGAAGCTTGAGTTTACTTGTCAGCGAAATCCTTTTACAGCTTCTGGTAGCTGCCATACAAAATGTCCTTAAAATACGTGTTCAAGAATATTGGCCGATAACTTCAGAAGGGTTTAAGCTACGTCTTTGAAATTTTGTATGTGTTATTTTTCCAATAGTTGGAGCTAAATGTATGATTATGAAGAAAATCCTATTAGTCCTTCGTGTAGCTACCATACAAATATCCTGTAAAAATGCCTTCACTTAATTTACGGAACTTACTATAACTCAAGTAATCTTTTAGCTATGAATTGGAAATTTTGTACAAATTAGTTTTGAGTAAAAGCAAAGTTCGAGTTTACTAATTAGCGAAATTCTTTTACTCCTTCTGGTAGCTGCCATACAAAATGTCCCTAAGGCACGTGTTCGACAATGTTTTCGATAACTTTTGAACGCTTTAAGCTACGATTTTGAAATTTTGTACACGTTCATTTTTAACTAATTCCAAGGAAAAGGATAAATATGTAAGAAATCGAGTGAGTCCTTCCTGCACCTCCCATGTGAAAGTCCTTCAAAAAGGACATTTTTGTTCGATGACTTACCCAGTTTAAGATATGAAATTAAACACTGAATATTGTCTTTTAGGTTTGAGTAGCAATCTAATGGCAGTCCTTAATAAAGGATATACAACATGCACACACGTAATTCTACTTTATCCCCAACTACAATATAAATCGGAGTTCAGTATTCATCTAGAGTATTATACGATTGGCTTGCAGCCGATCGTGACTGCAGTATGTTTTTTTTCTTATTCCAAAATGAGAGGCACTATTTAATGGACGAATGAACAAAATGCTAGCATGCTAGCATAGGGCATGTTATTTACATTCGTATGGGATGAAATAAATAAATACAATAACCTCTCAAAAATTTCCTTAAGCATCAGCACATTTGCTACTTTCATTAGCCCATAAAATATAAATTCCTTGGCCATATATTATCCTGAAAAATGCATAAACAAACATTAAAATGTTTGCTACGTTGTATGTTTGTACAGTTCTCGTATGCACGATGATTCATGGCTATTATTTTGCCCTATTCTTGGCCATCATCCAATCAAATCATAACTCAATTTTTTTCCCAGCCATTTCGTTTTCGTGACGACCTTATACCACCATTCTCGCTTGAATGGGAGTGAAATTCAAGTGGGTGGAAATATCATAACTAAGGGAAAATTTTTAAATGGAAAAAAAAGAACAAGTGAAAAACAGGACGTTAGAGCTTTTCTCTTTCGTCTTTATCCGTTCAGAAAGTCCTTGAGCCATGGCGAAATTTCGATAGAGTACTTTTTTATTCAACAGCAGAGCAATAGAAACTGGTCACGACACATACGGACATACTGTACATCTTAATGCTTTATGGGTGTTAACATTTATTACGTGAGCTGCAAACTTCTACGAGCTATACAATAAATTATTTCTTGTTTTTAAGAAGTATAATGTTAAATCAGTCAAAATTTGAAAGAGCAATGCGCTGAGGGTAAGTAGTAAACTAAAAATAACTGTCAGGTAAAAATTGAAGTTACCAACCGTGTACAAAGCTTCCACACAAATCTCCTTTCAAACATGTATATCCATTCGATTGATGATTCAGTTTTATATGATTATATTATTATCGTTGAATTCATTGGTACAGTATTTCATTAGACCTAAGTAATATGTCGGAATTCGTAAAACGCACAAAATCATTTATCACCCTCTTAGGGATTGAATATCGGAAAATCCTGAAATTAATTTTGAGATTCTTATATGTAAAGCTCATAAAAGTAAAATCGGTTCTGAGATACAAAAAACCGTCACACCCTCAAGCTGTTCTGTTTTTGAGAAATAAAAATGTGAATTCTGCCTTTCCAGCTGCTCATACAATCACCTTCTACATTCATAACCTCAACATTTTTTTCCACGCTTCAAGCTAGGAATTTGAAATTTTGTACGCATTCATTTTTAAATGGTTCCAGGTAAAAGGATAAATATGCTGGAAATCGAGTGAGTCCTTCCTGCACCTCCCATGTGAAAGTCCTTAAAAAAGGAAAATTTTTTTCTTAGTTCCAGACATGAAATTAAACACTGATGATATTGTCTTTTAGTTTCGAGTAGCAACCAAAGGCCTTAATAAAGGACAAACTCCACTCCACCATAGCCGGTCCCAAGCCCGGTTGAGAAAGGAGGAGGGAACATGGAGTTAACCTGAATGGCCAGTAATACCTGTGCGTCTCAGTAAGTAGGCATGACATAGTTGGGATTGGGATTACTGGGACCTTACGTACCACGGCCTCCCAGACTCTGGAGGTAATGCTCCATATAATCCCATTGGAATTAGCGATAAAATCAATAGCGGCAAAAATTGCTTTGCGTCTGCGTGAGCAGGCTATTGGATGGAAGGCAGTGTGGGCTACACTAGGATCTTGTCAATTTCCCTGTGTTCCGGCATTCCGGAGTGCACCGACTACAGGACACAGTCTTGCAGTTTTGGACATTCCTATGCTGTGAGTATTCCCACCAGACTGGAGTGGGGATCTGCAATCATCGGTCCATACACGTTTGCTATCTACACTGATGGCTCTAAGATGGAAAGCGGAACGGGCGCAGCAGTGTACTCTTGCGACCTTGACTATGGAATCGTTTAAGCTACCGGATGGCTCGAGTGTGTTTCAGGCTGAGTTATTTGCATTGACAAAAGCAGCTGAAATAATTGTGCGGAAACAGTGCATGAATGGTACAATAACTATTTATGATGACAGCCAAGCTGCTATCAAGGCTGTTGATGCGCACATCACTTAATCCAGACTTGTGGACGAATGTGAAAGATTATTGCAGATGGTAGGTCTGAATAACAGCCTGAAGATCAGTTGGATTCCTGGTTACAGTGACTTTCCTGGAAATGAAAAGGCAGACGAGCTCCCCAGAAGGGGGTCAGAAATGAGCATAGAGTTGGCCGATGAATCGGTTCTATGTCCCATCAAATGTGTAAAGGGCATTTTCCCTTTACACTTTCAATGGTAGATATAGAAGTGCTCAGAGTTGCCGGCAAGCAAGAATCTGCTGACCGAAACTTGATAGAAGGAACTCTGGCTTCATTTTGTCTTTGGGCAGACAGCTTATAGGAATCTTAAAGGGACACTGCCCTTTTGGGAGATATGGGGAAAGACTGGGAATAACCATGGGTGATCTGTGTCGCTGTGGTGATGAGAATGTTGAACCGACACTGGAGTATCTAGTGTGTGGATCTAAAAGTTTGGCACGTACCAGATATCGGTACTTGGGGAAATTCTCCTTGACCGATCTATCAGAACTTGCGATGATACCTTATGGAGAACTACTCTTTTCATAAAGAAGAGCGATATTTGGAATCAATAGTCTAGAGCCCGGTTTATACGAGGGAACACAATGGATCCACAGTGATCTCTCGTGATGGGCTGTGGCACAATGTCTACCCTTCTTAACCTAACCTAACCTAGGACATAGCTGGACTCGGAGCATAGCTGGGCGAACTCCAACATGTCATAGTTAGCTGAAAACTCCCACCCTTTTTTTACCAGGGTGTAATAAATAAGTAGGACTGGCCCTCCAAGTCAGGGGTTGGGCGATGCGCCGACAACGCATCACTGGAAAAAAGACCACTGTCCAGAAACCTGACAGGAGGCCAGGGCCCGATTTGGGCTGTCGCGCCATTGATGATGATGAACATGTACACTCCTTATCCTACTTTATCCCCAACGAAAATATAAATCGGAGTTCAGTATTTCATCTAGAGTATCATACGATTGGGTTGTAGCCGATCGTGACTGCAGTATTTTTATATATACTCGTATATAGATAAAACATAAAAAAAATGTTGAAGGTTGCACATTTTTTTTTTAAATAATAAAGTAATAGTTCCGTTTAATTTTATTGACTGTTGAAATCTGAAGTTATAATAATATGTAATTCCTATTCAGGCAGGCAGGGTAGAGAATAAATCATGTATAAAACATGTAAATACTATGTACTTTTAGTTGTGATATTAAAACCAATTTTTCTTTCTTTTAAAACTATTCTTTCATTGATAAGACCACCAAGACATTCGTCTTGTATAGTTCTTCAAACAGTAAGGAAACCCAGCATTATTAAATGCTTTCCTTTTAATCCACTTCTTTCCCACGATTACGAAAAAATCCGAAGATTGTAATAATCATCAATGACTTCTTAATTGGATTTCCAATCAAGAACTTACCTTTCCTGAATCCGGCAAAATTTGAAACTTCTTGAAAAATAAAACAGAAAAGTTAAAGGAAATGGGTACTCTTTGCTTGACTCGCTTTTCATAATTTCTGAACTGTCGAAGGTATGAAACGTTTTCGTCTTGTTAAGTATTCAGATCGAAAACAGAACTGACTTTGCGGTAAATGTTAGAAAATTCAAAAGCCTTTAGCATTTTAAAAGTAAGACGTTTAACTTAAAGTGAATGAAAGACTATTGCTTGGAAATAATAATTTTAAAGGAATTAGGTCAAGTATTGTGCATGTGGTTACAATTCTGTGACAACAGGGAATAAGACGGTAAGTCTAAAAACGAAATTATTCAGGCCAGCACTTTTTCGCTATTTTTACTATTGAGCTATTTCTGTAAATCTAGTTTTTGTGAAAAAATTAATTTTGTTAACATCAATGTGATCAAATAACATATAACAATAACTTCTTCACAGTGCGTATAAGTCTTGGGAGATGAACACAGTACACTTATCCCATTCTTCTATTCTTCATAAGCTGATGGTCTTTGTAACTAGTGCTTAAGAATAATTGTGTGTATTTATATACCTCTTATTAAAATATAATAATAATAATAATAATGATACTATTCTTCAACTTACCAAGTTATTCCCTGTGACCACAGAATTATATTAATCTTAATCCAGATCGCTGTTCACTAATACTTTCGCGCAATACTCGCTGGCTGTCGCCATCAACGTAATAAAAAGTACTGTGTCCAGCTGAATCGGCTGAATACTCTGGGTGTTTACATACTGCTTTGGTGTAGTCGAGAGCGTTCTCGAATATTCGTTGGTGTTTGGACTGTTCGAGTGGATTGGAGAATATGCGAGGGAAGAGTATTCGAGAAGTATCCACGTTGTTCTGGCATATGTGATGTGATGTATTTTGGCACGCCTTTTCTCTCTCGCCTTATGTATTGCCACGTAGCCAATCGGAGAAACCGATCGAGCTACGCGGATTGCCAGGGTTGGATCATTGTTCATTCCCCGGTAAATCTTTGCGCGAATGGATATCACCGACGTGTTTGAAAGCTTCGTCTATATCGATGTCATGATTCAGACGAAAAAGCGTTATCCCCTAGAAGAAATTATTTGTCAGAACAAGTCAAACTACGAGCATTAAAGTTAAAATAGGTTGGGCTGGACATACTTACCGTAAATACTTAAAAAAAAAATCTAAAAGAACAAGAACACTATGTGAGCAGCGATATGGGAATGGTCACATTATTCGCAAATACTTATATGCATCAACAGAATTTTTAATGGGGTTGAGATTACGCAGTGGAACATTTATACCTAAAACAAAGAAACATTATTATTCTGTGGATTTTAAAATTGAAACCTTATTTGTAAAAATTTAAATTTTTAAATTTCTTAACGTAATTATGCTCCCTTGCATCGAGAACTATCTTCTTGACTTCATCAGATGTTTTAAATCAAGCTATGCCAAATTTAAAATTTAATAGGGGTTGCATCTATTATGTCTGATGTTTGAAGCTGTCATAATTACAATTAGGCCCGTTCCTACGATGTTCAGTTAAGTTCTAGCAGGAACTTTAACTGACATATCTATTTTCATACTGTTAAGCTTGTATTACACTGTTTGACCAAGTGGTCAAATTGCAGTAATAAGCAATGCGAAATAGCGAATTTACCTAGCGGATACCGTGAGATTAAATGGAATTCACTATTTCGCATTGCTTATTACTGCAATTTGACCACTTGGTCAAACAGTGTAATACTAGCTTAACGACTCGATTTATAGCCGGGGTAAAACCTAGCGGGTGCCAGGGCTCGTTACAAAATATTTGTTTATTTGACTTCACTGCTTTATTAATTCTAATTTTTAAATTTGATTTACATTGGTTTTCGTTATAGCTCGCCCCCGCTCGCCGTAATTCCACTCTGCTTGTATGACTTCGCTCGCCTTGCTCGACACTTCTTCGCTCGTCATCTTCCCTGTCTTCGTCTCCACCTCTGCTCGTTGCGGTTTGGCATAGTTGTTTGGCCCTGCTTGTTTTTGCTCTGCCTGTCTTTGCCCTGCCCTTCTGCCTCTGCTCGTCGTTGCTTAGCTCTGCTCGTCGTTTGCTTTGCCTGTCGGGGTTCGCTCTGCTAGATGCAGTTTGCTCGTTGTGGCTTGCTTGCTCATTGCTCGCCGTGGCTTGCTTGCGTGGCTCGCTCTGCTCGTCGTGGCTTGCTCGCTCTGCTCGTCGTGGCTTCCTCGCTCTGCTCTTCGTAGCTTGCTCGCTCTGCTTGTCGTAGCTTACTGGCTCTGCTCGTCGTTGCTTGCTCTGCTGTTGCTGTTTGTCGTGGCTTGCTCTGCTCGTCGTGGCTCTGTTCGCCGTGGCTCGCTTTTCACGTCGTGGCCTGCTTTGGTCGTCGTGACTTGCTCTGCTCTGCTTGGTGCGTCGCTGCTTGGCTCGTCGATACTCTGCTTGGCGCGTCGCTGCTTGGCGCGTCGCTGCTTGGCTCGCCGATGCTCTGCTTGGCTTGCTCCGCTCTGCTTGACTCGTCGGTGCTTGGCTCTACTTGGCTTGCTCCGCTCTGCTTGGCTCGTCGCTACTTGGCTTGCTCCACTCTGCTTCTCGTGGTGGCTACGCTTTGATTAGAAGCGTTGTCCTATTGACTTGCAGTTTCAATTTACTTGAAGCGGGTTCACAAAACCGCATACCTTCAAGCAAAGTGGAGACTGGTCAGTGACGGCCATTGACCCAGCTCTTCGACGTTTCAAGGGAAGTCGAGTTCAGATATTCTTTAATTTCTCAGGCGGATCAAAAAAATCACAACCTTCGTCATAAAAGACTCGCTGCCCACTGTGTGTGGGAGGGCACCTTCTGGTTGTTCTCTTGTTCTTATATACTAGCGAGAACATTTAACAACGGCGAATCATAACATTAGCGTTTGGAAATTTTACTTCGTTTTATAATTTGTGGTCGGTTTGGTATATGTCCGCATATACCCTCGATGGATTTTGTATGAGATTTGCCGGCGGGTTTAACCGGCCACGCAACGCCGCCTGTGGTGTTGCTGTGTACGGAAATTTGCGTCATCACAATACAAAACTTCCAGTTAATGTTCCGGTTAGAGTTTAAGTGAAGATCGTAATAATGGCCCTTAGACGTATATGAAATAAGTTATTTGTATACATTCCAAGCAACCATATTGTTGCGACCTATGGCATCGCCGGGATTTATAGATATACTATATAAAGAAATAGGAACACTTTATTTCTGTCAATATTCACAAATCGTCGCACTACTGGCAACGTTTTCGATCTGCTCGATCGCTGCAACCGATCACCACAAATACTTTCGCGTAGAACTGATTGTCGTTTCGCTTTCACTGTAAATGCAAAAGTTTTACGCTGTTGGATTATGTTCCAATGTGCGTGGAATGTTCGGGAGAATGTGAAGAATATGCGAGAAAAGAGTGTTCGAGAAGTATACAGAATTTTTGCAGCCTTCCAGTTGGAGATTGGGAGATGTGGTTTACTCACTTGAAATTGATGCTATTGAGTTATGTGGGTTGCTAGGGAACATATAATATAACTTCCTCCTTAGTCCCTTTTCGTCCCGAACGGAATCGTTCTCCTTGTTAGTAGCACCATGAAACTTCGTCAGTCTCTATCGAGGTGTATAACTTTGACTTTAGTGCGTAGTTTTTGGTGCAACTGAATTTTATCGGGTGCTAATTCGTTAAGCGCCTTATCAATTTCGCTGCACTTTGGGTGCTCTACCCTTCCCTCGTTTGGGATTGTATAACCAAACTAAAAGACCCTCATTGAATTATGATGAATTCGCTTGTTGGCCATACCTCGCCTTTGTGCGATCGGTCGCCTAATTAATCGATGTCGATGATGCAAGTTTACGCTACTGCCAACCGTTAAACATCAATTTCGTTTTGCGTCATAGTCGAGAACTGGGTCAAAGTTGAAATATAACACTGGTTGTGTCATGCAGGCACTCTAAACAATTAACTTTCTAATTAGCCTACTGGAAGAGCTCCACAATCATACATCTAAATTCTAAGTTTCAGCCTCCTAGCATAAGCAGTTGTTGAGACATATAAGCCAAAATTTTTAGACTTATACGTTCATCAAGCCTCGTACCTCTATCCCTAAAAAAGTCACCACTTGAAGAGTTTCTTCCAAGCAAATTTGAACAATATACATGACGGGTTTGCCTAAAACAAAATTTATTTTGTTTAATTCCAAATGCAGGATTCGTTTTTTTTTTAGAGAAATGCACTGTGTTTGACATATCTTCGAGTAGTAGTAAAAAGCGAGGGCAGCTCGTACAACCAATAAAAACATACTGCAGTCACGATCGGCTGCAAGCCAATCGTATAATACTCTAGATGAATACTGAACTCCGATTTATATTGTAGTTGGGGATAAAGCAGAATTACGTGTGTGCATGGTGTATGTCCTTTATTAAGGACTGCCATTAGATTGCAACTCAAAACTAAAAGACAATTTTCAGTGTTTAGTTTCATACCTTGAACTGGGTAAGTCATCGAAAAAAAATGTCCTTTTTAAAGGACTTTCACATGGGAGGTGCAGGAAGGACTCACTCGATTTCTTATATATTTATCCTTTTCCTTGGAACTATTTAAAAATGAACGTGTACAAAATTTGAAATTCGTAGCTTGAAGCGTTCAAAAGTTATGGAAAAATATTGTGGAACACGTGTCTTAAGGACATTTTGTATGGCAGCTACCAGAAGGAGTAAAAGGATTTTGCTGACAAGTAAACTCAGGCTTCGTTTTTACTCAAAACTAATTTGTAAAAAATTCCGAATTCGTAGCTAAAAGATTACTTGAGTTATAGTAAGTTTTGTAAATTAAGTGAATACATTTTGACAGGATATTTGTATGGCAGATACACGAAGGACTAACAGGATTTTCTTCATAACCATGCATTTAGCTCGAACTATTGGAAAAATAACACAAACAAAATTTCAAAGTCGTAGCTTAAACCCTTCTGAAGTTATCGGCCAATAGTCTTGAACACGTGTTTTAAGGACATTTTGTATGGCAGCTACCCGAAGGAGTAGGACGATTTTGCCCGTTAACGAACTTAGCCTTACAAATTCAACCAAACATCCAGATTCAAAATTTCAAGATCCTAGGTGAAGGCGTTCTTGAGTTATCGTGCTAACGGACAGACGGACGGACGGACGGACGGACGGACGGACGGACGGACGGACGGACGTCAGGCGGATTTGAGGTTTTTGGCCACAAATAAACAAAAAATAATATATAACTTTTTTTCGTCCGAGGCTTGGTTCTATGCGTTACAAACTTTTGGGCTGGATTAAACTTATAATACTCTATATGATTTCATCTAGAGTATAAAAATTTATGAGAGGAGTTGTCCCAACTACAGGCACTATTCCATTCACATATTCATTCAAAGTCGTATTAGAAAAGAGATGTAAAATTTAAAGGTAGAGTGATCCAGCTAAAAGTGCTCTTCTTGGATACTCTTACTGTTTGAAATAATTTAATTTGTACTTGGACCCATAGATATACGACGACGATCCACCGTTTTTGTAAAAAAGGGCTGAAGGCACAATTGTTGTTGCTTAACGTGTTTTAAGAGCGGGACATAATATAAATATGGGTGAGAAAAAATAGTGGCCTAGTGTCAATTGTTGTTGTTTTGCGTGTGAATGACTGCGATGACGTCCGCCTTCAACTCAGTCGCTGCTTGTCATCTCCAGTAAATGCTCATATATCTCTATGCATGGACCACATGTGATACTCCCATGGTTAACTGAGAGTCAATCCCATACCCAAAAAAATAATAATGTTGTGCCTAGACTGTTTGCAGATTTTTTTTCCAAGTTCAATAAAAACACAGGGAGTGAAATATCGACATAACTCATTTTTAGACGTTTGCATACAGCGCCGGTAAGTGGAAAGAATTCGTGAGGAAACTTCTTTGACTCACTGGGAGATAAAATTTAAATTCCAAAAATCCTGAAATTGCATTATAAGTAATTATATAAAAAATAGAATCGGTATCCCATCGGACCTACAGTGCAAAACAGAACACCGACCTCGACTGCAGACTACCACTGCGATTGCATCCGAAGTGTTACTACGCAGTTCGTGTTAATTACTATAGCAACTGCGACTTCGCCTCTAACTTGGTGAGAATAACTGTCAGAATTCTTCATGTTTTCATTTCAACGTATAGTATAACACTTTGCCTGCTGGGAAATAATTGAAATTCGGGATTACAAGTAGCAGCCCTGTGCGACCCACTGCAGTCTCAGAAATAGAGAGATGCCCGACAGCGCAGTTGTATTGAATAGCAGTAGCAGTTAACATTGGGGGCATCGGCAAACAATCGTGTGTGTTCTAAAGACTGTGTAGTTCGCGGTCAAAGTCGGTGTTCTGTTTGAACCTTTAGAAATATAAAAACAATCGAACCCTTTGCAAAAATCAATAAAACGGGTTCTAGGTCCTGCAAAAGTAAAAACTAATAGTATTATATATCTCATCGAACCTAAGATTACAGTGATTAATGCATATATTGCCATTGGATATCTTTGTGAAACAGTTTGTAACAAATACAGCAGTTAGGTTATTGAGCTGTGTCCTCTTAAGGCAGAGCTCTGTTGGGCATGGTTTTATTCTGGGCGAATTTCTGGGAAGTCCGGCCTATTTTCGTACAGACTACAAGATCGCAGGGATAGATTTTGAGACGCACTTCGAAATTATGTATCCAAGTAGAGTGGATTGGGAGAACAATAAGGTAATTCATGAGGGGGAAATTTCCATATATACGGAAATGGAATGCCGCACTGGCGCAGGCGTCTTCTCTGAGCAACTGAGTGTAGGGAGGTCGTTCAAGCTGCCAGATGTATGCAGGCGGAGATTCTGGCTATGCTGCAGGTAGTTAACATCCTGTCAATGGGGGAGATGGGCAATCAGGATATCTCAGTCTACATTCACAGCCTGGCGGCCATTAAGGCGCTGGAATCGGTAACTAATAAATCCGATCAAGTAAAGCGCTGTCGAGAAGTGCTGAAGGTACTTTGTAGTCAGAACAGAGCACTGATTTGCTAGGTGCCAGGGTAAAGTAATATATTTAAGGGCGGATGAGCTGTCGAGAGCGAGATGAGCATCAAGCGGTAGGGTTGAAGAGGATGATATTCCACCGATATGCGGCATCAAAGCGCAAATTGGTAAGCGCTCTAAAGATGCGGCCAACTCTAGGTAGGCAGGGCTGACAAGCTAGCACGGTAAACTGATCAGGTTCTGCAGGGATTTAGAGTGTTCTTGAGGTGAGTGACCGGTACACGAGGTTTTGAAGGGATCGCTATATGTTCGTATGGTGTCTAGTGAGCGCGGCAGTTTCTAGCGCGTTGTCCCTTCTTGAACTGAGCTGAACTATGTGTATCGAATAATCCAAAGTAGAAGTAAAATTAATTCGTTATCTCGGTATAACAAAAGGATATAATAAAATTTGTGAAAATGTATATCCGTAAGCTAATACAAATTTGGAAGACCTTTTTTATTATTTTTCATTGAAATATTTTCCTAGTCCATCTACACACTGATACAATGTTTCAACTTCCTAGCATCAGGATCTCATAAAGATTACACGTATGTATTAAATGATGAAACGTGCGACAATATGTATAAACATTTAAAATGTTGTACAGTAATATTCTATAAGATGAACAACCAAATTTTGTGCATTCTAAAAGATAATTATTGCGTTGCCATTATTTTTAATACCGCCACCTTATCGATATCCCACAGTATTGTGATTATTTGACAAAGTTGTTAACACACACTCGTATAATAGATCCTCTTTGTATCACCATCCCAGTTGATAAGCAAATACGTTGGCACAGTTTCAACACTAAAGTTTACTTCGCTAAGGATCCATGTGGTACTGAAAATAAATATTCGCGAGTCCGCACACAAGTATCACCAATGTAATATGTGATGAGGCCTGTACAGGTAAGACGATAGTGTTGACAAAGGTACAGCTTTCAAGTATCAAGGAGATAAGAGTATTCTCATCCGCAATTCCACATACGGATGGGATGCATCTATGCTCGACATATGTGCTTTTCGTTAGTTCCAACAACCGTATATCTTTCATGTACTATATACGACGTTTGTATGTCCTTTCAAGTTGATGAGGACGGACGGTTGTTTGCTGTTTTCGTTAGAACGAATTGCACTAACGGATGTATGCGCTTAGCACTGAACAAATAATATATTATCTTCCAAGATGGTTTCGAACGTTTATTCTATGCTGATACCAAACAAACTCCATAATGCTATTCGCAAATGATGACAAGAAAAATAAAAAAATTCTCTCTGTCTTACAAATTTCGTGATTACTTTTAAAGATTTATAAAATTTTCTTATACAGGGTGTCCGGTACTCCGTGCGCAACCTTGCAAGGGGTTATTCCTTGATATATTTTGAGAGAAAAATTTTTCTACAGGGAGGGTCAATTTTCAATATCCGTGGAGATACAGGATGGTCCAGAAAAGTGTTTCGGACCTGTACAATAATTTGAATTCAAATTGTTATAACTTGTTTTTTAGGAAATCAAATTACCTTTCATTTGATGTAACAACTCAAATTTTAACTGCACCCAATTTGGAGATATTTACTTCAAAACACAAATTTTTCTACTTCTATTCTAAAAATTCCGTGATCAATGTAGTTTTTCTCAGAAAACCCCCTTATAAAAATGCCAGTTTAATTTAATTTTTTTATATACCATATTATTACCTACAAAAGCTGCATACATATGAATGAGTTACGTTTTACTATTTTGGAAGTAATATGCAAAAATACATATCACTTAAAAATTAAATATGTCATAAAGTGGCCCTCGTTAAAAAAAACTTGTTTAAATTGTTGGTTCTACTTAAGAATTTTTATTGCCCATTTACTTCTATTTTAAGTATCGAGGAAATCAATGAAATGTAAATGAGTTTCAATATGATTGAAACACTTACCTGGTTGTGGTAAGCAAAACTGGGTACAGGACTTTGCCTTTTTTAATGGGGTACCTAATAAAATAAATCTTTGCTTTGAAAAATCGACATTCCTAAAAGATATAACAAAGTTTGTGAAAATGCAGAAAAACCCTCTTTCAGGGGCAAATTTTTTACCCCAGTTTTTTTTGCTTTAATTACTTTAGTAGCACATCTACATATACGAACCAAGTTTTTACTTTCTAACATAAGCCGTTTCTGAGACACAAAAAATTACCTTCACCTCATATCTTACTACCGCTATCAAAAACTTTATTTTTCTAGGATTGTTCTGTAGTAGCTCTACATGGTCGTTTTATTTTACCTTTGAATCTTTTGCGGTTTTCGAGAAATAAATATAGTTTGTTTTTCCTGTCAACCTCCTCTTACCATCAACCCCTATACCGCACCCGTACCACCAACAATTTTTTTCTAAGCTAGAGATGTACTGGGTATTAGGGATGTTCCAAATAACCGTATTCGTATTCGTTTAAAAGAATATTCGCCAAATTTTATGTATTCGTATTCGAAACCGTATTCCAAATAACCAAATACTCGAATACTAAACAAGGTAAAAAAAATAAATAAAAAACTGGTTCTTGATGATAAAGAAATTAAATGCATTCTTTGCTTATTATTGTTTCTTATCTAAAATTAATAATATGTATAAACATTTTCTTTTTATACTCTAGATGAAATCATATAGAGTATTATAAGTTTAATCCAGCCCAAAAGTTTGTAACGCATAGAACCAAGCTTCGGACGAAAAAAAGTTATATATCATTTTTTGTTTATTTGTGGCCAAAAACCTCAAATCCGCCTGACGTCCGTCCGTCCGTCCGTCCGTCCGTCCGTCCGTCTGTCCGTTAGCACGATAACTCAAGAACGCCTTCACCTAGGATCTTGAAATTTTGAATCTGGATGTTTGGTTGAATTTGTAAGGCTAAGTTCGTTAACGGGCAAAATCGTCCTACTCCTTCGTGTAGCTGCCATACAAAATGTCCTTAAAACACGTGTTCAAGAATATTGGTCGATAACTTCGGAACGCCTAAAGCTACGACTTTGAAATTTTGTATGTGTTACTTTTTCAATAGTTGGAGCCAAATGTATGATTATAAAGAAAATCCTGTTAGTCCTTCGTGTAGCTGCCATACAAATATCCTGCCAAAATGTTTTCACTTAATTTACGAAACTCACTATAACTCAAGTAATATTTTAGCTACAAAATCGAAATCTTGTACAAATTAGTTTTGAGTAAAAACAAAGTTCGACTTTACTAGTCAGCGAAATCCTTTTACTCCTTCTGGTAGCTGCCATACAAAATATCCTTAAAATACGTTTTCAAGAATATTGGCCGATAACTTCAGAAGGGTTTAAGGTACGTCTTTGAAACTTTGTACGTAGTATTTTTCCAATAGTTGGAGCTAAATGTATGATTATGAAGAAAATCCTATTAGTCCTTCGTTTAGCTGCCATACAAATATCCTGTCCAAACGTTATCTTTTAATTTACGGAACTTACTATAACTCAAGTAATCTTTTAGCTATGAATTGGAAATTTTGTACAAATTAGTTTTGATAAAAAACAAAGTTCGAGTTTACTTATCAGCGAAATCCCTTTACTCCTTCTGGTAGCTGCCGTACAAAATGTCCTTAAGACACGTGTTCAACAATATTTTTCGATAACTTTTGAACGCTTCAAGATACGAATTTGAAATTTTGTACACGTTCATTTTTGAATGGATCCAAGGAAAAGGATAAATATGTAAGAAATCGGGTGAGTCCTTCCTGCACCTCCCATGTGAAAGTCCTTCAAAAAGGACTTTTTTTTCGATGACTTAACCAGTTCAAAATAAGAAATTAAACACTGAATATTGTCTTTTAGGTTTGAGTAGCAATCTAATGGCAGTCCTTAATAAAGGACATACAACATGCACACACGTAATTCTACTTTATCCCCAACTACAATATAAATCGGAGTTCAGTATTCATCTAGAGTATTATACGATTGGCTTGCAGCCGATCGTGACTGCAGTATGTTTTTTTCTTAAAATTACAATATTTTCTTTGGTGAATTTAAAATTTTCTTTGATCAAATCAAATCACGAGATAATCATTTTAAAAAGAAATTATATACTCATAATCAAAATTTAATAAATATAAATTTTATTGCTTTTTCGCCCTGCAGTCTTGTTCGTGAGGGGTCGTAGATAAGTCCGGCATTACTAAAAAATTGTTCGCTTGCAACTGAAGTAGGTGGAGCTGATAGATATTTTCTATCTATGTCTGCCAAATCTTGATATTCTTGTAAATTTTTTGGACATTTTAGACACACTACGCAAACAACGATTGCAAATCTCAACGAGAAATTATCTAAAATTACAATCACAAAAAACAAAACGTTTCTACTGCGTGTAGGATGGCGAAATGAAACAAATGCACGTGTTTAATGGGTACAAATCGCTCTACTGATACAAATTTTATCAAGTTATCATGCGTAACCGTGTAACTCCCGACTGCCGAGAGTCAAGTGTATACTATTCGTATTCGTATTTACGAATACAATGAATGAATATTCGTATTCGTATTTGTATTCGCAAATACAGATTTTAGGTATTCGGAACATCCCTACTGGGTATAACTCCTGTAAAATTTTCAAGATCATATCTGGTTCCTGAGATAGAAAATTTTTTTTGAAATTCCGTGCTCCACCCACCCTCAAAAATTTTAAATTCAGTAGACTCCAATTGTAATCCTATATACACAAACTAAATTTTATTTTCATGGTACAATTTTTATACTCTAGATGAAATCATATAGAGTATTATAAGTTTAATCCAGCCGAAAAGTTTGTAACGCATAGAACCAAGCCTCGGACGAAAAAAAGTTATATATTACTTTTTGTTTATTTGTGCCCAAAAACCTCAAATCCGCCTGACGTCCGTCCGTCCGTCCGTCCGTCCGTCCGTCCGTCTGTCCGTGAACACGATAACTCAAGAACGCCTTCACCTAGGATCTTGAAATTTTGAATCTGGATGTTTGGTTGAATTTGTAAGGCTAAGTTCGTTAACGGGCAAAATCGTCCTACTCCTTCGTGTAGCTGCCATACAAAATGTCCTTAAAACACGTGTTCAAGAATATTGGTCGATAACTTCAGAAGGGTTTAAGCTACGACATTGAAATTTTGTTCGTGTTATTTTTCCAATAGTTCGAGCTAAATGTATGACTATGAAGAAAATCCTGTTAGTCCTTCGTGTAGCTGCCATACAAATATCCTGTCAAAATGAATTCACTTAATTTACGAAACTCACTATAACTCAAGTAATCTTTTAGCTACGAATTCGGAATTTTGTACAAATTAGTTTTGAGTAAAAAGAAAGTTCCAGTTTACTAGTCAGCGAAATCCTTTTACTCCTTCTGGTAGCTGCCATACAAAATATCCTTAAAACACGTGTTCAAGAATATTGGTAGATAACTTCAGAAGGGTTTAAGCTACGGCATTGAAATTTGGTATGTGTTATTTTTCCAATAGTTGGAGCTAAATATATGATTATGAAGAAAATCCTATTAGTCCTTCGTGTAGCTGCCATACAAATATCCTGTCAAAATGTATTCACTTAATTTACGAAACTCACTATAACTCAAGTAATCTTTTAGCTACGAAATCGAAATTTTGTACAAATTAGTTTTGAGTAAAAACAAAGTTCGATTTTACTAGTCAGCGAAATCCTGTTACTCCTTCTGGTAGCTGCCATACAAAATGTCCTTAAAATACGTGTTCAAGAATACTGGCCGATAACTTCAGAAGGGTTTAAGCTACGTCTTTGGAATTTTGTACGTAGTATTTTTCCAATAGTTGAAGCTAAATGTATGATTATGAAGAAAATCCTATTAGTCCTTCGTGTAGCTGCCATACAAATATCCTGTCAAAACGTCTTCTTTTATTTTACGGAACTTACTATAACTCAAGTAATCTTTTAGCTATAAATTGGAAATTTTGTACAAATTAGTTTTGAGTAAAAACGAAGTTCGAGTTTACTAATCAGCGAAATCCTTTTACTCCTTCTGGTAGCTGCCATACAAAATGTCCTTAAGACACGTGTTTAACAATATTTTTCGATAACTTTTGAACGCTTCAAGCTACGAATTTGAAATTTTGTACACGTTCATTTTTAAATTGTTCCAAGGAAAAGGATAAATATGTAAGAAATCAAGTGAGTCCTTCCTGCACCTCCCAAGTGAAAGTCCTTCAAAAAGGACATTTTTTTTCGATGACTTACCCTATTCTTTTTGTTTTGAGTAGCAATCTAATGGCAGTCCTTAATAAAGGACATACAACATGCACACACGTAATTCTACTTTATCCCCAACTACAATATAAATCGGAGTTCAGTATTCATCTAGAGTATTATACGATTGGCTTGCAGCCGATCGTGACTGCAGTATGTTTTATAACCTTCTTCTACCCCCACACCCACTTCTGCCTGGTATTTCTTACTCCTTTTATAGACTCCTAGTATTCCTTAAGATAACTACTCTGTTTGAAACTTCTGACATCAACTGCTCAGGATACATGGGTTTTAGAGTGTTTCGATCACAGGCTTTCGAGCATTTTGGACGCAATGGTTTTCCCCCACTCCTATAGCCCTTCACTCATATCGACCATGTTTTTGTCCACAATCATAGTTCTTTATAAATTCATAAGCTGCAATATTTTTTTTTAAGAACATGTTAAAGTAAAAAAATCTGCCAACAGTCTAGGCGTAACTTTATTATTTTTTCGGTAGAAGTTCGGAACGAGTTTAATTCTGAGATGCGGTGTAGGTTACTATGGGACTGAAAACCTAAAAAAAAGTTCGGGAAGCGGTTAAAATGGGGTCGCACTAGAATACTTACGCCGCTGCCTCATATAACATATGAATTACATAATTGCGTCATACACCGGGACGAGATCTAATCCTAGTATAATATCAGTTGTTACCGTATTAGAAGGTTTTTCGTGATTTGGTTTTGGGCCATTACATGAAATCGGAAATGCGTTTGAAGACGATTATATAAAAAGTCTGTGGAAGTGCAAACCAATCTAATATCTCATCAATCCTGAGATATATGTCGAAACCCATACGTCCTATAGAAGTTGAATAACAAACATCTTGAAATCAACGTTTTGACGATTATGTAAGAAGCCTTAGGAAGTAAAAATGAATTCGATATCTCATTAGAACTAAGAAATATGTAAGAATTTGTGAAAATATATGCAACGCCCTTGCACCCACTTTGGGGTTGAATATCCAAAAATCCTGAAATGAGTTTTTAGATATATATAAAGAAAGCCAGAGGAAGTAAAAACCAATCCGATGTCTTATCACTCCTAAGAGATATGAAGGAATTCGTGAAAACGTGTTCAACCCATTTTTACACTCTTAGGGGTTGAAAAGGGAAAAACCTTGAAAACAAGTTTTAGGTGATTATTAAATAAGCCCGTGGAAGTGAAAAGTTATTCGATATCTAATCAGACCTGAGGGATACGGCTGAATTGGTGAAAATATATACATCCCCTTTATATCACCTTTGGGGTCCAATTTTAAAAAATCCTGAAAACACTTTCTAGGTATTTATATGAAGAACCCGTAGAAAAAAAATGAATTCAATAATTGGAAAGACCTAATAGATATGACGAAAATCGTGAAAATATATGCCTTCCATTTTCACTGATCATTTTTTTTGCCCCACTTCCGAACGCCAATAGATATTTGAATTTTTTTTTAATCAAAATTACTTTTCTAGTTGATTTACATATACGTACCGAATTTCAAATTTCTAGCATGCGTTTTAGACGAAAAATTTTGGTTTCTAGATCTCAGTAACCACTTAGGCTAGGTAGCTGAAACTTGAAATTTATATAGAGCATCGATAGTGGACCCATTTGCAAAAAAAAAATTATGATATAGGTAAAGGGGTGTGGGAGTGGGGGGAATAATAATGCGTCCGAAACGTTCAAAAGCCGAGATTGAGACATTCTAAAATCCATATCTCCAAAACGGTTAATGTCACAAAATTCAAACTTAATGAACATCAGTACGTATACTAGGAGAATAGATCGGAAACAAATTTTTGAGAGGGGGCAGTGGCGTACGGAGGTGGGGGGTGAAAAACTTTAGAAAAAGGTGGCCACTTGAAAGGGTTTGCTCAGTCTACCAACAAAAAAAAATTCAACTTAATAGCTCAAAGAGTTTGAGAGCTATAAGCTTTCAAACGTTTTGCGTACGGCGGACGGCGTACGGCGCACAGACGGACTGAACATTTTTTTTGCTTTTTTGTAGTCTATTAGTCATGAAACGTGGAAGAAAAAAAATGTTCAGGGGAGCAAATTTTTTCTTTTTAAAAATCGATAACAATACTTTATTATTAAAATAATAAAGTAATAATTGGAGGTGAGGCTTTTCCAGATCTCAGCTTTGTAGTGCAGGGTGTGATCTGAGTTCTCAATATGGTTCGTTATCGTGTTAAAGGGTGTGGAAGTACCCCATTCTTTAATAAGAATGTGTCATCTTTTACTTTTCCGAAAGAATTATCATGGTGAGTATATTTATCGAAGCTAAAAAATATGATTTATACTTTTAATTCTAGGCGTTCGAAATGGAAGTCATTCGCAGGCATAGATGGCAATAAACCCAATTTTATATCTATAATTTTCTATAGAGCATATTATTTTAGTTTCTTTAAATAAAATTATATTGAATACTTTATTTTCATTTATTTGTAGCTTATAATCTGAATTCTGTTCGGTTAAATTAATACCACATAGCTTCTCAATCTATTACCCGATACAAAATTTAGCGCGGATTCGAACCAAATCCAAATTTAGTAATCGACTGAGACTGTGGAGTTGCTGAAACTCGATACGGTTTTTTCTATGGTTTTTTCTATAGTTTATATGGGCACTTCCCCTCTATCTCATAGTCTTTGCAACAGATGTTCATTAAGTTTTAATTTCGTGACATTAACCGTTTAGGAGATATGGATTTTAGAATGTCTCGATCTCGGTTTTCGACCGTTTTGGACGCATTATTATTCCCCCCACTCCCTCATCCCTTCACCCATATAGCAATTTTTTTGCAAATGTGTTCGCTATCGAAGCTCTATATAAATTCCAAGTTTCAGCCTCCTAACATAAGCGATTGCTGAGATCTAGAAACCAAAATTCTCCGTCTAAAACGTTTCCCTCATCTCCCCCGTCACACCCTACCCTTGGAAATGTGGTAAAAATAAAAATTGTACAAGATTCTGAAAAGGCCACTAGGGAAGGCGGACTAAATATTGGATACGTTCGTAATACTGGATACCGGTCATGAGGGTATAGAGACTAATAAAATAGTAGATAAGAGACGGATCCGCTGTTCGCCCAAGTGGACATTTCTGTGGAATCTCAACCTGATCCAACAAGATGGAGGCATAAGGTTCAGGGAGAAAAAAAGAAGTGTCAATACTAGGCTACACTGTCCAGTCTCCGAGAGGCCAATACCGAATCACTTGGGATTTTGCGATACCAATTTTGTGGTCGCATATCTTCTTAACAGAGTACATAACCTAAAAAAATATTTTAAGAAGTAGTGTGACTATTATTTTAAAAATATTTGTGAAATCTATCGTGTTGTTTGGATCATCTATTTTTTCAGGTTCTGTGGTCAATAGCGCCACTTTGTCGACAAAAGACAAAATAACAGGCACACACAAACAGTTAATTTGACACAGGTTCAAATTATATTCAGCTGTTTCGTTAAATTATCAAAAATGGAAAATTTAACAGTTACATCAAGTATGCGAATTTGAAATCCCATGTTCGCAATAGTAACTGATAGTCTGTGCAGGTTCTGCCAAACGAAGGTAAAAACCTGAACACATTCTGTGGTATTGTGAGGCAAATATACTAAAGGTACAAGCCGCGTCCCGTGGCTAAGTTCTCGTGTGTACGGTCCTCCAAAACTGTATTAAAGAACATTCTACTACGATCTGCATTATTGTACTGCTTTCCCCATACATCATTATGTTTTTTTGTTTGCGAGCACAACGAAATAATATCCCGACACGCATTGTAGTACGAGCGGTGTTTCTATTACTTCCATTACTCCCTTTGCTTCAGTACCCGAATTATTCCCGTTGCTCCTTTGAATGGGGGACAAACAAACAATCAAAACATTCATTGAAAAAAAATTATTCATTTTCTGTGGTCCTGATCATAAAATTACACACGAATCGTAATGCAACAGTCAGCTGCCAAAAATTTGTTTATCTTGGAGGATTGTTTTAATTTCAACCAGGTGGACATTTCCAACTTTACTATTTGTCAATGGCATAAATAATACACCGAAAACGCATGAACTGCCTCGAAACTACAATATATAAAAACAGTAAATTATTGAAACGACTCGCGTACCACCAATAATTGTAAAATGATTTTACTAATTCAGAAACCTTCGCGGGCGTGCGCACAACAAATCACCAAAATTTCATCACAATCAGATGAGTGGTACAGAAACTCATGCGGGACAAACAAACAAACCTCAATTTTTTTAGATAAATCGCAAAATTAATATGTAATTTCCACTGAGTAAACTTGTTATCCTGCTGTACGGCTACTAGGTCGAAAATGGGTAAACCGATCAAATTGGATGTCCTAATTACCGACCAGTGATATTAGTAGATTTAATTTAAGGCAAAACTAATATAGAAACATAAATTTCGCATCAAAGAACATACTGCAGGTATTAATATTTAAATAGAAACCAATTTATTACTTAAACCGTCAAATAAAGCCAAAACTCTTAAACGAAAAAGGTATGGATTCTGTAATATATATCAGTTCAAGAAGGTGATAGGTCCGTTTCATGTGAACTTTCGAGATCTAAAATATATATATTGAGTAGGTCGGAATTGGGATCAAAGACAGTAAAGACAATAGTATAATCATAAAATATCGATTTTTACTATTTGTAGTATATAAACATAATATTTTAATTTTTTGAAATATTCCCTTGATATTCCCTAATACCGACCACTGGTCGGAATAAGGACATTACATGAAATCAGAGAAGCCTATTTCCGACCACTTCATTTTATTTGTTTGTTTCACAAATTCTATGAATTTAAATTATTTTTTTATATTTCAATACAAATTAAATGTTTATAAAGCCAATAAGACCTAAATTATTCACTCTGATGAAAGTTAGTCTTTTAAATTTAAGAAAAATAATGAACCAAACATTTCGATTTTAGGCTTAAAATTCATGTTTTTTGGTCCACCGCCGATTAATTTATACCGCAATGTAAAGATGGGACATGCAGATCCCTTTGTGCACAGCAAATGGATAGAGAACACATGTGGAAATATATTGTTCCTAGAATTTACCTTATTACTCGCGATAATAAAAATATATTAATAAAAAACCAAAATGGTCGGAATTAGGCAGGTGGTCGGCAATAGGCCACTTTACGTTATATAAAATTTCTATGTCGTAGGTTAAAGCGTTTTGAAGTTATCGTTCAATATTGGATAAGACGTGTTTAACGGACTTTTGTATTTATAGTTACGGAGTTGACAGATGTTACTATTTATGAAGTCAGTTTTGCTTTTGACATAAAACTAATTCCTGTAAAATTTTTAATTCCTGTTTTAACGCGTTCTTGAGTTATAGTGCACACATTTTTGAAGGACTTTTGTAGGCTCCTACGCGACGGACTCATTTGATTTGCACTTTATTCGGCAATTCAACTTCAAATATTAGAAAGTTTATGTCTGCAAAATTTCAGGCTCTAAACTTAAAGCATTTAGCCAATAATCATGAATTTGTGTTTTAAGGACTCTTGCATGGCATGTACTCGAAGGAGAGGAAGGGTAGCTCATTAACGAACTTATCCTTACCTTTTACATTTTACAGGTGATGACTGAATTTCAACTTCCTAGATCAACGCTTCCTTTAGTTATCGTGCAAACAGACGGACGGACGAACAGACGGACGGACAGCAAACAGATTTGGGGTTTTTGGCCACAACTGATCATAAAATAACATAACACTTTTTTTCGTCCGAGTTTCAGTTCTATGCATTAAAAACTTTTTGGTCAGGATTAAATTTATAATACTCTATGATGTTCAGGTTTATTTCTAATTAAACGACCTTTTTGAAAAGTAATTTTCATAATTTGGGTTGGGTGTAATTGCTAAATCAACTAAATCGTACAATTCGTTGCTGCCTATCGGAACGTTTTCGCTAGAATTATAAGCTGCTCTTGAGATATTAAAACACACGTGAAGTCATAGAATAGTACTTAGTTCCCGCGAAGCGAAGCTTCACAATGCAGAAAAATTTCTGCCTGTACTTAGGGAAATTGAAATTATTTTCCGTATCTCTCTAAAAAATACAGACCAAACCCAAAGATGAAACTAAACCGAGAACAATCAAACTTTGTTAATCTCTTTAGTCACCCATGAAAAAAACCTTAATTACTTCATGGCCTTTCATTTGAGCCTTAAATCTTGGGTAAAATTAAAATCGCAAAATTACAAAGCAAAAATTAACAAATTACGTCTATAATCCAAATTTATTAAGGATTCCTCCATGTTGTTAGGTTCTTTTTTGCAACCACTTTGTTGTATAATTGAATGAAGCAGCCAATTTACGCGACCCGGAACTTTGCTTTGTATTTGGTTAGTATCGATTTTTTTCTTCAATATTAATTTAATTAAAAATTCTGAAGTTTTCGGTTACAAAGTTTTTAATTAATTATACGTACTTATTATTGAAATTTGATTCAACAAAAGATTAAAATTTAGAATAAAATTAAGCCTCTAATTTTGTAACATCTTTTTTAAATGGTATAATGCAGAAAAAAAGGAGTCATAACTCATAATATTCCTGAAGCTAATTAGGAAAACAATAATCAGTAGCGCACTCAGGCTTGAGTTAAGGGGGCGGATTGAACAGAACTTCTGCAGTAGACATCCGCCAGGTGGGAGATCGGTGCTATTTGCATAGGAAATGAGTTTACACCATTTTGAAGTCTTCGAAAATCGGGATTAGCTGCTCACTGCACCCCGAACCGCAGTATCTTTTCAAACCAATTATTTACTTCATATTTATTAGTTTTGACTGTGATATTTAAAATAGTTGGTTGCCTCATTAATCGCACTTTATGCCGTGGAATGGTTATTCAGATACTCGAGTTTGCAAGTAATGCAAGGGAAAGCAGAATGTGACGAAAGTTGTTTAACTCGCTCACGTCCAAAGTAATAATAAGAGCGACTACATGTCACACGTGTGCAAGCAATTATCAGGAGTCCTTGCATAGCATCATTAATGCAATACTGTAACAGTACTCCAGCATAACACTGACAATTTTTTTATTGTTCGGAAAATAAGAAATGTTGCACTCAAAATATAGTCGAAACCATTACTCTTTATTGGAGGGAGTTCTAAAGCTATTGTGTCAGCATTTGTACCACATAGTAATTGATGCTTTATTTTATTTATTTATTTCATGATTTCTTTACTCCCGCCAAATAAGTCGAAACTTGTGGCTTGGAGGGAGGAGTGACAGCTTTTGTTGTGTTTTACATTAATGTAATTAGCGGTCTTTTAAAATAAAAGTTAGAGGGTAAATGAAATATCGTAGAAAATTCAAATATGAAAATGAAAAAAAGGATTTTAGTTTTAATAGATGAAAAGTTTGAAATTTAAATTGAAAAAAAATGAAAAAAATCTGCCAATGGTCTAGGCAAAACTTTATTATTTTACGGGTCAAAGTTTGGGAGCGGTCAAAATCGGAGTATATCATCAGTTGTTTCGAAATTATGACGTTTCTTGGTTAATTTTGTTCTTAAAATAAAATTATTTAAAATGGAGATTATAATTTAAAATAGACATTGAAAAAGGCCGTGTAGATAATTCAAATTTCGGTATATTATGTACACTAAAAGCCCATAGAAGTAAAAACGGATTTGTTGCCTTATCAGACTTACGAGATATGACGAATTGTTAAAACGTATACAAACCTATTTCTTCCACTTGGGGTTTGAATTTCGAATGAATTCTGAAACAGGTTTTTAAAAGATTTCATAAGAAGCAACTTGATATCTCCTGAGACACGAGGGATTTTGAAAAATTTGTGAAAACGTAAGCAAACCCTTTACACCCTCTTGGTTCTTGAAATTTCAAAAATAGTGAAATCAGTTTTTAGGTCATTACAATAAATGCCGTAATAACCAATTTTATATCTCATCACAACTAAGAGATGGCAAAATTTGTGAAAACATATGTAAACCCTTGGGGGCTGAATATTCAAGAATTGAGAAATGGGTTTGTAGGCGATTATATAAAAAGTCTGTGGAAGTGCTAAGCGATCTAATATCTCATCAAACCTAAGAAATATGTCGAAGCTTTGAAAAGCATACAATCACCTTACACCCCTTAGGATTAAATATATAAAAACACTGAAATTGACCTTTTGGCGCTTATATAGGACACCTTAGGAAGTAAAAATTAATTCGATATATCATTAGATCTAAGCAATATGTAGGAATCTCTGAAAACATATGCAACCTCCTTGCACCGCCTTGGGGGTTAAATATCCAAGAATCCTGAAATTAGTTAATAGATAAATATGAAGACAGAACGAGAAAGTAAGAACCAATTCAATTTCTTATCTAAAGGAAATGACGGAATTCGTGAAAACGTGCTCAACCCTTTTATACCATATTAGAGGCTGAAAAGGGAAATAACTTAAAAATTTTTTGTTATTTGATTTCCTTTGGGTTTTCTCCTTGCTCGCCTCCGCGCGTCTGCTCTACTCGCCTTGACTTGCTCCTGATCGCCGCCTCTGCTCAACGTGATTCGATTGTAATCCTGCGGGTACGATTCCACTCGCCTTGCCTAGACTCTCTCTGCTCTGCTCTCTCCCTGTCTTCGTCTCTCTGTGTGGCCTTTGCTCTCCCTGTCTTCGTCCTTCCCTGTCTTCGTCTCCGCGTGTGGCCCTTGCTTTGTCTTCCCTGTCTTCGTTCTACCCTGTCTTCGTCCTTCCCTGTCTTCGTCTCTCTGTGTTGCTTCTGCTTTGTTCGTTTCGACTGCGCTGTGTCTGCTTGTCGTGGTTCTGGCGAAGTTCGTCGTAGCTGGTTGTAGCCCGACTCCTGGAACGACTCTGCTTGCCTTAACTTGACCCTGTTTCTTATCGTCATCTCGTCTTCGCTAGCATGATTCGCTCGTCGTGGCTCGCTCTGTGCTTCTCGCTGCTTTGCTCTGTGCTTGTCGCTGTGCTCATCACTGCTTTGTGCTCTGCTTGTGGTGGCTCGCCGTGCTCATCGCTGCTTCGCTCTGCGCGTCGTGGTTTGGCTTCGATACTGTCGTCTTGGCTTCGCTGCGTTCGTCTTGGCTTTGTTGCTATCGTCTTGGCTTCGCTGCTCTCGTCTTGGCTTCGCTGCGTTCGTCTTGGCTTCGCTGCGGTAGTCTTGGCTTCGCTGTTGTCGTATTGGCCTTCGCTGCTTGCGTCGGGTGCGTCACTGCTGTCGTCTTGGCCTTTGCTGCTTGCGTCTGGCGTGTCGCTGCTGTCGCCTTGCTTCGTGGCTCTGTCTTGTGCGTCGCTGCTGTCGTCTTTCTTCGCTGCTTCGTCTTGTGCTTCGCTACGTTCGTTTTGGCTTCGCTACCTCCGTCTTGGCGTCGCTGCTGTCGTCTTGGCTTCGCTGCGTTCGTCTTGGATCCGCTGTTGTCGTCTTAGCCTTTGCTCCTTGTATCGGGTGCGTCGCTGCTGTCGTTTTGTTTCGCTGCTTCGTCTCGTGCTTCGGCTTGGACTAGACCTAATTGACCCCAGACTTTCAAAGAGGAAGTGCAACTTCGCTAGCCTTATCCTGTCTGAGGATCGCTTAGGACGACTGTCCGGTCAGTTTTCAATGTTGCTAGAAGAGGAAGTGCAACTTCGCTTGCCTTCTATGCAGACTTGATCACTGCCACCGAGCTCCTCTTCTGGTTGTTTCGTTCACTATATATTTAGTGACAAACATTCACTACCCACGAATTATTTTATGGAAGTATTTTTGTATGGAAGAATTTTTGCCTTCTTAAAATTCGCGGTCGGGGCATGCCTCCCTCGGTATATAGTCTCGCTGGGATTTCGTATACTTGTCGGCGGGTTTTTCTGTCGCATTACTTCGCCTGGGGCGCTGTAATGATCTCGCTGATCCTTTCCAGGTGTATTCCTAATTTTTCTTTTTCAGCCTTTGTTGTGTTTGTTTTCCAGATTCTGTGTTTCATGTTTTCTTTGTGTTTGGTATCACAGTTGTTTGTAATTCAATGTTCTTAGTTCTAAGTTTTAATTTGTGTTGGGTTTGTAATTCAATTCACTGTTACATGTGTTAATTCCATGTTTGTGTGTGGAAATTTCACATGGAAATTTCCGTCCTCACAGACTGGACAAACAGAATTAATATAAACGAATAACGAATGAAAAACTTTATTATTAAAATAATAAAGTAAAATCAGCTTATAAAAAATAAATTTAAATTATGGGGTGAGTCTTTTTTTTATACATTTTTTAATTTTTTTTGCATTATTTTTGTTTTTTTTTGGTTTTCCTTTTTTTCAGAATTTTCTTTTCTAGAGATTTTCCAGTTTATTTCGGCCATATATTTTTGTTTATCAAGATGTTTAGAGGCTAGAAAAGCAATTTAAAATGAACCCAAGCGTTTAAGCTCCCCGAACCTGAACCTCAATAAGGGGCCATGAAGCAAATGTTGAATTTTCGGACAGTCATGGCTGAGGTAGGGTAGGCAGACAGGGCGCTATACCATCTGAGCGCCCTGACAAATCGCGAAGTAGAACATGATAACCAGATTTGAGAAAGGAGCATGTTATGGCATTTTACATTGTTTAACAGAGTCTTTAGTGAAGCTGACAAATTGTGTATTGTAAGTGCGCGCTTTCAATTGAAAAAACGGAAAAAGTTCAAGTTAATTATAAAAAGAGGTAAGTTTATTAAAATAATAGTATAAGTATAATTAAAGATTTGTTGCGGCGGATCAAATCAGCGTGTTTTTAAATTTATAATAGTGCCGGTTTTTATGTGTAGACAAATAATCAGGTTTTTCCGTGAACCATGCAATGTGTAAAGCCTATGCAAAAAACAATATATCATATTTTCATTGTTGATCGTCATAATTTGGCAACGCTTTCTATCGAAGAATTCCTTGGTATCCAAAAAATGCCATGACCAAAAATTGTCAAATATTTGTCACAAAAAAATCAGATTGGTCGACAATAACTTAACGACATTTTTTTGATACTTTTAAAACAATTTTTTCGACAATCCACAATTTTTTGTCACAATATTGTCAACAATTTTTGGCATTTGGATACAGGAATTTATTGCTTTTTTGGAAGGAAATGTATGTCGTTTGATAACTAAATGATATATTTGTCTGTATATTCGGCTCAGGTATTGTCTTGTAAGAGGAAGAAATTCAAGTTATCGCTTTACTTTTGATAACAATTTTGCTCATCCCCGAGAAATGGAAAAAAAGGTTTGATGAACAATTAGTCTCACTTCTCACCGTGTTTTTGGCTTCAAAGCGCTTTAAACAAAACCGGTGGCTTGTCGTCTCCAGTAGCTCTATGCTCGGCATACTCAATCAATAGTTCTGCGTTTCACATCTTACTGGCACATGGCGTTAACTCGTGCTGTTTAACAAGTCAAGCATAAGTAAGGCAAATGTGCATACACTCTCCTCGTTAAATATTAACGATAAACGTCGCCCCATTTTGCCTCACTCAAACCTTACTTTCGCGTCTTACACCTTAAGTATAGTTCTGTGTTCGGCGAAACGAAAACGAACGAAAAAGGTACATTCGAAGTAGAGTGAAATAAACTATACAGTTTACTACTAGATGTCAGTGAAATAAAAGCGCACGAAATTTGAAAAAAATTGAAATATTGGGAAGAAATTACAATTCTGACACACCACACAACAAAATATAACTCACACAAAATTTCCCGAGCATAAACGAACTGAATTGATAGCGAACGGTTGAAAATTTTAGATTGTCAAATATTTCGCTTCTCATACAAGGGTACAAAACTTTAACTAACCCAAGCGTTATCTATTAGTGACTACTGCAAATGTCCATTCCGCCCATGAACACAGTAATGAAAAACGAACGAAATATTTCGTCGCGAAAAATTAGCGAAATATAAATTTTTTTTATACATATGGAATTTGACAGTTCATTTCGTTTCGCTCGGAACACAGTACTAGGCTTTATTGGCAAATATTACTTACACGTGTAGCACCCTTTTGTTCAACTCAGTCATACACTAATGTGTACAACTCATATGCGTCAAGGCGTTTTATTTACAGCGACATTAATTGCGCCAACCACGAGTCAGTCGCCATCATGCACAATTTTTGTGCACAAGTGAACACATCGTGGACATTTTATGTGCACAAAACTGTAAATGGTTGTTCGGGATAGTGTATCCTTTTTGTTACCAGATAGATTTTCATCGAAATATCCTCCGTTAACTTAACCGCAAAATCATTTACGTCGTTGCATGTCTCGTATTTAGTTTCCCAGTTTATGTCTTCTTCAAATAACTTTATTAATTGTTCGGTATTTGTGATTATCCTGAAATGTTTCCTCTGGTTAATGTTCGCTAGATTTTGATTTGATTCTGAACTTATATTGACTAATTGTCCATAGTGATCTGTTATGTGTGTTTCGTGGATAATTGAATTTAAAATATGTTTTGTACTGTTTGATCTTTTTATACTCTAGATGAAATCATATAGAGTATTATAAGTTTAATCCAGCCCAAAAGTTTGTAACGCATAGAACCAAGCCTCAGACGAAAAAATGTTATATATTATTTTTTGTTTATTTGTGGCCAAAAACCTCAAATCCGCTTGACGTCCGTCCGTCTGTCCGTGAACACGATAACTCAAGAACGCCTTCACCTAGGATCTTGAAATTTTGAATCTGGATGTGTGGTTGAATTTGTAAGGCTAATTTCGTTAACGGGCAAAATCGTCCTACTCCTTCGGGTAGCTGCCATACAAAATGTCCTTAAAACACGTGTTCAAGAATGACCGATCGTGACTGCAGTATGTTTATAAAACAAGCCAATCGTATAATACTCTAGATGAATACTGAACTCCGATTTATATTGTAGTTGGGGATAAAGTAGAATTACGTGTGTACATGTTGTATGTCCTTTATTAAGGACTGCCATTAGATTGCTACTCAAAACTAAAAGACAATATTCAGTGTTTAATTTCATATCTTGAACTGGGTAAGTCATCGAAAAAAAATGTCCTTTTTGAAGGGATTTCACATGGGAGGTGCAGGAAGGACTTACTCGATTTCTTACATATTTATCCCTTTTCCTGGAACCATTTAAAAATGAACGTGTACAAAATTTGAAATTCGTAGCTTGAAGCGTTCAAAAGTTATCGATAAATATGGTTAAACACATGTCTTAAGGACATTTTGTATGGCAGCTACCATAAGGAGTAGAAGGATTTCGCTGATTAGTAAATACGAACTTCGTTTTTACTCAAAACTAATTTGTACAAAATTTCCAATTCATAGCTAAAAGATTACTTGAGTTATAGTAAGTTCCGTAAATTAAGTGAAGACGTTTTGACAGGATATTTGTATGGCAGCTACACGAAGGACTAATAGGATTTTCTTCATAATCATACATTTAGCTCCAACTATTGGAAAAATAACACATACAAAATTTCAAAGACGTAGTTTAAACTCTTCTGAAGTTATCGGCCAATATTCTTGAACACGTGTTTTAAGGACATTTTGTATGGCAGCTACCAGAAGGAGTAAAAAGATTTCGCTGATTAGTAAACCCGAACTTTGTTTTTACTCAAAACTTTTTTTCGTCCGAGGCTTGGTTCTATACGTTACAAACTTTTGGGCTGGATTAAACTTATAATACTCTATATGATTTCATCTAGAGTATAAACATACTGCAGTCACGATCGGCTGTAGGCCAATTGTATGATACTCTAGATGAAATACTGATTTATATTGTAGTTGGGAATAACGTAAAATAAGGAGTGCGCATGTACTTTATCCTGTGCTAAGGAGTTTTGATTGGTTGCAAAAGACAATATTTTTAGTGTTCAATTTCCTACGAGTATCTGGATCGATGTAAATCATCGAAAGTACAATTTTCCTTATTCAAGGATTTTTACATATATGCTCCAGGAAGTACTGACTTGATTTCGTCGAACATCAATGAATTTTTGTCTTAAGTTTAGTTGAAAATTTACACCTACGAAATAAATAATAACTATTTTGCCGTTACTGTCAGAGTCCGAATTATTTTCGAATCTTTGTTTATATAGGGTCTGTTGTGATCCATCGCATCCCCACTTTGTTATCAGCTGCATTGATAAGGAACTTGCTACTTCACTGAGGTATTCAATTAATGTTGCACTTGTATGATCCAACAAACCTAGCATATTAACTTCTGCATAAATAGCTGTTACTTGGTATGATTCTGGCCTAGAGTAACAATCTTTCTTGAGTTTTTGTAAAATTTTATAACAAGGACCTTTGCCTTTGGAGCACCAGTTCTAATTATTGGATATTGGTTTCTGCTCAAATCTGCTTCAATAAATATTGCAAGGGCATGTATAGGGTGCAGTGGCTTGTCTTTTTTTTCCAAGCTGCTGCGGTAGGCTTTCTTATACTTAGTTGCCCGAGTTGGACCCCACGTAATATCCTGTAAGACTTTTGAGGCATCCCTCTTTCCGGAAGATCGTAGATTCATCCGGGCAGCAAACGTCAATTCATCCGTGCTCATCTTTTCACGTAATGTTTTCGTTTTCCTTCGTTTTGTTTGATCGCTTGATTCCTTGAAGATTTTAGCTGGTCGTCCTGCCTGAGAAGTGCTATTGGGAAAGCTTCCTTTGAGCTAATTTTCGATTTTCTTCCTGAATATACTATCCATCCTGCTTGCAGCTACCCATTTACTTTTGAACTTCGCCTTTAAACTCTGCACATTCTTCTTAAATGCACCCAGCAAATTTTTCGCTAAGCTCGCACGTTGACATAGGTAATTTTACAAAAATTCCAACTTTTTGTTAAAGTCGCGGTATCCGCTTTCTTCCATCACTCCGTATAAACAATTCCTTGTCATTAGTGTAACTCCAGATGACCTTACAAGGAACGAGAAAAAAATTGTAACTGAACTAAAATTTAAAGTACGAATATTTCGAATTTCTGTTATCTACATAAACTGTTATAAAATCTGAATATGCAGATATTTGCAGAAAATTTTTGTGACTCCTTAAGAATGAATATTTGACCTTCATATTGTCACATAAATTTTGACGGGGTCTTGCGGAGGTATATAACTTAATCAATTTTGAAAATGTACCTTTTCCAAAAAATAGATCTCAAATTTTACCAAAATTTAAAACTATCTAGTTCAAAAACTATACATCCTTGAAAAACCATAAATTGGAAAAATCAAATACATACCTGCTACTTCAATATCCATTATTCAAAATTTCCTAATTTTCCCTTAAAATAACGAAAAAGTTATGTGAGCACAGTTAGTTTTAAAGAAAGTTTTTTCTGTAACAACTAATCTCTTACGAATGGCTACTTCGAGCTGAGCCCACGGCTTTTATAGTAAATTCAGTTAAAAAAAAACCTTTCTGAAACTCCCTAATTGGTTAAGACAATTAAGACATAAAATGCTGGTTAACAATTACATGTTTGAAAAACCGAATTTTGGCCAGCTAGATTGGGAAAATGCCCCACTGTGCGGCGTACAGATGGACTGATATTTTTTTAAATTATTTTGTACATAAAGGCTAAGTTTACCGAAAAAAAGGTTAGTATAGTTCGACGCAAATGTCTTGAGCGTATTTATTACTGCAAGAAAACAATAAAACAAGGGATTAAGAATTACAACGTACAATTGCTGCAAATCCCGGGTTCGGTAATATCTGTAAGTTCAAGTCCTTGTATACAACAGAAGGAAGTCATACATATCTTTCATACAATATGTATTGCATTAACAACGCATTGATATAAAAATCATAGTCATACCGGATCTATAGTGTAAATCAATCTTGACCTATATTTTCATCTATAGGTCAAATATTATTAATGTGTGCTATTAATTTAGCAATTTATGGTTGAATTACTCATAAATTACTTGTTTCCGGATGTGATGTTATTTGATTCAGAAGCACCAGCCACTTCACAATGTGAAAAACAGAAAATTTGACATAGTTTCACTTCGCAAGAAGAAGAACACCAGCAAACAACTTTGTGGACGGAAAAAGTATTATGACTAAACTTTCGAATCAATAAAGTTGTCCTACGCAATTTTCAAAAGGGAGTTCTACCGTTACAGCTCACAGGAGAACGATTTGTTCGTTTGGAATTGATGGGTCGATAGGCCACCGGTTCACGGGAAGAACACCATGAGCTCCATTGATTAGCTCCTGACCTAGAAGAGTGAATGATATGAATCCGTGGCTTTCGCCGACCCTTCAACCATACTACTTCTGAACGACCTTCGAGGTTATCAGGCAATTACTAATTCGACCCTTCTTCTCTGGTGTTCTAGTAGTTCCAGAAAACTTTCATCCGGAATCATTTCTAGCAGTTCTCCTCACAAGGGAAATTTACATTCTCCAGAATGAAGAGCTTTTTTGAGAGCCGCGCATGCTTCTAAAGTATTCCGGTGCAGCCAGTCTCCTTGTTAGAGTCATGTCTATGTTTTATTGGCGTTGAGATCGCTAAGAAGATTCACTGCAGGACATGCCTAGGTGTCAAAAATATGAGTAAATTGAATAATGAATGAGCTTTTGATTAGGGTGAGTATTACTCTTACATTATATTCTACTCGAAAAACTGAACAAACACCTTTTCTACAGAAAAGTTAGAATCACAAAATGATATGGATAGAGAGAATGAATAATAAAAACACATTTTTGATTTAAAAACGAATCAGCTGGCAGTTTTTTTTAGGAAAATTGAATTGCTTTAGAAGGCAATGTAGCTGAATATCTCGATGTTATTCTGGTTTAATTTTTTCCGTTGGTTTTAATCACAGTCGAGGAATAATTGTTATCAAGTGATGTCGTGCAGGAGTGGATGAAATGGGAAAAAAATCCGCCAACAGTCTGGGCGTAACTTAATTATTTTTTTGGGTAGAAGTCAGGAATGCTTTTAATGCTGAGAGTCTCCTGGTTATTCTTCAGGTTGTCAGTCTTTCCGGCCTTCTTTTTAGTGGTTGAATATCGTAAAACCCGATATAAATGTTTAGATCATTATGTATAAAGCTCATAGAAGTTTAATGCGAAATCAATTTCGTTAAGTCTGAAAGATTGGTCAGAATTCGTTAAAAGTTGAACAACACCTTACCTAAAACCTCCTAACTGGTTGAATATCAATAAATGCTTAAATCTTTTTTTTTCGATTATACATATATAAATCCTGAAGTGAAAGCGAATTCAATATCTCATTAGACCTAAGAAATATATCGAAATTCGTGAAAATGTACACAACCACTTTACACCCCCTTAGGAATTGGATATCAAAAATTTGGAAACAAGTTTCTAGGCTCTCATATACAGAGCTCGCAAAACAAAAATTGATTTGATAACTCGATAAGCCTAAAAGATATAAAAAAAATTTGTGAAGAATGACTATAAACTCCTTTCTACGGAAATTATTTTAACTCCACCTTTTTATGTCAATTAAAATTTGTTTTTTTTGCATTAGTTACTGCTGTTGTACATCTAAATATACGTACTAGGTCTAAACTTTCTAGCAGAAGCTGTTTCTAAGATACCAAAAACCACACCATTTCCCGTACGTTATTACCACTATCAAACATTTTATTTTTCTAGGATGCTTCTATAGTGGCTTTATATGGTTTTTCCATACTTTGGGATTTTCGTGAAATAAAAATTAAAACTTTTCCTTTTTCTTGAGACCTCCACTCGACAGTGAAACAAAGTTGCAGCAGGGCTGACTGTAGTGACTAGTAACCTTAGAGTAGGGGAAGGTGCTGTACCTTGGAATGGTTGTACCTTGGAACGTTGTTAATTTTATGTTTAAAAAGAGCATTCTGGTGTGTGAATCAAGAACTACATTTACAACAGCTGATATCAAGACAACTTGTCTTGTTATTCACTTTACTTTGTCGGTTATTTTGCGTTTTTGTTGATATTTTTGTTTTGAGGTTAGTGTGAGTAATTTTTTTAACTAAGTTTGTTTAATAATTAAACTATTGTGTTGTAGTGGTATACAATCGTTTTATGCAGGATTATTATTAATAAGGTGTGTATAATCTCTTTACTATAACATCTGATTGTAAGATAATTAGGAGGTTTAAAAAAATATCTTTTATTCCATTAATGGACCATGTTGTACCTTGGAACGTCACACATGTTGTACCTTGGAATGGCATAAAATAGCAATCCTGATACAAAACTAACGTGTTTTGACTGACAAAAGTGTTTTTTTTTGCAAAAAATGCCTCGCAGTAAGAATGGGATTTGTAAGGCTCCCATCGATGCTAAAAATATGTTTTAATTTTCCATTCCATAAATTCAATGTTAAATAAATTACTTATGTACTACATAGTTATCCATTTTAACATATTTTATATTATTTTACCATTTTATGATGAATTTTTTTAATTATGTTTAATAAATATCTCTTTTAGCATTTTCCAAGTTAGTATTTTCTTTATTTTTACCTAATTTTCAAGTAGTGTTCAGACTCGGCAACTCGTTTTATTTTGATACATGATAGCTTGATGTGATTTCTTTTGACAAGAAGATATTCAGTTGGGTTTCATTAGCAAATTTATGCTTTCTAAATTGCTTGAAACAAGTTAGTTTGTATAGCAGTAATGAAAAGGGAATTTATTAGCTAATGCAGTCTTTGCACAAGCACAAAATTGGGTTTCTGTAGCATTAAATAGTTTCTTCCGAAGTTTACTTCGATTTCCGCGAGGATCGCAGTAGATGTTTTCGGTTAAACATGTAGTAGCTACTTGTTTTCGTAAACGCGTCCGGGCAGTGTTTTCAGCGCATTTAACTCGATTTAAACGCGTCAATCTCGTAGTCTCAACATAGCATTAGGCGTATTTGGGATGTTGACGGAAAGGTTAAGCTACTTTTAAGTTCGTTTAAGGAATTTTATTACTTTAAGCATTTTAAAGCAGATGAAACCATGCTATGTAATACATAAGTCCTAAATTGACATCATCGATGCTTCAATCGAACTCTAATTTAATTTTTGATGTTCGACTTTTTGAGAATTGCTATCAAACGTTTTTCTATCTTTTCGTTTACATTTAATTTTGCTTAAAGTATCAATATGTATATAATAATTTGAATTTATAATATAACTTCGTCTTTTTCCTATTTTCATCCTTTCTATATCCTATAATCCGATTTACAGCTATGCAAAAATTCTTGTATAATATATACCATAGGAACATATGCATTCATACTTTGTGTTGTAAATATAAGTATCGCCTGTAATGTATATTCACAATATATAAATCAGTATATATGTTCATATTATGTATAGATAGATAAATTAACAATTTTCATATCATAATTTGGTTGCCCCGAACTTTTCGAAATTGCAATACCAGCAAGCCCTTGGTATCATAAACTAACCATGTTTAAACAAATTTTTTCGAGCTTCATTTTTAGATACCCGTATGCCATCTCTATTATACTCTAAGTAACTACTTAATTCAATCATTTCACTTATAAGAATGCTCTTCCGAACTATAGTTCGTTGCGAATTACACAAGTCTAGTACATACTTTCGCAATTCGACGTACTCGCAAAGACTAGGCTCAGTGAAAGTGCGGAATTGACCTTATGAACAAAAATCGATTTCCGCCTTATTTATTACCACCCACCTTTCCCGTTTTAAGGGTTGGAATTAATTAATGAAGCAGTAATGTTTTCTCTTTCAACAAAATTGCCTCGTACCTTCTTTTAAATCAAAACTCTAACATGAAAACTGTTTGATTTCATAACAATTTACTCAGAAATGTGAACAGTTCGGATGAATTTGTATTTCAAACACCGAAAATCATTGAAATAATTCTTCTTTTGAGTTGCCGATAGAACAGAAAAGGTTCTGTTTATCATTTCCGTCCGAATTTGGAAAAAACTCAATTATTGGTTCTATATAAATATTCAAAGATTTCCAAGACATAAGTATAATACGGTAGAATGGGCCTTTTGATCTAACTTTTATAATATCGGAAATATTTAATTAATTGGCTCGTAGGCTCGTAGCTGTATATTACTCCCATTAATTACGGATCAATTCAAACTTGTTTCAAATAAGATAGAAACAATAGAATTAGGACCAAATACTTTATTATTAAAAAAATAAAGTAAAAAATGAAGAAGCACATCTTACTTACTAGTTCGAAACTATGCTCGATTTGTAATTCGTTAATTGGTTAGGGATTTTTGTGTGGGAAAAAAATTCTGGGCGAAATTTAATTATTTATTAGGTAGAAGTTTGTGACGAGTATAAAGCTGATATGCGGGGCAGGTTATTTTGCGGTTGTAGCCAAAATATACCATATTTCAACTTCCTAGCTCAAGTCCATCCTGAGACGTATACACCTTCAATATTTTGCTCATCTCGTCCATATGTCGGTTCTCTTTTAAAAAGTATTTCATGAATATGAATCTTATGAACATTATGACCTTATCCATTTCGATATTTAAAAATTAGAAGCTTTTCTGCGAAGCCTTGTTCTATTTTACTCCGTCACAGTTACCGAAACTTTTATTCCCAAAGGGGTCAATCTAGTGTATCGACCAGAGTTGCCAGATAGTTGGCTGCAGAACCCGCCGAGTGAGTTTATGAAATATCCCAAAATCCGCACGAAGACTTGTAGCCCAAATACCGCGCTCTACTTTGACATTTATCACACCTACTTAAATGTGTTGAACATAGTTGCGAGTTCGGCGACAAACTGTGCTCCAGAATTCTTAAGAAACAATGTAATGTAAATATGTGAGTGAATATATAAATTCGCATTTATTACAATTTTAGAAGTCTTGTCTGAAAAAATATTAAGTGCAATAATAAAATTATTCATGAAAAATAATTTGTAATTTTCATAATTCAATGGGATCAAAATTGTCAGTGAATTATCCTACATGTAAGTTATCAGGCAAAAATAAAATATAGCTTTATGAACAATAATCTATATTATTAGGTGTACACATAAGTTCGTATCGTTTTTTTTTTTAAATTTGTGACTTTATTGTGGGAAATTGGTTACATAATTATGTTTTAAAATATTGTAAATCGCTAGCCACAACCTTTACCCATCTTTTTGGCAGCATATGAATTCCGCGTCGAAAAAACTCCACGTCCTTTGAGGCGATCCACGAGTCGACCCAATTTTTGGCATCTTCGTAAGAACGGAAGTGCTGCTCAGCCAGGAAATTTTTTATCGATCGGAGTAGGTGGTAATCGGAAGGGGTGATGTCTGGTGAATACAGCGAGTGGGGTAGGACGTCCGATTTCAGTGTTTCCAGGTAGGTTTTCACAACCCGAGCAACCTGTGGCCGAGCGTTGTCGTGTAGCAAAATCACTTTGTCGTGTCTCTGCTCATATTGCGGCCGTTTTTCTTTCAATGCACGGCTCAAACGCATTAGTTGAGTTCGATAAAGAGGTCCTGTGATGGTTTCACTCGGTTGCAGCAACTCATAATACACCACGCCGAGCTGATCCCACCAATTGCATAGCATGACTTTGGAACCATGGATATTCGGCTTTGCGGTCGATGTTGGCCAGAGTATCCCCACGATTTTTGGAGCTTCGGATTGTCGTAGTGTATCCACTTTTCATCACCAGTCACGATATGATGCAAAAATTCTTTCCTATTCTGCCATTGGAGCAGCTGTTCGCACGTGAAAACACGCCATACGTTTCTTGGCTTTAATTCGTAGGGCATTCAATTTCTTTGCTTTTGCATCATTCCCAAGGCTTTCAGACCATGTGCAATTTTTTGGTCGGCCGGAACGCTCCTTGTCTTCCACGCCGAAATCCCCCATTTTGAAACGATGAAACCATTCGCGACACGTTGATTCGCTAATAGAAGACTTGCCATAGGTTTCTCTAATCATCTGACAAGCCTCAGCCGCAGATTTCTTTGAATTAAAACAATAAAGCAAAACTTCCCGCAAATGGCGCTTATTTGGCACGAACTCCGACATGTTTAAGGACTCACAAGTACCTGACGCCGATAAAATTTTACAAATATAATGATGGGGAATTGTTGCAATATGTCTGATCTTGCCATATTACGAGCTTGATCCGCAGTATTTCATGCTAGCGCCATCTATACGAGAACGCCGGGAACTTATTTGTACACCTGGTAGTTAATGTTACAATATGCACATCAATATTTAATAATGTAAGCACCTCATAATCATCTTCGCCTAATCGATCAGATCCTGCGTCTAAAGAAGATCAAGCCACCTCCCGATTAGCGTCATACATTGTTGCATACATGCGGTTCAACTTAATGTTGCAAGCTAGAGGTTCGCCGGGATTTCAAGTAAAGTACAGATCGATTTCATTTACTACTAGATCGCTGTTATCGATGAAAATCCCTTTAAAAATACACTTTCGAGTAGAACTGATCGTCGTTTCGCAGCAGAAAAACATAGTCCCGAGCTCTGCAGCGCTTATATACTGCATGTGTTGAGTCGAGAGATTTCCAATGGTTCATTTGTAGAAAGTCAACAAATAATGAACCGATTCTAAACGATATTTTTTTTTCATTAGACAGAACCGAGAACCGAAAATTTAGTGGCTATAGAATTTGTGATATGGTGTAGTTTGCAAACGTTGTTTTTGAGCCGGTAACACTGGCAGATTTAACCCAAGAGACGATTAAAATTCAGTTTTCTAATTCTTATATTTCTATTTTTTCCTCGTAAGTCTGCTCTGTTGTAAACTAGCAAACTACCACAATTTGCGTTGGACGAATAGCCCAAAAAGGCTATAAGTAGCTTTTTGAAATTTGTACCCGCGAATTGAATATTTAAATAGCCCAAAGCGCGGTAAATAGCCCAATCTGGCAACCTTAGTATCGACAGTAAAAATCCGAAGTGCATACTGAGCAAAGCGTTCTTCAGATATGCTACATTCCGGTGGGGCAGAAACATATTAAAATTTCAAAGTTGTTCTGTACGCACTTCATGAGATATCAAATGACAAAGTCTTTAATCCCTCATAGGCCAATCTCCGTAAAAAAAATTCTTCATGTTTGTTTATTCATTTTCTCAAGTGTACACTAGTCATTACAGTACACTTATTGTGTTTTGTCCTTAGTGTAAGGTGTAAGCCAGTTTTAACCTGACAAAAACAACGCGTTAGCACAGAAAGATAACAGTTGAAATTGGCAATTTATTGCTTGGCAGTAACTTTATTATTTTTTTAATTTAAAGTCCGGTACGCGTTTATTGCTAAATATTTTTTAGGTTGCGAGTCGCATAGTAGCCTGCACTGCATATCAGCAATTAACGTGTTCCGGACTTCTACCCAAAAAAATAATGCAGTTGCACCCAGCCCAGCCTGTTGGGAAATTTTACTTTATTATTTTTTAATAATAAAGTAACGTAAAATGACCTATTTCCGACCACCTAAGACCCTGCAGATATTTTTTTTTAATATAAAGCAAACAATTATTTGTTTCTTCTTAAAAATTTTTTTTACGGATTCATAACGTACTACCGATACTAAAAAAATTCAATTTTGGTATGATATATTTATATATTGATATGGAAACATGGTTGGAAATAATTAATTTCAAAGCGATGAAATCTTCCTATTTGCGACCACATAAACAACTCTTTCCTTATACCGACCGCACATTAGCCTATTTCCGACCTAGGTGTTCTTTCATATAAAACAACATTGCTATTGCATATTATTAACGATTTTTTTTTGTTTAATTTGATGAAGAAAACAGGATAATAAAATAATTAATGCAGATTCCATTAATTTTTTTAGTTGAGTATATAAGATTATAATAACATAAGATGTAAATAAACTTTATATAGATAGGAATATATAATATATTTCAAATGATTCCAATTAATGATTCCTAAATGATTCCAATTAATGTAAAAAAATATGTTTTAAGTTTTATCTTTACTAGATAAGGGGAACACGTGGCTCAAGGCCTTTTAAAAAATAAAAATTGTGCAAGATTCTGAAAAAGTTACTAGGGAAGGCGGACCAAATATTGGATACGTTCGTAATACTAGATACCGGTCATGAGGGCATAGAGATTAATGAAATAATAAACAAGAGAAGGACCCGCTGTTCGCCCAAGTGAACCTTTCTGTGGAATCTCAACCTGCTCCATAAAGAGGTACATAAGGTTCTGGGAGAAACAAAAGAAGTGTCAATACTAGGCAACACTGTTCAGTCTCCGAGAGGCTAAGACCGAATCACTTGGGATTTTGTGATCCCAATTTTGTGGTCGCATATCTTCTTAACAGAGTACATAACCTCAAAAAATATTTTAAAGAGTAGTGTGACTATTATTTTAAAAATATTTGTCAATTCTATCGTGTCGTTTTGATCGCCTATTTTTTCGGGTTCAGTGGTCAAGGGCTCCACTTTGTTGACAAAACACACAATAACAGATACGCACAAACTGTTAGTTTGACACAGGTTCAAATTATATTCAGCTGTTTCGTTGAATTATCAAAAATGGAAAATTTTTACTGTGATATCGAGTATGCGAATTTGAAATCCCATGTTAGCGATGGTAACTGATAGTCTGTGCAGGTTCTGCCAAACGGAGGTAGAAACCTGAACACATTCTGTGGTACTGTGAGGCAACTGCAATTCCAAATATACTATACTAGCCGCGTCACGTGGCTAAGCTCACGTGTATATGGTGCTACACCTCCAAAACTATATTAAAGAACATTCTACCACGATCTGCATTATTGTACTGCTTTCCCCATACATCATTACTTTTTTTTGTTTGCTAGCACAACGAAATAATACCTCGACATGCGTTGTAATACGAGCGGTTTTCAGTCTTTCTCCAGTTGCTTCCATTACTCCCGTTGCTCCATTACTTCCATTACTCCCGTTGCTCCGTTGAAGGGGGGACAAACAAACAATGAAAACATTCATTGAAAAAAATTATTCATTTTCTGAGGTTCTGATCATAAAATTACACACGAACCGTAATGCAACAGCCAGCTGCCAAAAATTTGTTTATCTTGGAGGCTTGTTTTAATTTCAACCATGTGGAAATTTCCAACCGAATTGCCGCTAAACAACAATATATGAAAAACACTCAATTATTGAAACGACTGGCGCACCAGCAATAGTAAAATGATTTTACTAATTCAGAAACCTTTGCGGGCGTGCGCACAACAAATCACCAAAATTTCATTACAATCAGATGAATGATACAGGAACGCATACGGGCAAACAAACAAACATTAATTTTTTTATATATATAATATATATATATATGTATGTCTAATTTTATTAGATAAGTCGCAAAATTAAAATATAATTCCCACTGAGTAAACTTGTTATCCTGCTCTACGGCTACTAGGTCGGAAATGGGTAAACCGATCAAATTGGATGTCCTAATTACCGACCAGTGATATTACTAGATTTAATCTAAGGTAAAACTAATATAGGAACATAAATTTTGCAACAAATAACGTACTGCGCCCATTAATATTTAAATAGAAACCAATTTATTACTTAAACCGTCAAATAAAGCCAAAACTCTTGAACGAAAAAGGTATGGATTTTGCGATATATATCAGTTCGAGAAGGTGATAGGTCCGCTTCATGTGCACTTTCAAGATCTAAATATATATATTGAGTAGGTCGGAAATAGGATCAAAGACAGTAAAGACAATAATAGAATCAATAAATATCGATTTTTACAATTTACAGTATATAAACATAATATTTTGGATATTTGAAATATTCCCTTGATATTCCCTAATACCGACCACTGGTCGGAATAAGGACGTCACATGAAATCAGAGAAGCCCATTTCCGACCACTTCATTTTATTTGTTTCTTTCACAAATTCTATGAATTTAAATTATTTTTTTACATTTCAATACAGATTAAATGTTTATGAAGCCAAAAAAACCTTAATTACTCACTCTGATGAAAGTCAGTCTTTTAAATTTACGAAAAATGAAGAACCAAAAATTTAGATTTTAGACTTAAAATTCAAGTTTTTTAGGTCCGCCGCCGATTAATTTAAACCACAACGTAATTAAATGAAAGCAGCTTCCGTTGTGCATAGCAAACGGATAGAGAACACATGTGGAAATATATTGAGCATAGAATTTACATTAGTACTCGCGATAATAATAATATATTAATAAAAAATCAAAATGGTCGGAATTAGGAAGGTGGTCGGAAATAGGCCACTTTACGTTATTTACTGTTCATTTTAATACATTAAACAATTGTGATCGATTATTCAAAAATTGCTACTACTACTCTACAAGACCGTAGCCAGGAAAAAATTTCGGGGGAGGTTCGGGAAATAAATGTTATTAATATAAAGAAAAATCTGTGCAAAATTTCGGAACTTTATTATTTTATGAGTAGAAGTCCGGAACGCGTTCAATGCTGAGATGCTGTGTAGGTTACTATGCGACTAAAAACCTAAAAAATAACGTTCCAAATTGACTGCTGGCTATTCGTTGGGTAGATATAATGTAAAGAAATTCGGGGAAATGTGGAAAAAACTTTTTTCACACACTTTTTTCACTTCACCTTTGTACACCATTGAACATTTGAATTTTACTCGCTTTTGCTCTAATTACTCCTTTGTATATCTACAAATTCTTCCTTAATTTCAACTTTTTAGCATAAGCCGTTTCTGAGATATAAAACAAAACCACTACCCCGTACCTAGCAACCCCTACTAAGAAATTTATTTTTCAATAATGCCACTATAGTGGCTCTACATAGTGCTCAATTTTTAGCTTTCTGTAAAATTTTTTTTATGATCATATCCGGTACAGTTCTTGAGCTATAAATTTTTTTCATATTCCTATCCCCTAACTTGGGCTTCAAAAACCAACAAATATATATTCTCTCGGACAGCAAGGCAGCAATAATGGCACTTCAGTCCGTTCAAAACTTGTTTGGAATTGCCTCCAATGCCTGATTGAACTCGGAAATAAGAACAGAGTTAGTCTCATTTGGATTCCGGGACACAGCGGCTATGTAGGTAATGAAATGGACTTAATGGCTAGGAAAGGTTCAGAAGCTGACTTCATGGGACCATATCCATTTTGTGGGATACCATTAAGCACAGCCAGAATGAACATCCGAATGTGGCAAAAATCGCAAAGTGCCATTCACTGGGACTTGGCACCGGGCAACAGGCACTCAAAGCTTTTCATGCTAAAACACTCGGAAAAAAAATGTGAGGGTTTAACTCGCAAAAGGCTTCGTCACTTCGGTCAGGGTTTCATGGACCCATCGGAATTCCTGACCATTCCTCTTCGCAAAAGGCTTCGTCACTTCGGTCAGGGTTTCATGGACCCATCGGAATTCCTGACCATTCCTCTTCGCAAAATACTAGGCTTCATTGAAAGCGCTGGGATCGAAGAGCAATCATAATCAAACCGGGGGGACGTCACAATAAGCCCAACTGTGGCTGCAGTGACAGAGCTTAACCACACTAACCCCTATTTCCAAATCTATCTATCTATCTATCCCCTAACTTTAGTGCTCCACCTTACATTCAATAGACTCAACTTGCAATCCTGTATACCTACACAAGGCGAATTTCATCATCCTGTTATAATTTATTGGAAAGATATTGTAATCCAACCGACCTTCCACAATCCTCCAACCCTCCCTTAAATTTTAGTCCTTGTCTAAGCTCCTAGCATCCCTTAAGACAAGCATAAAGATTCAACCTTCTGACATCAACCGGAAATATAGATTTAAGAATGATTCGATCCCAGCTTTCGATCGTCGACGCATTGTTTTGGCCCTACTCTTACACCCTTTAACCACTGTCGATAATTTTTTTTTAAATGGGTCCAAATGGGTTTTACATAAGTTCTAAGCTTCAGCCTCCTAGCATTGTTGGGTTTTGAAATCTAGGAATCAAAATGTTTCGTTTAAAATGCTCCCTCCACCTTGCCTCTCACATTGAATTATTTTGGAATTTCGGTGGGGAGGGAGGGTGGTCCCCGAACCCTGTCGCTCCCTCCTTGCTATGGGCTTGCTCTACTCTACTAGTCTTTTACTATAGTCCTGAAACGTAAAAAAAAATTTGTACTCCGAATATATTGTTGCGAGCTAGGGGTTCGCCGGGATTTCAAGTAAAACACAATTCGGTTAAAATAAAAATAAGTGATAATTTATTTATCCGCACTTTTTATTCACAGAATTATATTCGCACAATAATTCGCACTGTATGGCAGCACTGCCCGCTTATTCCATATATCGCTTGACTTGATCACTTTCGCTCTCTAACAACACGGTCGCGTATACACGCTCCCTGTCACAGCCGACGTAATAAAAATTACTGTGTCTTCGCTGAACGCTTCACCTGCTTATATACTAGGCGGTTGCAGTATTGAATGTTCACCGGTGTACTTGAACGTTCGTTCAGTTGTGGAATCTTCTGGAAAGCTTCAGAGCCTTCGATTTCGATCTTCGTTCAGTGGTGTGTGCAGAGGATTCTAGTATATTGGAGAGCATTCGATAAGAAGAGAGATACAACCGTGCCGTTTCGCCTTATTTCTAATTGGGTTATTTTGCAACTAGGTATTCGGTTGTTGTTGTTTTCATTATGTGTAACGATCGAGTTGTACGGTTGCGCGGTTGCCAGGCTTACACGTAACAATATATTTTGTTTACGTCTCAGGACCAGTAGATCCATCAAATCCGTCGTCCGTGATCCTCAAAATCGTTTGAAGGTTGTGTGCTACTAAATTATTTGAGCTTTTAAGTTAAACTTTGTTTGATTGGCTTCATTTGCGGACTGAATAAGCATCTATAAAGGATGAAAATCCTTATTTCTGCTATATGTGACCAGTGCTGTGAAGAGGAGAAGTCCGCAACACTTCATACATTGGGTGCTCCATAAGGAGTAAGGAGTTGATAGATCTCGAACTAGCCAAGGTGTAAAGAAGTCGAACCGACTTGAGGAAACTGTGTAAGGACATTCGTCACAACCTTATACGTTGGAGTTCTCCCGGCTATGCCGAGAGTCCAACTTCTTTAAGGTCGTGGGCGACGGCAGTATTCGGTGCCGTCGCGTGTCTGGGGGTGTGGTGTTCGCTGCGTCGGCAATGTCGCTGCCGACGTCTTTGCTGCGACGGCTCACATCGCAGCCGTCGTCTTTGTTGCGACGGCTCACATCGCAGCCGTCGTCTTTGCGGCGACGGTATTGTTCGCTACCGTCGAGCCGCTGTTTGTGTAGCTGCAGCGATGACTATCGGCGTCATCGCTTTGCAGCCGTGTAGTGAGTCGCCCGACAGTTGGCGAACGACTGGCTGCCACTTCGATTTCTCGTCCTTATATAGGAATCGAAATGACAGCCAGCGTCCTTGGATCGTTGTGATCCAATTTGTGAGGAGTGTTTTCGGCCTGTGTAGTTTGGCCGCAAAACATCTCCCCACAACTGAAAGGACTCCTTAAATAAAGATCCGGCTTGAGGAAGAGGAAACACGTACCAATTATGCTTGCATACTAGGAAGGTGGGAACTGATCATCACAGTTTTTTTCCGTTTACTTTATGAGAAGCGAAAGATTCACAGACCTCATTTTCTACACATGTAATGTGTTGCTTAATAATTTTGCCCTGTTTCCTTGTTTTTACCGAATTTCCCTGTCTTTCTACACTTCCTTTCGGAGTCGACTACCTCTAAGTAGCACTGACCTTATGGTGGTTAGTTCCATCCTGAACGGATGCCGCTCATATTCTATAAATCCATGAAATTGTCCGAAACGGAACTCGCTGTTTACGCGGCAATGGCGGTACAGTTAAGTGGTGAAACATTCAAAATTTCTGGAGAAGAAGAAAAAACGAAAATTAACATTTTGTCTCTAAAGTTTCAGTAAGTATGGACAATGAATTTAAAGCTAGCAGTGCATTTTCGATAATATAAGTATTATCTATACTTAGTGCTGGAAAGACGAGCTGTTGGAGTTTTTGGAGGGTCACAGTCGGACTAGCCGTTATATGATGCGATTCATGAAATGATTGGTTCGCATAAGGGCAATGATGCGTCTGTTGATGAGAGCATAAGTACAGAATGTAAGTAATAAAATACGCTTTTTACTAGGAATTTAATTTAATTTTATTATTTTGATTTTAGATATAAATGCTATAACATCAACTGTTACTAATGATGAGAGTCATTCCGTGGTAGTTTTGCAGTAAGCTGGTACAGTGTTGCTCACCGTGGAAGATTCAGCATCACCAACGCCACCGATTCAGTCGTCAACATCACTTCTTTCATCAGTGGCAAGAGATTCCACTTCAATACCGAATGCATCGGGGTCCTCTACATCACGAGTTGCATCTAGGAAAAGAAAACGAGATCTTACGGAGACAAGTAAGACAAGAATTATTGACGTATTTGAAACAGGAATGGCTACATTCACCGAGAACGCATCAAACCAAGACCAACAATTTATTGCAGAATTCAGGAGATTCAATGATATTCTTGAAAAAAGATTCAATACAAATTAATTTTAACAGTAGAATTTTCTTACTAGAATATTATTAAATGTATTAATTTTTTAAATAAATAAATTGATAATAGAATGTAGACAATCATTAATCTTTTGATAAATAGGATTTATAAAATACTTACAGAAGTAATCAGTACCATAATTGCATTTCAAATGTCGTTTCAGCGGTATCATTCTGTCCTGCAACTGAAACACTACTTGGCTGCTCTCGCTGTGCAGATCTTTCTGGTTCTTCAATCCAAGACCGAGGGATATTGTCGTTATTATTTAATCTCTTTCTTAGTTTTGCAAGCAAAACAATGTTTTTCACTGTCGTCATAACTTCAAATTTCATTTTTACACAAAATAACACTAAAGCTCTAAAGCTTTCGAGAAGATTTCACAACTGAACGATCATTCAAGTACACCGGTGAACATTCAAGACTGCAACCGCCTAGTATATAAGCAGGTGAAGCGTTCAGCGAAGACACAGTCATTTTGATTACGGCGACTGTGACAGACAGCGGGTACACGCGACCGTGTTGAGAGAGAACGAAAGTGAACGAATCAAGCGATATATGGTATAAGCGGGCGGTACTGCCATACAGTGCGAATTATTGTGCGATTATAATTCTGTGAATTTAAAGTGCGATTAATAAATAATCACTTATTTTTATTTTAACCGAATTGTGTTTTACTTGAAATCCCGGCGAACCCCTAGCTCGCAACAATTGGTGTCAGAAGTGGGATTTCAAGGATTAATTCGGGTTAAAATCGCGAGTGGAAAAAGTGAAATTAAAATTCTCGAACGGACGAAGTGAGAATTTTGTGCGCATATAAAGTTTTCAAACTGTGAAGTGAAAATTCTCGAACGGACAGTGAGAATTTTGTGAAATCGAATATTTTCGAGTGCTCTAGTGAGCGGTAACTTGAATTAGTGAAGTGGAAAATTCTCGTACGGACAAAAAGAGAATTTGAGTGAATTTGTTTCGGGAAAATTTGTAACGGACAAATAATCGATAGTGAAAATGCCGCGTTATTTAAAAGATTTAAAATTAACGGAGCTGAAGGAGGAGCTCGGTATACGGGAATTATCTACAACAGGGAACAAGTCTGAGCTTGTCAGCCGTATGATCGAGATACTTGAGGCTGAGGGTAAGGACGCAAACAGTTTCGAGTTTCCAATCGAAGAAGCTCGTGCAGGAAGTGGTGAGGAGAGTTTTGGTACACCAGATTCTCTGTCGCAGTTAATGCAGCAAATGATGAACAAATTAGATCAACAGTCAACGGACCTCAGCCAGAAAATGGACCAACAAAGCCAGAAAATGGACCACCAAAGTCAACTATCAGCAGACCTCTCAGCAGATCTCAGTCAGAAAATAGACCAAACTTCAACAGACATTAACCAAAAACTAGAACAACAATCGACAGACCTCAACCAGAAGTTAGATCAGACATCAACAGACCTTAACAAGAAGCTAGACCAGACTTCAAAAGAACTCAACCAAAAATTGGAACAGCAAAGCGAACAGACTCTAAAAGAAGATCTAAATAATAAAATAGACACCATGGGTAAAATAATCGAAGAAAATCTGGAGACGAAACTTCGAACTTTTGAAGATCAAATAACGGAGAAGACATCAGCGATTGTAGAAGAAGTTGAACGCCTAAAAAGGGACTTTGATAACGTGAAAGCAACTGGAGTCATCAAAACAGAACACGTTACGCACAAAGATCTCAAAGCTCCGATTTTCGATGGACAAACACCGTGGGCTATCTACAAAACCCAATTTGAGGCTGCCGCAAGAAATAACCACTGGAATGATTTGGAACGAGGAACGGCCCACCAGCAGAGGTTCTTCAAACAATTCCTCAAGAGCAGCAGCAGGATTTTTCGACATTGGTACAGACCTTGGATCTTTATTACGGCAGTGACCACATGCGAGAGATCTATAAGATGCAACTCCACAACCGAAGTCAAAAGGATGGCGAAACATTGCAAGAGCTAGCGCTCGATATAGAACGACTTACGTTGCTTTCATTCCCTAATGTGCAAGGCGAACAACGCAGTGATTTGGCTGTGTTCACATTTAATAATGCCGCACAGGATGAAGAACTACAGCTGTCGTTAAAACTGGCAGGAAAGAAAACGATTGGCGAAGCATTAGTATATGGGCTTACGTTCGAAGCTGCCAAGCAAAGCTCGTGGAGTAACTACAGAGTCCGAAAAATAACAGAAGAGTGTGTATGTCAGAGAACAGAGTACACCAAGCGGAGCGAAGGATCTGGTGCCCCCCGATGTTGGAATTGCGGAAAGGCGGGACACTTAAGTCGGGATTGCGGATCAGCGGATTACACTGGAAGAGCGACACCCCACCATTGCCGCAGTGAGGGCACGGGTCAATGTTACGTGAGTCGGAGATTGGAACACGCTAGGCTCAGTGTTCTCCAATGTTGGCATTGCGGACAGGACGGGCATTTACGGCGTGATTGTTGGCAACTAAGAAGAAACAGAAATAATTACGATGGCCACACTTCAAACCAACCGCTATGCAATAGCTGTAATGAGCGGGAAAGAACTGTTGACACCGATTGCCGGTGGAAAGGAACCGGAAGACAAGGCAAACGTCGCGGAGCGATGCGATGCTGGAACTGTGGACAAGAAGGACACTTAAGGTTTGATTGTCGAAATCCGAAGAGAACGCCGAATTATTGTTCGGATTGTACTGCCGAACAAAGGAGTACCAGAGGCGCAAAGCTACAGAGCCAATTAGAAGAGACGGAAATTGGCTGGCGAAATCAACATCAGCGTATTGTGATGCAGAATAGTCAACAAGACAAAGAGGTCGTGGGGAACTTGCGACGATTAAAAGTTTGTGATCGACAGCAGGCAAAACATTACCAAACTCGGGACAAAATCTGTTCAACAACTAATCACCAGAATGCAGAGCATTGTCAACGAGCGAACTCGTCCAGCCACAGAAATGGCGATCTAGTATTGTTGCACAGCACTGAAAGACAGAAGGAAACATCGTCAAAACATCAGTGCAACGGTAAAGGATGGCATCGAGTCAGCACGAAACTAAAGGAGGGAATACCACGGACCAAAATGAAAAATGACGTCACTGACGAGGGCGCTACTCTGTTCGGGACGAACAGAAACTAAGGAGGGAGTAATGTTACTGTAAGCCTGGCAACCGCGCAACCGTACAACTCGATCGTTACACATAATGAAAACAACAACAACCAAATACCTAGTTGCAAAATAACCCAATTAGAAATAAGGCGAAACAGCACGGTTGTATCTCTCTTCTTATCGAATGCTCTCTAATATACTAGAATCTTCTGCACACACCACTGAACGAAGATCGAAATCGAAAGCTCTAAAGCTTTCGAGAAGATTCCACAACTGAACGATCGTTCAAGTACACCGGTGAACATTCAAGACTGCAACCGCCTAGTATATAAGCAGGTGAAGCGTTCAGCGAAGACACAGTCATTTTGATTACGGCGACTGTGACAGACAGCGGGTACACGCGACCGTGTTGAGAGAGAACGAAAGTGAACGAATCAAGCGATATATGGTATAAGCGGGCGGTACTGCCATACAGTGCGAATTATTGTGCGATTATAATTCTGTGAATTTAAAGTGCGATTAATAAATAATCATTTATTTTTATTTTAACCGAATTGTGTTTTACTTGAAATCCCGGCGAACCCCTAGCTCGCTACAATATATATTAAATTTTGCCGTGTGTCTAGGGCATAACCGGTGATTTAAATTTTATTTAAAACCAAACAACCGGATATTATAATTTTATAATGTGTGTATTGTTTGTCAAACATCCCACAGAACCACGTGTAAAGTTGTAAATAATAGCAGCGTTGCCAAGTGTAAAATTTGAGTTGCGTGCTTTTAATAAAATATATGGTATGTTAATGCTTCAGTGTCTCGATAAGACCGATTTAATTAAGGAATAAATTATTATGTGCACCATACTCTTTAATTCAATTGCAAGGTTAAAAACCTTATAAAGAACCTGTTCCAAAACAATATTCTCATTTCCTTTGACTAATAATTGCGTACAGTACTGGCGTTGCATTATTCGGAAATGACTGTTCAGAAAATTTACGCATGTGCGTTCATTAGAAACTACTACGGAGGTATAACTTTAACTCAGCATTCCGATTAAAATGAACGGAACCAGGAAATGTTCAGCATTCTTCATACAGACTTAAAAGTTCCAGGATCTGAATAAAACACGAAACTCATTGAAAAAAGGACGAAAACAAGAAGACATTTCACCGGATGCCCCATATCCAAGATTCGGGAAGTAGGAGCGAATCACGTGCCCTTTGCATACTTTTTTGGGAACCTTTCTAAAGTACGAATTCGTACTGGCAATGCACTCACTCCTTAAGGATGAAAAGTTCCTAGTCAAGCTTCGTTTTTTTTTTAAGTCTTGTTGTATTTGTTCGTCTTGTCTGTACTGTACAAACTGGGTACTTACTTTGTTAGAATGAATTGTGCCATTGTTCTTAAGTGAACAGAAAATAGTCCTTCGAGCCAACGACTCAACTCGAAAAAAGGACCGAATTCGAGTCAAAGACGACACGTAGAAGACACGCAGCTGGAAAACAATAATACAGGAAATTAATGTAACGTGAGCGAGTACGGCATTCGGCATAGCTATGCAATAGAATAATGTGAATTGGTCGTTATGAAACAAATCTCTGTACAATTTCGTTGTAATTTGTATTAAAATTTTGAAGGACGAAAGCATGAAATTTGAAATTGTTTCATTTCAAAGTTGAATATTTGCTACTGGATGATTACGGCGCACTGTGCCTTTAAATAATACAATGGAGGACCGTTGGGATAATTTTCCATAATTTTCCATTTTCGATGCCACATTAAATGCGAAGTGTGTACACTGAAAATGAGTCTGCGTTTTTCGCACCCCATTAACTCGACTAAAGCTTAATTATATTTTGTTATGGACTCCCTGTTTTGAATTCTAATGAGGATATTGAACTCCTACAGAGAAGTTGGTTTCGGGTTGGGCCAATTATGTTTTTCGTTTCGAATCGCATGCAATTATCATTAGTTTGTATTATTACTCATTTGAAGGAGATCGTTGAATAATAATTGAGAAATTTTTGGAAAAGTCAATTGTTGAGTTATTATAATTAAAGAATTTTATTTGCTTTCCAACCTTATTAGCATGTATAAATGGATTAGTAAAACTTTTTAATACACAGCAAGAAATTTACTAGTTAGCTCCGGGGTAGCTCTGTTAACCGTAAATCATTCAGTAAAATCATTACGCCTCGGCACAAAATCCACTTAAATACTTCGTATCGGTGTACATGCGTGTGATTCTTGAACTTTATCTTTCAAAATTGCCATCTTCTTTCCTGCTCCTTAACGATATGCCCGATAGTTGAAAATAAAATTACCCGGAATACAACCAGTGAATATTACCTAATAGTTGACTGGTAAATTTATAGGAAATTCTCTGCCAATTGCTATATTTGATTTAATAAAAAAATTGTTTACACACCCCTAGTTGTATGTTTCATTATATCATGTCACACAAATCTCTTTACATGTAACATACGAGCCTCCATGGAACACACGAGCCTAATTAATACCGGGGCAAAAGTTTCTTGTAATTTCGTTAATTCTTCTTATCAAAATCAGTGGTGTTCAATAATCCCCAAGTTTAAACTAACAGTAAGACACTCATCAAAACATTCGGTACAAATTGTTGAATCTGAATTTAGAATTTAAATGACCCTTTACGTGTTCAGTTGTATCTTCCGGGAATAATTTTGTCATTGCGCATATTTTTACTTAATAAAGAATGGTGATCGACCTGAAATTTAAAACATACTGCAGTCACGGTCGGCTGCAAGTCAATTGTATAATACTGAACTCCGATTTATATTGTAGTTGGGGATAAAGTGAATTACGTGGGTGTATGTTGAATGTCCTTTATTAAGGACTGCCATTAGATTGCTACTCAAAACTAAAAGACAATATTCAGTGTTTAATTTCAAATCTTGTACTGGGTAAGTCATCGAAAAAAAATTTCCCTTTTTCAGGACTTTCACATGGGAAGTGCAGGAAAGACTCACTAGATTTCTTACATATTTATCCTTTTCCTTGGAACCATTCAAAAATTAATGTGTACAACATTTCAATTTCGTAGCTTGAAGCGTTCAAAAGTTATCGAAAAATATTGTTGAACACGTGTCTTAAGGACATTTTGTATGGCAGCTACCAGAAGGAGTAAAAGGATTTTGCTGACTAGTAAACTTCGTTTCCACTCAAAACTAATTTGTACAAAGTTCCGAATTCATAGCTAAAAGATTACTTGAGTTATAGTGAGTTCCGTAAATTAAGTGAATACATTTTGACAGGATATTTGTATGGCAGCTACACGAAGGACCAACAGGATTTTCTTCATAATCATATATTTAGGTGCAACTATTGGAAAAATAACACATACAAAATTTTAAAGACGTAGGTTAAACCCTTCTGAAGCTATCGACCAATATTCTTGAACACGTGTTTTAAGGACACTTTGTATGGCCGAAGGAGTAGGATGATTTTGTCCGTTAACAAACTTAGCCTTACAAATTCAACCAAACATCCAGATTCAAAATTTCAAGATCCTAGGTGAAGGCGTTCTTCAGTTATCGTGTTCACGGACGGACGGACGGACGGACGGACGGACGGACGGACGTCAAGCGGATTTGAGGTTTTTGGGCACAAATAAACAAAAAATAATATATAACTTTTTTTCGTCCGAGGCTTGGTTCTATGCGTTACAAACTTTTGGGCTGGATTAAACTTATAAGTATCCTGCAATTTTGATTTTTATACTCTAGATGAAATCATATAGAGTATTATAAGTTTAATCCAGCCGAAAAGTTTGTAACGCATAGAACCAAGCCTCGGACGAAAAAAAGTTATATATTATTTTTTGTTTATTTGTGCCCAAAAACCTCAAATCCGCCTGACGTCCGTCCGTCCGTCCGTCCGTCCGTCCGTCCGTCCGTCCGTCTGTCCGTGAACACGATAACTCAAGAACGCCCTCACCTATGATCTTGAAATTTTGAATCTGGATGTTTGGTTGAATTTGTAAGGCTAAGTTCGTTAACGGGCAAAATCGTCCTACTCCTTCGGGTAGCTGCCATACAAAATGTCCTTAAAACACGTGTTCAAGAATCTTGTTCGATAACTTAAGAAGGGTTTAAGCTACGACTTTGAAATTTTGTATGTGTTATTTTTCCAATAGTTGGAGTTAAATATATGATTATGAAGAAAATCCTGTTGGTCCTTCGTGTAGCTGCCATACAAATATCCTGTCAAAATGTATTGACTTAATTTACGAAACTCACTATAACTCAAGTAATCTTTTAGCTACGAATTCGGAATTTTGTACAAGTTAGTTTTGAGTAAAAAGGAAGTTTGAGTTTACTAATCAGCGAAATCCTTTTTCTCCTTCTGGTAGCTGCCATACAAAATGTCCTTAAAACACGTGTTCAAGAATATTGGTCGATAACTTGAGAAGGGTTTAAGCTACGACTTTGAAATTTTGTATGTGTTATTTTTCCAATAGTTGGAGTTAAATATATGATTATGAAGAAAATCCTGTTGGTCCTTCGTGTAGCTGCCATACAAATATCCTGTCAAAATGTATTGACTTAATTTACGAAACTCACTATAACTCAAGTAATCTTTTAGCTACGAATTCGGAATTTTAAAGAAGTTAGTTTTGAGTGAAAAGAAAGTTCGAGTTAACTAATCAGCGAAATTCTTTTACTCCTTCTGGTAGCTGCCATACAAAATGTCCTTAAAACACGTGTTCAAGAATATTACCGATATCTTCAGAAGGGTTTAAGCTACGTCTTTGTAATTTTGTATGTGTTATTTTTCCAATAGTTGGAGCTAAATGTATGATTATGAAGAAAATCCTATTAGTCCTTCGTGTAGCTGCCAAACAAATATCCTGTCAAATAGCCTTCACTTAATTTACGGAACTCACTATAACTCAAGTATTATTTTAGCTATGAACTCGAAATTTTGTACAAATTAGTTTTGAGTGAAAACAAAGTTCGAGTTTACTAATCAGCAAAATCCTTTTACTCCTTCTGGTACCTGCCATACAAAATGTCCTTAAGACACGTGTTCAACAATATTTTTCGATAACTTTTGAACGCTTCAAGCTACGAATTTGAAATTTTGTACACGTTCATTTTTAAATGGTTCCAAGGAAAAGGATAAACATGTAAGGAATCGAGTGAGTCCTTCCTGCACCTCCCATGCGAAAGTCCTTCAAAAAGGACATTTTTGTTCGATGACTTACCCAGTTTAAGATATGAAATTAAACACTGAATATTGTCTTTTAGTTTTGAGTAGCAATCTAATGGCAGTCCTTAATAAAGGACATACAACATACACACGCGTAATTCTACTTTATCCCCAACTACAATATAAATCGGAGTTAAGTATTCATCTAGAGTATTATACGATTGGCTTGCAGCCGATCGTGACTGCAGTATGTTTATTTCTCGAAAACCATAATGAATAGAAAGCTAACAATTTAGGATTATATAGAGCCACTATGGAGACATCCTAGAAAAATAAAGTTTTTCATAGGGATAGCAAGGTACGGAGGTTAGGGGTGGTTTCTTATATCTCAGAAACGGCCTATGCTAGAAAGTTGAAACTTAGTACGTATATGTAGATGTGCTATTAGAGTAATTAAAGCAAAAAAAAGTTCAGAGGTTGAGTTAAAAAAATGTCCGTGAATCCACATTTTCACGAATTTCGTTAAAACTTTTAAACATGTCGAGCTATCAAACCAATTTTACTTCTGCGGTCTATTTATTATATAAAAGCGCCTAGAAACGTTCTTAAAATTTGTCGATATCCAACCCCTAAGGAGGTGTAAAGTGGTTGTGTACATATTCACGAATTCTGATATATTTCTTAGGTATATTGGGATTTGGAATTCACTTTCACTTCTATAAGCTTAAAACATAGTCGGGGAAAAAACCGATTTAAGTATTTTTCTCTATTAAACCCCCTGGAGGTGTTCAAGTTTTCACTGATTCCGAAAATCTCTTAGGTTTAATGATCGAGTTCGCTTTTACTTCTATGGAATATTCTATTGATAAAAAAAATACGTAAATAAATAAAAAAAATCTGACAACAGTCTGGGCGCAACTTTATTATTTTATGGGTAGAAGTACGAAATGTGTTTAATGATTAGATGTGGTGTAGGTTACCATTCGACTGACAACCTAAGAAATAACCAGGAGGCTATTTGGAACGTTATTTTTTAGGTTGTCAGTCGAATGGTACCGCATCTCATCATTAAACACATTTCGGACTTCTACCCATAAAATTATAAAGTTGCGCCCAGACTGTTGCCACATTTTTTATACTCTAGATGAAATCATATAGAGTATTATAAGTTTAATCCAGCCCAAAAGTTTGTAACGCATAGAACCAAGCCTCGGACAATAAAAAATTAGATATTATTTTTTGTTTATTTGTGTCCAAAAACTCCAAATCCGCTTGACGTCCGTTTGTCCGTCTGTCTATCCGTTAGCCCGATAACTCAAGAACGCCTTCACCTAGGATCTTCAAATTTTGAATCTGGATGTCTGGTTGCATTTGTAAGGCTAAGTTAGTTAACGAGCAAAATCGTTCTACTCCTTCGGGTAGCTGCCATACAAAATGTCCTTAAAACATGTGTTGAAGAATATTGACCAGAACCTTCGGAACGCCTAAAGCTACGACTTTAAAATTTTGTATACGTTTATTTTTCAATAGTTAAACGTATGATTATGAAGAAAATCCTGTTAGTCCTTTGTGTAGCTGCCATACAAATATCCCGTTAAAATGTCATCACTTAATTTACGAAACTCACAATAAGTCAAGTAATCTTTTAGCTACAAATTCAGAATTTTGTACAAATTAGTTTTGAGTGAAAACAAAGTTCGAGTTTACTAGTCACAGAAATCCTCTTACTCCTTCTGGTACATTTCATACAAAAAATCCGTAAGACACGTGTTCAACAATATTTTCCAACAACTTTTGAACGCTTCAAGCTTCGAATTTGAAATTTTGTATACACATTCATTTTTAAATGGTTCAAAGGAAAAGGATAAATATGTAAGAAATCAAGTGAGCCCTTCCTGCACCTCTCATGTAAAAGTCCTTCAAAAAGGAAATTTTTTTTTTTCGGTGACTCACCCAGTTCAAGAGATGAAATTAAACAATCCGCCATAGCCAGTCCCAAGCCCGGTTGAGAAAGGAGGAGGGAGCATGGAGTTAACCTGAATGGCCAGTATCACCTGTGCGTCTCAGGAAGTAGGCAAAAAGTATGACATAGTTTTACTCGCTGCATAGCTGGGAGAACTCCAACATGTGATAGTTAGCTGAAAACTCCAACCCTTTTTCCACTGGGGTGTAATAAATAAGTAGGACTGGCGCTCCAAGACGGGGGTTGGGCGAGGCGCCGACAACGCATCACCGGAAGAAAGATCACTGTCCAGAATCCTGACAGGAGGCCAGGTCCCGACTTGGGCTGTCGCGCCATTGATGATGATGATATTGTCTTTTAGTTTCAAGTAGCAACCGAATGGGGCTCTTTAAAAAGGACATTCAACATGTACGCACGTAATTCTTATTTATCCCCACTACAATATAAATCGAAGTTCAGTATTCATCTAGAGTATCATACGATTGGCTTGCAACCGATCGTGACTACAGTATGTTTTAGTATAAAAGTTTTTTTTGTAATTAACAATTAGCTCCCAGTAAAACAGTAAACGATCCAACATTACTGCTAAGCGAATATAAGGAAACTGTTTTGGAATAAAACTAGTATTTTTTAAAACCGTAGAAAGAAATCTTTTAAATAAGACGAGGCAAATTTTCCCTTAGTAAGTATTAATAACTAAAAACTTTCTTTTCAGCAATTAATTCGAAGTGTTCCCAAATAGACTCTGAGTCGGGCTTAATTGCATCCTCGAGCTATTTGGGCACTTAGAATATTCCTCTACACCTGGATCAACTTCAGAAAGTCCACGAAGAAAGAGTTGATCCACCACTTAAGAAATATACCCACCAATAAACGCAACATTTCAGGTCAATTCTTCGATCTATTTTCCTGTAATATCCAGGGGATATTGCAGTCTCAACAGAGACGACAAAAATTTATGTTTCAATTAGAATATCTCTTTGACATTTCGCTGTGTCAGAAGAACAGTGACGCAACTGCAAATTTGCTAATTTTACAGGAGGGCAACAGAACTATTTTGGGTTTTTGCTATTCTTGCATAAAATCATCAAAACAAATTAGTGGAAAATAGCGTAAAGAGCATTTCTGTCATTGTTAAGCCCGAAACACAATGCTTCCGTTCCGTTCCGTTCCGTCACGACAAGTGAGGTTATGTGATCCGTAAAAGTTGAATTTTGGTCAACTTTTCCGATCCGTTCCGTTACGACCATTGTGTGCATTTACATGGTCAACCCATAAGGTCTACTTTGACAGCTGAACGGAACGGAACGGAACGGAGCATTGTGTTCGGGGCTTTACTCCCTAAACTAACAAAACACGCACGCACTTCCTACTGAATTGTCTGATCCGACACTGTTTCTGCGAGGGAATTGCAATTGCGTGACTGTTCTTCTGACATTTCACCTGCATGTCACCTTAACATATTGTAGAGGAACGTTTCGGTCAGCGCATTAATCCACTCAATAGTCTTGCCACTGTCAATGCGATGAGAAATATTCATTACTTCGATGAATATTATTTTTAATCGAAGTAGTGAATATTCAATATAAAAAAAAGAATTCATTTTTCGAGTCAGTTGGTGAAAAACAGAGATCAAAAGCAAATCGCAATTACTAATAAATTTCTAGATAGTAATTTCAAAATTAAACTTTATATAATCAAAAATATCAATTTATTAATTATCTGATAAAATATTACTTTATGTTCTTTTATAAATAAAGATATAATTTGTTATAACTTCGTAAGTGATTTTGCTAAGTATAAAACCACGGTTTCATTTTAATACGGAACCCCACAATATGACGTTTGAAGCAAAGTCAATTAGTTTAGTACCCTCAGTCGATATAAAAGGTAATCGTATTAACCTAATACCGAAAACAGTTTAATACGTATTGACGAATGCGACATAAACAAGGCCAGTGCAATGTAAATATCGTGTGAATGCACAAATTCGTATATATCACAATTTTAAAAGTATTATTGGAAAAAAATATTAGGTGCAAATTAACGGTAAAATTATATTTGAAAAATAATTAGTACTTTTCATAATTCTATGGAATCAAAAATCTTTCGTGAACTATCTTACATTTAAGTTATTATAATAATCTAGCTTTTTGTTTTTAAGAATAATAATGCATATTGTTTATGTTACAAAATGCACATCAATATTTAATAATGTCAGCACCTCATAATCATCTTCGGCTAAGCGATCAGATCGTGCGTCTAAAGAAGATCAAGCTGCCTCTCGATTAGCGTCGTACATCATTGCATACAAGCGGTTCAACTTAAAGTTGCGAGCGATTCGCCAGGATTTCAAGTAAAACACAGTTCGATTTCACTTACTACTTGATTGCTGTTATCGATGAAAATCACTTTAAAAATGCGCTTTCGCGTAGAACTGATCATCGTTTCACTCTCGCAGTAGAGAAACATATCCCCCGTCTCGGCGTCGCTTTTATACTGTATGTGTTGTGTCGAGATATTTCTAGTATATTCGGTTGTTTGTGTGGAATGCGCAAGAAGTAACTAGTACATGCGAGAAATGGATAGAACATGGAGAAAGTATATAGAGCTTTCCACGATATTGCAAGATTGTTGATTTTCTCTGGAAACTTTAATTTCAATAATATGTAAGTTGTTTGGGTTGCCAGAATACACATGTAACAATAACTATGATAGTCATAAATATTGTTAAATCTATTGTGTCTTGTATGTTATATATCTATGAGTGTCCATAACTTGAAAGAAAGTGGTTCATTTATCGAAAGTCTGCAAATAATGTACCGATTCTAAATTAATTTTAGTTTGCAAATACCAGATAGATGTCGTGTGAACTATTGAATGACTTGAGAACTGAAAATGTAGTGGCAAGAGGATTTGTGATATGATACAAATTTAAGATTGAGACGACTGAAATTCAGTTTACTAATTTTTTTTTATTTTTATTTTATCCTCGTAAATCGGGTCTGTTGTAAACTTGCAAAATAACCCAATTTACGTTGGCCGAATAGCTCAAAAATCTATAAGTGCCACTATGAAATTTGTACCCTCGAATTTAAGATTTAATTTACCCAAATCGCGGAAAATAGCCGAATGTGGCAACCTTAGTAGAAGTACATGTCGGAAATAGTTTTCTTTGCGACCCTCTTTTCTCAAAATATATCAAGTAGACAGTTTAATTGATTAAAAATACAATCATTGCTGCAGATTTAATTATCATTTACTGGTCTTGCATAATACAGATTGGTTGCAAAATCACACCTGGAAAATTAATCTGAATTGAATTAAATTTCTCTTTTCTCTGATTAAACTCTACAAAAAGTATTAAAATCGCTGATGACTTTTGCCATTTCGCTCTGACAAGATTTGCATATTTAATTCGAACAGAAATCCGGATATTTGTAATAGGACACATTTTTTGTGTGGAATATAATTTGTGTAATATGCTAGTGGGTGGCCCGTGCAAATATTTCGTATGCTAAATACGTCAAATTAATGTCCTGATAAACAAAAACACACGAAAAAACCAATAAATTCTCCTTGCATCAATCACAGAGAATGGGCACTGATATGATCGCATAAAATAACGGTAGGGTCCTGTCGGGAACGGAGGGAAACCATTAAATATGCAAGTCTCATAGGGAAATTGTTTCCGCAAATATTCTGTGCACATCATACGTTATGCCATGATAGTGTTGGTGGAAATTTTCGTTATGCAAATGATACCAGAAGCTGGGTATGAGGTGTCGCATCGAAGGACTATGTGAGCAAACAGGAACAAAACGCCGACAGGGATTCCAATTTGAACATACCATCATTATTTCACTTCATTTGGTGCCTTCAGATTCCAACGATTTATCCTACGTCTAAATAATACGTATCAAGGTCCCTAGTCCCAGTACGTTATATTGGGAGGTATCACTGTCGCGCTTAATTTAACAATCATTGTACTCTAGATAAAATCTGTCTTGTATTTTTAGTTTATTTAAATTGTAGTGCGAGATTCAAGCGTTGAACTGCGACGGAAAAGTACTAATAATTTTATTTCATTATGTTACTTTATTATTTTAATAATAAAGTATTGTTATCTATTTTTTAAAAAAAAAATTTGCTTTGACTAAAAAGCACCAAAAAAGCAAAAAAAAAAATCTGCCAATGGTCTGGGCGAAACTTTCCTATTTTTCGGGTCAAAGTTCGGGAGCGATCAAAGTCGGAGTGCATCATTAGTTGCTTCGAGATTATTAGATTTCTTGGAAAATTATTTTTGTTCTTAATATAAAAACATACTGCAGTCACGATCGGCTGCAAGCCAATCGTATAATACTCTAGATGAATACTGAACTCCGATTTATATTGTAGTTGGGGTTAAAGTAGAATTACGTGTGTGCATGTTGTACGTCCTTTATTAAGGACTGCCATTAGATTGCTACTCAAACCTAAAAGACAATATTCAGTGTTTAATTTCATATCTTGAACTGGGTAAGTCATCGAAAAAAATATCCTTTTTGAAGGACTTTCGCATGGGAGGTGCAGGAAGGACTCACTCGATTCCTTACATGTTTATCCTTTTCCTTGGAACCATTCAAAAATGAACGTGTACAAAATTTCAAATTCGTAGCTTGAAGCGTTCAAAAGTTATCGAAAAATATTGTTGAACACGTGTCTTAAAGACATTTTGTATGGCAGCTACCAGAAGGAGTAAAAGGATTTCGCTGACTAGTAAACTCGAACTTTGTTTTCACTCAAAACTAATTTGTAAAAAATTCCGAATTCGTAGCTAAAAGATTACTTGAGTAATAGTGAGTTTCGTAAATTAAGTGAATACATTTTAACAGGATATTTGTATGGCAGCTACACGAAGGACTAATAGGATTTTCTTCATAATCATACATTTAGCTCCAACTATTGGAAAAATAACACATACAAAATTTCAATGTCGTAGCTTCAAAGCTTCTGAAGTTATCGACCAATATTCTTGAACACGTGTTTTAAGGACATTTTGTATGGCAGCTACCCGAAGGAGTAGGACGATTTTGCCCGTTAACAAATTCAACGAAACATCCAAATTCATAATTTCAATAACATAGGTGAAGGCGTTCTTGAGTTATCGTGTTCACGGACAGACGGACGGACGGACGGACGGACGGACGGACGTCAAGCGGATTTGAGGTTTTTGGCCACAAATAAGCAAAAAATAATATATATCTTTTTTTTGTCCAAGGCTTGGTTCTATGCGTTACAAACTTTTGGGCTGGATTAAACTTATAATACTCTATATGATTTCATCTAGAGTATAATGAATTCAATATTTGGGAAGACCTAATAGATATGACGAAAACCTTGATAATATATGCATTCCATTTTCACTGATCATTTATTTTGCCCCCCTCTGAACGCCAATGGAAATTCGAAATTGTTTTTTATTTAAATTAGTTTTCTAGTTGATTTACATAAACGTACCGAGTTTCAACTTTGTAGCATAAGCCGTTCTTTAGATAGGAAAAATACCCCCCACCCCCGTACCATACTACCCATATAAAAAATTATATTTTCCCAAGATGCTACTAATATAGCTCTATCCAAACACCAAGTTTCAGCTTTATATCATTATAGGTTGTCGAGATATTAAAATCGGAACTTTTTCCTTTTCACCCTCCCCCACCCTCACCCTCTACACCCTAACTTCCTAAATTTTGTTTCCCGCTAGGGGTCTACTAGGCCTACTTTTGGTAAAAATTCTAGGCATCTATCTTACACTGTTCTTGAGATATGAGACGTGATTGTTTAGAAAAATTCTTTTCCCCTCCACTTTCATGCTCCACCGCCCCCTTAAAAACTTCATTTGTCAACCTTTATACACAAACCAGATTTTATTTATCTAGTACAATTGGTTCATGAGATGTCGTAATCTAAAGTTTTTCACCCCCCCACCCTCGTACGCCACTGCCTCCTCTCAAATTTTTGTTTCTCATCTATTCTATCTTCTGTGAGGGGGGAGGTGGGGGAAGCGTTTTAGCCGGAAAATTTTGGTTTCTAGATCTCAGTAACCACTTAGGCTAGGAGGCTGAAACTTGGAATTTATATAGAGCATTGATAGTGAACCCATTAGCAAAAAAAAATTATGATATACGTAAAGGGGTGTGGGAGTGGGGGGGAATAATAATGCGTCCGAAACGTTCAAAAGCCGAGATCGAGACATTCTAAAATCCATATCTCCTAATCGGTTAATGTTACGAAATTAAAACTTAATGAACATCTGTGGGTATACTAGGAGAAAAGATCGGAAACAAATTTTTGAGAGGGGGAAGTGGCGTACGGTGGTGGGGGGTGAAAAACTTTAGATTACGATATCTCACGAACCAATTGCACTAGAAAAACGAAATTCGGTTTCTGTATTAAGGTTGACAAATTCAGTTTGCTGAAAGTAAAATTTTTTAAGGGGGCGGTTGAGTATGAAAGTGGAGGGGATAAGAATTTTTCTAAAAAATCACGTATCATATCTCAAGAACAATGTACGATAGATGCTTAGAATTTTTACCAGAAATAGGCCCAATAGACCCCTAGCAGGAATTGGATGTTGGCGTGTGGGTGTAGAGGGTGAAGGTGGAGGAGGGTGTAAAGGAAAAAGTTTCGATTTTTATATCTCGAGAACCTATAAAGATATAAAGCTAAAACTTGGTATTTGGATAGAACTATAATAGTAGCATGTTGAAAAATTATAATATTTTATAGGGAAGTATGGTACGGGGGTGGGGGGTGTTTTTCCCAAGTATAGAACGGCTTATACTAGAAAGTTGAAACTCGGTATGTATATGAAGTGAGGGTGTAGAGGGTGAGGGTGGGGGAGGGTGAAAAGCAAAAAGTTCCGATTTTTATATCTCGAGAACCTATAATGATATAAAGCTAAAACTTAGTATTTAGATAGATCTATATTAGTAGCATGTTGGAAAAATATAATTTTTTATAGGGGCAGTATGGTACGGGGGTGGGGGGTGTTTTTCATATCTATAGAACGGCTTATGCTACAAAGTTCAAACTCGGTATGTTTATGTAGATCGACTTGAAAACTAATTTAGATAAAAAAAAATTTCAAATATCCATTGGCGTTCGGGGGGGGGGGGGGCCAAAAAAAATTATCAGTGAAAATGGAATGCATATATTTTCACGGTTTTCGTCATATCTATTAGGTTTTCCCAAATATTGAATTCATTTTTATTGAACATCTTCTTCATATAAATACCTAGAAAATGTTTTCAGGATTTTTTAAAATTCGACCCCTAAGGGGGTGCAAAGGGAGTTGAAAACTTTTTCACGAATTCTACTATATCCCCAGGTCTTATCAGATATCAAATATCTTATCACTTTCACTTGCTTGCGTAATAATTGCCTAAAACTTGTTTTTAAATTTTTTCCTTTTTCAGCTCCTAAGAGAGTATAAATGATAAGAAGAAAGAAATTTTCCAATGTTTAATCGGCTAAAAATTGCTATTTTAAATATTTTTATTTTAAGAACAAAATTAATTTTCCAAGAAATCTAATAATCTCGAAGCAACTCATGATACACTCCGACTTTGACCGCTCCCGAGCTTTGACCCGAAAAATAATAAAGTTTCGCCCAGACCATTGGCAGCTTTTTTACTTCTACGGGCTTGTTTAATAATCACCTAAAACCCGTTTTCAAATTTTTCCCTTTTTCAACCCCTAAGAGTGAATAAACGGGTTGAACACGTTTTCACGAATTTGGTCATATCTCTTAGGAGTGATAAGACATGGGATTGGTTTTTACTTCCTCGGGCTTTCTTTACATATATCTAAAAACCCATTTCAGGATTTTTTAATATTCAACCCCTAAGTGGGTACAAGGGGGTTGCATATGTTTTCACAAATTCCTACATATTTCTTAGTTCTAATGAGATATCAAATTCATTTTTACTTCCTAAGGCTTCCTACATAATCGTCAAAAGTTGATTTCAGTGTTTTTAGATATTTAACTCCAATAGGACGTAAGGCTTTCGACATATTTCTTACGATTGATAAGATATCAGATTGGTTTTCACTTCCACAGACTTTTTATATTATCGCCTACAAATGCATTTCCGATTTCATGAAATGGCCCAAAACCAAATCACGAAAAATCTCCTAATCACGTAACAACTGATATTATACTACGACTTAGACCTCGTCCCGGAGTATGACCCAATTATGTAATTCATATTTTATATGTGGCAGCGGCGTAAGTATTCTAGCGCGACCCCATTCTAACCGCTTTCTGAACTTTTTTCTGAGTTTTCAGTCACATAGTAACCTGCACCGCGTCTCAGAATTGAACGCATTCCGAACTTCTACCGAAAAAATAATAAAGTTGCGCCCAGACTGTTGGCAGATTTTTTTAAATAATAAACGAATACTGTATCTGGTAAACTATCATTTATTTTTAACAACAATTAACTGTCTTTTCAACTGACATTTGTTTCCGCAGATTTGCGTTATTTGCCAAAATGAAAAATCATCTAGGACCTGGAAAATTAAGAGAGATCGGACTTCAACATTCTTATTCACAATATTAATGCGCCCCATGGAAAACTTTGACTGAAAATATAAAACATTGAACTTTTCAAAACTTGTGAACTTTAACAATTTTTGTGGCTGTTTTACGCAGTTCAATTAGATCGTGGTGATATAAATTTGCAACATAATTTCATGATGATATCTCTTTTTACCAAATTATAAAGAAATAATAAGCAATATGATACCTAAGTTGTCACCCTATAAACCAAACATCGATGAATCGGCGATGAAGAGGCAGCGAACACTTTCGAAAGTTGTCGCTGATGATCGCTTGAGAACAAGTTCAGCTATGTACTTGCTATCTGTGAATACGTGTAAGGTATTCGCATTTCTTTCTTGCTCGTACTGAAGTGTATTCGACCATCTCATCCGTACTCATCAATATGAGAAATTTAAAATTCGAACGGGCAAGAACGAGATGGCAATACGTGCACTCAGTGAACAGTATGTATGAAGTGCGTATGAAGTAGACTTTACCAATCATCGATGAAAGGTAGGCCTGCCTTACATGCGAATCATGCTTTACCGGTCAACACTACACCTACGGACGGTGTCCGGTAGGGATGTTGAAAAATTATCGATATATCGAAATTGCGATATTTTTTAAACGATACATCGAAAATGCGATAGTTTTTAAACGATATATCGATAATATCGTCCGATATTTTTTAGAGCGATATATCGATATTAAAATCCGACTATAGGACCCGATATTTTTTGTTAAGTATAGCATATTTTACAACTCGAACGGCATTTTTCATTTCTGCTTATTTTTGTGTACAGGTACCTACTCATGCTTTGGCCGCAAATTTAGCTATTTCTAGTTGATATTTCAAGTCGCAATTTAATAAGTTACTTATGCCGAAGCATTCGGAAAACAGAACGTCTGAATATCTAAAATTAAGCAAACATCTGACCCGTAAACTAGTGGGAGCTCTGACTGGACATTGTCACATGAAGAAGCATCTCCATTAGTCTTTCTGAGAGCAAAATATGCAGAATTTGCGATGACGAAGACGAAACACCAGAGCACATTCTCTGTGAATGGGCGGGACTTGCTCATAAAAGACTTCATCACTTCGGTTAGGGTTTCATGAAACCATCGGAATTCCTGGCTATTCCTCTTCGAAAAACACTAAGTTTCATTGAAAGCGCAGGGATCGAAGAGGAACCATAGATAATCTAGAGGGACGTCGCAATAGGCCGAATTGAGGCTTCAATGACAGAGTTGACCAAACCAAGCCCTACACGAAAATCTAATATATGTAAATGGCGGATGTCAGAAAAATTGAAACTAGAAAACTGTTTTCCGATCGCGCAAATTTTATTTCTGTCGAAACAAAAAGATGCAAGACGCGTGGTTTCTGTAGGTAAGGGCAACCAGGCATCTATCCTATGCACAGGGATCTATCGGCTCAGTACCTTGTTGTTATTGGTTTTTAATCTTGCTCTTTCAAGTTGAAAGGATTTAAAAAACCCGTAGGAAGGTAATATGTTTGTATTAAAGAGTCACAGCTTACCATAACTATCCGTTGCTGCGTTACATCCTTTATTCGTATATTTTACTTTATTATTTTTTAATAATAAAGTATTGAGATAGACCTGCAATTTAAACAAAATTTACTACCCTCAAATTTTGTATTTACACGTTTTAAGACTAGTAAGCACCAAAAAAGCAACAAAAAACAAGCCAATCGTATAATACTATAGATGAATACTGAACTCCGATTTATATTATAGTTGGGGATAAAGTAGAATTACGTGTGTGCATGTTGTATGTCCTTTATTAAGGACTGCCATTAGATTGCTACTTAAAACTAAAAGACAATATTCAGTGTTAAATTTAATATCTTGAACTGGGTAAGTCATCGAAAAAAAAAGTCCTTTTTGAAGGACTTTCACATGGGATGTGCAGGAAGGACTCACTCGATTTCTTACATATTTATCCCTTTCCTTGGAACCATTTAAAAATGAACGTGTACAAAATTTCAAATTCGTAGCTTGAAGCGTTCAAAAGTTATCGAAAAATATTGTTGAACACGTGTCTTAAAGACATTTTGTATGGCAGCACCCAGAAGGAGTAAAAGGATTTTGCTGACTAGTAAACTCGAACTTCGTTCTTACTCAAAACTAATTTCTACAAAATTCCGAGTTCATAGCTAAAAGATTACTTGAGTTATAGTGGGTTCCGTAGATTAAGTGAAGACATTTTAACAGGATATTTGTATGGCAGCTACACGAAGGACTAATAGGATTTTCTTCATAATCATATATTTAGATCCAATTATTGGAAAAATAACACACACAAAATTTCAAGTCGTAGCTTAAACCATTCTGAAGTTATTGACCAATATTCTTAAACACGTGTTTTAAGGACATTTTGTATGGCAGCTACCAGAAGGAGTAAAAGGATTGCGCTGATTTGTAAACCCAAACTTTCTTTTTACTCAAAACTAACTTGTACAAAATTCCGAATTCGTAGCTAAAAGATTACTTGAGTTATAGTGGGTTCCGCAAATTAAGTGAAGACATTTTAACAGGATATTTGTATGGCAGCTACACGAAGGACTAACAGGATTTTCTTCATAATCATACATTTAGCTCCAACTATTGGGAAAATAACACACACAAAATTTCAAAGTCGTAGCTTAAACTTTTCTGAAGTTATCGACCAATATTCTTGAACACGTGTTTTAAGGACATTTTGTATGGCAGCTACCAGAAGGAGAAAAAGGATTTCGCTGATTAGTAAACTTAAACTTCCCTTTCACTAAAAACTAATTTGTACAAAATTCCGAATTCGTAGCTAAAAGATTACTTGAGTTATAGTGGGTTTCGTAAATTAAGTGAATACATTTTGACAGGATATTTGTATGGCAGCTACACGAAGGACTAACAGGATTTTCTTCATAATCATATATTTAGCTCCAGCTATAGGAAAAATAACACATATAAAATTTCAAAGTCGTAGCTTAAACCCTTCTGAAGTTATGGACCAATATTCTTGATCACGTGTTTAAGGACATTTTGTATGGCAGCTACCCGAAGGAGTAGGACGATTTTGCCCGTTAACGAACTTAGCCTTACAAACTCAACCAAACACTCAGATTCAAAATTTCAATATCCTAGGTGAAGGCGTTCTTGAGTTATCGTGTTCACGGACAGACGGACAGACGGACGGACGGACGGACGGACGGACGGACGGACGTCAGGCGGATTTGATGTTTTTGGCCACAAATAAACAAAAAATAATATATAACTTTTTTTCGTCCGAGGCTTGGTTCTATGCGTTACATACTTTTGGGCTGGATTAAACTTATAATACTCTATGTGAAATCATCTAGAGTATAAAAATGTCCGTCTGTCCGCCGTAGACGCCGTACGCCGTCCGCCGTACACAAAATCGTTTGAAGGCGCGTAGCTCCCAAACCCATCGAGGTATTATGTTTCAATTTTTATGGTGGGTAGATTAGGTAAACTCCTACGACTGCCATCTTTTGGTGGGGGGGGGGGGGGGTGTAAGGGGGGATGAAACTTGGAACTTATGTAGTACTATCATAGTGGACTCATTTGCAAAAAATGGTCGATAAGAATTGGGGGGTGTGGAAGTGTGGGGGGGGGGAAACAATGAGTCCAAAACGCTTGAAAGCTGGGATTGAAACATTATAAAATCCATATCTCTTTAACGATTGATGCCAGAAATTTGAAACTTTGTGGTTGTCCTTAGGGATACTTCAAGATTAGACAAGGGCTAAAATTTTTAAGGGCGGTTGGGGGATGTGGGGTGAAAAACTTTGGATTTCAATATCTTCCGAACCAATTCCACCAGGAAGATAAAATTTAGTTTCTGTATATAGGATCACAAGAGGAGTCTACTGAACGTAAACTTTTTGAGGAGGAAGGTGAAGCACGAAAGTGGGGGGATAGCAATTCCTCAAAAAATGTCATTTTTATATCTAAGAAACCGTATTAAATATGATCTTGAAAATTTTGCAGGAGTTAGGGTCGGTAGACCTCGAGTAGGGAAAAAAATTTTAGGGGTGGGGGTGTAGGGGGTGATGGTGAAAGAGTGTAGAAAGGAAAAAAATTTTGATTTTTATTTCTCGAAAACCGTAATGAATAGAAAGCTAAAAAAATTATAAAGAGCTACTATGGAGACATCCTAGAAAAATAAAATTTTTCATAGGAGTAGCAAGGTACGGGGGTTTTTTATATCTCAGAAACGGCTTATGCTAGAAAGTTGAAACTTGGTACGTATATGTAGATGTGCTATTAGAGTAACTAAAGCAAAAAAAAATTCAATTTTTGTAATCGACCGTCAGAACAATTAAGGTAATGCCTGCATTTAGCTTTCTCTTAAGCACAACTTGTAACTTAATCAAGTAACCAGGGGGGGGGGGGGAAAAGAAAAAATACAACTCTACGCCAAAAACCAACTATGGAATAAAGAAATTTTTTTTAGATCGAGCCCCCACGTAATCTAAATAAAAAAATGCGCAGATTAATATCTAACCATAATATATAATATAATTAATTAATTTATTCTTACAAAACTAATTTTTTTATTCCTTAGTTCTAGAGAAGATTGTTATTTATATTCTTTTGATTCAGGTTAGGTTACCGGTCCGTCGGATTATTTTTTGTATTAGTTTTTAGGTTCATCCGATGGAGTAGTCGCACTCCAGAAGCATGCCAAGAACTGTCCCAATGTAGCCTTATTTTCCATTCCAACGAGGTATTTTTGTTTTAGGTTTTTTTTTCAGTACATCACAAACGAGGATTCACCCCACCCCCCACGCTTCTGACTAGCCGACTAAAATGTGCTACCTTGATCTGAAGAGCGTTATTACAAATCTGGAGCCCTACCGAAGAAGCTTAGCGGCCGAAGAGGTAGTTCCGCTACAGTATCACAGAATTCACATGTAAATCCATTCCTCTATGTATCATACATTTCATGTGGAAATCCTGTCCCTCCCAATAATTCAGTAATAATTTAATTTTTGCTTCGCAGGATCATTTCTGTAGTAAATCTTTATTAACTTTCGAATTAAATCGAAAGATTTTGCTAAAGCGATTTGTTTTTATTAAGTGAATCAACTTGTTTTCAGTTGAAAGGCCGGAAAATCGCTAGCTCGCAACAGTATTTTATTTTTCTTGTCAAGTTGAAGTGATATATTCTGAAAGTTGTACGCATCGTCCGCTCGTGACCTAGCGCCAAGTGGAGTGGTAAGGAGGAGTGGAGGATACGAGGAACCAACTTTTGATTTTACTCCCACAAAAGTGACAAAAAAAAAATAAGAAGCAAAAATTTTGTCGGATGTCTCAATAATGGCTGTAATATTCAGAAATCTAGGTATGCGAATACTTTACAGAACCACTTACACTTACTGAAGTAGAGACAAATTCGTACAAAATAGACTCAAGTATTATCAGCACATATATAATATGTAAATTGCTGCATAGACTTATTTTCCGTACAAGGAAATTGTCTGGCGATACGGAAAATACTTAACTTTATTTTCTTCCTGATTTTAGCTGCCTCCTGGTGTATAACAGTGTCGTAGATCAATAGATACAGGGTCCTCTGTATACGCATAATAATAAACCCGAGTAGTGTCGTAATGGTGTTGCCATTGCACGAGTACCTACATATGTAATATAAACAACACGTTCGAATTAAATTAATGTTCTGTCACTGTGAGTGACAAATTCATTGGCCCACGTAATATTTACAAATAAAGTAATGTCACAGATCGACCACATCAGCACTGTTGTCGCTTTTGCAGTTATGTGGCGTATAGCATTCACGCAGAAATTCAATTAATTTGATGGAAGTGGTAGTTGGTGGCGAAAGGAAGAAAAATATAAATTATATACATTTATTTCATTTCCAAATTAATTACTGCTGCAGGAACAAAGCGAGACCTTTTGAGGCCCTTTGTATAGTTAAAACCATTGCGGAAGTTTTCTTCCTTTTTTCGTACATTTCGCAAATGAGCAAAATGCCGGCTGTATACCTAAATACCGAACATTTCAAGTCCTTTTTGGAAAATAAGATGGAGATTATAGTTCCAAGCTTACCATAGCCTCCTTTTAATGATAAACTTTTAGAAATTTAAGTTTGAATTGTGTTAAGTTTATAAGACGTGATGCAATATTTATAAATACTTACTCTGAACAGCAGAAGGAAAGCATTGATAATTGAAATAATCGAAACTATTAGGTGTGCAAATAAGTTCCCGGCGTTTTTTGTCAAACTTTGAGCCTTTATTGTGGGAAATTGGTTGCATTACTTTTTTTTAAAAAATATTGTCCATCGCTAGCCACAACCTTTTTTCATATTTTTGGCAGCATATGAATTCCGCGTTCAAAAAACTCCACGTTCTTTGAGGCGATCCACGAGTCGATCCAATTTTTGACATCTTCAAAAGAACGGAAGCGATGCTCAGCCAAGCCATGGGCCATCGATCGGAAGAGGTGGTAGTCGGAAGGAGCGATGTCTGGTGAATACGGCGAGTGGGGTAGGACGTCCCATTTCAGTGTTTCCAGGTAGGTTTTCATAACCTGAGCAACATGTGGCCGAGCGTTGTCGTGCAGCAAAATCATTTTGTCGTGTTTCTGCTCATATTGCGGCTGTTTTTCTTTCAATGCTCGGCTCAAACGCATTAGTTGTCTTCGATAAAGACGTCCTGTGATGGTTTCACTCGGTTACAGCAACTCATAATACATGCAAAAATCCTTTCCTGTTCTGCCGTTGGAGCAGCTGTTCGCACGTGAAAAAACGCCGTTTGACGTCTCTTGGCTTCAATTCGTACGGCACCCAATTTCCTTGCTTTTGCATCATTCCCAAGGCTTTCAGACGATGTGCAATGGCTTGTTGAGTCACATCCAATTAATCCGCAAGACTTTGTTGCGATTGGCATGAATCTTCGTCCGGTAGTGCCTCCAATTCTGCGCCTTCGAAATTTTTTGGCCGGCGGAACGCTCCTTTTCTTCCACGTCGAAATCACCCATTTTGAAGCGATGAAACCATTCGCGACACGTTGATTTGCTAATACAAGACTCGCCATAAGTTTCTATAATCATCTGACGAGCCTCAGCAGCAAATTTCTTCGAATTAAAGCAAACAAGTAAAACTTCCCGCAAATGACGCTTATTTGGCTCGAACTCCGACATGTTTAAGGACTCACAAGTAACTGACGCCGATAAAATTTTACAAATGTAATGATGGGGAATTGTTACAATATGACTGATCTTGCCATATTACGAGCTTGATCCGCCATTTTCCCCAGTATTTCCTATTAGCGCCATCTATACGAGAACGCCGGGAACTTATTTGCACACCTAATAATATTTCAGAAGCTACTCGCTATTCACAATTAAAAAAATCTGACCCCTCTCCGAACGCCAATGGATAAAAATTCTAAGCCTCTATCTTACACTGTTCTTGAGATATGAGACGTAATTTTTTAGAAAAATTCTTATTTCCTCCACTTTCATGCTCCACCGCCCCCTTAAAAAATTTACTCTCAGCAAACTTTATTTGTCAACCTTTATACAGAAACTGAATTTTATTTGTCTAGTGCAATTCGTTCGTGAGATATCGTAACCTGAAATTTTTCAACCCCACCGCCGTACGCCACTACCCCTTCTCAAAAATTTGTTTCCGATCTATTCTCCTAGTATACCTACAGATATTCGTTAAATTTCAATTTTGTGACATTAATCGTTTAGGAGATATGGATTTTAGAATGTGTCGATCTCTCCTTTTTTGCGTTTCGGACGCATTATTTTTACGCGCTATATAAGTTCCAAGTTTCAGCCTCCTAGCATAAGCGGTTGCTGAGATCTAGAAACCAAAATTTTCCGTCTAAAACGCACCCCCTTCCTCCCCCCAGAATTTGGTCACTTCAAGTGGCCTACCCTGTCTATTCATAAAAAAAAATTTTATTTTAATATATCAAAGCGTTTGGGAGCTACGGGCCTTCAAACGATTTTGCGTATGGCGGACAGACGGACTGAATTTTTTTTCCTTTTTTCGTGTCTACTAGTCATGAACCGTGAAAAAAAAAGTTTTTCAGGGTAACAATTTTTTTTTTTAAAAAAATCGATCTCAATAGGTACTGTATTATTAGAAAATAATAATGTAAAAACTCTTGTTTTTAAAGGATATCTGCGGGGCTCGTTTGAACAACGGCTCATGTCAGAAAGTTTAAACTTAGAGTATGCTAATTTATAGCATCATATCATATGAACAGGTTTGTAATAAAAAAAGCTGCAAATAGTCTGGTTGCAAGTTTATTATTTTTTGGTGGAAGTCCGGAATGCGTTTAATGCTGTGATGCGGTGTTGGCTACTATGCAACTCCCTTACAACCCGTTTGGGTTGAATATTTGAAAATCCTGAAATTAACTTTCTGGCAAATTTACAGAAAGAAATAAATTCGATATCTCATCAGATCTAAGAAATATGTAGGAATTTGTGAAAATGTGTGCAACTCCTTTACACTACCCCGGGGGTTGGATATCAGAAAATACTAAAATCGGTTTGTAGGCTATTATATAAAAACTATGCAGAAGTTGTAGCTAATTTGATATCTCATCAAACCGAAAGAGATATATAACATTGTGAAATCGTATGCAACCTCCTTACACCCACTTGAGGGTTGAATATTCAAAAATTCTGAAATTAGTTTCAAGATAATTATAAAGAAAGCCCGAGGAAGTAAAAACCAATTTGATATCTATCAGTCTTTAGAAGTATGGCGGAATTCGTGAAAAGTGTTCAACTCTTTTATACCCTCTTAGCGGTTGAAATGCAAAACCCTTGAAAACGCGTTTTTTGCGATTATAAAATAAGACCGTGGAAGGGAAAAGTTTTTCGATATCTAATGAGACTTAAATTATATGGCTGAAATCATGAAAATGTATTACAACCCTTTGACACCTACTTAGGGGTTGAGTTTAAAAAAACACTGAAAACGCTTACTAGGCATTTATATGAAGAATCCGTGGAATAAAAATTACTTCAGTATATCAGAAGACCTAAGAGATATTATGAAATTCGTGAAAATATATGCATTCCATGATCACTGATAATTTTTTTTGGCTCCGATTCCGTACACCATTGGATATTTGATTTTTTTTATTTAAATTACTTTTCTAATAGATCTACATAATACTCACCATGTTTCAACTTTCAACCATTCTATAGACAAGAAAAATACCTCTCACCCCCGTAACATACAATCCCTATACAAAATTATATTTTTCTAACTTGCTACTACTATATTATTGAAATAATAAAGTAAAACTTTTAAAACTTTGTAGCAACAAAGTAAGAGCAAAAAAAGATTTTTAGAATTTCATAATAAAATCAGAAAAAACTGAGCATGTGAAACAGTAATAAACGTGCATCGTGAACTAACAAGGCATTCGCCCATAGGTGGCATCAATTGCCGTAATTCCCTAACACACCCTTAACTTGAATTATGATCGCATTAAGGACGAAAGGAAATGATCGTAATAACAGTGAAGATATTGCTCGAACGAAGGATGGTATCTTGAATATTACATTGCAAATAAAAAACGCCATGATTATGTTCTATAGAAAGCACTGAGAAACTTGTTAGCTTTCATCTTATGACTTGTATAATCTCGATAACACTATCTATTCAGTAGACACATGTGTAAGTAAGTACCTTCCACGTTTCGTTTTTTTACACTCGGGTCTCACAGATTTTATCTCATTGCAGAATGTACTCGTAAAATACTCGTATATCAAATTCTATACGAAATTGACTTTTATATCTTTGACTTATTTCACAAAGAATAATTATGGTAATAAATGTGCATTCTGCCAAATAGGATGACTACAAATTTAAAGGAGTAAGAGCAAAGCAAATTTTTTCGATTTGAAACTGAAAATACTATAATAGTTTTCCGTGTAGAATACTGTTCATATTAATTTTTGTGTTACGTTTCGGACTCGACTGAGTCCTTTATCAAACCGTCCTTATCAAACTGATAAAGGACTCAGTTGAGTCCGAAACGTCACACAAAAATTTATATGAAAAGTATTTTAAACTGAAAATTATTATAGTATTTTCAGTTAAAAGTGTACTCTGAAGACATTAACCAAAACATTTTTTCGGTTCATTGTTATTTATACTCTAGATGAAATCGTATAGATTATTATATGTAAGTTTAATCCAGCCCGAAAAGTAAAAAGTTGTAACGCATAGAACCGAGCCTCGAACGAAAAAAAGTTATATTATTATTTATTATTTTGTGTTCAGTTGTGGCCAAAAACTCCAAATCCGTTTGCTGTCCGTCCGTCCGTCCGTCCGTCCGTCCGTCCGTCCGTCCATCCGTCCGTCCGTCCGTCCCTCCGTCCGTCCGTCTGTCCGTCCGTCCGTATGCACGATAACTCAAGCACGCGTTAGCCTAGGAAGTTGAAATTTTGTTATCACCTGTAAAATGGAATAAGTAAGTTCTTTAATGGGCGATATCCTTCCACTCCTTCGAGTACCTCACATACAAGAGTCCTTAAAACACGTATTCACAATTATTGCTTGAATGCTTCAAGTAAGGAATTTGAAATTTTGCGTACTTATAGTTTACAATGTTTGAAGCGAAAGTTCCGAATATGATGCAAATCGAATGAGTCCTTCGTGTAGCAGCCTACAAAAGTCCTTCAAAAACAGTTGTTACAGAATCCACTATAACTCTAGTAGGAGTTAAAGCAGGGATTCAACATTTTACAGGAATTGGTTTTATATCAAAAGCAATATTGATTTCATTAATTAGCGCCCTCCGTCGACTCCTTCCGGTAGCTGTCATAAAAAGTCCTTAAAAAAAGTGTTCACCAATATTGAACGATAACTTTAGAACGCTTTAAGTTACAACTTTGAAATTGTGTACACGTTAATTTTATAATAGTCTTAGCTGAAAGTATTATTATGAAAAATATACCATAAGTCCTTCATGTAGTTGCCATACAAAAATTCTGTAAAAATGTCCCAACTTAATTTATGGAACCCACTATAACTCAAGAAATTGTTTAATCATCTATCGAGTAGCCACTATCCAATAGTTTCTACCTAAATAAAAGGTCAAACAATAATCGTATGTGCACTAGGGATGTTAATATCGAAAAAAAATATCGATATTGGAAAAAATATCAATATCGGCTGATGATATATCGAAAAAAAATATCGATATATCGAATATTTTTTCCAATGGAAAATAAATTCAATTATTTCCCTTCCCGTATCAAATTTAACGTTAAGGGGAGCATATCGCAAAGGCTTTTCAGTGTAAATTTCATGACCCATTTTGTCAGAAACCAGTCGAATGAAATTTTGGACAATTATTCCTTACTGCAAAACGAGCAAATAGAGTGGAGTAAAATTTTATTATAATATTTTTTTCAAAGGCTGTATATATTGCACATCTAATTTTGACAAACATAAAGCGTGAAGTCAGTCTCATATTACATTATTAAATAATTAAAATTTTTAAATTTCCACCAGAGGTGGCATGAGTGGTTTTTGAGAAAATGGATCAAACGTAAAAAAATACAACTTTTCAGGAGAGGCCTTCTTGATCTCGTGGAGTCTGCCAGTTTAAACAGTTTTACCCAGAATTGAGTCTAAAATAAGAATTTAAAAAAAAAAGATTTGTTTTACCCCAAAAACGATATCGTGTACTCTCCTTAATAAAAATTACGGCGGTGCGCGGCTTTTAATACAAACCCAAAGCCAATAAATAAATGATATTTCGAAATTTAAAATTGTTCTTCACTTCACTAAATTTTCACGACAAAAAACAAGGCTAAATACACTGATAATACAAATATATGAAAAAAGGGTGTGACGCAGCAATGGATAGTTATGTTAAGCTGTGACTCTATAATACAAACATATTAGTTTCTTCTGGGTTTTTTAAATTCCTTCTTCATGAGAGAACAAGATTAAAAACCAATTACAACAAGGTACTGAACGGAAAGATTCCTGTGCATAGGATAGTTGCCTGGTTGCACCAACAGAAACCATGCGCCTTGCATCTTTTCGTTTTAACAGAAATAGATCGAAAAACAGTTTCCTAGTTACAACCTCTCTGACATCCCTCATTTACATGATTATATTAAATATTCGTTTTGGGGTTTGTTTGGTCACCTCTTTCATTGAAGCTTTAATTGGGGCTATTGCAACGCCCCTCTGGATTATCTATGGTTCCTCTTCGATCCCTGCGTTTTCAGTGAAGCTTAGTATTTTTCGAAGAGGAATAGCCAGAAATTCCTATTGTTCCATGAAATCCTGGCGGAAGTGATGAAGTCTTTTATGAGCAAGTCCCTCACATTCACAGAGAATATGCTCTGGTGTTTCGTCTTCATCATCGCAAATTCTGCATATTTTGCTCTCAGAGAGACTGCTTCCTCATATAACAATATGATCAGACAGAGCTATCACTAGAGTTTGGGTCAGATGTTTGCTTAATTATTCAATTATTCAGTCTTAATTATTCATTCTTAAGATATTCAGACGATCTATTTTCCGAATGATTCAGCATAAGTAACTTATTAGAGTGTCACGTAAAATATCGACTAGAAATAGCTAAATTTGCGGCCTATACTTAACAAAAAATATCGGGTCCGATAGTCGGATTTTAATATCGATATATCCATATATCGCTTTAAAAAATATCGGCGATATTATCGATATATCGTTTAAAAAATATCGCAATTTCGATATATCAATATTTTTTCAACATCCCTAATGTGCACTCCTCGTTCTTTTGATATATTCCCAACTAAAATATAAATCAGAGTTCAGTATTTCATCTAGAGTATCATACGATTGGCTTGTAGCTGATCGTGACTGCGTGCGATCGTGACTCGCTTCAAATATTGTAAACTTTAAGTATGCAAAATTTCAAGTTCCTAACTTGAAGCATTGGAGAAATAATTGTGAATACGTGTTTCAGGGACTCTTGTATGGGATGTACCCGAAGGAGTGGAAGGATATCGCCCATTAAAAAACTTAGCCTTACTTTTTCCATTTTACAGGTGGTGACAAAATTTCAACTTCCTAGGCTAACGTGTTCTTGAGTTATCGTGCAAACGGACGGACGGACAGACGGACATACGGAAGGACGGATGGAAGGACGGACGGACGGATGGACGGACAGCAAACGGATTTGGAGTTTTTGGCCACAACTGAACACAAAATAATGTATAACTTTTTTCGTCCGAGGCTCGGTTCTATGCGTTACAAACTTTTCAGGCTGGATTAAACTTATAATACTCTATATGATTTCATTTAGAGTATAAACACACGAACTTCCGTTAAACTGATCGGACGATAACTCAAGAGTCGAAGCTAATTTTAAGAATTTTTTGTTTGTTTTTTGGAGTCAGAGAATAAGTTTCTGAAGCGAAACACTAATACGAAAGACAGACATTAAAAATAATCATGCTCCAACTTTGGAAAATCAACACATACAAAATTTCAAAGTCATGGCTTAGTTAAGTTATCAGCCAATATTCCTGAACAAGTGTTGGAAGGACTTTTTGTATGGAAGCAACCCGAAGAAGTAAAGGAATCTTGTTCATTAATAAACTTGAACGTTATTTCCTCTCTAAACTATCTAATTTGTACGATCTTTTGACTTCGTGGCTAAATGATTTCTGGAGTTATAGTTAGTTCCGTAATTTGAGTAAGGATATTTTTACAGGGTTCAGCAGCTACTGAATCGACTGATGGAAACTTTTTCATAGCTTTAATTGCAAATCCTAGAAAACCAACGTATATAAAATTGCATAGTCGTATCTCAAGGCGTTCCCAAGTTATTGGTCAATATTGCCGGAGTCCAACCAGAGTTGAGTACACTGCCAGAATTGACATCGCATTGTCCGCCAAGAATTGTCGATCGGTATTGTTTTGGTACTGACAAACCATCACACCAGTGTCGGGCCAAAAATTGGGTTATTATTGGTGTGTAAGCTCTTTCGGCATTGGCTCAACGGTTGGCTCTGTATTGGACACATCTTGGTAGAAATATTTTTTGTTTCTCAACATATCAATTGATTTGGCTTCAACCCAATTACGAGAATGTTTTAGATTGGCCTAGTGGGTAGCGTAGCGGACTTATGTTTGACGGGACCATGGTTCGAATCCGAGAGTGTGCAAGGTGTGTAAGTAAAATCAATTCGCACTTTTCAAAAAAATAATAATAGGAAAATAAATTCGTAGTTGGGAGAAAAAAAAAGGAAACATTTTTTATACTCTAGATGAAATCATATAGAGTATTATAAGTTTAATCCAGCCCAAAAGTATGTAACGCATAGAACCAAGCCTCGGACGAAAAAAAGTTATATATTATTTTTTGTTTATTTGTGGCCAAAAACCTCAAATCCGCCTGACGTCCGTCCGTCCGTCCGTCCGTCTGTCCGTGAACACGATAACTCAAGAACGCCTTCACCTAGGATCTTGAAATTTTGAATCTGGATGTTTGGTTGAATTTGTAAGGCTAAGTTCGTTAACGGGCAAAATCGTCCTACTCCTTCGGGTGGCTGCCATACAAAATGTCCTTAAAACACGTGTTCAAGAATATTGGTCGATAACTTTAGAAGCGTTTAAGCTACGTCTTTGAAATTTTGTATGTATTATTTTTCCAATAGTTGGAGCTAAATATATGATTATGAAGAAAATCCTGTTAGTCCTTCGTGTAGCTGCCATACAAATATCCTGTCAAAATGTATTCACTTGATTTACAAAACTCACAATAACTCAAGTAATCTTTTAGCTACGAATTCGGAATTTTGTACAAGTTAGTTTTGAGTGAAAAGAAAGTTGCAGTTTACTAATCAGCGAAATCCTTTTACTCCTTCTGGTAGCTGCCATATAAAATGTCCTTAAAACACATCTTCAGGAATATTGGTCGATAACTTCAGAAGGGTTTAAGCTACGTCTTTGAAATTTTGTAGGTATTATTTTTCCAATAGTTGGAGCTAAATATATGATTATGAAGGAAATCCTGTTAGTCCTTCGTGTAGCTGCCATACAAATATCCTGTCAAAATGTATTCACTTAATTTACGAAACTCACTATAACTCAAGTAATCTTTTAGCTACGAATTCGGAATTTTGTACAAGTTAGTTTTGAGTGAAAACAAAGTAGGAGTTTACTAATCAGCGGAATCCTTTTACTCCTTCTGGTAGCTGCCATACAAAATGTCCTTAAAACACGTGTTCAAGAATATTGGTCGATAACTTCAGAAGGGTTTAAGCTACGACATTGAAATTTTGTATGTGTTATTTTTCCAATAGTTGGAGCTAAATATATAATTATGAAGAAAATCCTGTTAGTCCTTCGTGTAGCTGCCATACAAATATCCTGTCAAAATGTATTCACTTAATTTACGAAACTCACAATAACTCAAGTAATCTTTTAGGTACGAATTCGGAATTTTGTACAAGTTTTGAGTGAAAAGGAAGTTCGAGTTTACTAATCAGCGAAAGCCTTTTACTCCTTCTGGTAGCTGCCATACAAAATATCCTTAAAACACGTGTTCAACAATTTTTTTCCGATAACTTTTGAACGCTTCAAGCTACGAATTTGAAATTTTGTTCACATGAATTTTTGAATGGTTCCAAGGAAAAAGACAAATATTTAAGAAATCGAATGAGTCCTTCCTGCACCTCCCACGTGAAAGTCCTTTAAAAAGGACATTTTTTTTCGATGACTTACCCAGTTCAAGGTTTGAAATTAAACACTGAATATTGTCTTTTAGTTTTGAGTAGCAATCTAATAGCAGTCCTTAATAAAGGACATACAACATGCACACACCTAATTCTACTTTATCCCCAACTACAATATAAATCGGAGTTCAGTATTCATCTAGAGTATTATACGATTGGCTTGCAGCCGATCGTGACTGCAGTATGTTTTTATTTTCATTTCTTTTTTTTACTGACGCCCCAAAACTAGCACCCAGTATCGGGCCAGAGTTTCACCCAGAGTAGGACCGGTATGATCATTAATCAACATTGGCTCGGCAATGATTTGGTCTAGGCCACATACTGGACCCGAAACATTAGCCAGTACTGGCAACTCTGGCACCAGTACCAAGCCAGTGCTGTGCCGTTTTGCTTTTCGTACATGGGTAGTTCTACATAAGCATAAGCGGTTCCTGAGATCTAGAAACCAAAATTTTTCATCTAAAACGCTCCAACGTTCATTTTACCTAGGCTAGGTTAGGTTAGGTTATAGAGGCAGCCATCCAAACCATGGATCGACTCACTTAGACCATTCGGTCTAGGCTAAGATACTACTAATATTTTACCGCTGTAAATAATAAAAGACGTTAAATTATTTATTTATTATTTTCTATTTACTGAATTTATTTTCTGTATTACTTAATTATACTCTAGATGAAATCATATAGAGTATTATAAGTTTAATCCAGCCCAAAAGTTTGTAACGCATAGAACCAAGCCACGGACGAAAAAAAGTAATATACTATTTTTTGTTTATTTGTGGCCAAAAACCTCAAATCCGCCTGACGTCCGTCCGTCCGTCCGTCCGTCTGTCCGTGAACACGATAACTCAAGAACGCCTTCACCTAGGATCTTGAAATTTTGAATCTGGATGTTTGGTTGAATTTGTAAGGCTAAGTTCGTTAACGGGCAAAATCGTCCTACTCCTTCTGGTAGCTGCCATACAAAATGTCCTTAAAACACGTGTTTAAGAATATTGGCTGATAACTTCAGAAGGGTTTAAGCTACGTCTTTGAAATTTTGTATGTGTTATTTTTCCAATAGTTGGAGCTAAATATATGATTATGAAGAAAATCCTATTAGTCCTTCGTGTAGCTGCCATACAAATACCCTGTCAAAACGTCTTCACTTAATTTACGTAACTTAATATAACTCAAGTAATCTTTTAGCTATGAATTGGAAATTTTGTACAAATTAGTTTTGAGTAAAAACGAAGTTCGAGTTTACTAATCAGCGAAATCCGTTTACTCCTTCTGGTAGCTGCCATACAAAATGTCCTTAAGACACGTGTTCAACAATATTTTTCGATAACTTTTGAACGCTTCAAGCTATGAATTTGAAATTTTGTACACGTTCATTTTTAAATGGTTCCAAGAAAAAGGATAAATATGAAAGAAATCGAGTGAGTTCTTCCTGCACCTCCCATGTGAAAGTCCTTCAAAACGGACATTTTTTTTCGATGACTTACCTAGTTCAAGATATGAAATTAAACACAGAATATTGTCTTTTAGTTTTGAGTAGCAATCTAATGGGAGTCCTTAATAAAGGACATACAACATGCACACACGTAATTCCACTTTATCCTCAACTACAATATAAATCGGAGTTCAGTATTCATCTAGAGTATTATACGATTGGCTTACAGCCGATCGTGACTGCAGTATGTTTTTTTTTACAAACTTTATAATTTTTTCGGTTGTACAGGAGTTCAGATAATTTTTGTTAATCTTTTTCAAATCCTTCTGATTTGAGTCAATTTACTTTGCCATTTTCGGAACACCTGCTACTATACTAAATAAAATTTCTGTTTGTAGATCCGCGGCCAGAGACTGAGGATTGATCAAATTATTCGTTACGTTTCTACGACATTTTAATAACAGACACTACAAATCTAAAATTTTCGATCCCTTTTGTAAAATTGCAAAGTTTATGTTGTTCTTTTATTTTATATTTACGATTTTAAAATACATGCATAAATACCGACATCAGTGCTGTACTTGGCATATGAACAAATGGTCTTATTTGAGTACACCCTTTAATTAGATTTTATCCGTAGTCGCACATGCATACAATGTTCCATAATGGGCGCATTCTTTCCATGTTACATTACAAACTATAACGCCGTAACTACTTCGGTTTGCAACGGTTTGGTACCATTTTGTGGATTCCTAATCTTCGAAGCCATTAAACTGTGAGATAACCATCGCCTATTGTATAAAAGCGCACAGTTTTCCTCATTAAAATATTTTCCTGTTTTCCTTCATTTTTCCTTGATAAAAAAAATCCGCCATTTTGAGCACTTGTTGCTGCTGTTTATAGTTTTCAAAAGTATGTAGGTATTGCATTTTTTTTTTTCATTTTCACAGCTGTTATTATTGTGCTCTTATCTTCAGTATAAGAATAGAACCAAATATACAGAAATAATCGATTTCAGATAGAGCACATGAACATTCCGAATATTTTACATTAGAATTGCACGAGGCTTCAAACTTAAATAAAAGAAAACCAATCAGAACGATGAAATGCTGAACTCCTATTTAATTTGTACTCGTGGATAACATAAAGTGGGGATTAAATGTACGTATTAGAATGATCACTTAAAATTAAATTTTTTCAGCTGCCCCCTAAATTTTTTTGTGAAAGAAATTAAGTTAACACGAGCCGCAAGACGATCAAAGTTTGTTTTAGCATTTTTTTTATGAATATGCAGTTTTTCGGAAATATCTCGCGAAATATGCAGATTTGACAAAATATCCATATTAATGATTTTATAGAAAATTTAATTCTCTATAAATAATGTTTCATCCGTTTTTTTTATAAAAAGGGTATTTATAAAGATATTCCAAAAAACCTTCGTAAATTTTACCTAGTGAGTAAAAAAAACATTTTTTAACAATTGATGTTATATTTGATATTATTGATAATAGTATACATCACTATATTAGGAATTAAGCGACTAATTATAATATTATTATCATGATTAAATACCAATTCTTTTTATACTCTAGATGAAATCATATAGAGTATAATAAGTTTAATCCAGCCCAAAAGTTGGTAACGCATAGAACCAAGCCTTGGACGAAAAAAAGTTATATATTATTTTTTGTTTATTTGTGGCCAAAAACCTCAAATCCGCTTGACGTCCGTCCGTCCGTCCGTCCGTCCGTCCGTCCGTCCGTCCGTCCGTCCGTCCGTCCGTCTGTCCGTTAGCACGATAACTCAAGAACGCCTTCACCTAGGATCTTGAAATTTTGAATCTGGGTGTTTGGTTGAATTTGTAAGGCTAAGTTCGTTAACGGGCAAAATCGTACTACTCCTTCGGGTAGCTGCCATACAAAATGTCCTTAAAACACGTGTTCAAGAATTGAACAATAACTTCGGAACACCTAAAGCTACGACTTTGAAATTTTGTATGTGTTATTTTTCCAATAGTTGGAGCTAAATGTATGATTATGAAGAAAATCCTATTAGTCCTTCGTGTAGCTGCCATTCAAATATCCTGTCAAAACGTCTTCACTTAATTTTCGGAACTTATTATAACTCAATTAATCTTTTAGCTATGAATTGGAAATTTTGTACAAATTAGTTTTGAGTAAAAACGAAGTTCGAGTTTACTAATCAGCAAAATCCTTTTACTCCTTCTGGTAGCTGCCATACAAAATGTCCTTAAGACACGTGTTCAACAATATTTTTCGATAACTTTTGAACGCTTCAAGCTACGAATTTGAAATTTTGTACACGTTAATTTTTATATGGTTCCAAGGAAAAGGATAAATATGTAAGAAATCGAGTGAGTCCTTCCTGCACCTCCCATGTGAAAATCCTTCAAAAAGGACATTTTTTTCAATGACTTACCCAGTTCAAAGTATGAAATCAAACACTGAATATTGCCTTTTAGGTTTGAGTAGCAATCTAATGGCAGTCCTTAATAAAGGACATACAACATGCACACACGTAATTCTACTTTATCCCCAAGTACAATATAAATCGGAGTTCAGTATTCATCTAGAGTATTATACGATTGGCTGGCAGCCGATCGTGACTGCGGTATTTTTACTATAGTATTTCAATAATATAGTATATATACTGTATTATTGATATACTGTATTATTGATAACAATAAATTGTAGGTATACTAAGAGAGTAAACAAAAAGCACAATTTTGAAGGGTGGTGATAAAAAACTTTTAATTAAGATATCTCACGAACCAATTGCGCTAAATAAGAAAAAGTTCCGATTTTTATACCTCGAGAGCTAATATAGATGGATAGCTGAGACTTAGTATTTAGATAGAGCTATTATAGAAGTGGCATGATGTAAATATATAATTTTTATTAGGAGCATTATGGTACGTGGGTGAGGGGGTGTTTTTCCTATCCATAGAACGGCATATGCTAGAAAATTGAAACTTGGTGTGTTTATGTATTTCTACTAGAAAAGTAATTTAGAGAAAAACAATTTTGAAATATCCGTTGGCGTACAGAAGGAGTGCAAGAAAAATGATCAGAAAAAATGGAATGTTTTTTTTCACGAATTTCGTCATATCTCCTAGGTCTTCCAAAATTATAAATACATTTTCATTCTACGGATTCTTCACATAAATACACAGAAGGCGTTTTCAGTTTTTTTTTAAATTAGAGCCCTAAGGTGGGTTAAAGGTGTTGAAAACATTTCCACGAATTCAGGCGTACCCCTCAGGTCTGATTAGATATCGAATAACTTTTCACTTCCATGGGCTTGTTTTTTAATCACCACAAACTAATTTTCTAGTTTCAAGTTTCAAGAGGGTTTAAAAGGGTTGAACACGTTTTCATGAATTCCGTTATATCTTTAGGAGTGATAAGACATCGAATTGGTTTTCACTTCATCGGGCTTTCTTTATATTTATTTAAAAACTCCCATAACGATTTTTGGATGTCCAACCCAAAAGTGGGTGAAAAGGGGTATTACCGTTTTTCCCGGCGGAAAAACCGTTTTATAACCCCAGCACAAAAGGGGGCGAACGGGCCTTGTCCGGCCAACCCAGAGAAGGGTCGTGGGCGCCAGTGATCCCTTTTTTTAAGGACCCGTTCTGGACTTTTCGCCGTCCGGATCACAAGTCCGGAGAAAAGTTTCGCACGCGCGTAATTACAATAAAAAACATACTGCAGTCACGATCGGCTGCAAGCCAATCGTATAATACTCTAGATGAATACTGAACTCCGATTTATATTGTAGTTGGGGATAAAGTAGAATTACGTGTGTGCATGTTGTATGTCCTTTATTAAGGATTAATTAGATTGCTACTCAAAACTAAAAGACAATATTCAGTATTTAACTCCATATCTTGAACTGGGTAAGTCATCGAAAAAAAATGTCCTTTTTGAAGGACTTTCACATGGGAGGTGCAGGAAGGACTCTCTTGATTTCTTACATATTTATCCTTTTCCTTGGAACCATTCAAGAATTAATGCGTACAAAATTTCAAATTCGTAGCTTGAAGCTCAAAAGTTCAAAAGTTATCAGAAAATATTGTTGAACACGTGTTTTAAGGATATTTTGTATGGCAGCTACCAGAAGGAGTAAAGAGATTTTGCTGACTATTAAACTCGAACTTCGTTTTCACTCAAAACTAATTTGTACAAAATTCCGAGTTCATAGCTAAAAGATTACTTGAGTTATAGTGAGTTTCGTAAATTAAGTGAAGACTTTTTGACAGGATATTTGTATGGCAGCTACACGAAGGACTAACAGGATTTTCTTCATAATCATATGTTTAGCTCCAACTATTGGAAAAATAACACATACAAAATTTCAAAGTCGTAGCCTAAACCCTTCTGAAGTTATCGACCAATATTCTTGAACACGTGTTTTAAGGATATTTTGTATGGCAGCTACCAGAAGGAGTAAAAGGATTTCGCTGACTATTAAACTCGAACTTTGTTTTCACTCAAAACTAATTTCTACAAAATTCCGAGTTCATAGCTAAAAGATCACTTGAGTTATAGTGAGTTCCGTAAATTAAGTGAAGACTTTTTGACAGGATATTTGTATGGCAGCTACACGAAGGACTAACAGGATTTTCTGCATAATCATATATTTAGCTCCAACTATTGGAAAAATAACACATACAAAATTTCAAAGACGTAGCTTAAACCCTTCTGAAGTTATCGACCAATATTCTTGAACACGTGTTTTAAGGACATTTTGTATGGCAGCTACCCGAAGGAGTAGGACGATTTTGCCCATTAACGAACTTAGCCTTACAAATTCAACCAAACATCCAGATTCAAAATTTCAAGATCCTAGGTGAAGGCGTTCTTGAGTTATCGTGCTAACGGACAGACGGACGGACGGACCGACGGACGGACGGACGGACGGACGGACGGACGGACGGACGGACGGACGGACGGACGGACGGACGGACGGACGGACGGACGGACGGACGGACGGACGGACGGACGGACGGACGGACGGACGGACGGACGGACGGACGGACGGACGGACGGACGTCAGGCGGATTTGAGGTTTTTGGCCACAAATAAACAAAAAATAATATATAACTTTTTTTCGTCCGAGGCTTGGTTCTATGCGTTACAAACTTTTGGGCTGGATTAAACTTATAATACTCTATATGATTTCATCTAGAGTATAAACAGCGGAAGGCGAGCTGTAACACGTCACAAATTTGATGAAAACACTCAATAATACCAAACGATTCGAACTTTTGTTTCAATTGTTAATTTAATATTATTTACTTTTACCTCCTACGCTTAATACTAGGGCGCCTCTGGTGCGGAGTCCCTCGATGTCTCCCCGACGATCGTTCTTCGTCTCCACACAAGCCGTTGTCGACGCTGATCGCGTATATCACCTTTGCCTCGTATAATTCCTCGTCTGGTATATATCCTAGGAAGTCACCGACTTGTGATCTTCCGAGTTCGCACTTCAGCTTTTCTTCAATTCACTCTTTGTTCTCCAATCCACTTCGCGACAATGCTTCTTTGTTCTACGTTATACTTTTTCGTCCGCACTCTCGCTAATATTCCACCAAAAGAGACCGTTTTCGGGTGCCGCACTTCCCGCGAAACCTCGGATCAACTTTTCAAATCGGTAAATCCCCGTTTTCCTGGGTCAACGACTGCTTCCTCCAGGTCATTCCCTCGATTCTAATAACTTTCTCTCGTTAGCTTTTACTCTCGCTTGATTCGGGGTCCACTTTATCTTCTCCACCCGACTTATTAGCATCGACCCAAACCTCGCGGATCTGTCTTATCGACTTGCAGCTCTCGCAAGTTAAGTCCGCCATGTTTGCACTTGTGATGTTCTTGTTTACGTTTTCAGTGATGTGATTGGTCCTCAGCGATGTGATCTGTCCTAAGTGATGTGATTGGTCCTTAGTGATGTGATCTGTCCTAAGTGATGTGATTGGTGATTCGATGTTGCGTGTTAATTTCCAATTGTAGTTCAAGTCTAACCCTAATCTTACTAATTCATACTAATTCATTTTTTTCCTATTCCTATTCCTAATACCTAACTATAACTAACTAATGTAATTCTAATTCGATTATATATATTCTTCATCCTAACATAACTAACCATAACTAACAAATTCACGTTCTTCTGTTTCCTATTTTCGAGTTTAGCTCGACTTCCATGTATGTACGACTGAGTACTTAATTGACTAATTCCCTCCTTTGTGCTGGTACCTTTTTATGTGAGACTGAAGGCCAATACGTGCGCAGAGGTGCTTTCACAAGGAGCACGCGGTGAAGTATTTGGTAAGTTGGCCTATCTTTCTCTAAAAACATCATACACTTTTATTTACTAAACACTTCTCTTCTTTTCAGGATGACGATCAAAATTACGGCGTAACAGGGGTTGCACGTGTTTTCACTTCTAGATATGGAAGTCATTTTTATTTTACTTCCTAAGGATTCCCACATAGTTGTCAAAAAGTCGATTTCATGATTATTAAAACAAGAACAAAATAAAACCAAATAAATTGCAGCCGAGCAGACGCGAAGAAGACACCCTACATTTCTTTTATTTTTCGCCCGTCCGCGCCTAAATCCAAGACTAACCACCTCTAAAACTCAGCACCTCCCAGTTAATTGTTTTCCTGCACTGCCAGTCAATGAACACGTTCGCGGGATCAGTTGTAACTCGGATGGTAAGGCAGTGATCGCCAACAGATGACACAACAGATTATCAGTCGCATTTCATTGTTTGTATAAAGAAAAACTGACGAAAGTGGAACACTAAAAGGAGCTATTCTAGTGACAAAATTAACTTACCAAGAAACCTTCTTGTCTCGCAACAACCGATGTTACATTCCGATTTTGACCGCGTCCAAACTATGACGGAAAAACGTTACTCATATGTTAAGGATGGCAATGACTTAAGGGGAGCTAAAATGACCATTTTTGAGACCCATTTTCTCTTAAACCGCCAATCCTATAACTCTAAATTTTTTTATTTGTAAAACTCTGTTAGTACTACCACTTGATCTAAAAATCGCTTGACTTTTTTTATAACAGCTGTTTAAAGATTGCTACTTTTTGAACATTCCTTTATGGCCTACAGGTCGATATTGCGATACTGATAATCTTCGATCAAATAATTCCTTTATCCAAAACAAACAAAACAAAAAACAATTAATGAATTCTGATAAGCGGTTGGCGAGAAAACGGGGCAAACGCTTCAAAAAACATGATCTTTTACAAAACCATTTTGTTTACGACTACAGTGTGTCAGCTGCATGACGACTGTGTGTCATTTCTTTGAGAATCTTATGTTAATAAATTTTCGTAATTTTTCTAGTCATTTTTATATCTTGTAAAATAACTGTGACAATACTAATTTTTATCATTTGACAATAAAATCATCTGATGATGCGAGTATTATAGATTCGATTAACTTGAAAAATTTTTTGGAATTTTTCCCTTTTAATTTCAAAATTTATTTTTAGGCACTTTCCGGCCCCTAAATGTCGCGATTTTGGTCTTATTTTATCAGGACAAATATAAGTTTTAATAATCAGTCGAAAACCAAAAATTGATTCTCTTTTTTTTTTTTTACCCTACAAGCTCTCCTTAAGCACGCCTGTCGCACCCACACGTTAATCAGTTCTCGTACTTAGTCCAAAAAAAGAATGAATTTTTGCCCAGACTGGACAGAATTATGTACATCAAAAAGGTATTATTTGCGCATACAGTACCTAAAATGTCCCAAAATAGGGGGCCACCTACCCTGGTGATGAAGTGTGTGCAAAAAGCAATAGTTCTTGGAGGTACATATTAAAAATGGCTATGGTAGCGTAACCCACTCATGACGACATACGAAAATCTACTAAACCATATAGGGGGTACGTAGGGTGGATACGGTAAACTCGACACGTACGGTAGGTACATAGATTAACAACGTATCCGGTGTGGGTTACGTAGTGTGAAGGCGTAAGGAAAGTACTGTGAGGACGCAAATTTCTAAGAGAAATTTCCGCACACAAAACATGTAACACAGTAGTGTATATAGGATGGTTCTGGAACAGGAAGTGAACTGTCAATCGATCAATCGATGGGTGTGGGTTGTGGTTTCCGGTAGATGGCTCTGCTGATAAGGTTTGTGTCTGTGGTTTCCGGTAGATAAGGTTTATGGCTGTGGTTTGTGGTTTCCGGTAGATGGTGATAAGACGCGGTCGGTGGACTGATAAGGTCATGAGGGTGATAAGGAGAGCAGGAAATGATTTTCCCACGGTGATGCGGGTGAAGGTCAGGTAGGATGATAAGAAGGGTGAAGGTTGGCTGGAGGCTAGATGGGGGTTTAGACTAGATGGGGAGCTAAATATATCCTAGAGGAGGGCTAAATATATCCAGAGGCTAAATATAACCAGACGCTAAATGGGGGGGGCTAAATATATTCAGAGGCTAAATGGAGTGCAATATGGGGGGCGGGGTTGGGCTCGATGAGGGGCTAAATGAGGGGTTTGGGCTAGATGAGTGGCTAAATGGGGGGGGGGGAGGTTAGGCTAGATGGGGGGCACTAAAATATTATTTTCTTTGCATGCTATTGCGTAAAGTTGTGAAATTGTTCTAGAATGTTTTAATCTTAGCAGGAGAAAATTCAAAATGGCGGATAACTGAAAATGGAAAATCCAATAATATATATCACTGAAGATCACATATTTGAGCCGAAGCACTCAATAAAGAAGAATAGTCTGGTCAATCAATACATTTTGTCATTTTTATAGCTATAAACTAGAATTTTTCATGGTGAAGCTATCATGTATGGATTTCACTATTGCGTAATGTTATGAAATTGATCTAGATTGCTCCCAGGGGAACTTGACTATTGCGTAAAGTTGTGAAATTGATCTAGATTGTTCCCAGGGGAACTTCACTATTGCATAAAGTTGTGAAATTCTTGGTTGTTCGATGAGTTTGACTATTGCGCAATGTTGTGAAATTGTTCTAGAATGTTTTAACCTTGCCAGGAGAAAATTCAAAATGTCGGATAACTAAAAAATGGAAAATCCAATAATATTTATCACTGAAGGTCACATATTTGAGCCGAACCACTCAATAAAGAAGAATAGTCTGGTCAATCAATACATTTTGTCATTTTTATAACTATAAACTAGAATTTTTCATGGTGAAGCTATCATGTATGGATTTCACTATTGCGTAAAGTTGTGAAATTGATCTAGATTGTTCCCAGGGGAACTTCACTATTGCATAAAGATGTGAAATTCTTGGTTGTTCGATGAGTTTGACTATTGCGTAATGTTGTGAAATTGTTCTAGAATGTTTTAACCTTGCCAGGAGAAAATTCAAAATGTCGGATAACTAAAAAATGGAAAATCCAATAATATATATCACTGAAGGTCACATATTTGAGCCGAAGCACTCAATAAAGAAGAATAGTCTGGTCAATCAATACATTTTGTCATTTTTATAGCTATAAACTAGATTTTTTCATGGTGAAGCTATCATGTATGGATTTGACTATTGCGTGATGTTATGAAATTGATCTAGATTGTTCCCAGGGGAGCTTGACTATTGCATAAAGTTGTGAAATTCTTGGTGTGTGTGCATGTGTGCGTGTGTGTGGGAGAACAAGTCAGTCAAAAAAATCAGAAAAAAAGCTGTTAATATATGAATAGGGTCTGTTAATATCAGAAGAGGTCAGGTCAAAAAGCAGAATAGGGTATGTAAATATCAGATCAGGTCAAGTCAAATAGCTGTTAATATAAGAACAGGTCAGATCAATAAGCTGTTAATAGCTGTTTAGAGCTGTTCAATACCTGTTTAGAGCTGTTCAATACATGTTTAGAGTTGTTCGATACCTGTTTAGTCTTGTTTAATATCAGAACAGGGTCTGTTAATATCAGAAGAGGTCGGGTCAATAAGCAGTTAATATCAGAACAGATCAGGTCAATAAGCAGAACAGGGTCTGTTAAAATCAGTGAATAAATAACAACAATCAATTGATTTTTTAAAAATTCTGATTTATTTATAATTCTTATGTTATTATATCTATATACTATATTTACAATCTTATAATTAAATTATGTTTATCTTATTTTTTTTTAAGTATTTTTAACTATATTATAATTACCCCAAGCATACGTACTAATTAAGTCTTTTTTAATAACTCTCTTATCATCCATAGAACTTAAAGCTATCTTATTAATACTTTCGGTGTATAAATTATGTAGCTGCGTTCTAAATACATACATATTTCCCTTAAAAATTTTCTTCTTATACAAACAATCCCTATAACTATCTAAACTTAACCCATCCATTATAATTTTTTTAACCCCCCTAGATTTCTTAATTGTCTTATCATTAGCTATATCTATCGAGTACATTTTTGATCTTAATCCTATAAACTCTAATACTATTTTACCATTGCATTCATCCTTCATCATTCCCAACACTTTTTCATTTTTACGCGGAATATTATAGGGATTATCGTGAGCATAGCCAGAGGTATCGTAGTATCTATCAATATGAGAATATCATTATAGAAATCTTCTACTTCAATTGTGTATATAAAGGAATCTGTATCCATATAATTGAGTGTTATATTTTGATTATATTTGGGTTTCATGAAACTATAATGAAAGTCGTACATTTTTAATTTTGAAATATCAAGTACTGAAAAGCCTAAATAAATTGGTTTATTATAAACCGTATATACTCTGTCTAGTTGAATAGCTACCATATTATCCCCGAAAATAGCCCTACTATGGAAATGGGGTTTTGAAATTAAAGCCCGAGCCCCTAATCGCCTACCTTGACTTTCCCATTGCGAAACTATTCGAACATCTTTACGTTTGTCTACGTTCTCCATAGTTTTTCCATAGACTGCATTATTCAATAATTTGAAGAAATCTTTCTCAAATGTATTTTTGGCAAGTTTACGATAATGAACATTTAAATCTATATATTTTTTCAACCAGGCAGACTGTTTAAACTGTAATATTCTATGGACACAATTGAGTTTCATACCATGTTTTACACATTGTTGAAGATTTCTATAATGAATGATATATTTATATTTATGGGTTAAATCTGCTATTAGTTTGGTACATTTGGAATCTTCTACTCTTTTATTTTCCGGACAAAAAGGTAATTCATCGTGATCATCATGCTTTGATATTGGGTATTCTAAATCTACTTCTAATATATAACCTATTTCAGAATTTTCGGGAATATTAAAGATGTCAATATCCTGAACATTTTCAACCCATTTAAAATCAGCATAGGGAAGAGGTTGCGACATTGCCCAGCCATATAAGTTATTCGCGTCAAGATATACTAAATATTTTGATTTTTTACTCGCATCATAGTTTTCCATATATTTGTTATTTGCAACTGAATGTCTATGGGAGCATTGTGTAAGACCTCCTCTGATACCTCGTTTAATGAAATTGTACATATTAACATCGGTTAATAACTGTAGTTCAATATCTGTTATTTTTAACATGGCATCCCACGATAATCCCGGAGCTGTATAATATTGACAGGGGTCCAGACCATAAATATTCTTACAAACATGTCTAAAGTTTTCGAAAACATCTGTTAAAAGTAAAACATCGGTTTTTAAATATAGCTCTAAATAGTCCCAAAGTGTTTTACAATTAAATTTTTCCCAAACGTTTAGAGCATGTTCGTAGTCTTCAACTTTACATTCTGTATTTGACAATTTATTATGGAAATTTTCTCGTGATGGTAGATTAGTTTCATCTAAACGACTCCATGAACTAATATATTCATATGGAAATACTCCCTTACGTGTTAATAAGCTGAACTCTTCAACATTGGTAAAGATTGAATGGATTGTATTTAAATTTTCAGGTGCTAAATTGTTTACTAGTGAATCTAAACTTGATTGCATGAATCGAAAAGAGTCTAGAAACCTTAGTTCAATAGTTTCATTATCATCAACGAAAATTCGTTTTGATAATGACACATATAGTTCCTTATTTAAAGGAATCACATTAATCTCACCCTCAAATTCGTTCAGCTCTTTAACAAATAAATGGCAGTCATAGCCCGAAAAATTATGGAAGAAAATGGGGAAAAATTTAGGAACTCTAAATAATAAATTACATTTGTTATGGGCTGGACCCCTATATTTGCCCGTTAAATGACAGTGATCGATAACTCTATCATTACCTAGTGGTTTTTCACAAATATGACATAATTCGGAATAGTTTTGTGTTCTTTGATTTTCAAATGAAAAGTCTTTCATGGGACAAGGCTTCATAATGATATCTTTGTAGACGTTTTTAACATCTTCTATTACCGAAGCTACAAATTTTTTCCCCGAGTTTTGCCCCTTATATAATCTAAATATATCTAAACTAGAATTATAAGAGCACTTAATGTAATAGGAAAACGCACATGGTATATGTTCCTGGATAACTGTTGTCGATGAGAGCGATGGATCTGGAATACAACTATCAAAATTCTGCAGCAGGCACTCAAAATCTGCATAGATAACAAATGGAACGTCTAACTGCCGATGATATTTGTCGTACTTCAGTATGGACTTTTCCGGATTCACCATTGCTGACACCACCTTCCCACATTCATTTTTATGAATTATGTAGGATACTTCTGTACGGAAATGTTGAAGACATGTGTTGCATATATGATGGGAATTCTGTTTTAATGTTTGTTGCCTGCCAATAAGCCTGTAAAGAGAAACATTATTCTTTATACATTTTATTTATATATTTAAATTACCTACCTTGATATATTTTTTATCCAAACATAATGGGATTTTTCATCGGACTGCAACAATAATAAATTAATATGCGTTTCTTTTTCATCTTTTGTATGGTGATATGGCCCGACAACTTTTTTCAATTCCGAATCGTATCCAAACACATTGATACTTAAAAAGGGGTTCAATTCTTCAAATTTCTTCACATCTTTTATTTTCAATGGAAATTCCAAGTTTCCAAATTTAAGATGAATTTTATTCTTTAAAGTTAGCTCGTTTTGTCTGATATCATCAACTTTATACATTGACGGTCTATGTACATTTGTATTTACTGGATGAAGGGCAGAAATTACGCTCCATTTAAAACAATAATCATCATAATTTTTGATGTTTATACATGCTTTTTTACTTGCAATGGAACGTGGTGTCGGTATATATTGCGATCCTCTTAACGGTTTGTATTCGTTAATGTTAATTTCACAATGAACGATTCTTTTGAGGCTCCAACCGCTATCCCTTTCTTGGAATTCTTGCATTCTATTGATTACTTGATCAACCATAGTATTGAATGATGATTTCAGGTTAGCTGACTTTAACACTACCATCATTTTCGATTGGAATGATTTAATGCTTATTACCCATTCTACATCCTCTTGATTGGCGTTCATTTTTACATATTCTCCGAAAAGCTCAAGATTGATTTTCAATGATGAATGCCTCATCAGAAGCTCTTCTAAGACATTCTCAAACGGTTTTTCTAGTTTTTTAAAAAATTCTTCTGGGTTCAGAATATTTTCATCTTGATTTTTGAAAAGAATAGTTTTTAGTCGCCCATTGAAACTATTTTTAACTATTTGAAACTCTGAATTGGTCGATTGAAGAGAATTTTTCTTGTGAATATTTGTACGTAAATGATAACTCCATTCGGTGCTATTGACATATATATTACATCCATCACAAAAAATAGTTGAAGATGTTGTCGGTAATGTTTTCACTTTAGACTCACCATGTTTACGGACGATATGTTTCTTTAAGGCGCAGTTGGTTGAAAAATCTTCTCCGCAATATTGGCACAAGAACCCCTTCATATTGACCTTTTTAAAATTAATAATAATTAATTTCACTTTAATAAATGTTTTTCACTTTAATTGATTTTCCCTTTAATAATTGTTTTTCACTGATTATTTCTATCACGTAACTTGTTATTAATTGGTTCACGGTAATTGACAATAAATGTTTTCGATAATTAATTTTTCACATTAATAAATGTTTTCGATATATATTTCACGTCACTTGTTTGCACTGATTGTTTCTTGTTTTTCACTGATTATTTCTATCACTTCACTTCAATATTTCAATAACACAAGAAAAATTTAGATCTTACACGTTTGGATTCACTGGATGAATTAAAATGTTTACTCAATGCTCTACCTTTATATACCATCGATAATGGGGAATTTGCACATGTCACCAACAAAATTAAGAATTGTTCATTTGCGGTCAGGCCACTTGTTGTTATTAGATTGTTCTTATCATTTCCGGTCGGCTGTAAGAATTTACCCGGTTAGATAACAATCACCCCACACAGCCACACACACACACACACACACACACATACACCCAAGTATTTCACAACTTTATGCAATAGTCAAACTCACCAACAATCTAGAACAATTTCACAAATTTATGCAATAGTCAAATTCATACATGTTAGCTACACCATGAAAAAATCTAGTTTTTAGTTATAAAAATGACAAAATGTATTGATTGGCTAGACCATTTTTCTTTATTGATGAAATTTTCGTGTGTCCTTCAGTGATAAATATTATTGGATTTTTCATTTTTTATTTATTAGCAATTTTGAATTTTCTCCTGGCAAGGTTAAGTGCTAAGATTAGAAAAATTTCAAAACTTTATACAATAGCATGACTAATCGAAATTATAAATGATAGAGGCACAGGTTAGGATAATGATAAAATAGAAATATAACTATAATATAAATTCGAATTTCAAGTTTTTAGCTATAAAAATGACAAAATGTATTTATATATTATTGGATTTTCCATTTTATAGTTATCCGCCATTTTGAATTTTCTCCTGGCAAGGTTAACTGTTAAGATTAGAACAATTTCACAACTTTATGCAATAGTCAAACTCATCGAACAACCAAGAATTTCACAACTTTATGCAATAGTGAAGTTCCCCTGGGAACAATCTAGATCAATTTCACAACTTTACGCAATAGTCAAGTTCCCCTGGGAACAATCTAGATCAATTTCATAACATTACGCAATAGTGAAATCCATACATGATAGCTTCACCATGAAAAATTCTAGTTTATAGTTATAAAAATGACAAAATGTATTGATTGGCCAGACTATTCTTCTTTATTGAGTGGTTCGGCTCAAATATGTGACCTTCAGTGATAAATATTATTGGATTTTCCATTTTTTAGTTATCCGACATTTTGAATTTTCTCCTGGCAAGGTTAAAACATTCTAGAACAATTTCACAACATTACGCAATAGTCAAACTCATCGAACAACCAAGAATTTCACAACTTTATGCAATAGTGAAGTTCCCCTGGGAACAATCTAGATCAATTTCACAACTTTACGCAATAGTCAAGTTCCCCTGGGAGCAATCTAGATCAATTTCATAACATTACGCAATAGTGAAATCCATACATGATAGCTTCACCATGAAAAATTCTAGTTTATAGCTATAAAAATGACAAAATGTATTGATTGACCAGACTATTCTTCTTTATTGAGTGCTTCGGCTCAAATATGTGATCTTCAGTGATATATATTATTGGATTTTCCATTTTCAGTTATCCGCCATTTTGAATTTTCTCCTGGCAAGGTTAACTGTTAAGATTAGAACAATTTCACAACTTTATGCAATAGTCAAACTCATCGAGCAACCAAGAATTTCACAACTTTATGCAATAGTCAAGCTCCCCTGGGAACAATCTAGATCAATTTCATAACATCACGCAATAGTCAAATCCATACATGATAGCTTCAGCATGAAAAAATCTAGTTTTAGTTATAAAAATGACAAAATGTATTGATTGGCCAGACTATTCTTCTTTATTGAGTGGTTCGGCTCAAATATGTGACCTTCAGTGATAAATATTATTGGATTTTCCATTTTTTAGTTATCCGACATTTTGAATTTTCTCCTGGCAAGGTTAAAACATTCTAGAACAATTTCACAACATTACGCAATAGTCAAACTCATCGAACAACCAAGAATTTCACAACTTTATGCAGTAGTGAAGTTCCCCTGGGAACAATCTAGATCAATTTCACAACTTTACGCAATAGTCAAGTTCCCCTGGGAACAATCTAGATCAATTTCATAACATTACGCAATAGTGAAATCCATACATGATAGCTTCACCATGAAAAATTCTAGTTTATAGCTATAAAAATGACAAAATGTATTGATTGACCAGACTATTCTTCTTTATTGAGTGCTTCGGCTCAAATATGTGACCTTCAGTGATAAATATTATTGGATTTTCCATTTTTTAGTTATCCGCCACTTTGAATTTTCTCCTGCTAAGATTAAAACATTCTAGAACAATTTCACAACTTTACGCAATAGCATGCAAAGAAAATAATATTTTAGTGCCCCCCATCTAGCCTAACCTCCCCCCCCCCCATTTAGCCACTCATCTAGCCCAAACCCCTCATTTAGCCCCTCATCGAGCCCAACCCCGCCCCCCATATTGCACTCCATTTAGCCTCTGAATATATTTAGCCCCCCCCATTTAGCGTCTGGTTATATTTAGCCTCTGGATATATTTAGCCCTCCTCTAGGATATATTTAGCTCCCCATCTAGTCTAAACCCCCATCTAGCCTCCAGCCAACCTTCACCCTTCTTATCATCCTACCTGACCTTCACCCGCATCACCGTGGGAAAATCATTTCCTGCTCTCCTTATCACCCTCATGACCTTATCAGTCCACCGACCGCGTCTTATCACCATCTACCGGAAACCACAAACCACAGCCATAAACCTTATCTACCGGAAACCACAGACACAAACCTTATCAGCAGAGCCATCTACCGGAAACCACAACCCACACCCATCGATTGATCGATTGACAGTTCACTTCCTGTTCCAGAACCATCCTATATACACTACTTAACACTGAATTAAAAACTTAAACTAAAACAAATAAACAACACTGAATTGTAAAAAACTTATAAACGTTGAACGAAGAACATAGAACACCAAAACATAAAGGAACAAGGAAAAGGGAAACACATGCACGACATAAACCTAAAGAAAAAAGGCACTTTCGCAAAATACCTGAAAAAGTCGGTGGGACCGCAAAAATGCCTCAGGTGACATTGTACGGCTGGATAAAACCCGCCGAAAAGAACACAATATCCGAAAAGACTATATACTGGCGGCTACATATATAAGGAACAGCGAACGACGAGAAAGAGGTCAGTCAGTAGTAACTAGTCTGCTAACAAGGCAATGTGGACTTAAAGTTCCTCTTGTAGCAACATTGACTACTGTTCTGACCGGACAACCATCTCTAATCGGTTCCCAAGCTGGAGAAGGTATTGCGGACTTGTAGTTCCTATTCGAAAGCTTGAGACCAATTAGTTCGTGTCCAGACCACGCCAAGTCGAAAGACAGCAAGCAGAGGCAGCAAGCGAAGACACAGCCAAGCAGCGACGACCACAGCGACCACGAAGTGCATAGCAGAACACAGTGAACCACGACGTGCATAGCGAGCCACGACGCGCAGAGCAAAGCAGCAACGACGAGCAGCGACCCAACGAACCACGACGTGCATAGCGAGCCACGACGCGCAGAGCAAAGCAACAACGACTCGCAGAGCAAAGCAGCAACGACCACAGCGAACCACGAAGTGCATAGCAGCAACGACGCGCAGCGCAACGCAGTGACCACAGCGAACCACGACGAGCATAGCGAGCCACGATGGGCAGAATCAAAGCAGCGACAAGCAGAGAACACGCTACGGTGAGCAGAACAGACGAGCAGAGCACAGTAACCGTCGACAGAGCAGATCAGGCGAACAGAGACAAGATGACGATCAGTAACCAGGGTCAAGTTAAGGCAAGCAGAGTCGTGCCAGGAGTCGAGCTAAATCCAGCTACGACAAGCCACGACAAACGACGCCAAATCACGACAAGAAGACACAGCTGAACCAAGACGAACAAGCAGAGGCCACACAGAGAGACGAAGACAGGGAAGGACGAAGACAGGGAAGGACGCGCAGACAGGGAAGGACGAAGACAGGGAAGGACGCGCAGACAGGGAAGGACGAAGACAGGGAGAGCAAAGGCCACACAGAGAGACGAAGACAGGGAGAGAGCGGAGAGGGTCGAGGCAAGGCAAGTGAAGTCGTACCCACAGAAAACACGAATCGAGTCAGGCTTAGCAGAGACGACGATCAGACGGCAAGGAGAAAACCCAGAGGAAATCAAATAACAATTTTAATATATGTCAACTAATAATAATAAAGTGAAGTCTAATAATAAATAAATGTTTTGTAACGGATCCCGACACCCGCTGAGCCTACTCCGGAAATTCGAGTCGTTACAGTACGGCGGGTGGGTTCCGTAGACTAAGTACATATGGTGGATACATTGGTTATGAACGAAGTAGATGCATAGTATAGGTTGCAGAGTGGGTACGGTAAACTATGTATTACGGTGAGTACGTTAGTAATGAACGTACCCTACCGTGGTTACGTAGAGTGGATGCGTAGAGTAGGTTTGGAAGGTACGTATGTTGTAAACGATATCTTCGGTGGTTATGTAGAATGATACTTAAAAATCTTAACATCATATGTAATACCATTCTCGTGCCCAATCAAATATTGGTTACACATCGGTACACGAGAAAACTGTTTAGTCAGTAGTGGATGGGTGACAAAGTAGGTATTTATACCATGGCTACATACTCCACCTACGAAGGTTTCTTAAGTCATAGGTTCGTACGACTTCTTGCTGGGCATTTGATTTCAGTATTCAGCTTACGTTGGGAATAGTTCGCCATCAGAATGTTTTTTTATAATACATAGTACCTTCAAAAATTAGTTTTTTCACCCAAACTCTAATTATCCAGCAAAATTGTTCACTCTAAGAGTAAGTCCGATTATTCCACTGAGTCTCAAAATTAATTTAACAGAATCGTTCAACTTCTCAAGCGTAAATATTTCAAAAGTTTTAAGTCTTGCACACTACACCAACAGGACTGCAAACAACATAAAATTAATCCTAAAACGAATTTGAACTTCATAAATCTTCAGTGCAGCTGAAGTACTCGTATTAAAACTGAAAATTGTATTTCTAAAAGTTTTCTCTATCTTGTCTGTGAAAACCGAATAGCGAACACAAGTGCTTATCTACACCAATTATTACATATGTGTGTGAAAATATTCACTAAGCTGAGTATAGGTACATATGAACAGATCGGGTATGTATGTTTCTTGTATGCTGTCCGTAAGTTCATTTTCGAATTACACCCAGGGTAAACTATGTACAGAGTGTGTCCACTTCTCAAAATTGGAAATAGTTGGATAACTTTCAAATGTACTGTTCATTGTGATCTCCAATTTAACGTTATCCGGAGTAGTAACCTACCAATTTTAGGAAGAAGTCCGATTGTAGTTACCAACAAAGGATTAAATGTAAGCTATTTGGAACGTTATTTCTTAGGTTGTCAGTCTCATAATAGCCAACACTGCATCTCAGCATTAAACGCGTTCCGGACTTCTACCCAAAAAATAATGAAGTTGCGACCAGACTGTTGGCAGTTTTTTTTTTCAACAGAAGATTTAATAGAAGTAAAAGCGAATTCGATGTCATTAAACTCAAAAGTTTTTCGGAATTCGTGAAAACTTGAACAATGCCTTACACCCCCAGGAAGTTTAATATCAAAAAATGCTTAAATCGGTTTCTTCCGTTTATATATAAAGCCTTTACGAGTAAAGGTCAATTCGATATCACATTAAACCTAAGAAATATATCGGAATTCGTGAAAATGTACAAAACAACTTTACAGGTAATATTCCGTGACGCAGTCAAAGTCGTAGTAAAAATCTGCCAACAGCCTGGGCGCAACTTTATTATTTTATGGGTAGAAGTCCGAAACGTGTTTAATGACGAGATGCTGTGTAGGTTACTATGCGACTGACAACCTAAAAAATAACGTTCCAAATAGCCTCCTGGTTATTTCTTAGGTTGTCAGTCGCATAGTAACCTACACCGCAACTCATCATTAAACACGTTTCGGACTTCTACCCATAAAATAATAAAGTTGCGCCCAGACTTTTGGCAGATCTTTTTTATTTACTTACGTATTTTTTTTATCAATAGAATAATTCATAGTAGTAAAAGCGAATTCGATCACATTAAACCTAAGAGATTTTCGGAATCAGTGAAATCTTGAACAATACCCCCAGGTGGCTTAATAGAGAAAAATACTTAAATCGGGTTTTCCCCCGACTACGTTTAAAGCTTATAGAAGTATAAGTAAATTCAAAATCTCAATATACCTTAGGAATATATCAGAATTCGTGAATATGTGTACAACCACTTTACACCCCCTTAGGGGTTGGATATCGAAAAATTTTGAAGATCGTTACTAGGCGCTTATATAAATAGCCCGCAGAAGTAAAATTGCTTTGATAACTCGACATGTCTACAAGTTTTAACGAAATTCGTGAAAATGTGGATTCACGGACATTTTTTTTACTCAACCTCTGAATGCCAATAAAAATCTGAACTTTTTTTTTGGACTCATTGTTTTCCCCCCACTTCTACACCACTATCATAGTACTACATAAGTTCCAAGTTTCAGCTTCCTAGCATAAGTGGTTCCTGACATCTGGAAACCAAAATTTTTCGTCTTAAACGCTCCCCTCTCATCCCCCCTTACACCCCCACCCCACCACCTCAAAAGATACCAGTCGTAGGAGTTTGCCCAATCAAAACCTCAACGGGTTTGAGAGCTACGCGCCTTCAAACGATTTTGTGTACGGCGGACGGCGAACAGACGGACATTGTTTTTTGCTTTTTTGGTGTTTACTAGTCCTAAAACGTGTAAATACAAAATTTCAGGGTAGCAAATTTTTTTGAAATTTCATTCGATATCTCGTCATATCCACGAAATATGTGGGAATTTGTGAAAACATGTGCACCCCTTTACACCCACTTTGAGGTTGAATATCAAAAATTATGAAACGAGTTTTTAGATAAATATAAAGAAAGCCCGAGCCCGACAGCCAATTCGATGTCTTATCACTCCTAAGAGATATTACGGAATTCGTGAAAACATATTCAACCCGTTTCTACCCTAGGGGTTTAAAAAGGGAAAATCTTGAAAATCGCTTTTAGGTCATTAGAAAACAAGTCCGTGGAAATGAAAAGTTATTCAATATCTAATCAGACCTGAGAGATATGGCCGACTTCATGAAAATGTATACAACCCCTTTACTCCCCTTAGGGGTCGAATTTTAAAAAAACCCGAAAACGCTTTTTAGGCATTTATTTTATAAAAATCTGTAGAATGAAAATGTATTCAAAATTTTAGAAGACCTAAGAGATATGACGAAATTCGTGAAAAAAATGCATATTATTTTCACAAATAATTTTTTTTTGCACTCCAACGGATATTTCAAAATTACTTTTTTAGAACACGCCAACTTTAAATTTTCTAGCATAAGCCGTTCTATGGATAGGAAAACACCCCCCAACCAATACAATACTACTACTGGGTCATTCCATCCAGAATCGCCAAAAATGACGAAATTTGTGACTTACCATCTCCGATTCTTTTGTATTTTTGTACTTGTACGTGAAAATTATTGAAATTAAATTTTTTGTTTCTATCTAATTTTTTTTGTTAGGTAATGTTAAAGTTTTTGCAAAAATGATTTCTGAGTCCTCTTTGAAAATTCATATATCTGATCATTTTTATCCTAGAATAAGGCGTACGCTGTCTACGGCGGACACACGGACATTTTTATACTCTAGATGAAATCATATAGAGTATTATAAGTTTAATCCAGCCGAAAAGTTTGTAACGCATAGAACCATGTCTCGGACGAAAAAAAGTTATATATTATTTTTTGTTTATTTGTGCCCAAAAACCTCAAATCCGCTTGACGTCCGTCCGTCCGTCCGTCCGTCCGTCAGTCCGTGAACACGATAACTCAAGAACGCCTTCACCTAGGATCTTGAAATTTTGAATCTGGATGTTTGGTTGAATTTGTAAGGCTGAGTTTGTTAACGGGCAAAATCGTCCTACTCCTTCGGGTAGCTGCCATACAAAATGTCCTTAAAACACGTGTTCAAGAATATTTACCAATAACTTCGGAACGCCTAAAGCTACAACTTTGAAATTTTGTATGTGTTACTTTTTTAATAGTTGGAGCTAAATGTATGAATATTAAGAAAATCCTGTGAGTCCTTCGTGTAGCTGCCATACAAATATCCTGTCAAAATGTATTCACTTAATTTACGAAACTCACTATAACTCAAGTAATCTTTTAGCTACGAATTCGGAATTTTGTACAAATCAGTTTTTAGTAAAAATGAAGCTTGAGTTCACTTGTCAGCGAAATCCTTTTACTCCTTCTGGTAGCTGCCATACAAAATGTCCTTAAAATACGTGTTCAAGAATATTGGCCGATAACTTCAGAAGGGTTTAAGCTACGTCTTTGAAATTTTGTATGTGTTATTTTTCCAATAGTTGGAGCTAAATGTATGATTATGAAGAAAATCCTATTAGTCCTTCGTGTAGCTGCCATACAAATATCCTGTCAAAATGCCTTCACTTAATTTACGAAACTTACTATAACTCAAGTAATCTTTTAGCTATGAATTGGAAATTTTGTACAAATTAGTTTTGAGTAAAAACTAAGTTTGAGTTTACTAATCAGCGAAATCCTTTTACTCATTCTGGTACCTGCCATACAAAATGTCCTTAAGACACGTGTTCAACAATATTTTTCGATAACTTTTGAACGCCTCAAGCTACGAATTTGAAATTTTGTACACGTTCATTTTTAAATGGCTCCAAAGAAAAGGATAAATATGTAAGAAATCCAGTGAGTCCTTCCTGAACCTCCCATGTAAAAGTCCTTCAAAAAGGAAATTTTTTTTCGATGACTTACCCAGTTCAAGATATGAAATTAATCACTGAATATTGTCTTTTAGTTTTGAGTAGCAATCTAATGGCAGTCCTTAATAAAGGACATACAATATGCACACACGTAATTCTACTTTATCCCCAACTACATTATAAATCGGAGTTCAGTATTCATCTAGAGTATTATACGATTGGCTTGCAGCCGAGCGTGACTGCAGTATGTTTTTTGTTACTTTTTTACGGAATTTACTAGTCTTAAAACGTGAAAATACAAAATTTCAGGGTAGGGTAACAATACTTTATTATTAAAAAATAATAAAGTAAAATGAGATAGAAACAAAAAATAAATTTTTTTTTTTTACTAGTTCTTCAAGCACAACAATTTTTAAAAGAATCGGAGATGGTAAGGTCACACCTTCGGCGATTCTTGGTGGAATCACCCTCCTAATAAAAATTATATTTTTACATCATGCCAAGTTTCAGCTATCCATCATTATGGTTTCTCGTGATATATGGTAAGAATCGGAACTTTTCTTTTTCACCCTCTCCCATCCTCACCCCCTACACCGACACACCCAACACTTTTTTCTCTGCTAGAGGTCTATTAGGCCTACTTTCTGTAATAATTTTAAGCAACTGTCTTGAACGATTATTTGACTTATAGTGAATTTCGTAAATGCAGTGAAAACATTTTTGCAGGATATTTATATGGCAGCTATACGACTTATGCTATTTTCTTTTTAATCATAATTTTGGCTGACGCTATTATAAAATCAACACATACCAGATTTCAAAGTCCTAGCTTAAACCGTTCTGATGTTAGTGGCCAATATTTTTATACTCTAGATGAAATCATATAGAGTATTATAACTTTAATCCAGCCCAAAAGTTTGTAACGCATAGAACCAAGCCTCGCACGAAAAAAAATTATATATTTTATTTTTTGTTTATTTGTGGCCAAAAACCTCAAATCCGCTTGACGTCCGTCCGTCCGTGAACACGATAACTCAAGAACGCCTTCACCTAGGATCTTGAAATTTTGAATCTGGATGTTTGGTTGAATTTGTAAGGCTAAGTTCGTTAACGGGCAAAATCGTCCTACTCCTTCGAGTAGCTCCCATACAAAATGTTCTTAAAACACGTGTTCAAGAATATCGGTTGATAACTTCAGAAGGGTTTAAGCTATGTCTTTGAAATTTTGTATGTATTGATTTTCCAATAGTTGGATCAAAATGTATGATTACGAAGAAAATCCTATTAGTCCTTCGTGTAGCTGCCATACAAATATCCTGTCAAAATGTCTTCACTAAATTTACGGAACTCACTATAACTCAAGTAATCGTTTAGCTATGAATTCGGAATTTTGTACAAATTAATTTTGAGTAAAAACGAAGTTCGGGTTTACTAGTTAGAGAAATCCTTTTACTCCTTATCGTATCTTCCATACAAAAAATCCTTAAGACACTTGTTCAACAATATTTTCCGATAACTTTCAAGCTACGAATTTCAAATTTTGTACACATTAATTTTTGAATTGTTCCAAGGAAAGGGATAAATATGTAAGAAATCGAGTGAGTCCTTCCTGCACCTTCCATGTGAAAGTCCTTCAAAAAGGAAATTTTTTTCGGTGACTCACCTAGTTCAAGATATGAAATTAAACACTGAATATTGTCTTTTAGTTTTGAGTAGCAATCTAATGGGAGTCCTTAATAAAGGACATACAACATGCACACACGTAATTCTACTTTATCCCCAACTACAATATAAATCGGAGTTCAGTATTTCAACTAGAGTATCATGCGATTGGCTTGCAGCCGATCGTGACTGCTGTATGTTTAAACACGTGCATAAGCGCTTTTTATATGGGAGCTACCCGAGCAATTTTTTTTAATTAACAGAAATAATTTAGAATTGTGGGAAATTTCACTTTTATAATTTCAGTAAAAGTCGCCTTCTATATAAATTACATCAAAAAGTTAAGCAATAAGCGAACGTACAGATTCAAATCCTTTTTCCTATACTAAGAAGCCGCATTACATCAGCTTCCATATACGCTGATTCGAAATCCGTTAATTCAGATTCAGAACAGATTCAGCGAATCCAGCCATAGACATTTTAATACCGAAAATGTAATTTGTTACACGCTAAATGCCATTCCAAACAGAAGCTGGTATATCAGAGTAATCTTTACCCGTAATCCCGACCGAATCAGAAATAATCCTTCTCTCATTGGAGTTTCTTGTCCGCAAATTCTAATAAAACCCCTGCAAGTCTAATTACTTACCGACATCGTTGTCCGTGTAGTGATAACTTTCTTTTGGCAAGCAAGAAGTTCTCCTTTGAAGATAGACGAGAACTTATCTCATGTTAAAATAAATCCTTTCTGGCTTAAGAATATAGCACACATGAGAGTCCGTTTCTACTATACGGTCGTGTTTATCTCAAGTCCTTGTATATTTTCACCGAGCGAACATATCGACTTACAGAATGAAGGCCATATATTTTCGCTTTAATTCAAGATGCTTGTAAGTAAACTTGAGCAGATATTTATCACGATAGGTGTTTTAATTGAAGAGATTACGCCAAAAATAAGTTACTGTCTATTTCTGAGAAGTTCAGACGAAGGTCAGGAAGTGTGAAAATTGTTTCAGTCAGATGTCTGATGTCATGTTTAGTCTCAGGATGTTCATCTTAAATTTGATTTTCGTCTAGTTTAATTTGACATTTAGATTTATCGGATTCCGCCTTGACTGCGAAAGAACATTAGTAGATTAACTTTTCTTCGGAAAACATTTGAAATGAAATAATTGTGATGACGATAAAGTCATAAGTTTATTTAACCCACTTACATAATAAGGACATAGTTCATTTTTCAATTTAAGCTTTCTGTTTTATGGACGGGTCTTGATGATATTATTTTATTACTAAAACAGTGTAAATACATAATCAAAACATACTGCAGTCACGATCGGCTGCAAGCCAATCGTATAATACTCTAGATGAATACTGAACTCCGATTTATATTGTAGTTGGGGATAAAGTAGAATTACGTGTGTGCATGTTGTATGTCCTTTCTTAAGGACTCCCATTTGATTGCTACCCAAAACTAAAAGACAATATTCTGTGTTTAATTTCGTATCTTGAACTGGGTAAGTCATCGAAAAAAAATTTCCTTTTTGAAGGACTTTCACATGGGAGGTGCAGGAAGGACTCACTCGATTTCTTACATATTTATCCTTTTAATTGGAACCATTCAAAAATTAATGTGTACAAAAATTTCAAATTCGTAGCTTGAAAGTTATCGGAAAATATTGTTGAACAAGTGTCTTAAGGATTTTTTGTATGGAAGATACGATAAGGAGTAAAAGGATTTCTCTGACTAGTAAGCCCGAACTTCGTTTTCACTCAAAATTAATTTGTACAAAATTCCAAATTCATAGCTAAACGATTACTTGAGTTATAGTGAGTTCCGTAAATTAAGTGAAGACATTTTGACTGGATGTTTGTATGGCAGCTACACGAAGGACTAATAGGATTTTCTTCATAATCATACATTTTGATCCAACTATTGGAAAATCAATACATACAAAATTTCAAAGACATAGCTTAAACCCTTCTGAAGTTATCGACCGATAATCTTGAACACGTGTTTTAAGGACATTTTGTATGGCAGCTACTCAAAGTAGTAGGATGATTTTGCCCATTAACGAACTTAGCCTTACAAATTCAACCAAACATCCAGATTAAAAATTTCAAGATCCGAGGTGAAGGCGTTCTTGAGTTATCGTGTTCACGGACGGACGGATGGACGGACATCAAGCGGATTTGAGGTTTTTAGCCACACATAAGCAAAAAATAATATATAACGTTTTTTCTTCCGAGGGTCGGTTCTATGCGTTACAAACTTTTGGGCTGGATTAAACTTATAATACTCTACATGATTTCATCTATAGTATAATCATATAGAGTATTATAAGTTTAATCCAAAGCCCAAAAGTTTGTAACGCATAGAACCAAGCCTCGGACGAAAAAAAGTTGCATATTATTTTTTGTTTATTTGTGGCCAAAAACCTCAAAACCGCTTGACATCCGTCCGTCCGTCCGTCTGTCTGTGAACACGATAACTCAAGAACGCCTTCACCTAGGATCTTGAAATTTTGAATCTGGATGTTTGGTTGAATTTGTAAGGCTAAGTTCGTTAACTGGCAAAATCGTCCTACTCCTTCGAGTAACTGCCATACAAAATGTCCTTCAAACACGTGTTCAAGAATATTGGTCGAAAACTTCATAAGGGTTTAAGCTACGACATTGAAATTTTGTATGTGTTAATTTTACAATAGTAGGAGCTAAATGTATGATTATGAAGACAATCCTATTAGTCCTTCGTGTAGCTGCCATACAAATATCCTGTCAAAATGTATTCACTTAATTTACAGAACTCACTATAACTCAAGTAATCTTTTAGCTATGAATTCGAAATTTTGTACAAATTAGTTTTGAGTGAAAACACGTTAATTTTTGAATGGTGCCAAGAAAGTCCTTCAAAAAGGAAATTTTTTTTCGATGACTTACCCAGTTCAAGATATGAAATTAAGCAATAAATATTGACTTTTAGTTTTGAGTAGCAATTTAATGGCAGTCCTTAATAAAGGACATACAAGATGCACACACGTAATTCTACTTTATCCCCAACTACAAAATAAATCGGATTTCAGTATTCACCTAGAGTATTATACGATTGGCTTGCAGCCGATTGTGACTGCTGCATGTTTAATTATGATTTTTACGGCGAATAACACAAAACCAAACAGCGGTCATTAACGAATCAAACAATTTTTTGGAAATGTAATCCATGCTAGGGATGTTAAAAAAATTTTGATATATCGAAATTGCGATATTTTTTGAACGATATATCGATAATATCGGCCGATATTGTAAAAAGCGATATAACGACATATCGATATTGAAATCCGACTATCGGACTCGATATTTTTTTTAAGTATAGCATATTGTAGATCGAACGGGTTTCTTGCATTTATTCTGCATTTCTGCTTATTTATGTGGGATGCCAGAAACGTTGAAAGTAGAAAAAAAATTTTCGATCACGGAAACCATATCTGCCTACACCGCAGCTCAGTATTAAACACGTTTCGGACTTTTACCCAAAAAATAATAAAGTTGCGCCCAGACTGTTGGCAGATTTTTTTTTATTGTTTTTCGGCTTCAAAGGAGTTTCTGGTGCAAAACATCAACATGAAAGCACTACTGGGGTTAATCGCTGCCTTCATTGAGGACATGATAGTTGAAAAACCCTCACTGAAGAAGCCAGTTAGTTGGACTAGGTCCGAAGGAGCTATTTCGTCATCAGAGGTTGTATCATATACTATCCGAAACAACTTTACAACTGCTGGATTTCTGAGGATTTCGACGTATGTCCGACGTAGAACCGAAATTCATTTTCTCGAATTATAAACTACCGAAATTTGTCATAGTAGGTAGTTTTGTACATTTTATTTTTATAGTTTCTTAATTCTAACGGTCACCACTAAAAGGCTATGTTATGAAACTTTTACGTACAGGATCCCATTTTGTAGCAGAATAGAAACAAAGATTCTAAACTATTACTTAAAGTGTGTAAATATGGTTATAATTTGCTACTTTGGTTTAGGTAAAGTACTTTGAGTATTAGTCCTAAAACCTGAAAATGGAAAATAATAAAAGGTCATAATGCCTTAACCTTAAAATATAATCCCCTTTCTCGAAGACAGTTAGAAGATGCACCAAATTATGAACTGTTTTCAGAATGAATTTATTGATAAATTTTTAAACTTATAAAATATGTACTCGAACTCTCTCTCCATCCAATTTTATGATAACGACAAAGTAAATATATTGATAAGAAGTGGGGTATAATCGTGTTGATCCGCTCTCCTTATTTACTCAACTAGGCATTTGATTGGGTTACTTTGCAGCTTACGTATTCGGTTGTTGATGTTTCCCTATTCGTAATCGATCGATTTGCGCGGTGGCCAGGCTTACACGTAACAATATCTTCATGATATTAAGATAATATACTCTCCTCTATCTCCTGATTACGGAAAGACTGGTTACTGACATTGTGTCTACTGCTACAGTGCCGCATCTAAATAACTATTGTTCTAGAGGTTGGTATAAATCACTTCGAAACAATAACATAATTGCAAAATCATGTAATGTTTGGGACACAGTATCCACTTTGTCTGCCTTCATGCATCTTAAAATCTCTTTGACAGTGCAGGACAGGATTAGAACAAATACCGAATAATTAGTTCACAATCTTGTATGAAGACACATCTAGATGTATGTCCCATTCTCATTCTCCCAGTGTCAGCATTTCCAAGGAACAAACAATATTTGCATAGTTTGTCTTCTCAGCGTGTACGGAAGTATCTATTCCATTTATTTGCCAAATGCATCAGTGGAAAAGCACGAAATCGATATAGTTTCAAGATTGCATTAGTTTTTGAATAAAACGTATTCGTATACGAGTATCTATCAGTTATTTATAGAAGCCTTCGTCAAATACTATAATTTGTGAGTATAATTCCTCCCCTTGCTAATGGTGGCACAACAATTACTATCTAAAGGTAGTCCGTCGCGGTCAGCAGTAACTGCCGGCAGTAGACTGCTTCAGGCATAAACAAGCTGTCATGTCTGTTTGCGACTGCTCGCCAGTTGACGGTTGTGAGTGCAAAGCTGCTGCGGTGAGCAGTTGAGGTTGGCAGTTACTGCTGACCGCGACGGTTGGCAGTACCAGCCAGATTGTACCTTAAAGTAGTCAGAAAGCTTTCGTCTATTATGTGATATTACTGGAAGCGAAAAGTTGAAGAAATTACTTGTTCCAGCGTATATTTATCTAAGGGTGTTTCAGTAGGAATGCTCGAAATTTGTTAGGTTATAGGGGTCATGTTGTTAAAGAAACATCTGTCGAATTTACTTCGAATTGTTCAGTAGTGTACGGTAAATCACCACGGAAGGTTATGGCATTGAACAACGTGTGCAAATCATCAAATTTTATTTTCAAAATCAGAGCTCCGTTCGAAAAACGTTCTCCGCATTGCGTGGCCTATTTTTTGATGAATGGATGTGTGAAAAAGCAAAATTGTCAGATTTGGGACGATACCAATCCACACGATACACTAGCACCAAATACATGCCGAGGAATTTACTGTTTGGTGCGGATTTTGGTCTGGGGAAATCATCGGTCCGGACTTCTTCCAAAACGAAACCGGCATTGGCATGGCCGTCAAACGATCGATGATAAGCAACTTCTTGTGGCCTAAACTGGATGATATGGCAACCGACGACATGTGGTTCGAACAGGACAGCGCTACGTGCTACATAGTGCGTGTCACGATGGACATTCTACACGAGCGGTTTCGAGAGCATTGTAATCTTGCACGGCGGCGACGTGAACTGGCCACCGTGATCATGCGACTTATTCCTTAGGGGTTATTTTAAATCGAAGGTCGATGCGTATAATCTGCAAACAATTGATGACCTTTAAGTTAACATAACGAACGCCATTCAGCAAACTCTGCCAGATTTATGCGACAAATTTGTCGAAAATTGGACCTCTGGAATACGTGTCACTAAGCAAAGCCGAGGCGGACCTTTGAACGACGTTATATTCTATACTTAATGCCATAAAATATTCTTTCAAATAAAAAAATCTGCCAACAGTCTGGTCGTAACTTTATTATTTTTCGTGTAGAAGTTCGGAATGCGTTTAAGATTGATGCGGTGTAGGTAACTATGTGACTGAAAACCTAAAAAAAATGGGTAGAATGGGGTCGCGCTAGAATACTTACGCCGCTGCCACATATAAAATATGAATTACATAATTGGGTCACACTCCGGGGTGCAGTCTAAGTAGTAGTATAATACAACGTAGTTATTTCGTGATTAGGAGCTTTTTCGTGATTTGGTTTTGGGCCATTACAAGAAATCGGAAATGCGTTCGTAGGTGATTATATAAAAAGTCTGTGGAAGTGGAAACCAATCTAATATCTCATCAATCCTAAGAATATCTTGAATATCTAAAAAGCCTGAAACCAACTTTTTGACGATTATATAGGAAGCCTTAAGAAGTAAAAATGAATTCAATATCTCATTAGAACTAAGAAATATGTAGGAATTTGTGAAAATATATGCAACCCCCTTGAACCCATTTTAGGTTTGAATAACCAAAAATCCTGAAATGGGTTTTCAGATTTATATAAAGAAAGCCCGAAGAATAGCGTGTTAAAGTCCCTCACTGACTTAGGCTTTCGATGCTTTTACTCCTCGTTAAAAAACACCCCCACCACGCAAAAGGTGGGCACTTGAAACAATCACTCAGTCTACAACAAAAAAAAATTCAACTTAATAGCTCAAAGAGTTTGAGAGCTATAAGCTTTCAAACGTTTTGCGTACGGCGGACGGCGTACGGCACAGACGGACTGAATTTTTTTTTGATTTTTTGGTGTCTATTAGTCATGAAACGTGGAAAAAAAGTATTCAGGGTATCAAATTTTTTTTTTTAAAAATCGATAGCAATACTTTATTATTTTAATAATAAAAGAATTGGCTGGATATCTCACACACAACTTATTTTATTTACATTTAAAAATTGACTGTCCTTGTTGAAAGACCCTATATTACACTGTGTGCAGTGGCGGTGCTGATAATGGCGCCCGGCGCACTTTTTACGTTTTGGTGCCCCAAATTTTATATTTTGTTTTCGAAAAATCAAAGGTGATTTTCAAGATTTTGCATGAAATAAATAGAGGAGAGGGTGGTAAAGTGCCCTGCTGTTTATTTGGCCCGCTAATTATTTCTTATAATTCACAATACCATTTATGGTTTGTGTTACATATCGGGCTTTCTGATATGTAACAGATAAACACCATAGAACAAAACCGAAGTGCATTGTTTATTCATACGAAGGATCGCCTTGCTTTCGCAAGAAATGCAAAATTTATTTCATCAACATCTGTGATTGTCTTCAAAGGTGCATCTTACCTGGAAGAATATATCAAAAGATCTCAAGGAGCGAAACGTAGCAGCTGACAAGACTGTAGATGTGATACAGGATCATGAAAAGATTAGTACTGAAAGTGGTGAAAATGAGGCTTCTTCGACTGAATACAATTCGACCAGGGACGTCATTTCAGTTTTACCCCGGTGCGCGCACACACAGTTCAAGGAGTACGTACATTTTTTAAACTCCTTTGAAAATAGTCTTTCTTGAAAAAATCAAAAAGTCACTGTTCCCTTTAATTCTGAAATTGAACCCACTCTTCTATATTACGTCAATTCGTCATCTTATATTTAAGACACAAATTGTTGAGAATCCTTTCCTAGTGACCAAAGAAGTAAAATATGCATTCAATTGCGATTTGTTGGAGCACAATGAATGTCCTGGAGCAGAAGGCGATAGTTGAGCAAAAGTGGCCTAACCCACCAACATCCAGCATACATGTTGGAGATAAATGCAATTTTTTTTCCATAATATTTTATAGAAATGTTTCTCACTAATAAGATTTGCTGCCATCTGTCCGCAGTATAAAAAATTATTTTTTATATTAATCTAATGACAACAGAATGCACTATAGATACTAGAAACATCATTTTTTCAGTTTTCATGGTTTTGTGGGTTAGGTCACTGTTGCCCTCATAGCCTCGTTAGCCTAGCCTAGTTATATGCGATTTTTGACGATAAAATTGAATTATTTAGCTATTTTCCCTATGGTTTTATGCACACATTTAATTTTGCTCTCCGGTGCGATATTACCCACATATTTTCAGTGAGTTTAAATAAACTGTGAGGCTTTATTCCTATTTTAAGTGGATTTTAAGTAATTAAGTTTAAGTAATTAAGTAAGCACTTTTTTGTTTTTGACATTAAAAGCTAGCAAAAAAAATTACATTTTCTTTGGTCGTCCAACAGTGCTCCCAACTCATGAAAATTCTAAACATTTCAATTTTCTCGATGACATTAGAACAAATGTACCCGTATTGTCGTTTAATTATTAGATAACACTTTTTAATTGCATTCGTATAGTGGTGATCACGTCATAAGAGTTTAATTGCCTATATTAAAAACCATACTTAGGGAAAATTAAAAAGCCCATCGGAAATGATATGAAAAATAGTAAAGAACTGAAGCAATGGCACCGAGCATGCGCCTGGGGCCTCAGTCTGAGGTCCCAATTCATTCATATAAACTGCGTCAGATACCATGAATACATATGCACTCAGCGGAATACAACGCATGCCGTCGCGCATAAAAACGTTGAACGTTCACTGTACCGTGCGTGTTGAATGTCAAACCATGGTGCGGATTAAATGTTTGCGCCAAAGAGTAAGTCAATAGGTTCGCACATGTATGATCGAACAATACGATGTAGACAGACGTGTCGAATCAGTGTAGGAAAGTCATGTTAGTCATACAAAATTGTGTAAACTAGTTGGAAAAGGGTAATATGATGATATGTAACAAATGTTTGGGTGTACGACGTGTTGTTAAATTGTATTTGGAAGGATAGGTATATGTAGGTAAGATGCCGTGTTTTAGAATTGCAAAATTTACAATCAGTGAATTTAGTCATAATTGCAGGATTGTATGGTTCATGAAAGAGCAATTTTGTAGGTAGGTGAAACAGTATGTGTGGCGCCCTAAAAATATGGCGCCCGGCGCAGTTGCTCCACTTGCTCCTATGGAAGCTCCGCCCCTGACTGTGTACCACGCTGTCAAATATTAGACCATTTTCCCTTTCAAATGCTATCAGATCATCGTCAAATGCTGTTCGTCAAAATGTTTCGTTTGACCGCCTGACACCATTTGACAATCAATCTGTCCGTGTTGTGTTTAACACCAACTGCGTAGTTGAACCTCACGCCGAAAGATAGGCAAATCTCAGTCGCAGTCGAGGTACGTTTTGTGTTTTGTACTTAACTACATAGTTTCCAACTCTTGTTGCAAACGGACCTCTTTTGGCATTTTTTGTATTTTCTAGTTTTAAAACGTGTAAATACAAAACTTAAAGGTAGCAAATTCATTTTTAAATTTCAGGTCGATCACAATTCTTTATTATTAAAAAACAATATAGTTTTAAATTATTAGTCTTAAGTTCTTATTAATAGGTTTTTAAAAAGAATTTTCCTAAATGAAGCATCACTTTAATTAATAACATAATTTGTCAAGAAATAGAAATACTACACTATAGTTGTAAAGACAATAATTTTTTCCCCATCTGATCTCTACAAAAATTTTATAAACTGTAAATATCTTATAGAATAACTGTAATAATTAAAAAAATAAGTAAGTAAGTAAAAAACAATAAAGTAAGAAATTGTAAAAATTGGGCTTCTATATGGCAATTTTATTTAGGTTGAAGCAACGAGATAGTTTCCAGCTTAAAGCAAGTTAAACTGCTTAAATAAATCCTTATTATTATTATATACGAGTAACTTGAGATTAGTCTGAAAGTTCTCTGAAACGAATTTGGTTTAAACGTGGCTAGTTTACGGCATCTTCGGCATACTGATAAATAGAGAACAAGTTCAAAACTCTTATGAAATAAAATACTTTAATTTCAAGAATTGCTAATTAGAAAGGGTAGAGTAGAAAATTCTTTTATTATATAATATATACGAGTATGTAATAGTAAAATTTGTGTTAGAATAACTTGATAGAATTAGATAATTACAATAAGCGCACAATTAAACTAGTATAAATAATTTTCTTGTTCGCATCAAAAGTAGTAAACATCGTTAATATTTTTAAAACTATGCTAAAAGATACGGGAACTGTAATAGTTAGAATTATTCTCAAAACGAAATAAATAATTGAAAATGTAGAAACAATATCCCAAGTTATAATAAAACTTTTCGAGCTCGATTATTATAAAGACAGGACGTCAGGAAGCCTTGGAGCAAACAAATCTATTTAATTTAATCTCAGCAGGATTAATTTCATACATAAAACTTCTGGAAGCGGATGATAGTCTTCTATGAAAATATTGTAGATGTTCGTTCTGGTATATTTTGTAGCGAAACTAATTAGCTCATTATGTATAAGGCAAAGTTTGAAACTTAATCAGTATAAATAGTACCGTCAGATTGTGTTTTTAGAATCTAGATGAAATCTGGAGTATTATAAGTTTAACACAGCTCAAAAGTTTGCAACACGTATAACGGAGCCTCGAATGAAAAAAAGTGATTGCTATTTAATGACAGTCAGCGCACACGATAACTCAAGAACGCCTTGATCTCGGATAAATGTCCGTCTGTCCGCCGTGTGTCTCGTGTGTACTCGTTCTTTGATACAATGTGAGAGTATCTGTCGAAGTAGTTGCAACCATAGAGATATAAATACTGCAGACGACAAGACGCCGTTTTTGTATGAAGCACTTTGAAGCAAGATTAAACGTTTTGGTATGGAACGTTTCGAAATGCAAATAGTAGCCTAGTATTCGATTGGTTGATGTTTTTCGTGTTAAAGACCGGGGCATAATATAAATGTGAATAACATGCTAATAGTAGCATAGTGTTAATTGCCGGTCCTTTGCGTGGAATCGTCCGTCATCTGCAGTACATACACAGTGTGACAAATAAGTTCCGAGACTCGAACCATATCTGAGTAACTGGTAGGGCCATCTATGTCTACAGACCGGCGTTTGAAAGCTGTGACACTCCTCTTACCGGTAATACCAATTCTGTTTAAATCGGTTGATAGATAGCAGAGTTATGACAGTTCTCCCAAAACAACTTTTTTGTCGATGTTGAAATATTAAAATTTTGCTCAAACAATGCAAATCGATAGCAAAGGAATTGTTCACAGGGAATGCAATTAAGTATGGAATGCAGGGAATTCCAACTGGCCAAACAATTACTGGCGCATTTTATCTAAAAGTTTTGAAGCGTGTGATGGCCAGAATCCGTTGTTTTCAACCCGAATATCGTGATCCAGAGAACTGGATAATCAAGTCACAACTCACTCATTGTTCGTCAATTTTTGGCTCAGAATCAAGTCTGTGTGTTGAATCATCTACCGTATTCACCTGATTTGGCCACATGCGATTTCTCTCTATTCCCGAAATTGAAATTGAAGTTGAAAGGATGTTTTTTTAATGACATTTCGACCATCAAAACAGCTTTAGCACGAGCACTAGAGGCAATTCCACAAAATGAGCTAAAGCACGCATTTAAATCACTGTTGAATCGCTGTAACAAGTGTATTGAAACTGAAGGAGAATATTTTGAATAAAAAAAATGAAAAATATTCAGATTTTTCTTTTCATGATATTTTCCATGACCAGTCTCGAAACTTATTTGTCGCACTGTGCATATCTCTGTGGTTATGCAGGCAGTTTCAACCTTTGAATCATCTTGAAAATGTTGACCTCCAAAATATGTTCTTGAGCGGATCAAACTCTACTGTGTAGAGGATGATCCAAGGGTGTCCAGCGGATTTTTGTCAGTTTGTCTCTCGTTAGTGCAGCTGTGTGGGAACGGGCGTTATCATGGAAAAGAATGACTCCTTGGATGGGTTGCCTGAGCTTTTTATTGCAATAGTGTGCAGGTTTGACTGTTCTTCGATAATGCAGAAAATCAGCCAACAAAAGACGGGCAGAGTAAAAAAAACGATACCAAGCACTTTCCCTGCCGACAGGCGATCATGGGGTTCATTTTCGACTCTTCCACGCCCATCTGCAAATTGATTGGTCCAATTAAATACTCGGGGCCTTGATAACGTTTGTTCACTGAATTCAGAAGAAAGACTGCTAACAATATCACTAGGTTCGATGCCCTCGTTCACAAGAAACTTAATTATGAAGCGTCGTCGCGCAACAGACGGGATAAACTCAGCCTCACTTATTGTGCTACTGGTCTTTGGCAATGCCCGGCTGACTAAACTGAGGGCTAGAGAGTCTTGTCACATCCCCACCACTGCCTATCCCCGCTTCCATCCCCTCCCTTTCATTATCTTCACTCCCTGAACAAAAGTCTGTATTATAATGATTCAAAATACCATCTAGATTAGAGATGGGCTAAAGCCCCGAACACAATGCTCCCGTTCCGTTCCGTTCCGTTCCGTTCCGTGCAGCTGTCAAAGTAGACCTTATGGGTTGACCATGTAAATGCACACAACGGTCGTAACGGAACGGATCGGAAAAGTTGACCAAAATTCAACTTTTACGGATCACATAACCTCATTTGTCGTGACGGAACGGAACGGAACGGGAGCATTGTGTTTCGGGCTTAAGCAGTTCCTTTCAGTAAAATACTTCATTCCGAGTCACTCACTTTAAGGAACGAGTTCAGTGAAGTACTTCCATTGAACTCTTCGTTTCATCGTTCAGTAGCCACTACCCAGATAGAAATTAGAATCAGTTTTTCTATAATCACTTTTCCTTCATTTTTGTACCGTGGAGAAAATTGATGGAAAACCATACCAAGGAATCAAACCTGTTTTAGAGGAGGAGTTAAAATGTACGAGTTCCAAACACTAATTAAAAACTGAACATAAGTTTTGATTGGCCAAGTTTATGTCTAATGAAACTTACGTTCTTCAAATCAATTTAGAATTAGTTTTAAAGTTGATCTACTGATATCATTTTCATTGATTCAAAATGATTCCAATTCTATGATTCCAAAAACTGATAATGAACCGATGTCTCTATTCCAACATAGAGTTTCTAAGAATTGCGGCTAAAGGGATTCCCCTAACGCTTTGGATTCCATGAAATGTTTCAGAAGGCATGATTTCGTAGTAAGTGGAAGATGATGGTAAACTAATTTTACTTTATTATTTTTTAATAATAAAGTATTGTGATCGACCTGAAATTTCAAAAAAGTTTGCTTCCCTGAAATTTTGTATTTACACGTTTTAGGACTAGTAAACACCAAAAAAGCAAAAAAAAAAAAATGTCCGTCTGTCCGCCGTAGACGCCGTACGCCGTACGCCGTCCGCCGTACGTCGTACGCCGTACGCCGTACGCAAAATCGTTTGAAGGCGCGTAGCTCCTAAACCCGTTGAGATATTAAATTGAAATTTTTATGGTGGGTAGATTGTGTGAACCCCTACAACTGGTATATTTTCGAGGGGTGGGGGTGCAAGGGGAGAGGAGAGGGGAGCGTTTTAGACGAAAAATTTTGGTTTCTAGATCTCAGGAACCACTTATGCCAGGAGGCTGAAACTTGCAACTTATATAGTACTATGATAATGGACTCAATTGCAAAAAAATGGTCGATCTTGGTTAAGGGGTGTGGAAGTGGGGGGGGGAAACAATGAGTCTTTAACGCATGAAAGACGGGATTGAAACATTCTAAAATCCATATCTCCTGAACTATTGATGTCAGAAGATTGAAACTTTGTTGTTGTCCTTAGGGATACTTCAAGATTAGACAAGGGCTAAAATTTTTAAGAGGGCTGGTGGGGTGGGGGGTAAAAAACTTTGGATTACAATATCTTCGGAACCAATTACACCAGGAAAATAAAATTTAGTTTTTGTATATGGGATCACAAGAGGAGTCTACCGAAACTAAATTTTTTGAGGGGGGAGGTGGATCACGAAAGTGAGGGGACAACAATTTTTCAAAAAATTTAATTTTTATATCTCAGAAACCGTATCAGATATGATCTTGAAAATTTTACAGGAGTTGGGGTCGGTAAACTTCTAATAGGGAAAAAAATGTTGGGGGTGTGGGTGTTGGGGGTGATGGTGGGTAGAAAGGAAAACATTCTGATTTTTATTTCTCGAAAACCATAATGAATAGAAAGCTAACATTTTAGGATTATATAGAGCCACTATGGAGACATCCTAGAAAAATAAAATTTTTGATAGGGGTGTCAAGGTACGGGGGAGAGAGGTGGTTTTTTATATCTCAGAAACGGCTTATGCTAGAAAGTTGAAACTTAGTACGTATATGTAGATGTACTATTAGAGTAATTAAAGCAAAAAAAAAGTTCAGATTTTTATTGGCGTTCAGAGGTTGAGTAAAAAAAATGTCCGTGAATCTACATTTTCACAAACTTCTTTAAAACTTTTAGACATGTCGAGCTATCAAAGCAATTTTACTTCTGCGGGCTATTTATATAAGCGCCTAGTAACGATCTTTAAAATTTTTAGATATCCAACCCCTAACGGGGTGTAAAGTGGTTGTGTACATATTCACGAATTCTGATATATTTCTAAGGTATATTGAGATTTGGAATTCACTTTTACTTCTATAAGCTTTAAACGTAGTCGGGGAAAAACCGATTTAAGTATTTTTCTCAACTAAGCCCCCTGGGGGTATTGTTCAAGTTTTCACTGATTCCGAAAATCTCTTAGGTTTAATGTGATCGAATTCGCTTTTACTACTGTGAATTATTCTATTGATAAAAAAATACGTAAGTAAATAAAAAAAATCGGCCAACAGTCTGGGCGCAACTTTATTATTTTATGGGTAGAAGTCCGAAACGTGTTTAATGATGAGATACGGTGTTGGGTACTATGCGACTGACAACCTCAAAAATAACCAGGAGGCTATTTGGAACGTTATTTTTTAGGTTGTCAGTCGCATAGTACCCAACACCGTATCTCATCATTAAACACGTTTCGGACTTCTACCCATAAAATAATAAAGTTGCGCCCAGACTGTTGGCCGATTTTTTCTTTGATTCTGACGTTAAAATCATTTGTTTTTCGTCTTCAATGCAATACAGTTTAATAAAGTCGCGGCGTCTGTTTTTTCCGTGTGGTTATAATCGTGAAACGGGAAGGCAGTATAGTGATGAATCAGGTGAGTTTACCATTTTATAGCTAAATGTTTTATTATAATAAGTACATAGAATCGCTTGTAGTGTGAATTGTGTGTTTTAAGAATGTTCAAAATTAATAAGAAATCGCAAAGAATAGCGGGTATGAGCAAACGTCATTTTAGAAGGCTTATCCAAAAGGAAATTCAAGATGTTAATTTTTTAGAGTCGAAAATAGAAATTGTATTTCAACCTGAAAGACGTAATGGAGCCTGCCTTAGCAGTTAATATTTCGATAGTTCTAGCGAACAAATTGACTTCAAATCGGATAGTGAAAGTGAAATGGAATGCTGCAAAATATCCAATATGAGCGATTCTTGTGACTTTAACAAATTTCTTTGTTCCTGGAATATGGAATTTAATGTGAGCCATGAAGCGTTGAATGTACTTTTAAAAAAATTAAATGAACGTGGAATTATTGATTGCACTAATGCAAAAACATTATTAAACACACCTAACGATATAATTAAAGCAAAAACAAATATTGTGTTGTATCTTTAGCAATTTATATTGTAGAAAAGCCAATGGAGACAATTCATCGTCATCATCAATGGCGCGACAGCCCAAGTCGGACCCTAGCCTCCTGAAGTCGTCGCCTCCAATCGTCTCGATCCAAAGACCGCGTCCTCCAGCTGCTAGTTATTAAGATGACTTTGCTGTCTTCATCAACCGAGTCTTCACATCGCTTGCGTGGTTTGCCTACTGGCCTGTTACCACTCGCTTTGCCTTTACCAGGTGTATAACCTTAAAACGAGCGTTGACATATAGATGGCGTTAGGGAGCGTGTTAAACAACCTAGGGACGCCATTTTTTTTTTATTCCAGGGTTGGTTAGTTGTTAACATTAATCAGTACATATCGTCACAAATTTCATTCAACAACATACGTTTGTCCTGTGCTGATCATGTCTAGTTTTTTGCCAGAAAAAGGGCATATGCGGGAAGCTCTGCGTTTTTGCTTCCATTTGAAGAAAACGGCTGCTTGTGGAGGCCTATGGTAACAATGTTTCAGCGGAATCAACGTGCAGGGCTTGGTTTCGTCGATTCAAAGACGGTGATTTTGACCTGAGCTACACGAAGCGCGAAAATCGGTCGAGGAATGTTGAGGACAATCAATTGCGGACTTTTTTGGACGAGGACGATACCCAATCGCAAAAAACGCTTGCCAAGCAATTGGATGTTACTCAAGCAGTCATTTCCATTCGTCTACGTCATGGGAAAGGTTCAAAAGATCGGGAAATCTGTGCCGCATGAAATGAACGATAGGCAGATGGAGCGACGCCAAAACACATGCAAAATGTTGCTCGCCAGACACAGAAGAAAGTCGTTTTTGCATCGGATTGTGACTGGCGATGAAAAGTGGACTTATTTCGATAATCCAAAGCGCAGAAAATCGTGGGTTGATCCCGGTCAACCACCAAATCTACCGCAAGACCAAATCGCTTCGGACGGAAGACAATGTTGTGCGTTTGGTGGGATCAGCAGGGTGTCGTCTACTATGAGCTCTTAAAACCTGGTGAAACTGTCGATGCCCACCGCTACCACTAACAAATGATCAAATTGCACCGTGCTCTGCGTGAAAAAAGGCCGGAATATCAACCAAGACATGACAAGGTTAGTTTGCTCCACGACAACGCACCATCGCACAGGTCAAAACTAGTTCGCAACTACTTGGCCACACTCAACTGGGTGGTGCTACCCCCTCCCGCTAATTCACTAGACCTGGTCCCTTCTGGCTACCACTTGTTTTCGTCGATGGGCCACGCGCTCGCTGAGCAACACTTCGGTTCTTACGAAGACGTCCGAAAATGGCTTGATGAGTGGTTTGCTTCAAAAGTATAGGAATTTTTTTGCCGTGGTATCCACAACACGAGAGATGGGAGAAATGTGTAGCTAGCGAGGGTGAGTACTTCGAATAAATTTGTTTTTGTTTTCTTTGAAAAAAACATGTGTTTTTCTAACTAAAAAACGATCGTTTTAAGGTTATACACCTGGTAAGAGCACGTTTGGAGATTCTTCTGTTTTCCATCCGCTTTACATGGCCAGCCCACTGCAGTTTATGTAGTTTGATGAACGTTGAAGCGTCTGGCTTCTTGAAGAGTTGATACATCTCATGGTTGTATCTAATTCGCCAGTCCGTTCTTTCCTTTACGGGTCCAAACATTTTTCGGAGGACCTTTCTTTCGAATGTGTTAAATGCTTTTTCGGAAGTTCGCGTTAATGTTCACGTTTCACTGCCATAACAGAGCACAAGTCGTATAAAAGTTTTATATATTCGCAGCTTATTATTCCTGTGCACTTTCTTGGATTTTATTCATTCATCAATGGAGACAATTATGGTGAATAATACAAAGGATTAGATAATTCTTAATATACTGTAGAAGAAGTTGCTTCTATTCATTCACCGAGTAGCGTTCAGATAACGAATACTGAAAAGTCTAATCATAATCAGTGTTGCTGCTGCCAAAAAAGTAAAATAAAGATATTTTATAAAATTTATTAATCATTTGTTAATGAGTTAATTTTGTTGTTTTAGTGGAAAAACTGGAGAAAATTCTAGCTCCGCAAAGCGTTTCAATCAAAAGGTTATCGAACTATCTACTTCCAGAAGAAAAGAATTAAATAAGTCTGCCTTTTCAATTACCGATTGCTGATCAAGAGTCCCTGGACAATGTAGAATAGCTCTTGATAGTAGCAGAAAATAAAAGAAAATTTGTGAGTTTAGGATAGCTTGAAACAAGTGTGTTATACTCACAATTCTTATGTTTTTTTTACAGAACCAGAGGTTGCTGACAATGAAAGGAAGTCAGAATCTTAAAAAGTGTTTTTCCATATTTTATAAATGAGTCGATTGGAAAGTATTATAGCTTTTCAGGAAAAGCTGAAAAAAATCCTTCGCATGTTACACGCACATCAACCAATGTATCTTTAGTAAGTATTTGGATAATTTAAGCTAACATCGGAAAATAACTTATTGTAGATATTAAAACTTCACCTAATTCATAGATTGTTTCAAAAAAAGAATGGAAGGAGTATCAATCCGCAGTGGAAAGTGCCTTAAGAGCGTCCAAGCTAAAAAATACTTTATTATTAAAAAATAATAAAGTAATAATAAACAAAATTGGAATGCCAAAAATGGTAAAACTTAAAATTTTACAATTATCTTATTAATTTTTTTTTTTTGGGAATGTTTTCACAGTACATGTTGAAATGAAAATACAAGTTTTCCGGGTTCAATACTGTACAGTATTGAACCCGGAAAACTTATATTTTCGTTTTCTTATTCATGTTGTCATTAATATCTTATTTAATTTTTTAAGATTTCTTTTACTTTTGTACGTTCTTGTGGTTTTCTTAATTTTGAAAATTTTTATTTTATAATAAAATTTATGTGAATTAAAATGATGGAAAAATTGTTGTTGTTTTGTTCAAATAGGTATTTAGTAAAAACTGATTATTGTCATATAAAGATGGAGAAAGGAAATCTGCTTGAAATCGATTATATACCGATTCCTTTTTCAATGAAAAAAATCAATTCAGAGCCAATTTCATTGCGATTTTTTATTCAGTTCTTAAAATCGATTATTAACTGATTTCTGTAATCTATTATAAATTGATTATTTGCACTTGAAGTTTGGATACGAAAATATGTTTTAAACCAATCAATGTCAAAATCTGCTAAGAACCGATTTCATTGTGATTGCATCTTCAATTGATTATATCTATTTCAGATTGATTTCGCATTGATTTCCTCTGATATCTTTCAAATCAAAGGAAATGGAATGGCAGGGAATGAATATCTGATTTTGCTTTGATTTTTACAGTTCGCTTTTCATTGGTTATTAGACCAACCAATTACCATCCTCAAAAAAACGGACATGCTCCTTACAAAAACATCATTTTTTCTTCAAAAAAAAATTGATTTCTTGATACCTCAACATTAATTTCGAATTAGTTAAACATCAGGGTGTGTTTTCCGTCTCTGAGGAAACGGGCAAAACGCGAAGATTTTTTTGGTTGTATACACAGATAGAAATTAGAATCAGTTTTTTTGTAATCACTTTTCCTTCATTTTTGCACCGTGAAGAAAATTGATGAAAAACCATACCATGGAATCAAAACTGTTTTCTAGGAGGGGGTCATAATGAATGAGTTCCAAAAACTAATGAAAAACTAATTTTTCGCCGATTTTTAACATGCATCAGTTTTGATTGGCCAAGTTAATGTCCAAAGAAATTTCCGTTCTTCAAATCAATTCAGAATCAGTTTTAAACTAGATACACTGACATAATTTTTTGGGATTCAAAATGATTCCAATTCTATGATTTTAAGAACTGATGATGAACTGATGATAAACTGATGTCTCTATTCCAACATAGAATTTCTAATTGCTGTTAAAGGGATTCCCCAACGCTATCGATACCATTTCGTAGTAATTTCGTAGTAAGAGAAAGATGATGGTAAACTAATTTTTCTTTGATTCTGACGTTAAAATTATTAATTTCTCGTTTAATAGAGTCGCATTGTCTGTTTTATTCTGTGTGATTGCAGTAGTGAAACGTGAACGTTCAGTGATAATTCAGGTGAGTTTACAATTTTACAGTGTTTTGTTTAGTAGAGTCGTTTGTTGTGTCTTTTAAGAATGTCAAAAATTTATAAGAAATCGGAAAGAATAGCGGGTGTGAGCAGGCGTCATTTTAGAAGACTTGTTGAAAATGAAATACAAAACATTAATTTTTTAAAGTCGGAAACAGAAATTGAATTTCAACCTGAAAGACGTAATGGAGCATGTCTTTCCAGTAAATACTTATTGCATGAGTCCATTGCAAAGGATTATAACTTCTCAGGGAAAAGCGGGAAAAAAAATCATTTGAAAATTATACAAACATCAACCAATGTATCTTTGGTAAGTATTTGGATTAATTGAGCTAAAATTGAAATATACTACATATTAAAATTTCACTTAATTCACAGCTTGTTTCAAAAAAAGTGGCTTCGGATGAAACGAATACCATTCAGCAATAGAAAGTGCCTTAAGAGCCTCCAAAGTAAAAGTTAACAAAAAAAATTGGAATGCCAAAAATACAAAAAATTAAAATTGTTCGTAATTATGTGATTTATGTTATTATTAATATTTTATTTAAGATTTCTTTTATTTATGCTGGTTATTGTGGTTTTCTCAATTTTGAAAAAAAATTTTGTTTATACAGTAAAACCTCTGAAAGCCGGAACCTGTATAAGGCGAAAACCTCTCAAAAGCAAAAATGTTTCCAGCAGAACGATTTTTCAGCATATCAAATATTCTGTGAAAGCCGAAAACCTGCGAAACGCGGACAGAAGAAAAAAAATGTGAACATTGTAACTCAAATACGCGGAAATGCAGACGCGAAAGCCGGAATATATTCCAAGAATCATACGCCTAATCGCAGTTATCTAAATTTTGTGGTTCCTCTGTTGTTCTTTATGCTCTAAGTACTCAAGTTCGAGGAAAGCGAATGTGAAGGGCTGACCTGACAGTATTTCTTAAATCGACTTTCCAACAAGTCGGTCGTGGTTTTTCTCATATTGAGATTAAATTTTTTTTCAATTTTGGTGGGCTCAAAAGTTATAAGAAAATCAGTTTTTTAAAGTTATAAAAAAAATTAATTTTTGCCAATTGTCTTCATTGTGCCCTCTTAGACTTTGAGCCCTATTAATAAATTCCTAATCTTTTGTTTTCTTTTGAGTATTATCTTAAGTAGATAAAAACCTTATACACACCCATTTCAATCCCCTTTCGGTTAATAAGAGTTTATTTCTTTATAGTTATGTCTAAGAGAGTAGAGTTATCTCTAAAAGAAAAGATTGAAGTTATCAACATAATAGAAGGAAACAAAAGAACCGTTGCAGAAGTTGTAACAAAGTTTAATTGCGGAAAAACTCAAATCTACAAAATCATGAAAGATAAGTATCAAATCAAAGAAAAATATATGGTATGTGCTCCAGCAATGTAAATGTAAAGAAAAAAAGGGATGGTAACTATGCTCAAATTAATAAGACAAGTTTTGAGTGGTTTCTTCAAGCTTCTGCTAAAAATATTTCCATTTCCGGACCAATATTGCAAGCAAAGACTAAAGAAACAGCGAAACTTTTGAAAATTGATGGATTCGCAGCATCCAACGGGTGGCTCCAAAGCTTTTTAAAAGAACAGTAACATCATTCGCAATGTGTCTTGTGGGGAGTCGAACGAAATGGATAGCGGGGTTGTTCAAGATTGGTTCACAAAATTAAAAGAGTTCATTCGAGATTGTGATCCTAAAGATATTGCAAATGCTGATGAAACAACCTTGTTTTACAGAGCTATGCCTACAAGAACTATGAAAAGCAAGGGTGAAAAATGTTCCCGAGGTCGGTTTTCGAAAGAAAGATTTTCCATCCTTTTCACTACTTTTGCAGCCGGTACATTTTGGAAACCATGGGTCATTGGAAAGAGACAAAAACCACGGTGCTTCAAGGAGATTAAAATTAATCAACTTCCTGTAGAATATAAATGGAACAAAAAAGCTTGGATGACGGGAGCTATTTTTGAAGAATTTTTGAATAATCTCAACAATATTATGAGAAAACAAAATCGCAAAATACATCAGTTTTACAACCCTTAGATAACGGCATTATTTAAAATATCAAAGTAAATTACAGAAAGCTTTTGCTTTAAAAAGTAATCGCAAATATTGACTCGTACAAGCTGGAGTCTGATATTGTTGTGAAAATTGATGTTCTTGATTCAATCACGTTTGTTAACCGATCATTGAAAATGGTCAGGCAAGAAACCAAAAAAAAATTTTTTTTAAAAAATTCTGGATTTATATTTGAAAATGAGGAAAATACGGAAATTGAAATATTGAATAATCCTGAAATCATGGAGATTCAGAATATGATTGATATATAGTGATGAGAATATGGTACATACATCGACTGTGATAACGAAACTATCACAGAAAATATTGAAATTAACCTTGGTGATATTGTAGACTTGAATACTGTCTATGCCGATGATACAGATCATGATGATGTTCACATGGACACAGATGAACCTCTAAATCAAAATCGGGTTCCAGCCTATATACATGGTTTAAAAGAATTCGGAAAAGCAGGGACCAAGAATTCTATGATAAAGCTGCAGATTTAGAAATATGTTTTAATAAATCTGTAAAAAAATCTAAGCAAACCAAACAATTAACTCTGGATATTTTTATTAAAAAGTGAATTTTCTTTACTTAATTTTCTTTCTTCTTGAGATATATATGTATGTAATTAACTGAACTTTTAAAAAAGATAATTTCAATAAACATAATGCAAATCTTACTATTTATTTTATTCTCATCATAAGGAATCATTTTGGGGACATCATTAGTATATTTTATATTCAGTCCTCTGTAAGGCGTAAAACTTGCGAGAGCCGAAAAAAAATATAGTCCCCTAAGGTTCCGTCTCTCGAAGGTTTTACTGTAATAAAGTTTGTATGGATTAAAATTAATAAAAATTGTTATGTTAATGTTATGTATTCGAATTGATTGCTATATTGACTTTTTCGTTCGTTTCAAATGAGGGGTATATTCATATGTAAATCGTTCTTATTGTTTCATGCTGAAAATGAGTACCTTAGCAAAGTTCTTTTATAGAAAAAATTAATAAAAAAATGCAAAGGTTTACATTTTTTGACTGCCTTATTTATTATTCCTGGTAGAATTTTGTTTCCTTTCCTTTTCGTGTGTCAGATCGAAGCTGTTTTGACTGAGGCTTAAACCTTTAACATTAATCTCCACAAACAGATCTTTCCTACCCCATCATTATATCGTAAAAATCAATTTTTAAACGATTATGCAAGTTATAATAGTTAATAACACTGTCAAGGTTTATTTGCAGAAAGCCGCCCTCCGGAAAATTCAACCATATACTATTAGGTAGCATTTGCTACCAACTACACAGCGTTTTTAACAGATTTGCATAATTAGTAAAAACTGAATATTGGAATATAAATATAGAGAAGGGAAATCTGTTTGAAACCGATTATATACCGATTACTTGTTCAGTTAATAAAATCGATTATTAACTGATTTCTGTAATCTATTATAAATTGATTATTAGCACTTGAAGTTTAGATACAAAAATATGTTTTAAATCAATTATATATTGATTCCGTCATCAATGCCAAAATCTATTAAGAACCGATTTCACTGTGATTTTATCTTCAATTTATTATATCTATTTAAAACTGATTTCACATTGATTTCATTCCATATCTTTCAAACCAAAGGAATTAATGAATATCTGATTTTGCTTTGATTTTTACATCACACTTTTCATTGGTTATGAGACCAGCCAATCACGATTCTCAAAAAAGCGGACATACTCCATACAAAAACATCATTTTTTCTTCAAAAAAAAACTGATTTCTTGATACCTCAGAATTAATTTCGAATTAGTTAAACATCAATTTTTTTCTATCTGGGTAGCTTCTTTCTCACCGTGTTCGAACAATTCACTCTGTTAGTGTCTTTTTTCCTTCCATGCGAAGGTATATCGTTTTTAATTTTATTGTCACGTGTCGAATGGAACTGCAGTTCACCAAAATGAGTGAGTTACTTCACGCACTCACTTCAATGAAGCGTTCTTTTGAACAGTTCACTCGTGAACAACCCATCTCTAATCTAGATACGAGTATATCAAATATTTTCCAAAATATCAAGCGATTGAGACTACGGTTGCACCAATTTTTAGAGACATTTGTCCGGATGCAGTGTTCCAGGTTAACAAATTGTTACTGACAATCGATGAAAGTTTCCGTAAGAGACGTATATTTAATCTAAAAACTTATAATATTACGGTTCTCATTAAAAACGACCTGAATTGCCGTCTGATGTAATACGAATCCTAGTGATTATGAGAATCTTCAATTACAAACATCAATTCGATTTTGATCCAAAGTTTGCCTTAATTTGATCAACATTAATCCTCACTTCTTTGACAAGAAGTATTTTGAACTGAAGCCACAAACTCAAGGTGATTTTCAGTCATTAATTGTACACTGTATTTTCGGCAATAAAATACTTTTGCCAGCCATTAGGGCGGATGTCAAAACGAATGGGTTTCAATAAATTTTATTTCGGGGCAAATACGGCATTTTTTCTCTCTCCTGGCTTATTTTGATGTGAATTTTCGAATAGAGAAGTTTGGTTGGCCGTGGTACGATGTCAAATTACATCAATTACATCAGACGTTAGATATTTCAGGATAAATCCCCCAATACAATGTTCACTACCTGGGTAGATTTTATGTTCTGGCTATTTGATTAATTGGTTTCATGGGGTGGTATCAAGGCTATATAGCGGGGTACGGAGAGTGGAGTGAAGTGAAATTTAGAGCAATTGGAATAAGTTTCGATAGCAGAAGTAGAGCGGTAGTGTGAAGGTACCCGTATCGTAAATGTATGTCTTGAAACTACATTTAATACCTAGGTGAAACTACGGATTTGGTTTTGTGTAGAGTTTAGTTAGTAGAGTATTGGAGCATGTCCAAATCATGATTTTAAATGATTATTCGGAATACTAATTAGTTTCATTGGAATTAAACGGAAACAAGTTTAAATCGAGTTATTTATAGAGAACGAATAGAAATACCTATAGAGAATATAGGTATTAGATTAGAGTTGATGATAGAGGCATCAATTTTGTTTTACAATTACATTTTTATACTCTAGATGAAATCCAGTCCAAAAGTTTGTAACGCATAGAACCAAGATTCGGACGAACAAAAGTTATTTACAATATTTTTTGTTTATTTATGGTCAAAAACTCTAAATCCTCTTGACGTTCGTCAGTCCGTCCATCTGCCCGTTCGCCTGTCCGTCTGTCTGTTCGTGCGCACGGCAACTTAAGGACGCCTAGATCAAGGATCTTGAAATTTTGGATCTGGATGTTTGGTCAAATTAGTAATGCTAAGTTCGTTAACGTTAAAAATCGTCCTATTCCTTCGTATACAAAAAGTCCTTAAAGACGCGATCTAGAATATTAGCTAATAACTTTGGTACATCTTAACATCTATCACTTTGAAATTTTGTATATCATTAGTTTTCCAATAGTTGCAGTTTAAGGTATGAATATGAAAATTTGCCCATGAGTCCTTCGAGTAGCTGCCGTACGAAAATCCTGTAAAAACATACTGCAGTCACGATCGGCTGCAAGCCAATCGTATAATACTCCAGATGAATACTGAACTCCGATTTATATTGTAGTTGGGGATAAAGTAGAATTACGTGTGTGCATGTTGTATGTCCTTTATTAAGGACTGCCATTAGATTGCTACTCAAAACTAAAAGTCAATATTCAGTGTTTAATTTCATATCTTGAACTGGGTAAGTCACCAAAAAAAAAATGTCCTTTTTGAAGGACTTTCACATGGAAGGTGCAGGAAGGACTCACTCGATTTCTTAAATATTTGTCCTTTTCCTTGGAACCATTCAAAAATTAATGTGTACAAAATTTCAAATTCGTAGCTTGAAGCGTTCAAAAGTTATCGAAAAATATTGTTGAACACGTGTCTTAAGGATTTTTTGTATGGAAGGTAGCAGAAGGAGTAAAAGGATTTCGCGGACTAGTAAACTCGAACTTCTTTTTCACTCAAAACTAATTTGTGCAAAATTCCGAATTCGTAGCTAAAAGATTACTTGAGTTATAGGGAGCTCCGTAAATTAAGTGAATACATTTTGACAGGATATTTGTATGGCAGCTACACGAAGGACTAATAGGATTTTCTTCATAATCATATATTTAGCTCCAACTATTGGAAAAATAATACACACAAAATTTCAAAGAAGTCGCTTGAACCCTTCTGAAGTTATCGGTCAATATTCTTGAACACATGTTTTAAGGACTTTTTGTATGGCAGCTACCAGAAGGAGTAAAGGGATTTTGCTGGCTAGTAAACTCAAACTTCCTTTTTACTCAAAACTAATTTGTAAAAAATTCCGAATTCATAGCTAAAAGATTACTTGAGTTATAGGGAGCTCCGTAAATTAAGTGAATATATTTTGACAGGATATTTGTATGGCAGCTACACGAAGGACTGACAGGATTTTCTTCATAATCATATATTTAGCTCCAACTATTGGAAAAATAACACATACAAAATTTCAATGTCGTAGCTTAAACCCTTCTGAAGTTATCGACCAATATTCTTGAACACGTGTTTTAAGGACATTTTGTATGGCAGCTACCCGAAGGAGTAGGACGATTTTGCTCGTTAACGAACTTAGCCTTACAAATTCAACCAAACATCCAGATTCAAAATTTCAAGATCCTAGGTGAAGGCGTTCTTGAGTTATCGTGCTAACGGACAGACGGACGGACGGACGGACGGACGGACGTCAGGCGGATTTGAAGTTTTTGGCCACAAATAAACAAAAAAACATACTACAGTCACGATCGGCTGCAAGCCAATCGTATAATACTCTAGATGAATACTGAACTCCGATTTATATTGTAGTTGGGTATAAAGTAGAATTACGTGTGTGCATGTTGTATGTCCTTTATTAAGGACTGCTATTAGATTGCTACTCAAAACTAAAAGACAATATTCAGTGTTTAATTTCATATCTTGAACTGGGTAAGACATCGAAAAAAATGTCCTTTTTAAAGGACTTTCATATGGGAGGAGCAGGAAGGACTCACTCGATTTCTTACATATTTATCCTTTTCCTTGGAACCATTCAAAAATAAACGTGTACAAAATTTCAAATTCGTAGCTTGAAATTAAAAATATTGATGAACACGTGTTTTAAGGATATTTTGTATGGCAGCTACCAGAAGGAGTAAAAGGATTTCGCTGATTAGTAAACTCGAACTTCCTTTTCACTCAAAACTAACTTGTACAAAATTCCGAATTCGTAGCTAAAAGATTACTTGAGTTATTGTGAGTTTCGTAAATTAAGTGAATACATTTTGACAGGATATTTGTATGACAGCTACACGAAGGACTAACAGGATTTTCTTCATAATCCTATATTTAGCCCCACCTATTGGAAAAATAACACATACAAAATTTCAATGACGTAGCTGAAACCCTTCTGAAGCTATCGACCAATATTCTTGAAGACGTGTTTTAAGGACATTTTGTATGGCAGCTACCAGAAGGAGTAAAATCATTTCGCTGATTAGTAAACTCCGACTTTGTTTTTACTCAAAACTGACTTGTACAAAATTCCGAATTCGTAGCTAAAGGATTACTTGAGTTATAGTGAGCTTCGTAAATTAAATGAATACATTTTGACAGGATATTTGTATGGCAGCTACACGAAGGACTAATAGGATTTTCTTCATAATCATATATTTAGCTGCAACTATTGGAAAAATAGCACGTACAAAATTTCAATGTCGTAGCTTAAACCCTTCTAAAGTTATCGACCAATATTCTTGAACACGTGTTTTAAGGACATTTTGTATGGCAGCTACCAGAAGGAGTAAAAGGATTTCGCTGATTAGTAAACTCCGACTTTCTTTTCACTCAAAACTAACCTGTACAAAATTCCGAATTCGTCGCTAAAAGATTACTTGAGTTATTGTGAGTTTTGTAAATTAAGTGAATACATTTTGACAGGATATTTGTATGGCAGCTACACGAAGGACTAAAAGGATTTTCTTCATAATCATATATTTAGCTCCAACTATTGGAAAAATAACACATACAAAATTTCAAAGACGTAGCTTAAACCCTTCTGAAGTTATCGACCAATATTCTTGAACACGTGTTTTAAGGACATTTTGTATGGCAGCTACCCGAAGGAGTAGGACGATTTTGCCCGTTAACGAACTTAGCCTTACAAATTCAACCAAACATCCAGATTCAAAATTTCATGATCCTAGGTGAAGGCGTTCTTGAGTTATCGTGCTAACGGACAGACGGACGGACGGACGGACGGACGGACGGACGGACGGACGGACGTCAGGCGGATTTAAGGTTTTTGGCCACAAATAAACAAAAAATAATATATAACTTTTTTTCGTCCGAGGCTTGGTTCTATGCGTTACAAACTTTTGGGCTGGATTAAACTTATAATACTCTATATGATTTCATCTAGAGTATAAATATCATCACTCAATTCACGGAACTGATTATAGCTCAAGAAATCGTTCAACCACGAAGTTAAAATTATGAACAAATTAGTTTTGAGGGAAAAATTCGAGTTCATTAGTCAGTAACACTCCTTTACTCTTTCGGATAACTCCCACACGAAAAGTCCTTAAAACACGTGTTCAAGAATGGCCTTTAAATTCGGTTTAAGCAACGACTTTGAAATTTGGTAAGTGTTGATTTTCCAATAGATGTATGATTATGAAGAAAATCACATTAGTCCTTCATGTAGCTGCCATACAAATATCCTGTCAAAACGTCTTCACTTAATTCACGGAACACACTATAACTTAAGTAATCGTTTAGCTACGAATTCGGCATTTTGTACAAATAAGTTTTGAGTGAAAAGAAAGTTCGAGTTCACTAGTCAGCGAAATCCTTTTACTCCTTCCGGTAGCTTCCATACAAAAAGTCCTTAAGACACGTGTTCAACAATATTTTCCGATAATTTTTGAGCGCTTAAAGCTAAGAATTTGAAGTTTTGTACACATTAATTATTAAATGGTTCCAGGTAAAAGGATAAATATGCTAGGAATTGAGTGATTCCTTTCTACACCTCTCATGTGAAAGTTCTTGAAAAAGGAAAATTGTTTTTCGGTGACGCACCTAGTTCCAGGTATGAAATTAAACACTGATGATATTGTCTTTTAGTTTTTTAGTTCAGTATTTCATTTCATTGGCTTGCAGCCGATTGTGACTGCAGTATGTTTTTGCTTACAAATTATCAAAAAGTTCTTATGTTTAAAAAAAAAAAAAAAATAAACGAATTACTATAACTGTTAGAAATGCGCCTGGCGATATAAATGAAAATCGCCATGAAGCAAAATATAATTTCAAGATTTAATAACAGCTGCATTTGATTCCTGCAAAAGCAAGATGAAAGCACTACCCTTAGTATCGAGAAAATTGTATAATTCCATATGCAGACATATATTTTGTATCATACTGATGGCATGTACTCTAGCACGATGCCAAATAACATAACTGGAGTTGTGTTTAAAATTTTATTCCTCACACTATAGAATCGGTGGTTGTTGATGTTATAAATCCCATTTAAATCACCAAAAGCTGAAGACATTTTCCCTCCTCTTCGAACTAGTCAAATTATTAAGAGCTACTTTCGAATATACATAGTGCCACAATGTTAACGGTTTTGTAAAGTCTATAGTTATAAATTAAACTATGTAGTAGTTGTGAGGTCTTAGGTTAGGGTAAGTGGGTGACTATTTGCAAAGACAGCCAGCACATACTCGTATAACGCTATTTGGGTCCGTTGTGATCCTACTTCACCATGGCAATCTGAAACTTTCTGGAAACGGGTTTTTAACCACGGCGCTTTTTAGCTTTTTAATTATCCTAAGAACAAACTGAGTTGGTTGGCCACAGAACACTGTTAAATATTTTTCTGTGGTGCGAACGAGAAGAGAGTAGAAAATAATTTTGGAGAAATGAGAGTGATACCGAACTGGACTCAGGAGGTTAGCCTGTGATACACAGTAGCGTATAGTCCAGTCAGTTTAAGAGGTTGGAAGTTCAAGAATCAGTCCGGGTATGGCAGTGTATTAGCAGGTGTTAATATTGATAGTGCCGTTGGCTCTGATATGATCTACAGGAACAGCAAAGTTGCCAATAATAAATCAACTACTATGTGGTAACTCTAATGATATTTTTGAATGTGATAAGAATGTAAACAGATCTCATCTGCTCAGTTCTAAATCCTTTACTAGTAACCCTAATGAACATTCCGCACTGTTCATTATTCATATCAATATTCCGATGACACTAGTAACCAAATAAATCTGCCAGCAGTCTGGGCGAAACTTTATTATTTTTCGGATCAAAGTTCAAGAAACGGTTAAAATGGAGTCGAGCTAGAATGTTTACGTCACTGCTATATATAGCAAAGGAATTACGTAATTGGGTCGTACTCCTAGGCGTGGAGTATAACGTCAGTTGTTTCGAGTTTAGGATGTTTTTTGGAAAGCCAATTTTGTCCTTAGAATAGAAATAAAAATATGTATCTAAAATATTGATTTCAGCCGATTAAACATATAAAAAGGCAATGTAGACGACGTAAAAGTAATTAAAAAAAAAATTAATTCGATATCTCGTCAAATCTAAGAAATGTATGGTGTGCAACTAAGTTACCGGCGTTCTCGTATAGATGGCGCTAACACGAAATACTGGAAAAAAAATGGCTGATCAAGCTCGTAGCATGGCAAGATCAGACATATTGCAACAATTCTCCATCATTACATTTGTAAAATTTTATCGGCGTCAGTTACTTGTGAGTCCTTAAACATGTCGAAGTTCGAGCCAAATAAGCGCCATTTGCGGGAAGTTTTACTTTTTTGTTTTAATTCAAAGAAATCTGCGGCTGAGGCTCTTCAGATGATTAGAGAAACTTATGACGAGTCTTCCATTAGCTAATCAACGTGTCGCGAATGGTTTCATCGCTTCAAAATAGGTGGTTTCGGCGTGGAAGACAAGTAGCGTTCCGGCCGGCCAAAACATTTCTAAGGCGCAGAATTGGAGGCACTACTGGACGAAGATTCATGCCAAACACAACAAAGTCTTACGGATTCATTGGATGTGACTCGACAAGCCATTGGACATCGTCTGAAAGCCTTGGAAATGATGCAAAAGCAAGGAAATTGGGTGCCGTACGAATTGAAGCCAAGAGACGTCGAATGGCTTTTTCACGTGCGAACAGCTGCTCCAACGGCAGAACAGGAATGAATTTTGGATCGTATCATAACTGGTGATGAAAAGTGGATACACTACGACAACCCGAAGCGCCAATAATCGTGGGGATACCCTGGCCATGCATCAACATCGACGCAAAGCCGAATATACATGGTTCCAAAGTTATACTATGCATTTGGTGGGACCAGCTCGGCGTGGTGTACTATGAGTTGCTACAGCCGAGTGAAACCATCACAGGACCTCTTTATTGAAGACAACTAATGCATTTGAGCCGAGCATTGAAAGAAAAACGGCCGCAATATGAGCAGAGACACGACAAAGTGATTTTGCTACACGACAGCGCTCGGCCACAGGTTGCTCGGGTTGTGAAAACCTACCTGGAAACACTGAAATGGGACGTCCTACCCCACCCGCCGTATTCACCAGACATCGCTCCTTCCGACTACCACCTTTTCCGATGGATGGCGCATGGCTTGGCTGAGCAGCACTTCCGTTCTTACGAAGATGTCAAAAATTGGGTCGACTGGTGGATCGCCTCAAAGGACGTGGAGTTTGTTGACCGCGAAATTCGTATGCTGCCAAAAAGATGGGAAAAGGTTGTGGCTAGCGATGGACAATATTTAAAAAAAAAACAATGCAACCAATTTCCCACAATAAAGGCTCAAAATTTGACAAAAAACGCCGGGAACTTATTTGCACACCTATAAAATTTATGGAAACATATGCCACTCCTTTACGCCCACTTTGGGGTTGTATATCCAAAAATGCTGAAAGTAAACCCGAGGAAGTGAATTCGGTACTTTATTACCCCTAAAAAAATATGTGACGGAATTCATGCAAACGTGTTCAACACGTTCATACTCTCATAGTGGTTGAGAAAAACCACCTAAACGGTCGAATTTCAAAAAATCGTCAAAACGCTTTCTAGGTATGTATGTGAAGAATCCGTGGAATGAAAATGAATTCATAATTTTCGAGGACCTAAGAGATATGACGAAATTCTTGAAAATTAATGCATTCCGTGTTCCCTGATCATTTTTTTGCGCCCTTCTATACGCCAATGGACATTTAATTCTTTTTTCTAAAATACTTCTCCAGTAGATGAACATATACTCACCAAGTTTTAACTTTCCAGCATAAGCTGTTCTCTAGATGGGAAAAAATACCCCCTCTCCCTCCAAACCATACTACTCCTAAAACAAATTGTATTTTTTCAACATGCTACTACTGCAGTGATGTACAGGGTGCGCCATCTTATATATCGGTATGTAAACATTGAATAACTTTGACATTTTTCAACAGATTGACTTGATTGGACAAGTTTTGGATACGTCAATTCAGTAGAGTATTGCCGACAGACCGTCCAAGTCGCTTGGAATACAGCCAAATAGTGGCTCGAATGGTTGACACTGAACCTGATTTTAGGAAGCAAATTTTGATGACCGACGAGGCCCATTTCACACTCTTTGGCGGCGTTAATAAGCAAAATTGCCGCATTTGGGGAACGGCGAATCCACACGAGATCCATGAAACGCCATTGCATGATCAAAAAGTGACTGTTTGGGCCGACGTTTGCGCCAAAACCATCATTGAGCAATTTTTTTTCCGACAAAACGAAACAGCCTATGGAAAACGATATCGGTGGATTTTAACTCATTATGTCTGCCCGAAAATGCGTGCAAAAAGGTCTGGATGGTTACTGGTTTCAACAAGACGGTGCGTCATGCTACATTGCAAATGAAACAATTCAGTTTCTGAAACGAAAATTCCCTGGACGTCTGATGTCAAAAAGAGGCGACATTGACTGGCCACCGAGATCTCCAGATTTGACTCCTTTGGACTTCTTTCTATGTGATTATTTGAAAAGAGAAGTGTACGGCAGCAAGCCTCAGACCATTGACGAGCTTAAAGCAAACATTCGTGCCGAAATCATCGCTATACCGCCCGAGATGCTCGAAAAAGTAATGGAAAACACAGCAAAAAGGGCACATTTTGCTGTGGCCAATAGAGGCAATCACTTGATTGATGATGTATTCAAAAACTTATCCAAATAAATTCTAAAGGGCCAAATTGAATAAAAATACCTCACATATAAAAATCATTTTTATACTCTAGATGAAATCATATAGAGTATTATAAGTTTAATCCAGCCGAAAAGTTTGCAACGCATAGAACCAAGCCTCGGACGAAAAAAAGTTATATATTATTTTTTGTTTATTTGTGCCCAAAAACCTCAAATCCGCCGTCCGTCCGTCCGTCCGTCCGTCCGTCCGTCCGTCCGTCCGTCCGTCCGTCCGTCCGTCCGTCCGTCCGTCCGTCCGTCCGTCCGTCCGTCCGTCCGTCCGTCCGTCCGTCCGTCCGTCCGTCCGTCCGTCCGTCCGTCCGTCCGTCCGTCTGTCCGTGAACACGATAACTCAAGAACGCCTTCACCTAGGATTTTGAAATTTTGAATCTGGGTGTTTGGTTGAATTTGTAAGGCTAAGTTCGTTAACGGGCAAAATCGCCCTACTCCTTCGGGTAGCTGCCATACAAAATGTCCTTAAAACACGTGTTCAAGAATATTGGTCTTTAACTTCAGAAGGGTTTAAGCTACGACATTGAAATTTTGTATGTTTTATTTTTCCAATAGTTGGAGTTGAATATATGATTATGAAGAAAATCCTGTTAGTCCTTGGTGTAGCTGCCATACAAATATCCTGTCAAAATGTATTCACTTAATTTACGAAACTCACAATAACTCAAGTAATCTTTTAGCTACGAATTCGGAATTTTTTGCAAATTAGTTTCGAGTAAAAACAAAGCTTGAGTTTACTTGTCAGCGAAATCCTTTTACTCCTTCTGGTAGCTGCCATACAAAATGTCCTTAAAATACGTGTTCAAGAATATTGGTTGATAACTTCAGAAGGGTTTAAACTACGTCTTTGAAAATTTGTACATAGTATTTTTCCAATAGTTGAAGCTTAATGTATGATTATGAAGAAAATCCTATTAGCCCTTCGTGTAGCTGCCATACAAATATCCTGTCAAAACGTCTTCTTTTAATTTATGGAACTTACTATAACTCAAGTAATCTTTTAGCTATAAATTGGAAATTTTGTACAAATTAGTTTTGAGTAAAAACCAAGTTCGAGTTTACTAATCAGCGAAACCCTTTTACTCTTTCTGGCAGCTGCCATACAAAATGTCCTTAAGACATGTGTTCAACAATATTTTTCGATAACTTTTGAACGCTTCAAGCTACGAATTTCAAATTTTGTACAAGTTCATTTTTAAATGGTTCCAAGGAAAAGGACAAATATGTAAGAAATCGAGTGAGTCCTTCCTGCACCTCTCATGTGAAAGTCCTTCAAAAAGGAAATTTTTTTTGGTGACTTACCCAGTTCAAGATATGAAATTAAACACTGAATATTGTCTTTTAGTTTTGAGTGGCAATTAAATGGGAATCTTTAATAAAGGACATACATCATGCACCCACGTAATTCTACTTTATCCCCAACTACAATATAAATCGTGACATTAACCGTTTAGAAGATATGGATTTTAGAATGTCTACATAGATATTAGCTTTCTAGCGTTTCGGACGCATTATATTTCACCCCACTCCCACACTCCTTCACCCATCTCGACAAATTGGTTTGCAAATGGGTCCACTATCAAAGCTCTATATAAATTTCAAGTTTCAGCTTCCTAGTGTAAGCAGTTGCTGAGATCTAAAGGCCAACATTTTTCCTCTAAAACACACCTCTCCCCTCACATGACTATCCCTCAAAATTTGGCCACTTTAAGGAGTCCACTAAGTCTAGCAATAGAAAAAAATTCAATGTAAGAGCGGGTTATAAGTTTTCAAACAATTTTGCGTACGGCATTTTTGGTGTCTATTTGTTAGACATGAAACGTGAAAAAAAATTGTTCAGGCCAGACATTTTTTTTTAAATTGATAACAACACTTTATTATTAAAATAAGAAAGTAAAATTCCTGATGTGGAACTACAATAAAGCAAACATTACCAAAGCACTGTTTTCAACAAAAACCAATTATTTTCGGCATCAATGGGCTGTGTTAATTCTTCTTTTCAAAAAACTCTTTCCACGCGATGTTTGAAACTGAAATTTTTTTCTCATTCTTTAGTAGAACGTTTTGCATTTTACATTTTCTACTGTACGGACAAGCCACCATTAAATTCATTCATTGATGACGATGGCTCCATGGTTCAAGATGTATGAGTTGAAAATGGCTTGAATTATCAGATCAAGTCACCAGGGTACGAAGCTACAGCCTAACGCTGGAAAGGCATGTGATTCAAGCCAAATCGTTACAATGGTCCTTCGCTCGAGTACAGCTAAAGATTGAAAGGATAAATCGCTTTGAACGAAATTTTATAGCTGAAAATCAATTTGTCGTTATAACAGAGTGGAGTAATTTGTATATTGATGCGTCTAGTCTTTTAAGTCTATGTCTTTCAATTAAGAGCCTTTTATTCCTAAAGATGTAAATTAATTTAATCAGGACTACTTTTTCGACTCGAATCTCTGCGATTAAAGCCTGAAATTACTTACGGAATATAATGACATTGATACCCTGCTAATGTACATACCGCCATATTAAAATCATAGTATCCCTCAAGAACGTGCTATCCAGTAAGAAGTTAGCTCCGTCGTACCCCCCAATTCCTGTTAATCTTTCAGTTAAAATATATTCGCTTCGGGGGAAAATTCACTTACATACTGCGTATCGGTGTTCATTCAAATTTCATTTTGCGTTAACGATATCAGACAGTTGACTAGGGATTTTAGTTCAGTTTCGCGAGTCGAAACAATCGAACTAACACTTGGTTTTTGCGTTACCACATTTTATACGCGAGTCGTTGTTCGTGATTGCTAAAGGAATGGAAACCGGAACCGGTAGTTTCCGCTCCTAAAGGGTTTGAATAAACGTATCACCGATGGAGGAAATATTTTCTGCCTAGTTTAACATCCCGAGTAGAAATTTTTCAGGCTAGCCTAATTTGCCGTATACCTGATCAGGGCCATATCTGTTACGAGTAAGGCAAGCCTGATTAGGCTCGCCAAACTTGCCTCGGATTAGGGCCACGTCTGGTATGAGAAAGGAAAGCCTGCTTACGATCGCTCGTACTGTCCAGGCTTGCCGTATTTATACCAAACCAGGGCCACGTCTGGTATAAGTAAGGCAAACCTGCTTACGATCGCTCGAACTGTTCAGGCTCGCCGAACTTAAACAGGACCAAAGGCTACGTTTGGTATTATTTTTAAAATTTTTTATAAATAACCCGTACTACAGATATATACACTTACTAGAAAAGTATGCTTCGGATCACGATCATGTTGGAAGAAAATATCTGAACCTTAGCCGCGTTTAATGGCACTCTGCCTCAAATTATTTTTCAAAATGTTGAGATATCCAAATCTATCCATCGTCGATTCGATAAACTCCAACTTCCCAACGCCAGTACTCGCCATACACTCCCACACCATTACTCCACCACCACCATGTTTTACAGTGGGTAGGAGGTTTTCTTTTTGGAGTGCAGTTCCAGAGTTCCTCCATACTAACTTGCGTCCTTTTATGCCAAACATGCAAAATTTACTTTCATCAGAAAATATTACACTCTTCCAAAACTCTATTGGCTCATTTATGTACTGCTTGGCAAATGCAATGCGCTTTTGTCGGTTGACCGGTGTTCAGCCTTTTTGAGGATTTTTCTTGTAGTATCCGGACAAATATTTTTCTTGAATTTTTCTTTGATTTCAGTTGCTATTTGGAATGCAGTCAGCCGTGGATTTTTATACTCTAGATGAAATCATATAGAGTATTATAAGTTTAATCCAGCCCAAAAGTTTGTAACGCATAGAACCAAGCCTCGGACGAAAAAAAGTTATATATTATTTTTTGTTTATTTGTGGCCAAAAACCTCAAATCCGCCTGACGTCCGTCCGTCCGTCCGTCCGTCCGTCCGTCCGTCCGTCCGTCCGTCCGTCCGTCCGTCCGTCCGTCTGTCCGTTAGCACGATAACTCAAGAACGCCTTCACCTACGATCATGAAATTTTGAATCTGGATGTTTGGTTGAATTTGTAAGGCTAAGTTCGTTAACTGGCAAAATCGTCCTACTCCTTCGGGTAGCTGCCATACAAAATGTCCTTAAAACACGTCTTCAAGAACATTGGTCGATAACTTCAGAAGGGTTTAAGCTACGACTTTGAAATTTTGTATGTATTATTTTTTCAATAGTTGGAGCTAAATATATGATTATGAAGAAAATCCTGTTAGTCCTTCGTGTAGCTGTCATACAAATATCCTGTCAAAATGTATTCACTTAATTTACGAAACTCACTATAACTCATGTAATCTTTTAGCTACGAATCTGGAATTTTTTACAAATTAGTTTTGAGTGAAAAGAAAGTTCGACTTTACTAGTCAGCGAAATTCTTTTACTCCTTCTGGTAGCTGCCATACAAAATGTCCTTAAAACACGTGTTCAAGAATATTGGTCGATAACTTCAGAAGGATTTAAGCTACGACATTGAAATTTTGTATGTGTTATTTTTTCAATAGTTGGAGCTAAATATATGAAGAAAATCCTGTTAGTCTGTTCGTAGTAATTGTTCTTATTGAGTATTACAGAACGAACGTTTCTTATGTAATTTGATTTTAATTAAACAAACGTTTATACATGCAATTCTTAGTCCATATTAACAACTTTTTCAAGTAAATGAAAATTATCAACAATCGTTAACTTAATGAATTTAGTCGTCGATTATATTTACTTCCAACTCGTATCAACGTAAATTGTCACTGATTAATTTTTTCTAAAATGACATATATTTTTAATAATTTTTTTTCTCACAGAATAGTTGATTTTAGTGAATTGTGTGGAGTGTTTTCTACCTGTGTAGCCGACACCCCACAAGTCCTTCGTGTAGCTGCCATACAAATATCCTGTCAAAACGTCTTCACTTAATTTACGGAACATACTATAACTCAAGTAATCTTTTAGCTATGCATTGGAAATTTTGTACAAATTAGTTTTGAGTAAAAACGAAGTTCAAGTTTACTAATCAGCGAAATCCTTTTACTCCTTCTGGTATCTGCCATACAAAATGTCCTTAAGACACCTGTTCAACAATATTTTTCGATAACTTTTGAACGCTTCAAGCTACGAATTTGAAATTTTGTACACTTTCATTTTTAAATGGTTTCAAGGAAAAGGATAAATACGTAAGAAATCGAGCGAGTCCTTCCTGCACCTCCCATGTGAAAGTCCTTAAAAAAGGAAATTTTTTTTCGATGACTTACTCAGTTCAAGATATGAAATTAAACAATGAATATTGTCTTTTGGGTTTGAGTGGCAATTAAATGGGAATCTTTAATAAAGGACATACATCATGCACCCACGTAATTCTACTTTATCCCCAACTACAATATAAATCGGAGTTCAGTATTCATCTAGAGTATTATACGATTGGCTTGCAGCCGATCGTGACTGCAGTATGTTTTTTATTTTATGACCGTCGTCGCAACTCACCCCTTCGTAAGGAGGGTAATACGGTCTGACTTCGAATTCAATACTAACTTAATTCTCCAAAAACTTAGCCTATTTACCTAAAATATAATAATGGTTGGTTTAGCGGCCTGCAATGCTAAGTGAACATTAACAATGTTTTATGACACGAATTCAAAGATAATAGCCAACCGAACGGTTCAAAAAATTAAAATTTTAATAATTTGTGTGCCATTTAGTTGGACACAGTAAAGTCGGTCTAAATAGCCAACTGTCATCCAAAAAAGCACCGGACGAACAATGGAGTTGGAAATTCACAAAGTGAATAAGTGCTAATGACAGATCTTAAAGACTATCCTCCACGTTTGAATCTTGTATAGGAGCACGGATGCTATACCAAACTCTGGAAATGTACAAACGTAATTTGTGTAAGACGCAGTCGTCCATAAGTGAGGAGATGGTTCTTCGAATTTCTTTGCCTCATCTATGGCGTCTGCCAGTGCTTCGCCGTTTATAATTACGCATTCAATTTGAATCATTCCCTGCGTATTTAGAGCAGAGTGGTAGAACGATATTTTATGACAATACTCAATATCAAAGTTTGTGTGATGTTAATAAGAATTTTAAATTTAGGGCACGTTTCATGTAATTTCTTTTTGCTCTAGAATGACGGCTGCATCGTATGGTAGAACGTTTGTAACTTCTCACCCTGATGGTTTGCTTTAGTAATAACTTTCTTTTACAGGACAGGTTAGCTAGCTAATAAATGTATTTCACGCTCTTGGGGTAAAATCCTTCTATTTATGGATTAAATTTCAAGGCCAGTAACGTAGCCCATGTCCCATGTCATTTCGGGAGATGAAGAAGGACTATGTATGTATGTACTTTTCAGAAACAGTTTTGCTTTTTGCAGATAGTAGATTTGGTCCTTTGTAGCCACTTATAACATCTAGAACTGCTGTGGATTTTCGATCCAAAGTATCTGAACAGGACAACAGAGCAGCTTACAAGTTACTACAACTCAACATATCAGCAGCATGGTATATTATGTTGTAATTTATTGAACCTACAATTTCTAGAAACATTAAGGACAAAAATGCGTGTTTAATACCATTAAAGTCGTCATCTTGTTGTAGATCAAGAAGCCACTGAAGAACATTATGCAAAGTACACTTCAAGTTTTATGAACGAGTATAGTGTGTGAGACATGGAAAATTGTGGGCCATTTAAGACGCTTTACGGGACGTTAGCGCCAGAGCATTACGATGTCGCCTCAGTAGAAGAAGCATCCTTTTTTTGAGATAGTAAAGCATACTACTCTGTGAATAGGTAGATTATTGCTCCACATTTAAAACGAATGTATATGCAAAACCTAACGTATAAAGAATGCCTGTGATGATGGTTGTTGAGGGTGGGTAGGTGCTTATGTCAAGGGGATGTGAAAGGAACTTTTATACATCTGCTGAACAACTTGAAAGGTGTGAGCCATTTTTCCTTATTTATAGTCTATCTCTAGTTGAACGATAGATTTATTCCTTAACGAAATTTAAAACTTAACATTTTTATATGTAGCGCAAAGTGAAAAGACTTGGGGATATTTTAGTAGTTGTTTTACGAATGCATGACATATTCTTTATCTACTCGTATCATACAAATGTTTCATCATCATCATCAATGGCGCGACAGCCCAAATTGGGCCAGGGCCTGCAGGATACATTGTCTGAAGTCATCTCGGTTCAGCGCCCGCGTCCTCCAATTTGTGCATCTAAGAAGCGATATGCAATCCGCGTCAACTGAGTCCTCGTATCTTTTCCGCGGTTTTCCCACCGGTCGTTTGCCATGAGCTCTACCTTTCAGTGTGCGTTTGGGAATTCTTCCGTCGTCCATTCGCTCCACATGGCTGTAGCTTACGAAATTTTATAAGAGTTGATGCACCTGAGGCGTCATAGATGTTATACAACTCGTTGTTGTACCGAATACGCCATTCAGTGCCTTCTCTTACTGGTCCCAAAATTCTTCGAAGAATTCGTCGTTCAAAAGCGTCTATTGATTTTTCAGACGCTTGGGTGAGAGTCCACGTTTCGCTTGCATATAATAGCACAGGTCTTATTATGGTTTTATATATGCGAAGTTTGCTCAGCCTGTGCACTTTTTTCGATTTTAAGATCGGGAGAACCGTGAAATACGCCTTATTTGCTAGTGTGATCCGTTGTTTTACTTTGTCCCGTTCGTTGCCGTCTATTACAAGGTGTGATCCCAAGTATGAGAAATGATCCACATTCTCCAGGTTGTAGTCCCCCACGGTCATATTTTCTCTAGTTGGCGCGTGTCTTCTTGTTTGGGTCATAAACTTGTTCTTATTCTCATTGACCTTTAACCCGACATTCTTTGCCGCTGAGTTTAGACAATGGAAGACTTCCTTCGCGTCTGGAACAGATCTGGCCATGATGTTTATGTCATCCGCGTACACCACTAGTTGAGAGGACTTGATTAGTAGGGTACTTCTGATGACATATTCCAGGGCGAGATTGACGAGCATGGGAGCGAGTCCATCTCCCTGCTTCAGGCCGGATTCTGTTCGGAAGCTTTGGGTAAGCCGTTTTATATCCTTACTTGAGATTCAGTGTCAGTGATGGTCACTTTTGTTAATCGGACGAGTTTTGATTCCGAAGTCAAGCATTATTTTATATAGTACATTACGATCTATAATATCGTATGCCTGTTGGAAGTCCACGAAGATCTGGTGCACGTCGATGTTATACTCCCCGCATTTTTCTAGCACTTGTTTGACTGAGAATATCTGATCAATAGTCGATCGTCTGGTTCTGAAACAACCTTGGTATTCGCCGATAATACTTTCTGTATAAGGCTTTCATACAAATCTTTACGTACCTTCAATCCAATTGACCTGATTCTTCTAGCAGTGCTCCTCACGGTACAGTCTGGCTGGTACGGCCGACCGTTGTGGTCAGCAGTAACTGTCAACCTCAACTGCTCACCGCGGCTGATTTGTATTCACAACCGTCAACTGCCGAGCAGTCGAAAACAGATATGACAGCTTGTTTTTGCCTGAAGCAGTAGTCTACTGCCGGCGGTTACTGCTGACCACGACGGTCTGCACTACCAGCCAGATTGTAGCAAACAAGATACAATCTGAGCGATAGCCAATACATGTTGCCAAAATTTAGTCACTCTTCGAATTTTCTTTGTCTGCTTGTATTCCGTGGTTGATCCATCACATATCCTTCTTGCGAAGTCCATTCCACCGCTTGAAGATCTTTTTCACAGGTTTGGCCTTTTCATTACACATTTATTCTACAAAGATCGTTTTTGGAGATGGCGTCTAGATGGGAAATCCCAAATAATGTTGGAGCGGATAAATAACTGCATGCATTATCCTAGTAGCTTTTTGGTGTCGTTTCATTTAAACATAACACTTTTTTAACGGTGTCGTGGGTCGGTTTGACCCCGACTTTCCTATGCAGGCATACCTCGTACCGGAAAGTATATTGAATATCGATATATGGTATGTAGTGACTTCCGATACGAGGTGATGCACTTTATTTAGTACAAAGTTCGAACACCTGTGCCCGACGGTCAGGAAGGAAAATGCGACGTCGGCTATCGATCAGCTAAAACCCAACTTGGGTCGATTACCGGGAGTTGATCGATGACCGATGCGGATCAGCAATTATCGGCACGGTGAACATTAACCGATTAAGCGATAATTGCTGATCGAGATTCGCAAGTCCAAAAAACAGAGAGTTTTGATCGCGTTTTCAAACCAACCAGTTGGTTGTTCGTTAAAAAGTGAAAGTATTTAATTAGTTCGTTAATAGTTAGTGAAATAAAGTAAGTGTAGAAATGTTAGTAATTAGTTAGTTACTAGTTAGTGAAATAAAGTAAGTGTAGAAATGTTAGTAATTAGTTAGTTACTAGTAGTAAATCGAGTAAAATAAATAAAGTGATAACGGAGTGAAAGTGTTTTAGATCAGACTTTAAAATGACCACGACAATTTGGCGCAGCCGGAAAAAACGATCCAAGGTAAGTAACTATACGTACATCTTTTAAATTTTCTTTTTTTTGCTTTTGTAAAATTTATTTTTGATATATATATATATTGTGGCCGAAATGACTTCGGTACGGTTGTTTCGCGGGTCACGTTTATAAATGTAGGAACATATTAAAGAATAGAGAACACAATGAGAATTGTAGTTGTCGTTGGGGAAGAATAAAGTGAAAGATACAGATAAAATCGGTTAGAAGTTAATTTTCCGTCTCGATATCATTCAAGACGATTTGGTTCATCGCAATACTTCATAAAGAATGGAGGCCACATATGTGATGGGTAATATGAACCGCCTATAGCTATTTATATCACGATAATGCGCTGTGTGATCTACCGGTAAGAATGATGAATGTTGTACATATTCTATATTGTAATTGGATAGCACCTTCTGCTCGGATCACACTCGTAATTACCGTTGAGGTAGGTCAATGTTTTAAATGTGACAAAGTAAATGAACATTGATGGATATAGTCAACGACTTCGTGTATTTGCACTGCGACCTTTATGTTACTTTTTTTTTAGAAATTTTAAATTTTTTGTAAATACGTTAGAAAGAAGAGAAAGAATTTTTATATCATATGGGACTGCCCTGCATGATACATTAATTGGGTGATAGTACGAGGGATGAATGAATATATGCCGATTTCTGTGTTTAATGTACCGTTCGGGAATGGGAATACTCATTTGTATGATTAGTAAAAAAAAAAAAGAATAACAATACTGGCACCAAGATTTGTTTTTGTGTGGGGAACAAAGCCACACAAAAATGTAGATCGGAATATAATTACCATGAAAATCACGGTGCGGTTTAGGGTTTTTGGGTTTTTTTTTACAACAAGGTTGCGGGTGGCCATACTATACTTATTGTAAAATAAATCTTGCGAGAAGATGGGAACTACGTTCAGTACATAATAGTGGTAATCACTGCGGTTCTTTTAGACAAAATTGTTTTTTTTAAAAAAAAAAAAAAGAGTGTAAGAATGGAAACCCCTAAATCTAATATTCTGACTAGAGAGGAGTTGGAAAATGTTCGAGCTCTGATTGCAGAACGTGAAGAACTTAAAGAAATAGTGAACAGGTGCGAGCGGGAAATTGAACAGCATGAAAAAGATTGGCAGTATCTGGCAGAACAGTTGCAGGCGGAAATTACAGACAGACACTCAGAAATTGAGACAATCTTGAACAAAACCACACAGACCACGCAAAGGTGCGGTGAGGTGGTAGACATTTTGCTCTGTGAATTTCTGAAAACGATCAAGGAAAAGCACATGAAATTGGAAAAAGAAGCTGAAGAAAGTAGGAAGGAGAGAGATTATTTCCGTCAAAACGCCAGTAGGCTAAGTGCGCTGCTAGAGGAAGCGGAGAGAATGGACAACAAAGGAGATAACGAAATTTCGAAGCCGTTAACAAGGGTAGAGCCAACAGGCCGTGACATACCAAAGGTCCAAAATGCCGAGAGAACACCTACAACAGAAATTGTTACAGATATTGTCGAAAATACAGCAACGATAATGTCTACAAACGAAATCTGGAATAAGATGATGAACGTGGTGTCCAAGTTTATTCCCCTGTTCTCGGGAGCAAGAACTCCGAAGTTGGGGAAGGAACTAAGACGGTTTTTGGATTGTTGCGGCGAGACGTATACTCGGCTAGAAGAGAATGAGAAACCTATCTTCATGAAGTGCGTAAAGTATAGACTAGTAGACGATGCATACTATTTGGTGGCATCCGAAACTCAGGATAACTTCACTACACTGGAAAAACTTCTGACAGAGGCATATCTACCAAAAATCTCCTTGAGGGAACTGCGAGTTCAATTGTGCTCTTGCAATCAGCGCCCGGGAGAAGAGATGGAAGAGTACGCGTTCCGCCTGGAAGGAATTTGGCGGCAGATGAAGGAAGCGGTATCTGACCGCTATCCAGGAGGAGACAGTGGACTGTTGCAAGAGCTGGAGAAAGATGCGATCGCTACATTCAAGGCGGGGGTGCGTGAAAATGACACGCAAATGTATTTGATTGGACTGAACACGACTGATTTAAGTGAGGTGAAAGCGACGGCAATCTTCTATGAGGGAGAGATGAGAAAGATAAGGAGTATGAGGAGGAGGCAGGATAGCTCTCAAAATATAAACTCGAATGGAAAGGATAACGGGCAATGTAATGGAGTTGGTAATAAAACCCGAGGCAGTCTCGCTTGTTACAATTGTGGGAAAATAGGCCACTTTGCAAGAGACTGTTGGCAGCTTCAACGAGACAAAACACGGGACTGTAAAGGATATCAACGGTCAAGTCAACTGTCGGAAAGTCAAAGCTCACCTCCCAAACGGGTTAAGTTCGAGGAGCCAAACTCAAAAACGAGTTATGAAGTAGAGAGAATGTTGTATTGTGAGTTCTGCGACATGAAGGATCACAGTACGAACAACTGCCTGAAAAAATATCTAGCGGAGGACGCTGGTGGCAGCTCGGGAAACGAATAAAGGCAGTCCATAGGCACAATGATGTCTGTCTACGTAAAAAGTGCCCAAGAAATACTGGCAAAGTTGTGGATATCTCGGGAGATGAAATACTGGGAGAAGATCTTGCCATGGTTCAAAAGAGTGTTGGTTGCTCAGAAAAGCAAAGAAAAGTATATACAGCAAATATTGCTAAAAGAGGAAATACAGAAGTGAAAAAAAACTGGGATCATAAGGTAAATACAAGTAAGAAGGTGAATGTAGAAATAAACCAACCAATTATTTTGAAGACGCTTAAAGAATCAGAGGGAAAGAGGAAAACCACAACAATAGGGCCGAGAGAAGCGATTACCGCAGGTATAGAAAAAGAAAGAAATAAGTGGAATCAGAAAAAGATACTGCAGGGCATAACAAAGAGTCCGAACGACGAGAAACTAGTGAAGGTAGAATCAGATGATAGTATAGAGCAAGCTAAAATTAAGGAATATCCGCATAGTGCCAGTTACGCGAACACAAACCAAAAACGAGAGGCTCCGAGAGAACGAGTTGGGTTTGTAAGATCGAATAACGGCAACCTAGCGGATTTTAATCAATTAGCAGGGAAAACAGCTGAAGTTGAGGAAAAGGGTGATATTAGAAACAACAATATTAGGGAAGGACAAGATATTGGTTGGGAAGAACGAAATAACTGGACCAACACAACCAAGAAGTGTCACAAGTGGTTTCGAAAGAAACTGAAAAGGGAATAGTACTAAAATAAACTAAATACCGCGAAGGAAAAACCACCGAGTTGAAAAGAAAAATAATGTAGAAAATTTTGTTTTATTTCTAAGCAATTTACTAAACTTTCATTTAGTTCAATTCTAGGCAAACGATTACACTATCAGCGCTACCATGGAGGATCTGCATATCAGTTGTAAGTTGTAACAAGTCGAGCGTTCACTCAGCCGCCGAAAATAGATGAGTGTCATGGCATATTTGAAGAAGAAAGAGAGAAGTAAAGTAAAAAAAAAAAAAAAAATACGTTTTATTGAAGCAATGTTTAAGAAAAAAAAAAATAATAAATCAGATTAAAAAAAAAAATCTATAACGAAAAAAAAAACTTTTAAATTCTATGATGGAAAGAAACCACTAGAGAAAAAATCAGAGATATTATATATATATATATATATATAAATAGTTAGAAGTAAGATAAAACGGAAATACTGATAATATAAGATTCGAATTAAGACTAAATTTTAAGGTAGTAGGAGTTTGTCATTAGCCAAAATAGGGATCTGAACAGAACAGCGAACAGAAACGGAAGCTAAAGAGGCACGATACACCAAACCAGCGGTAGTACTTTTGAGATGCAACGATGCGTGGTATCATATTCGAAGCGGAGGGGGTGTTTGATTGGGTACGGCAACATCAACGAAAATAGAGGAAAGCAGCCGATGGAAGATACAAAATCCCCTATAATGCAAATAAAAACTCAGTTAACGAAAAAAATTTATTGTAATATTATGGCGAAATCAAACAGAGCACATCAGAATGAAGATGAAAAACAATACCAACCATGTGATATTAGTAATGATTGAGGACACAGTTTCTTAATAAACATTCAATGAAAAATTGACAAGGGAGTCACTATCTTGGGCGCGCAGCTATAAGGTAAATCGCAGCCACCGCGGTATTCAAACGGTATATTCAAATGCAGCTATGTAACCTCGTCAGCTGCACCACATATAGTCATAAGAACGGCTAGATTTTTCGGGGACCGTTATAATTACAACCACATTAGTTACATCCGCCAGACGCTATGCATATCAACTATCTAACAACAAGAGAAGATGGCGAAATAGACTCGGCCAACACATCAAAGACTGTATGCCGAAAGAAGTCAATGAAAAGGAATTGCGTCCCTCAAACTCCAACTCCACTCGATCGGTACAATCGCATCCAATAACCTGACTCCGTCCGAAAGTTGAGCATCAACACCATTAAGCTACGTAGCGGTTCACAAAAAAAAAACGGAAACAGAAAAAAAAGGACAGAACAATCAACAATCCAGAAGAATCATCACAGAAGAAATTGAAAGTAATACACTTGTTCAGAGCATCTAAAACTAAGAATAAAAAACAATTAAAAGATAATAAAAAAAAAAAAATTTTTTAGATGTAATGTAAAAATGTAAAATACGCAGAAAATGAAATCTAAAAAAAAAAAAAACTTTTAAAAAAAATTTGAAACAAAATAAAAAGAAAAACAACCTATGGGATATAAAAAAACTTAACTTTTAATTGAAGGAATACAAAAATAAGACAAATTGAAAAAAAAAAACTATGAGATAAAAAAAAAGCATGCAAGTAAAACACGATATTTAATAACTAAAAAAAAAAAAAAAAAATTACTAGTTTTAAGAAACATTAAAAAAAACGAAACGTGATAACATAAAACAATATAGACAAAAGAAAAAAGTAGATCCCATAAAAAAGAAAATAATGGAAATTTATAAAAAAAAACTAAAATTAGCCACAACTTAATTTTTTGCGTATTAGTACGGCCTTCTGCCACCGGAAAATATTATATAAAATTCAAACGAAAGACGATACGTCCAGAATGATAACTTTCTAGACTGCCGGGCATCGGTTTTTTCAAGAGGGGAGGAATGTCGTGGGTCGGTTTGACCCCGACTTTCCTATGCAGGCATACCTCGTACCGGAAAGTATATTGAATATCGATATATGGTATGTAGTGACTTCCGATACGAGGTGATGCACTTTATTTAGTACAAAGTTCGAACACCTGTGCCCGACGGTCAGGAAGGAAAATGCGACGTCGGCTATCGATCAGCTAAAACCCAACTTGGGTCGATTACCGGGAGTTGATCGATGACCGATGCGGATCAGCAATTATCGGCACGGTGAACATTAACCGATTAAGCGATAATTGCTGATCGAGATTCGCAAGTCCAAAAAACAGAGAGTTTTGATCGCGTTTTCAAACCAACCAGTTGGTTGTTCGTTAAAAAGTGAAAGTATTTAATTAGTTCGTTAATAGTTAGTGAAATAAAGTAAGTGTAGAAATGTTAGTAATTAGTTAGTTACTAGTTAGTGAAATAAAGTAAGTGTAGAAATGTTAGTAATTAGTTAGTTACTAGTAGTAAATCGAGTAAAATAAATAAAGTGATAACGGAGTGAAAGTGTTTTAGATCAGACTTTAAAATGACCACGACAACGGTAACCTCGCTTTAATTATCCAACGCTATGTCCAGGGGCACATCTTGTTGCGAATGGAGACCGAAGAAAAGGTTGAGGATCGGGAAATGTTAACTGGAGTAACGTGTTTGCTGGTTTACGGACTAGCTGCGACTGTGGGGGGAGGGGGGGTAGCGTTGTTCAAATTTCAGACTATAAAAACCCTTGGGCGACTTACCCGGGAAATAAAATTCGGATAAAATTCAACTCGTTGGCGCTGTTGTTGTGCGCCGTCTAGCCCACCCTACCTCAGCCATACTTGTCCTCGAAAATATGAATAGGTATGACCCCTAAAGAGAGAAACGAGGGGGATGAAAAGTTTCTAGACAAGAAGATCCATCCTACACAGAGAAAAATATCTGTAATAAATTCTACAAAACACACTAATGAATTAAAAAAAATATCGTTGCAATAAAATTTATTACAAATGTGGTCAAATTTGAACAAGTGGAGTACTACTGTAGTAAAATCAACAAACACTTATTATATCATGTAATAAAATTTACAAAAAAATGTAGTAACCTTGGTAAGGTAATAAAATTGACTACACAATTGTAATTAAACTGAAAGCAAATATTCGAATTACAGTATGTAGTAAATTTGACTATGTTAGTAGTGAATCTGTCGAATGTAGTACATTTCATAATGATAGCAATAAATATTACTAAAAAAGTAGTGTGCTTGACTAAAGTTAATGAATTTGACTAATGCGCTAGTGTTTTTGACTACAGAAGTAGTAAGTTTGCAGAAGTGCGACGACGCCAATATATTGCAAATTACTTACTTGTTGAGTTGAATTGAGTGATAGTGATCGTTTTTGTTAAATTTTAGTCTTATTTTTATTTTATTTTATTATTAAGTTTTAAGCGTACATGTTATAAAATAGGATTTTACTTACACAAAAAATATGATATATTTATTTACAAAATCTGCGATATAATTGTAAATGATAAAAATATCAGAAAAAGTTGATTTTTATTATAATGTATCTTTAAATGCTTTTATCATTAAAAATAATACAAAACAGTGATGGCAGAAAAGCATTTCGTTTTAAAATATTATTATTATTGTTACATTTATAATAATAAGCATGTAAATGTACATTATTATTTCTTAAACTCTAGTGACTATGAATATCGGTTTAAAAATGATGAAGAAATGGAAATATCACAGAATACAACGTTTGAAACTAGCAAAGACTCTATTCCGGACTACAAATTTCAGTGCGTCTATATGAAAAACATCGACATCATCATCATCGAGTTGTGATGGCAAAAAAATACGACAGAAGTTGAATCCATCGCGGGAGTAACAAAAAAGTTTTTTAAAATAATTTAATTGTGAATTTCTTTGTATGTATTTGTGAAATGAATAAAAACTGAATAAAAATTGATAGAGTATTTTTATTTAATAAAATATACCAGGTGTATAACCTTAAAACGATCGTTTACACATAGATGGCGTTAGTGAGCGTGTTAAGCAACCTAGGGACGCCATTTTATTTTTATTTAAGGGTTGGTTAGTTCTTAACATTAATCAGTGCACATCGTCACAAATTTCATTCAACAACATGCGTTTGTCCTGTGCTAGTCCTGTGCTAGTTTTTTGCCAGAAAAAGAGCATATGCGGGAAGCTCTGCTTTTTCGCTTCCACGCTGCTGAATCGCATCAAATGCTTGTGGAGGCCTATGCTAAAAATGTTTTAGCAAAATCAACGTGCAGGGCTCAGTTTCGTCGATTCAAAGACGGCGGTTTTGACCTGAGCGACAAGAAGCGCGAAAATCGGTCCAGGAAGGTTGAGGACGATCAATTGCAGGCTCTTTGGACGAGGACGATACCCAATCGCAAAAAACGCTTGCCAAGAAATTGGATGTTACTCAAGCAGCCATTTCCATGCGTCTAAGTCATGGGAAAGGTTCAAAAGATCGGAAAATGGGTTCCGCATGAATTGAACGATAGGCAGATGGAGCGACGCCAAAACACATGCGAAATGTTGCTCGCCAGACACAGAAGAAAGTCGTTTCTGCATCGGATTGTGACTGGCGATAAAAAGTGGATTTATTTCTATAATCCAAAGCGCAGAAAATCGTGGGTTGATCCCGGCCAACCATCAATATCTACCACAAGACCAAATCGTTCGGACGGAAGACAATGTTGTGCGTTTGGTAAGATCAGCAGGGTATCGTCTACTATGAGCTCTTAAAACCTGGTGAAACTGCCGATGCCCACCGCTACCACCAACAATTGATCAAATTGCACCGTACTCTGCGTGAAAAAACGCCGGAATATCAACAAAGACATGACAAGGTCATTTTCCTATACGACAACGCACCATCGCATACGTCAATACTGGTCCGCAACTACATGGACACACTCAGCTGGGAGGTGCTATCTAACCCCGCTTATTCACTAGACCGTGCCCCTTCTGACTACCACTTGTTTTCGTCGTGGGCCACGCGCTCGCTGAGCAGCACTTCGGTTCTTACGAAGACGTCCGAAAATGGCTTGATGAGTGGTTTGCTTCGAAAGAGAAGGAATTTTTTTGGCGTGGTATCCACAAATTGCCCGAGAGATGGGAGAAATGTGTAGCTAGCGAGGGTCAGTACTTCGAATAAATTGGATTTTGTTTTCTTTGAAAAAAACTTGTGTTTTTCTGACTAAAAAACGATCGTTTTAAGGTTATGCACCTGGTACATAATATAAAATATACAGTAAAATTAATAAAAGTGTTACTGCACTTGGAAATAAATTATACCATCATTGGTATAATTCATTATACCATTCATGGTAATAGAGTAAGCTGTACTTGATATTGAGTTTTACTATAATAAGTCATGTATTTTACTGTTCTTAATAATGAATTTTACTATACGAAGTAATGAATTTTACTACACATGGTGATAAATTTCACTATAGTTGGTAATGAAATTTATTATACTTTGTAATTATTTTGACTACACTAGTAATACACTTTACTAAGTTTGACTACCCTTGTTAATGAATTATACCGTGCGACTTAAAATATTTGTAATGAATTTTACTAATCTGTAATAAATGCAACAGCAACTCTTTACTACAGAATTTCATTGCGTGCCGTAGTTTTCATTACAGGTGTAATGGGTTGGAATTTTATTGCATTTGTAATGGAAATCATTACATTTTTTGTTAGATTTCATTACACTTTTCTCTCTGTGTAATTGGATTTAATTTTACCCTTTACTTTATTTTTTTTTACAAAAAAAAATGAAACAAAATTAAAAAAAATCATAAAAAAATTTACATTCATTTTCCTTTCGCTCACATTCCATTTTGTTCATTCTCAGAAACTCATTTTGTCCTTATTTTTCTTTTATATAAATATATGTTGTATATATTTACTTTAATTTTTAACTACGGGACTGTCCAGTCGGCTTCTGTCCTTTTATGTCGTGTCATTTTTTGATTATATTTATTTTAATTGAATGAAAATTTTTTTTATACGTTTCATGACTAATAAGCACCCAAAAAGCAAAAAAAAATTTCAGCCCGTCTGTGCGCCGTCCGCCGTACGCAAAACGTTTAAGGGCTTATAGCTCCTAAACCCTATGAGCTATTGAATTGAAATTTTTTTTTAATAGAATGGGTAGCACCCTTGAAGTGACCACTTTTGGAGGGGTGGCGGGGGTGGGAGTGAGAGGGGGGAGTTGGGGGAAGCGTTTTAGACGAAAAATTTTGGGCCCTTGATCTTAGCAACCGCTTATGTTAGGAAGCTGAAACTTGGTATTTCTATAGAGCTTCGATAGTGGACCCATTTTCAAAAATATTGTTGATATGGGTGAAGGGGTGTGGGAGTGGGGGGGAAAATAATGCCTCCGAAACGTTCGAAAGGCGAGATTGACACATTCTAAAATCCATATCTCCTAAACGCTTAATGTCACGAAATTAAAACTTAATAATCATCTGTTGGTATACTAGGAGAATATATCGGAAACAAATTTCTGAGAGGGGGCAGTGACGTAAGTGGCTGGGGGTTGAAAAAAATTTAGTATACGATATCTCACGGACCAATTGCACTAGCGAAATAAAATTTGGTTTCAGTAGAAAGGTTGACAAACAAAGTTTGCTGAAAGTAAAATTTTTTAAGGGGGTTGTGGAACATGGAAGTGGCGGGGGTAAGCATTTTTTTAAAAAATCACGTCTCACATCTTAAGAACAGTATAAGACAGATGCTTAAAATTTTTAACAGAAGTAGGCCTAATAAACCCCCAGTAGAAAAAAAATTTCATGGATGTGGGTGTAGAGGGTAAGGGTGGAAGAGGGTGAAAAGTAAAAAGTTCCAATTTTTATATCTCGAAAACCTATAATGATATAAAGCTGAAACTTGGTATTTAGATAGAGCTATAATAGTAGCATTTTGGAAAAATATACTTTTTCATAGGAGTAGTATGGTACGGGGGGTGGGGGTGTTTTTCCTAACTATAGAACGGCTTATGCTAGAAAGTTGAAATTCTGTACGTATATGTAAATCAACTACAAAAGTAATTTTAATTAAAAAAAATTCAAATATCCATTAGCGTTCGGAAGTGGTGCAAAAAAAATTATCAGTGAAAATGGAATGCATATATTTTCACGGTTTTCGTCATATCTATTAGGTCTTTCCAAATATTGAATTAAATTTTTTTCTACGGCTTCTTCATAGTAATACCTAGAAAGTGTTTTCAGAATTTTTTAAAATTCGACCTCCAAGATGGTGTAAAGAAGATGTATACATTTTCACGAATTCAGCCGTATCCCTCAGGTCTGATAAGATATCGAATAACTTTTCACTTCCACGGGCTTATTTAATAATCACCTAAAACCTATTTTCAAGTTTTTTCCCTTTTCAACCCCCAAGAGTGTAAAAACGGGTTGAACACGTTTTCACGAATTCCGTCATATCTCTTAGAAGTGATAAGACATCGGATTGGTTCTTACTTCCTCTGGCTTTCTTTATAGTATTTATCAAAAAACTCATTTCAGGTTTTTTGGATATTCAACCCCAAAGTAGGTGCAAGGGGGTTGCGTAAGTATTCTAGCGCGACCCCATTCTAACCGCTTCTCGAATTTTTTTTAGGTTTTCAGTCAGATAGTAACCTACACCGCATCTCGGAATGAAACTCGTTCCGAACTTCTACCAAAAAAATAATAAAGTTGCGCCCAGACTGTTGGCAAATTTTTAAATTAATTTATGTAATTCATATTTATTTTCCTTTTCTTGATTTCCTTATCTTATGTTGTAGTTTCTTTAAATTGTAATTTTTTTGGTTGCCTTTGTTCTTTTGTTGCCTTTTCTTAACGCTCTGAACTGCGACGAAACAAACGGCCACTGATTCACGTAATGAAATTTTGCGCGATTGTCCAACATACGTGAATACGTTTTGAGAACTTTTGTATCGAAGCTACCCGAAGAAGTGAGCTTATTTCATTTAATAGTAAATCCGTTCTTTCTGTGACTTCTAGCGAAACTGCACTAGTTTTGTTTACTAAGAAAAGACGGACTGAAGGTTTAATGTTACCAATGCTGAAGGGTGAAACAATTCAGCTCTCGGAGAAAGTCAAGTATCTTGAAATTATCCTGGATAACAAGCTTCTCTGGAAGGAACATGTAGATTTAAAAACGAACCGTGCGCTAGTAACATTCTGGCAGTGCCGGAGAGCTTTTGAAAGAACATGGGGTCTTAGGCTTTCAATAGTATATTTGCTCTATGCAGCCATTATAAGACCCATCCTAATTTATACATCAGTGGTTTGGTGGACTAAGTCAGAATGTGCATACACTAGAATTAGTCTCGGCAAACTACAGAGGACAGTCTGCATCGGCGTAACAGGTGCCTTGCGAACCACACAGGGTGCGGCACTCGATGTACTGCGCAATATGCCACCGCTAGATATTGTTCTTCAGGCGGAAGCAATGAGAGCTACTCACAGACTAATGAGATTAGGCCTGTGTAGAAAAGAGCTGCACGGGCAGGGCCACCCAAACTACTGGGTTAAATGGGCTATAGTCCCGGGGTGCAAACCTTTTGGGGGCTGCAATTTTTATTGAGGTTATATTACTTTATCATTTTAATAATAAAGTATTTTTTAGTTATTATTAGTTAATTAGTTATTACATATTTTTATTCATGACAGAGACAACCAATTAACCTGTTCTAAATGAAATAGGCGCGACAAAACAACCTACAACACGGTCCCTTAATATTTATACCTTAATTAAATCACATATGGGTATAAATGGCAACGAAATAGCTGATGCATTAGCAAAGGCTGGATCGGAGTCAGCTTTGGTTGGACCAGAACCGGTTTTCGGTCTGCCTGTCACCTCTGTAAGGTCTGCTATTACTGAATGGGTGAGTGTATCACACATTGATAGATGGCGGCTTCTTCCGTGAATACGGCAGACTAGAAACTTTGTTGGGGACCAAGTGGACGAATCGCTGCTTCTCTTTTCAAACTGACCAGAAGAGAATGTAGTAGTCTGGTTCGTGTCCTCACAGGACATAGAGTTACATTGGCGGATACAGGGGGGGGGGGCGGAGGGGGCGGCCGCCCCTTCCAAGACCAATTCCAAATTTTCTAAACATACATACTTAAACCGTTTTCCAATTTTTTTTACTCCACTGCAATGTGGACTGTAATTAGCATTTACTGTAGTTTTACGGTGCAATGCAAAGCACAGAACAGAACCATGATGGTGGATTTACCATACACTCAACGTTTGAGTCGCGCCTCTATCCCCACCATAAAATCAACCAATCAGATGGCTCATGCAGTCGCAAGAGTCTAGCATTCTTCAACTTTTTCTCTGACGCAGGTTTCCATATGTGTACACACATGCAATGAACTGTGGTACCCCACAATTTGCAGCTCATCGTATTTCTGTCGTTTCGCACTTATAGGCAAGTTGCGTCGCAAAGGCATGTTAAGTGTAAATTGCTTTCAACACAGCAAAGAGCATAGCTGACGAAAACCGGTTTGCAATGACCTGATGGAAGTAGAGGCTCGCCTCAAGGGTGAGTGTAAACGCACTATGATAAAAAGACTACAAGACAACATATTGCGTAGGTAATAGGGTTATTCCATCAAGAACCGCCAAGAATTTGTGACCTTGCCATTTCCGATTCTTTTGAAAATTTATACTGTTATACTTTATACTCGTACTTTAAGAACTACTGAAAAAAATAATTGAAATTCAATGTTTTGTTTCTATTTAATTTTTATACTCTAGATGAAATCATATAGAGTATTATAAGTTTAATCCAGCCGAAAAGTTTGTAACGCATAGAACCAAGCCTCGGACGAAAAAAAGTTATATATTATTTTTTGTTTATTTGTGCCCAAAAACCTCAAATCCGCCTGACGTCCGTCCGTCCGTCCGTCCGTCCGTCCGTCCGTGAACACGATAACTCAAGAACGCCTTCACCCAGGATCTTGAAATTTTGAATCTGGGTGTTTGGTTGAATTTGTAAGGCTAAGTTCGTTAACGGGCAAAATCTTCCTACTCCTTCGGGTAGCTGCCATACAAAATGTCCTTAAAACACGTGTTAAAGAATATTGGTCGATAACTTCAGAAGGGTTTAAGCTACGACATTGAAATTTTGTATGTTTTATTTTTCCAATAGTTGGAGTTAAATATATGATTATGAAGAAAATCCTGTTAGTCCTTGGTGTAGCTGCCATACAAATATCCTGTCAAAATGTATTCACTTAATTTACGAAACTCACTATAACTCAAGTAATCTTTTAGCTACGAATTCGGAATTTTGTACAAATTAGTTTTGAGTGAAAACAAAGTTCGAGTTTACTAGTCAGCGAAATCCTTTTACTCCTTCGGGTAGCTGCCATACAAAATATCCTTAAAACAGGTGTTCAAGAATATTGGTAGATAACTTCAGATGGGCTTAAGCTACGGCATTGAAATTTTGAATGTGTTATTTTTCCAACAGTTGGAGCTAAATATATGATTATGAAGAAAATCCTATTAGTCCTTCGTGTAGCTGCCATACAAATATCCTGTCAAAATGTATTCACTTAATTTACGAAACTCACTATAACTCAAGTAATCTTTTAGCTACGAATTGGAAATTTTGTACAAATTAGTTTTGAGTAAAAACCAAGTTCGAGTTTACTAATCAGCGAAATCCTTTTACTCTTTCTGGTAGCTGCCATACAAAATGTCCTTAAGACACGTGTTCAACAATATTTTTCGATAACTTTTGAACGCTTCAAGCTACGAATTTCAAATTTTGTACAAGTTCATTTTTAAATGGTTCCAAGGAAAAGGACAAATATGTAAGAAATCGAGTGAGTCCTTCCTGCACCTCTCATGTGAAAGTCCTTCAAAAAGGACTTTTTTTTTTTGTGACTTACCCAGTTCAAGATATGAAATTAAACACTGAATATTGTCTTTTAGTTTTGAGTAGCAATCTAATGGGAGTCCTTAATAAAGGACATACAACATGCACACACGTAATTCTACTTTATCCCCAACTACAATATAAATCGGAGTTCAGTATTCATCTAGAGTATTATACGATTGGCTTGCAGCCGATCGTGACTGCAGTATGTTTTTTGTTAGTTATAGTATGTTAAAGTTTTCGCATAAATGGTGTCCGAGTCCTCTTTGAAAATTTATATCTCTAGTAATTTTTATCCTGGAATATTAAAATATGGCTTATTTTAAAGGGGAAGGTTGTCGCAATAAAAATTATCTTTGAAATTTTTTTTATCTCGAAACGGTTTTTTTTTATTTCTTATATTTTGTAGGTTATACTGTTTTTCAAAACATACCAAAAAATGAACTTCGGATCTCAATGGGTTCAGGCTCAAAAAAATCGAAGAACATTATAGTCGTTCTCAATTATTTTATAGAAAAATGGTCATTTAATCAAGAATCGCCAAAAGTGTGACCTTATTATCGCCGATTCTTTTGAAAATTTGTGTACTCGAAGAATTAGTGAAAAAAAATATGATTTAAAGTTTTTGTTTCTATCTCATTTTTTTTGTTAGTTATAGTATGTTAAAGATTTTCCAAAAAAGATGTCGGAGTCCTCTTTGAAAATTCATATCTCTGGTAGTTTTTATCCTTGAATAATAAAGTAGGGCTTATTTTAAAGATTGTTGTTGTTTTTGTTAGTTAAAAAATTAGATAGAAACAAGAACTTGAATTTCAGTTATTTTTTTCACTAGTTCTTCAAGTACAAACATTTTCAAAAGAATCGGAGATGGTAAGGTCACAACTTTGGCGATTCTTGATGGAATGACCCATAATAAGATGAAAACAATATGAACCCGTTTTTGCTAAGTGCAGTCTATGTAGCTAAATTTACACAGAACTTGATCAAACAAAATAGCCAAATTAAAAAAATTTCCGCCCCCCCAACAGCAAAGTCTGGATCCGCCACTGTAGAGTTATGCCCTGCGATGGCCTACATTTGGTCAGAATGTGAATCATCGACGATCCCATGTCCATTGCTTGCGACGAGAGTGACGGAAAATTTTCTTCTGGAGTCTAGCTTACTCTTTTGCGAGAATGCGTGTATACCGCGTTGGTGTTATGAGGATGGAAGAACTCCATTCTCGCTCCCTACCTGAGCAATTCGTGAGGAGGACGAAAAAGTTTTTGTGGAGACTAGGGGACTCGAGTACAATGGGCCGTCTTTGCCTGATTGCTTAAGATGTACTGCTTTGCTACGTGTCTTCCCCCGCATCGAACAACAACAATAACAAACCCGTTCTTACTTTTAACTCAAAACTAATTCCTCAGAATTATTTATTTTTTTTTTCATGGTGAAGCTACCAGAGAAGCTAGTCTTAAGAATTTGTTGGTTGTTTTGGCCCGACTGTAATCAAGTACTATCCTAGCTAGTGACATGGTAGTTGAAAAACCTTCACTGGAGAAGCCAGGTTAAAATTGCTTTCGACTTCAGAGCTCCAGCTTTTGTCTTACGTACAAATGACCTGAAGACCTAACCTTGGGAAGTCTGCCCTCCCCGCCAGTTGCCGGAGAGTTAAGACTGGGTAGCCAAGCAACTATAATCAGTAAACATTCAGCTTTGGGAACGCTCCTAATTCTGAATCCATTTATTAAAATCAAAACAATTCAATCATTTTTGCATAAATAAAAAAACAAATAACAATTTGCTGTAAATCACCATTTTCTTCTTCCCGAATTTGTCCAAAGCAACCCTTCGAAATTGAATTAAAATAAAATTCCCATAAGTTTATCATCTACCTTCGATAATAAAAATATCCAAGTCGGCATAATCCCAATTCTCGTGAATATCACAAGTTCCATTTAATGCTATGAATATAGCATAATTTTTTTTGCTGACGTAACCAATGAAACTAGAAGAACTGTTTGCCAAACTTTTCCAAGTCAAACCATTTTAACAATATGAAAAAAAGATGTCGTTCGGTTTTTTGTTCCATCCTAAAGTCTGAAGAGAAGGGAAAAGTGTTCATATAAAACGTTGCTCGGTTGTAATGTTGGTCACAAGTGTTATTGAATTATCCCATCCTCGAGAGCTTTACAACCTTCGAAAAGGGATGCCCTGTCTTCGCACAAAAACAATGCATTATTCATGTATTTTCACGGTCGAATATCGTTTTCTACGAGCAACAGATTGCGAAAAGATGGGATTTTTGGTATTATGTTTTTTATTGTTAATGTAATGGATAACGATAATTAATTAGAATAGGTGGACGACAAAATATTACCATGATTTGACTATATTATCATAGAAATTTGCCTGAAATGGTGTCTGTATATCTGAACCAGATTAGGTCAAAATTTTACATTAATAGGCGTGTTTTTTGCGCCATTCTTTCAAAACTAAGTAGGGTAAACAATTTTCATATAACTGATATTTTGTGATTTTTATAACTATAAGAAAAATCTGCCAATGGTCTGGGCGAAACTTTATAATTTTTCGGGTCAAAGTTCGGGAGCGGTCAAAGTCGGAGCATATCATCAGTTGTTTCGAGACTATGAAATTTCTTGAAAAGTTAATTTTGTTCTTAAAATAAAAATATTTAAAATAGAGATTTTTAGCCGATTAAACATTGGAAAAGCCCGTGTATAGTAGACTATTCAAATTTCAGTATATTATGTACACTAAAAGCCCATAGAAGTAAAAACGAATTTGCTGTCTTATCAGAATTAAGAGATATGACGAATTGTTAAAATGTATACAAACCGATTACATCCATTTGGCGGCTGAATTTCGAAAAAATTGTGAAACAGGTTTTTAGACTACAAAAAAGCAACTTGATATCTCATGAGACACGAGGGATCTTGAAAAATTTGTGAAAACGTAAGAAAACCCTTCACACCCCCTTGGTTTTTGTAATTCAAAAAATCGTGAAACTGGTTTATAGGTCATTACATCAAATGCCGTAATAACCAATTTTATATCTCATCAGAACTAAGGAATAGCAAAATTTGTGAAAACATATGCAAACCCTTAGTGGTTGACTATCCAAAAATTGAGAAATGAGTTTGTAGGCGATAATATAAAAAGTCTGTGGAAGTGAAAAGCGATCTAATATCTCATCAAACCTAAGAAATATGTCGAAGCATACTACCCCCTTCCACCCCTTAGGATTGAATATCTCAAAATACTGAAATTGATTTTTTGCTCTTATATGGGAAACCTTAGGAAGTAAAAATGAATTCGATATATCATTAGATCTAAGCAATATGTAGGAATCTGTGAAAACATATGCAACCTTCTTACACCCACTTGGGGGTTGAATATCCAAAAAGCCTGAAAGGAGTTAATAGATAAATATGAAGACAGCACGAGAAAGAAAAAACCAATTCAATTACTTATCACTTCTAAAGAATATGACGGAATTCGTGAAAACTTGTTCTACCCTTTTATACCCTCTTGGGGGTTGAAAAAGGAAAAAACTTGAAAACGAGTTTTAGGCGATTATTACAGAAGCCCGTGAAAGTGAAAAGATTTTCGATATTTGATCAGACCATTGGGATATAGCAGAATTCGTGAAAAAGTACACAACCCCTTTACACCACCTTAGGGGTCGAATTTCAAAAAATCCTGAAAACACTTTCAAGGTACTTATATGAAGAAGCCGTAGAACTTTTCTAGTATAGCCGTTCTATAGATAGAAAAAACATCATCCACCCCTACCATGCTACCCCTATAAAAAATTATATTTTTCCAACATGCTACTACTATAACTCTATCATATAACTCAGCTTTATATCATTATAGGTTTTCGAGATATAAAAATCACCCTCTCCCACCTTCACCCTCTACACCCTCACCCCAAAATCGGGGTCGATTAGGCCTACTTCTGGTAAACATTTTAAGACCTTTACCTTACACTGTTCTTGAGATATGAGACGTGATTTTTTAGAAAAATTCTTATCCCCTATACTTTCATGATCCACCGCCCCTTAAAAAAATCTGCCAACAGTCTGGGCGGAACTTCATTATTTTTTGGGTAGAAGTCCGAAACGTGTTTAATACTGAGATGCGGTGTAGGCCACTATGCGACTGATAACCTCAAAAATAACGTTCGAAATAGCCTCCTGGTTATTCTTTAGGTTAAAATAACGAAATTCATGAAAATGTTGGAAAAACCCCTTTTCACGCACATTTGTTTTACGCCAGCTCTGTACATCAATAAAATTTTGAACTTTTGTTTTGCTTTAATTACTCCTGTAGTACTTCTACATATACATACTAAGTTTCAACTTTCTAGCATACGCTGTTTCTGAGATATGAAAACCACCCTCACCCCCATACTTTGCTACCCATATGAAACATTTTTCCTATTTTTTTATTTTTCTAGGACACTTCTACAGTGACTCTATATAGTCGTAAATTTTTAGCTTTCTATGCTTTGCGGTTTTCAAGAAATTAAAATAATAATTCTCTTCGTTCCACCCCCTCCCACCGTCACCCCCTTCGCCAACACCACCTGCTAGAAGTCTACTGGGCCTAGCTCTTGTAAAACTTCTAAGATCATATCTGGTACGGTTCTTGAGATATAAAAATTAAATTTTTTGAAAAATGGTTATACCCCCCCTTTGGTACTCTGCCTCCCCTCTCAAAATGTTTACATTCAGTAGACTCCACTTGTGATCTTATATACAGAAACCAAATTTCATCTTCCTGGTACAATTGGTTCGGAAGGTATTGTAATCTAAAGTTTTTCAGTCCCCACTCCTACACTTCACTTCCCCTATTAAAAATTTGAAGTTCTTGTCTACTCTTCTAGTATCCCTTAAAATAACTACAAAGGTTCACACTTCTGAGATCAACGGTTCAGGAGATATGGATTTTAGAATGCTTCAATCCCAGTCTTCGAACGTTTCGGACACATTGTTTTTCCCCCCACTCCCACACCCCTCAGCCCTTATCACCAATTTTGCAAATGGGTCCACTATCATAGTGCTTTATAAGTTCCAAATTTCAGCCTCCTACCATAAGCAGTTCCTGAGATCTAGGAATCAACATTTTTCGTCTAAAATGCGTCCCCCTCCTCCCCCTTACACCCCACCACCCAAAATGATACCAATCGTAGCGGTTCACCCAATCTATCCACCATAAAAATTTAAATTTAATATCTCAAGGGGTTTGTGAGCTATGCGCCTTCAAACGGTTTTGCGTACGGAGTACGCGGACTGCGTCTACGGCGGACAGACGGACATATTTTTTTTTTCCTTTTTGGGGTCTACTAGTCCTAAAACGTGAAAATACAAAATTTCAGAATAGCAAATTTTTTTGAAATTTCAGGTCGATCACAATACTTTATTATTAAAAAATAATAAAGTAAAATTTACTCTCATCAAACTTCATTTGTCAACCGAATTTTATTTTTCTAGTGCAATTGGTTCATGAGATATCGTAATCTAAAGTATCACGCTTCAACACATTTTTACCGCTGGATCGCTTTACCGCCGTAAATTGCCGAATCACGTTTCTTGTCATGAACGAGCCTGATCAGGCTTGCCGTACTTATACCAGACATGGCCCTGTACGGCAAATCAGGCTAGCCTGAAAATTTTTCTACTCGGGGACTGGTACTCTTTAAACACGTGCATATCTTTCATTTCGTCATCCTACACGCAGCAGAAACGGTTTGTCTTTTCTTCTTGTAATTTTAGATAATTTCTCGTTAAGATTTGCATTCATTGTTTGCGTAGTGTGTCTTAAATGTCCAAAAAATTAACAAGAATATCAAAATTTGGTAGACATAGCTAGAAAATATCTATCAGCTCCACTTACTTCAGCTACAAGCCAACAATTTTTTTCCCTTACGAACAAGACTGCAGGGCGAAAAAGCAATAAAATTGCTATTTATTAAATTTTGATTATGAGTAGGTACATACATGATTTCTTTTTAAAATGATTATCTCGTGATTTGATTTCATCAAAGAAAATTTTAAATTCACCAAAGAAACTGTTGTAATTTAAAAAAAAAGAAAATGTTTATATTATAGCATTAATTTCAAATAATAAACAATAATTAGCAAGGAATGCAATTAATTTTTTTATCATCAACAACTAGTTTTTTTTTTATTTTTTTAACTTGTTTAGTATTCGAGTATTTGGGTTGAATTTGTCGAATACGGTTTCGAATACGAATATGTACATAAAATTTGGCGAATATTCGCTTAAACGAATACGAATGCGGTTATTCGGAACATCCCTACTGTGCAGTAGTCCTACTAACTCTAGCTTAACTAGTGCCAATCTATGCCTTTAATACAAAATATTCCGTCTGATTTTGAACAATTAACTAATACTTGTTACAATATAATGTACCGGCAAATAAGCAATACGGTGAGCGTCACATCGGGTCCATTCTAAACGTAATTCATAATATATTAATATTGCAACTAATTGTACGAGTATGTATGTATATGCACAAAACTTTTCTTTCTTTTTAAAACACTTGTAACAACACATCAGACATATTTCCGCACTAGTATCATTGTCTTTTTTGTCATATCAAAGGCTTTTTGAAATAAGTAGAGTTTTAACCCTGAACATGATTGATTGGATTAGTATAATATATTATTGTACAATATACTGAAGTATAAAGGTGTTCTGTTCCTAACATTACTGATATACTGCACTTATACGCGACTGCTGCAATTTAAGTCAAGGCAATTATAAGCTGTAGGACATAATGTCTGAAGTGAGAAACCATTCTTCTAGCTCTACAATATCGAAACACCTTTGTAATCTGATTTAAAGGGTTTTAGAGAAGGTTCTTCACGTGTGATATATGAACGGATCTAAAACTGATTGCAGTACTGGAACTGTTGTCTATGAATCCAATTCAAAATGTCGAAGGCAATGTTCTTGTACATTCAATCATACTGTTTCTGTTCTAGGCTTATGTGGAACTGTTATTCCATTCCAAGGGAGTGGCAGGACATGAGGACAAAGGGTAAATGAATTGGCTGATAATCGTGCAAGAAATGGAGTTTACTTATCGATGATTGGACCATTCTGTGGAATTTTTGAAGGCTCCGTCAAGGAAAGTATACTCTAAATTGCAGATTGATTAAGGTAGATTTAAATTCTCATTGCGGCTTCGTGGAACCTTCAGTGATTACCATTGCTGCTTGTAGATTGTTGATGATGGTGGACGGAATTGATCCCGATTCACTGCGGCCTCAGTGGGTCCATTGTTTCTTCTTAGCACAGTAAGTTGTATAAATTTTAAAGTCATATTATACTATATGTATTCGGGTTGTCAGATAGTTGGCTGCAGAACCTACCGAGTGAGCTATATGAAATAGCCCAAAACGAGCACAAAGTCTTGTAGTCCAAATACAGCGCATAACTTTGCAATTTTACAGACCTACTTAAATGAGTTGAACACAGAAGCGATTTCGATAACGAACTGTGCTCCGGAATTCGTAAGAAACACTATAATGTAAATGTTGTGTGAATACATGAATTCGTATTTATCACCGTTTTAAAAATGTTATTTGAAAAAATGTTAGGTGAAAATTAAAGGTAAAATTATACTTGAAAAATAATTTGTTACTTCCATAATTCTATGGAATCAAAAATCTTTTGTGAATTATCCTACATGTAAGTTATCAGGGAAATAAAAAATCGGCTTTTCGCTTTTATGAACAATAATGCGTATTATTTTATGTTACAAAATCTTTGGCTAAGCGATCAGATCGTGCTTTTAAAGAAGATTCAGCCGCCTCTCATCATTTCTTGTAAAAATTTCTTTACTTAACTTACGGAACTTACTATAACTCAAGAAATCGTTCAGGCACGAATTCGAAATTTTGTATAAATTAGTTTTGAGTGAAAATGAAGTTCGGGTTTACTAGCCAGTGAAATCCTTTTACTCCTTCCGATAGGTCCCATACAAAATATTCTTTAGACACGCGTTCAACAATATTTTCCGATAACTTTTGACTAGCCTATTTCCAGATATGATTATTATTATCTTTCATAGTTTTAAGTAGAAACTAAAGGGGAGTCCTTGGTAAAGGAATGCAGTTTGTTCTAGGGATGGGAATCGATTGCTCAACAATCGATTGTTGAAAAATCAATTATTTTAAAATGTTCGATTAAGATCTATCTATTACTTGATGCCTTCAAATCAATTAATCGAATAAACCCCTAAGGGGGTGTAAAGGGGTTGTTTACATTTACATGAATTTTACCATATGCCTCAGGTCTGATTAGATATCGAATAACTTTTAACTTCCATGGGCTTATTATGTAATCGATCAAAAGCTTTTTCGAAATTTATGTAGGGTACTAGCCTCGTACCGAGGCTACGCTCACGTTTGTTTGGTGCTATACTATCGTTACTCCCGTTGCTTCCATTTCTTCCGTTGCTTCCGTTGCTCCGTTGTTTCCGTTGATCCCGTTGCTCCCATTTCTCCCGTTGCTTCCGTCGCTTCCATCCTCCATCCACTATCCTCTATCCCCTATACATCCATCGTCCAACTGTACCATTTAGTAATAGGAACGCATAACTAATACACCGAAAACGAACGAACTGCCGCTTATCTATATGAAATACACACAAATGTTGAAATAACTCACGTACCACCAATTGTAAAATGATTTTGTTAACGCAGAAACCTTCGCGGGCGTGCGCTCAACATATCAACAACGTTTCATCGCAATCGGATGAATGGTTTAGAAAGGCATACGGGACAAACAAACAATTAGAGCTAAAATCGCGAAAAAATTTGGAAAAATGTTAAAAAAACAATTGTTTTTGATTTGATCGGTACCAAACTTCACAGGAACCATCGCGGGAGTTCATAGGGAACATACGCACATACATTCCTAGATACATCCTCTTTTATATACATACAGGGTCCGGCAGTAAAACCTGAGGGTTTTTGAAAGTGGGTAGTGGGTGGTGGAGGGATATCAACTGGTGGGGTCGGTTTCCTTCACTTCTCCTGATTTGGAAGTTTAGTTACAATGGAGCGTTGGACCAGTGAACACTGTGCCTTTGTCATCGAGACGTTCTTCAGAAATGACGATTCTGTGACCCTAACACAGCGGCATTTTCGTTTATGTTTTAATGTTCCTCCTCGTGGGCCGATTTCATCTCGGAACACTATTCTCTTGTAGGTTCGGAGCTTTCGCAATACAGCTTTCGGAACATCATTGGAAAGAGGGGGGTCCCACATGACGGCAAGGTCACCTGCAAACATTGAGGCTGCACGAGTTGCTTTTGAACGGATTCCCCGGCGAACAGCTATTCGTCATGCTCAGGCTTTAGGGATGTCCGATAGGACTGTTCGGCGGACACTTCATGAAGACGTGAATTTTCACCCGTCCAAAGTGCTGTAGTTCAAGAATTACAGCTTCAAGATTTCCCAAGAAGGTTAGCTTTTACAGAAAAAAGGTTGGGGATGATGAACGAAGACCCTGAAATGATTGATGATGATGTGGGGTTACCTCAAGGGAGAAGTGTACCTTGATAAGCCTAAAAATTTGGCAGAACTGCGAGCGAATATTCAGCGGGAAATGCGTGCGATCCCGCACCGAACCTTGGGAAGAGTGATGACTAACTTTGCTAACAGACTTGAGCAGTGCAGAGAAAATAGAGGTCATCATTTGAATGATGTTATTTTTGCTTCATATAGCTTTTTCGAATTTTTTTTGTATACATCTTAAACTTCCAATCTTTCTTTTTAAAACAAAAAAAATTATAATAAAATATCTTGAATATTCATTGAATTATTCCATTTCAAAAACCGTCAGGTTTCACTGCCGGACCCTGTATATAGATAAACGGGTTGAACACGTTTTCACGAATTCCGTCATATTTTTTAGGAGCTCTAAGACAACGAATAGGTTTTTACTTCTTAGGGCTTTCTTTATATTTATCTAAAAGTTCCTTTCAGGATTTTTACATATTCAACTCCCAAGTAGGTGTAAGAAGGTTGTGTACGTTTTCATAATTCACAATTCGATATATCTCTTAGGTTTCATGAGATATCAAATTGGCATAAACTTTTGTAGAGTTTCAAATAATCGCTTACAAACTAGAAGAGATTTCATATTAATAATCAATGGCACAACAGCCCAAATTAATCCTAGGCCTTGAAGTAATGCTAGAGTTACTTCATTACTAGACCTACGGAGCACTAGGAGGTGGGGTGGTCAGCCACACGCTCGTCCGTGATTATTACCCCGATTTTTAACTCAGGTACTCATTTACAGCTGAGTGAACTGGTAGTCCGGCACCCAATCCCATTCTCGAAAATTACTTGTCGCCAAGCAAATTCGAACCTGGTACCAAGTGCGCCGAAGGCAAGTGCTCTAGACCCAGAGATTTTCATAAATTTCTACATATTTTTTATATCTGATGAGATATCGAATTGTTTTTACTTCCTAAGGCTTTCTATATAATCGACAAAAACTTATTTTCAGGATTTTTAGATATTCAAGCTTAGGGGGTGTAAGGGGTGCACACCTTTTAACTGTTTTAGACATTTTGCTTATGTTTGATAAGATATCAGATTGGTTTAGCCTACAAACCCGTATTACGCTTTTTTGATATTCAACTCCCAAGGCGCGTACAGGGGTTGCACATGGCTTTTTCAAATTCTAACATACCTATTAGATCTGATGAGATATCGAACTGTTTCTTTTTTAAATATTTGGGCTTTTTACATAAACTCCTAAAAATTAATTTCATGATTTTTGGATATACAGCCAAGGCGGTGTTAGAGGTTGGCATTCGTTTCCACAGTTTGGAAATCCCTTAGGTCTGGCGATATATAAAATTGGTTATTACTTCTATAATCAACAAATCAGATCACCATTTTTCGAAATTTCGCCCAACGAGGGGGTGTAAAGATGTTGCTTACGTTTTCACAAATTTTATACTCCGACTTTGGCCATGTATATATTGTGTGACCCAATTACGTGATTCATGTTTTATGTGTTACAGTGGCGTAAGCGTAAACATTCTATCGCGACCCCATTTAAATATAATAATAATAATAATAAAGGTTTGCCCAGACTGTTGGCAGATTTTTGTTACTTAATACCAAATGTGATAGGCTTATGACAAAATGAGATTTGAACCCACAATCGCAGCATTTGTAGACTAGTGCGCTTAGGCTTTGCACGACTGAGGCCCATTTTAAGATCTAGGTAGGCTAAATTACTTGCTTCCATATACTCAACAGTTAGAAGTCCATACGTTCCTTACATGGCTCTTTATATATATATATATGTAGGGACGAAAAGTAAATAATGCCTTTTCTTTCATCAGTTAAAATGGTTCCATGGCCCCAGTGAAATTTGTGAAGACCGCTGGCAATTGGTTTAGTTGCAGATGGCGCGCATGTGTTCATTGGTACGACTATAGCGCAATTCAGGCTTCGTCATTGGTATCATGTTCAACGTGCATTAGTTCATCACAACATCCTCTCAGGTACTTGGCTCCACAGGAAAATTCCATCCTTTCACCCGAGATATTTGGGCTCATTAGTTTCCGTTGGCTCATCGTGATGAATCTTAAGGGGGCAGTCTAGTTGTGACCGTTTGAAAAAATCGTTTTTTTTTTGCATTTTTCGAAAGTATGTACATTCAAAAATATTGCGAGAAAAATTCATAAAGATCCGAGCAGTCTAAGTGCCAATGTCGAGCAGCTGCTTGTATTAACACAAACTTATTATTAAGGTTGCTCTACTGCTTTCACCGGCAGTTATATTTCGACATTTGAGGTTTCTCTACTGCTTTCACCGGCAGTTATATGTCCACATTTGAAACTGTAAGGGTAAGAGATTCTGGAAAGGCAGAAGGGATCCTTATGGTCCGGGCATCGCTGATTAGGCGTACGTATGATTTTTTCACGATTTCGTAGAAAAAAACTTTAACCGCGTTTTTCTCGAAACAACGTTTTCTCGGCTCACGGAACTGAAATTTTCGAAACCATTCAACCGATCTTGATGCAAATTGTACCACATATCCCTAAGATATATAATTTCGTCTGGAACTAGAATCAAGTGAAAATTTTTATTTTTACTATTTATTTTGATGCAGAAACTAGTGGAAAAAGTACAATTTTTTAGTTTTTTTCCGAAAAAGTCCGCCATTTTGTTATTTATGCATGAATATTAAATTTTCTAGTTCCAGACAGAATCACAGTTATACTGAATCTATAACTTTTTCATTTTTTTGTGTCAGATGAATCTGCTGAACAAAATCAATCCCGTCAGCCACCTATGTATTTTTGACACAGTTACGTTTAACGAGTATTTTCAACAACAAAAAATATAAAAAGTAAATAAAAAAACATACTGCAGTCACGATCGGCTGCAAGCCAATCGTATAATACTCTAGATGAATACTGAACTCCGATTTATATTGTAGTTGGGGATAAAGTAGAATTACGTGTGTACATGTTGTATGTCCTTTATTAAGGACTGCCTTTAGATTGCTACTCAAACCTAAAAGACAATATTCAGTGTTTAATTTCTTATCTTGAACTGGTTAAGTCATCGAAAAAAAATGTCCTTTTTGAAGGACTTTCACATGGGAGGTGCAGGAAGGACTCACTCGATTTCTTACATATTTATCCTTTTCCTTGAAACCATTCAAAAATGAACTTGTACAAAATTTCAAATTCTTAGCTTGAAGCGTTCAAAAGTTATCGAAAAATATTGTTGAACACGTGTCTTAAGGACATTTTGTACGGCAGCTACCAGAAGGAGTAAAAGGATTTCGCTGATAAGTAAACTCGAACTTTGTTTTTACTCAAAACTAATTTGTACAAAATTTCCAATTCATAGTTAAAAGATTACTTGAGTTATAGTGAGTTTCGTAAATTAAGTGAAGACATTTTGGCAGGATATTTGTATGGCAGCTACACGAAGGACTAACAGGATTTTCTTCATAATCACACATTTAGCTCCAACTATTGAAAAAGTAACACATTCAAAATTTCAAAGTCGTAGCTTTAGGCGTTCCGAAGTTATTGGTCAATATTCTTAAGCACGTGTTTTAAGGATATTTTGTATGGCAGCTACCCGAAGGAGTAGGACGATATTGCCCGTTAACGAACTTAGCCTTACAAATTCAACCAAACATCCAGATTCAAAATTTCAAGATCCTAGGTGAAGGCGTTCTTGAGTTATCGTGCTAACGTACAGACGGACGGACGGACGGACGGACGGACGGACGGACGGACGGACGGACGGACGGACGGACGGACGGACGGACGGACGGACGGACGGACGGACGGACGGACGGACGGACGTCAAGCGGATTTGAGGTTTTTGGGCACAAATAAACAAAAAATAATATATAACTTTTTTTCGTCCGAGGCTTGGTTCTATGCGTTACAAACTTTTCGGCTGGATTAAACTTATAATACTCTATATGATTTCATCTAGAGTATAAACATACTGCAGTCACGATCGGCTGCAAGCCAATCGTATAATACTCTAGATGAATACTGAACTCCGATTTATATTGTAGTTGGGGATAAAGTAGAATTACGTGTGTGCATGTTGTATGTCCTTTATTAAGGACTGCCATTAGATTGCTACTCAAAACTAAAAGACAATATTCATTGTTTAATTTCACATCTTTAACTGGGTAATTCATCGAAAAAAAATGTCCTTTTTGAAGGACTTTCACATGGGAGGTGCAGGAAGGACTCACTCGATTTCTTACATATTTATCCTTTTCCTTAGAACCATTTAAAAATGAACGAGTACAAAATTTCAAATTCGTAGCTTGAAGCGTTCAAAAGTTATCGGAAAATATTGTTGAACCGTGTCTTATGGACATTTTGTATGGCAGCTACCAGAAGGAGAAAAAGGATTTCGCTGATTAGTAAACTCAAACTTCGTTTTTACTCAAAACTAATTTCTACAAAATTTCCAATTCATAGCTAAAAGATTACTTGAGTTATTGAAAGTTCCGTAAATTAATTGAAGACGTTTTGACAGGATATTTGTATGGCAGCTACACGAAGGACTAATAGGATTTTCTTGATAATCATACATTTAGCTCCAACTATTGTAAAAATAACACATACAAAATTTCAAAGTCGTAGCTTGAATCCTTCTGAAGTTATCGGCCAATATTCTTAAACAAGTGTTTTAAGGACATTTTGTATGGCAGCTATCTGAACGAGTAAAAGGATTTCGCTGACTAGTAAAGTCGAACTTTCTTTTCATTCAAAACTAACTTGCAAAAAATTTCGAATTCGTAGCTAAAAGATTACTTGAGTTATAGTGAGTTTCGTAAATTAAGTGAATACATTTTGACAGGATATTTGTATGGCAGCTACACGAAGGACTAACAGGATTTTCTTCATAATCATATATTTAGCTCCAACTATTGGAAAAATAACACATACAAAATTTCAATGTCGTAGCTTGAATCCTTCTGAAGCTATCGACCAATATTCATGAACACGTGTTTTAAGGATATTTTGTATGGGAGCTACCAGAAGGAGTAAAAGGATTTCGCTCACTAGTAAACTCTAACTTCCATTTCACTCAAAACTAATTTGTACAAAATTTTGAATTCGTAGCTAAAAGATTACTTGAGTTATAGTTAGTTTTGTAAATTAAGTGAATACATTTTGACAGGATATTTGTATGGCAGGTACACGAAGGACTAACAGGATTTTCTTCATATTCATATATTTAGCTCCACCTATTGGAAAAATAACACATACAAAATTTCAAAGTCGTAGCTGAAACCCTTCTGAAGTTATCGACCAATATTCATGAGCACGTGTTTTAAGGACATTTTGTATGGCAGCTACCCGAAGGAGTAGGACGATTTTGCCCGTTAACGAACTTAGCCTTACAAATTCAACCAAACATCCAGATTCAAAATTTCAAGATCCTAGGTGAAGGCGTTCTTGAGTTATCGTGCTAACGGACAGACGGACGGACGGACGGACGGACGGACGGACGGACGGACGGACGGACGGACGGACGGACGGACGGACGGACTGACGGACGGACGGACGGACGGACGGACGGACGGACGTCAGGCGGATCTGAGGTTTTTGGGCACAAATAAACAAAAAATAATATATAACTTTTTTTCGTCCGAGGCTTGGTTCTATGCGTTACAAACTTTTGGGCTGGATTAAACTTATAATACTCTATATGATTTCATCTAGAGTATAAACATACTGCAGTCACGATCGGCTGCAAGCCAATCGTATAATACTCTAGATGAATACTGAACTCCGATTTATATTGTAGTTGGGGATAAAGTAGAATTACGTGTGTGCATGTTGTATGTCCTTTATTAAGGACTCCCATTAGATTGCTACTCAAAACTAAAAGACAATATTCAGTGTTTAATTTCATACCTTGAACTGGGTAAGTCATCGAAAAAAAATGTCCTTTTTAAAGGACTTTCACATGGGAGGTGCAGGAAGGACTCATTCGATTTCTTACATATTTGTCCTTTTCCTTGGAACCATTCAAAAATTCATGAGTACAAAATTTCAAATTCGTAGCTTGAAGCGTTCAAAAGTTATCGGAAAATATTGTTGAACACGTGTTTTAAGGATATTTTGTATGGTAGCTACCAGAAGGAGTAAAAGGATTTCACTGATTAGTAAACTCGAACTTCCTTTTCGCTCAAAACTAACTTGTACAAAATTCCGAATTCGTACTGAAAAGATTACTTGAGTTATTGTGAGTTTCGTAAATTAAGTGAATACATTTTGACAGGATATTTGTATGGCAGCTACACGAAGGACTAACAGGATTTCCTTCATAATTATATATTTAGCTCCAACTATTGGAAAAATAACACGTACAAAATTTCAATGTCGTAGCTTAAACCCTTCTGAAGTTATCGACCAATATTCTTTAAGACGTGTTTTAAGGACATTTTGTATGGCAGCTACCAGAAGGAGTAAAAGGATTTCGCTGATTAGTGAACCTCGACTTTGTTTTTACTCAAAACTAACTTGTACAAAATTCCGAATTCGTAGCTAAAAGATTACTTGAGTTATAGTGAGTTTCGTAAATTAAGTGAATACATTTTGACAGGATATTTGTATAGCAGCTACACGAAGGACTAACAGGATTTCCTTCATAATCATATATTTAGCTCCAACTATTGGAAAAATAACACATACAAAATTTCAATGTCGTAGCTTAAACCCTTCTAAAGGTATCGACCAATATTCTTGAACACATGTTTTAAGGACATTTTATATGGCAGCTACCAGAAGAAGTAAAAGGATTTTGCTGATTAGTAAACTCCGACTTTCTTTTCACTCAAAACTAACTTGTACAAAATTCCGAATTCGTAGCTAAAAGATTACTTGAGTTATTCTGAGTTTTGTAAATTAAGTGAATACATTTTGACAGGATATTTGTATGGTAGCTACATGAAGGACTAACAGGATTTTGTTCATAATCATATATTTAGCTCCAACTATTGGAAAAATAATACATACAAAATTTCAAAGACGTAGCTTAAACCCTTCTAAAGTTATCGACCAATATTCTTGAACACGTGTTTTAAGGACATTTTGTATGGCAGCTACCCGAAGGAGTAGGACGATTTTGCCCGTTAACGAACTTAGCCTTACAAATTCAACCAATCATCCAGATTCAAAATTTCATGATCCTAGGTGAAGGCGTTCTTGAGTTATCGTGCTAACGGACAGACGGACGGACGGACGGACGGACGGACGGACGGACGGACGGACGGACGGACGGACGGACGGACGGACGGACGGACGGACGGACGGACGTCAGGCGGATTTGAGGTTTTTGGGCACAAATAAACAAAAAATAATATATAACTTTTTTTCGTCCGAGGCTTGGTTCTATGCGTTACAAACTTTTCGGCTGGATTAAACTTATAATACTCTATATGATTTCATCTAGAGTATAAAAATGTTTTTAGCTAGTTTTAGAGTATATTCATTAAACCCAAAAAGAATGGCATCGATAGTTATTCTTGGAAACTCTAAAAAAAATTCCTAAAAATAGCCCTTTTTTGGGGCGTCCAAAGTAGACTGCCCCCTTAAACCAGCTCCTGTTCTCCATAGCACTTCTTTGTCTTTTAGTCCTTTCTGAACGATTTCTGATGTTACCTTTTGAAACTTGCCTCGGTCCTGGATGGTAATATCATCGGCGTAGCCTTCAGCACTTAAATCGAATGCACCCACCAGTCATTAATATGTTGATTGCTATAGACCTCAGGAACGCTTACTGCTGTTACTACATGGAACTATAAAGTAATGTATCAATACAACCCTCGGCCAGGCACGTGATAGCAGGATATCATGTGGTCAACGGTGGTTCTTGGGAGAGCAAAACTTAAGAACCACAGGGTATGTGATTATTTATTTCCATTTGGTACAGTAGGTAATCATGAGCTTATGCTCAGCCCACCTAGTATCTAGATCTAGATAATATGACTCTTCAGGGTTATTACTTTCTGTCCTATGGATACCCGATATCAGTAGATACTGGATCTTATGATAGCAATATGTGAAAATATTTTTTCATGTATGTATATATTTTCGACGATGGGAACTATATTGATAATTTAAAGCAGAATGCCTTATTACGTATAAATTGATAAAACTCCATTAAGTTAAATGCTAATGTAGTTACTTAGAAAATTGTAAGTAATTTAATTTTTACATCTCACCGGTTTCGGTATTACATTATTATAGGAACACTGTTGGTTGTTGCTCTCCAGGTGGCAATTCATTAGTAACGTTGTTTTCGTCGCTCTAGTATGAAAATAATAACACACAGTCAGAAGGATGATATCTTGCGATTAAATTCTCAAGAGGGAAAAGTTTTATGAAAAATTCATTGCTAAGATGAAGACGAGCCATTCTAATGGGCTGCGAAACGTGTAAGCTTCGTCCTTCTGAAACATAAAATCAGCCTTGGACGGAATTATCCTTCTCTGTGCATAATAAACATAAAAAAGTCAATTTATGGCTTATTTTAAAAGCACGGGCTACTTCCGTTACAAACAGGTAAAGGCACCTCTTCGTCTTAAATTTTTCACCAAACTCATATCGTACAGAAGACTGTCTTAAATTTTTTACCCACCACGGGAATTGCTTCCGTAAGGGCGTGTAACTAATGAATATACAACGGAAAATCTGCTAAGACAACTTCATTTGTCGCAATAAATTTTTTTTCCTTCGTCCGCCTATGTTGCTCTTGGCAATATGATAGAGGTAAATTTTTGCAAATATTAGGCAGAAATGAAAGGAATTTCGATTACAAAATTTCGTCTCAAGTGTGGAATGTTAATAATGTCGAGATGATCAGTCCCGAAACGGATTTAAGATATATGTATGCATATGACGACGGTATTTTTGGTGAAATTACTGCTAATTAATGTCGTCCAAGGGATTTGAGCCTAGTAACGCAGATTTCACAATCCAGAGTTCATGGCTTCGAATAATATAAGGACGTGGGCTTATCTGTAGTTGGCGAAAACAAAACCATATTATAGAGTGTTGCAGTGGAGAGGGATGAACATTTTTCAGTTGAGAACATCCTAAAACTTTGTATATTCGTAACTTCAATATCATTTCGTATTCTTAGAATACATTTTGAAAGTAGAATAGGTATCCGCTGCGACTATGAACTGATAACCCAAACCAAACTTAAGTTTTTAAGGCATTTATGTAAAAGCTTGGAAAAACGAATAAGCTTTACATCTAATCAAACCTAAGAGAAATGGCGGAAATTGTTAAAACGTTAGCACGCCCTTTACATCCCTAATGGAACGAATATCTAACAATCATATATGCAATTTCGGGAAGTTTATATGATGAAAAAGTAACATTTAATTCGATACTTCATCAGACTAAGATAACGAAATTCGTGAAAATATTGACACTCACTTTTCAATAATTTTGTTTAACAATCCTGCATATCTGAAATTTTTGTTTAAAACTAAAATAATATTGTTATGATTTCAAGTAAAACACAATTCGTTCAAGAGCAATAGAAATATCAACCATTTATTATGCGCATTATTCAATAATATCTCTTTATCTTAAAATTTATCCCTACCACCATCCTCTTGCACCCTCCTACAGGTTTACTTCGTCTTCGTCTTCCCGTAAGTCAATGCCCAGTGTGACGAAATTCAACTTCAGTAAGGCGAACTTTAGCTCCATTGAACTCGCTCTGGGCAATTTCAACTGGAATTCTGCCTTCGCTCATCATGGTATTGAATCATCACTTCAGATTTTCTATGAAATTCTCAATGGACTTTTTCACCGCTAAGTTCCCCTACGTGAGCTCCCTAAAAAAAATCCTCCGGTCTGGTTCAACACCGAACTCGCCAGAGCACTTCATCTAAAAAATTTAAGCCGCTATCGTTACTTGAGGTCCGGTTCTGAAGAAGATAAATCTATGTTCCATCGCTACCGTTGCCTGGCAAAATCTACAGTTAGATCTGCTATATGTACTTACATAGCCAAAGTTGAATCATCAGCCAACCGTAGAGAGACAAAACTTTTCTGGTCTTATGCTCGCACTTTGCGGTCTTCTCCTTCTTTCCCTACTGAAGTGAGTTATAATGACTCCACTGCTACCAACTCTCAAGAATCTTGTGAGCTCTTTGGAAAATACTTCTCGTCTGTGTTTTCTTCCCCTACATCTTCATTCATTCCTCATAGCTTCGAAATTTCCCACACCCATATTCCTCTTCTCTCTATATATCTCTCCGTTATTGAGCATCTACTTGGAGCACTAGACAGTAGTGTGAAGGGTGGTCCCGACGGCCTCCACACTTATTCTTAAAGCCACTTTTGTCTTCCCTGTGTATTCCTTTCTCCATTCTCTTCAACAAAAGCCTTTCTGAAGGAATATACCCATCATTATGGAAGCAAGCCTTTATCATTTCCATCCATAAGAAAGACGACGCAGCTGTAGTCACAAATTATAGTCCTGTTTCAACGTTATCTTGTTTCTCAAAAATATTTGAACGCGTCATACACGATCACTTATATGGAAATATAAGTCACCTCATTCTCCACGAACAGCATGGTTTCTGCAAAGGTCTTCTAATCTTTTAGAATCCACAAATACAGTCGCAAAAACGCTTAATTGTAGAAAGCAGTTGGGAGTTGTCAACACTGATTTCTCCAAAGCCTTTGATTCAGTCGATCATAGCTTGCTTTTGTCAAAATTGCAAGCCTGCAGGGTCGGTGATGCTCTTTTGGAGTGGTTTGCGTCCTACCTTGCTGAACGCAGTTCTCGTATAGTTCTTAATGGATGATCGTCTACTGTATTCTTCTCGTTCTCTGGAGTTCCTCAAGGCTCAACACTTGGCCCACTCCTTTTCATAATCTTTGTTAATTACCTATCCCCAAACTTTCACTATTCATTTCTTTTCTACGATGATGACCTCAAAATCCACAGGGAGATATCTTCAAGAAGTGACTGTATCCTATTACAGTCTGATCTTGATGAACTAACCATATGGTGCTCATATAATCGCCTTCCACTTAATGCAAGAAAATGCCATAAAATGACCTTTACACTGAAACACACAGTTGTACCCTTCCGATTACACTCTGAACTCCACCCTTCTCATCGAAGTATCTCAGTTTCACGATCTAGGTGTAACTTTCGACCGAAGACTTAAATTCGACATTCACTTCTAAAATATTATTTACACTGCATCTAGATTGCATAGTTTCATTTTGAGATCCGCTTATATTTTTTCCAATATTCAAACATCCGCCAAGCTCTATCTGATACTTGTTCGCAGCGGATTGAAATACTGTTCTTCCATTTGGTCCCCTCTTTATAGTTGTCACATTGAATCTTTCGAGTATGTTCAGCGTCGATTCACCCGGTCACTCCTCTTCAAATATAACCTACCCTACTGCTCCTACAGTGAACGTTTATTCTTACTCAATATTCCATCACTAAATCCGCGCAGATTGTATTTTGACTAGTGTATTCTCTTTAAAGTTTTTAACGGTATTATGAATTCTACCTTACATGTTCCATCTTAACCTTGAGTTTCGCTCCACCTCGCGACCGAGTAGGTCTGTCTCTATATTCGCGCCAGCTGCGGCTTCAACTAATGTTTACTTTTATTAGTCGAACCGACTACAAAGAAATCATGATAGGCTCCAGGTTGGTTCTCTGTCCACATCTTTTTTCCCATTCAAAACCTTAGTCAAGTCTTTAATTTTTACAGGCTGATGTTCAAATCAACTCAATTTCTCTTAACATTCACTATTCTTACAATTATTTTCTAGTTGTGTTTTTATTATTACTTTTTTTCTTTTTTATAAATTTTTGTTCGCTCCCGTTTTTTACTATTTAACATATTATATAATTGATTTTTTTTTAAATCTGTTAATTGTGTCCAAAATAAGTAATAAATAAATAGCACTAATGATCGCACTCCTGGCAACGCTATCTGATTTTATGTACTACTCGATCGCTGCTACCAATACCAAACGCTTAGCAAATACTTTCGCGTACAACTGACCATCGTCTCGCTTCACCGCAGTACAAACTAAGTGTCTGCAAACTCTGCAGTGCTTATATACTGCATGTGGTGAGACGAGAGAACCTTCGTTTGTGTACGTGGAACGTTCGAGAGATTTGGAGAACAGGCGAGAAAAGAGTGAGAAAAACGAGTCTTCGACAAGAAAAACGAGTCTTCGACAAGTTTTTCCGTTTTCCAGTTGGATATTGGAAGGCTTGGCTTTCTTACTGGAAGTTTTGATTTGTTCCGATAGATTGACTTGTGCAGGTTGCCAGGGTTCATGAAACAATATTTTTTGAATGTGCTACACTTTCGGCTTTCTATCGTTATATATTTCTATCGATATACAAAAATCAGTATGTTTTGCTTTCCACCCGCCTCTACCTACACAATTTATTTCCCTAACATAATTTCTTTTCTATTGGGTCTACTTTTTGGCCAAATTCCAATATTTTTACTGAAATAGTTCTAGAGTTATGAGATATGATTGGAAAAATTTGATCCAAAATATATTAGAATTTAATATGTGAAAGGGTTCATGAGCCACGAGTTGTCAATGGCATGTTCGTACGGGGGTGTAGTGTGTAATTTACAATTTCATTAAAGAACTTAGCCTTACAAATTATCTACAATATATTGTAGAGGATTGGCAGTTGTATTCCTCTACGTTATATAAATTTATATTAATTTAAGTTTTAAATCTTATTAAAAACTTTTAATTATTTTTTTTATTAAGTCATCGTGAACACATTATTTTATTAGATGTAAACATTTAATTATAAAACATACTGCAGTCACGATCGGCTGTAAGCCAATCGTATAATACTCTAGATGAATACTGAACTCCGATTTATATTGTAGTTGGGGATAAAGTAGAATTACGTGTGTGCATGTTGTATGTCCTTTATTAAGGACTCCCATTAGATTGCTACTCAAAACTAAAAGACAATATTCAGTGTTTAATTTCATACCTTGAACTGGGTAAGTCATCGAAAAAAAATGTCCTTTTTAAAGGACTTTCACATGGGAGGTGCAGGAAGGACTCACTCGATTTCTTACATATTTGTCCTTTTCCTTGGAACCATTCAAAAATTCATGAGTACAAAATTTCAAATTCGTAGCTTGAAGCGTTCAAAAGTTATCGGAAAATATTGCTGAACACGTGTTTTAAGGATATTTTGTATGGTAGCTACCAGAAGGAGTAAAAGGATTTCACTGATTAGTAAACTCGAACTTCCTTTTCGCTCAAAACTAACTTGTACAAAATTCCGAATTCGTACTGAAAAGATTACTTGAGTTATTGTGAGTTTCGTAAATTAAGTGAATACATTTTGACAGGATATTTGTATGGCAGCTACACGAAGGACTAACAGGATTTCCTTCATAATTATATATTTAGCTTCAACTATTGGAAAAATAACACATACAAAATTTCAATGTCGTAGCTTAAACCCTTCTGAAGTTATCGACCAATATTCTTTAAGACGTGTTTTAAGGACATTTTGTATGGCAGCTACCAGAAGGAGTAAAAGGATTTCGCTGATTAGTGAACCTCGACTTTGTTTTTACTCAAAACTAACTTGTACAAAATTCCGAATTCGTAGCTAAAAGATTACTTGAGTTATAGTGAGTTTCGTAAATTAAGTGAATACATTTTGACAGGATATTTGTATAGCAGCTACACGAAGGACTAACAGGATTTCCTTCATAATCATATATTTAGCTCCAACTATTGGAAAAATAACACATACAAAATTTCAATGTCGTAGCTTAAACCCTTCTAAAGGTATCGACCAATATTCTTGAACACATGTTTTAAGGACATTTTATATGGCAGCTACCAGAAGAAGTAAAAGGATTTTGCTGATTAGTAAACTCCGACTTTCTTTTCACTCAAAACTAACTTGTACAAAATTCCGAATTCGTAGCTAAAAGATTACTTGAGTTATTCTGAGTTTTGTAAATTAAGTGAATACATTTTGACAGGATATTTGTATGGCAGCTACATGAAGGACTAACAGGATTTTGTTCATAATCATATATTTAGCTCCAACTATTGGAAAAATAATACCTACAAAATTTCAAAGACGTAGCTTAAACCCTTCTAAAGTTATCGACAAATATTCTTGAGCACGTGTTTTAAGGACATTTTGTATGGCAGCTACCCGAAGGAGTGGGACGATTTTGCCCGTTAACGAACTTAGCCTTACAAATTCAACCAAACATCCAGATTCAAAATTTCATGATCCTAGGTGAAGGCGTTCTTGAGTTATCGTGCTAACGGACAGACGGACGGACGGACGGACGGACGGACGGACGGACGGACGGACGGACGGACGGACGGACGGACGGACGGACGGACGGACGGACGTCAGGCGGATTTGAGGTTTTTGGGCACAAATAAACAAAAAATAATATATAACTTTTTTCGTCCGAGGCTTGGTTCTATGCGTTACAAACTTTTCGGCTGGATTAAACTTATAATACTCTATATGATTTCATCTAGAGTATAAACATACTGCAGTCACGATCGGCTGCAAGCCAATCGTATAATACTCTAGATGAATACTGAACTCCGATTTATATTGTAGTTGGGTATAAAGTAGAATTACGTGTGTGCATGTTGTATGTCCTTTATTAAGGACTGCTATTAGATTGCTACTCAAAACTTAAAGACAATATTCTGTGTTTAATTTCATACCTTGAACTGGGTAAGTCATCGAAAAAAATGTCCTTTTTAAAGGACTTTCACATGGGAGGAGCAGGAAGGACTCACTCGATTTCTTACATATTTATCCTTTTCCTTGGAACCATTCAAAAATAAACGTGTACAAAATTTCAAATTCGTAGCTTGAAGCGTTCAAAAGTTATTGGAAAATATTGTTGAACACGTGTTTTAAGGATATTTTGTATGACAGCTACCAGAAGGAGTAAAAGGATTTCGCTGGTTAGTAAACTCGAACTTCCTTTTCACTCAAAACTAACTTGTACAAAATTCCGAATTCGTAGCTAAAAGATTACTTGAGTTATTGTGAGTTTCGTAAATTAAGTGAATACATTTTGACAGGATATTTGTATGGCAGCTACACGAAGGACTAACAGGATTTTCTTCATAATCATATATTTAGCTCCACCTATTGGAAAAATAACACATACAAAATTTCAATGACGTAGCTTAAACGCTTCTGAAGCTATCGACCAATATTCTTGAAGACGTGTTTTAAGGACATTTTGTATGGCAGCTACCAGAAGGAGTAGAAGGATTTCGCTGATTAGTAAACTCCGACTTTGTTTTCACTCAAAACTGAGTTGTACAAAATTCCGAATTCGTAGCTAAAGGATTACTGGAGTTATAGTGAGTTTCGTAAATTAAGTGAATACATTTTGACAGGATATTTGCATGGCAGCTACACGAAGGACTAATAGGATTTTCTTCATAATCATACATTTAGCTCCAACTATTGGAAAAATAGCACGTACAAAATTTCAATGTCGTAGCTTAAACCCTTCTAAAGTTATCGACCAATATTCTCGAACACGTGTTTTAAGGACATTTTGTATGGCAGCTACCAGAAGGAGTAAAAGGATTTCGCTGATTAGTAAACTCCGACTTCCTTTTCACTCAAAACTAACCTGTACAAAATTCCGAATTCGTCGCTAAAAGATTACTTGAGTTATAGTGAGTTTCGTAAATTAAGTGAATACATTTTGACAGGATATTTGTATAGCAGCTACACGAAGGACTAAAAGGATTTTCTTCATAATCATATATTTAGCTCGAACTAGTGGAAAAATAACACATACAAAATTTCAAAGACGTAGCTTAAACCCTTCTGAAGTTATCGACCAATATCCTTGAACACGTGTTTTAAGGACATTTTGTATGGCAGCTACCCGAAGGAGTGGGACGATTTTGCCCGTTAACGAACTTAGCCTTACAAATTCAACCAAACATCCAGATTCAAAATTTCATGATCCTAGGTGAAGGCGTTCTTGAGTTATCGTGCTAACGGACAGACGGACGGACGGACGGACGGACGGACGGACGGACGGACGGACGGACGGACGGACGGACGTCAGGCGGATTTGAGGTTTTTGGGCACAAATAAACAAAAAATAATATATAACTTTTTTTCGTCCGAGGCTTGGTTCTATGCGTTACAAACTTTTGGGCTGGATTAAACTTATAATACTCTATATGATTTCATCTAGAGTATAAAAATACATAAACTGTTCTAATAAAATTCAATGATGAAAAACATTTGGAAATTAAATTTTTTTGAAAACATTAATTGTTATTTATTTGGAATGTTTCTTTTTTGAAATTCAAATTTCAACTGTCTATAAAAAATATTTTTTTGAGAAAAAACAATTTCGTCGACGACTTCGATCGAATCTTTTAAACTCATCGAAGTCGTCCATGAATTGAGTTAATTTGACAGTGGCGAAACACTTAGTTATAGAGAACTAAAAATATTAAATTAATGCCACTACAATATAAACGAATAATTTTTTTTGTTACGAGACAACCCCGAGTAAAACCGCTAAATATGAAATTTGGCAATATATTTATCCAATGACGTAGGTGTTAAAGAGTAAATTTTTTGAAATTAAATTATATTCAGTATTTACTCCTGAATACGACTCGTCTGTGGAATTTGTTGTTCGCGAACCCGTCGTGAAGATTCTGGCGAAATGGAATGCGTCGCGATCTGTTGTAAATGGGAACGCATCCATTCCCGGATTTCTTTGATTTAGAAAGGATAAAACTGATTGTGAATCGTTTGAAGCGAATAAGTAAGTCGAGGTTTCTTAATTTGTCCCGCAGTAGTACAAAGATTAGGTGGCATCCCGAGCTTCCTATCTTGAGCCATCAGCACAACTCAACCCTCTTCTTGTGGGTAATGAAGTTTACATGAATTTCGACAATTTTTTTTAGGTCTGATTAGATATTGAAAATACATTTACTTCAATGGGTTTTCTAGATAGTTGCCAAAAAACCAATTTTTGGATTTCTCGATATTTAATTCCTCAGAAGGTGTAAAGTGTATATTTGTACAATATATATTCTAAATCTCATGTCATATTTTTTACCTTTTCTACTCAAAATGAATTGACCAAAATGAATTGAATTCCGCGATTTTTGGTATTAAACCCTAAAGTGCTGTTCCTAGGGGCTGCACGCAATTAATGAACCCAACCAACCTGTTTGGTTTGATGAGTTAGTTTTTACTTGTTTTAAACACGTAGAAACTGTTTTTGACATATCCATACCATGTTTTTGACTTCGACCAAAAAACGAATTTGATGTTTTACTGTTTTCAGTAGGGAGGGTACTTCTGTCGCACACGCTTCTAAGACTTTGTCCCGAAAAATTAGTTAGTTGTGCCCAGAGCAGACCAGCGACATTTAAAAACAGCATCAAAGCGAAACTTTTATTTTCATAGTCCCAACCTGCTCTGCAGAGTATAAGATCATAAGGCATCAGATCACAACTATTGTGTTACAAAAGGCACCCTGATTGATTAACGATAACTACGCCATTGAGTACGTAGAATTTAGAGACAAGTATGGAGATCCGTACCAGAGTTTCAGGTTTATACTGTTGCGAGCGTTTAAAATCAAAATAAGTGATAATGTATTACTTCGCACTTTAATTCTATTCGTACATTTATTCGCACTGTATGGCAATACCGCCCGCTTGTATATAGTACTTGACTTGATCACACGCAATCGATCGCTTTTGACTAATATGTTCGTGTACTAGTTGACTGTTACAGTCCACGTAATAAAAATTGCTATGTCCCTCGCTGAAAGCTTCGCCTGCTTTTATACTACTTCGAGACTGTTCTTGAATCTTCATTCGGTGATGTGTGTGGAATGTTCTACAAGCCTTGAGAGCTTTCGATTTTGATCTTCAACGCTGTTCTGGCGCACACGAGAACATTCGATTAGAAGGTGTTGCCCTTCGTATTTGTCCCGCCCCTTATATACTCAACTAGGCTTTTGATTGGCTTACTTTGGAGCTAGGTATTCGGTTGTTGCTGTTTCTATTATGCGAAACCGATCGAGTTGCGCCGTTGGCATGCTAAGGCTGGCCGCACACTGAAAGAGCAAAAAAAGTTTTAGTCAAAAACGTTTTTGACTAAACATGACTATGTCCCTGTTTCAATAGCAATTCAATGATCAGTGTACTCTGATCATTGAATTGCTATTGAAACAGCGACATAGTCATGTTTAGTCAAAAAAAGTTTTTGGCTAAAACTGTTATTGCTCTTTCAGTGTGCGGCCAGCCTTACGTAACAATACTGTAAATTGATCATTGAAAACGAATTCAGGATGTCCGGGATAACAGATGTGTCATGTGTCGCTACACTTAGGATTATGATTAAGAATATCAGAATTTTATCATCGATATCCTGGAAATTTCTGCAGCGTAAGTAATGCGCTCCGATTCGAATGTAATTCAGCTTAGATTTAAAAATTTCCTTCCACGGAATCATTACATTCAATGCTCGACATTGGTGCAGTGGTTATTTTCACCACCATGTACCATCGTATCAAATTTCCATTTCCATAAAAATGGATCCCATCATTTCAATACCACCGGCGAAATCCTTCCTGAAAAGCACATCCAATAAAAACATTCTCAGCACGGTGTTCAGCGAATAAAAACTTTAATAAAATTCAATACAAGTATTTATCTGTTTGGCTGTGTGTGCAGTTGCTGCAGATCTGTTATATTGCACTTTTATTGCGGATTTACATCGACGATATCACTTCCATTCAGTTTTTTCGCTTCTTTTACTGCAAATAAAACTTAACGAGCGCCGACGCCGCCTGAAGGAAAACTGAACATTTTCAGTCGGAATGCGAGTCTGATGGCATCTTCAAATGCCTTCCATATCAGATAAGTTTCCTATAAACATCCTACTGCTTTTATTGCACATATCGAATTTTAGTTTGTTTAGTCCTTAGTGTACAAAACCTTTTACCTAGATTTGATGTAGGCGTTAAGGGTTTATTCTTTCACATAATGCGTATTTGATAAATGTAGGTGCAATCAAAGTAAGATTATTGCTATTCTTGCTATGGTGTTGTAAAATGAAAAACCTTGGCGATAGAAAAAGTCAGTTATCATACCAAGTTGAGTCATATAATAAAATCCAAGAACATCGAAGATTTTTTCGGGAACCGAATTGAGTTTGACCATGTCGTACCGGGGAAAAAAATTAAGCCCGGTTTTCTGGAAATTGAGTTAATACCACATTGAGAATCTATCCCACAATTTTCATCACGGAAAATTCACTCGCTTTTTCACAGCATAAGTGGAGATTTCAAAATATCTTCATTTTCTTTTATTATTTTAATAATAAAGTATTGTTATCGATTTTTAAAAAAAAAAATTTGCTACCCTGAAGAATTTTTTTCCACGTTTCATGACTAATAGACACCAAAAAAGCAAAAAAAACGTTCACTCCGTGTGTACGACACCGCCGTCCGCCGCACATAGGGGTATTTTGCCAATCTAGCCGGACAAAAGTCAATTTACATGAACTTAAAGCAGGTAGAAAAAAGTCTTTTATTTTGTAAGTTAGCTAAACAGAGAACTTCCTTCAGGCCCTGGCCCGATTTGGGATGTGCTTTGCGCCATTGCTGATGAAACAGAAAACTTAAGTCAACACCTCCCAACCTTTTATCGGCTGCTCTTGATGTCGTAAGTTTAGTCTGAACTTGACCATAGCGACAAGTGCACGTATTTTTCTTGGCTTCCTAAGTGTAACCGTTTAAGGTAAACAGTAAACATTTTATATTCAGTGTTACTCTTCGAAAATACAGTATTGGATCTTGAACAACCAGGCAAGAACACATACTTTTAAAGTAGTTTTTTTTTCTTTTGTAAATGGAATAGTAATATTTTGGCTTTTTGAAAAAAGGCTTTAAATTTTTGAATTTTAAACAATATTTTAGCGAATTGAAAGGTTTTTGTTGTACTTCAGGGTTCGTCCCGGTTATTATTTTCATTGTGATTGGAAGATGGAAGTCTGTACAATATAACCATTATGAAATTAGCCGCGCCTTTTTGAATAACGGGTCAACAAACATGATAGTAAAAAAAAGCAAATATTAGATCAAAAATTTAGATGGTATTAACATGGTATACACAGAAAGAAATTCATAGGTAAAAATGCCTTAGATCGGGAATTGATTTGCCTAAGTGCTTCGGCATTAAACAGTCAACTAAGGCTTTAGGTAATATACCTAAAATAAATTAATTAATATTACATTTTTCGAACCATGTACATTTGAACAATTTTTAGGTATTTTACCTAATTGGTATATTATTACCGAAACCAAAAAGGTATTTTATCTAATACTAATTTTGTATTTTACCTAATTCGAATTAGGTTACTTACCTTATATCAATAACGTATTTTATCTTATACCAATTAGGTATTTCACCTAACACCAATAGGATTTTTACATAATTACTAATTTTGTATTTAACCTAATTTCAATTAGGTTACTTACCTAATATCAATAACGTATTTTACTATATACCACTTAGGTATTTCACCTAGGTAGGTAGGTACGCGTGGCTGCCCGTGAGAACACGGACACACTTAGACCTAAAAAGGTCATAGGTTCATTTCACCTAACACCTATTAGGAATTTTACGTAATTCGTATAATAAATTTACAAATTTACCTAAGCTGAATCAAACTACAAATTGTGCATATCACATAAGTGTTGAAATACAATTTACATAATTAATCATAAAAAATAGGGCATATTACGCAAAAGTCAAGTATAAGTCAAAAATATGGTCTGGGGCATCAATAAATAATTACTAATTTTGTTATCAATTTTAATAAAAAATTGGTATTGTTTCGAAATTTTATTTTTATTTAATTTTTTAATTTTTAATTTTTAATTTTAATTTTTAATTATTAATTTTTAATTTTGAATTATCATGTTATCATGTTCAATAAAATGCTGCACCACTTTATGAAAAAGATCAGTTCGTTCCTTTGGCGTTAACTTCTTTTCTGCTTCGTAAAATCTTAACAGACTCTTCCCTTGCTCGGTTTTTTCTAAAATTTCAGTAACAGTTGCCTATGAGTAAATAAAAGAAATGTGCTGATTCCTATAGTGCGAATTAAACTTATATTCTTGTTTAACTTACATTAATAGCTGCGGCAGGGGAGTTAATGTTACATACATAGTCCGGAACGGGAAGTGCTGAAGGTGGATCAGGACTTAAATGAAAGACTCCCTGTAGGTATTTTGAACGTCATCAAATTTAACATCACATTACCATTACCGACATTAACATCACAACATCATCAGCTAGTACATATTGTACAATTATGAAATGCTGTACATATCGAAAAAAACGAAATAAATAATGATGTACTTACAGAATATATTAATTTAATAAGAGATAGGTACTTACTTGGATTCCAATGTATTACTTGTTATATTCTATAACTTATTACTTCCAATATTTATGTTATGTTTTTGAATTCTCACTAGACACGCACAATCTTAATCACAAGAACCACTGAATGAGAAACACACTAAGCATGCACACGTGGTAGAAGTTGCATTTGCAAATTACATACATGTTTGTTGAAATGCCTAATTCCGAAGGCAATCTAGACATTATGAGAATAATTTCATTCACATTTAATTTGTTTAACTGTTTGTATATCTGTATACCTATGCTAAATTGCCTAAGTTCTAAGGAAAGTGGAACCAAAAAAAAAATGTTGGAATTTTAAAACATTTTTTTTGGTAAATTACCGAAGATCTTAGGCAAGTCGATATATACAAATTAAACATATAAAACTCCTATTGTAAAACGCCTAATGTCTTATGTGAACTGCATAACCCGCTCGATGTTAAATCAACAATTTTTTTTAAGGCATCTTATACTAAATGCAGTACCCTTAGGTGAATGCAATTTAGCTAATTCCTACTGTAAAATTTAAGTAATTTTAAAATTTCATACAAATATTAACGCCTAGATGACTTAGATGATTTTACATTGAATATTTCTTTCTGTGTATTACTTCCATTTCAGGGTTATCTGGTGGGTCAGCAGTAAAGAGCCGTACAGAATGAACGCAATCGCAGTCGGATTGGAGTGTCAAAATAACGGAGTGGAAAAAACCAGATTGTATGTAACTAAACAGAATGGACGCTATGGGTCGCAGATAGTCGCAAGTAAGTTCGTAATATTTAAAATGATCGCAAGTGAACGCATTGAAATGTCAAATATGACAATATCTTAACCTAAAACGCACTATATTATTTAAAGAAGAAAATAATAAAATGTAAAATGAAAGAGATTTCGATGAGCATTAAAAATAATTTACCGATTTTTGCGTCCATATCAATTTCGCTTTGATTATTGGCACTGATAGAACTGCGAACTCAATCCGGTCATTTTATTCATGCAGCGCTTACTTGCGGTTTACAGCGTTTCATTGCATCTTGTAGCAACATTTTGACGATAAAATGCAATAGAAGAACTTACCCAGTTTTGAATAAAAGTTCGAATATTTGGAAAGTTACCTTTTTTCTTGCGAAGACTACTCTCATGACCAAATAAAACACTTGAAGCAAAAGTTTTCGCATATATAATCTGAATTCAAACAGAGGTGGAAGAAATCATCAAATTTTATTTTCAAAATCAGTGCTCCGTTCAAGAAACGTTCCACGATATCATATGGTTATACTATTGTTATCGTATGGTTATCTCGCAGCAGCAGCGATTTGTACTGGCCACCGAAATCGTGCGATTTAACGCCTTTAAACTTATTCCTTTGGGGCTTTCTTAAATCGTATAATCCGCAAACAATTGACGACCTTTAAGTCAACATAACGAACACCATCCAGCAAATTCAGCCAAATTTATGCGACAAAATCGTCGAAAATTCGACCTCTCGAATACGTGCCACCAAGCGAAGCCGGCGCGGAAATTTGAACGACGGTATATTCCATAGTAAATGCCATAAAATATCCTTTCAAATAAAAAAAAATTTAGTGAATATCTTACACACAACTTTACATTTAAAAATGGGAAAATCAAATTGAGACACCTTATAGCTGTTTATTACTATGTTTATTATTTATGTATGAGGTAGGTACGTTCTTCTTCTTCACTTTATTTGTTCTGCATATTTTATATTCAATACGTTTTATTTATTTTTTAATTTTAAACAACAATTTATTTATATCTATTTTTATTATCTATTTATAGTTATTTATATTATTATTATTTTTTAATTTAATTAATTTGTTATTATTTTTGTTTTCTTTTTCATTTTTATTTTTTTGCATGTATTTTAGGTATGCTTGATTTGTGTTACCCCAAATACCAGTACGCCGTAATGTCTGGGGAACAAATTTAACACACCAAGATAAGCTAGGCCAAATGTCAGTATATACAACATTAGTATGTTAATATGGTGCATTTTTCGCAGTTCATATAAATTTGAAATTAAAATAATAATTTTACATCTAATTTCACGAAAAGAAAATTTTTATAGGGGAGAGTGCTGTACCTTGGAACGAAAATCACTTTTTATTTTTTTATGCAAAATGTACTACATGTAACGCGATGAAAATTTGAGGGGATATCAATGACCCACTTACTTATAATACATTTTTTTTTCAGCGAACAATATTATTCCAAATTTGAAAGAAAAAAAAATTGAAATTTCAAAAAAATTTGTTCCAATGTACAACGTTTCGTTGTACCTTGGAACGCTTGCAAATTAGGTAAAAATACAGAAAATACTAACTTGGAAAATGCTAAAAGAGATATTTATTAAACATAATTAAAAAAAATCTGCCAACAGTCTGGGCGCAACTTTATTATTTTTTCGGTAGAAGTTCGGAATGCGTTCAATTCTGAGACGCGGTGTAGGTTACTATGTGACTGAAAACTCAGAAAAAAGTTCAGAAAGCGGGAGTAGTAGAATGAGGTTGCGATAGAATACTTACGCCGCTGCCACATATAACATATGAATTACATAATTGGGTCATACTCCGGGACGAGGTCTAAGTCGTAGTATAATATCAGTTGTTACGTGATTATGAAATTTTTAGTGATTTGGTTTTGGGCCATTTCATGAAATCGGAAATGCATTTGTAGGCGATAATATAAAAAGTCTGTGGAAGTGAAAACCAATCTGATATCTTATCAATCGTAAGAAATATGTCGAAAGCCTTACGTCTAATTGGAGTTGAATATCTAAAAACACTGAAATCAACTTTTGACGATTATGTAGGAAGCCTTAGGAAGTAAAAATGAATTTGATATCTCATTAGAACTAAGAAATATGTAGGAATTTGTGAAAACATATGCAACCCCCTTGTACCCACTTAGGGGTTGAATATTAAAAAATCCTGAAATGGGTTTTTAGATATATGTAAAGAAAGCCCGAGGAAGTAAAAACCAATCCCATGTCTTATCACTCCTAAGAGATATGACCAAATTCGTGAAAGCGTGTTCAACCCGTTTATACACTCTTAGGGGTTGAAAAAGGTAAAAATTTGAAAACGTGTTTTAGGTGATTATTAAACTAGCCCGTAGAAGTAAAAATATATTCGATATCTAATCAGACCGGAGGGATACGGCTGAATTCGTGAAAATGTATACAACCCCTTTACACCATCGTGGGGTCAAATTTCAAAAAATCCTGAAAACGCTTTCTAGGTATTTATATGAAGAATACGTGGAATAAAAATAAATTCAATATTTGAAAAGACCTAATAGATATGACGAAAATCGTGAAAATGTATGCATTCCATTTTCACTGATAATTTTTTTTGCCCCCATTCTGTACGCCAATGGATATTTGATTTGTTTTTTAATCAAAATTACTTTTCTAGTTGACTTACATATACATACTGAGTTTCAACTTTCTAGCATAAGCCGTTCTATAGTTAGGAAAAACACCCCCCACCCCCGTACCATAGTATCCCTATAAAAAATTATATTTTTCCAACATGGCACTACTATAGTTCTATCTAAATACAAAGTTTCAGCTTGATGTCATTTTAGGTTCTCGAGATATAAGAATCGGAACTTTTTCCTTTCACCCTCCCCCAGCCTCACCCTCAAAATTTTTTTTCCTGCTAGAGGTCTATTGGGCCTATTTCTGGTAAAAATTCTAAGCATCTATCGTACATTGTTCTTGAGATATGAGACGTGATTTTTTAGAAAAATTCTTATCCTCTCCACTTCCATACTCCACCTCCCCCTTAAAAATTTTTACTTTCAGCAAACTTTATTTGTCAACCTTAATACAGAAACCGAATTTCGTTTTTCTAGTGCAATTGGTTCGTAAGATATCGTAATCTAAAGTTTTTCACCCCCCTCCCCCCTCCGTACGCCACTGCCAACTCTCAAAAATTTGTTTCCGGTCTATTCTCCTAGTATATCCATAGATGTTCATTAAGTTTTAATTTCGTAACATTAACCGATTAGGAGATATGGATTTTAGAATGTCTCAATCTCGGCTTTTGAGCGTTTTGGACGCATTATTATTCCCCCCACTCCCACACCCCTTTACCTATAACATAATTATTTTTTGCAAATGGGTCCACTATCAATGCTCTATATAAATTCCAAGTTTCAGCCTCCTAGCCTAAGTGGTTACTGAGATCTAGAAACCAAAATTTTCCGTCTAAAACGCTTCCCCCACCTCCACCCTTACACCCCCACCACTCAAAAGGTGGCCACTTGAAGGGGTCTGCTCAGTCTACCAACAAAAAAAAATTCTACTTAATAGCTCAAAGAGTTTGAGAGTTATAAGCTTTCAAACGTTTTGCGTACGGCGGACGGCGGACGGCGGACGGCGTACGGCGGACGGCGCACAGACGGACTGAAAATTTTTTTTGCTTTTTTGGTGCTTATTAGTCAAGAAACGTATAAAAAAAAATTTTCAGGGTAGCAAATTTTTTTTTTTTAAAAATCGATAACAATACTTTATTATTAAAATAATAAAGTAAAATTCATCATAAAATGGTAAAATAATATAAAATATGTTGAAATGGATAACTATGTAGTACATAATAATTTATTTAACATTGAATTTATGTAATGGAAAATTAAAACATATTTTTAGCATCGATGGGAGCCTTACAAATCACATTCTTACTGCGAGGCATTTTCTGCAAAAAAAACACTTTTGTCAGTCAAAACAAGTTAGTTTTGTATCAGGATTGCTATTTTATGCCATTCCAAGGTACAACATGTGTGACGTTCCAAGGTACAACATGGTCCATTAATTGAATAAAAGATATTTTTTTAAACCTCATAATTATCTTACAATCAGATGTTATAGAAAAGAGATAATACACACCTTATTGATAATAATCCTGCATAAAACGATTGTATACCACTACAACACAATAGTTTAATTATTAAACAAACTTAGTTAAAAAAATTACTCACACTAATCTCAAAACAAAAATATCAACAAAAACGCAAAATAACCGACAAAGTAAAGTGATAACCAGACAGGTTGTCTTGATATCAGCTGTTGTAAATGTAGTTCTTGATTCACACACCAGAATGCTCTTTTTAAACACAAAATTAACAACGTTCCAAGGTACAACCATTCCAAGGTACAGCACCTTCCCCTACTCTAGATGAAATCATATAGAGTATTATAAGTTTAATCCAGCCCAAAAGTTTGTAACGCATAGAACCAAGCCTCGGACGAAAAAAAGTTAGATATTATTTTTTGTTTATTTGTGGCCAAAAACCTCAAATCCGCTTGACGTCCGTCCGTCCGTCCGTGAACACGATAACACAAGATCGCCTTCACCTAGGATCTTGATATTTTGAATCTGGATGTTGGGTTGAATTTGTAAGGCTAACTTCGTCAACGGGCAAAATCGTCCTACTCCTTCGGGTAGCTGCCATACAAAATGTCCTTAAAACACGTGTTCAAGAATATTGGTCGATAACTTCAGAAGGGTTTAAGCTACGACATTGAAATTTTGTATGTGTTATTTTTCCAATAGGTGGAGCTAAATGTATGATTATGAAAAAAATCCTATTAGTCCATCGTGTAGCTGCCATACAAATATCTTGTCAAAATGTATACACTTAATTTACGGAACTTAATACAACACAAGTAATCTTTTAGCTATGAATTGAAAATTTTGTACAAACTAGTTTTGAGTAAAAACGAAGTTCGAGTTTACTAATCAGCGAAATTTTCCAATAGTTGGAGTTAAAAAATCCTATTAGTCCTTCTTGTGGCTGCCATGGAAATATCCTGTTAAAATGTCTTCACTTAATTTTCGAAACTCACTATAACTCAAGTAATTGTTTAGCTGCGAATACAGAGTTTTGTACAAATTAGTTTTGAGTGACAACAAAGTTCGATTTTACTAGTCAGTTAAATCCTTTTACTCTTTCTGGATGCCATACAAAATGTCCTTAAGACACGTGTTCAACAATATTTTTCGATAACTTTTGAACGCTTCTAGCTACGAATTTGAAATTTTGTACACATTAATTTTTAAATGGTTCCAAGGAAAAGGATAAATATGTAAGAAATCGAGTGAGTTCTTCCTATACCTCCCATGCGAAAGTCCTTCAAAAAGGAAATTTTTTTCGATGACTTACCCAGTTGAAGATATGAAATTAAACACTGAATATTGTCTTTTAGTTTTGAGTAGCAATCATACAACATGCACACACGTAATTCTACTTTATCCCCAACTACAATATAAATCGGAGTTCAGAATTCATCTAGAGTATTATACGATTGGCTTGCAGCCGATAGTGACTGGAGTATGTTTCTTAAAGATATTTGTCGCAGAACACTTTCTAAAGTTTAATTCAATTAAACAATCTATTTAAACTGATAAAATGGAAAAAAATAATTTTGACCGGCTAGATTGGCAAAATACGCCGTTAAGGACTGTTTGTATGGCACCTTTCCGAAGTAGTAGGATTTTGACCGTTAACGAAGTTAGCCTTGCGAATTCGATGAAACATCCAGATTAAAAATTTCAGTATCCTAGGTCAAGGCCTTCTAGAGTTATCGTGCTTACGGACAGACGGACAGCAAGTGGATTTGATCTATATAACTTTATTTCGTCTGAAGCTCGGTTCCATGCGTTACAAACTTTGGACTGTATTGTACTTTCTCAAATTTCATCTAGATGATTAGAAGGTCCTCTACGTAATAGGAACATTTCAATAATATAATCTCCTTTATTTCAACTAATGTCAGCTTTCACTATACCTACATAGATCATGTATAGATGATGGGTATTTTACAATTTAAATTCGAAGGTGGAATGAAAGTATGTAGCACCAATTTCTAAGGTTCGTTCTTGGAATTCTGTCTAGACAAAACTCGTAGTAACTTCGTTTATTTTAAAATAAAAATAAAGAAATACCCCTATCTTTAACTTTATCTGGTCTCAGCGTGTTGGATATAAATTGTTCTTCTACATTTCTCACAAGTACTTCGTGATTCGAACCAATAAAATCGAATACAAAAGCTCAACTCACATCTACCGTAAAACGATAAGAAAATGCGGTATTGTCTTAACAGCACTTACGGAATTTCAATCGCGAATTTACCGCCATTTATTTTATAAAATCCCTAGACCATTGGTCCAAAATTATTCAGTATTTATGCCGCAGGAGTTAAGACGTTACGAGTTACACTTCAGTTCGAAAAACGTCTTAAAACCAAAACTGCAAATCACGTACCAGTTTCGCGATAAGATCACTGTCAAGATTTTATTACGCAATAAATTGTAATACCGGCTCCGATTGCGAGAGATGAGGATACTAACGAAAGGGTATAGAGCCGATTTTTTTTCGCTCGGGTTATAAGTAAATATCCTTATAATCGGCATGGGAATAAGGGCGGCGATAAAATATGAAAAAGAACGAAACCATAAGCAAACATGATTTTGATGAAGGATAACCGAATTTAGATTTCTTGCGGGCTTACAATATCCGAACCAAATCGATAAGGATGATGTGATCGTTAGGAAAATGATTAAGCTTAGTCGTAAGTGTTTTTGTGGGTAGGTGGCGGAAACATCTTTCAAGTTTTTATACGCCTTGATAATTTTGGATGATTTTCAAATCCCAGAGAGTATCATTCTTGTACAGATCTTTGCTTTTGGTTCATAGCACAAGCATACGTCGATGTCCAGCTCTTTACTATTTATTTTAATAATAAAGTATTGTTGCGAGCTAGGGGTTCAATTTTCAATATCTATACTTTTGTTCATTCGTTCCGGATAAAAATTTGTGGTATGAAACTAATCAGTGTGTCCATTATTCGCTTTGAACTTCAATTGAAAATTCCTGCCGAACATATAAAATAAGCCCGACGTTCTAATGGGTATTGTCACCGGAAACTTTTGAATCCAAACAGAATTTTCGGAAAATTTAATCGGGACCAATTTCCGTAAATTGCAAATTACTTTGACTAACAGATCCACGAACTCACCTCGCCTGAAAATCCTCCATCCAATACATTATACGAGCAGCATGTAGGGTGAGTTCTGTGATATATGGCAGATAGCATAGGTGGGATTTGGTGTTCTGGACTAACCGGAACTCGTTTTAATTTCATCCAAATTGAAATTGCATCATCGAGGTTACCAAAGGATGCTTGGCAGTTCTAAATGTTCAACCTTTTCATTTGCCATCATCACCCATCGACCATGTCGAAAAGGGTTGAAAACTTTTTGGGGTGGACCATGAACATGTAACAAATGTTACAGCAGACAAAGTCGGCAGCCACCAAAACTAATAAAAAGCTTAATCGTCCTGTGCTTTTGCTATTACCAAGGAATCCCAGTGCGAGAGAGTTTTGTGCAAAACTGTGAAAACAATGCTGCCGTCTATGATAAATTACTGAGGGATGAAAGCATGTTCGAAATAGAAAACCAATAATTCAAAATCTCCAGGGGTGTAGAAAGTTTTTCAGTGAAGGATACTCGAGGCGGTTGTGCCTGTAGGATGAACCTTTCTTTCATATTTTGTGTCTACTTCAATTGGAGTGTCCCATGTGAAAAGGATTTTCAACTGTGATACCAAACTACTGATAATTCCATGCAGCTATGAATGGAGTTTGTATGTCAGGCGCGAAATTCAATTTCGAGGAGTTGCTAAGAGCATTGGATTTGTTTATTAGTTGTTTGAAAAAGGAAAATTCGATGCTGACAGGTTGTTCTGAAGTGATAGGGTTATTTGTTAGGACGACCATATCCATGGTCCATAGAGAAAAAAACTTTTCTTTCTCTCAAATTCTCATATTTTTTATAAATATTGTGGTGTGCAGTTTGTAAATGTTGCTACAAGTTTGTTTGACGTCAACAAACAGTAGAAATGGTTATACGAGATTGAGCATCAGTCTGTGACGACGTTACGATGACCACAGTAATGTCATAAAAAACAGGCTGATCGCATAATACTCCAGATGAAATACTGAAATCCGATTAATATTGTAGTTGGGGACTAAATTGAAAAAGAAGTATGCGTTCATTTTATCACAGAGTATTATAAGTTTAATCCAGCCCAAGGTGCTTGTATAGGGTCTTTCAATAGGGACGCTCAAAATTTGTTAGGTTATAGCGGCCATGTTGTTAAAGTAACATCTGTCAAATTTATTTTGCATTGTTCAGTAGTGTAGGAAAAATCAACATGAATGGTTATAGCGTTGAACAACGTGTGCAAATCATTTTCAAAATCAGTGCTCCGTTCGAGAAACGTTCCGCGCATTACGTGATTTTTAGCGACGAGGCCCATTTTTTGATGAATAGATGTATGGACAAGCAAAATTGCCGGATTTGGAACTATACCAATCCACACAAGATACACCAACACCATCCCAAGAAAGTCACTGTACGAGTATGGTGCGGATTTTAATCTAGCGGAATCGAAACGACACTTCGAAGCAACTTCCTTTGTCCTAAACTGGATGATATTGATACCGACGACATGTGATTCCAAGAGGACGGCGCTACATGCCATACAACGCATGCCACTGTGAACATTCTGCACAAGCGGTTTTAGGGCATGGCTATCTAGCGCGGCGCCGACGTGAACTGGCCACCGAGATCGTGCGGTTTAACGCCTTTAGATTTCTTCCTTTGGGGCTATCTTAAATTGCAGGTTAATCGCAAAGTTAACGTAGCGAACGCCATCCACCAAATTCAGCCAGATTTATGCGACAAAGTCATCAAAAATTGGAAAGCCGCGGCGAACATTTGAGCGACGTTATACTCCATACTTTATGTCGTAAAATAATCTTTAAATAAAAACATACTGCAGTCACAATTGGCTACAAGCCAATCGTATAATACTCTAGATGAATACTGAACTCCGATTTATATTGTAGTTAAGGATAAAGTAGAATTACGTGTGTGCATGTTTTATGTCCTTTATTAAGGACTGCCATGAGATTGCTACAATACGTACGCTAAAAGACAATATTCATTGTTTAATTTCATATCTTGAACTGCGTAAGTTATCGAAAAAAAATGTCCTTTTTGAAGTACTTTCACATGGGAGGTGCAGGAAGGACTCACTCGATTTCTTACATATTTATCCTTTTCCTTGGAACCATTTAAAAATGAACGTGTACAAAATTTCAAATTCGTAGCTTGAAGCGTTCAAAAGTTATCGAAAAATATTGTTGAACACGTGTTTTAAGGACATTTTGTATGGCAGCTACCAGAAGGAGTAAAAGGATTTCGATGATTAGTAAACTCGAACTTCGTTTTTACTCAAAACTAATTTGTACAAAATTTCCAATTCATAGCTAAAAGATTACTTGAGTTATAGTAAGTTCCTTAAATTAAGTGAAGACATTTTGACAGGATATTTGTATGGCAGCTACACGATTTTTTTACAATCATACATTTAGCTCCACCTATTGGAAAAATAACACATACAAAATTTCAAAGACGTAGCTTAAACCCTTCTGAAGTTATAGACCAATATTCTTGAACTCGTGTTTTAAGGACATTTTGTATGGCAGCTACCCGAAGGAGTAGGACGATTTTGCCCGTTAACGAACTTAGCCTTACAATTTCAACCAAACATCTACATTCGAAATTTCAAGATCCTAGGTGAAGGCGTTCTTGAGTTATCGTGTTCACGGACAGACGGACAGACGGGCAGACGGGCAGACGGACGGACGGACGGACGGACGGACGGACGGATGGACGTCAAGCGGATTTGAGGTTTTTGGCCATAAATAAACAAAAAATAATATATAACTTTTTTCGTCCGAGGCTTGGTTCTATGCGTTACAAACTTTTGGGCTGGATTAAACTTATAATACTCTAGGGTGTAACTAGTACTGAGGTTCAAACGAAAATGGGAGATAGAGGAACTTGTCCTGAGTAGAAAATCGTACTACAAATACTCCCGTTTTTGCACCGTTAATGAGATAGCGCGATTTTAAGGACGAAGGATTTTCATCGTACCTGTGATCACTATTTGATCTGTAACTTCTGTAATAACGTAATAACGTAACGTAATAATTCTGGGCTCGTTGGAAAGGACACAAATTCTTCTTTCTAATTGCTATCAACTGTGTCAATGAGTGTTATACTTTTTGAGAAAAATTCATTTAAATGACACAAAAATAATAAAAAATTAAAAAAAAATACAGAAAAGTCCTGTTTTCTCCAAGAAGGACCTGATTAACCATCAAATTTTATTACATTTTCGGAAAGCCCATAAAATTTCACTATACGTTTGGTAACAGAATTTCTTCATAGGTTGAATTGTAAAGGAGCGGGGCTAACAGCTATCAAGCACGTTCCCTTCAAGTAAATCTGGTTTGACACCCGTCATTCGCCGAAGGAGTGTGATTAATAATAGTGAGGACGAAATAAAAGAGTTGAAGTATAGTTTATTACGTTTATTTAGTTTATTACGTTTACAAATAATTTTCAACATGTCCGCCGTTGTGGAGCAAGCAGAAGTGGTATCGCCGACGAATGGCATTGGTGGGGTTCACACGCAGTAGTTGGGCTCGTAACTGATCGCATGCTTCGGTGATAAGGGAAATGAGCTGTTCTCGTGTATGAATTTCCCCTGCGTAGACGATGCTTTTCAAATACCCCCAGACATAAAAGTCCATGGGAGTTAAGTCGGGCGATCGTGGAGGCCATGCAATGTGACCGCCATGACCCATCCATCGATCCCAAAAATTCGCGTCGAGCCACCGACGGACATTAGCACCATAATGCGCTGGCGCTCCATCGTGCTGGTATACCAAAACCTGACCAGTACACGGAGTGGTATATCCTCTATGAGGTCTGGTAAAGTTTCCTCCAAAAATTCGGCATAATTGGTGGAATTGAGAATTGGGGGAAGAAATACCGGACCGATGAAAGTTCTGCCGATGATGCCAGCTCAAACATTCACACTGAAGCGATGTTGATGGGACGTATTTCGGATGGTATGGGGATTTCCACGTGCCCACACATGCATTTTGTGGAAATTTTGTATGCCATCGCGGGTGAATTGCGATTCGTCGGTCCAGAGAATTCTTCCGAAAAACGCTGGATGTTCATCTGCTCGCAGTAACATGGTACGACAAAAGTCTCGCCGATGTTCACGATCACCGGGCAACAGTTGTTGCACCGGTGTATTGTGATAGTGATACAGTCCTTCTCCTTGCAGAATTCGGAACACTTGCATGTGGTTGAATCGTAATCGATGGCCGATGCGCCGGGTGCTGACCGTGGGGTCACTAGCCGCGATGCGCAGTATGCGCTCCTCCGTGGCCACAGGTACCGAGTGTCGCCGTCCTGGATGTTGTGTCTCCCGCCACGGCTGCAGTGTACCGCGTTCACGAAGGTTCCGATGAATGCTGATGAACATCCGATAATGGGGGTACCGAGATCTGTCCGGATACCGTTCCCGGTAAACTCTTTCGGCTCGCCTAGCATGTCTGCCATTTCTTCCGTTGTAAAAGACCTCCTATTGCCATGTTGCCCGTAATGATGTCTAAGACATTCTGTTTGCTGCTGCTTCCTCCCGATGCTTTTATCGCAGAAAAATCTACGTAGGACGAAGTCATTTCTGTTCCTTAAGGGAGCAGGTAAACTCCACGCCCTACTTAAATGGATATTACTTAATTAACTTAAATGGATGTTAGTTAATTTACTTAAATGGACGCTATCTAATTAGTTGTCATATTTTTACTTACCTGTAACATAATTTCCACACATAAGAGCAATACGTGTGTTGTTAACATGGTTGCTCATTACTGCATCTGTTTTGCGTTAAATTCTATGTTTAGCAGTATTTCCAACATGTGCAGGGAACTCACTTGTTGTTGTATGAAGAAATTCTGTTATCAAACGTATAGTGAAATTATATGGGCTTTCCGAAAATGTAATAAAATTTGGTGGTTAATCAGGTCCTTCTTGGAGAAAACAGGACTTTTTTGTATTTTTTTTTAATTTTTTATTATTTTTGTGTCATTTAAATGAATTTTTCTCAAAAAGTATAACACTGACTGACACAGTTGATAGCAATTAGAAAGAAGAATTTGTGTCCTTTCCAACGAGCCCAGATTTATTACGTTACGCTAAGTACAGCAGAAATTAGAGATCAAACAGTGATCACAGGTACGATGAAAATCCTTCGTCCTTAAAATCGCGCTATCTCCTTAACGGTGCAAAAACGGGAGTATGTGTAGAAAGATTTTCTACTCAGGACAAGTTCCTCTATCTCCCATTTTCGTTTGAACCTCAGGACTAGTTGCACCCTGTATATGATTTCATCTATAGTATAAAAACATACTGCAGTCACGATCGGCTGCAAGCCAATCGTATAATACTCTAGATGAATACTGAACTCCGATTTATATTGTAGTTGGGGATAAAGTAGAATTACGTGTGTGTATGTTGTATGTCCTTTATTAAGGACTGCCATTAGATTGCTACTCAAAACTAAAAGACAATATTCGTTGTTTAATTTCACATCTTTAACTGGGTAATTCATCGAAAAAAAATTTCCTTTTTGAAGGACTTTCACATGGGAGGTGCAGGAAGGACTCACTCGATTTCTTACATATTTATCCTTTTCCTTAGAACCATTTAAAAATGAACGAGTACAAAATTTCAAATTCGTAGCTTGAAGCGTTCAAAAGTTATCGGAAAATATTGTTGAACACGTGTCTTATGGACATTTTGTATGGCAGCTACCAGAAGGAGAAAAAGGATTTCGCTGATTAGTAAACTCAAACTTCGTTTTTACTCAAAACTAATTTGTTCAAAATTTCCAATTCATAGCTAAAAGATTACTTGAGTTATTGAAAGTTCCGTAAATTAATTGAAGACGTTTTGACAGGATATTTGTATGGCAGCTACACGAAGGACTAATAGGATTTTCTTCATAATCATAGATTTAGCTCCAACTATTGTAAAAATAACACATACAAAATTTCAAAGTCGTAGCTTAAACCCTTCTGAAGTTATCGGCCAATATTCTTGAACACGTGTTTTAAGGACATTTTGTATGGCAGCTACCTGAACGAGTAAAAGGATTTCGCTGACTAGTAAAGTCGAACTTTTTTTTTACTCAAAACTAACTTGTAAAAAATTTCGAATTCGTAGCTAAAAGATTACTTGAGTTATAGTGAGTTTCGTAAATTAAGTGAATACATCTTGACAAGATATTTGTATGGCAGCTGCACGAAGGACTAACAGGATTTTCTTCATAATCATATATTTAGCTCCAACTATTAGAAAAATAACACATACAAAATTTCAATGTCGTAGCTTGAATCCTTCTGAAGTTATCGACCAATATTCATGAACACGTGTTTTAAGGATATTTTGTATGGGAGCTACCAGAAGGAGTAAAAGGATTTCGCTCACTAGTAAACTCGAACTTCCATTTCACTCAAAACTAATTTGTACAAAATTTTGAATTCGTAGCTAAAAGATTACTTGAGTTATAGTAAGTTTCGTAAATTAATTGAATACATTTTGACAGGATATTTGTATGGCAGCTACACGAAGGACTAACAGGATTTTCTTCATATTCATATATTCAGCTCCAACTATAGGAAAAATAACACATACAAAATTTTAAAGTCGTAGCTGAAACCCTTCTGAAGTTATCGACCAATATTCATGAGCACGTGTTTTAAGGACATTTTGTATGGCAGCTACCCGAAGGAGTAGGACGATTTTGCCCGTTAACGAACTTAGCCTTACAAATTCAACCAAACATCCAGATTCAAAATTTCAAGATCCTAGGTGAAGGCGTTCTTGAGTTATCGTGCTAACGGACAGACGGACGGACGGACGGACGGACGGACGGACGGACGGACGGACGGACGGACGGACGGACGGACGGACGGACGGACGGACGGACGGACGGACGTCAGGCGGATTTGAGGTTTTTGGGCACAAATAAACAAAAAATAATATATAACTTTTTTTCGTCCGAGGCTTAGTTCTATGCGTTACAAACTTTTGGGCTGGATTAAACTTATAATACTCTATATGATTTCATCTAGAGTATAAACATAACGCAGTCACGATCGGCTGCAAGCCAATCGTATGATACTCTAGATGAAATACTGAACTCCGATTCATATTTTAGTTGGGAATATATCAAAAGAATGAGGAGTGCACATACAATTATTACATGACCTTTTAGGTAGTAGTTACTGTATAGTGGCTACTCGATGGATGATTAAAAAATTTCTTGAGTTATAGTGAGTTCCATAAATTAAGACATTTTTACAGAATTTTTGTATGGCAACTACTTGAAGGACTTATGGGATATTTTTCATATTAATACTTTCAGCTGCGACTATTATAAAATCAACATGTAAAAAATTGCAAAGTCGTAACTTAAAGCGTTCTAAAGTTATCGTTCAATATTGGTGAACACGTGTTTTAAGGACTTTTGTATGACAGCTACCCGAAGGAGTTGACGGATGGCGCTAATTAATGAACTCTGTCTAGCTTTTGATATAAAACTAATTCTTGTAAAATTTTGAATCTCTGCTTTAACTCGTACTAGAGTTATAGTGGATTCTATAACTTGCATAAATTTTTGAAGGACTTTCGTAGGCTGCTACACTAAGGACTCATTCGATTTCCATCATATTCGAAACTTTTGCTTCAAACATTATAAACTTTAACTATGCAAAATTTCAAGTTTCTAACTTGAAGCATTTGAGCAATAATTGTAAATACTTGTTTTAAGGATTCATGTATGAGAGGTACCCGATGGAGTGGAAGGATATCGCCCATTAACGAACTTTTTTCATTTTACAGGTGGTGATCAAATTTCAACTTCCTAGGCCAACGCGTTCTTGAGTTATCGTGCAAACGTACGGACGGACGGACGTACGGACAGAAGGACGGACGGACGGACAGACAGCAAACGGATTTGGGGTTTTTGGCCACAACTGATCACAAGATAATATATAACTTTTTTCGTCCGAGGCCCGGTTCTATGCGCAAAAAAACTTTTCGGGCTGGATTAAACTTATAACACTCTATATGATTTCATATAGAGTATAAACATAGTTTAATAATTGGATGTAGTCATAAACTCCATCGGTAAGATCCCATACAAGAGTTCTTGAAACAAATGAACGCTTATGAACTCTTGAAGCTAATAAAGATAAATTTTGCGTGCGTTATTTATCCAAAGCCCGAATATGAAGAAAATCGAGCGAGTATTTCGTGTAACCACAACACGAAAGATTGAAAGTACTAAGGTCTTTAAATATAAGTGTCATTCGTCAAATCTCCTAACACCTCCGTAGCTTCTTAAGGAACTTGCTTAAACCTTGTGCACGATAGCTTTAAAACACGATAATGTGTACGTCGTTTATCAAATTACTTCCTGCTTAATTTTTAAGAGTACACTGTGAGAAAAAATACCTTTATAGTAACAGAATCATATAGCAAATCAACAAATATTCCTGTCAATTTTGGTCCAATAGTTAGATTTGTTAATTTAATGGTCACACCACTGTTATTTATTATTTAACAGCTTAACCTATCAAAAAAACAGAAGCACTGTTCAATTCACCGGAAACAAATTTTTCGATGCAACGAATTGGGCTGTTAGCTTAACAGTCAAAACTATTCTTATTTATAACTTTTTACTGTTGATGTAACAGTTGAACTTTCCATTATTGAACAGTTGCATCGTTAGATCAACAGTAAGGTCTATTGAGAATTAATAAGTTTTCCTATCAAAATGACATCCATTTCTGTTAAATGTTAATAGTTCCTCTGACTTATATTAACAAATAATTTGTTAGTTTTCAACAGTCTTACTGTACTACACCAATTGCTCTGACAGTTTTATCTGTTCGCATTTCAATATCTCTCCCCTCGTCTTTAATAATAAGAAAAAAATTTCAGGTGGTTTCATTTTTTATTTGTATAGGTACAATATAATAACATTTGCCAGAAGGTATATAATATGCAAACTTAAATTATAATTTTGTTTTGCTTTTAATTCTTAAATATATACATAATGAATAAAACATTATATTCGTAGTATAGATAAATAAAACAAACTTTGTGTACCAAACAAACAAACAAACAAAAAAAAGCGAATTCATCAATTTCTATTGATGAACTGATAATCTCGTTTTCAATGTCATGTGAAGAACTTGGAGTTGATGGTCTTTTTCTTTTGTTGATGGAGAGGTTTTAAAGTTGTGTGTTCCTAAAAATATTGTAAAGCATCTTTTCCTTTTGGCGACTGTTTTAAAATCTTCGCAATCTCGATGCTATCATAAACAGAAGCAGGTGATGTAGAGGAAGACATCGACGAGATTCTTTCCATTTCATTCCATTCGGTACTGGAACCGTTCGATGGAGATGATCTATTTAATTACAATAGAATTCATTGACAAAGTGTCTTCATCGCTGCTAAACTGAAAGCAATTTAAAAAATCTGCCAACAGTCTGGGCGCAACTTTATTATTTTATGGGCAGAAGTACGAAACGTGTTTAATGATGAGATACGGTGTTGGGTACTATGCGACTGACAACCCAAAAAATAACGTTCCAAATAGCCTCCTGGTTATTTTTTAGGTTGTCAGTCTCATCGTACCCAACACCGTATCTCATCATTAAACACGTTTCGTACTTCTACCCATAAAATAATAAAGTTGCGCCCAGACTGTTGGCAGATTTTTTTATTTATTTACGTATGTTTTTATCAATAGAATAATTGAAAGTAGTAAAAGCGAATTCGATCACATTAAACCTAAGAGATTTTCGGAATTAGTGAAATCTTGAACAATACCCCCAGGGGGTTTAATACGCAAAAATTCTTAAATCGAGTTTTTCCCTTATAGAAGTAAACGTGAACTCCAAATCTCAATATACCTTAGGAATATATCAGAATTCGTGAATATGTACACAACCACTTTACACCCCCTTAGGGGTTGGATATCGAACAATTTTGGAGATCGTTAGTAGGCGCTTATATAAATAGCCCGCAGAAGTAAAATTGCTTTGATAGCTCGACATGTCTAAAAGTTTTAACGAAATTTGTGAAAATGTGGATTCACGGACATTTTTTTTACTGAACCTCTGAACGCCAATAAAAATCTGAACTTTTTTTTTGCTTTAATTACTTTAATAGTACATCTACATATACGTACTAAGTTTCAACTTTCTAGCATAAGCCGTTTCTGAGATATAAAAAACCACCCCTCTCCCCCGTACCTTGATACCCCTATGAAAAATTTTATTTTTCTTGGATGTCTGCATAGTGGCTCTATATAATCCTAAATTTTTAGCTTTCTCTTCATTATGGTTTTCGAGAAATAAAAATCAGAATGTTTTCCTTTCTACCCCCTTTCACCATCACCCCCAACACCCACATCACCAAATTTTTTTTTCCTACTAGAAGTTTACCGTCCCCAACTCCTGTAAAATTTTCAAGATCATATCTGATACGGTTTCTGAGATATAAAAATGACATTTTTTGAGAAATTGCTATCCCCCCACTTTCGTGCTCCACCTCCCCCCTCAAAAAATTTAGTTTTGGTAGACTCCTCTTGTCATCCCATATACAGAAACTAAATTTTATTTTCCTGGTGTAATTGGTTCGGAAGATATTGTAATCCGAAGTTTTTCACCCCCCACCCCCACACCCCACCACCTCTCTTAAAAATTTTAGCCCTTGTCTAATCTTGAAGTATCCCTAAGGACAACAACAAAGTTTCAATCTTCTGACATCAATGGTTCAGGAGATATCGATTTTAGAATGTTTCAATCCCGGCTTTCATGCGTTAAAGACTCATTGTTTTCCCCCCCACTTCCACACCCCTTAACCAATATCGACCATTTTTTTGCAATTAAGTTCATTATCATAGTACTACAAAAGTTCCTAGTTTCAGCCTCCTAGCATAAGTGGTTCCTGAGATCTAGAAACCAAAATTTTTCGTCTAAAACGCTCCCCTCTCCTCTCTCCTTGTAACCCCACCCCTCAAAAATATACCAGTGGTAGGGGTTCACCCAATCTACCCACCATAAAAATTTCAATTTAATATTTCAACGGGTTTGGGAGCTACGCGCCTTCAAACGATTTTGCGTACGGCGTACGGCGGACGGCGTACGGCGTACAGACGGACATTTTTTTTTTTTTTTGCTTTTTTGGGGTTTACTAGTCCTAAAACGTGTAAATACAAAATTTCAGGGTAGCAAACTTTTTTGAAATTTCAGGTCGATCACAATACTTTATTATTAAAAAATAATAAAGTAAAATGACTAAATAACTGTGAATATAAAATATTATTAATCAGTATATACATAACAGCCTGTGCGGGATCTAGACTTAAACCAACCCACAGACTTAACAAAAAAAATTGCAGCTTTTAAAAAAAGACGACTTTAAAAAAAAAAGGTTTCTCTCTAAATGTTGACAGATATTTTAGGTTGACCGAGTGTTTCTTAATTTAACCAGGTCCTAACATTTTCACAATTGTAAAAAAATGTATAGTACAGTTCCTACCATGTGTCAATTATGAGTATTGGCATTTTAAAGTTTTATTCTGCAATTCATAATGAGAATTATAAGAGTTTTGCCCACACTAATATGCTTTGATGTTACTCTCGACTATTTTCTTTAAATTTTCTTTTACTTTTTAAGAAATTAGTACTTACCACATCTTTTCTCCAAGCTCTCAATTTTTCTCGGAATTTTGCTTTCAAGCCAATCATTTCAAAATCAGTAAATAGTTTGTCTAAATCATGCAGATTTAAATATCAGTTCCTCCATTCCTACATTTGCTCCTAAGATTATATCAAGAAACCATAAAAGAGAGAAATTAATAATTTTTAACCCAAAATCACGATATAATTTCATCATATATTATCAAAATTTTTTAATATGGTATATTGGCAGACCGGCATATTTCTTTATCTTACCTTTTAAATGCTTCGAATCCCCAAGTTTTCAAGAGATCCATGAAATCCTGGTCATCTACACCATTTAAGAAGATCACGTTCTCATATGTAGCACTCACGTTTTCGCACGTATCAACATTAGTCACTTCACTATCCATTTTACGTCCTATGTTATTGCTCATGGTATTGTCGCCGCACGTATAACGCAACAACGCATCATCAATTGAAACAATACTGAATCAAATCCAATAATTTGACTTTTAACTTAAAGAAAATACTGTTGGAATTACAGTTTTACTGTTGAAGTTACAGTTTTACCGTAGAACAGTATAAAGTTTCGTGGAACGATTTAACTGTTGTTGAGACAGTTCAATCTACCTTAGCTATTGTTTTATTAGTTGACCTATTGATATCACGGAAAATGGTCGAAGAACTCTTTAATCAACTGAGTAACTGTCAAATCAACACAAATATATTAAAAGTTGCAACAAATTAGTACTGTTGACTCAACATTTATTTTTAAAAGTCGTGTTTGTCCAAACAATTGTCGATGACAGTTCCTTTAATTGTAAAATCTGTTGTCCTGATTAAAAGTTTCTTGTCACAACAGTTTTTCTGTTAACCTGGCGAAAAAGCTGATTGACAGTCGTACACTGTTTATATTACAGCCCCTTTTTCTTTCAGTGTACCTGGCGTACCAGATGTGATCTTTAAACTTTTTGCTGGATTTGGTAGACCTCTAACAGAAAATTGAGGGGTGGAAAAAAAAATTTTGATTGTTATTTCTCGGAAACCCCAAAGGATCTATATCCTAAATCTAAGCATACTGCAGTTACGATCGGCTGCAAGCCAGTCATATGATACTCTAGATAAAATACTGAAGTCTGATTTATATTGTAGTTGGGGATAAAGTAGAATAGCTTGTGCGCATGTAGTATTTCCTTTATTAAAAACTCCCATTTGATTGCTACTCGAAACTAAATTCAACAATATTAACAATATTCAGTGTTTGATTTCATATCTTGAACTGGGTGAGTCACCAAACAATTTTTTTTCTTTTTTTGAAGGACTTTCACATGGGAGGTGCAGGAAGGACTAACTCGATTTCTTTCATATTTATACTTTTTCTGGGAACCATTTAAAAATTAGTGTATACCAAATTTCAAATTCTTAGCTTGAAGCGTTCAAAAATTACTGGAAAATATTGTTGAACACGTGTCACAAAGATTTTTTATATGGGAGCTACCAGAAGGAGTTAAAGGATTTACCTGACTAGTAAGCTTGAACTTCGGTTTTACTCAAAACTAATTTCTACAAAACTCTGAATTCGTAGCTAAACAATTACTTGAGTTATAGTGAGTTTCGTAAATTGAGTGAAGACATTTTAACAGGATATTTGCATGGCATTCACAAGAAGGACTAATAGGATTTTTTAACTCCAACTATTGGAAAATCAACACATACAAAAAAAAGTCGTAGCCTGGAATTTTCGGCCAATATTCTGGAACATGTGTTTTAAGGACATTTTGTATGGTAGCTACCCGAAGGAGTAGGACGTTTTTGTCCGTTAACGAACTTATCCTTACAAATTCGAAAAAAACATCCAGATTTAAAATTTCAAGATCCTAGGTCTAGGCGTTCTTAAGTTATCGTGCTAACGGACAGACAGACGGACAAACAGAAGAGCGGCCGGACGTCAAGCTGATTTGGGGTCTTTGGACCGAAATAAACAAAAAATAATGTATAACTTTTTTCGTGTGAGGCTCTGTTCTTTGCGTTACAAACTTTTGGGCTAGATTAAACTTGTAATACTTTCTGATTTTATCTAGATTATATAAATCTGCAAACAGTTTGGGAGCAACTTTATTATTTTATGGGCAGAAGTCCGAAACGTGTTTAATGCTGAGATGCGGTGTAGTTTACTATGCGACTGACAAACTAAAAAATAACGTTCCAAATAGCCTCCTGTTTATTTTTAGGTTATCAGTCGTATAGTAACCTTCACCGCATCTCAGCATTAAACACGTTTCGGACTTCTACCCATAAAATAATAAAGATACGCCTGTTGGTAGATTTTATTTATTTATTTACGTAATTGTTTTTTCAATACATAGATGATTCAATAGAAGTGAAAGTGAATTCGATCTCATAAACCTAAAAAAATTCGGAATTCGTCAAAACTTGAACAATGTCTTACTCTCCAGGGGGATATCAACAAATACTGAAATCGGTTTATTCCCCGACTATATTCAAAGCATTTAGAAGTGAAAGTGAATTTTATATCTCATTAGACCTAAGAAATATATCGGAATTCGTGAAAAAGTACATAACCGCTTACACCCCCTCTGGGGTTAGATATCGAAAAATTTGGAAAAACCTTTCTAGGCACTTATATTAAGAGGCTGCAGAAGTAAAATTGATTTGTTAGCTCGAGATGTCTAAATAATTTAACGAAATTCGTGAAAATGTGGGAAAAAATTATTTTCACGGATATTTTTTTTACTCCATCTTTGTACACAAATGAAAAACTATTTTTTTTAGTTTTAATTACTCCAGTAGCACATCTACATATAGGTACTAAGTTTCAACTTTCTAGCATAAGCCGTTTCTAAGATATAAAAAACCACCCCCGTACCTTGCTACCCCTATAACATTTTTTTTTCTAGGATGTCTCTATAGTGGCTCTATGCAGTTGTCAATTATTAGCTTTCTATCCTTTGCGGCTTTCGAGAATTTAAAATCAGAATTTTTTCATTTCCAAAATTGATTTCTCCGCTTGAAGTCTACTGGGCCTAACTCCTGGAAAATTTTCAAGATCATATCTGATACGGTTCTTGAGACATAAAAATTTAATTTTTTGAAAAATTTATGTCCCTCCACTTCCGCGCTTCACCATTCCACTCAAAAATTTTACATTCAGTAGACTCCACTGGTAATTTTATATACAGAAACCAAATGTTATCTTCCGTATTCGTATTCAAAGTTTTTCACCTCTCACCCCCATACCTCACCACCACCCTTAACAATATTAACCCTTTTCTAATCTCCTAGTATCTCTTAAGACAGGTACATAGTTTCAGCCGTCTGGCATCAATCGTTCAGGAGATATGGATTTTAGAATTTTTCAATCCCAGCTTTAATGCGTTTTTAACGCATTGTTTCCCCCCCCCTCACTCGCACACCCCTCAACCCCTATCGACAATTTTTTTGAAAATGGGTCCACTATCATAGTACTACATAATTTCCAACTTTCAGCCTCCTAGCATTAGCGAATCCTGAGATCTAGAAACCAAAATGTTTCGTCTAAAACGCTTCTCCCTCCTCCCCCGTCACACCTCCAACCCTCCAAAAGATACCACTCGTAGGAGTTCACCCATTCTACCTACCATAAACATTTTAACTTAATATCTCTAGGGGTTTGAGATCTACGCACCTTCAAACGGTTTTGCGTACGGCGTCTACGGCGGACAGAAGGATTTTTTTTTTCTTTTTTGGTGTTTACTAAACGTGAAAATACAAAATTTCGGGGTAGCAAATTTTTTTGAAATTTCAGGTCACAATACTTTATTATTAAAAAATAATAGAGTAAAATGAACACCCACTACAGGGGCATTATGGAAAAATGATATATAGGGGTAGCACGGTAGTCCGTGAAAAGGGTTTCTTCCACATTTTCACGAATGTCGTCAAATCTTTTATACATGTCGAGCTATTAATTGATTGTACTTCTGTGGTCCCCTCATACTCGATAAAGCGCCTAGAAATATTTTTTAAAATGTTCTGATATCCAAACTTTAAGGTGGTGTAAAGTGGTTGACATATTCACGAATTCCGAAATATTTCTTAGGTCTAATTGAATTCACTTTTACTTTTAAATCCTTTCAATATAATCGGGAAAAAGCCGATTAAGGCATTTTTGGATATTAAACCCGGAGAGTGTAAGGAGTTGTTCAAGTTTTCACGAATTCCGAAAATCGTTTAGGTTCTATGAGATCGAATTCGCTTTTGAATCTTCTATTGAAAAAACAAATACGTAAAAAAATCAAAAAAAAATCTGCTTTATTATTTTATGGGTTGAAGTCCGGAAAGGGTTAAATGCTGAGATGCGATGTTGGTTACTACTGACTAGCTAAAGAATAACCAGAAGGCTATTTGGAACGTCAGCATTCACTCACCCATAAAATAATAATGTTGCACCCAGACTATTGGCAGATTTTTTTTAACGTGATACTAATACATATTCACGCTATTTGTCGTCACAATTTCACACCTAGTTTCCACAGCGTTATCAATAATTGTGCATTCGAGTATTCTTCAAATTTAATGTTTTGTCACATTTTTTTTGCTTGAAAGGTTTCTAAAAATCATCAGCTCGAGGAACTTATTAATACGATAGACTCCGTTGTGGCTGATTTCAATTAGCAATGCTTTGCTACCCTCAATTTAGTAGGACTTCTTCGTCTCAAGGAAAGCCTACAAACGTAATCCACCCTAAAAGCCCCAACACTTCATATTAGAGTCCTGGAAACTGGTTCACGTATTTTCGTTTTGTCGATTTTCATCCGTCGATGTAGTCTAGATAGGGCAATATAACGATACCTATAAGTAGTCTTATATCCAATGAAATAGGCAATTTTTTTCTTCTTCTCTCAGATAAATCCGCCATCAATTTTATGTGTGAGCTGAACCACGAGCAGATAAGGACACTGAAAGTCAGTCGATACTTTTCCGGCCCCTGGAAGCTCGTGAACGTTTTCGTAATTTCTCTTCTCGACGAAGGATTTCGTTTAAATATCTTGTTCCGCCTATAAAAGGAAGTTTGCTTCAATGGTTTTGTTTTGTAGGGAAAGCGAAAAAAAAATTATCAAGTTGCGATGATATAAATGGGCTACTTAGGGTACGACTAAATCTGAGGACCACGTATAGGCATTTAGTGTCTTATATTCTTGGAGAGCGGTATTTTGTCATAAATTACCTGAATGCTGGGATTAAAACTGCCGTATCTTACGCCTAACAACAAGTCGGCTCGAATTATATGAGATTTATAATCAGAAGAAAACAAGAACATTTTGAAGTATGAGCGAAGCTGGTCTAATAAATCTACTAGCATCAGTGTATCTACCTGCTAAAAATTCCAAATAATCCAACTTATATTAGTTCAAGTTGGATTATTCAGAATTTTTGTTTTAGATTATAAAATCGTAATTTTGAATGATTGCAGGAGAGCAAAATAATAACAAGATCTTGATCACTGCAAAACGCGATAATTGTAATCCTTGTAGCTTGTAGTCAATAAAAGTAAAAAATCTGCCAATGGTCTGGGCGAAACTTTATTATTTTTCGGGTCAAAGTTCGGGAGCGGTCAAAGTTGGAGTGTATCATGAGTTGCTTCGAGATTATTAGATTTCTTGGAAAATTATTTTTGTTCTTAATATCAAAATATTTAAAATAGAGATTTTTAGCCGATTAAACATTGAAAAAGTTCGTGTAGACTATTCCAATTTCGGTATATTATGTACACTAAAAGCCCATAGAAGGAAAAACGAATTTGTTGCCTTATCAGAATTAAGAGATATGACGAATTGTTAAAACGTATACAAACCCATTACTTCCACTTGGGGTTTGAATTTCGAAAAAATTGTGAAACAGGTTTTTAGACGATTTCATACGAAGCATCTTGATATCTCATGAGAGAAGACGGATTTTAAAAAATTTGTGAAAACTTAAGCAAACCCTTCACACCTCCTTGGTTCTGGAAATTCAAAAAATCGTGAATTGGTTGGCCGTAATAATGAATTTTATATCTCATCAGAACTAAGGGATGGCAAAAATTGTGAAAACATATGCAAACCCTTGGGGGTTGAATATCGAAAAATTGAGAAATGGGTTTGTAGGCGATTATATAAAAAGTATGTGGAAGTGAAAAGCGATCTAATATCTCATCGAACCTAAGATATATGTCGAAGCTTTGAAAAGCATCAACCCCCTTACACCCATTAGGATTGAATATCTAAAATACTGAAATTGACTTTTTGGCGTTTTTATATAGGAAACTTTAGGAAGTAAAAATGAATTCGATATATCACCAGATATGCAACCTTTTTACACCCACTTGGGGGTTGAATATCCAAAAATCCTGAAAGGAGTTAATAAATAAATATGAAGACAGCACGAGAAAGTAGGAACCAATTCAATTTCTTATCACTTCTAAAAGAAATGACGGAACTCGTGAAAACGTGTTCAACCCGTTTATACCCTCTTAGGAGCTGAAAAAGGGAAAAACTTAAAATCAAGTTTTAGGCGATTATTACGCAAGCACGTGAAAGTGAAAAGATATTCGATATCTGATAAGACGTGGGGATATAGTAGAATTCGTGAAAAAGTTTACAACCCCCTTTGCACCCCCTTAGGGGTGGAATTTTAAAAAATCTTGAAAATGCTTTCTAGGTATTTACATGAAGAAGCCGTAGAATAAAAATGAATTCAATATTTGAAAAGACCTAATAGATATGACAAAAAAACCGTGAAAATATATGCATTCCATTTTCACTGATATTTTTTTTTGCCCCCCTCCGAACGCCAATAGATATTTTAAATTTTTTTTATCTAAATTAGTTTTGTAGTTGATTTACATATACGTACCGAGTTTCCACTTTGTAGCATAAGCCGTTCTATAGATAGGAAAAACACCCCCCATCCCCGTACCATACTACCCCTATAAAAAATTATATTTTTCCAAGATGCTACTAATACAGCTCTATCTAAATACCAAGTTTTAGCTTCATATCATTATAGGTTGTCGAGATATTAAAATCGGAACTTTTTCCTTTTCACCCTCCCCCACCCTCACCCTCTACACCCTCACTTCCAAAATTTTGTTTTCTGCTAGGAGTTTATTAGGCCTACTTCTGGTAAAAATTTTAAGCACCGTTCTTGAGATATGAGACGTGATTTTTTAGAAAAATTCTTATCCCCTTTACTTTCATGCTCCACCGCCCCCTTAAAAAATTTTGCTTTCATCAAAATTCATTTGTTAACCTTTACACACAAACCAAATTTTATTTATCTAGTGCAATTGGTTCGTAAGATATCGTAATCTAAAGTTTTTTATCCCCCGCCCCCGTACGCCACTGCCTCCACTCAAATTTTCCCATCTATTCTCCTAGTATACCTACAGATATTCATTAAGTTTCAATTTTGTGACATTAACCGTTTAGGAGATATGGATTTTAGAATGTGTCGATCTCACCTTTTTTGCGTTTCGAACGCATTATTTTTCCCCCCACTCCCAAACCCCTTCACCTATATCTGCAATTTCCACTACTGCAGTTCTATATAAATTCCAAATTTCAGCCTCCTAGAGTAAGCGGTTGCTGAGATCTAGAAACCAAAATTTTCCGTCTAAAACACTTCCCCCTCCAAATTTGGCCACTTTAAGGGACCTACCCAGTCTATTCATAAAAAAATTTTCAATTTAATAGCTTAAAGGGTTTGGGAGCTACGAGCCCTCAAACGATTTTGCGTACAGCGGTCGACGTACGGCTTACAGCGTACGGCGTACGGCGGACAGACGGACTGAAATTTTTTTTTGCTTTTTTCGTGTCTACTCGTCATGAAACGTAAAAAAAAAAATTTTAGGGGTAGCAAATTTTTTTTTTTTAAAAATCGATAACAATACTGTATTATTAAAATAATAAAGTAAACATACTGCAGTCACGATCGGCTGCAAGCCAATCGTATAATACTCTAGATGAATACTGAACTCCGATTTATATTGTAGTTGGGGATAAAGTAGAATTACGTGTGTGCATGTTGTATGTCCTTTATTAAGGACTGCCATTTGATTGCTACTCAAAACTAAAAGACAATATTCAGTGTTTAACTTCATATCTTGAACTGGGTAAGTCATCGAAAAAAAATGTCCTTTTTGAAGGACTTTCACATAGGAGGTGCAGAAAGGACTCACTCGATTTCTTACATATTTATCCTTTTCCTTGGAACCATTTAAAAATGAACGTGTACAAAATTCCAAATTCGTAGCTTGAAGCGTTCAAAAGTTATCGAAAAATATTGTTGAACACGTGTCTTAAGAACATTTTGTGTGGCAGGTACCAGAAGGAGTAAAAGGATTTCGCTGACAAGTAAACCCAAGCTTCGTTTTCACTCAAAACTAATTTGTACAAAATTCCGAATTCGTAGCTAAAAGATTACTTGAGTTATAGTGAGTTTCGTAAATTAAGTGAAGACATTTTGACAGGATATTTGTATGGCAGCTACACGAAGGACTAACAGGATTTTCTTCATAATCATACATTTAGCTCCAACTATTAAAAAAGTAACACACACAAAATTTCAAAGTGGTAGCTTAAACCCTTCCGAAGTTATTTGCTAATATTCTCGCACACATGTTTTAAGGACATTTTGTATGGCAGCTACCCGAAGGAGTAGGACGATTTTGCCCGTTAACGAACTTAGCCTTACAAATTCAACCAAACACTCAGATTCAAAATTTCAAGATCCTAGGTGAACGCGTTCTTGAGTTATCGTGTTCACGGACAGACGGACGGACGGACGGACGGACGGACGGACGGACGGACGGACGGACGGACGGACGGACGGACGGACGGACGGACGGACGGACGGACGGACGGACGGACGGACGGACGGACGGACGTCAGACGGATTTGAGGTTTTTGGGCACAAATAAACAAAAAATAATATATAACTTTTTTTCGTCCGAGGCTTGGTTCTATGCGTTACAAACTTTTCGGCTGGATTAAACTTATAATACTCTATATGATTTCATCTAGAGTATAAAATAATACTCTATATGATTTCATCTAGAGTATAAAAACATACTCCAGTCACGATCGGCTGCAAGCCAATCGTATAATACTCTAGATGAATACTGAACTCCGATTTATATTGTAGTTGGGGATAAAGTAGAATTACGTGTGTGCATGTTGTATGTCCTTTATTAAGGACTGCTATTAGATTGCTACTCAAAACTAAAAGACAATATTCAGTGTTTAATTTCATATCTTGAACTGGGTAAGTCATCGAAAAAAAATTTCCTTTTTGAAGGACTTTCACATGGGAGGTGCAGGAAGATTTCACTTGATTTCTTAAATATTTATCCTTTTCCTTGGAACCATTTAAAAATGAACGTGTACAAAATTTCAAATTCGTAGCTTGAAGCGTTCAAAAGTTATCGAAAAATATTGTTGAACACGTGTCTTAAGGACATTTTGTATGGCAGCACCCAGAAGGAGTAAAAGGATTTCGCTGACTAGTAAAGTCGAACTTCCTTTTTACTCAAAACTAATTTCTACAAAATTCCGAGTTCATAGCTAAAAGATTACTTGAGTTATAGTGGGTTCCATAAATTAAGTGAAGACATTTTAACAGGATATTTGTATGGCAGCTACACGAAGGACTAATAGGATTTTCTTCATAATCATATATTTGGATCCAACTATTGGAAAAATAACACATACAAAATTTCAAAGTCGTAGCTTAAACCCTTCTGAAGTTATCGACCAATATTCTTAAACACGTGTTTTAAGGACATTTTCTATGGCAGCTACTCGAAGGAGTAGGACGATTTTGCCCGTTAACGAACTTAGCCTTACAAATTCAACCAAACATCCAGATTCAAAATTTCAAGATCCTAGGTGAAGGCGTTTTTGAGTTATCGTGTTCACGGACAGACGGACGGACGGACGGACGGACGTCAGGCGGATTTGAGGTTTTTGGCCACAAATAAACAGAAAATAATGTATAACTTTTTTTCGTCCGAGGCTTGGTTCTATGCGTTACAAACTTTTGGGCTGGATTAAACTTATAATACTCTATATGATTTCATCTAGAGTATAAAAACTTACAGTATTCATAATAGTCTAGATGAAATTCCAAACTCATAATAATATTGCAGTTGAGGATAAAACCAAATTTAGAATGTGCGTGTAGTTCGCTTTTTTTTAAGCACTCTCGTTTGTTTGGTACTCGAAAGTGAGTACTAAACTTCATGGGAGCTGCAGGAAGGTTTCCCTCACATCCAGCTTATTTTTCTCGTTACCTGAAACCATTTAATAATTAATGTGCACTAAATATAAAATTCCTAGTTTGAAGCGTTCAAAAGTTACAGGGAGTAGTTGGATTTCGCTGACTAATAAACTCGATCTTAATCTTCACCCAAAGCTCAGTTTATTAAATTGAGTGAGGATATTTTTGAAGGATTTTTGTACACGCATGCGATTTTTTTTCATATTCATACATTAGACTGCAATTATTGGACAGTACCGTATACAAAATTTAAAATTTCTAGCTTAAATTTTTCTGGAGTTATCCACCAACATCCGACAATTGGCTTGGATTGGACTTTTTATGTAGAAGGTCTCCGAGAGAGTAGAGGGATTTTGCTCACTAATAATCTTAGACTTGAAATTTTCTCGAATTTAATATTTCGAAGGTGGCATGTCCTTCGTGTAACTGTCATACAAAGATCGTTTTAAAATATATGCATTCACGTTTCGAAAACCCAATATTACTCGAGAAAGCGTTGAGCTAGGAAGTCGAAATTTTGTTGTAATTAGTTTTGAGTTATAATTAGAATCGTGCGAAATTCTCTCTGTTTTGCGGATATCTCCCATACAAAAGTCCTTAAAACTCGTGTCCAGGAATGTTGGCCGATAAATTCAAAACGCTTAAGCCTAGGAGTTTAAAATTTTGTACACAGGTGGAGAGATAAATATGCTGTCAATCAAGGGAGTCGTATCTGCAGCCCCCATGTGCAAGACCTTAAAAAGAATAGTCTTACTTTCGGTGATACACCTAAAGTTTCGGATAGAAAATTGAACACTGAAGATATTGTCTTTTTTCGAGTATCAATCAAACCTGAGTCCACACTCCAATTTCTGCTTTATTCCCAACTGCAATATAAATCTTAGTTCAGTATTTCATCCAGAGTATCATACGGTTGGCTTGATTTATATTAGTTAATATTTATACTCTAGATGAAATCATATAGAGTATTATAAGTTTAATCCAACCCAAAAGTTTGTAACGCAAAGAACCAAGCCTCGGACGAAAAAAAGTTATAAATTATTTTTTGTTTATTTGTGGCCAAAAACCTCAAGTCCGCTTGACGTCCGTCCGTCCGTCTGTCCGTTAGCACGATAGCTCAAGAACGCCTTCACCTAGGATCTTGATATTTTGAATCTGGATGTTTGGTTGAATTTGTAAGGCTAAGTTCGTTAACGGGCAAAATCGTCCTACTCCTTCGGGTAGCTGCCATACAAAATGTCCTTCAAACACGTGTTCAAGAATATTGGTCGATAACTTAAGAAGGGTTTAAGCTACGACATTGAAATTTTGTATGTGTTATTTTTCCAATAGTTGGAGCTAAATATATGAATATGAAAAAAATCATGTTAGTCCTTCGTGTAGCTGCCATACAAATATCCTGTCAAAATGTATTCACTTAATTTACGAAACTCACTATAACTCAAGTAATCTTTTAGCTACGAATTCGGAATTTTGTACAAGTTAGTTTTAAGTGAAAAGAAAGTTCGAGTTTACTAGTCAGCGAAATCCTTTTACTCCTTCTGGTAGCTGCCATACAAAATGTCCTTAAAACACGTGTTCAAGAATATTGGCCGATAACTTCAGAAGGGTTTAAGCTACGACTTTGAAATTTTGTATGTGTTAATTTTCCAATAGTTGGAGCTGTATGATTATGAAGAAAATCCTATTAGTCCTTCGTGTAGCTGCCATACAAATATCCTGTGAAAACATCTCCACTTAATTTACGGAACTTACAATAACTCAAGTATTCTTTTAGCTATGAATTGGAAATTTTGTACAAATTAGTTTTGAGTAAAAACGAAGTTTGGGTTTACTAATCAGCGAAATCCTTTTACTCCTTCTGGTAGCTGCCATACAAAATGTCTTTAAGACACGTGTTCAACAATATTTTTCGATAACTTTTGAACGCTTCAAGCTACGAATTTGAAATTTTGTAAACGTTCATTTTTAAATGGTTCCAAGGAAAAGGATAAATATGTAAGAGTCCTTTCTGAACCTCCCATGTGAAAGTCCTTCAAAAAGGACATGTTTTTACGTGATTAGCAGGCGATTATATAAAAAGTCTGTGGAAGTGAAAACCAATTTAATATCTCACCAATCCTAAGAAATGTGGCGAAAGCCTTACGTTCTATTGGAGTTGAATAACTAAATACCCTAAAATCAACTTTTTTGACGATTAAGTGGGAAGCTTTAGGAAGTAAAAATGAATTCGATATCTCATCAGAACTGACACATATGTAGGAATTTGTGAAAACATATGCAACCCCCTTGCAGATATATATAAAGAAAGCCTGAGGAAGTGAAATCCGATGTCTTATCACTCCTAAGAGATATGACGGAATTCGTGAAAACGTGTTCAACCCGTTTATACGCTCTTAGGGGTTGAAAAAGGTAAAAGCTTGAAAACGAGTTTTAGGTGATTGTTAAACAAGCCCGTGGAAGTGTAAAGTTATTCGATACCTAATCAGACCAGAGAAAACGGCTCAATTCGTGAAAATTTATACAATACCATTACACCACCTTGGGGGTCGAATTTCAAAAAATTCTGATTACACTTTCTAGGTATTTGTATTTATATGAAGAATCCGTAGAAACAAAATGAATTCATATTGGGAAAGACCTAATAGATATGACGAAAAACGTGAAAATAAATGCATTCCATTTTCACTGAATATTTTTTTTGCCCCCTCCGAACGCCAATGGATATTTGAACTTTTTTTTAATCAATATTATTTTTCTAGTTGATTTACATATACATACCGAGTTTTAACTTTCTAGCAGCCGCCTTCTATAGTTAGGAAAAACAGCCCCCATCACCGTACCATACTACTTCCATAAAAAGTTATATTTTTTCCGACATGCTACTGCTATATCTCTATCTAAATACCAAGTTTCAGCTTTATATCATTATACGTACTCGAGATATAAAAATCGGAACTTTTTCCTTTTCACCCTCGCCCACCCTCACCCTCTGCACACTCACCACCAAAATTGTTTTTTCTTTTTTTTTGCTAGGGGTCTATTAGGCCTACTTCTGGTCACAATTCTAAGCATTATCTTACACTGTTCTTGAGATATGAGATGTGATTTTTAAAAAAAATTCTTATCCCCTCCACTTCCATGCTCCACCGCCTCCTTGAAAAAATTTACTTTCAGCAAACTTGATTTGTCAACCTTTATACAGAAACCAAATTTTATTTCTCTAGTGCAAGGGGTTCGTGAGATACCGTTTTCTAAACTTTTTCACTCCCCCCCCCCACTGCAAACTCTCAAAAATTTGTTTCCGATCTATTCTCCTAGTATACCTACAGATGTTCATTAAGTTTTAATTCCGTGACATTAACCGTTTAGGAGATATGGATTTTAGAATGTCTCGATCTCGACTTTCGAGCGTTTCGGAAGCATTATTATTCCGCCCACTCCCACACCCCTTCTCCCATGTCAGCAATTGTTTTGCAAATGGGTCCACTATCGAAGCTCTATAAAAATTCCAAGTTTCAGACTCCTAACATAAGCGTATGTTGATATCTAGAAACCAAAATTTCCGTCTAAAACGCTTCCCCCACCTCTCCCTCACACCTCCACCCTTCAAAAAGTGGTAACTTAAGGGGAACATCCCAGTCTATTCAGAAATTTCAACTTAATAGCTTATAGGTTTTGGGAGCTATAAACCCTCAAACGATTTTACGTACGGTGGACGGCGGACAGCGCACAGATGAACTGAATTTTTTTTTGCTTTTTTGGTGTTTATTAGACATGAAAAGTGGAAAAAAAATTACAGGGCAGAAAATTTTTTTTTAAAAATCGATAGCAATAGTTTATTATTAAAATAATAAAGTAAAACCGATTTTATATCTCATCATACCCAAGAAATGGGGAAAATTGTGAAAACGTATGCAACTCTCTCGTACCACTTGGGGGCTGCATATCTAAAAGTTGTTATTTGTTAAAATATTTTTATTTTTATTTTTGGGAAATGTTAGCCTGTTAGCCCGAAAAAATTTTAGTGAAATTTCAGGCTCGATCATAATAAATTATTACATTTTTCCATCCAGTGGCGGTCATATTGCTTTTCCAAGAGGGGGGCCACTGACGTTCAGTAGGTACTGTAGAGAGACTAGGCATGGTGGTTAGCCGCTAGTACAGTGAGGATGGAAATTGTATAAATGTTATGGTCGCTGCGGTTCTTACTGCTTGAAAATATCAACATTTTCATTTCCGCATCTAATAACTAATTTACATCGCCAGATTTAGGTAACTAGATTTCGGAATCTCGACAAGCATTAACATCGCTCTGAACACATTCCGTTGATATTTTTTTAATTTATCAGCTGACTATATGGTGCCAAAAATTTAAATCTGTATTGTATTTATTATTGTAAGTCTTTAAGCAATGGAAAGTTTAATAGCATAAGCAGGAACTAAAAAATAAAATTATTTGATTTCAAAGCTTGGTGAACAAAATTTCAAGGCTTTCAGTAGAATTCAATCTCATTATCGACAAAATTTAAAAGTCCAAAATTGCTTTAAAATCTCTCAAAGGTATGAGAAATCTAAAATATTTTGATAGTTTCATCAAAATCTCGCAATTTTTTTTAGACCACTAGTCAATTTTTAATAGTTTAACTTTCATACATATTTGATGAAACCAAAGATTTGGCATTGAAATCCGAAGCCTGATCGTAAAATCCAAAGACTTCAGGCCGGCTACGAAGAAACGATCATCCCAGTTATTAAGTTATCCTACAATACTTCAAATCTACGAAAAGCCACTGACTGCCAACATACCCTTACCTAGCCTACTCACCTTATTCAAAACTTAAAAAAAGCCCGAAAATTCTCTAATACTACCTATTTTAAATTATAATAACTTCACGAGCAGTCTCTTATAGCTGATTTACATCGCAAGGTTTTGGCAAGTAGGTTTTGAAAACTCGAAAAGTGTGTACAACGCTCTGAAACATTTGTTTGATCATGACTGTGATGTTAAATTTTTTAATTTACTTTGTAAGATTTTTAAAGATTTTTTAAAGCTTGCATTACTATCAAGTAATTTCAAATATTTTAATATTTTGTACAGGTAATTGTGATGGATAAAAGACAATTTCAGGGCTATGGTGGCTATTATTTGTATGGTGAATCTGTCCCCAAAGATTTCTTTCTCGATTTGGGAATTTATTAGAATCTTATCGAAATCTTGAGATTGCGCCAAATCGTATTCGTAATCGTATTCAAAAAATTAATATGTAGAGTAGTAGTAGTTACTAAAAATACTCTTAATTATCTCATAGCTAAGTTACAATACAAGATTTCAAACTGGATTTGCAGAAATCTAGTGATTTCGACAAAACTATTAAGATATACTGGATTACCCATACATATGAATAAATTTTAAATCTACTACGGGACTAGTTTTTGTGAAAATAAAGGTGCTACATGTGCCAAATCAATGCTGCCGATCCAATAGTATCGTGTTCGTACTTTATCCAAATCTTAAATACCTTAAATTCAATATTGGGAGATATGTACCTTATCAGAAGTGTTTGAAGTATATTTATATTCGAAATTTAATTACTTTTTCATTGATATATTTGAAATAAGTAGTCTTATTTTTGATTAGGAGACAAAAGAAGGATTAAAGAAAGACATTAGGGGAAATCAGATTTAACATAGTGGACACAATACGAGTATACTTTAATAAGTGTATCTAATAGTCTAATATAATTTTTCTTTTAAGCGGATGAGATAACATAAATCAACGTTGGTTGAACATTTTTTAGGGGAGGGGGGCATGGCCCCCCTTCTATGACCGCCACTGTTTCCATCCAAGCCTCCATTCTAAACTTTATGGTCTGGATTAAACTTTCTTCTGGAGTATGAAATAATACAGCAAAATGATGAAGAGATTGTTCCTTGTAACATTAGTTAGTGTCATCATAATATTTTAGATCTTAAGGAAACCGCCTTTCTCTAACATACTCGTACATACAACCATATTGTTCAATAAACACACTATGTAGGCGAAAAAGTGGGTTTGAGCTGCAATAGCCCATTCAACTCAATCAGTTAATGGAGAAAGAAAAGTACTCTAACAAATCTAATTGGAAGTTAGTGTCATGACAATGAGAAAACCGAACTTTGCAATAAAACATATTCCATTGAATTGATCATCTCAAAAGAGAGAGAATCATTCTTTCAAACCTTTTATATTCGAAATTGTATCGGGTACTATACATTTTAGTGTTTAGCTCCTTCTGGATCTATACAAGCAAAATAATTTCGGTATTATGCCATTGTAGGAATTCCTCCAGCTCGCTTTTTCGAGTGCGACGATGTAAGCAGGTCTCGTACAGAAAATTGCGATAGGTAATAATAAATGACAAATATCCTGGACTATAAACATATCCCTATCTGAAATATTAAATCCGGGCGATGTTTCTGATTGTATCCAATCTATAGATGCCCTCGAACAGGATAAGGAAGTATGCGGGCTTTATCTACCATCTAGATGTTGGGATGTTTCGCTTCATCGATTCGTTTCGAATGAACAAATAGTTGTCCGTACAAGAAAGGACATTTTTCAAATCAGAAAAGGCAAACATATTTGCGGCTATTCAAGTTTTTCTTGCCCTTTTCAGGCGAAAACCCGACTGTTTGTTTCCTTGTCAGTACGCTCCTGATACGTCATATCGTAAAATTGAAGTTGGGAGTTTCACCAATCCCTGAATAGAACCGATGAAACTTCGTATATTGGAGCGTTTGAATGGAAATTGTAATTTATGTGAACATTCGGCGGGGATGCAATGTATACAAAATTGGTAGCGAGGATATCAGCGATGAGATATACGCAAACAGCATCTGTTATGTCAGTAAATATGGCTAACTGACTGATTTATTATAGATTTGAGGCTAAATTATGATTTGAGTGCAAAGAGTTCCGCATAATGTGAATAATAGCTCTAAATAATTTATGAAAGTAGAGAATTCAAAATGGCCGCGACAAATGTGCACGATTATGTTTGTTGATTTATTTGGTTCGGTTAGTTAGAAGGAAATTTCGAAAATAATATATAATTGGGCGCAATAGCACCAGCATTTATAAATCCGAAGCTTAAGTGTGTCGGCTGTTACCACAAGATAAATTCAAGTATAATACCGCATAGGTAACTAAATAAAGGCGTACTAAATTATGGTCTAAGGACCTTGAAATTCTTGCAGATAAAGGAAGAAGGATTTAAAAGAAGCGGAATGAGGTCAGAACAATTCACTTGCTTAACGCAGTTTTTTCAGGAAACTCTGCACAGAAATAGAACGTTTAAAACAAACCCAGTATACCGTGTCGATGGAAGTTGAAAGGAATGCTGTAACGATGGATTTGCTGATGTATGAAATTGTTCTGGATCAAATATTTGGATAGTATGATAGACATCTATTTTGAAATCGAGGCTTCTTTAAAGGAAGTTAGTTCTCATATTATAAAATCCAAGAATTACAAGAAGATAGTTGGTTAAATATGACATTTGTTGAATACCTTAGAACGATAACTTCTCCATCAAAGAGAGCTAAGCCGAGCCTACTAGGTGGTGATATTCATGCCTCATCGAAAGTGTGAAGAATGTGACTGATACCGAATTAATCAAACCTAATGAGCGCATTTGGCCATATGTATTTCAAATAACTGATAGATGTCTTAATTGGTCACTGTACAAAAGGAAATACGCAGAAAAATAATACAAATTCAATTCAAGAGACGAATGTAGAATCACTTCCTCTGCACAGAGAAAAATATTTGTAATAAATTCTACAAAACAGTGTAATGAATTCAAAAACATACTGCAGTCACGATCGGCTGCAAGCCAATCGTATAATACTCTAGATGAATACTGAACTCCGATTTATATTGTAGTTGGGGATAAAGTAGAATTACATGCGTACATGTTGTATGTCCTTTATTAAGGACTCCGATTAGATTGCTACTCAAAACTAAAAGACAATATTCAGTGTTTAATTTCTTATCTTGAATTGGGTAAGTCATCGAAAAAAAATGTCCTTTTTGAAGGACTTCCACATGGGAAGTGCAGGAAGGACTCACTCGATTTCTTACATATTTATCCTTTTCCTTGGAACCATTTCAAAATGAACGTGTACAAAATTTCAAATTCGTAGCTTGAAGCGTTCAAAAGTTATCGAAAAATATTGTTGAACACGTGTCTTAAGGACATTTTGTATGGCAGCTACCAGAAGGAGTAAAAGGATTTTGCTGATTAGTAAACTCGAACTTCGTTTTTACTCAAAACTAATTTGTGTTTCATAGCTAAAAGATTACTTGAGTTATAGTAAGTTCCGTAAATTAAGTGAATACATTTTGACAGGATATGGCAGATACACGAAGGACTAATAGAATTTTCTTCATAATCATATATTTAGCTCTAACGATTGGAAAAATAGCACATACAAAATTTCAAAGACGTAGCTTAAATCCTTCTGAAGTTATCGACCAATATTCTTGAACACGTGTTTTAAGGATATTTTGTATGGCAGCTACCCGAAGGAGTAGGACGATTCTGCCCGTTAACGAACTTAGCCTTACAAATTCAACCAAACATCCAGATTCAAAATTTAAAGATCCTAGGTGAAGGCGTTCTTGAGTTATCGTGTTCACGGACGGACGGACGCACGGACGGACGGTCGGATGGACGGACGGACGGATTTGGGGTTTTTGGATACAAATAAACAAAAAATAATATATAACTTTTTTTTCGTCCGAGGCTTGGTTCTATGCGTTACAAACTTTTGGGCTGGATTAAACTTATAATACTCTATATGATTTCATCTAGAGTATAAAAATGTAGTTACAATAAAATTTATTACAAATGTGGTTAAATTTGAACAAGTGTAGTACTATTGTAGTAAAATTAAAGAACATTTGTTAAATCCATGGTTGTAGAATTATAACTGGATTGGTGATAAATAAAATTTTGCCTAATGAAGTTCGATTGTGTTAGTTTCCAATTGCGTTTGCATGTGTGTTCAGTGCAGGCGTTAAAAAAGTCAAATGTGCGGGGTGCAATATGAAAGGGGTATTTTATTTTTCAACGCCGACTCTGTGATGGAAACAACTCTGAGCAAAAAATTTGACAGGGTAGCACAAAATTATCATTGCCTCTCTTTCGTACCCGATGTTTTGTCCTTCTCTTAACGAATTAGTCTCACATACAGGAACTTTACACACTACAGCCACTCCAGTTATACTACTACCTCCATGGTTATATCATGTAGTAAAATTTACTAAAAATGTAGTAACCTTGGTAAAGGCCGGTTTACATGTCGGCTGCAAATAATTTTGACTGAGATTGTGAGGGAGCTAGCTTATCGAATTTTCAATGGAGTAGAAGCAACCACTACAAAAAAATGTTGGCACGCACACATTGACAGAAATATCGTCAATATTTTTTACTGGATATACTCGTATCTCTGTTCGTTTCACTCCTGATCAGTTTCTCATTAGAGATTTTCCTTCTTCCTCAAAATCTCAGTAAAAATTACTTGCAACCGCCATGTAAACCGGCCTTTAGGTAATAAAATTGACTATACCATTGTAATTAAACTGAAAGAAAAAAATCTGCCAATGGTCTGGGCGAAACTTTATTATTTTTCGGTTCAAAGTTCGGGAGTGCTCAAAGTCGGAGTGTATCATGAGTTGCTTCCAGATTATTAGATTTCTTGGAAAATTAATTTTGTTCTTAAAATAAAAATATTTAAAATAGCGATTTTTAGCCGATTAAACATTGGAAAATTTCTTTCTTCTTATCATTTATACTCTCTTAGGAGCTGAAAAAGGAAAAAACTTAAAAACAAGTTTTAGGCGATTATTACGCAAGCACGTGAAAGTGAAAAGATATTTGATATCTGATAAGACCTGGGGATATAGAAGAATTCGTGAAAAAGTTTACAACCCCCTTTGCACCCCCTTAGGGATCAAATTTTAAAAAATCCTGAAAACACTTTCTAGGTATTTATATGAAGAAGATGTACAATAAAAATGAATTCAATATTTGGGAAAACCTAATAGATATGACGAAAACCGTGAAAATATATGCACTCCGTTTTCACTGATAATTTTTTTTGCCCCCCCTCCGAACACCAATGGATATTTGAATCTTTTTTTATCTAAATTAGTTTTCTAGTTGAACTACATAAACATACCGAGTTTCAACTTTGTAGCATAAGCCGTTCTATAGATAGGAAAAACACCCCCCACCCCCGTACCATACTACCCCTATAAAAAATTATATTTTTCCAAAGTGCTACTAATATAGCTCTATCCAAATACCAAGTTTCAGCTTTATATCATTATAGGTTGTCGAGATATTAAAATCGAAACTTTTTCCTTTTCACCCTCCCCCACCCTCACCCTCTACACCCACACTTCCTAAATTTTATTTTCCGCTAGGGGTCTATTAGGCCTACTTCTGATAAAAATTTTAAGCATCTATCTTACACTGTTCTTGAGATATGATACGTGATTTTTTTGAAAAATTCTTATCCCCTCCACTTTCATGCTCCACCGCCCCCTTGAAAAATTTTACTTTTATCAAACTTCATTTATCAACTTTTATACACAAACCAAATTTTATTTATCTAGTGCAATTGGTTCATGAGATATCGTAATCTAAAGTTTTTCACCTCCCACCCCCGTACGCCACTTCCCCTACTCAAAATTTTGTTTCCGATCTATTCTCCTAGTATACCTACAGATATTTATTAAGTTTCAATTTTGTGACATTGACCGTTTAGGAGATATGGATTTTAGAATGTGTCGATCTCACCTTTTTTGCATTTCGGACTCATTATTTTTCTCCCCACTCCCGAACCCCTTCACCTATATCGGAAATTTTTTTGCAAATGGGTCCACTACCGAAGTTCTATATAAATTCCCAATTTCAGCTTCCTAGCATAAGCGGTTGCTGAGATCTAGAAACCAAAATTTTCCGTCTAAAACGCTTCCCCCTCCTCCCCCCTCACACCCCCACCCCTCCAAATTTGGTCACTTTAGGGGGCCTACCCACTCTACCCACGAAAAAAAATTCAATTAAATAGCTTATAGGGTTTGGATGCCACGAGCCTTCAAACAATTTTGCGTACACCGGTAGACGTACGGCGTACGGCGTACGGCGTACGGCGGACAGACGGACTGAAATTTTTTTTTGCTTTTTTCTTGTCTACTCGTCATGAAACGTGAAAAAAAAAATTTTGAGGGTAGCAAATTTTTTTTTTTTAAAAATCGATAACAATACTGTATTATTGAAATAATAAAGTAAAATTCGAATTACAGTATGTAGTAAATTTGACTAAATTTGACTTTGAAGTAGTAGTGCATCTGCCGAATGTAGTACATTTCATAATGATAGCAATAAATTTGACTAAGGTTGTAATGAATTTGATTAATGCGCTAGTGTTTTTGACTACAGAAGTAGTAAGTTTGCAGAAGTGCGACGACGCCAATGGATTGCACATTACTTACTTATTGAGTTGAATTGAGTGATAGTGATCGTTTTTGTTAAATTTTGGTTTTATTTCTGTTTTATTTTATTATTAAATTTTAAGCGTACATGTTATAAAATAGGATTCTACTTACGCAAAGAATAAGATATATTTATTTACAAAATCTGCGATATAATTGCTAATGAAGACAGGATATTAATAATATCAGAAAAAGTTGATTTTTATTATGATGTAAATTTAAATGCTTTTATCATTGAAAATAATATAAAACTTGTCAGTTTTAATAATATACTTGAATTTAAGTAATGGCAGAAAAGCAATTCGCTTTAAAATAATTTAATTGTGAATTTCTTTGTATTTGTGCTATGAATAAAAACTGAATAATAATTGATAGAGTATTTTTTATTTAATTGAATATACATATGTAGTTTACTATGTATTTAATAAATTCTACAGTAAAATTAATAAAAGTGTTATTGCACTTGGAAATAAATTATACCATCGTTGGTATAGTTCATTATACCATTCTTGGTAATAAAGTATGCTGTACTTGATATTGCATTTTACTATAATAAGTAATGTATTTTACTGTTCTTAACAATGAATTTTACTATATGAAGTAATGAATTTTACTATATATGGTGATCAATTTCACTACAGTTGGTAAGTAAATTTACTATATGTACTTTGTAATTATTTTTACTACACTCGTAATACACTTTACTAAATTTTACTACACTTATTAAGGGCTCATATACCACTGAAATTTTAAAAAAATAGATTTTTTTTTTCTTTTTTATACGATTCTTACGCGGTAGCGATCCTGATACCGCAGCTAACGCGTTTTCCCGGTGGAAAACCGCAATGAAAACCTCCTTATCTCGAAAAGGGGGCGAGCTGGTCCTTTCCGGCCAACCCAGAGATGGGTCGTAAGCGACAGTGGCTCCTTGATTTAGAACGCCCGTTCTTTATGACCTCCCCGACCGAACCACTAGTACGAGAATTTCAATCTATACCATCACAATCTTTCTCTTAACATACTGTGCACACGGAGAAAAGGCTGAAACACGTCACAGACATTTACAGAGACACAATGTTCTAATCAAATATAGGATAATGTAATTCAAATAATCCGTCTAAATACTATAATGACTGCATTAGATAATTCAACTAATGACTAATTTTTGATATACTGACCTTATTCGATACTCCTTACTGTTTCCTTGACTCACCTAACCTACTCTACTCTACCTTCTTAAATCTAGGGCGAAGTCTGCTCTCTTTCACTCCTGTGCACAGCTTCTTTCGGATTCAACTCCAATGTTATCTTCGTCTGGGTTTCTGACTCCCGACCTCGTTCCTCCCCGTATCACTTCTTTTTCACTCCGCTTCTTTTACTTCAAAAAAATTCTCGTTCAAACTTTCTTTTTTTGTCTGTGTCACGACACCTCTAACTTTCGACCTTTCCTCGAGCGGTTCCACTTCCAAAAAGCCCCATTTATCTGCCCTTCACTTTCCGCGAAATCTCACCGAGCTATAACCATTCCTCGCTTAGTTTTCCGATCTTTTTCAAAAAAAAAGGTCAACGATCGTTTTTTTCGTCATTACTTCCCCTTTCTCTCAGGAGCAGTTTATTTTCTCCTGTCCACTTTAAATTTCCCATCCGACTTTTTAGCACGGGTTCAAACCTGCTGATCTGCTCTATCGACTCCACTTTCTCGCGGTTCGCGCAGTGCTCGTCCATATTGTCTGTTTACCTCGTCGGATGACGTTTTACTTTATTATTTTTTAATAATAAAGTATTGTTATCGACCTGAAATTTCAAAAAAATTTGCTACCCTGAAATTTTGTATTTACACGTTTTAGGACTAGTAAACACCAAAAAAGCAACAAAAAAAAATGTCCGTCTGTCCGCCGTATACGCCGTTTGCCGTACGCAAAATCGTTTGAAGGCGCGTAGCTCCCAAACCCGTTGAGGTATTGAGTTGGAATTTTTATGGTGGGTAGACTGGGTAACCTCCTTCGACTGGTATCTTTTAGGGGGGTGGTGGTGTAAGGGGGGATGAGGGGGGAGCGTCTTAGACGAAAAATTTTGGTTTCCAGATCTCAGGAACCACTAATGCTAGGAAGCTGAAACTTGGAACCTATGTAGTACTATGATAGTGGACTCATTTGCAAAAAAATTATCTATAAGGGTTGAGGGGTGTGGAAGTGGGGGGGGGGGGGAAACAATGAGTCCAAAACGCTTGAAAGCCGGGATTGAAACATTCTAAAATCTATATCTCCTGAACGATTGATGTTAGAAGATTGAAACTTTGTAGTTGCCCTTAGGGATACTTGAAGATTAGACAAGGGCTAAAAATTTTAAGGTGTGGGGTTGGGGGGTGAAAAACTTTGTATTACAATATCTTCCGAACCAATTAGACCAGGAAGAAAAAATTTTGTTTCTGTATATGGGATCACAAAAGGAGTCTACTGAAAGTAAATTTTTTGAGGGGGGAGGTGGGGCACGAAAGTGGGGGATAGCAATTTCTCAAAAAATGAAATTTTTCTATCTCAGAAACCGAAAATTTTACAGGAGTTGGGAGCGGTAGACCTCTAGTAGGAAAAAAAAATTTAGTGGTGGGGGTGTAGGGGGTGATGGTGAAAAGGGGTAGAAAGAAAAAAATTCTGATTTTTATTTCTCAAAAACCGTAATGAATGGAAAGCTAAAAATTTAGGATTATATAGAGCCACTATAGAGACATTCTATAAAAAAAAAATTGGTTATAGTACGGCTTATGCTAGAAAGTTTAAACTTGATACGTATATGTAGATGTGCTATTAGAGTAACTTAAGCAAAAAAAAGTTCAGATTTTTATTGGCGTTCAGAGGTTGAGTAAAAAAAATGTCCGTGAATCCACATTTTCACGAATTTCGTTAAAACTTTTAGACATGTCGAGCTATCAAAGCAATTTTACTTCTGCGTGCTATTTATATGAGCAGGAGGCTAGTTGGAACGTTATTTTTTAGGTTGGCAGTCGCATAGTACCAAACACCGCATCTCATCATTACACACGTTTCGGACTTCTACCCAGAAAATAATAAAGTTGCGCCCAGACTGTTGGCAGATTTTTTTATTTATTTACGTATTTCTTACTGTTATGTTGACATTTATGCGGTGTTGTGCTATATTTTCTGTGTTATCCGTGTTTTCCATGTTAATTGTTTTCTGTGTTTCCTGTGTTTTTCGTGTTAATTGTTAGTTGTTATCGTGCTCCCAGGTGATAGTGTGTTTTGAACATTTCCCACCGGTTAGTTCTTCATAACTGAAGTGATTCCTTCCTTCTTCGTTTTAGGGTTGTACTGGACGCAGAATGGAATCAGCGGCTATGCAGGACGGAGTAACCATCGGTGAATGTAAGTATCTCTATTATGCTACAAAGTTTCATTTCGTTTTGTGTGCTTCGGGTTCGGTTACGAAGGCGGCTCTGTATGGTTGAAATGTTCATCTTGGTTGTCACGCCTCTCGTTATGTCTACATCAGTGAGTACCCCTTTTTTTATTTCGATAAGTTTTTTAACTAATCTTGACTACTAGAGCTAAACCTAAATCTAACTTACCCTAGTGTTACATTAATAATCCTAATTCCTCCATCTTTCCGCCTCTTCTCCGTGTTTAATTTAAAATCCACTAACAGTTCTTAACTTTTTTACTTTTAGGTGCTGACTATGGAGTCCTGAGTGAGGAACGTCCACCAGTGCATCGGAATGTGTAGCAAAACTCATTCTATTTCTTTTAACACCCGAAAACTAATGATTGTTCTTGTCTTTCCAGATACATAACTACTTACGAGTTGAACTCGTAATAAGTTTTTCTTTTAAATTATTGAAAATACCTTTTTTTAACCAAAAGTTAAACAATTTTATTTTGAAATGGCATTTTTCTCTGGGTTTGCGTACAGACTTCGGTACATGTTAAAGCTTCACATATCCCCAAGATGTCGATGGTATATCACATGTCACGTTTGATGTAAAAAATTGCTTATATACGTCGCCACGGATCCTATTCGGTTAGAAGACTAAAAGCCAACCATATCCCTTCATCGGTAGGCAAAATTTGTAGGCCTTAAGTCCATCATCATACTGTATGTTTCCAGGGCTCCATGACCTCGAGTTCATTCGCAATTTTTATTGGTGTATTCTTCATCATAGATCATGTGGACTCAATATTCTTTTATAGGGTAATACCGAAGAGCTGGGCACGACAAATACTGAGGTTTTCTTAGAATTATGGAAATTTAATACACATGGCTATTATCGTTATCATCGGGCCTGGGGGTTTCAGTTAATATCTCACTTGACATAAGCTTAGCCAATACATTTACGCCAGAAGATTGGGTATTGCAGGACCATCAATCAATTTTCCAAACCGAACATTTCCCATTGTATCAACTTTTCACAGCAACACAAGTCTAGGAAACCTTTCGCTGTTATTTGCACATGTATCCTTCATTCAAGGTTCACGGCAAGACGAACAATGTCTCGAAAAATCGTCAGCCCCGATTTAGAAGGACACAAATATCCGTTACTGTTCGTCGTTGTCGTTTGAAATTCACAATTTTTCTCACGTAAATCGGTCACCATAAATTACACAAAACATCATATAGCGCTACAGGAACCGAAGAAAGTCGCAGACAACGCGATGAGTAATTGCATCAATTTATTATAGCACACTTGCAAAAGTAGAAGCACCTTTAGCAGCAATGCCTCTCCTCTTGAGTGGAGCTTACTTCATCCTTGCAAAGAAGGCTGTATGTACTTTAAATGTTACGTAAGTTTTTAGTACACCACTTTGCCTTGCTACCTATGCAGCTAGGCTACCTGTGCCGAAAAGTAAATCGCTTGTAAGAAAAGTTTGTGGTCTGAACACACGGTTCCTAATTTTGCCTAAGACAGTTTAGTTTCGTTTAACATCTAAAAAGCGAACGGATGATGTAGCCGAAGTTACTTCGAGTTGTGAGAATTTTAATTAAGGTCACAGGATGCAGCTCTACCTGATTAAGCTTCTGTAATTTGTTGTGTAGTTTTAAGCTTGTTAGAATGATTTCTAGAAGTTTTCCATAACTTTCCTTTGATATATCTTACAACTACTTCACATTCAAATTTGTTAATTCCGAAACTAGAATTAAATTAATTGAAATTTATTAAACTGTAAGAAAGAGTGAAGCTTTCAGGAATTTCTTGAAGTATAAAGATTATTTCTTAATATCGCTATTTGACATCATCACTTTGCTCATCCTTCGGATTTTTATTATAATATAACTGTCGAATATTTGGATTTCGACTAACGAAGCCGATTTCACTACAGAATGCAAACTTTAGCGTTCACGTGCAAAACCCAGAATTTAGTAGTTCTTGGCAACCATCCTGCATATAAATTCGAAAAGATTTTCACTGCATACGACACATTGGGAGCGAAAATCACTGAAAATAAAAAAAAGGAATTTTACATTGTCCCTCTTGGCAGAAGTCTGAATTTCAATTTAAAGTTCGAATCAAGTACACAGAAAATCGCACAGAATATCCAATTCGCTGGTGGTTTCGCGTGAAGGAACTAGGAGGAATTCATCATGGGGACGGCTTTTCAACAATGTGGTTTAATATCTTTCAATTTGTACATAAAACTCTAAATGGAATACCAAATTTCAATTAAAATTTTTATTTAGTGATGAAATGCAGATTCATGGCGAGGTGTGGATTTTGCTGAATTTAAGGTGAACCAATTGCTCACATTATTACTTCATTATTATAATAATAAGGTATTGTTATCGATTTAACAAAAAAAAACAAAACAAAAAAGCAAAAAAAACTTTCAGTCCGTCTGTACGCCGCCGTCCGCCGTAGGATCGTAGCTCCCAATCTTTTTAAGCTATTGTTGAATTTTTTTTGTGGGTAGAATAAGTGGACCCCTTTAAGCGGCCATCTTTTGATGTTGTGAGGGGAGGTGAAGGGAGCGTTTCAGACAAAAAATTTGGGTTTCTAGATCTCAGCAATAGCCTACGCTAGGAGGCTTAAATTTGAAATTTCTATAGAGCTTTGATAGTTTATTTATTTTTATTTATTTATTTATTAACGGGCCGTGACCCTTAATATAAGACTTAATAAGAATAATAATAATAATATACAATAGAATAATAAAAACTAAAAAGGTAATAATAATTTATAACTAACTATGTACACCAACGTAATAAAATAGTAACATTTAAAAATATGAGAATGAAAACTTAGCAGTATATATGAACTACACTAAGAATAAAATAAATAGGAATCAAAAAGAAACATGTAAGACAAAAATAAATATGAAAAGAATAAAAAGCATAATATAAAATAAAATAATTATAGTGACTTGACATGGTGAACACTGGTGTTAAAAATATCCAGGTTCGCAGATTGCTTATTTGCAGATCTCATTAATCGATTCGCTGGACTGTTATTGGCATAGCAGGTTCTGTGACGCGATTCATAAAAGGTTTCATTCGACCGGGACGAATAACTTGGGACTCTGAAATTGATGAATTGTAGAAAGTCGGGACAATCTAACTCGTTATTGATGTGATCTGTACAAGGCAATTAAATCAAAATGCTCGCGACGTTTTGAGAGTGCAGAGAGGTTCAAATATTTTTTTTTTTTTTTTTTAATTAGTTATTTTATTTTATTCCATATACGTTTACAATGTTATTATGCTCCACATGAGCTATACAGCTTGTGTGGAGTAGTGATTAATATTATTCATTGGAACATTAATAAATTCATTATTAGTATAAAAGAAATAAGGATCATTAGCATTATTTACATAATTCATTACATTTGAAAATTCAACAATAAATATAAAAAACAAAAAAGAAACATTAATATTATTCATTTCGTTTGAAGGAAAACAAATGAGAGGAAATACAATATTTAAATACATTTTTCATATTCAGCATTTTTTTTTTTTTTTTTAAATAATCATATTTATTAGTTTAAAACTTTTCATTACGAAATCTTTAAGTTTCACTTTATAGTTCAGAGCTGTTAGATTATTTTTAATAATTACTGGTAGAGCGTTAAACAGCCTGGGCCCTATAACACTGGCATGTCTTGATGTATGCGCTTTCATACATTTCGTTGTGACTAGAGGATTTGTTTTAAGTAGTCGCGTGGTATAATTCATGTTTCGTTGAGGGAAGCTAGACAGGTTTTTGAAAATAAATTTCAGAACAGTCAGAGCGTAGATTTGTCTTATGTTAAGTACGTTGAACTCCTGGAAGGCTTTAGTAGTTGAGTAGAAAATACTTTGTTTCAAACAAATTTTGATTATTTTGCTTTGTAAATGGCATATTGGATTAATCTTATTTGAAAAAGCAGCGCCCCAAGCTATAATTCCATATTGGAGTAACGACTGTACAATGGCAAAATACACTGTTTTCAGTAGATGAATATCAAGGTAATTTCGTAGAATTATAAATTTATATATAGTTTTACGAACTCTTACGCATAGGCTTTGAATATGTTTTTCCCACTTGAAGTCTTTGTCAATAATAATTCCTAAGTATTTAATTGTCTCAGTTTGTTTTAACTCCTTGTTATTTATAGTTAGACTAAAGCGGTTTGATATAGTCTGAGAAGTATACCCAAGAGCCATGAACTGCGTTTTATTGGAGTTGAGAGCCAATTTATGGTTACAGAGCCACTTGTAGACTAACTGAAGACCATTTTGCGCAAGAGTTCTGGCAGTCTCCCACTTGTCACTTTTGAAAAGCAAGACCGTGTCATCAGCAAAAGCCACTACATGCCCGTGGGAGTAATTATCCAGGACTTTTCCAAGGTCGTTTATGTAGATAAGGAACAGAAGCGGTCCTAAGACTGACCCTTGCGGAACCCCACATACCACTGGTAGGTTCCTGCTTAAGGTGTCACCGATTTTAACACTTTGTGATCTGCCTGATAGAAAACTTTGTAGAAGTAAGAGTGTTTTCCCATCGAATCCCACACCCTTTAGTTTACGTGTTAAAATGTCGTGATTGACGGTATCAAAGGCTTTTTGAAGATCCAGAAAAATAGCGAAAACTTTTTCATTTCTGTTTATAGCGTTGTTTATATAGCTTGTCAGGTCGTATATAGCATCTGATGTACTGCTGTTTGTTTTGAATCCATATTGGTTCGAGACTAAAACTTTATTAAGGTCTAAATGATTCACCATTCTTTTTTTTATAATTTTTTCAAGAAGCTTTGAAAGTGTGGATAGCACTGAAATTGGTCTGTAGTTAGATGGGTTTAGTTTATCACTAGATTTATAAATTGGTGTTATAACAGCATGCTTTAACTGTTTCGGGAAGATACCTTGAATTAGACACATGTTAAAAATGTAAGTGAGAGGCGCTACAATTAGATTAGCAGTACGTTTGATGATACGTGGAGAACATTTGTCAGGGCCAGTGGATTTGTTGACTTCCAACTGGGAAATAAATTCATACAGCTCCTGTGGAGTTATTAAGGTAAAGTCAGTTATCTTATTTGTTATAGGCATTGATAGACTAACTTCATCAAGTATTTCAACCGAGTTTGATATGTTTTCCCCAATTTCTGAAAAGTATTCGTTTAGCTCGGTAGCGATCATCATTGGATCGGTAATTAGATTTCCTTCTTTGGAGCTGATTTCAGGTATATCTGATCTAGATTGTGATTTGAACGTAATTTCGTTGATTTTATTCCAGAGTTTCTGTGGACTGTGTTTGACTTTTCGAATTTCATTTTGAAAGTAACTACATTTCGCCATCTTGATGATATTACTTAGTTTATTCCGATACCGTTTGTACAAGGCTACAAGTTCTACATTTGACGGCTGCAGCTTTACCTTACGTGCTAACTTATTTCTGTATCTTATGGACGTAATAATTCCTTTTGAACCCCATTTTTTGACAGCTTTAACTGCTTGACATAATTTATTTTTGGGCTTAAGTGATTTATCTAATGCATTGTTTATAATGTTTAAAAATTCTCCCATACAGTGTTCAACATTTGTCGAGGAGTATATATTGTCCCACGTTTCCCCTACTAATTCAGCGGAAAGAATATTCGTATCCACGTACATCATAGCATTTACCTCTGGACTTTGAGTATTTCTAGACAACTTTTCAATTTTTTGAAAATCTAGTTTTGCCATAATGCTGTAGTGGTCAGTGACATCCGACTCATATATGGCTGTAGATAACTCAGACTGACCTCCATTTTTAGAAAATATATGGTCTATACACGAAAAAGTACTGCAGGCAACCCTCGTCTTACCTAGCAAGTAATTATTAAATCCATTCCTAGACATGGTGTCTAGATATTCATGAGTAATAGAGGAGTGCCTGTTTACTAAGATGTTAATATTTATGTCGCCTATAAGAATTTGATTAGATATATGGTTTTTATACTCTAGATGAAATCATATAGAGTATTATAAGTTTAATCCAGCCCAAAAGTTTGTAACGCATAGAACCAAGCCTCGGACGAAAAAAAGTTATATATTATTTTTTGTTTATTTGTGCCCAAAAACCTCAAATCCGCCTGACGTCCGTCCGTCCGTCCGTCCGTCTGTCCGTCCGTCCGTCCGTCCGTCCGTCCGTCCGTCCGTCCGTCCGTCCGTCCGTCTGTCCGTGAACACGATAACTCAAGAACGCCTTCACCTAGGATCTTGAAATTTTGAATCTGGATGTTTGGTTGAATTTGTAAGGCTAAGTTCGTTAACGGGCAAAATCGTCCTACTCCTTCGGGTAGCTGCCATACAAAATGTCCTTAAAACACGTGTTCAAGAATATTGACCAATAACTTCGGAACGCCTAAAGCTACGACTTTGAAATTTTGTATGTGTTACTTTTTTAATAGTTGGAGCTAAATGTATGATTATGAAGAAAATCCTGTTAATCCTTCCTGTAGCTGCCATACAAATATCCTGTCAAAATGTATTCACTTAATTTACGAAACTCACTATAACTCAAGTAATCTTTTAGCTACGAAATCGAAATTTTGTACAAATTAGTTTTAAGTGAAACCAAAGTTTGAGTTTACTGGTCAGCGAAATCCTTTTACTCCTTCTGGTAGCTGCCATACAAAATATCCTTAAAACAAGTGTTCAAGAATATTGGTTGATAACCTTAGAAGGGTTTAAGCTACGACTTTGAAATTTTGTATGTATCATTTTTCCAATAGTTGGAGCTAAATATATAATTATGAAGAAAATTCTGTTAATCCTTCCTGTAGCTGCCATACAAATATCCTGTCAAAATGTATTCACTTAATTTACGAAACTCACTATAACTCAAGTTATCTTTCAGCTACGAATTCGGAATTTTTTACAAATTAGTTTTAAGTAAAAATAAAGTTTGAGTTTACTTGCCAGCGAAATCCTTTTACTCCTTCTGGTAGCTGCCATACAAAATGTCCTTAAAATACGTGTTCAAGAATATTGGCCGATAACTTCAGAAGGGTTTAAGCTACGTCTTTGAAATTTTGTATGTGTTATTTTTCCAATAGTTGGAGCTAAATGTATGATTATGAAGAAAATCCTATTAGTCCTTCGTGTAGTTGCCATACAAATATCCTGTCAAAACGTCTTCAGTTAATTTACGGAACTTACTATAACTCAAGTAATCTTTTAGCTATGAATTGGAAATTTTGTACAAATTAGTTTTGAATAAAAACAAAGTTCGAGTTTACTAATCAGCGAAATCCTTTTACTCCTTCTGGTAGCTGCCATACAAAATGTCCCTAAGGTACGTGTTCAACAATATTTTTCGATAACTTTTGAACGCTTTAAACTACGAATTTGAAATTTTGTACACGTTCATTTTTAAATGATTCCAAGGAAAAGGATAAATATGTAAGAAATCGAGTGAGTCCTTCCTGCACCTCCCATCTGAAAGTCCTTCAAAAAGGACATTTTTTTCCGATGACTTACCGAGTTCCAGATATGAAATTCAACACTGAATATTGTCTTTTAGTTTTGAGTAGCAATCTAATGGCAGTCCTTAATAAAGGACATACAACATGCACACACGTAATTCTACTTTATCCCCAACTACAATATAAATCGAAGTTCAGTATTCATCTAGAGTATTATACGATTGGCTTGCAGCCGATCGTGACTGCAGTATGTTTTGATTGCAAGTAATTGTCAAGCGAGTTTATAAAGTTGGTTGGATGGAAGCTTGGTGTTCTATAAATACTAGTAATAAGGAGCTTTATCTCGTTTGTTAGTTTTAATTCTAAAGCTAAAGTATTCGCTTCGTTTATATTGCAGCACACACTTTCAGTTTCGAAACTATCTCGTACATACACAACTATTCCATCGCATTTAGTAAACTTATTGGATTTCATATACATAGAAAAACCCTCCAAACCAAAGCAATCAGAGGAGTCCAGCCATGTTTCCGTTAGTACGATAACATCAAAATTGATTTTTAAGTATTCTAGTAGGATTTCTAACTCAGTGAAGTGTTTAGGTAAACTTCTAATGTTCAAGTGAAAAATTTTAAAATTTAGCCCCAAACTGTGATCATAAAAGCGCATACATTCTTTTGGGTTTTTTAAGATTGAGGTTGTTGTTTCATTCCAGCTGTCTATAAAGTTTGTGAATTCAGCCATGAAAAATGCAAGTGATTAAAAGAGTTAATGTAAACAGATATAAAATATGTATAAAAATATATGATTTACTTAATTGAGAATTTTTATTTTCCCTTTCCGTTTGTTTGCAAAATTTAGAAAATCAAAGAAAAAACTAAGGTTTATTTTTAAGTTTAGGCGAAGCTTCTCCGCTAGCTAATTCGATTTTACTTAATTGGTTGAAGAGGTCAGCTGAGGTAATCTTAGTTGGGTTCGTAGATTCTAACTTTTTTACGAAAACGCAGCCTCCTTTGGTGAAGTATTGGTCAATAAGACCCTTGCGGTGAGCTGATATAGCCATTCGAAGAAATTCCCGGTTGGGTTCTGTTAGACTATCGTTTCCGAAAATCCGAGATGATCCGTTAAAGCCAATGGATTGGGCAGTTGGTTTTGAAATCCGCATTGTCGTAATAAAATTTACCTTGTCATGCACGTTACAAAATTTCGCAATAATTATCCGTTGGTTCTTCGAGTTGGAATTTCGCGCACGAAAAAGCGATGGTGGTGTAGTAGTGTTGAAACCAACAGCAGTAGACAGCTTGGTGAAGATGTCACTTAGGTTTTCGGATTCGTCATACGGCACACCGGCAACAATAGCGTCGCATTTAATTGCTTCCTGGTCCAGGTAGTTTAATCGAATACTCAATTTCGTGATCGTGGATTTAAAAGTATCGCATCGCTGAGTGACGTCACGGACGACAGTTTTCAAGCTGTTAATTTCCTTGCGTTGCTCGTTCACAGTTTCGGCCAGGGCACTTAAACTTTGTTTCACCGATCTGCTTAATTCCTTATTCTGCTCCTCTATTAATTTTTTTATTTTTATGAACTGGTCATTAAACATCGTATCCAATGATTTTGAATCAGATGGCTCATCATTATTGGAGAGTGTAGCTTTACTGGTATTTTGCGGGGCCATTTCACTTATTTTCCCTTTTATGTGCCGAAACGAAACACTATTTGGTCACAGAAAACTATGCTTATATGTTCTCAGATAGTCAATACTTAATGACTTAATATCATTTATAGCGTGCACTAATTTTAGCGAAGCACTAATTTTAGCGAAGATTAAATTTTTTTTTTAATATTACTCAAAAGACCGAATTTAAAAATATTTAGCCGGAGAAAACTTTCAACCAGATTACTCGGTGTCCACCATTTTACTCACCGATTTATATTGTAGTTGTAGTTGTCTACAACTCCATAGGATGTTAGCAGACTGTCATAATCGATTACCTCTGATGGTATGTGAAGCTTGTAGGCAATGTAGCGTAGAAATTTATGCTGAACAGTTTCAATATTAGAGCAATGAATTTGGAAATGAGGGTTCCAAATAACTGACAGATATTCTAGGTGTGGGCGCACAAGAGAGCAGTAAAGAACCTTTAAAGACCGAATATTATTGAAATCCTGACTGTTACGAATAACAAACCCAACCATTCTTCGGGCTGAGCTACATATCTTTTTGAAATGCGGAATGAATGTTAGTGCTGAGTCGAGTAACAAGCCCAGATCCTTAACGACATCAACAAGCGGCAATGAGCAATTGTTTATACTATAATTAAAACATATAGAAGTACGCAATCTGTGGAAAACAATGTAGTTACACTTGGATATATTCAAAGGCAACCGATTGTTGACTCACCAATCGAAAAGAGAGTTAAGATTATTCTGAATAATATCACAGTCACTGGGGGAATTAATTATTTTAAAAATCTTAAGGTCATCTGCATATAGTAAAAAGTTTACTTCAGAAAAAATAGAGGAAATATCATTAATAAAAATTAAAAAAAGGAGAGGACCAAGATGTGAACCTTGTGGAACACCTGATTTAATCACAAAAGGATCCGATTTAGCTCCTTTAATGTTTACAACACAGGAACGATTACAAAGGTAGTCACGTATCCAGCTTAAAAAACAACCGGAAACACCCAGATTAGATAGTTTAGTAATAAGTAAACAATGATCCACTTTATCAAACGCCTTTGAGAAGTCAGTGTAAACGGCATGCACCTGTGAATGCTTATCCATTGCACGGTGGATGGTCTCGATGTAAGGTAAAAGATTTGTCAATGTGGACTTGCGTTTTTGAAAGCCATGCTGATTAGGCGTTATATAATTTCTGATCAGAGGAGTAAGTTTTGTAGTTATAATTTCATCAAAAATTTTAGCCACAGTAGACTGTATAGATATAGGCCTGTAGTTGTGAACGTTGCTCTTATCTCCCGACTTGTGAATAGGTGTAACATAAGAGTTTTTCCACAATACTGGAAAAATACCCGACTGAAGGGATAAGTTGAATAGGTACATCAGAGGTTGTGCTAAGTGTTGTCTACAACTCCATAGGAACAATGGAGGTACACCATCTGGACCCATGCCTTTATTTACGTCGAGATTGTCCAGCATTAAGGAGATAGTGAACCCATTTGCACAAAAAAAGCAATATGGGTGGAAGGGTGTAGGAGTGGGGGGAAAAACAATGTCTCCGATTGAGACATTCTAAAATCCATATCTCCTAAACGGTTAGTGTCACGAAATTGAAACTTAATGATTCTTCATAGGTGCACTAGGAGAATAGACCGGAAAGAAAATGTTGAGGAGGGTTAGTGGCATGCGGAATAGAAGATTCCTCTGAGGCATCCAGGCTCCGTAAAATTCTCTCTAAAAATCCAACCACACCTTGCTATCTGAGGAAACCGGACGGATCTTGGACTACCTCAATTAGGGAAACCACTGATCTCCTCCTGGACACCCACTTTCCTGGTAGCTCGGCTGTTGAGTCGGAGCGGGTAAGCATTGCAGGAAACCATGCACTGTTCAACTCTGACGCTCTTATAACAGACACCAAGCTCAACTGGGCGATAGAAGGCTTTAAACCATTTAAGTCTGCGGGACCGGATGGAATAATTCCTGCTGAAATCCAACAGACCTCGGATATAATTCTGCCTTGGCTGAAGGTTATCTTGAAAGGCTGCCTGGATCTAACCTACATTCCTGAAACATGGATGGAAGTCAGGGTGGTCTTCATACCCAAAGCAGGAAAAAGCTCTCATGTCTGCCTTAAGGACCTCAGACTTATCAGTCTATCATCCTTTCTTCTGAAAACACTGGAAAGACTAATGGATGTATACATCAGCGACAATATTGACAAGCGATTGCTGTCAACATCCCAACACGCGTACTGGAAGGGGAGATCGGTCGAAATGGCCTTACATTCGCTCGTGCGCACCATCGAAAAATCTCTTAGTATTAAAGAATACATGATGGTTGCCTTTCTCGATATCGAGGGAGCTTTCAACAACGTCAGACCAGAGGCAATCACTGACGCACTTTCTATCCTGAAGGTGGAGTCCTCGCTTGGCGCGCTGTTCAATTTGATGTTATTATCTAGGATTGTGAACACGAAGCTGGGCGAGTCCTCCTCTCGAAGGTTTGTCAGCAGAGGTACACCACAAGGTGGTGTGCTCTCTCCTCTTCTTTGGATTTAGTGACCCAACAAACTACTATTGAGACTGGAAGGGGCGGGCTGCAGAGTGATTGTCTCGGTAAAGCACCTCAACACTCTGAGTGAGATATTGCAGAATGCTCTCTCTATTCTCGCCAAATGGGCAACTGAATGCGAGTTGGGCGTGAAAGCACGCAAAACAGAACTAATCCTCTTCACCAGGAAATACCAAATTCTTAACGTAGACCCTTCTTCTTTGAATGGTACTAGTCTAGTTTTCACCGATAGTGCAAAATATTTGGGTCTTATTTTGGATATGAAACTTCACTGGAAACCTAACATTCAGGAACGGGTAAGGAAAGCAACAGTTGCGCTGTACTGATGCAAAAAGGCCATTGGCAAAAAATGGGGTATGCAACCCCGAATAGTTCATTGGCTCTACGTGTCCGTCATCAAACCGATACTTATGTACGGTGCTATTGTTTGGTGGACGGCTTTAGACAAAGCGGCTAACCGCACCACCCCAGGGAAGGTATAGAGATCAGCATGCATATGCATCAGTGGAGCTCTAAGAATAACTCCCTCTGCAGCACTAGACAAGCTATTCAGTCTGCCACCCCTAGATATTTTTGGCAAGCAAATGGCCGCAGTGTAGCCATTCGACTTAGGGCCTCTACGCAGTGGACTAGCATTTATGCAGGTCACTCAACAATCTTGAATCACTTCAATAATATTCCTGAAAACACTGACTACACCCCTCCCAGTTATGATTTTGCAAAAATTTCCTAACAACCATCCCAACCCGTCTAGAATGGGAAAGGGATTCGGTACGAACGGAAGAGTCCGCCCACATACATACGGACGGCTCCAAAACTGAAGGTGGGGTAGGTGGAGGTGTTTTCTCTGACATGCTTAATATTAGCATCTCCTTCCGCCTTCCGGACCACTTTAGTGTCTATCAGGCGGAGCTTATGGCGATCAAGGAGGCCTTGTCCTGGCTGAGGTGTAATGTAATATCTACTAGAGATATTAGCATTTTCACAGACAGCCAAGCGGCAATAAAATCCTTGAAATCGGCCTCGACAACATTTAAGGTCGCAGCAGAATGTCGATCATCTCTTAAGGATATGGCTGAACAGTTCAATATTCTTCTGTGATGGATGCCAGAACACAGGGATATTCCAGGTAACTGCATGGCTGACGAACTCGCTCAGCGCGGTACCACTCTTTAAATTATGCCGGAACATCGGAATCTGGATGTGCCCCTCTCTACATGTAAACTGCTACTGGGATTGGACTCAATTGAGAAAACCAACTCAAGATGGGCAGACGGTGTTACATGTCACATTGCGAGACAGATCTGGCCGAAGCTGAATCTAAAACGCTCTAAAAGGCTGACTTTGCTCAAAAGGGCGAATATCAGCACCACAGTCGGTGTCCTGACCGGACACTCTCTTATAAGTCGACATGCTAAAAGACTCGGCCTCTTCTCAAATGACTTCTGTAGAAACTGCCTGGATGAGGAGGAGGAGGAGACAGTCCTTCACCTTCTCTGCACCTGTCCAGCTCTATCAGCCAGAAGGGAAGCTCATCTTGGAGCTTACTTCTACAACTGACTTGGTGATCTTGCCGCAATGGAGATCGTGAGAATCCAACGCTTCATTGTAAGCTCTAAATGGTTCGACGAGTAGGACCGGATTCGATAATCCTGTGGTAACACAACGGACCTTTTTAGGTCTAAGTGTGTCCGTATTCTCATGAGCAGCCACGCGTACGTACCTACCTACCGACCTAGTGGCATGCGGGGGTGGTGGGTGAAACACTTTCGAATACCATATCGCACTAACCAATTGTGATAGTATAATGAATCCCAGTTTTTTATACATGTCGACAAATGGAGTTGCTGTAGATACAATTTTTTAAGGGGTAGGTTGAGGATGTACTTGGAGGGATAAGAATTTTTCTAAAAAATCATGTCTCTATCTCAAGAACAGTTTAAAGTAGATCCTTAGAAGTTTTACGTGAGGTAGGCCTAATAGACCCCTATCAGAAAAAATAAATTTTGTTTAACGGTGTAGGAGGTGACGGTGGGGGAGGGTAAAAAGAAAAAGTTCTGATTTTTATATTTCGATTACGTATAACCATCGATAGCTGAAACTTGGTATGAAGATAAAGCTATAGTAGTGGCATGCTGTGAAATTTTTAATAATGGTAGTATGATACGGGGGGTGGGTAGTGTTTGCACAATAAAGTTTATGCTAGAAAGTTGAAACTCGGTACGTATCTATATAGCAATTAGAAAGCAATTTAGATAAAAAAATTGCAAATATCCATTGGCGTATGGAAGGGGGGCAAAAAAAATTATTAGTGAAAATGGATTGCATATATTTTCAAGAAATTTCATCATATCTCTCGGGTATTCTGATCTATTGAATTTGTATTCTAGGCATTCTTAACATAAATACCTGGAAAGGGTTTTCAAGGTTTTTTTGAAATTCGACCCCTGAAGAGGTTTAAAGAGGCTGCATATATTTTCACGAATTCAGCAATATCCCTTAGGTCTGATAAGATATCGAATACCTTTTCACATCCACGGGCTTGTTTTATAATCATTTAAAACCCATTTCAAATTCTTTCTGTTTTCAACCCCTAAGGGGGTATAAAAGAGTTTAAAATGTCTTCTCGAATTCCGTCATATCATTTAGAAGTGATAAGTCATCGATTTGTTTTTACTTCCTCGGGGTTTTTTTTATATATATCGAAAAACCTCTTTCAGGTTTTTTGGATATTCAACCCCCAGTGGATATAGCAGAGTTGCTTACGTTTTCACAATTTTCGCCATATCTCTTAGGTTTGATGAATTATCAAATTGGCCTTGACTTCTGCAAAGTTTTTACATGATAGCCTACAAATAAATTTTAGGATTTTGTGATATCCAACCGCCAAGGTGGTGTAAAGGATTTGTATACATTTTCAGAAATTCGTACCAATTTTTTTTGGTTTGACGAAATATCGAATTGATGTTCACTTCCCTGGCGCTATCCGAGGTCTTTATAAATTCTATGTCTCAGCCTCCTAGTATATGCGGTTCCTGAGATCTAGAACGCAAAATTGTTCGTCTATAGCGCCCTAAACGGGTTATGTCGATATTTTAGCTTCTACGTCTTCTTCAAATTGGAAAAAATCTGCCAACAGTTGGGCGTAACTTTAGTAATTTTTAGGTAGAAGTCCGGAACGCGTTTTATGCTGAGATGAGCGACTGACAACTACTTGAATCGTTATTAATATAAATGAAACCCCATATAAAGAAGACTAATATTTCAGATAAACATTCCTAAATCAATTGGAATAATTTTAGTTTCTTATAGCATGCTATGGTACAAATGTTGACACAAGCTATCAATAGATTTATATGAAAGTCACATAAAGAAAAATCCTATTTTGATACTAGAAATATTTTCATCAGAACTTTTAATGGCCTGTATGAAATTAACTCAAATACTTTCTTTCAACATCTGACATATTACCCGTAATTGAAATCCCTTACAATGATTATTGAAAAGAAAATAAGAAATCGAAGGAAATTATTCCGAAGGAAAAACATATTCTATATTACGGTTGCTACTGGATTGCATACCACTGACTGTCGGGAAATGTCTTCCAATGGCCTGGTATTTTCTTCTTTCAAGACGATTTAATGCTTATTGGACATTGGCATGTTTTACTTTTCATTCCTACGTCTTTGTAGAGTTTTCTCCATTATATTGGAATATCAAAAATATTTGAAGATAATAAAATATGAAATAAAAAGAACCTCTGCATTTCGATAGTAAGAAAAATCCTTAATATTTCATCTATTTCTTGACTTATGTGGTATAACAAAAGTTATTGGATTTTATCTCGGACTTTTCGTTTTGACTGAGACTTTTGTATATTGTGGACATAAAATATATGTGTGGAATTAGAATGATTGATAAATTCAGTAAAATACTATTGTTCATATTCCAGGACGCTGTCAAAGTTGGGATGTAACATCAGTTATTTCAAGATTAGAAGGTTTTTCGGAAAGTTAATTTTGACCTTAGAATAGATTTAAAAATATCTAAAATATATATTTTCAGCCGATTAAACTTAAAAAGTTCGTGTAGTGGACTCGAATTTCGGGTTATTATTTACACTAAAAGGACATAGAAGTAAGAATCAATTTGCGGCCTTATCAGACCTAAGAGATATGAAAAATTATAAAAGCGTTTGCAAACCAATTAAATCCACTTGGGCGTTGAATTAAAAAAAATCGAAACTTTATTATTTTTCGGGTCAAAGTTCGGGAGCAGTCAAAGTCGGAGCATATCATCAGTTATTTCGAGATTATAAAGTTTCTTGGAAAGTTAATTTTGTTCTTAAAATAAAACAAGCCAATCGTATAATACTCCAGATGAATACTGAACTCCGATTTATATTGTAGTTGGGGATAAAGTAGAATTACGTGTGTGCATGTTGTATGTCCTTTATTAAGGACTGCCATTAGATTGCTACTCAAACCTAAAAGACAATATTCAGTGTTTAATTTCTTATCTTGAACTGGTTAAGTCATCGAAAAAAATGTCCTTTTTGAAGGACTTTCACATGGGAGGTGCAGGAAGGACTCACTCTATTTCTTACATATTTATCCTTTTCCTTGGAACCATTCAAAAATGAACGTGTACAAAATTTCAAATTCGTAGCTTGAAGCGTTCAAAAGTTATCGAAAAATATTGTTGAACACGTGTCTTAAGGACATTTTGTATGGCAGCTACCAGAAGGAGTAAAAGGATTTCGCTGATAACTAAACTCGAACTTCGTTTTTACTCAAAACCAATTTGTACAAAATTTCCAATTCATAGCTAAAAGATTACTTGAGTTATAGTGAGTTTCGTAAATTAAGTGAATACATTTTAACAGGATATTTGCATGGCACTTACACGAAGGATTAATAGGATTTTCTTCATAATCATATATTTAGCTCCAACTATTGGAAAAATAACACATACAAAATTTCAAAGTCGTAGCTTAAACCCTTCTGAAGTTATCGACCAATATTCTTGAACACGTGTTTTAAGGACATTTTGTATGGCAGCTAGCCGAAGGAGTAGGACGATTTTGCCCGTTAACGAACTTAGCCTTACAAATCCAACCAAACGTCCAGATTCAAAATTTCAAGATCCTAGGTGAAGGCGTTCTTGGGTTATCGTGTTCACGGACAGACGGACGGACGGACGGACGGACGGACGGACGGACGGACGGACGGACGTCAAGCGGATTCGAGGTTTTTGGCCACAAATAAACAAAAAATAATATATATAACTTTTTTTCGTCCGAGGCTTGGTTCTATGCGTTACAAACTTTTCGGCTGGATTAAACTTATAATACTCTATATGATTTCATCTAGAGTATAAATATTTAAAATATAGATTTTAAGCCAATTAAACATTGAAAAAGCTATACTATACGAATTTCGGTATACTCAAAGCCCATAGAAGCAAAAACGAGATATGACGAATTGTTAAAACGTATACAAACCCATTACTTCCACTTGGGGTTTGAATTTCGATAAAATTGTGAAACAGGTTTTTAAACGATTTCATAAGAACCAACATGATATCTCATGAGACACGAGAGATTTTGAAAAATTTGTGAAAACGTAAGCAAACTCTTCACACCCCCTTGGTTCTTGAAATTCGAAAAATCGTGAAATTAGTTTTTAGGTCATTACATCAAATGCCGTAATAGCCAATTTTATATCTCATCAGAACTAAGGGATGGCAAAATTTGTGAAAACATATGCAAACCCTTGGGGGCTGAATATCCAAGAATTGAGAAATGGGTTTGTAGGCGATTATATAAAAACTCTGTGGAAATGAAAAGCGATCTAATATCTCATCAAACCTAAGAAATATGTCGAACCTTTGAAAAGCATAAAACCCCCTTACACCCCTTAGGATTGAATATCTGAAAATACTGAAATTAACTTTTTGGTTCTTATATGGGAAACTTTAGGAAGTAAACATACTGCAGTCACGATCGGCTGCAAGCCAATCGTATAATACTCTAGATGAATACTGAACTCCGATTTATATTGTAGTTGGAGATAAAGTAGAATTACGTGTGTGCATGTTGTATGACCTTTATTAAGGACTGCTATTAGATTGCTACTCAAAACTAAAAGACAATATTCCGTGTTTAACTTCAAACCTTGACCTGGGTAAGTCATCAAAAAAAATGTCCTTTTTGAAGGACTTTCACATGGGAGGTGTAGGAAGGACTCACTCGATTTCTTACATATTTATCCTTTTCCTTGGAACCATTCACAAATTAATGTGTACCAAATTTCAAATTCGTAGCTTGAAGCGTTCAAAAGTTATCAGACAATATTGTTGAACACGTGTCTTAAGGATATTTTGTATGGCAGCTACCAGAAGGAGTAAAAGGATTTTGCTGACTAGTAAACTCGAACTTCGTTTTCACTCAAAACTAATTTGTAAAAAAGTCCGAGTTGATAGCTAAAAGATTACTTGAGTTATAGTGAGTTCCGTAAATTAAGTGAAGACATTTTGACAGGATATTTGTATGGCAGCTACACGAAGGACTAATATGATTTTCTTGATAATCATACATTTAGCTCCAACTATTGGAAAAATAACACATACAAAATTTCAAAGACGTAGCTTAAACCCTTCTGAAGTTATCCGCAATATTCTTGAACACGTGTTTTAAGGACATTTTGTATGGCAGCTACCAGAAGGAGTAAAAGAATTTCGCTGATTAGTTAACTCAAACTTCCTTTTTAAAGAAAACTAACTTGTACAAAATTTCGAATTAGTAGCTAAAAGATTACTTGAGTTGTAGTGAGTTTCGTAAATTAAGTGAATATATTTTGACAGGATATTTGTATGGCAGCTACACGAAGGACTAACATGATTTTTTTCGTAATCATATATTTAGCTCGAACTATTGTCAAAATAACACGTACAAAATTTCAATGACGTAGCTTAAACCCTTCTGAAGTTATCGACCAATATTCTTGAATACGTATTTTAAGGACATTGTGTATGGTAGCTACCAGAAGGAGTTAAAGGATTTCGCTGATAAGTAAAGTCAAACTTTCTTTTCACTCAAAACTAACTTGTACAAAATTCCGAATTCGTAACTAAAAGATTACTTGAGTTATAGTGAGTTTCGTTAATTAAGTGAATACATTTAGACAATATATTTGTATAGCAGCTACAAGAAGGATTAACAGGATTTTGTTCATAATCATATATTTAGCTCCAACTATTGGAAAAATAACACATACAAAATTTCAAAGTCGTAGCTTAAATCCTTCTTAAGTTATCGACCAATATTCTGGAAGACGTGTTCTAAGGACATTTTGTATGGCAGCTACCCGAAGGAGTGGGACGATTTTGCCCGTTAACGAACTTAGCCTTACAAATTCAACCAAACATCCAGATTCAAAATTTCAAGATCCTAGGTGAAGGCGTTCTTGAGTTATCGTGTTCACGGACAGACGGACGGACGGACGGACGGACGGACGTCAGGCGGATTTGAGGTTTTTGGGCACAAATAAACAAAAAATAATATATATACCTTTTTTTCGTCCGAGGCTTGGTTCTATGCGTTACAAACTTTTGGGCTGGATTAAACTTATAATACTCTATATGATTTCATCTAGAGTATAAAAATGAATTCGATATATCATCAGATCTAAGCAATATGTAGGAATCTGTGAAAACATATGCAACCTCCTTACACCCACTTGGGGGTTGAATATCCAAAAATCCTGAAAGGAGTTAATAGATAAATATGAAGACAGCACGAGACAGTAAAAACAATTGAATTACTTATCACTTCTAAAGGATATGACGGAATTCGTGAAAACTTGTTCAACCCTTTTATATCTCCTAAGGGGCTCAAAAAGGAAAAAACAAAAAAACTGGTTTTAGGCTATTATTACGCAAGCCCGTGAAAGTGAAAATATATTCGATATTTGATAAGACCTGGGGGATATGGCATAATTCGTGAATAAGTATACAACCCCTTTACACCCCCTTAGGGGCCGAATTTCAAAAAATCCTGAAAATGCATTCTAGGTATTTATATGAAAAAGCCGTAGAATAAAAATGAATTAAATATTTGGAAAGACCTAATAGATATGACGAAAATCGTGAAAATATGTGCATTCCATTTTCACTGATACATTTTTTCGCCCCCCCCTTCAGAACGCCAATGGATATTTGAAATTTTTTTTTATCTAAATTAGTTTTCTAGTTGATTTACATATACATACCAAGTTTCAACTTTGTAGCATAAGCCGTTCTATAGATAGGAAAAACATCCTCCACCCTCGTACCATACTACCCCTATAAAAAATTATATTTTTCCAAGATGCTACTATTATAGCTCTATTTAAATACCATGTTTCAGTTTTATATCATTATAGGTTTTGAGATATAAAAATCGGAACTTTTTCCTTTTCACCCTCTCCCACCCTCACCCTCTACACCATCACTCCCACGTCTGATAGAGGTATATTAGATCTACTTCTGGTAAAAATTTTAGGCATCTAACTCACACTGTTCTTGAGATATGAGACGTGATTTTTTAGAAAAATTCGAATCCCATCCACTTTCATGATCCACCGCCCTATTAAAAAATTTTACTTTCAGAAGACTTCATTTATCAACCTTTATACATAAACCGAACTTTATTTGTCTAGTGCAATTGGTTCGTGAGATATCATAATCTAAAATTTTTTACCCCCCATCGTCGTACGCCACTGCCCCTACTCAAAAATTTGTTTGCGATCTATTCTCCTAGTATACCTACAGATATCCATTTAGTTTCAATTTTGTAACCTTAACCCTTTAGGAGATATGGATTTTAGAATGTGTCGATCTCGTTTTTTTTGCGTTTCGAACGCATTATTTCCCCCCCCCCCCCACTCCCACACCCCTTTATCCATATTGACAATTTTTATGCAAATGGGTCCACTACCAAAGTTCTAAATTCCAAATTTCAGCCCCCTAGCAAAAGCGGTTGCTGAGATCTAAAAACTACAATTTTCTGTCTAAAACGCTTCCCCTCCTCCCCCCTTACACCCCCACCCCTCAGAATTTGGTCACTTCAAGGGGCCTACCCATTCTATTCATAAAAAAAATTCAATTTAATATCTCAAACCGTTTGGGAGCTTCAAGCCTTCAAACTATTTTGCGTACGGCGGACGCCGTACGGTGTACAGTCTACGGCGGACAGACGGACTGAAATTTTTTGTAAAAATTCTGAAATTTACTTTTTGGTGATTATATGCGAATCCTTACATCTGTTATAGAGGTAAAACACGTCCGACTCGTTTCGCGTCACTAATGATACAACAACATCAATTCGATATTTCATCAAATCTAAAAAATAAGTACGAATTTGTGAAAATGTATGCAAACCCTTTACACCACCTTAGGGGTTGGATATAAGAAAATCCTAAAATTTATTTTTAGGCTATTATGTAAAAACTTTGCAGAAGTGAAAGCCAATTTATTATTTCATCAAAGAGATATGGCGAAAATTGTGTAAACGTAAGCAAGCTCCTTACACCTACTATAAAAAAGATTTTAGATAAATATAAAGAAAGCCCAAGAAATTAAAAAAAAAAACTATTTCTTATCAGCCCTAAGAGATATGACTGAGGTCGTGAAAATATTTTCTACCCTTTTCGACCCTCTTAGGGGTTGAAAATGAAAAAATCCTGAAAAAAAGTTTTACGCAATTATAAAACAAGGCCGTGGAAGTGAAAATTTACATAGCTAGACTAGTGGTTTTCGGCAGAATTCGTGAAAATGTTTACAACCCTTTTATGTTTAGGGTCGAATTTAGAGAAATCCTGAAAAAACATTCGTGGTATTTATTTGAAGAATCCGTAGAATTGAAATATTTCAATATTTTAGAAGATCTGCGAGATATGACGAAATTTGTAAAATATATACATAGATACCATTTTCACCAATTATAAGTAGATATGTAGTTATCGTCTTGTAAAATTTTCAGGTTGGTTCAGTTTGCATTCTAATGAATGTTTCTGTAACATACCTTAATAATAACTAATAAAGAAGAACGTGAATATTGAGCACGACTAAGAAAGAATGTGAGAATTTTGGAGGATCGTTCATGTCGGGGCTAGGGGAAACCTCAATTTCTCTCGTCACATCAGTTTTTTCTTCATATAAAGCGTGTTTCTGTATTTTAGCGGGATGAACGAGTAAGTGTTTAGATAAAACGGTGGTTGCACGTGCGCTGTAATATGGTCATCATGCAAAGGCATCCGTTGATCTGAAGACGAGACAATATGCATCTTATAACTGAAAAAGCAAACAAAAATAAATTATTTTTTAGGCAATTATATAAAATGCATGTAGAAGTTATCTAATCAGATCTGAGTAATTTGGAAGTATCAGTAAAAATGTACCCCAAAATTGTTTTGCAAGCTGCGCTAACATGAATCTATACAAGTTCAAAGTTACAACTTCCTATCGTAAGCGGCTCTTGATATACGATTACATATGTGTATAATAACCAAAATTTTTTGTTTAAAAGGTTAAAACTTCGAACCCCTTGGTCTACTTTGGAATACCCTGCCTGAATTAGATTGCTACTCAAAACTAAAAGACAATATTCAGTGTTTAATTTCATATCTTGAACTGGGTAAGACATTGGAAAAAAAATATCCTTTTTGAAGGACTTTCACATGGGAGGTGCGGGAAGTACTCACTCGATTTCATACATATATATCCTTTTCCTTGGAACCATTCAAAAATTAATGTGTACAAAATTTCAAATTCGTAGCTCTTCAAATTTTCTATAACACGTCATTTTAAGGATTTTTTGTATGGAAGCTACTCGAAGGAGTAAAGAAATTTCACTGACAAACGAAGTCTAACTTCAAATCTTATTTGTACAACATTTAAACTTTGTGGCTAAACGATTTCTTGAGTTATAGTAAGTTTCTTGAATTGAATGAGGATATTTTAACAGGATATTTGTATGGCAGTTACACGACGGACTAATAGGATTTTCTTCATAATCATAAATTTAGCTGCAACTGTTGGAAAACCAACGTATACAAAATTTCAAAGTCGTAGGTTCAGTCGTAGTTGTTAACGAACTTAGCCTTACAAATTCAACCAAACACCCAAATTTCATGATCCTAGGTCAAGGTGTTCTTGAGTTATCGTCGAACGTCAAGCGGATTTGGAGTTTTTGGCCACAAATAAACACAAAATTTTTCGTCCGATGCTCGGTTCTATGCGTTACAAACTTTTGGGCTGGATTAAACTTATAATACTCTAAATGATTTCATCTACACTCAAAGAAAAATCCTTGGTAACATTGACAAAAAGTATTTGTTGAATTTCAACAGAGAAGCTTTGTGATAATGATAAAAATATGTCAGCATAACAAATAAAAATTATTCAGTTTGATAAATTTTTGTCGTATTGATAAAAATTCGGCGAAATTCGAGTTCGTTCTTTGAACAAAACATGCATTATCGAAATGACAAAATTTTCTTTCATATTGATCAATTTTTCTATCAAATTAACAAATTTTTTGTTGGTTTGGAAGAAACGGCTTCTGATAAAAATTTTGTCAGAGTGACCAAAAGTAAACTGCAAGATTTTGTTATATTCACAAAACTATTTGTTAAATCAACAAAAATTTTTGTAAGAAAGATGAACACGATTCCATACGTGCGCAGAGTTCTAGTTCTATTGCGACCTTCGTGACTGACTGGTTGAATGTGAAAGTGATCTTTGTAAAGTGAAAACTAAGTTAAAATTGACTTCATAAAATATCTGGAACTTGACACAAGGTCATCTGGAAGGTAAGTTTTACAAATTATTTATCTATTTAAAGAATTTAGGAAAGTTTAAAATAATATGTTTCAGACGCCCACTCGAAACGATAAAGAAACTTTATAGTTTTAATTAAATTTAAAATCTAAGACTTAATATGAAATGTTTTTTATGCAAAATTAGCCTTTCCCCTGTTAAGGCATTGGTGGCACATTTAAAACTTCTTCATTCGTTGAATGTTGTGAAGAATCATGCACACAAGCTTTCGGAAATCTCAATAGTTTCTAAAAACAAAACATTTATTGGTAGAACCCGAGCTGCAAGATTACAATGAACCAAGTTCAAGTAGATTATCAAAAACAAAATTCAGTTGAAGATAATCTGAAAAAAGTGACTGATACCATACACATTGTAATATTGTACCTAGGAAGTATCTACACTCAACCCATTTTGATCAAATTTTCAGGGAACGTGTTTAAGAGTCCCGAGATGGTTCCTGTGAAGTTTAGTGCCAATCGAATCAAAAACAATTCTTTTTTTCGACATTTTTCAAATTTGTTCGCTATTTTAGTACCCTGGTGCTCAAACTGTTTATTTGTTTGTCCCTATGCCATCCATCCATACAAACGTGAGCGTATTCAATAAAACCATTGTCAATTTGACAAAATAAACAACAAAACACTTTTGTTACAAATACAAAAAAATTGTTGATTTGATAATTTATTTTTGTCATAACTACAAAAACTACAAAATTTTTACTGAACAATCTTTTCTCAATTCAATAAATTCTTTTGTTATCTAGACAGTGGGTTTTTGTCAAAGAATATATGAAATTTATCAATACGACAAAGTATTTTGTTGGACGTATATTGACCGAAGTTTTGTCAAATTGAACTGAATTTTTGTCAATGCTACCAAGGTTTTTCTCTGAGTGTAGAGTATAAAAAATTTATTGTTTTTAACTGCTTAGTCTTCTGCGGTTCACTCATCGTAGCTAGGTTAAGGAGATTGTTCTTCGCAATATTTCGGAAACAATGAAAGAACTACTAGAGTTTTAATCGTCCGCGGTCCTCTCTGGTAAAGAAAAAAGTAACAAACCCGGCGAAAGCATCCTTTTTTTAACGCAGAACAAAAGGAGACTAATGAAGGAGGAATAAAGCAAAATAAAACTTTTCAATTCACAGCGATTATAGTGCCTTAGTTTAATTAAATGAACTATTTCCATTGGACACTAAATAACAGGCTTGAAGCCATTTTTGTAAAGCAATGAAATCGGCACTGATGTTAGATTATGCTAAACTGAAGATGTCCGAGGACTGACAAAACTTTAGCTTTACAAAGGAGAAAAATTGTCCTTAAATTAAAATTCGTAGCCCCAAGTTTTTTTGATAGGCGGGTTAAAAAGAAATTTCTAGTTAACGCGAAACTAAATTATACAGTCCAGCTATTCATCGCTTTGATCCTAATTTACATTTTATTGGACCGTTGGGAGTTATCGCTTCAATAAACGAACAAAATGGTCTTTGCTATTGTGGAAATGGTTTACAACAATAACGAAAATCGTTATCAAGGAGCAACATTTTGATGAAAAATAATAGAAATGCTGTAAACGACGAATAGATTAGTAAGTTGAATTACTTTTTTTGTTGATTTAAAATTTGCGTACTGAAAAGCGAGCAGAGGAGTAGAGCTTGTATTTTATCTTGAGTATTTTTCGGTTTTTTTGAACGTCAGAAGGACAAGTTACAATAACTCCTATTTAAATTTGTCTAGTAGCAGATAAAATAGATAATTACAAGGAACAGCTAACGAAGACCATATTTCTATTGCTCCTCGAGGTGTAAAAATATCGACGATTCTTCTTTACTTTGTGGCCAAAAACGTCAAATCCGCTTGATATCCGTCCATACGTCTGTCCTTCGCACGATAAATCAAGAATGCCTTGACCTATTATATTGAAATTTTGAATCTGGGTCTTTGGTGGAATTTGTAAGGCTAAGTTCGTTAACGGGCCAAATCGTCCTAATCCTTTGGTTAGCTAACATCCAAAAATATTGGTCAGTAACTTTGGAACGCCATCCTTCGAGTGGCTACCATACAAAAACCCTGTAAAAATATCCTCAATTAACGGAACTCACTATAACTCAAGAAATCGTTTAGCCACGAAGTTGCAAAACACACTTGGAGGTCGAACATTCGAAGTTTTATCACTCCGAACAGATGTGAAGGAATTCGTGAAAACATGTTCAACCCTCATGTTCTATTTTTTCGGTTTTTTTTTGTTCTTTTTTTTTGAAAGGGAAAAATATTGAAAACGGATTTTAGGCGATTATTAAAGAAGCCCCTGGAAGTGAAAAGTTATTCGATATCTAATGAACCCTGAGGGATATGGATGAATTGGTGTATTCAACCCCTTTACACCCCCTTCAGGGTCGAATTTCAAAAAATCCTGAAAAAACTTTCTAAGCAAATTAATTCAATATCATAAAAGATCTAAGAGATATGACCAAAATCGTGAAAATATATGCATCCCATTTTCACTGATAATTTTTTTTGCCCCCCCCCCCCTTCCGAATGCCAATGGATATTTTAATGTTCTAGTTGATTGCAAGTCGAGTCTATTCAATGAGTACGGAAGTGGGGTATAGCCAATTTTCAAAAAATGTAATTCTTACATCTCAAGAACCGTACAATGATCTTAACAATTTTACAGGAGTTGGATCCAGTAAACTTCTAGCAGAAAAATTTTGCAGAATAACCAGGAGGCATATTTTTTTTATTTACCGGACAAAGTTTATCCCAAATCGATGAAAATATTGACTATACATATTTTAAACACGGTTTAAATCTATATAAAAAATCTGCCAATAGTCTGGGCGCAACTTTATTATTTTATAGGTAGAAGCCCAAAACGTGTTTAATGCTGAGATGGGGTGTAGGTTACTCTGCGACTGACAACCTATAAAATAAAGTTCCAAATAGCCTCCTGGTTATTCCTTAGGTTGTCAGTCTCATAGTAACCTGCACAGCATCTCAGCATTAAACACGTTTCGGACTCCTATTTTTTTATTTATTTACGTATTTTTTTATCAATAGAATAATCCATAGAGATTTTCGGAATCAGTTCTTGAACAATACCCCCAGCCCAGAGGGTTTCATAGCGAAAAATACTTAAATCATTTTCTTCCGCGACTATGTTTAAAGCTTATAGAAGTAAAAGCGAATTGCAAATCACAATATACCTAAGAAATATATCAGAATTCGTGAATATGTACACAACCACTTTACACCCCCTGAGGGGTTGCATATCGAAAAATTTTGAAGAACGTTTCTAGGCGCTTATACAAATAGCCCGCAGAAGCAAAATTGCTTTGATAGCTCGACATGTCTTAAAGTTTTAACGAAATTCGTGAAAATGTGGATTCACGGACATTTTTTTTACTCAAGCTCAGAACCCCAATAAAAATCTGAACCTTTTTTTTTGCTTTAATTACTCTGGTAATAGATTTACATATATGTACTGAGTTTCAACTTTCTAGCATAAGCCGTTTCTGAGATATAAAAAACTACTCCGTACCTCCGTACCTTGCCACCCCTATCAAAAATTTTATTTTTCTAGAATGTCACTATAGTGGCTCTATATAATCCTAAATTTTGAGCTTTCCATTCATTACTGTTGTCCAGGAATAAAAATCAGAACTTTTTTCCTTTCCCCTACACCACCACCCCAAAAATTTTTTCCCTACTAGAGGTCTACCGATCCCAACTCCTGTAAAATTTTCAATATCATATCTGATACGGTTTCTGAGATATAAAAATTGCATTTTCTGAAAAATTGCTATCCTCCACTTTCGTGTTTCACCTCCCCCCTCAAAAATTTTAGGTTCAGTAGACTCCTCTGGTGATCCCATATACAGAAACTAAATTTCATCTTCCTGGTGTAATTGGTTCAAAAGATATTGTAATCCAAAATTATTCCCACACCACCCCCACATCCCGCCACCACCCTTAACAACTTTACCCCTTGTCTAATCTTGAAGTATCCCTAAAGACATACACAAAGTTTCAATCTGCTCACATCAGTCGTTCAGGAGATATGGATTTTAGAATGTTTTAATCCCGGCTTTCAAATGAGTCCACTATCATAGTACTACATAAGTTCCAAGTTTCAGCCACCTGGCATAAGTGCTTCCTGAGATCTGCAAAACAAAATTTTTCGTCTAAAACGCTCTCTCCTCATCACCCCCTTACACCCCCACCACCCCAAAAGATGACACTCGTAGGAGTTTACTCAATATACCCACCATAAAATTTTCAATTTAATACCTCAACGGGCTTGTTAGCTACGCGCCTTCAAACGATTTTGCGTACAGCGGACGCCGTACGGCGTCTACGGCGGACAGACGGACATTTTTTTTGTTGCTTTTTTGGTGTTTACCAGTCCTAAAACGTGTAAATACAAAATTTCAGGGTAGCAAATTTTTTTGAAATTTTAGGTCGATAACAATACTTTATTATTAAAAAATAATAAAGTAATTGGTAAATCCTAACTCTAATTTTTTAATTTTTGCTATGGTTTTTTGTTCAGTCGACTTAAAATACGAACCCAAGTATTTCGTTGCAATTGCAATTTTTTCGGACTAAAAAGGAAAGGAACATTATCGGTGCTTATCATCAATAGATACAAATTTGTAGTTAGCATTGCATAGTATAGTAATCAACTAATACTCTCCAAGTAGACTATAGAGTAGCACATACCTATGATCTTTTATCTTAAATAAGTGCTATTGCTTGTCTAAAATAAAATCTTATGATGTAACATGCAAACTGTAAGTATTCATCAGTGTTATCGTATCTTTCATAAAAAATAAAAATTCTAACATCATCAAGAATGAAAATTTCAACAACAAATTTCCTGTTTCACGGAGCATAGTAATTGCCCCAAATTCAGCCATTACTTTCTGCAATTTTCTTTGAGACGAAAGGACGGAATTTTTCAATACACTACGAACTCGAAACTCTTTTTTAAATTTAATTTTCGCTAGAATTGGGTTTATGATTATGAAGAGTTTGCTCTTGCATAAAACAAAAGGAAATACTTTTCTTTAGCGTATTCATAAATTTATCCCTTACATCAAAATTTAAATTCTCAAGATTAAAAAATTTTTCTTTATGCTAATGAATAGAACTAAGGTACGACCGGCTGGGATTCGGTGTCTTTAGCTGATAGACAGACGACTAACAGCATGTTAATTTTATTTTATTATTGAAGGGTGGAGGTGTGAGGGTGGATGAGAGTGGAGCGTTTTAGACGAACAAGTTTGTTTTCTATATTATTTGCAAAAAAATGGTCGATTGTGGTTGAGGGGTGTGGGAGTAGGAGGAAAAACAAATGCGACTGAAACACTTGAACCTGAAAACACTCTAAAGTCCATATCTCCTGAATGGTTGATGCCAGAAGATTGAAACTATGTGATTCTTTTAAGGAATACTAGGAGATTAGAGAAGTGGCATGGTATCCAATTTTTAAAAAATTAAATTTTTATATTTCAAGAACCGTACCAAATATCTGTGTTCACAGTGAATAACTTGGTAATACGAAAAATAGTAAAATGGGATAAGTGTGCTGTGGTAATCTCCCAAGGCTTACACGCAATGTGAAAAAGTTATTGTTACATATTGTTACATGTAAACCTGGCAACCGCGCAACTCGATCGATTACGAATAAGGGAAACAGCAGCAACCGAATACCTAGGTGCAAAATAATCTAATCAGAAACCTAGTTGAAGTACATAAGGCGAAACAACACGATTGTACCTCCCTTCTTATCGAAGGTACTAGAACAGCGTAGATGATCAAAATCGAAAGATCTCAAGCTCACTAGAACCTTCTACACACACCAGCGAACGAAGATTCAAGAACAGTCTCGACTTCAGACAAGTAGTATAAAAGCAGGTGAAGCTTTCAGCGAGGGACATAGTAATTTTATTACGTCGACTGTGACAGCCAGCGTATATACGCGACCGTGTTGGTAGAAAGCGAAAGTGATCGAGTCAAGCGAAATATATAAGCGGGCAGTGTTGCCATACAGTGCGAATTATTGTGCGAATAGAATTAAAGTGCGAATAATTAATAAACACTTATTTTGATTTTAAACGAATTGTGTTTTACTTGAAATCCCGGCGAACCCCTAGCTCGCAACAATATTATTTGATCACTGAGATGTTAACAAATTTAATTTTTTCGCAAAAACTTGATTTACAGGAATAGTTCAATAGTAAACATAATGCAGTCACGATCGGCTGCAAGCCAATCGTATAATACTCTAGATGAATACTGAACTGCGATTTCTATTGTAGTTGGGGATAAAGTAGAATTACGTGTTGTATGTCCTTTATTAAGGACTGCCATTAGATTGCTACTCAAACTTAAAAGACAATATTCAGTGTTTAATTTCATATCTTGAACTGGGTAAGTCATCGAAAAAAAATTTCCTTTTTGAAGGACTTTCGCATGGGAGGTGCAGGAAGGACTCACTTGATTTCTTACATATTTATCCTTTTCCTTGGAACCATTTTAAAATGAACTTGTACAAAATTTGAAATTCGTAGCTTGAAGCGTTCAAAAGTTATCGAAAAATATTGTTGAACACGTGTCTTAAGGACATTTTGTATGGCAGCTACCAGAAGGAGTAAAAGGATTTCGCTGACTAGTAAACCCGACCTTCGTTTTCACTCAAAACTAATTTGTAAAAAATTCCGAATCCGTAGCTAGAAGATTACTTGAGTTATAGTGAGTTTCGTAAATTAAGTGAATACATTTTGACAGGATATTTGTATGGCAGCTACACGAAGGACTAACAGGATTTTCTTCATAATCATATATTTTCCTCGAACTATTGGAAAAATAACACAAACAAAATTTCAATGTCGTAGCTTAAACACTTCTCAAGTTATCGACCGTGAAGGACCGACGTTATGACAACAATCCAGAAACGATTCAAGCACTTAAGGCCAATATCATCCAAGCAATCCGTGAGCTACAGCCCGAAACCATCAACAAGGTCTTGGAAAATTGGAGTGACAGAATGCGCTACTGCGCAGCCAGCCGAGGCAGCCACTTGAACGAAGTTGTATTCCATCATTAATGGGAATGTTTACTCTTACTAATAAAGCCGTAATACATGGAAAAAAATTTAATTTTGTTCATTTTATTGCATTTTTAAAAAGAAACTTGTATTTGGCCCACCCGTATAATGTATGTATATGTACAAAAAAATTTATGAAACACCCAGTACCCACTTTAAGGATTAAGTATAACAAAATTTTTACTTGCATTGTCGGCAATCGTTTCAGTTTTCACTACCAAAAAAAAACGGTGTTCAGATTTTTCGACATACAATTTCTAAAGTAGTAAATAAATAAATTTATTTATTCATTTTGTCCAAGTGAACGGAGCAATGACAAATTCATTCATCAAAAATTTTAAATCTTAATGGGTATTTGTGGGAGTGAAGATTCTACAGTCCCGCGTAATCCTAGGGACCATGCGACGATGTATACTTTCAGAATGCGAGGTATTAACAATACCATTCTACAGTTTAAGAAGAAAGCGCTGCTCTAGATAGAGCCTTCTCATTTCTTGTATTGGCAGATTAGATGCACTTAAAAAGTGAACGAGTAAATTAACGTCGCACTGACTCCATCGTGGTAATATGGGTGTTACAGTATGGAGACCAGACAAGTGAGCAGTAATCAGGGATGCTGTGACACAATGAGACGTGCAGACTAACAGAGTACTCGACATTTTTGGACAGACTACAAGTCCTAGAAGTGTGGGCAGTGGCGGAGCTAATGGTTTTGGCGCCCGGCGCACTTTCCACGTTTTGGTGCCCCAAATTTTATATTTTGTTTTCGAAAAATGAAGGATAGTTTTCAAGATTTAGCATGATATAAATAGAGAAGGTGGTAAAGTGACCCCCGCTCTTTTTTCGGCCCCTTAATTATTTCTAATGATTCATAATACCATTTATGGTTTGTGTTACATATCAGAAAGCCCACCTCTAAAGGCACCATAGAACAAAATCGAAGTGCATTGCTTATTCATTCGAAGGATCGCCTTGCTTTCGCAAGATTTACAAAATTTTTTCCATCAACTTCTGTGATTGTCTTTATAGCTGCATCTTATAAGAATCAACGGAAGAATATCAAAACATCTCAAGGAGCGAAACGCCGCGGCCAAGACTGAGGATGTGATACAGTATCATGAACACCTCAACCTGGATAAAAGTACTGAAAGTGGTGAAAATGAGGCTTCTTCGACTGAATACAATTCGAACAGGGACGTCATTTCAGTTTTACCCAGGGGCAAGATTTTTTACCCTTGCTATAAATGAATGCATGTGCGTCGATATTAAGGCCACGGTCCGAATTACGCTCATGATGCTTACATCACTAACAGTACTTACAATTGGTCCGAATTGTTGGTACGCTTATGTCGCTTTCAATTCGAACCGATCGTGTGCACCCAGTGTACTCACAGTGCCTATCCTCGAAACCGTGAGCAGTTTAAGCGCCTGAAAACTACCCCTCCATGCAAATTGTATGCGAGCGTAAGAGCGCTAAAAATGCGGAAAGCGTAATTCGGACAGCGGCTTGACCGCACAGTCAAGCCGTACGTACATTTTTAAGCTCCTGTGAAAATAGGCTTTCTTGAAAAAATCAAAAAGTCACGGTTACCTTCAATTCTTAAATTTCACCCACCCCCCCCCCCCCCCAATGACGTCCCTGAATTCGACATCTGATATTGAATTTCTAGTGACCAAAGAAGTGAAATGTGCATTAAATTGTGAATTTTTGAAGCACAATGAATCTCCTGAAGCAGAAGACGATATGCTATATTACCAATACAATTTCAGTGATAGCCGTATGCAAGAATTTATGAATTTAAATAATTTTGTAGAAATTGTCAACTGTTTCTCCATTCTGCAGTGATCTAATATAAAATATATTGTTAAATTTTCTACCATTTGTAAGGGGATATTTAAAATCACTAATTTGATGCGCTCCCTTTTCTACTATTCGTTCTATGAGTCGATCATTCAGAACTGGCCACAGCCCAGGATCTTCAAAATTATTGTTAGAATTAAGGACCTCAAAAGGCTGTTGATTGTGCACAGATAAACTTTGTTTATTAATTAGCAACGGAATTTCATGGTTTATCATTTCCACGGTGGAAGTGGAAGCTTCAGATAAGGATATGTTGCATGAATGCAATAAATTATTTTGCGTTGGAATGCAGTATCTTTCAGGAATTTTTTAATTTCGCTTGATAACTTAGCATTTTCAGCTTGAGTAATCTGCCGCTTTTTTTCGATATTGACTACCGGACAATTTTCTCTGATTAATCGACATTTTTATACTCTAGATGAAATCATATAGAGTATTATAAGTTTAATCCAACCCAAAAGTTTGTAACGCATAGAACCAAGCATCGGACGAAAAAAAGTTATATATTATTTTTTGTTTATTTGTGGCCAAAAACCTCAAATCCGCCTGACGTCCGTCCGTCCGTCCGTCCGTCCGTCCGTCCGTCCGTCCGTCCGTCCGTCCGTGAACACGATAACTCAAGAACGCCTTCACCTAGGATCTTGAAATTTTGAATCTGGATGTTTGGTTGAATTTGTAAGGCTAAGTTCGTTAACGGGCAAGATCGTCCTACTCCTTCGGGTAGCTGCCATACAAAATGTCCTTAAAACACGTGTTCAAGAATATTAGTCGATAACTTAAGAAGGGTTTAAGCTACGACTTTGAAATTTTGTATGTGTTATTTTCCAGTAGTTGAAGCTAAATATATGATTATGAAGAAAATCCTGTTAGTCCTTCGTGTAGCTGCCATACAAATATCCTGTCAAAATGTATTCACTTAATTTACGAAACTCACAATAACTCAAGTAATCTTTTAGCTACGAATTCGGAATTTTGTACAAGTTAGTTTTGAGTAAAAAGAAAGTTCGAGTTAACTAATCATCGAAATTCTTTTACTCCTTCTGGTAGCTGCCATACAAAATGTCCTTAAAACACGTGTTCAAGAATATTGGCCGATAACTTCAGAAGGGTTTAAGCTACGTCTTTGAAATTTTGTATGTGTTAATTTTCCAATAGTTGGAGCTAAATGTATAATTATCAAGAAAATCCTATTAGTTCTTCGTGTAGCTGCCATACAAATATCCTGTCAAAAAGTCTTCACTGAATTTACGGAACTCAAGTAATCTTTTAGCTATGAACTCGGAATTTTGTACAAATTAGTTTTGAGTGAAAACAAAGTTCGAGTTTACTAATCAGCGAAATCCTTTTACTCCTTCTGGTAGCTGCCATACAAAATGTCCATAAGACACGTGTTCAACAATATTTTTCGATAACTTTTGAACGCTTCAAGCTACGAATTTGAAATTTTGTACACATTAATTTTTGAATGGTTCCAAGGAAAAGGATAAATATGTAAGAAATCGAATGAGTCCTTCCTGCACCTCCCATGTGAAAGTCCTTCAAAAAGGACATTTTTTTCGATGACTTACCCAGTTCAAGATATTAAATTAAACACTGAATATTGTCTTTTAGTTTTGAGTAGCAATCTAATGGCAGTCCTTAATAAAGGACATACAACATGCACACACGTAATTCTACTTTATCCCCAACTACAATATAAATCGGAGTTCAGTATTCATCTAGAGTATTATACGATTGGCTTGCAGCCGATCGTGACTGCAGTATGTTTATATATTAAAAACAAAATATAGAAGGCATGTATAACTTACTAAAAGTTTATTTACACTTAAACACTTGAAAGGTATTACCTATTACCTATTAGCACTTGTTCTTTTATCCAATAAAACCTATCAAGAAACATACTGCAGTCACGATCGGCTGCAAGCCAATCGTATAATACTCTAGATGAATACTGAACTCCGATTTATATTGTAGTTGGGGATAAAGTAGAATTACATGTGTGCATGTTGTATGTCCTTTATTAAGGACTGACATTAGATTGCTACTCAAACCTAAAAGACAATATTCAGTGTTTAATTTCATACCTTGAACTGGGTAAGTCATCGAAAAAAATGTCCTTTTTGAAGGACTTTCACATGGGAGGTGCAGGAGGGACTCACTCGATTTCTTACATATTTATATTTTTTCTTGGAACCATTTAAAAATGAACGTGTACAAAATTTCAAATTCATAGCTTGAAGAGCTCAAAAGTTATCGAAAAATATTGTTAAACACGTGTCTTAAGGACATTTTGAATGGCAGCTACCAGAAGGATTTCGCTGATTAGTAAACTCGAACTTGGTTTTTATTCAAAACTGACTTGTACAAAATTTCCAATTCATAGCTAAAAGATTACTTGAGTTATAGTGAGTTACGTAAATTAGGTAAATACATTTTGACAGGATATTTGTATGGCAGCTGCACGAATGACTTACAGGGTTTGCTTCATAATCATACATTTAGCTCAAACTATTGGGAAAATAACACATACAAAATTTCAAAGTCGTAGTTTAAACCATTCTGAAGTTATCGACCAATATTCTTGAACACGTGTTTTAAGGACATTTTGTATGGCAGCTACCCGAAGGAGTAGGACGATTTTGCCCGTTAACGAACTTAGCCTTACAAATTCAACCAAACATCCAAATTCAAAATTTCATGATCCCAGGTGAAGGCGTTCTTGAGTTATCGTGCTAACGGACAGACGGACGGACGGACGGACGGACGGACGTCAAGCGGATTTGAGGTTTTTGGCCACAAATAAACAAAAATTAATATATACCTTTTTTTCGTCTGAGGCTTGGTTCTATGCGTTACAAACTTTTGGGCTGGATTAAACTTATAATACTCTATATGATTTCATCTAGAGTATAAAAATAACACATTTTCTTTGGCCATTAAACAGTGCTTCCAACTCGTGAAAATTCTAAATATATAAATTTTTTCGTTAACATTAGAACAAATGTACGTGTATTGTCGTTTAATTATTAGATAAAATTTTTTAATTACATTCGTATAGTGGTGATCACGTCATGAGAGTTTAATTCCCCATATATTTAAAAAACATACCTAGAGAAAATTAAAAAGCCCATCGGAATTGGAATGAAAAAATAGTGTGCGTGAAGAACTGGAGCACTGGCACCGAGCATGCGCCTGGGGCATCTGAGGTCCCATTTCATTCATATGGCGCACTTTTATAAACTGCGCCAGATACCATGAATACATATGCACTCAGCGGAATACAACGCATGCCGTCGCGCATAAAAACGTTGTACGTTCACTGTACCGTGCGTGTTGTATGTCGAACCATGGCGCCAAAGAGTAAGTCAATAGATTCGCACATGTATGATCGAACAGTACGTTGCAGACGTGTGGGATCAGTGTAGGAAAATGGTGTTTATCATACAAAAAAACTAGTTGGAAGAGAGTGATATGAACATGTATATTTATATGATAAGATCAAACCGCAACCATATTTTTAGGGGAATGAAACAAATATTTGGGTGTACGACGTGTTGTTAAATTGTATTTGGACGGTATATGTGGTAGGATGCCGTGTTTTAGAATTGCAAAATTTACAATCAGTGAATTTAGTGGTAATTGCAGGATTGTTCATGACGGAACAATTGTGTAGGTAGGTGAAACCGTAGGTGTGGCGCCCTAAAAATTTGGCGCCCGGCGCAGTTCACTTGCCACTTGCTCCTATGGAAGCTCCGTCCCTGAGTGTGGGCGCTGATCCCACATGTACGGGGAAGTAACCTTGCCAGCCTGACAAACTGCAGCAGCTTGTGTAGCTTTATTTCTGCGAATTCACCAAAGTCCGTGGCAAAGCGCGTACCCAGCATACGTTCACGCCACAAAGCCAAACAGGGGCAATCACAAAGCATGTGGAAATTACTTTTCTCGGCATCGGGCTTACTACAGCTGTAGGACAGATCTGCAACACTACAAGTCCTAAGTGCGAACACTATTTAGAGGCTCTATTTATAGTATCAAATATAATTCTCGATTATAATTCGAAATTATTGCAATTGTTAAGAGACGAGCCATCAAAACAGTAGTCTTATTTAATTATTTTAAAGGTTGATGAGAAATGCATTGCAGCACAATGCCAAGTTTTAAATCATACTAAACAGACCAAAGACAGGAAGCGTCAACATCAGATTTGAAGTGAAGATAGTCGGTGGTGGAAGGGATAGTATTGAGCATTTTCAAGTCGCCTTCGTAAAATAGAGATAGCCTAAATTTTTAGGGAAATCAATTATCAATAGGGAGAAAAACAAGGGACTAAGAGATTCTAGTTTCAAAAGCAGATCATTGTGAGAAATCCATGAAAGTGAAGTGGATATGCAAATTTAGCTGTTCTCAATTGCAGCTTTATACTCACCTGAATCGTAGTGTGATTGCAAAGAAAGTCCTGTGACCGCATTGCTCGTAGTTCCAAATTGGCGTCCAGAGTATGAATTCAAACGATATGTCTGTATAATCATCAACCAACTCTTTATTGGTGCGTACGTTTCAATTGAAGCCTTTGTGAAGTTGGAACATACCTTCAGGAGTTTACGTTGGTGATATATTGTCTTTTGGGTTCCTATACCCTAAACCGGTAACATATGCAAAGATGCAACTTCTACCATGTTATTGATAAGCAGAAGGGATCATAGTTGAGTGTTATACTTGAGGGTATACCGGGAAAACATTTGCCACATTCTGTGCACTGTTAACGCCGTCCTTAGTCTGTCATGCGTAAATTTTTTCCTGAAGGTACAAATTTGCTGCACCTGAATTTTCCATTCTAGACTTCATGGATGACGACGAATAACTGTCGTGTGGGACTGGAGGCGTAAATCGCGCAATAAACTGTCAACGGTTGATCCTGCCGCACGCATTATATCCGAAAATGTTTATAGATACCGGACACGGAAGTGTTTCGGCACAGAGCTTCATATCGGATCCGTCTCCAACCAATGCGTCTTCAGGGTGTTGAAAGCCAAGCCCGTCGCAAAGAGGACGAAGACGCTAATGGCTTAGGTGATTTTTTTTATCATAAAGCCGTGGCCGAAACCCACCGTCTGTCGCAGTTTGGTTCCCCAGAGCATCAACCATGGCACGAAACGCACCACAAAGTAAGTAGTTATCTTAGTAGGTAAACTCGGAGATAGCTGGGACATATCTGGAAGTCGGATTCATCTCGGATCAAAATCCATGGATACTCGTAGTTGCCACCATCATTTTAACACTTCACGAACGAAATTCTCAGATGAGGAGAACAGGCGTCGCAAATAGTTGCCTAACATAAAAGGAAATATTAACGGAGTTCCCCGAAGATAAGCGAGAAAATAAATTGTGTCGGTATGCGGATGGAGGCAGTCTAGTTTTGGAGGTCGAGCAAGTAGAGTCGAGTGGACTTCGAGAGACAGATTGTGCAGTTTTTTATTAATTACCGGCGAAATAATCGAGCGGATCTCGCAGTAACAAGTAGCACTGAGGCAACCAGGAGTGAACTCACAACGCGATTTTCTGATACGTGAAGGCAGCCCTGAGACGGAATTGCGCGGTACCACCAGGATACCGGAGAGATACCGATCGGTAATTAGCGATAACGCAGAAGCGGTGTAGATGTTCTCCGCGAGTTCCTCAAAAAACGTAAAGACAGCCTAAGATCACTGTGTACGCCTGAGCCGGCGAATTCGGAAGGACAAGGATCGTAGAACCTTAGTGAACGGCGTCTGACGCGGCTATTGGAGACAGGAGGCAGGACCGCCATTGAGGTTGGCAAGCTACGCGATCCTTTCGTATACGGCGGAATTGCTGGTTGGGATAATAAATCGGTACGGTCTCGAGTGCGCTCGAGCTTTACTATTCCTAACTCCTGTAATATTTTTAAGATAGATATTGTAAGTTGATTGTATTGTGTTAGATATTGTAATTCAACACCACCACCTCCCTTAAATTGTTTAACCCTTTTCCAATCTTCTAGTATCTCTTAAGACAACCACAAAGTTTTAACCTTTTGTGATGAATCGTTCAGGAGATATGGATTTTAGAATGTTTCAATACCAGCTTTCAAGCGAGCTGGACGCATTGTTTTTCCCCACACTCCCACACCCCTAAACCCCTATCGACCATTTTTTGAAAATTTGTCCACTATCATAGTTCTACATAAGTTCCAACTTTCAGCCTCTTAGCATAAGCGGTTCCTGATATCTAGAAATCAAAATTATTCGTCTAAAAAATTCCACCCTCACACGATCATCCCCCCAAAATATACCACTCATAGGGGTTCACCCATTCTACACACCATAAAAATTTCAACTTAATATCTCCAGGGATTTATAAGCTATGCGCCTTCAAGCGGTTTTGCGTACGGCGGACGGATAGACAATTTTTTTTGCTTTTTTGGAGTTTACTAGTCCTAAAACGTGAAAATGCTAAATTTCAGGGTAGCAAATTTTTTTGAAATTTCAGGTCGATCACAATATTTTATTATTAAAAAATAATAAAGTAAAATTTGTTGTTTTAACGATACGCACTTTCGTTCAAGCAGTTTCCGTTGGTAAAATCGATTGGTTTAGTCGAATTAAATAGTTATAGTAGTTATAGTTTTTAATGTTGACATGAAAAATATGTTAAATTAAAATTATGACCGTAACAGGAACTATAAACATGTTTCTGGAATCATACCGACTGTTAGTTTAGTTTTAGTTTTAAGAAGGGGCGAAGCGCTCGAGCCACCGCGTACACTAGGCACCAAATGGGCCCATAGTGATCCCTTCAGAACCTCGTAGGTCACTAAACATCCCCTAAACAACCCAGATCCCTAACGAACTTGACTAGCTTATCATGCCCTATTGACCTCAGGTCCTCCAAATTCTCAAAGAAAAGACTGCCCAGCCACCTCAGTCGCCTCCTTGCAACCGCCTGACACTCACACAAAATGTGGGTGATGTCCTTCTCAGCATATAGGTCAAGGCAATACCTGCACACGTCAGAGTCAGCATTGGTATCATACATTGGTATCATATTGTGGATATTATCTGTCGATCGAGAACCTTTAGTTGAAAAACTTTGGATTTTAATATCTTCCGAACCAATTACACCAGGCAGATAAAATTTAGTTTCTGTGTATGGGATCACAAGAGGAGTCTACTGAAAGCAAATTTTTTGAGGGGGAGGTGGAGCACGAAAGTGGGTTAATTTCTCAAAAAATGTAATTTTTATATCTCAGAAACGGTATCAGATATGATCTTGAAAATGTAACAAGAGTTGGAGTGGGTAGACTTCTAGGAGGAAAAATATGCTAGGGGTGTGGGTGTTGGGGTGATGGTGAAAGGCGGAAGAAAGGAAAACATTCTGATTTTTATTTCTCGAAAATCGTAATGAATAGAAAGCTAAAAATTTAGGATTATTTAAAGCCACTATAGTGTTTCTATAGTGGCTCTAAATAATCCTAGAAAAATAAAATTGTTGATAGGTGTAGCAAGGTATGGGGGTGAGGGGTGGTTTTTTATATCTCAGAAACGGCTAGATGCTAGAAAGTTGAAACTTAGTACATATATGTAAATCTATTACTAGAGTAATTAAAGCAAAAAAAAGTTCATATTTTTATTGGCGTTCAGAGGTTGAGTAAAAAAAATATCTGTGAATCCACATTTTCACAAACTTCTTTAAAACTTTTAGACATGTCGAGCTATCAAAGCAATTTTACTTCTATGGGCTATTTATAAGCGCCTAGAAACGTTCTTAAAAAATTTTCGATGTCCAACCACTAAGGTGATGTAAAGTGGTTGTGTACATATTCACGAATTCTGATATATTTCTTAGGTATATTGATATTTGGAATTCACTTTCACTTCTATAAGCTTAAAGCATAGTCGGGGAAAACCCGATTTAAGTATTTTTCTCCTGGGGGAAAGTTTTAAATAGCCTCCTGGTTATTCCTTAGGTTGTCAGTCTTATAGTAACCTACACCGCATCTCACCATTAAACACGTTTAGGACTTCTACCCATAAAATAATAAAGTTGCGCCCAGACTGTTGGCAGATTTTTCATCTTGTAGTAGGTATATAAAAAATAATTGGATTTCACTTTTATTATGGTTAATGGTTGGCATCCTTAGTTCAATTGTTGAAGACACGTACTACCTTATTCGAAAAAATCCAAAACGAAGTACATGAAATTTTATGACGAAAATAGTTGTTTAGGTAATTAGGTATGTACGTAGGTAGCAAGTAGTGCGACATCATATAAACCTAAAGATGCGCCATTCAATATTTATTAACGTGCCATAAATGGAATGAAAACTCAAAAATTTCAAATTTAACTCTAAATACCTACTTTGATATGATAGTCGGTCGGTTAGCAAGAATTATATAACATATGTTATATGTTCTTTGGTACCGAGCGTGTCCTCGACTGTACCTATTTACCTATGTAGATATTCTAGTAAAAATGAAATGTCAGTATTTCTAAATTAGTACTACAACGACAAGAAGGTAGAGTTTGAAAATTTCGCATAATTTCATTATGCAATGCAAGATGAAAAACTAAAGGTTCTCGATCGATAGAATATCCACAATATGATACCAATGTTTACACATTAGTTGTTTACAGAAGGGAAAAAAGCGGTCGTCTATACCGACCGCGAGAATTTTTGGAAAAACATGCCTTCTTATATTTTCGCTGCCTTTAAAAAAGAACTATGCAATGTGCAAAATACATTTTTACTTTATTATTTTAATAATAAAGTATTGTTATCGATTTTTAAAAAAAAAAAATTTGCTACCCTGAAAATTTTTTTTTATACGTTTTATGACTAATAAGCACCAAAAAAGCAAAAAAAAATTTCAGTCCGTCTGTGCGCCGTCCGCCGTACGCAAAACGTTTGAGGGCTTATAACTCCTAAACCCCATGAGCTATTAAATTGAAATTTTTTTTATTAATAGACTGGGTAGGTCCCTTGAAGTTATCACTTTTTGGCGGGTGCGAGTATGAGGGGGGAGGTGGGGGAAGCGTTTTAGACGAAAAATTTTGGTTTCTAGATCTCAGCAACCGCTTATGTTAGGAAGCTGAAACTTGGAATTTGTATAGAGCTTTGATAGTGGACCCATTTGCAAAAATATTGTTGATATGGGTGAAGGGGTGTGGCAGTGGGGGGAAAAATAATGCGTCCGAAAGGTTCGAAAGCCGAGATCGAGACATTCTAAAATCCATATCTCCTAACCGGTTAATGTCACGAAATTAAAACTAAATACTCATCTGTAGGTATACTAGGAGAATAGAATGGAAACAAATTTTTGAGAGGGGGCAGTGAAGTACGGGGGTGGGGGTTGAAAAACTTTAGATTACGTTATCTCACGAACCAATTGCACTAGAGAAATAACATTTGGTTTCTGTATAAAAGTTGACAAATAAAGTTTGCTGAAAGTAAAATTTTTTAAGGGGGCGGTGGAGCATGGAAGTAGAGAGGGTAAGAATTTTTTTAAAAAATCATGTCTCATATCTCAAGAACAGTGTAAGATAGATGCTTAAAATTTTTGCCAGAAGTAGGCCTAATAGACCCCCAGCAGAAAAAAAAATTTCAGGGATGAGGGTGTAGAGGGTGAGGGTGGGTGAGGGTGAAAAGTAAAAAGTTCTGATTTTTATATCTCGAGAGCCTATAATGGTATCAAGCTGAAACTTAGTATTTAGATAGAGCTATAGTAGTAGCATGGTGGAAAAATATAATTTTTTATAGGGGTAGTATGGTATGGTGGTGGGGGATGTTTTTCCTAACTATAGAACGGATTATGCTAGAAAGTTGAAATTCGGAACGTATATGTAACTCAACTAGAAAAGTAATTTCGTTTAAAAAAAATTTCAAATATCCATTGGCATTCGGAAGGGGGGCGAAAAAAATGATCAGTGAAAATGGAATGCATATATTTTCATGATTTTCGTCATATCTATTACGTCTTTCCAAATATTAAATTCATTTTTATTCTACGGCTTCTTCATAGAAATACCTCGAAAGTGTTTTCAGGATTTTTTGAAATTCGACCCCCAAGGTGGTGTAAAGGGGATGTATAAATTTTCACGAATTCAGCCGTATCCCTCAGGTCTGACTAGATATCGAATAACTTTTCACTTCCACGGGCTTATTTAATAATCACCTAAAACTTGTTTTCAAGTTTTTGCCTTTTCAACCCCTAAGAGGGTATAAATGGGTTGAACACGTTTTCACAAATTTCGTCATATCTCTTAAGAGTGATAAGACATGGGATTGGTTTTCACTTCCTCTGGCTTTCTTTACATATATCTAAAAAATGATTTCATGATTTTTGGATATTCAACCCCAAAGTGAGTGCAAGGGGGTTGCATATGTTTTCACAAATTCTTACATATTTCTTAGTTCTAATGAGATATCCAATTCATTTTTACTTCCTAAGGCTTCCTACATAATCGTCAAAATGTTGATTTCAGGATGTTTGCTATTCAACTCCAATAGGACGTAAGGCTTTCGACACATTTCTCAGGATTAATGAGATATTAGATTGGTTTGCACTTCCACAGACTTTAACTTTATTATTTTTTAATAATAAAGTATTGTGATCGACCTGAAATTTCAAAAAAGTTTGCTACCCTGAAATTTTGTATTTACACGTTTTAGGACTAGTAGACCCCAAAAAAGCAAAAAAAAAAAAAAATGTCCGTCTGTACGCCGTACGCCGTCCGCCGTCCGCCGTACGCCGTACGCAAAATCGTTTGAAGGCGCGTAGCTCCCAAACCCGTTGAGATATTAAATTGAAATTTTTATGGTGGGTAGATTGGGTGAACCCCTACCACTGGTATATTTTTGAGGGGTGGGGTTACAAGGGGAGAGGAGAGGGGAGCGTTTTAGACGAAAAATTTTGGTTTCTAGATCTCAGGAACCACTTATGCTAGGAAGCTGAAACTTGGAACTTATGTAGTACTATGATAATGGACTCAATTGCAAAAACTTGGTCGATATTGGTTAAGGGGTGTGGAAGTGGGGGGGAAAACAATGAGTCTTTAACGCATGAAAGCCGGGATTGAAACATTCTAAAATCGATATCTCCTGAACCATTGATGTCAGAAGATTGAAACTTTGTTGTTGTCCTTAGGGATACTTCAAGATTAGACAAGGGCTAAAAGAGGTGGTGGGGTGTGGGGGTGGGGGGTGAAAAACTTCGGATTACAATATCTTCCGAACCAATTACACCAGGAAGATAAAATTTAGTTTCTGTATATGGGATCACAAGAGGAGTCTACCAAAACTAAATTTTTTGAGGGGGGAGGTGGAGCACGAAAGTGGGGGGATAGCAATTTCTCAAAAAATGTCATTTTTATATCTCAGAAACCGTATCAGATATGATCTTGAAAATTTTGCAGGAGTTGGGGACGGTAAACTTCTAGTAGGAAAAAAAAATTTGGTGATGTGGGTGTTGGGGGTGATGGTGAAAGGGGGTAGAAAGGAAAACATTCTGATTTTTATTTCTCGTAAACCATAATGAAGAGAAAGCTCAAAATTTAGGATTATATAGAGCCACTATGCAGACATCCTAGAAAAATAAAATTTTTCATAGGGGTATCAAGGTACGGGGGAGAGGGGTGGTTTTTTATATCTCAGAAACGGCTTATGCTAGAAAGTTGAAACTTAGTACGTATATGTAGATGTACTATTAAAGTAATTAAAGCAAAAAAAAAGTTCAGATTTTTATTGGCGTTCAGAGGTTGAGTAAAAAAAATGTCCGTGAATCCACATTTTCACAAATTTCGTTAAAACTTTTAGACATGTCGAGCTATCAAAGCAATTTTACTTCTGCGGGCTATTTATATAAGTGCCTACTAACGATCTCCAAAATTGTTCGATATCCAACCCCTAAGGGGGTGTAAAGTGGTTGTGTACATATTCACGAATTCTGATATATTCCTAAGGTATATTGAGATTTGGAGTTCACGTTTACTTCTATAAGGGAAAAACCCGATTTAATTATTTTTGCGTATTAAACCCCCTGGGGGTATTGTTCAAGATTTCACTGATTCCGAAAATCTCTTAGGTTTAATGTGATCGAATTCGCTTTTACTACTTTGAATTATTCTATTGATAAAAAAATACGTAAATAAATAAAAAAAATCTACGAACAGTCTGGGCGCAACTTTATTATTTTATGGGTAGAAGTCCGAAACGTGTTTAATGATGAGATACGGTGTTGGGTACTATGCGACTGGCAACCTAAAAAATAACGTTCCAAATAGCTTCCTGGTTATTTTTTAGGTTGCCAGTCGCATAGTACCCAACACCGTATCTCATCATCAAACACGTTTCGGACTTCTACCCATAAAATAATAAAGTTGCGCCCAGACTGTTGGCCGATTTTTTTTATAATCGTCTACAAACGCATTTACGATTTCATGTAATGGCCCAAAACCAAATCACGAAAAAGCTTCTAATGGCGTAACTGATATTATACTAGGACTAGACCTCATCCCGGAATATGACCCAATTAAGTAATTCAAATGATACTGTGGCAGCGGCGTAAGTATTCTAGCGCGACCCCATTCTAACTGCATCCCGAACTTTTTTTTAGGTTTTCAGTGACATAGTAACCTACACCGCATCTCAGAATTAAACTCGTTCCGAACTTCTACCCAAAAAATAATAAAGTTGCGCCCAGACTATTGGCAGATTTTTTTTCTCTCGTTTTATGCTAGGTCCGTGGAGTTTGTTTATTTGTTGAATACCATTGACAAATACAAATTCCGAATGCATTTTCTATGTATGTACATACAGGGAAAAGTATGTTTGATTTCCTTCATATCGGCTAACTACTATTTTACCAATAGTAAATATTTTACTACGTACATAACAAGCAAGTGTCAAGCTTAGGTACTTCGAATGTACGATTTGTGATATTCCTTCGGTTGGGTGGAATTGCAAGGTTGCGGGTAGAGTACGAGGTTGCAAACTTGTTATTAAATGTTATTATTGCTAATTTAACATGTTGCGTATCTCTGTTGGGGTTGCAACTTCGTATTAAGATGAGATAAGGTGATTTAAATATTCTGTTCGATTTGCAAAACTTCTGCAATTTTTCGGGAGTCAAAAAAACACGGAATTGCTATTGTTACTAAATTTTCCAGGATCCATGTCGCCTACGAGGGTGCAAACTAAACACGAGTTTCAGTACATTAATCGCAACCCATTTTAAAAACTGTGATAATTTTTTTCATGGCCTTTCTTTCAATAAATCCTTTTTTTACTTTGAATCCTGTTAAAAGTATGTTCCGTGCAAAAAAAAAGGGTTGCAAATCTACACAGATGTTCCTGATGCCAGTAAAAACTATGATCATAATTTGCAAAACTATTGCCATTTCTTTGTGGCCATTTTTGATCAAAATATTAATTGTTAATGATATTATATTTTCCGGACCTAAAAATGGGTTGCAAATCTAATACAATATCGAAAATACCCTGTTCAACATTATCCTAAGTTTGCAAAACGTTTGTAATTTTTTTGTAGTCTATTATAACGAAACTACGTTTTTAACCATTTTGAGCATGTTCCGGACTTTGGAGAGGGGTGCAAACTGAGATATATTACTTTAACAACAAACTTAATCATTTCCCACAATTTCAAAAAGATCGGCGTTCTGTTCAATGTCTTCATTGACTGGCCTAACAGGCATCCGGCAGCTTAAAAGACTCCCTTGCACTCAACTGCTCAGAAAAGACTCCAGCGCCAGTGCCGCATTCCATTTTGGAACCGTCCGTATACACGGAGAGTTCTCCCTCATTTACTACCCTGTTGCTTTTCCAGTCCGCATACAACCCTAAACGATGATATAAAATCATTCACCGGAATCATATAATCCGTGCAAAAGTTGACCCAACCATCAAGAAATTCCCTAAGAATGGAGCTGTGTCCTATGGATCTCTCCCTAAAGAGGCAACAGCTCAATAGTTTTACCGCTGTGTTTGACGCAACCTGCTTAATGAAAATATCAAGCGGTAAAAGGTGCATGCAAACTTCCAGTGCCGCTGTTGGCGTTGTGCGCAGGGCCCCTGTGATCATTACACAAGCACTCCGCTCAGTTCCCTTATTGTCTGTGGCTTTCCACCATACCAGTGCCCCGTACGTCAGAATGGGTCTTGCCAGACCCCTCTGAACTATAGCCGCGCAGTTGAATTGAACATAAAAAAACAGAGTCATAACAAACATGACATCTCCATACAAATCGCAACAATTTTGTATGGCGGGTGCATGACTTGGATGATAAAAACTAAGTTTTTTATTAAAGTGCAAGCTTTTGTTAGGCAAAGCAAAGTTAAATAGTTTATAAACATATTTAAAAATTAGAATTAGACAAGTTTTCTCATCTGGAATTGAGTTTTCATAGAAAAAAATATCGCAATTTTCAATTCAATTTTTCAATGTCGGCATTCTGCCATTTAAAAAATGTGCAGTTAAATTGCTTATATTTTGAAAGATAATTTTTGTTATATGAAACACATTGCATATTGCTATGATTCTGAACATTTGTTATTCAGTATCGACTCTAGAGGGTTTGTCAATTCCAAAGTTTTGTATTAAAACACCGCGCTTTGGGATAATAAAATATTGTTACGAATTCGTTCCAAAAAAGATTCTCCAATAAACTGGTATATTTTCTGGTTTTGATCCGTGACGTCACACATCACATAAAAAACGAGGCATTTCTCACGACGAACTGTCATATGTGCGCGGCCTGAGTTTAAGTCGGCCATGGTCTTGCAACCGCCGTACCGACTGTTCAACCTGATTAAATTTAATGAAATTTTTTTCACGTTTATTCAAGAAATTCCTTATATCCCTTTCACTAATATAAGTAGAATTTGATAAATTTTATATGTTTTTAGCAGCATGTTCAAATAATCAGTCAATCCATTTTAATAAGCAAAAATTTTTTTTTTAAACATATTCGCAAAAAAAGTTTTGTTGCTGCCCCATGAGATTTATTCACATACAGTCGAAACTTTCTTAATTTCTTTCTAAACTTTATGGAGATCATTGTAGTGAGTTACACCTAGTGGAACTAAGTTCTACGAGTATCTCACTGTACACTGTAATTAAACTTTTTCGCTCAAAAAAATTTGATATTCTGTCTCAAGATTATTTTACAGAACGATGCATACAAGTATCGTCCTCCCTTTGCTATCTAGTCTAATCTCATTCTGCATAAATAGCTAGTCACGTGCCACTTAATTGGTTTTTTTGAATGTTAATGGTTTTGCGGTAAAAATATCAGAATTTTAAGCTTAAAAAAAACATTATAGCGAGTGAACTTAAGAGTGCAAATTACTATAATACATACAAAGAACACTCTTGAGGGATAAGTGGTGTGTAAACAGTCGCGTCGCATTTGCCTGAAAGAAAACGAGTAAACGAGCTTAAGCTGTCCAAACAACAAGATCCTTAGAGGAAAGAAAACCTTCCATATCCAATATATCGCATCTCGGTCTAGTATACCATACACCAACAGTACTCAAACATTGAACGTTAATCCTAAATAAATATAAATCCTATGCGAATTTTTTATCTTCCTTCAGCAGTTTTCTTTTTTTTATTTAGGTCAGATACATAATAACAAGGGTCTCTAATGGTAGGGAAAAAAAGGACGATTAGATAGAAAAATCTTTAATAGAATTTGTGACCTCTCCGTATTTCAAGGGTTATGTTCAGCACATATGGCCGATAAAGAAGATAAATTCTGTGTAAACATACTTGTCTAACGTGTATTTGATTTTAACGAATTATCCGAAAAGAAATTCGAGTCAACTGGGAAAGGTGGAATATTTAATTTAATTTTTGTTTTCTCAAGGAAAGAAATGGAGCTCTCAGAATAGTACAACCTGTTAAAGAAATTTATTATTATTGTTTAGACTGGCGGTACTCACTCGCAATAAACTCCTAAGTAGTTGGGCATAATCGTCAAATTTGCTCGGTTTTGTAATTGAAAATTCAAGATAATTTGGGGTGAGATTACATAACTTAGTTTGAGTCTTTGTTTCGAGTTTGAAATAAGAATGGTATTATCGAATTCTGTTTCGACCTGCGTAACTTCGGTTCAAGGCTTTGCTTCGAGTTCGAAGAAATAATTGACATTTTGTACTTTGTTTCGTCCTGTCATTTGAGATTGATACGAGCGAATTTTGGTCGGTAACTACTTGGCTGTCGAGTGCAAGCTTAAAATATCTTCAACGATGCAAGTTTTCGTATATTACTTTTGTATTTATTGTTCTAATACTTGAAATATTAATATCGTAGGGAAGCAGGAGACAACAAAATTGGACAGGCAATAAACAAGCAGCAATGCGAAGTAGGCTTGCACCAGATCAACACGAAAACAAATACCTCTGGACGATACTTGGACCTCGTTTTCTCTTCCGATGTAACCCAAACAACAGTCAATCATTGTACATCACCACTGTTACCTGATTCGAATCATCATCCAGCACTTCACGTTGTTTATACTCTAGATGAAATCATATAGAGTATTATAAGTTTAATCCAGCCCAAAAGTTTGTAACGCATAGAACCAAGCCTCGGACGAAAAAAAGTTATATATTATTTTTTGTTCATTTGTGGCCAAAAACCTCAAATCCGCCTGACGTCCGTCCGTCCGTCCGTCCGTCCGTCCGTCCGTCCGTCCGTCCGTCCGTCCGTCTGTCCGTGAACACGATAACTCAAGAACGCCTTCACCTAGGATATTGAAATTTTGAATTTGGATGTTTGGTTGAATTTGTAAGGCTAAGTTCGTTAACGGGCAAAATCGTCCCACTCCTTCGGGTAGCTGCCATACAAAATGTCCTTAAAACACGTTTTCAAGAATATTGGTCGATAACTTCAGAAGGGTTTAAGCTACGAGATTAAAATTTTGTATGTGTTATTTTTCCAATAGTTAGAGCTAAATATATGATTATGAAGAAAATCCTATTAGTCCTTCGTGTAGCTGCCATACAAATATCCTGTCAAAATGTATTCACTTAATTTACGAAACTCACTATAACTCAAGTAATCTTTTAGGTACGAATTCGGAATTTTTTACAAATTAGTTTTGAGTGAAAAGGAAGCTTGGGTTTACTAGTCAGCGAAATCCTTTTACTCCTTCTGGTAGCTGCCATACAAAATGTCCTTAAAACACGTGTTTAAGAATATTGGTCGATAACTTCAGAAGAGTTTAAGCTACGACTTTGAAATTTTGTATGTGTTAATTTTCCAATAGTTGGAGCTAAATTTTTTATTATGAAGAAAATCCTGTTAGTCCTTCGTGTAGCTGCCATACAAATATCCTGTCAAAATGTATTCACTTAATTTACGAAACTCACTATAACTCAAGTAATCTTTTAGGTACGAATTCGGAATTTTTTACAAATTAGTTTTGAGTGAAAAGGAAGCTTGGGTTTACTAGTCAGCGAAATCCTTTTACTCCTTCTGGTAGCTGCCATACAAAATGTCCTTAAAACACGTGTTTAAGAATATTGGTCGATAACTTCAGAAGAGTTTAAGCTACGACTTTGAAATTTTGTATGTGTTAATTTTCCAATAGTTGGAGCTAAATTTTTTATTATGAAGAAAATCCTGTTAGTCCTTCGTGTAGCTGCCATACAAATATCCTGTCAAAATGTATTCACTTAATTTACGAAACTCACTATAACTCAAGTAATCTTTTAGCTACGAATTCGGAATTTTTTACAAACTAGTTTTGAGTGAAAAGGAAGCTTGAGTTTACTAGTCAGCGAAATCCTTTTACTCCTTCTGGTAGCTGCCATATAAAATATCCTTAAGACACGTGTTCAACAATATTTTTCGATAACTTTTGAACGCTTCAAGCTACGTATTTGAAATTTTGTACACGTTCATTTTTAAATGGTTCCAAGGAAAAGGATAAATATGTAAGAAATCGAGTGAGTCCTTCCTGCACCTCCCATGTGAAAGTCCTTCAAAAAGGACTTTTTTTTTCGATGACTTACCCAGTTCAAAATATGAAATTAACCACTTAATATTGTCTTTTAGTTTTGAGTAGCAATCTAATGGCAGTCCTTAATAAAGGACATACAAAATGCACACACGTAATTCTACTTTATCCCCAACTACAATATAAATAAGAGTTCAGTATTCATCTAGAGTATTATACGATTGGCTTGCAGCCGATCGTGACTGCAGTATGTTTTTAATTTTGATTCACGAATTAATAACTTATTTCCTTCTGAAATAACATATGGCTATAATTTTAATAAAGTCGATTTTTCTGCTTTAAATCGCGACATCTCTACATGTGATTGGTTGGATGTACTAAGTGAGCCGGATGTTGAAACTACCAGTTTAAACTTTTGTAACACGATCTTTCGTAGTGTCGCGCGATGTGTACCGGTCACATCTGCTAGAAAGCCTAAGCGTTTTCCGTGGTTTGACGACGACCTGATACATCTGAAAAATTTAAAAACGAAAGCTTGGAAGACATATTGTCTCTCAAGGATTGATTCAGACTACGTTTCCTATTCAACCTTACGCGACCTGTTTATTAGCCGGTCTAGTGCGGCGTATACCTCGTACGTCAATAATGTTAAATTATCGATTAGGGACAAACCTAAGCGGTTCTGGGATTTCGTCAATTCAAAAAGGAATTCCGACGGATACCCTGCTTCTATGTCTTTTGATGATGTGGTCAGCGATGACCCTTTAGTCATTAGCAACTTCTTCGGGAACTACTTCCGTGCTGCTTTCACTTCTTCTAACTGTGATAATAGTTTTAAGGATCATAAACACTTGACAAAGTTTCCTTCTACTTCATTGGAGATGAAGGATCTGCACATAGACGAAGCTAGAAATTTATCTCAAATATTGCAGATAGTTTTTCTGTTGGTCCAGACGGCATCCCTCCAAGCGTTCTAAAACGATGCAGCACTTCCCTAGTAGCACCCTTGTGCTATTTATTCAATTCTTCTCTTCGTTCAGGGGTATTTCCCAGTTCATGGAAATATTCTACTATTAAGCCGTTATTTAAGAAAGGTAAAAGAATGGATGTACGAAATTATCGGCCTGTCGCCAACCTTTCTTGTATTTCGAAGCTTTTCGAGGCTATTGTTTGTGATGTAATGAATTTTCATTGCAAATCAATCATAAGTCCATCCCAACATGGATTTACTAAGGGTAGGTCTACTACCACAAATTTAATGGAATTTGCTAATTTTTCCGTTAAAGCGATTGAAGGTGGAAATCAGGTGGACTGCATTTACACTGATTTCAGCAAGGCGTTCGACAAAATGAATCATTCCATCCTGACTTATTAGCTACAATTACTGGGTTTTCCATTCACGTTTATTAATTGGATCAGTTCGTATCTACTTAATCGCACTCAAAAGGTGTTTTTTCGTGGAGCTCTTTCATCCGATATATATAATACTTCTGGAGTACCTCAGGGGAGCAATTTGGGTCCGCTTTTATTTATCCTCTTCATTAATGACGTGAGTTCGGTTCTCTCCCACTCTAAAATTTTAATGTATGCTGACGATGCAAAGATTTTTCGTAATGTAACCAATGCGGCTGATTGTTCTCTTCTTCAGAGTGACCTGCAACGGTTTTATGACTGGTGTACACTAAATTGTATGCCTTTGAATATTAGTAAGTGTATCACTGTATCGTTCTCTAGAAAGAAAACTCCAGTTACATTTGATTATAATTTAGAAGGAAACCCATTATGTAGAACTGACAAAGTGAACGATTTAGGTGTATATTTTAATAACGAAGTTACTTTTAATGACCATTTTGATTATGTTGTCAGTAAGGCTAACTCCGTCTGGGGCTTTGTGCGAATAATGTTAAGGATTTCAATGATCCGCACAATGTTGTACTGCACATTTGTCCGTTCGGAATTGCCTACCCGGTATGGGCTCCATACTATGAGGTTCATAAAAATAGAATTGAGTCGGTTCAGAGAAGATTCTTGCGATCCACTGCATCTGCCTCCTTACCATGAGCGTCTTAAACTCCTGCCGATGGAGTCGTTGGTTGATAGACGAGATGTCCTTAGAGCTGTTTTTGCTTTCAAGGTAATTTCTGGTGATATTAACTCACCGTCATTGCTGGAAGCCGTTACTTTCAAAGTTCCATTTCGATCCTTGAGAGACTATGTGTTGCTGGATATTCCCCACCATCGGACAAATTACGGCCAACATGAACCAATCACATCTCTTTCACGCATTTTTAATTATAATTACAGTCAAATTGACTTTAACATTTCTGTTCAACAGTTAAAATCGGCTTTATCAAATAAATAATGTAATATTATATTTAGGCATTTATGAGTGTACGGATATAATGATGTATTTTTGTACTTATTTTGTTGTACTTATTTTTTATTTCTTCTAATAATTTTATATTTTGTAATTTTTGTTATAAGTAATCAGTATTTGATGAATTTGAATAATAAATAATGGTGTGCTTCATGAAAAGTCACGAAGACCTAACCAAAGGAATTTTGAAATATGTGAACGGTAGGCAAACTTCAAAGGAGTTATGGGAGACGTTGAAAACTTTCCTTAACGAACGGGAACCGCCTGTTAAAGAAATGTATGAAGGGAAAAAAGGTAAATAACGGTATTGAAGGAATACAAAACTTAAGTTTATGCTATGCTCTCCCTCCGTAGGTTTGGAGTGACTACAAATATAAGGTCAAGTCCAAGCTATGTGCAAATATGCAAAGTAAAAAAAGGACAGGTGGAGGTCCTTCCAATGAAAAAAAAAATTAGCGACTTAGAGCAGGATGTTATCGAGTGTGCCGGACTAGAAGCGGCTGTGACCGGTATTAGAAAGGCAAAATCTTTTGGACCTCCAATATGTAAGGAAAACTTTACTGCTAATTCTTTTGTTATTGAAGACATCATTGAAAGTAATATTGAACTGAACGTTTCAAGTGTTACCAACAATACGGAAATAATATCCAGAAACGATGAACCGTTAGCAAGCACATCAACATCGCGGCGCCGTATTAAAGATCAGAAAACTATTCTTATGGAAAAATATTTTGCTGGGAAAGAGAAAAGCCATGTATTAAAACAAAAAGCGATAGACATAAGAGAGACAAGTTTTATTTTGACAGAGAAAATATATCGCAATGAAAAACGAAAAATTAAAAAAGAGGCCGAGAAAGAAACAGAACGACTGAAATTAAAAAAAATGAAATTGGAGATCCAATTGGAGTCGAACAGACTGAAATCTTTAGAAATAGAAGGCAAGCGTAATTGAACGATGAAACTACCCAGCAAGCCAAAAGTGTAGAATTGTCGGATGTCCAAATAGTCGGAAAGAATTCGGATGCCTATTTCGTACCGAATTCGAAACGGTATTAAAAATCCGATTCGTCTGAATGATTTCGATTAGAAATCGGCTTTATAATGGGTACGATATCGAATGATGATATCGGTACGAATTCGGATGCACATTTTGTATCGAATGGCGTTACGCATTCAGATCCGAAATGTCTGAAAGATTTCGGATAAAAATCGGAAAGTGCCAATTGCAAACTGCGTAGTTCATGACATTATGCACCGTGTGTGCACATATTTTTCTACTGTCTTTTCAGGAAATTGAAGTGATCGGACGAGTGTCGCATGAGTTGTAATAAGGTAAATTATTAAGAATTAAATTTAATAAGTGAAATTTTCTTATTCCCTTCTTATTCTAATTTTGTATCGTTCAACCCTGTTTACGACTAATCTTCGCATGAACTGACCACGGGTTTTACGTGGACCTCGGCAAATTTGAATATTGGTGTGAAGAATTTTCAAATTATCGAGATAATAAGAGGTAAGTTGAGCTGTATATCCATAGAAGACTATATTTAAAATATTTATTTTACAGAGTCCTGTTTAAAGATTTTGGAACGGGAAACAAGGCACAGGGTTAATTCCAGCATACAATTTTTTTTCCACAATGCCAAGGATAAAATGAACAAGTCAAAGAAGAGGAAGATTTCACTATCGGCATTCGTAGATTAGGAAAGGACACTGCATCCATATCTAATAATGAAATGTTTTAATTTATAGTAACTTTATTATACTCTAGATGAAATCATATAGAGTATTATAAGTTTAATCCAGCCCAAAAGTTTGTAACGCATAGAACCAAGCCTCGGACGAAAAAAAGTTATATATTATTTTTTGTTTATTTCTGGCCAAAAACCTCAAATCCGCCTGACGTCCGTCCATCCGTCCGTCCGTCCGTCCGTCCGTCCGTCCGTCCGTCCGTGAACACGATAACTCAAGAACGCCTTCACCTAGGATACTGAAATTTTGAATCTGGATGTTTGGTTGAATTTGTAAGGCTAAGTTCGTTAACGGGCAAAATCGTCCTACTCCTTCGAGTAGCTGCCATACAAAATGTCCTTAAAACACGTGTTCAAGAATTTTGGTCGATAACTTCAGAAGGGTTTAAGCTACGTCTTTGAAATTTTGTATGTGTTATTTTTCCAATAGTTGGAGCTTAATATATGATTATGAAGAAAATCCTGTTAGTCCTTCGTGTAGCTGCCATACAAATATCCTGTTAAAATGTATACACTTAATTTACGAAACTCACTATAACTCAAGTAATCTTTTAGCTACGAATTCGGAATTTTTTACAAATTAGTTTTGAGTGAAAATAAAGTTTGGGTTTACTAGCCAGCGAAATCCTTTTACTCCTTCTAGTAGCTGCCATACAAAAAATTTCCCTTTTGAAGGACTTTCACATGGGAGGTGCAGGAAGGACTCACTCGATTTCTTACATATTTATCCTTTTCTTGGAACCATTTCAAAATGAACGTGTACAAAATTTGAAACTCGTAGCTTGAAGCGTTCAAAAGTTATCGAAAAATATTGTTGAACACGTGTCTTAAGGACATTTTGTATGGCAGCTACTAGAAGGAGTAAAAGGATTTCGCTGATTAGTAAACTCAAACTTCGTTTTCACTCAAAACTAATTTGTACAAAATTTCCAATTCATAGCTAAAAGAATACTTGAGTTATAGTAAGTTCCGTAAATTAAGTGAAGACTTTTTGACAGGATATTTGTATGGCAGCTACACGAAGGACTAATAGGATTTTCTTCATAATCGTACATTTAGCTCCAATTATTGGAAAAATAACACATACAAAATTTCAAAGACGTAGCTTAAACCCTTCTGAAGTTATCAGCCAATATTCTTAAACACGTGTTTTAAGGACATTTTGTATGGCAGCTACCAGAAGGGTTAAAAGGATTTCGCTAACTAGTAAACTCTAAATTCCTTTTCACTCAAAACTAATTTGAAAAAAATTCCGAATTCGTAGGTAAAATATTAATTGAGTTATAGTGAGTTTCGTAAATTAAGTGAATACATTTTGACAGGATATTTGTATGGCAGCTACACGAAGGACTAATAGGATTTTCTTCATAATTATACATTTGGCTCCAACTATTGAAAAAATAACTCATACAAAATTTCAAAGTCGTAGCTTAAACCCTTCTGAAGTTATGGAATAATATTCTTGAACACGTGTTTTAAGGACATTTTGTATGGCAGCTACCCGAAGGAGTGGGACGATTTTGCCCGTTAACGAACTTAGCTTTACAAATTCAACCAAACATCCAGATTTCAAGATCCTAGGTGAAGGCGTTCTTGAGTTATCGTGCTAACGGACAGACGGACGGATGGACGGACGGACGTCAAGCGGATTTGAGGTTTTTGGCCACAAATAAACAAAAAATAATATATAACTTTTTTTCGTCCGAGGCTTGGTTCTATGCATTACAAACTTTTGGGCTGGATTAAACTTATAATACTCTATATGATTGCATCTAGAGTATAAACAATAGAGTGATACGATTAGATGTTTAAGAGAAAATGGGTCTCAAAATAGGCCACACTGCACACTGTTGGCAGATTTTTATTTATTTAATTTTTGATTTTTCAATAAAATATAGGTGATAAGATATGGACGAAACCCCTTAAGGGTTAAATATCTGGAAAATGCTGGAGGTTGAATATCAAAAATTCTTGAAAACGATTTCTAGGGGATTGTATAAAGAGTCTGCAGAAGTAAAATTATAATATGAGACGCTGGTGACATTTTTTATCAATCCAAGTATCTAGTAGTATTTAAAATTCAACCTGCTGTACAATTTAATAAACAAATTGCTTATGAATACTACAAAAGCACCATCCGTTCTTCAAATTTATAATAATGGAGTGCATATACTGAAATCATTTAGCTTTAAATATTTCTTTGTATTCCCTTGACTCCTTATTTATTCTGCAAAGACTTGCCAAACACCAGGCGAATACGATCAACTTTTTATGGTTGTAAAAGATTTCGTCTATCCTGAATTTATGCATTATACGCCGCAGAAAAGTTATACGTTTCAGTTTAAAACGTGACCACCAGTTTGTGGTCAACATTTTCTTCTTATGGTCTCAATGCGCTGAACTACATCCGAAAGTTTAATCGAGTTCTGGTACTGCAAGGGTTGCTGTGTAGAGGAAGTTCTCTCTTTTCCAAGGAACAGAAAATCACAAGTTGTTTGGAAATCTGCAAAGGGACTATATAATATATTGAAAACTGTTTCGAATCTAAAAAGTTAGTACAAACAACTATTCGTAAATATTGAAAACCTGGCATTGCTAACTTTGTAAGTAAATAGCCAGTAAAGGAATTAATCTCTAGCGCTATCTGGAAACAAGTATTGCAGAGTATTCTCGACGTGTCTCAAGTACACAATTTTTGTAATTCATTGCTTATAAAATTCAACAACGTCATAACACCAAAACAAGGCAAAGCGTACTCAAGCGAAATGCACTTTACATAAACTGTTAAAATAATTATATTTGTTCCATGGCGTGACCTCCTTGGCAACGTTTCTCCGATCAAATTTCAGCCGTCTTGACGTCTGATCTCTGTTTTTTCCTAAAAAAAACGTAAAATCAATGTTTTACTTTATTATTTCAATAATACAGTATTGTTATCGATTTTTAAAAAAAAAAAATTTGCCACCCTCAAAATTTTTTTTTTCACGTTTCATGACGAGTAGACACGAAAAAAGCAAAAAAAAATTTCAGTCCGTCTGTCCGCCGTACGTCGACCGCTGTAATCAAAATCGTTTGAAGGCTCGTAGCTCCCAAACCCTTTGAGCTATTAAAATGAAATTTTTTTTGTGAATAGACTGGGTAGGCCCCTTGAAGTGGCCAAATTTGGAGGGGTGCGGGTGTGAGGGGGGAGGGGGGGGGAAGCGTTTTAGACGAAAAATTTTGGTTTCAAGATCTCAGCAACTGCTTATGGTAGAAACGCAAAAAAGGTGAGATCGACACATTCTAAAATCCATATCTCCTAAACGGTCAATGTCACAAAATTGAAACTTAATAAATATTTGTAGGTGTACTAGGAGAATAGATTGGAAACAAAAATTTGAGTGAGGGCAGTGGCGTACGGGGGTGGGGGGTGAAAAACTTTAGATTACAATATCTCACGAACTAATTACACTAGACAAATAAAATTTTGTTTGTGTATAAAGGTTGACAAATGAAGTTTGCTGAAATCAAAATTTTTCAAGGGGGCGGTGGAGCATGAAAGTGGAGGAGATAAGAATTTTTCTAAAAAATCACGTCTCATATCTCAAGAACAGTGTAAGATAGATGCTTAAAAATTTTACCAGAAGTAGGCCTAATAGAGTCCTAGCAGAAAACAAAATTTAGGAAGTTAGGGTGTAGAGGGTGAGGGTGGGGGAGGGTGAAAAGGAAAAAGTTCCGATTTTAATATCGCCACAACCTATAATGATATAAAGCTGAAACTTGGTATTTAGATAGAGCTATATTAATAGCATCTTGGAAAAATATAATTTTTTATAGGGGTAGTATGGTACGGGAGTGGGGGTGTTTTTCCTATCTATAGAACGGCTTATGCTACAAAGTTGAAACTCGGTACGTTTATGTAAATCAACTTGAAAACTAATTTAGATAAAAAAAAATTTCAAATATTCATTGGCGTTCGGAGGGGGGCAAGAAAAATGATCAGTGAAAATGGAATGCATATATTTTCACGGTTTTCGTCATATCTATTAGGTCTTCCCAAATATTGAATTCATTTTTATTCCGTGGCTTCTTCATATAAATACCTAGAAAGCGTTTTCAGGATTTTTTAAAATTCGACTCCTAAAGGGGTGCAAAGGGGGTTGTAAACTTTTTCATGAATTCTACTGTATCCCCAGGTCTTATCAGAAATCGAATATCTTTTCACTTTCACGGGCTTGCGTAATAATCGCCTAAAACTTATTTTTAAGTTTTTTCCTTTTTCAGCCCCTAAGAGGGTATAAACGGGTTGAACACGTTTTCACGAGTTCCGTCATTTCTTTTAGAAGTGATATGAAATTGAATTGGTTCCTATTTTCTCGTGCTGTCTTCATATTTATCTATTAACTCCTTTCCATTTCTCAATTTTTCGATATTCAACCTCCAAGGGTTTGTATATGTTTTCACAATTTTTGCCATTGCTTAGTTCTAATGAGATGTAAAATTGATTATTACGGTCAACCAATTCACGATTTTTCGAATTTCAAGAACCAAGGAGGTGTGAAGGGTCTGCTTACGTTTTCACAAATTTTTCAAAATCTGTTTCGTCTCATAAGGTATCAACTTGCTTCTTATGAAATAGTCTAAGAACCTGTTTCACAATTTTTTCGAAATTCAAACCCCAAGTGGAAGTAATGGGTTTGTATACGTTTTAACAATTCGTCATATCTCTTAATTCTGATAAGGCAACAAATTCGGTTTTGCTTCTATGGGCTTTTAGTGTACATAATACTCGTATACTGAAATTCGAATAGTCTACACGGACTTTTTCAATGTTTAATCGGCTAAAAATCTCTATTTTAAATATTTTTATATTAAGAACAAAAATAATTTTCCAAAAAATCTAATAATCTCGAAGCAACTCATGATACACTCCGACTTTGACCTCTCCCGAACTTTGACCCGAAAAATAATAAAGTTTCGCCCAGACCATTGGCAGATTTTTGTTTACCCAAGTTGCACAGATCTCGGTATTTCGGTTCTTACAGCGTTTTCATAGAACATTCAACAGACCTGCAATGAAAAGGAAAAAAAACTTATTGTAATGAAATTGTACCCTTGTAAGATTAAACGTTGGGGATTATATGGAGCTGTTAGAATGTTGAATCTTAACAATGAACAAACAATATACACCAAAAGCTGTTAAGTAAGTTCCTTATAAATTGGAAACATTGGTCAGACAAAATTTTATCTGAAACAGCCAAAGTGATAGGAATGATTATTGGGAAAAGGAAAATGATTAATCTTCTGTAGTAACCTTTTTAACATCAAAAAATCCAAAAAGTTGGGGTAGAAATTGATAAAATAAAACAAAAATGTTCTGGTAATTTATTATCCAAATTTATACACATAAGCTCCTTAAAATAAGCATTCTGAATTTTTTGATATTCAACATGACAATGAGTTTTTTAATTTGACTGGTTCTTTACAAAACAATTTGAAAAAATCTACCAACAGTCTGGGTGCAATTTTATAATTTTTTGGGTAGAAGTCCATAACAAATTTAATGATTAGATGCCGTGCAGTTTACTATGATATGAGATTGAACATTTCTACAGATCTTAGGGGTTTAGGGGTTGAATATATAATTCTGAAACCGATTTAAGCGTTTTATACCCAAAACTTTGATTTCTAGATCTCAGGAACCGCTTATGCTAAGAGGTTGAAACTTTGAACTTGTATTAAACTATGACAGTGGACCCATTTGCAAATGGGGGATAGAGGTTGAAAGGTGTGGCAGAAAGAGTGAGTCTGAAACTTTCGAAAGCTGCAATTGAAACATTCTAAAATCCATTTCTACTTAACAGTTGATTCGAGAAAGTTAAAACTTTGTGGTTATCTTAATAGAAACTAGGAGGCACGACAAAGACTAAAATTTTGAAGGTGAGAGGTGGAATGAGGGGTTTAGATTTGAAAAACCTTGGATTATAATATCTTCCGAACCAATTGCACCAGGAAAACAAAATGTGGTTTCTCTATAGGATTGCAAGTGGAGGATAACCATTTTTAAAAAAATTTGATTTTTTTAACTCCGAAACCGTACCAGATATGATCTTAAAAATCGTACAGGAGTAAGGCTCAGCAGACCTCTAGCAAAGGAAAAAATTGTATTGCTGTTGCAGGGGGTGATGCTGAGAGGGGGTGAAAAGAAAAAAAAAAGATTTTCTATTTCACGAAAACCGCATATAATAGAAACCTGAAAATTCACGACTAACCGGTATAGAGGTATCTTAGGAAAATCAAATTTTTAATAGCGGAAGCAATATGCGGAGTACGTATGTGTAGATATAAGGGAGAGTGGATCAAAGTGGGCTAGCAATGTAAAGTGAGCCCCTTTAAAATTTTTAGTTTGCAATAGTGCCATCTCTTAGCAAAATAAATTATTCGATAAAGCTTCTTAAAATGACCACAATGCACTATAAACTAAATCCACTTTAATTACAGTGCAGAGGATTAATAATCTTAATCCATTCATTGAATAAGGAAAATTAACAATTCCATGAATTGTAATTCATTCGTTGAATATTATAAATTAAACATACTGCAGTCACGATCGGCTGCAAGCCAATCGTATAATACTCTAGATGAATACTGAACTCCGATTTATATTGTAGTTGAGGATAAAGTAGAATTACGTGTGTGCATGTTATATGTCCTTTATTAAGGACTGCCATTAGATTGCTTCAAACCAAAAAAACAATATTCAGTGTTTAATTTAATATCTTGAACTGGGTAAGTCATCGAAAAAAAAGTCCTTTCTGAAGGACTTTTACATGGGAGGTGCGGGAAGGACTCACTCGATTTCTTACATATTTATCCTTTTCCTTGGAACCATTCAAAAATGAACGTGTACAAAATTTCAAATTCGTAGCTTGAAGCGTTCAAAAGTTATCGAAAAATATTGTTGAACACGTGTCTCAAGGACATTTTGTATGGCAGCTACCAGAAGGAGTGAACGGATTTCGCTGATTAGTAAATTTGAACTTTGTTTTTACTCAAAACTAATTTGTACAAAATTTCCAATTCATAGCTAAAAGATTACTTGAGTTATAGTAAGTTCCGTAAATTCAGTGAAGACGTTTTGACAGGATATTTGTATGGCAGCTACACGAAGGACTAATAGAATTTTCTTCATAATCATACATTTAGCTCAAACTATTGAAAAAATAACACATACAAAATTTCAAAGACGTAGCTTAAACCCTTCTGAAGTTATCGGCCAATATTCTTAAACACGTGTTTTAAGGACATTTTGTATGGCAGCTACCCGAAGGAGTAATATAATTTTGCTGACTAGTAAAGTCGAACTTTCTTTTTACTCAAAACCAATTTGTACAAAATTCCAAATTAGTAGCTAAAAGATTACTTAAGTTATAGTGAGTTTCGTAAATTAAGTCAATACATTTTGACAGGATATTTGTATGGCAGCTACACGAAGGACTAACAGGATTTTCTTCATAATCATACGTTTAGCTCGAACTATTGGAAAAATAATACAAACAAAATTTCAATGTCGTAGCTTAAACCCTTATGAAGTTATCGACCAATATTCTTGAACACGTGTTTTAAGGACATTTTGTATGGCAGCTACCCGAAGGAGTAGGACGATTTTGCCCGTTAACGAACTTAGCCTTACAAATTCAACCAAACATCCAGATTCAAAATTTCAAGATCCTAGGTGAAGGGGTTCTTGAGTTATCGTGCTAACGGACAGACGGACGGACGGACGGACGGACGGACGGACGGACGGACGGACGGACGGACGGACGGACGGACGGACGGACGTCAGGCGGATTTGAGGTTTTTGGGCACAAATAAACAAAAAATAATATATAACTTTTTTTCGTCCGAGGCTTGGTTCTATGCGTTACAAACTTTTGGGCTGGATTAAACTTATAATACTCTATATGATTTCATCTAGAGTATAAAAATTCTATGAATTGTACTTCATTCGTTGAATAATACAAATTAACAATTCTATGAATTGTAAACACAAATTTTATTAAATTTCATGTAAAAGATAATATTAAATTAACATTTGAACTAACTCATTATATTGTTAAATTAATTTAATTTAAACTTGAATATTTCTTTAATAAGTTATATCGGTGAAAATCAAAATCAGACTGATTATTTTTCGTTCCAATTTTTTTATCTAAAGTCATTGTATACTTCAATCGATTAAATTTTACAGAATCAAGTTTTTTTTAAAAGATAAAAAACTAGTACTGCAAACTCAATGTACCGTGCGGCACCACATACCCCCCTCCTAGAGCAGGGCAAACCTTTACTGACCGATTATCCACAAGCCAAATATTTGAGTGATTCTTAAACAAATTTCAAGTGGATTCCATGAAGCATGGTTTGAGTCTGTCTATAGATATGCTTTGGTCTTTATTTTTACCTTTGATTTTAAAAAATTTTTCATGACGTTCAATAACTGGATATGGACCTTCAAAAGGGGTTTGAAAAGCTAAATTTAAAGGGCTACGCTTAACGAAAACATGACTGCAACTTTTGAGCTCCTTGAACACGAAAGGTTTTTGATGAATACTTTTAGTTGAGCTGCCTGGTCTGACATTGTTAATTAAATTTCTTATATTTAGAACGTATTCATGCTGTGAAAATACTTGTGGTGAACCTTTATTTTCAAAGAAATCAAAAGGCAGCCTTAAATTTTGCCCGTATAATAATTCCGCAGGAGATGCTTTTCACGCACTATTGACCGCAATCCCAGTAAAATAAAGGGTAACTCAAATGACCAACTTGAAATAGATTTGCATAATAAGGCTTCTTTTAGGACTCTATGCCAACGTTCTAGCATTCCGTTGGCTTTAGGGTTATATGCTGTAGTCCTATTTCGTTTAAAATCTAAAATTTTTCCAAGCTCGGCAAAAAGGTGTGATTCAAATTTCTTTCCTGATCCGTTATAATTGATAGGAGTATTCCAAAACGTGGAAAAAATTCCCTTATAAGCACGGATGCTACTGTTTTAGCTAAACTGTCTACCATGGGAAAAGCTTCCGGCCATTTTGTGAATCTATCAATAATAGTAAGACAAAAACGATAATCATTTGATGAAGGAAGGGGACCTATTATATCTAAATGAATTACCTCGAATTTTTCGGAAACGTCATTGAATGATCCGATAGGACTTTTAACTAATCTGGAAATTTTTGCTTTTTGACAAAAGTTACACTGCTTGGACCAGGCACGAACATCCTTATTAATTGAAGGCCAAATAAATTTCCTATTCATAAGTTTTGCAGTAGCTTTAATTTCCGGATGTGATAAACTGTGTACAGTTTGAAAGATTTTCTTTCTTAAAGGTTCTGGAATGTATGGACGAAGAACCGATAAAGAATCATCACACCAGAGGTGAAACTTGGAATTTGGCAATGAAATTGGCACCATATGTAAACTTGACAAACTTTTAACTTTTTCAAGCTGCTCGTCGTTTATTTGTGCAGAGGCTATTTCTTCAAAATCAATTGAAGATTCTGGATTTAATTCATTGATACGTGATAAAGCATCTGCTACTACATTGTCGATACCTGAAATATGTTGAATATCAGTTGTAAGCTGACCTATAAAATCTAAGTGTCTCAATTGACGCGGTGAAGCCTTATTTGCATTCTGGTGGAAAGCAAAATCAGACTGATTATTTTTCGTTCCAATTTTTTTATCTAAAGTCATTGTATACTTCAATCGATTAAATTTTACAGAATCAAGTTTTTTTTAAAACATAAAAAACTAGTACTGCAAACTCAATGTACCATGCGGCACCACAACAGTTCCTTAAATTTTTCTCATATTACGATTTTGGTACCGTCTGATGTAAATAACAGTGTTTAATAATTGCATTTAAAAGAATTGTTAGAGAGTTAAAATTGTCCTAAAATTGTATCCTTGAGATCGGCGTGCGGATTGTGAAACTGGAAAAGTAAGCTTTGATGATTACTTAAAAAATATATAAATTTTAGCAGATGATTGCTGTTTAGCGTTCATTCGGGGCAAAGTGAGCCCCGGGCACACTTTACCTCATACCAACATATTTGTATTTAACAATTAAAAATAATGATTTTACAATGACTAGAACATACAACAGAAAATCAATGCAACAATTCAATTCAATTCAATCAATGTTTATTAGTTTTTCCACTTATGACTAGCATCTTATAATTTATGATTTAGAGAACAGATAATTCAATATCTTAACAGCTAAGTTAAATCTAGTTAGCACAGCAAGGCGAAGCATCTACGGGAATTTTAGTGAAATAAGTGAATGCAACAATAGTAGACTGAAGTTGCGATGAAAAATGCAATAGCTTCTGTTGGACCTAAAGAAAGCCAGTAAATATTTTGGTGTTCCCAGGGGTACTCTTCAAAGCAGAGTACGCTCTCAACACACTTAATTTCGTTTGAATTTATTGAAATCATGTTGTTTGTCTTAATTGATACATTGCCATATTCTTTCGCTCCAGTTTTGGATGAAATTACTATATCACTTGGAAGGGCTCACTTTACCCCAGTAGTGGGGCAAAGTGGGCACTTTGATGTATGTATAGAAAGGAGTAGATATCTTTTAAAGCTAAGCTAACTTCCTAAGCTATCGATTTTATGAGAAAAGGATTTTATAACTATTACCCATTTTACAGAATCTCGAAAAAAACCTTAGGGGGCTTAGTTTGCCCCACTTTTCCCTACTAGAGAAGTAATTAGAGCAGGAAAAAATTTCCTATTTTTATTAGCGTTCTTCATCAACATGTTTAGTAACCTGATGGAATAGGATGCTGTAGGCGGGAACCAAAAACCATCTTATCATCTTAGGTCAATCTGATCTTTAAATAGCAGGCGTTTGGAAAGAAGGGGAGATGAACGGAGAGCAATCCAATTTCGGGTTTTTGTTCACAACTGAACTGAAAATGATTGACAACTTTTTTTTATGCGCTACAAGCTTTTGGTCTAAACTAAGGTCTATGATACTCTACAGATTTAATTTAGAGAACAAAAATATTTTTGTTCGCTGAAGTTTGCATGAGCTTTTCAATAGTTACCTAATAAATACATTCTACTGTTGTGATGGCTATTATAAATTGAAATACTGCCCTACAGCTTATGTCTACTATTGCGGAAAGTAAGCAAAGTTTAATGATTAATACATACTATGATGTACATCTGGAGGTTCTCTGTTCAAACAATGAAATTAATTATAATAGCATTCCAACTGAAATTACTATAGCAAACGTAATTCATTCAACCTGTTATTAAACACTATGTGTTTGGCTATGTGCAGGATTCCAACAGTGTACTCTACTACTGTTTCTGAATGATCAGGACTTGAACACAGCTGGACAAACTTTTCTAAAAAATACAACCATATAAGAAAACTTTCATTACTTTGTGTTCCATTTGTTTTACAAATAATTGAAGAATATTGGATATTCACTCAGACCTCATGGAGTTTGTCGGTGAGCGTAGTGATGCCCGAAGTTCATATAAGTTTTGCCATTTTTTCTATCATTTCAGAAAAGGTAAGTCCAATTTTCGACACAATACATATTGCCACTAATGCCGGTTTTCCACCAAACGGACAAAACAAAAACTCAGTAAAAGTCTTTGACTTTTCATTGTTTTTTTACAAACTCGTGCTTTTTACTTTATTATTTTAATAATAAAGTATTGTTATCGATTTTTAAAAAAAAAAAATTTGCTACCCTGAACATTTTTTTTTATACGTTTCTTGACTAATAAGCACCAAAAAAGCAAAAAAAAAATGTCAGTCCGTCTGTGCGCCGTACGCCGTCCGCCGTCCGCCGTACGCAAAACGTTTGTAGCTTATAACTCTCAAACTCTTTGAGCTATTAAGTTGAATTTTTTTTTGTTGGTAGACTGAGCAGACCCCTTCAAGTGGCCACCTTTTGAGTGGTGAGGGTGTGAGGGGGGAGGTGGGGGAAGCGTTTTAGACGGAAAATTTTGGTTTCTAGATCTCAGTAACCACTTAGGCTAGGAGGCTGAAACTTGGAATTTATATAGAGCATTGATAGTGAACCCATTTACAAAAAAAATTATGATATAGGTAAAGGGGTGTGGAAGTGGGGGGAATAATAATGCGTCCAAAACGCTCAAAAGCCGAGATTGAGACATTCTAAAATCGATATCTCCTAATCGGTTAATGTTACGAAATTAAAACTTAATGAACATCTGTGGGTATACTAGGAGAATAGATCGAAAAAAAATTTTTGAGAGGGGGCAGTGGCGTACGGAGGTGGGGGTTGAAAAACTTTAGATTACGATATCTCACGAACCAATTGCACTAGAAAAACGAAATTCGGTTTCTGTATTAAGGTTGACAAATAAAGTTTGCTGAAAGTAAAATTTTTTAAGGGGTCGGTGGAGTATGGAAGTGGAGGGGATAAGAATTTTTCTAAAAAATCACGTCTCATAAAATTTTGATGGTGAGGGTGTACAGGGTGAGGGTGGGAAAGGGTGAAAAGGAAAAATTTCCGATTTTTATATCTCGAGAACCTAAAATGACATCAAGCTGAAACTTGGGATTTAGATAGAACTATAGTAGTGGCATGTTGGGAAAATATAAATTTTTAGAAAGATACTAAGGTACGGGGGTGGGGGGTGTTTTTCCTAACTATAGAACGGCTTATGCTTGAAAGTTGAAACTCAGTACGTATATGTAAGTCAACTAGAAAAATAATTCTGATTAAAAAAAAAATCAAATATCCATTGGCGTACAGAAGGGGGGCAAAAAAAATTATCAGTGAAAATGGAATGCATATATTTTCACGATTTTCGTCATATCTATTAGGTCTTTTCAAATATTGAATTTATTTTTATTCCACGTATTTTTCATATAAATACCTAGAAAGTGTTTTCAGGATTTTTTGAAATTCGACCTCCACGATGGTGTTAAGAGGTTGTATACATTTTCACGAATTCAGCCGTATCCCTCCGGTCTGATTAGATATCGAATATATTTTTACTTCTACGAGCTTGTTTAATAATCACCTAAAACTCGTTTTTAAATTTTTCTCTTTTTCAACCCCTAAGAGTGTATAAACGAGTTGAACACGTTTCCACGAATTTGGTCATATCTCTTAGGAGTGATAAGACATGGGATTGGTTTTTACTTCCTCGGGCTTTCTTTACATTTATCTAAAAACTCATTTAAGGATTTTTGGATATTCAACCCCAAGGTGGGTGCAAGGGGGTTGCATATGTTTTCACAAATTCCTACATATTTCTTAGTTCTAATGAGATATCAAATTCATTTTTACTTCCGAATACCCTGTACAGACTATGCATTTTTAACGCATTTAAGTAGGTAAATTTAAATGTTAAAAAAGTAGTGTTCAGACTAGGCAACTCGTTTTATTTTGATACATGATAGCTTGATGTGATTTATTTTGACAACTAGATATTCAGCTGTGTTTCATTAGCAAATTTATGCTTTCTAAATTGTTTGAAACAAATTAGTTTGTATAGCAGTAATGAAAAGGGAATTTATTAGCTAATGCAGTCGTTGCACAAGCATAAAATTGAGTTTCTGCAGCATTAAATAGTTTCTTCCAAAGTTTACTTCGATTTCCGCGAGGGTCGCAGTACATGTTTTCGGTTAAACGCGTAGTAGCTACGCGTCCGGGAAGTGTTTTCAGCGCATTTAACTCGATTTAAACGCGTCAAACTCATAGTCAGAACATAGCATAAGGCTTCCTGATTGATTTCAGTGTTTTTAGATATTCAACTCCAATAGGACGTAAGGCTTTCGACATATTTCTTACGATTGATAAGATATCAGATTGGTTTTCACTTCCACAGACTTTTTATATAATCGCCTACAAATGCATTTCCGATTTCATGTAATGGTCAAAAACGTAATCACGAAAAACCTCTTAATCGCGTATTAACTGATATCATACTATCCCTTAAACCTTTTCCTGGAGTATAACCCAATTATGTAATTCATATGTTATATGTGGCAGCGGCGTAAGTATTCTAGCGCGACCCCATTCTAACCGCTTTCTGAACTTTTTTCTGAGTTTTCAGTCACATAGTAACCTACACCGCGTCTCAGAATTGAACACATTCCGAACTTCTACCGAAAAAATAATAAAGTTGCGCCCAGATTGTTGGCAGATTTTTCAACTGTTTCTGTTCTGTTTTTCGTGTCCCGACCAGAAGCGGTAACTTCAAAAGGTTCATGTGTATTTCCTAACTGAGTCTGCTTCGTGGAAACACTGAAGTTGTGTTTTGTTCAGTTTGTGTTTTTCGGTTCAAGACAGAGTAAGTTTCCGCGCGTGAAGTGTTTTTTTTATTATTCAATCCTAAGTATATTGTGAAAAAAGTGTCCTGTTTCTATTATTGATAGTGATAGAACCTCGTACATTTATGTCAAAACCGTGCAGAACATATTTTCCCCAAGAAAGATCCGGCCACAATTGGGCTATTGAATAAATTAAAACCCAACAGTGGTCGGATCTTGATTGAGAAAAAATTTCTTCTTAATAGTTTTAATATAATAGGAGGCTCTGACAGTGACCATATTTCTTCCATTTGGCTATTTATTTCAACTTACTCTTGTGACAGTTCGGTTGAAATAACTTTGTTCGCTCAGTTGAAACGGGTTCAAAACAAAAACAAAACTGCTGTAAAACATTGTCGGTTTGGTTGAAACAGTGTTTTGTATTTATTCGGGTTCAAGTTTTTGTTTTCAGCGCTTTCAAAAACATGACTTAACTTGTCTGTTTGGCGGAAAACCGGCATAACATTCTCAAAAACAACCCTATTTTTTCCACTATATTACAAATCTGCCAACAGTCTGGGCGCAACTTTATTATTTTTTGGGTAGATGTCCGAAACGTATTTAATACTGAGATGCGGTGTAGGTCACTATGCGATTGATAACCTAAAAAATAACGTTCCAAATGGCCTCCTGTTTATTCTTTAGGTTATCAATCGCATAGTGATACATCAATACAATTTTGAACTTTTTTTTTGCATTAATTACTCCTGTAGTACTTCTACATATACATACTAACTTTGAACTTTCTAGCATACGCTGTTTCTGAGATATGAAAAACCATCCCCACCCCAGTACCTTGCTACTCCTATCAAAAATTTTCTAGGATACCTCTTTAGCTCTTTCAATTTTTAGCTTTCTATGCTTTGCGGTTTTCGAGAAATAAAAATCAGAATTCTTTTCGTTCCACCCCTTTCCACCGTCACCCCCTTCGCCAGCACCACCAACATTTTTTTTCCTGCTAGAAGTCTACTGGGCCTAACTCTTGTAAAACTTCTAAGATCATATCTGGTACGGTTCTTGAGATATAAAAATTAAATTTTTTGAAAAATGGTTATCCCCCACTTTTGTACTCCACCTCCCCTCTCAAAATTTGTACATTCTGCAGACTCCACTTGTGATCTTATATACAGAAACCAAATTTCATCTTCCTGGTACAATTGGTTCGGAAGATATTGTATTATAAAGTTTTTCACCACCCACCCCTACACTCCACTTCCCCTCTTAAAAATTTTAGCTCTTGTCTACTCTCCTAGTATCCCTTAAGATAACTACAAAGTTCCACACTTCTGAGATCAACGGTTCTGGAGATATGGATTTTAGAATGCTTCAATCCCCCACTCCCACACCCTTCAACGCTTATTGCCAAATAGGACCACTATCATAGTACTACATAAGTTCCAGCCAAACTACCCACCATACAAATTTCAATTTAATATCTCAACGGGTTTGTGAGCTATGCGACATCAAACGGTTTTGCGTACGGCGTACGGCGTCTACGGCGGACAGACGGACATTTTTTTTTTGCTTTTTTTGGTGTATAAAACGTAAAAATGCAAAATTTCAGGGTAGCAAATTTTTTTGAAATTTCAGGTCGATCACAATACTTTATTATTAAAAAATAATAAAGTAAAAAAAAACAAGAGCTTTTCTATGCTATTAGACAGAACTCTTTAGTTTTATTATTCTTTATTATGTTATTTTCAAACGCTATCAAAAATAAGGACGAGTGAGGTAGGAGTACCTCAGGGATCTGTGCTCGGACCTATTCTCTACACCATTTAAACTGCTGATATTCCCATACCAACCAATTGTGAAGTCACAATGTACGCGGACGATACCGGTGTTCTCTCTACTGGTGATAATGCGATAGATATCAGTCTCAACCTACAACTCGCTCCCATAGAACTATCTGAGTCTTTTCATAAATGGAAACTAAAAATCAATCCTGAAAAGTGCCAAGCTACCTTCTTTACCAGAAATAGAAAAGGTTATTTACTACCTCAGACTAACATTTCAATACTAGGTAAAGACATTCCTTGTTCAGGCAAGACCAAATATCTTGGGGTCACTCTCGATAAGACACTGACCTTTGAAAACCACACTGCTTTAATTAAAGACAAGATCAATGTAACGATTAGGGTTCCATATCCCCTAATAAGCCGTAGATCTGTGCTAAGCACTGAAAATAAAATTATTATTTACAAGGTAATTTTTCAAAGTATATTTCTATATGCGGCCCCAGTTTGGCATGATGTCTCAAATTGCCATATAAAAAAATTGCACATCGCCCAAAATAAAGTAATCAAATTATTGCTAAACCGACCCCCGTATTTCTCCACGCGGAAACTTCATGAAATTGCAAATGTTTCAAAATTAAAGGACAAGATCGACATCATACATCAAAAATTTGTTGAACGAAGTTCGATATCGGAAAATCCACTAATCTCAGGATTATATATAGCTAATTAGAACATTTTTAAGTCATAGTTAGATTTAGTTTTAAGCATAGTCTTAAGTTGTACCTACATATAAGGTTTTTCACTTTGCTGTATTTCCTTCATCTTATATACTAATCACACTAACTCCCACGTCTTACGACAAATACATAAAACATTAGTTGAACTGGGTACAGATACTCAATAGCTCTAAAGTAACTTTATTAGAAACTTACACTGAATTTATACAGATTAGGCAAAATAAAGACGAATTTGAATTTGAATTTGAATTATGTTATTACTACCTACTATTTACTGGGTTTCAGCCTGAACATAAATTGACTTTTGTGCTTTCCTCTTAACTAGGCCATATCTATCCCTTAGATTTAATCGGAATAGAATGGATTCCTTCAAGCACTGTGCTATTATTATTTGCCACCTCAGAGGGGGAAATGATGTTACACAGGGAAGGCTTCGACAGGTACTCAAAGGTGACAGTAAGTTCTCCTTCATTATCTGGCCACTGCGTTACAATATGCCTTCAATAACATCTTACAGATGATTTTAAATTAATAATTCAGGAACTAATGCCCTGATAAATATTCCATTACTAATGTTTGAAGAAAGGAGTTCTGATGCACTATTGCTGGAGTGAGTCAAATATTTATTTGACGGAGTGTGAGAGTGAGTTCTAATAGTCTTCTAACTGTTGAGGTCATTTAAAATTTCTTCGGCGAGTTAGGTGCACGCCTAGCAAGCTCGTTAGTCGATTCGTTTGCCGAAATAGCCTTAAGCCACTATACCTGTAGGGAGATGTTTTGCGGCCAAACAACTCAGGCCGAAAACAGTCCTCACAAATTGGATCACAGATCCAAGGACTCTGGGTGTCATTTCGATTTCTATATATGGACGAGAAATCGAAGTGGTAGTCAGTCGTTCGCCGACTGGCGGAGCAAATTTAGCTATGTATTACACAACCTTTAATATGCAAATTGAGTGATTCATTCCCGCAGCCCCTAGTTCTTGAAAAAAGATCATTTTTGAAAATAGAAGACATTGTCATTCTCCCTATAGTAGCCGTTAAACGAAAGTTCTTAAAATAGGACAATGTTTCATGCGCACTCGTTACTTTGCTTTATCCCCAAATTCATTATAAATCGGAGTTTAGTATTTCATCTAGAGTATCACAAAATTGGCTTGCTCGCTATCGTGACGGCGGCATGTTTTAAAAGTAATTGTTTTCACCTAAATATCTTCAACTAAAATTCCGTTGAGGCTACAGCAAAAACAGACTTGTATGAGCGTACTATAAAATGAATCATTCTTCTAAAGGTATGACTAACATGAACAACGAGAAAACTTATAATCCACTTAAATATGTATGTATAATCCACTTCAGTTTCACACAGTAAAAGAATATCTGATTGCATAACGTATCGGATCGTAAACTTTAAGATAAAGTTGTTATAACACAAGATATACTACGATCCCGTATATGTATCAACACCAGAACTTTCTATAATCTTATCTTTTGTTCTCTAACAATTTCGCAATTTCCTGAACTGTTATTTGCACCCCCATAATATCAGTCAAGTATTAGCATTAAACTTCATCCTATTAAACGCCAGTTGCCAGGGTATCACGAAGATATGTTCTGCACAAAGCCTCTGTGTAATAGACATCAAAACTCTTGAAGTGTAGTTACGCTAACCTCAAATGCAGGGAATACTAAAAGAAGCAAAACGCCAAAATATTGTATGGTCTGAAGTAACATGAAATTTGAAATTCTCGCACTTAGAGGTTAGATACGAAAAAACATACGGTGTATTATTGCACAAGATATCAGCTTAAGTTATGTATACTTGATGGATGAAGTGAGCCTTTTAATGGGTTAGTAACTTGTATCAATGAATTTACGAGTATAGTTACACATTAATGAATACTTCGTATTCAAGATAAAATCTGTAGAGTATTACATGTTTAATCACGCCCAAAAGTTTCTAACGCTTAGAACGGAGCCTCGGACGAAAATATACATTATTTTACTTTATTATTTTTTAATAATAAAGTATTGTGATCGACCTGAAATTTCAAAAAAATGTGCTACCTTGAAATTTTGTATTTACACGTTTTAGGACTAGTAAACACCAAAAAAGCAACAAAAAAAAAGTCCGTCTGTCCACCGTATACGCCGTACGCAAAATCTCTTGAAGGCGCGTAGCTCCCAAACCCGTTGAGGTATTAAGTTGAAATTTTTATGGTGGATAGGTTGGGTAACTCCTACGATTGGCATCTTTTGGGGGGTAAGGGTTTAAGGGGGGATGAGGACGGAGCGTTTTAGACGAAACATTTTGGTTTCTAGATCTCAGGAACCGCTTAAGCAAGGAGGCTGAAACTTGGAACTTATGTAAAACTATGATTTTGGATTACAATATCTTCCGAACCAATTACACCAGGAAGATAAAATTTAGTTTCTGTATATGGGATCATAAGAGGAGTCTACTGAACTTAAACTTTTTGAGGGGGGAGGTGGAGCACGAAAGTGGGGGATAGCAATTTCTCAAAAAATGTCATTTTTATATCTCAGAAACCGTATCAGATATGATCTTGAAAATTTTACATGAGTTAATTAAATTTTTTTTCTCTAGTGCAGATATTGCAATATAAAGTTTTTCACCCCTCCCCCGCACGCCATTGCTCCACTCAAAACTTTGTTTCCGGTCTATTCTCCTATAGTATACCTACCTACAGATAGTCATTAAGTTTCAGTTTCGTGACATTAAGCGTTTAAGAGTTATGGATTTTAGATAGTATCGATCTCGGCTTTCAAGCGTTTCGGACGAATTGATTTGCTCCCACCCCTTCACCAATATCGACAACTTTTCTGCAAATGGGTCTACTATCAAAGCTCTATATAAATCCAAACTTTCAGCCTCCTAGCCTTAGCAGTTTCTGAAATCTAGAAACCCTACCCCCAACCTCACACCCCCATCCCTCAAAAAGTTGTGACTTTAAAGGGGAACATTCAAGTAGAAATTTTTTTTTTCAAACATTTTTTTTTCGCTCATCTTAAAGTTCGTAGTTTTAAGAATATTGTGTGTAAATTTCATATTGAAATTTCAATAATTGTGACAGTTATGGGCAATTAACCAGAATGGGCACTTCGTTAATTTTCTATATAGAGCGCCATTCAAACGCGGTTATCTCGAAATATACTTTTCAAAGACGGTCCCCAAAATATTCGGGAAACGGCTCAACCGATTGCTTCCAAAATTTGACACAATATTTTTGGGCAGGTTTTCTAGTTCGCAACGTAGAATTTTTTTTCCACTTAATTACTTTTTTTTATCAAGCCAGAAAGGTCGGTAATTAAGGTTTAAAAATGAACGTAAAGTTCAATCGGCCGACATTTCGTGAAAAATTTTTTTGTTCAAAAAATTTTACGATGCGAACTGCATCATACATTACATTTTCAGAATCTTTTTAAAATTTTTGTTTCTGATCAACGGAATGCATGTAATCTTGAGAACGGCAGGCCGTGCGAGCAAGGGACACTTTTTACCAGTCGATATATATTTATAAAAAAAATTTGTTGGCGTACCTCGACATGTATTCTTTCAAATAAAACTATCCTCGATAAAACCGAGCAAATAGTTTTTGAGATAATAATTCCTAAAATTCACCGATTTTTTCCGCTGTCTACTCGGATGTACCCACTTAAGGGGCTAGCCACCCAGTCTATTTGTAAAAAAATTTCAATTTAATAGCTCAAAGGTTTGAGAGATACAACCCTTCAAATTATTTTGCACATGGCGTACGGCGGACAGACGGACTGCATTTTTTTTTCATTTTTGGTGTCTACTAGTCATGAAACTTAAAAAAAAATGTTCAGGGTAGCAATTTTTTTTTTAAAATCGATCAGAATGCTGCATTATTAAAATAATAAAGTAAAAACTACTCATGCGGACGTTACAGTCATCTTTACTGTACTAGTAGTACTTCACCATTCATGACAAGGTACTCCAGGCGAACAGTAGATAACTCTTGTAACCTGGTTGCTTTGTGTCGCTTTGATGACCCGCTGTGTAGTAACATCACAGTCCTCTTCTGTAATGTAGTAACCTAACGTGTGTAATATGAAGTGCTGGTTCTCAAGTGAACTTCACAAATCCTTTACATATATGTACGTATATGGAAGCTGAACCACCCTTTTTTACTTCTTCATTCAATCTACCATAGGTACATACTGTAGTACTTCACAGCACAGGTTGGTACTATTCGTATTTTATTCTACCCCGTACTCTTGATAATGTAATCTCCTTGTGTTGTGAAAAGTGTCGAGTCTTGTTTCGTGACACAATTTCCAGCAGTTTTAGATTTATGTGGAAATAGCGTTTCTGAAAATACTAGCTGACGAGATATGATAAGCGGATAATTTCAAGCTGAAAGGAGTTCCTACAATTCGTATTAAGATTAGAGGAATTAGAACTTTCGAATTTCACATGTATTATGGATCGGATATACTTAATAGGTGTATTGAAATAATTCTTTTCAAGGGTAGTTGTTTGGTAAATAATGAGAATTTTGTATCGGAAAACCGGAAAGATGATCTAATATGATATTGTCTTCAAAACTGTATTACCCTCACAACAGGGCGTAAATTTGGAGCACCGATCTATGGACAAAAGAGCTGACGATAACAAAGAATAAAAAACCACGGCTTCTCGGGGTTCGAGAAGCCACCACACCACGACCGTCTCCTCTGGCGCTGCTCCAGCGGCAGACTCCAACTTCTCAGGCACCGGCCTCGCTCAGCCGAATAAGGGGAAGTTCGGGATTATTTATTGAACCGGGCACTATAAAAACTGGGCGCCACCTAATCTTCTTGCCGCGAGGGAGATTAGGAAACCTCGTTCTAACACCTTAAGTTGAGACACTCTTTTAACGGTTGTAATTCACAAATGTTCTTTATTCACTGGACACTGAACAAGTATGGAAATGGTTGTGTTCCGGCGGTAGCGTTCTTCCACTTCTCGCGTAGCGAACCTTCTTTCTCGCGTAGCGAACCTTCTTGCTCGCTTCTACGCCGACCGTGAGACCCCCGATTCCAGCGTGCCTACCTGTATGGAAAAGCAAAGAAAATGGGGACCAGTTTTACCTGTGACTTTAACGAGCCGCCGCTGCCGTCCGTAATCTCGAGAATTCCGCGTCTATGCCACCTTCGTTTTCAGTTTTTCCCTCCTTTCGCTCACTCCGTGTTCCGATACCACTCTTTTTTCCTCAAATCCCAACGCAACAAAGAACTTTGCGCAATTGCGGTACGTCCCCTTTATAGGTTTTTATACTCTAGATGAAATCATATAGAGTATTATAAGTTTAATCCAGCCCAAAAGTTTGTAACGCATAGAACCAAGCCTCGGACGAAAAAAAGTTATATATTATTTTTTTCTTATTTGTGGCCAAAAACCTCGAATCCGCTTGACGTCGGTCTGTCCGTCCGTCCGTCCGTCCGTTCGTCCGTCCGTCCGTCTGTCCGTGAACACGATAACTCAAGAACGCCTTCACCTAGTATCTTGAAATTTTGAATCTGGGTGTTTGGTTGAATTTGTAAGGCTAAGTTCGTTAACGGGCAAGATCGTCCTACTCCTTCGGGTAGCTGCCATACAAAATGTCCTTAAAACACGTGTTTAAGAATATTGGCCTATAACTTCAGAAGGGTTTAAGCTACGTCTTTGAAATTTTGTATGTGTTATTTTTCCAATAGTTTGAGCTAAATGTATGATTATGAAGAAAATCCTATTAGTCCTTCGTGTAGCTGCCATACAAATATCCTGTCAAAACGTCTTCACTTCATTTACGGAACTTAATATAACTCAAGTAATCTTTTAGCTATGAATTGGAAATTTTGTACAAATTAGTTTTGAGTAAAAACAAAGTTCGAGTTTACTAATCAGCGCAATCCGTTTACTCCTTCTGGTAGTTGCCATACAAAATGTCCTTAAGACACGTGTTCAACAATATTTTTCGATAACTTTTGAACGCTTTAAGCTACGAATTTGAAATTTTGTACACGTTCATTTTTAAATGGTTCCAAGGAAAAGGATAAATATGTAAGAAATCGAGTAAGTCCTTCCTGCATCTCCCATGCGAAAGTCCTTCAAAAAGGAAAGTTTTTTTCGATGACTTACCCAGTTCAAGATATGAAATTAAACACTGAATATTGTCTTTTAGGTTTGAGTATCAATCTAATGGCAGTCCTTAATACAGGACATACAACATGCACACACGTAATTCTACTTTATCCCCAACTATAATATAAATCGGAGTTCAGTATTCATCTAGAGTATTATACGATTGGCTTGCAGCCGATCGTGACTGCAGTATGTTTTTCGTCTAGTTTGCATACATAAAGAGTTCGCGCGGGAAGACTCTACCGGTTGTTTCGAACTTCCTCGGCTACAGTCGGCCATTTCGCTCCAAAACATCTCGAATGGGAAATTTCTTCCGAATTTTTAAACTCTGGCGGGAACAGGAAGGTGAACTCGTTATTCGTTTTCCTTGGATGCTGGTGCCGGTCCCGAGCTTCCGGAATTCACCTACGAAAACATAACTCGTGAGAAACGGGGCCGGACTGATGGGAACTAGCTTGTCCTGCTACCGCAGAAGATGCGCTGTGTTGCTTTTGTGGTACGGAGGACCTCAAGATTTGTCTTCCAAGGAGTACTCGTCCAAAGGATCCATTCAAGATGGCAGCAGTAAGCGCCGGCGAGAGGTACCCGATCTGACATCAACTTCAACACACGCCTCCGTAAAACATAAGCTTTTCCCTTCCTTACAGGATATGGCGTCGACAGCTAGAGGGGCGCGGTTCAATTCGTACGCATCCAACAACACGAAGAAAAGAGCAAGAAGAAAACGCAGAACGGCGAACTTTACCGCTGCCATCGCTCGGAATACTAAAAACGCTTTCCGAGCAATTGGATGTTACTCAAGCAGCCATTTCCAAGCGTTTACGTGCCATGGAAAAGGTTCAAAAGGTCGGAAAATGGGTGCGGCATAAATTGAACGATAGGCAGATGTAGCGACGCCAAAACACATGCGAAATGTTGCTCGCTAGACACAGAAGAAAGTCGTTTCTGCATCGGATTGTGACTGGCTATGAAAAGTGGATTTATTTCGATAAACCAAAGCGCAGAAAATCGTGGGTTGATCCCGGTCAACCATCAACATCTACCGCAAGACCAAATCGCTCGGACGGAAGACAATTTTGTGCGTTTGGTGGGATCATCAGGGTATCGTCTACTATGAGCTCTTAAAACCTGGTGAAACTGTCACCGCTACCACCAAGAATTGATCAAATTGCACCGTGCTTTGCGTGAAAAAAGGCCGGAATATCAACAAAAAAATGACGAAGTGATTTTCCTCCACGACAACGCACCATCGCTCACGTCAAAACTAGTTCGCAACTACTTGGACACACTCAACTGGGAGGTGCCACCCCACCCCGCTTATTCACCAGACCTGGCCCCTTCTGACTACCACTTGTTTTCGTCGATGAGCCACGCGCTCGCTGAGCAGCACTTCGGCTCTTACGAAGACGTCCGAAAATGGCTTGATGAGTGGTTTGCTTCGAAAGAGAAGGATTTTTTTTGGCGTGGTATCCCCATTTTGCACGAGAGATGGGAGAAATGCGCACCTAGCGAGGGTGAGTACTTCGAATAAATTTGTTTTTGTTTTCTTTGAAAAAAAACATGTGTTTTTCTGACTAAAAAACGATCGTTTTAAGGTTATACACCTGGTACAATAAAATATGAAATGTCTATTTATCTCGACTTTTCGCATGTCGCCTCTCCGTATACTCCGGGAATAACCTCTGACGCGGTGAGCCGCTTCGTGAGGCTTCTACAGGTGCCAGGGCCGACGGTTCATATGAAAGATCGGGCACAGTAACTAGCTCGCAACGCAGAAAAAAAACTGTAACAACTGTCCGTTTGTCCATCCATCTGTCTGTTCAAATGCATAACAACTTAACCATACGTTGAATATACTGGCACTGTTAAGAAGAAATTACGATTTTGGGTCATGGTACGGTTCACAGTCAAAGTCGATTTATAGCACTGGATGATTCGAGTCTAGTAAGGTATTGGAAAGTTAATATTAGGTGTGTTTTTTTGCGCATTTATCCAGATTAGAGTAGTGATTAAAATTTATATACAAAATAACAACAACATTGCTGTTTTTACGATTCTGTATAACTTTTTTCAATAGATAGTAGGCTAGATTAGAGAATTTATCGCAAGTAGTTCACCCAGTGAGCTTACTGGGTTAACTATTCCGGTTAAAATCTATATTCTAGCCTACTATCTACAGGGAAAAGGAATAAAAATTAAAAAAAACAGCAATATTGTTGTTGTTTTCAATGTAAATTTTAATCACTACTCTAATCTGGATAAATGCGCAAAAAAAAACCGCTATTGTCATTAACTCTATCACTGCAGTAGATCCTTCACACAAAAATAGATATAAACATACTGCAGTCACGATCGGCAGCAAGCCAATCGTATAATACTCTAGATGAATACTGAACTCCGCTTTATATTGCAGTTGGGGATAAAGTAAAATTACGTGTGTGCATGTTGTATGTCCTTTATTAAGGACTGCCATTAGATTGCTACTCAAAATTAAAAGACAATATTCAGTGTTCAAGATATAAAGAACTGGGAAAGTCATCGAAAAAAGATTTCCTTTTTGAAGGACTTTCACATGGGAGGTACAGGAAGGACTCACTCTAATTTTTACATATTTATCCTTTTCCTTGGAACCATTCAAAAATTAATGTGTACAAAATTTCAAATTCGTAGCTTGAAGCGTTCAAAAGTTATCAGAAAATATTGTTGAACACGTCTCTTAATGATATTTTGTATGGCAGCTACCAGAAGCAGTAAAAGGATTTTGCTGACTAGTAAACTCGAACTTTGTTTTCACTCAAAATGTGTACAAAATTCCGAGTTCATAGCTAAAAGATTACTTGAGTTATAGTGAGTTCCGTAAATTAAGTGAAGACATTTTGACAGGATATTTGTATGGCAGCTACACGAAGGACTAATAGGATTTTCTTCATAATCATGCATTTAGCTCCAACTATTGGAAAAATAACACATACGAAATTTCAAAGACGTAGATTAAACCTTTCTGAAGTTATCGACCAATATTCTTGAACACGTGTTTTAAGGACATTTTGTATGGCAGCTACCCGAAGGAGTACAACGATTTTGCCAGTTAACGAACTTAGCTTTACAAATTCAACCAAACATCCAGATTCAAAATTTCAAGATCCTAGGTGAAGGCGTTCATGAGTTATCGTGTTCACGGACGGACGGACGGACGTCAAGGATTTGAGGTTTTTGGCCACAAATAAACAAAAAATAATATATAACTTTTTTTCGTCTGTGGGTTGGTTCTATGCGTTACAAACTTTTGGGCTGGATTAAACTTATAATACTCTATATGATTTCCAGAGACGGTTTTTAAATGCACGGAAATGTATCAAAATATGCATGCAAATATGCACCGAAAATGTATTAAATATGCCCTTAGATATGCTATTAAAAGAAGAAATATGAACATTAGAAAAACAAGTTCACGTGAACATCTTTCGTTATTTATTCAGTTTTGTATCGGTTACAGTTTAAAATTACATGTTTTTTCAGGTTATCAAAAACAAAATTTTTACGTTTGTCACTGAAAATGTAATTGTAGGCAGAAAACATCCGCTCAACGTCGGTTGACGTTGTCGGGCAGTACTTGAACATTGCCAATTCAGCAGGGCTAAGTCCTTTTGTATATTCATTTTTGGTTTCCGCTCCTTTATACAAAACGTCTCGTATTTGTCGTAGTATTTCGTAGCCAACATTACGACGAAGAACATTGTCCATCTTCTTCAAAAAATCTTTTTGTCCAAGTGACTCGAGATCCGTGTGAATTGTATCGATGATCCTGAAACTTTCTATTAATTCCAAGCCTGGCGTGCCCAGTTTTTTAATGCCACGTACAATTGATGAAAAATTAGCTTTGATGAAGGCTAGCTCTGATTGTATATTGTTTGAACCAAATAACTCTTGCGCTTCGCGAATCGATTCCGCATCTTTGGACGAAAATGAATCGACAACAGCGCGCACAGCAACGAAGTTGTTGCAATAATATACAGCAGCTGTTATCCAAGAACATCATCTAGTAATTATTGGCTCTGGTGGAAGTGCAACCCCTGGGCAATCGATCCTAAATTTCAATCGTCGCGCTGGTGCCTAAAATAGACATAAAAATGCATTTCGGAATTAATTAACCAAAAATTAAAACAAATTCTGTCGATACCTTCACAAAAACTGCTTTTACTTTTGAAATCAATCCATTAACGGCTGGGAATTTTAGTCGGGTGAAATCAGCTATACGGTGTAATCCGTGTGCGAAACAAGTTAAATGTAACATTTTTGGAAAAAGAATTGTTAGTGAACGCATTGAAGAAATCATATAAGAAGCCGCATCTGTTACAACGAGTAACACCTTATCGTACTCAATACCTATTGGAAAAATGAGAAATTATTTCAGCAAAATCAATACATTAAACGGTATCCTTATCTTACCTTGTGGCCATAACAGCAAGAGCGAATTGACAAAAAATGTTGAAATTCTAGTAGCATTTACCTCCTCCAAAACTGCAAAATCTAGTAAATAGCATTTGCCACGTTCCTTATTCTCGGAACTTGCTTCTTCCATTAATCCAAACACAAAGTTCGCCACAAAACGTTGGTCGTAATCCGTAGTCTCATCCAAAGACACCCAAATCGCTTTATTTTGTGCCTTTGCTTGCATTTCTTCAAGACATTGGTTGTAAAGTAAAGGAACATACTTTTTACGCAATACTGATTCGCTTGGTACTGTTCGCGTCGTGTATTTCTCTAAAAATGTCACTATACTTGGATGACCTATTCTGTTTATTGGAATGTTTGCCTCTAAAAATGTTTTACAGATATCCATGTAAAATATGTTGATTTCTCCATGCGAAGCTAGAAAGGATGTAGTAACTAACGTTTGTCTTGACGGTGCAGCAAATTTCATCTCTTCGTTTCGTTTGTGTTTCTTTGTCTCTAAATGTTGCTTGACGAGAAATAATTTTTTTGCTGAAATTTTTCTATCACACACAATACAAAATAAAACTGAATTATCGGCACGAAAAACTTTTGGGTACTCGCGTATTATTCGCAAATTAAATTCTTGATTAGATTCTTTTTCCACTTTCGGCATTTTGAAATATATTAATTCCACAAACAATACAAAACACTGATAAAATGCCAGCAACAATTATTGTCGCACGCTGTGCATGCGTTCGAAAAACAATAGAAAACTATTGAAGCCGCGGTCGATTCTTAGCGATAAAAGCAAAACTAACAAATCCGTTGATATTTGTGTTGTTCGTACAATGTAAGCGATTGAGAACTTTGCGGCAACAACAAATATTGGCACACACTGTGCGTGTGTTCGAAAAACAATAGAATACTATTGAAGCCGCGGTCGGTTCTTACTTCTGAGCGACAAAAGCAAAACGAAAAACGCGAGCGTTTCTGAACTTTCTGATGAATATTCAAAGAATCAGTGAAATATGCTCTTTTCATAGGAAAATGATGAATTATGTATGCAGTCTCTGAATTAGCGAAAAAATGCAAATATGCATTTTTATTGCTTATGCATATGAAAACTGTCTCTGATGATTTCATCTAGAGTATAAATATCGAAAAAGCCTAAAATCGATTTTTAGATGATTAAACAAAATTGAATATTCCATCAGCCGAAATAGATGACGAAATATGAAAAAAATTGAATTCTCCCTTATACCTTGTTGGGTGTTGAATATCGAAAAATCCTTAAACCAATTCTTAGGCAATGTCTCATCAGATCTAGAAGATCTGTTCAATTTCATTTCAAACTCTTTACACCGCCAGGGAATTAAGCAACAAAAAATTCTGAAATTAATTTTTATGCGACTAAACAAAAATTCGGTCAATGTAAGAACTAATTGTATGAGAGTTATGTCGGACTTCGTGAAAACGTATGCACTCCTTAGGGGCTAAGCCTTAAAAAATCTACCTACAGTCTGGGCGCAACTTTATTATTTTTGGATAGAAGTCCGTAACGCGTTTAATGCTGAGATTCGGTGTAGGTTACTATTACTAATATATGTACCCCACTTTTCATTAAACTTTTTTTTAGCCACAGCTCCATACGGCAATGAATATATGAAATTTTGCTTACCAAAATTACTTTTCTAGCACATTTAGATACAGGACGAACACAATACGTCATAATTAAAGATAATAAAGTATGGTAATTTATAATGCTAAGTTTGAACAGGTTAAATCGTCTTTCAAAACGTGTTCAGGAAATTTGACATATGTTATTTGAAAAAGTAATGAATATGATCAGAATCAAGCGGATCCTTTATGTAAGATTTGGGCATTCCTATACTGGAGCAGATTTAACACAAGAAATGGTGCAGTTTCTAGCTTTGTTATGCTAGCTACTTAAAACTAGTTCTTAACTTTTCCTGTTTTTCATTCTGCACATTCACATAGCAAATAACTTGAATAGACTTCTGTTGATGAATCTCTATGAATAGTTCAATTACTTTTATAAGTTTCAATATACTCCTTCTAGAGTATAATGACTTGTGCAATCTCTATCACTAGTGTAAGACTGAAATTGTTTAAAGAACGATTTTCTAATACTTTCGAACCATAAATTTCTTCATCTAAAGCCCCATAATGTCCACATGTCGGTCGTGAAACATATATCCTCTGAGGAAAAATCCTACAAGAATTTGGACAGTAGTTTTCATCGTAACGACTAACTTCCTAGCTGAAAGCACATTTGTAAAATGAAAATCCTTACAACTACGTGCCTAGAAAAATCTCGAAAAAGAAATCTGATATTATCCTTTCTCGTCCATACGGAAATAGAAAATAGTTTTTCAGCATTTTTGAATTGGAAATATGGATCTAGGGAATATTTTTTTGTTGCATATAGAGACATTGGTCCATTCTCAATGCATTGGTTTTTTCTCTGCTGATCCTGAGAATTTATTTTTGTAGATTAAATCTGCAGATTATTATAAGTTCTATCCAACCCAAAGGATTGTATTATATTATATTCTGTTGTAACCAAAAACCTAAAATCCACTTGGAGTCTATCAGTGTGTATGTCCGTTTTTCTGACTGTCCCATAACTCAGGAATGCGTTGATCTAAGAAGCTGAATTTTGATCCTCATTTGTAAAATATGATTTGCAAGAATAAGGTCGTTAAAGGGAAAAATCGTCTCATCACTCCTCATCACTCATTTATTTAGCTACTGTGCTGATAACTAAAGAACATTTCAAATTTTGCTTATGGTACAATCTGGCTGGTACTGCTGACCGTCGCGGTGAGCAGTAACTGCCAACCTCAACTGCTCACCGCGGCTGCTTTGCACTCAGAACTGTCAACTGCCGATCAGTCGCAAACAGATATGACAGATTGCCTGAAGCAGTAGTCTAGTGCCGGCAGTTACTACTGACCGCGACGGTCTGCAGTACCAACCAGGTTGTACCTTTACGTCTATTTTCCAATAATTACAGATCAATGTGTGAATATGAAGCAAATTTGATGAGTTCTTCGTATAGCTGCCATTTGAAAATCATATAAAAATGTCTACACTGAATTTGCGATACTCACTATAATTTTATTAAATTAAGTGAAAGTTCATTTAGCGAAAATTAGTGCGAAGAAAATAGAGTAAATTCTTGGTGTACCGGCCATACAAGGCTCTTTGAAAAATTTCCGCATGCACCTGTCGGATCCTACTACTACTACCTTAAGCTAGAAAATGTTACAGAAATTAAATTTGAATTGAAACTATGGTTCCTGTTTTCGAGGGGGCTAAATCTGGGGAGTAGTGTGCGTGAACAAGCAATTCAAACTTTAACTTATAAACCACTTTGTTTTTCTTTCTATTTTAACGTTTATTTTTAAGTTTTATTGATTTAGCATGCTTTAGCACGCTTGATCGCACGACTTAACCTCTTTCTTCTCTTTTTGACAGCCCCTTGAGGTGCCCTCGCTCACTGCACTCAAATTCTATCGAGTGCATTCAATGTAAGAGCTGAGCGAAGTCACCACAAACGGTTACATATTTGAATTTAAACTTAGTCTAGTTTACAGACTCATTAATTTTGGCCACGGCGATAACGGATGTGTGAACTATTGCATTGTCTTGATGAAATAACACTTTTTTTTCGCCAAATGCGGTCGCGTTTTCTTGATTTCATCTCTCAAACGCTTCAATATGTACGCATTATACTCGCCGTTAATTGTTTTTCCATTTTGAAGATAATCAATGAAACTTCTCCTACCTTGCCTCCAGATGGGACTGTCTTCGCATTCTTTCGGGTCGATTCTTCCCTGTTAGTCCATTGTTTTGACTGTTCCTTCATCTCAGGTGTGAAGTGATCGACCCATATTTCATTCTTGGTTAAGAGACGCAAAAACTCGGCTTTATTGCTGTAAAACATCGCCAAACACTCGATGAAAATATCCACACGACGCTATTTTGTTCCATTGTGACCAAATGCGGCAGCCATCCGACGCACAGCTTTCTCATGTCCAAATTTTTAATCAATATGCGATGTACTGCACTTTTCTAAATGCCTACCATGTCTGCTAGCTCGCGCACTCTTAAGGCAGGCGTCCACTAGAGCGGACGGCGGAGCCATACATTGTTATGGAAGTGCGTCCACTGAACGACACTCGCGACGGAACGAAGTACGTAGATACAAAAATGCTCGCCGCACCGTTGCGATGCGGCCCGCCTCTAGTGGACGCATGCCTTTAGTCGACGGTCATCCTATTCCGTTTTGTGGATATTCGTCTTGACAGCTCGTATGCAGTGGCGGTGCTGATCTTTTTGGCGCCCGGCGCACTTTCTATGTTTTGGTGCCCAACATTTTATATTTTGTTTCGAAAAATCAAAGGTGATTTTCAAAATTTTGCATGATATAACCAGAGGAGAGGGTGGTAAAGTGACCCCTGCTGTTATTTTGGCCCCTTAATTATTTCTAATTATTCATAATACCATTTATGGTTTGTGATATATATCGGGCTTTCTAATATGTAACAGATAAACACCATAGAACAAAACTGAATTGCATTGCTTATTCGTACGACGGATCGCATTGCTTCCGCAAGATATGCAAAATTTATTCCATCAACATATGTGATTTTCTTCAAAGGTGCATCCTATAAGAATCAATGAAAGATATCAAAAGATCTCAATACGTACATTTTCCTTTATTATTTTCTAATAATACAGTATTGTGATCGATTTTTAAAAAAAAAAATTTGCTACCCTGAAAAAATTTTTTTTCACGTTTCACGACTAGTAGACACGAAAAAAGCAGAAAAAAATTTCAGTCCGTCTGTCCGCTGTACGCCGTACTCCGTACGCCGTACGCCGTACGTCTACCGGTGTACGCAAAATTGTTTGAAGGCTCGTAGTACCCAAACCTTATGAGCTATTGTAGTGCGTAGGCCCCCTAAAGTGACCAAATTCTGAGGGGTGGGGGTGTAAGGGGCGAGCTGGGGAAAGTGTTTTAGACGAAAAATTTTGGTTTCTATATCTCAGCAACCCCTTATGCTAGGAGGCTGAAATTTGGAATTTATATAGAGCTTCGATAGTGGACCCATTTGCAAAAAAATTGCTGATATGGGTGAAGGAGTGTGGGAGTGGGGGGAAAAATAATGCGTCCGAAACGCAAAAAAGCCGAGATTGACACATTCTAAAATCCATATCTCCTAAACGGTTAATGTCACAAAATTGAAACTTAATGAATATCTGTAGGACAACTAGAAGAATAGATCGGACACAAATTTTTGAGTGGGGGCAGTGGCGTACGGGGTGGGGGTGAAAAAGTTTAGATTACGATATCTCACGAACCAATTGCACTAGAGAAATAAAATTTGGTTTGGTTTTTTTTTATAGGGCTAGTATGGTACGGGGGTGGGGGGTGTTTTTCCTATCTATAGAACCGCTTATGCTACAAAGTTGAAACTCAGTACGTATATGTAAATCAACTAGTTAAGTAATTTAGATAAAAAAAAATTTCAAATATCTATTGGCGTTCGAAAGGGGGGCAAAAAAAATTATCAGTGAAGAAAATGGAAGGCACATATTTTCACGGTTTTCGTCATATCTATTAGGTCTTTTCAAATATTAAATTCATCTTTATTCCACGGATTCATCATATAAATACCTAGAAAGAATTTTTAGAATTTTTTTAAAGTCGACCCATAAGGTGGTGGAAAGTGGGTTGTATACTTTTTCACGAATTCTGCCATGTCCCTCAGATCTGATCAGATATCGAATATTTTTCACTTTCAAGGGCTTGCCTAATAATCGCCTAAAACTTGTTTATAAGTTTTTTCCTTTTTCAAGCCGTAAGAGGGTATAAAAGGGTTGAACAAGTTTTCACGAATTACGAGTGATAAGAAATTGAATTGGTTTTTACTTTCCCATGTTGTCTTTACATATATCTATTAACTTCTTTCAGGATTTTTGGATATTCAACCCTCATGTGGGTGTAAGGAGGTTGCATATCTGATGATGTATCGAATTCATTTTTACTGCATCCTATATAAGCGCCAAAAAGTAAATTTCCGTATTTTTAGATATTCAATCCAAAGGGGTGTAAGGGGGTTTTATGCTTTTCAAAGCTTCGACATATTTCTTAGGTTTGATGAGGTATTAGATTGCCTTTACTTCCACAGACCTTTCATATAATCGCCTACAAACCTATTTCTCAATTTTTGGATATTCAACTCACAGGGGTTTGCATATGTTTTCACAATTTTTGCCATCATTTAGTTCTGATGAGATATAAAATTGGTTATTACGGCATTTGATGCAATGACCTAAAAACCAATTTCACTATTTTTCGAATTTCAAGAACCAAGGGGGTGTGAAGGGTTTGCTTACGTTTTCACAAATTTTTCAAAATCCCTCGTGTCTCATGAGATATCAAGTTGCTTCTTATGAAATCGTCTAAAAACCTGTTTCACAATTTTTTTCGAAATTCAAATCCCACGTGGAAGTAATAGCTTTGTATACGTTTTTACAATTCATCATATCTCTTAATTCTGATAAGGCAGCAAATTCGTTTTTACTTCTATGGACTTTTAGTGTACATAATTTACTGAAATTCGAATAGTCTACGATACACAGGCTTTTACAAAGTTTAATCGAATAAAAATCTCTATTTTAAATATTTTTTTTAAGAACAAAACTAACTATCCAAGAAACCTCATAATTTCGAAACAACTGATGATATACTCCGACTTTGACCACTCCCGAACTTTGACCCGAAAAATAATAAAGTTTCGCCCAGACCAAAATATAATAATAAAAATAGTCCTTCTTGAAAAAATCGAAAAGTCAGTGCGCGTTCCCTTCAATTCTAGAATTGACCACCCACCCCAAATTACGTCTCTTTATTCGGCATCTGATATTGAAGACACAAATTGTTACGAATCCTTTCCTAGTAACCAAAGAAGTAAAATATGCATTCAATTGTGATTTTTTGGAGCACAATGAATGTCCTATAGCAGAAGGCGATTTTTGCCAATAATATTGCAGTTTTTAGCTATTTTCTCTATGGTTTTATACACACATTTAATTTGGCTCTCCGAAGCTATATTATCCACACATTTTCAATGATATCCGTATGCAAGAATTTTTGAATTTAAATAAGTTTTTAGAAACTGTGAGACTTTAATCCTATTTTAAATGTAGTTTAAGTAATTAAGTTTGAAGGTTGAATCGACATAACGAAACATTTTAAAGTTGCCTTTGAAACGTATTAGATATTAGCACTTTTTTTCCACATTAAAAACTAGCAAGAAAATATCACTTTTTCTTTGGTTGTCAAATAGTGCTTCCAACGCGTGAAAATTCTAAATACTTAAATTTTCTCGATAACATTAGAACAAATATATCGGTATTTTCGTTCAACTATTAGATAACACTTCTTAATTGTATTCGTATAGTGGTGATCACGTCATGAGAGTTTCATTCCCTATGTATTTAAAAAACATACCTAGAGAAAATCCCATTGGAATTGATATAAAAAATAGCGTGCATAAAGATCTGAAGCACTGGCACCGCGCATGTGCCTGGGGTCTCTGAGGTCGCATTTCATTCATATGGCGCACTTTCATAAAGTGCGGATGAAATGTATGTATGATCGAACAATGCGTTCAGACGTGTCGGATCAGTGTAGGAAAATCATGTCGATCATACAAAACTGTGTAAACTTGTTTGATGAGGGTATGAACGTGTATATTTATATAATAAGATCAAACCGCAACCGTATATTTAGGAGAATGAAACAAATCTTTGGGTGTACGACGTGTTGTTAAAATGTATTTGGATGGATAGGTATATGTAAGTAGGATGCCGTGTTTTAGAATTGCAAAATATTCAATCAGTGAATTTAGTGATAATTGCAGGATTGTACAGGACCGAACAATTGTGTAGGTAGGGGGCACAGTGGGTGTGGTGCCCTAAAAATTAGGCGCCCGGCGCAGTTGCTCCACTTGCTCCTATGGAACCTCCACTCCTGCTCGTATGGCCTCGTCTAAATTCTGCTAACCAATATTTTATTAATGTAGGCAAAGGAGCAGACTTCTCCAGAGTAGAATCTACCTCTGCTTTGATATTGGTTGGAATGAGACCTTACAAATGAAAGTATTGTATCACATAACACTGAGCAATTATATCTATGTTTACAAATTCACTGAGAACGTTCGCTATTGTTGGCTGCCAAACAAATACTAAACTACATAACGTCTCCAAACTTCAAACCTAAGCTTTATAAGGTTGGCACTTTCTATCATAGAATTTTTTTTCAAACAACCGCTACATATACGTCAAATCGAGTACTTCTGGGACTACTCTCGTAGTTTGGTAGTTGAATTAACTAACAGACTGGTACTATATTTGAAATATGTGATACAGTTCTAGTGAACAAGACTCCTCTGCTAGTTGAAAAAAAACTGTTAACAGTCTGGAGCGAAACTTGATATTTTTCATATCAATGTCCGGGAAGCGGTTAAAGTAGAGGTGCGTCGGAAGTTCTTACTTCATAGCCACCTTTACTTTTTAGAGGTTGAAGAGTATAACTCTTCACCCTTATATTTTATTTCTTGAATCAATATTTCTTGATTTAAAACTTCATTAAATATTGGTATATAATTTGTTTTGTATTTGTTTATTTAAATATTATAAATATTAGTAGAAAATATAACTTTTGTATTAAGAACTTTTGATAAAATTAGTTATTATTCTTGTATTTTACTTTTATTAAAAAACATACGTCACGTTCGGCTGCAAGCCAATCATATGATACTCTAGATCAAATACTGAACTGCGATTTATATTGTAGTTGGGGATAAAGTTGAATAAGGTGATGTGATGTACATGTAGTTTGTCCTTTATTCTCCCATTCGGTTACTACTCCAATTGGTTGCTACTCGAAACTAAAAGATAATATCATCAGTGTTTAATTTCATATCTGGAACTAGGTGTGTCACCGAGAATTTTTTTTTTCAAGGATTTGCATGGGATGTGACGGAAGGACTCACTCGATTTCTTACATATTTATCATTTTCCTTGGAACCATTTAAAAATTATGTGTGCAAAATTTTAAAATTCCTAGCTTGAAGCGTTCAAAAGTTATCGTAAAATATTGTTGAACAAGTGTCTTACAAATTTTTTGTATGGAAGCTACTGGAAGGAGTAAAATGATTTAGTTGATCAGTAAATCGAACTTCGTTTTCATTCAAAACTAATTTGTACAAAATCCCGAACTCGAACGATGTTTTCAGTTATAGTGAGTTCCGTAAATTAAGTGAAGAGTTATAAGTGACCTGGAATTATATTAGCGACTAATCGAACTGCTAATGTTCCCGGTCGAACTATACCTAGTCCTGTCATAAATATTGATACAAGTGTAAGCGCGACTTTTGCGGCTGACAACTTAAACGCAGCCAAATGTTATGTTACAAGTTTTGACAGTTGATATGTGCTCTACAAACGCGGCAAACAATTTCAGTATAGCTTAAGCCGTCATGATGGAATGGTCCGACAAAGAGAACCGTATTGCTGTTATTGCTCTTCATAAGTGTGGAATAGAAAGAGCTCGTATTTTTGATTTGTTAAAACCGCTGAATATCAAGCGTGTAAACGACCGTAAAAGATCCGGCCGGCCTCGCATGACTCGTACGCCACAGGCCATCAATGCTGTGAGGTCGCGAATCAATCGAAATTCTGTCCACAAAAAAAAGGCATAGCTCGTGAAATGGATATAGACCCAAGAACCATGAGTCGCATCGTTAAACAAGACTTGAGACTTGGGGCTTTCAAACGACAAACAGGACAGCACCTTACTGTTGAATTAAAAAAAAAGAAAAAAACATACTGCAGTCACGATCGGCTGCAAGCCAATCGTATAATACTCTAGATGAATACTGAACTCCGATTTATATTGTAGTAGAGAGTATAAAGTAGAATTACGTGTGTGCATGTTGTATGTCCTTTCTTAAGGACTGCCATTAGATTGCTACTCAAACCTAAAAGACAATATTCAGTATTTAATTTCATACCTTGAACTGGGTAAGTCATTGAAGAAATGTCCTTTTTGAAGGACTTTCACATGGGAGGTGCAGGAAGGACTCACTCAATTTCTTACATATTTATCCTTTTTCTTGGAACCATTTGAAAATGAACGTGTACAAAATTTCAAATTCGTAGCTTGAAGAGCTCAAAAGTTTCCGAAAAATATTGTTGAACACGTGTCTTAAGGACATTTTACATGGCAGCTACCAGAAGTAGTAAAAGGATTTCGCTGATTAGTAAGCCTGAACTTCGTTTTTACTCAAAACTAATTTGTAGAAAATTTCCAATTCATAGATTACTTGAGTTATAGTAAGTTCCGTAAATTAAGTGAAGACGTTTTGACAGGATATTTGTATGGCAGCTACACTAAGGACTAATAGGATTTTCTTCATAACCATACATTTAGCTCAAACTATTGAAAAAATAACACATACAAAATTACAAAGACGTAGCTTAAATCCTTCTGAAGTTATCGACCAATATTCTTGAACACGTGTTTTAAGGACATTTTGTATGGCAGCTACCAGAAGGAGTAAAAGGATTTCGCTAATTAGTAAACCCAAACTTTGTTTTTATTCAAAACTGATTTGTACAAAATTTCCAATTCATAGTTAAAAGATTACTTGAGTTATAGTGAGTTCCGTAAATTAAGTGGAAACTTTTTGACAGGATATTTGTATGGCAGCTACACGAAGGACTAATAGGATTTTCTTCATAACTATACATTTAGCTCTAACTATTGAAAAAATAACACATACAAAATTTCAAAGACGTAGCTTAAACCCTTCTGAAGTTATCGACCAATATTCTTGAACACATGTTTTAAGGACATTTTATATGGGAGCTACCAGAAGTAGTAAAAGGATTTCGTTAACTAGTAAACTCAAACTTCCTTTTCACCAAAAACTAATATGTACAAAATTCCGAATTCGTACCTAAAAGATTACTTGAGTTATAGTGAGTTACAGAAATTAAGTAAATACATTTTGACAGGATATTTGTATGGCAGCTACACGAAGGACTTACAGGATTTTCTTCATAATTATACATTTAGGTCCAACTATTGGAAAAATAAAACATACAAAATTTCAAAGTCGTAGCTTAAACCCTTCTGAAGTTATCGACCAATATTCTTGAACACTCGTTTTAAGGACATTTTGTATGGCAGCTACCCGAAGGAGTAGGACGATTTTGCCCGTTAACGAACTTAGCCTTACAAATTCAACCAAACATCCAAATTCAAAATTTCAAGATCCTAGGTGAAGGCGTTCTTGAGTTATCGTGCTAACGGACAGACGGACGGACGGACGGACGTCAGGCGGATTTGAGGTTTTTGGCCACAAATAAGCAAAAAATAATATATAACTTTTTTTCGTCCGAGGCTTGTTTCTATGCGTTACAAACTTTTGGGCTGGATTAAACTTATAATACTCTATATGATTTCATCTAGAGTATAAAAATTAAGTCACCTGTTATCGCTGTACGGTAAAGAGAATTACAAAAAAATCCTGTTTACTGACGAAAAAATCGTGGAGGAAACTTTTAATATGCAGAATAATAGGATGTATGCACAATCCTCCAAGGAAGCTAGTGAACTGGTGCCAAGGATTGAGCGAGGTCATTATCCCGCATCAGTGATGGTTTGGTGGAGAGTATCCTACGACGGTGTCACTTCCTTACATTTTTTTGAAAATGGTGTTAAAACAGCGGCAAAAAACTATCAGCGAGACATTTTAAGGAATGTGGTGGAACGCTTGAATCAAACCATGTTCCCAAACAGACCATGGATATTCCAACAAGACTCTCCGCCTACTCATAAGGCCAAAACAACTCAACAGTGGCTTGCAAATCATGTACCTGAGTTTATTAGTACTGAATATTGGACGGCAGCCAGCCCAGACCTTAATTCGCTCGACTACAAATTGTGGTCAGTTTTAGAGGACATGGTCTGTAAAAGACGCCTCCACAACCTGGAGTCATTGAAGCAGGCGTTGAACCATTGTCGCAGCTGTGGACCATTTTCCCATGAAAATCGTCCGTACAGCGATCGAGGAGTGGCCTCATAGACTTCGGCGCAGTATTAAGGAAAATAGCGGCCATTTTGAATAATTTTTTTAAATTTTGTAGTTTACTATTGAGACAATAAAAAACTGAGAAAATTATTCAAATCCAACCAGTAGTTTTATTTTTCTAGTTAAAAAATCTGGTACCAATATTTATGGCAGGACTAGGTATATCTAATAGTTTCAATGCATACTATAAAAGGTATTAAAACAGAGTGTTCCTTGTGGAACTAAATGAGCAAATACGAGTACATATTGAGTGTGATTAATTCAACCATAAATTATAAATTTTAATCATAGAGGTAGGGTTATTGCTGAAGTTAGAGTTAAATGGCTTCCGTAAATTCAGTGAAGAGTTCCGTAAATTAAGTGAAGACACGAAGGACTATGATTTTTGTCATAATCATACATTTAGCACCAACTATTGGAAAATTAACACATACAAAGACGTAGCTTAAACCCTTCTGAAGTTATCGGCCAATATTCTTGAACACATGTTTGAAGGACTTTTTGTATGGCAGCTATCCGAAGGAGTAGCTCGATTTTCCCCATTAACGAACTTAGCCTTACAAATTCGACCAAACATCCAGACTAAAAATTTCAAGATCCTAGGTCAATGCGTTCTTGAGTTATCGTGCGCACGTGCAGACAGACGGATGGACGGACAGACAGACGAACGGACGGACGGACGAACGGACAGACGTCAAGAGGATTTGGAGTTTTTGGCCACAAATAAACATTAGATAATTGCTCCTCTTCATGAACTAAACTGAACTGAAGCTATAACTGACATTAATTTTACTTTATTATTTTTTAATAATAAAGTATTGTGATCGACCTGAAATTTCAAAAAAAAGGGGGGGGGGAAACAATGCTTCCAAAATGCTTGAAAGCTGGGATTGATACATTCTAAAATCCATATCTCTTGAACGATTGATGTCAGATGACCTAAATTTTGTAGTTGTAGTAACGGATACTAGGAGATTAGAAGGGGGTTACAATTTTTAAGAGGAGTAGTGAGGTATGGGGGGGGGGAACTTTGAATTACAATATCTTCCGACTCAATTGTGCTAGGAAGAAAAATTGGTTTCTGTATATACAATTACCAGTTAAGTCTACTGAATGTAAAATTTTTGAGAGGGGAGGTAAAGTGCTGAAGGTGAGGGACAGCCATTTTTCAAAAAATTAAATTTTTATATCTCATGAACCGTATCAGATATGATCTTGAAATTTTTACAGGAGTTAGAACCAAATTTGAGGGTATGGGTGTAGGGAGCGATGGTGGGGGAGGGGGTGGAAATGATAAAATTCTGATTTTAATTTCTCGCAAAAGATAGAAACCTAAAAACTGATAACTGTATAGAGGTGCTATAGAGACATCCCAGAAAAATTTTTGATAGGGTTAGTAAGGTCGGTGGTGGGGGGTGGTTTTTTATATCTCTGAAACGGCTTATGCTAGAAAGTTGAAACTTAGTATGTATATGTAGAAATACTACAGGAGTAGTTAAAGCAAAAAAAAGGTTAAAATTTTATTGATGTACAGAGCTGGAGTAAAACAAATGTGCGTGAAAACGGGTTTTTCCAACATTTACATGAATTTCGTTATTTTAACCTAGAAAATAACTATTTGGCTATTTGGAACGCTATTTTTTAGGTTATCAGTCGCATAGTGACCTACACCGCATCTAAGTATTAAACAGGTTTCGGACTTCTACCCAAAAAATATTGAAGTTGCGCCCAGACTGTTGGCAGATTTTTAGTTTTTAAACCCGACGATTTCGATTACAATTCAAAATCACTTTCGTCGTCGTCGTCGTTTACACTGATACTACAGTGATAAAGAACCCATTAAAAAGAATGATATCGCATCACGTCGCCTCCTAGAGCAGGTTTACGTGTGAGACTGCATGATATCTTTATATAATTAGCCTGATAGCATTTCAAATATCCAAATCTTCAATTGTTTGGCGTTAAAATAAATTGTACATACTTAAAAAATACATTTGATTTAATGTTAATTGACGAATTGCATATATCGTAGAAAATATATAATAAAACATAAAGGAGTCACGATCGGCTGCAAGCCAACCGTATAATAATCAAGATGAAATACTGAACTCCGATTTATATTTTAGTTGGGAATATATCAAAAGAATGAGGAGTACACATACAATTATTGCATGACTTTTTATTTACAGGTGGAAACTATTGTATAGTGGCTACTCGATGGATGGTTAAACGATTTCTTGAGTTATAGTGAGTTCCATAACTTAAGTTAGGACATTTTTACAGAATTTTTCTATAGCAACTACATGAAGGACTTAAGGGATATTTTTCATATTAATACTCTCAGCTGTGACTATTATAAAATTAACTTATACAAAATTTCGAAGTCGTTACTTGAAGTTATCGTTCAATATTGGTGAACAAGTATTTTAAGGACTTTTATATGACAGCTACCCGAAGGAGTTGACAGATGGCGCTAATTAATGAAATTAGTCCTGCTTTTGATATAAAACTAATTCCTGTAAAATTTTGAATCCCTACTTTAACTCGTACTAGAGTTAAAGTGGATTCTGTAACTTGCATACATTTTCGAAGGACTTTTGTAGGCTGCTACACGAAGGACTCATTCGATTTGCATCACATTCGGAACTTCCGTTTCAAACATTGTAAACTTTAAGAATTCAAAATTTCAAGCTCCTAACTTGAAGCATTCGAGCAATTATTGTGAATACGTGTTTTAAGGACTCTTGTATTTGAGGTACCCGAAGGAGTGGAGGGATATCGACCATTAACGAACTTAGCCTTAATTTCAACCTAGGCCAACGCGATCTTTAGCTATCGTGTAAACGGACAGGCGGACAGAAGAACTGACGGACGGACGGACAGCAAACAGATTTGGGGGTTTTGGCCAGAACTGAACACAAAATAATATATAACTTTTTTTCGTCCGAGGCTCGATTCTATGCGTTACAAACTTTTCGGGCTGGATTAAACTTATAATACTCTATATGATTTCATCTAGAGTATAAAAATATATTGCAACAGGTTTAAAAACAAGATCTGGTTCAACTGCGTGAAAAAGACAACAAAATGTCAAATCTTAAAAGTTTTGACAAGTTCACCCTATAACTTTCGATCGAAGTTTTAAACCGGGCGCGTTTACTTATTCACTTAAGTTATGGTAAGGTCAGTAGCTTTTAATTCTACAGGTTTTATATGAGTGTACCCTTTTCCAAACGACGGCAACCTGTCACTCGCTCTAATCGGGAGCAAACCCTACTTCACCTGTTTGAAGAAAGCATTGCCTTTCCAGACCCGGATCCATTGTTTATGTTCTTATTTCTATATTTTAAATAAATAGCAATACAAAATTGCCTTTTTTTATTTGAAACAAGTACGTATAGTTATGCGAAGGTCTCAAAATATTTAGTGTAGTGTAGCGGATTTCTTATTTCGACATTTGTAGATTTGTCTTAGAGATTCGGGAGTATTTGTCGCGATACGTGTGTTTTTTCCTCTCAAAAAGTTCCGGAGACACGTCTGTAAGACATCCGTGAGATTCACGTAGATTTGATCAACTATCACATCTAAAAACTTGGTTTGCATTTCTTACAGATCTTCACAACAGCAGACAACAACTTTTTCAGGAAATCATCTACCTAAGACTAAAATTGAATTACTTATCAACTAAAATCAAATAAAACTTTCAAATTATTTTCAAATCAATACTAGTGATTTTATTATGTAAGATAGCAGCTGACATGCGGAAAAACCGTAGAAATATTAATCAGTGACGAAACACCATTATTTAGCAATATAGAGTTCATTAGTGCGAATGGCACCAAGTTGTTGCCTTAACACGCGCTGTTATTGAGCTATCGCCTTTAAAGATCTTAAGAATCTTAAAAGATATAATCCTTTAAGACTGGAACCACAACATTTTTTAAGTTTTATTATTGTCTTTTTAGAAAAAAGAAAAATGAAATCTATTTGAAAACTCTAAGAGAAACTGTCTGAATTCCAAACAAATTTCAAAGGGGAGATAAACTTTGAAATTTAAATTTGCACCAATTTTTTTTTCCCGAGTATTGAAAGTTTTTGTGTATCCCTTGATTCAAAAGAGAAGTGCAATCAAGCGAACAAGTTTTTCCACTTGAGTGATAATAAGAACAACTTTTTTATGCGTTTTTATACAGAGAATAAAAATTAAGTTTATTCAGAGAATAAAAATTTAGTCGAAAGTTTATTTCATAAGAGTTTTGTATGATAAAAGTAGGATCAATAGAATTTAACTTTCGACGAATTTAGTCACATAGATTATTAAGGTATTTCTTTGATTGCAATTGAAAGTTTAACTTTAAATTAAATTAATGAAAATTAGATAATTCATGTACCTACTTAGTGATCGAATTGAAATTTAAAATCATCTAGAGTATAAACATAACGCAGTCACGATCGGCTGCAAGCCAATCGTATGATACTCTAGATGAAATACTGAACTCCGATTTATATTTTAGTTGGGATTATATCAAAAGAATTAGGAGTGCACATACAATTATTGCATGACCTTTTATTTACAGGTAGAAACTATTGTATAGTGGCTACTTGATGGATGGTTAAACGATTTCTTGAGTTATAGTGAGTTTTATAAATTAAATTGGGACATTTTTTCAAAATTTTTGTATGGCAACTACATGAAGGACTTACGGGATATTTTTCATATTAATACTTTCAGCTGCGACTATTATAAAATCAACGTATACAAAATTTCAAAGTCGTAACTTTAAGCGTTCTAAAGTTATTGTTCAATATTGGTGAACACGTGTTTTAAGAACTTTTATATGTCAGCTACCAGAAGCAGTTTATTTTATTTTATTTATTTATTTATTTATTTAAGAACTCACTGAACAAAAAGTTTAAAATAAATTCCAATTATACATGTAGCCAAGTGATAAAAAAATAAAATAAAAACAAAATAATTGATAATTCATATTAAAATAGAAAGATATAAATGAAGAAAAATGAAAATTAAATAGAATTAAAATATAGTTATTTAATAGTCAACGTGAATCTTAAATACAACTTGAATGATTGTAGACTGAAGTCATGAAAACTAAGGCAAGATTGATTGAACATGCGAGGCAGCCTAAGTAAAGGAGAGCGAAAATATACGTTTAGCCGCGCATATGGTACAACGAATAGAGTTTGTGATCTGGTATTACATACATTAGAACGCAATTGAAGTTCACTTTGAAGATTAGTGTTAAAAACAAAATATACTTTAAATAAAAATACCATGTCCAAATATAGTCTTCTGTCCTTTAAACGTGATAGGCCAAGTAACTCTAATCGACTTTCATAGCAAATGTCAGATAAATTGAGCCTTCGGAAAACAGATTTTGTAAAACGTCGTTGTACTGATTCCAATTCAGTCACAAGAAATAAAAAAGTTGATGAATTTCGCTAATTAATGAAATCAGTCTTACTTTTGATATAAAACTAATTCCTGTAAAATTTTGAATCCCTGCTTTAACTCATACTAGAGTTATAGTGGATTCTGTAACTTGTATACATTTTTGAAGGACTTTTGTAGGCTGCTACACGAAGGACTCATTCGATTTGTATCACATTAGGAACTTCCGTTTCAAACATTTTAAACTTTAAGAATTCAAAATTTCAAGCTCCTAACTTGAAGCATTTGAGCAATAATTGTGAATGCGTGTTTTAAGGACTCTTGTATGGGAGGTACCCGAAGGAGTGGAAGGACTTTTTTTTTCCATTTTACAGGTGCTGACAAAATTTCAACTTTGTAGGCCAACGGGTTCTTGAGTTATCGTGCAAACGGACGGACGGACGGACGTCAAGCGGTTTTTGGTCACAAATAAACAAAAAATAATATATAACTTTTTTTCGTCCGAGGCTTGGTTCTATGCGTTACAAACTTTTGGGCTGGATTAAACTTATAATACTCTATATGATTTCATCTAGAGTATAAACATACTGCAGTCACGATCGGCTGCAAGCCAATCGTATAATACTCTAGATGAATACTGAACTCCGATTTATATTGTAGTTGGGGATAAAGTAGAATTACGTGTGTGCATGTTGTATGTCCTTTATTAAGGACTGCCATTAGATTGCTACTCAAAACTAAAAGACAATATTCAGTGTTTAATTTCATATCTTGAACTGAGTAAGTCATCGAAAAAAAATGTTCTTTTTGAAGGACTTTCGCATGGGAGGTGCAGGAAGGACTTACTCGATTTCTTACATATATATCAAAGTCAGACAATCGTGGGAGGTCGAAAAACGCATTCCAAAATGTACAAATTGGTCTATGTATAAAGCAACCCTGGAGGAATTGCTCCCAAATGTCAGTCTTTATGGCCCTATCAGGAATGAATGGGAAGCTGATAGAATAGCCTCCACGGTACAAAAAGTAATACTTGATAGCTATGAAGCTAGTTCTCCACTCAAGAAGGCCAAGGCCAAAAGAGATGTGCCATGGTGGAATGGAGAACTTCAAAAACTCCGTGCAAGAGTTAGGAAACTGTTCAATAGAGCTAAAAGGTCCAATAATAGGACTGAGTATAAAAGGGCTCTAACAGTATATAATAAAGAAATTAGGGACTCAAAGAGACGCACCTGGCGCAACTTTTGCGAGGGTATTGATAGCCTACTAGAAGCTGCCAGAATGCAAAAGATACTCTCTAGAGTTCACAATAACGGTATTGGACTCTTGCAAAAGCAAGATGGAAGTAACACCGTTAGTATCGAGGAAACTGTGCAAGTTCTGATGCAAACACATTTTCCTGGCTCAGAGGAGATAGGGTATCATACGAATGAAATTAGGCCCTATGGGATTATGCCAAATAACAGAACTAGGGCTTTATCTGGCAGAATCTTTACTCCTAATACAATAGAATGGGCGGTAATGTCATTCCTCCCATATAAATCCCCAGGAGCTGATGGCATCTTTCCTGCATTACTGCAACAAGGACTCGATGTGCTTCTTCCCATACTGGTCAAATTATTTAGAGCCAGTTTTGAATACGCTTACGTGCCACTGGCATGGCGAGACGTAAATGTGACTTTTATTCCAAAAGTGGGGAGTAGATGTTGGACTCACGCAAAGTCATATCGCCCAATCAGTCTCACCTCTTTCTTACTTAAATCTATGGAAAAGGTATTAGACAGATATATAAGGAGCTCTGCTGCTTTCAGCCGGCTCAACAAATATCAATTCGCTTATCAAGCTGGCAAATCGACTGTTAGCGCTCTTCACAATTTAGTGCAAAAAATTGAGAAGACGTTGACAGCCAAGGAAATAGCGTTATGCTCTCTTCTTGACGTTGAAGGTGCTTTTGACAACACTTCCTACAAATCCATTGAATTACTTACTCGTAAGATAGGAGTAGAAAAAACGGTAACGAGATGGATAATAGCGATGCTTGACTCTCGTAGAATCTCGGCTCAGATCGGAGGTAAAGGTCTCACTGTACGAGCGGTGAAGGGATGCCCTCAGGGAGGTGTACTCTCCCCACTACTGTGGTGCATTGTTGTAGATGATCTTCTTAAGGATCTGAGCATCAAGGGTTTTGAGACTCAAGCATACGCTGATGACCTGGTGATCACTGTAAGAGGTAAACATGACTGTGTCATTTCGGACCGCATGCAAGAGGCCCTAGAGATAGTAGATCACTCGTGCATCCAACAGGGATTAAGTATAAATCCAAGTAAAACAATTATATTGCCATTCACTAGAAGACGGAAGGTAAACTTAAGGCCCCCGATTGTGAGAGGAACTACAATTGAATTCTCTTCCGATGTCAAATACTTGGGAATTACCTTGGACAAGTGTCTGACTTGGAATTTACATCTTAAAAGCATCTCCACACGAGTAACATTGTCTTTTATGGCGTGTCGAAGGCTCTGTGGTACCACTTGGGGTCTCAGACCAAATATGGTATACTGGACCTACAAGTCTATTATAATACCAATGATCACATATGCCGCTATGGTGTGGTGGCCAAAGGTTGAACAAATCACAGCACAGAAGGCCCTGCAAAAAATTCAGAGGCGTGCCGTTCTTAGCATTACAGGGGGACTTAAATCATGTCCCACTGCTGCAATGGAAGCCATGATAGACTTGGCCCCATTACACTTAGAGATAAAGAAGGAGGCTCTGAGAGAGGCCATAAGGCTACAGCAGTACAATAAATTCAAGGCAGGAGACCTTGTCGGTCACCTTAAAATTCTTCAGGAATTTAATCAGAAGGACCTAACCGACTCAGTAAACGATAACATGCCAAAGGTATATGATTTTGAGAAACCATATATGGTGACTCTGGGAGATCGTGTATCATGGCAATCTGGTCTACCAGATTTTGGGGAAGGTGCTTCAGTCTGGTACACGGACGGCTCTAAAACCTATAGTGGAACTGGAGCGGGCGTATTTGGACCCAATTGTAAAATATGGACGGCAATGGGACAAACCGCCACTGTGTTTCAGGCTGAGGTACATGCCATAGAGCTGTGCGCAGGTAAACTTCTACTGAATAAACCAAAAGGCGCTACAGTTATTATCCTATCTGACAGCCAAGCGGCACTGCTAGCGCTGAAATCTTATTGTTTCCGTTCTAGGCTTGTGTGGGACTGTCATACTCTTCTTTAAGAGCTAGCACATCATAATAGTCTAACCCTGATGTGGGTGCCAGGACATGAGGTTATTCCGGGTAATGAATCGGCTGACCAGCTAGCTAAGCGTGGAGCCAACTCACCAATGATTGGCCCGGAACCATTCTGTGGAGTAGGTAAAGGCTTCATTAAGGATGGTATTTTTAAGTGGATAAATCTTCAGGTGGAAGATTATTGGAACTCACTTTCAGGACTTAGATAGTCAAAGAAATTCCTGACCTTCTCAAGTAGGAGAGCGTCGGAATTCCTTTCCTTAAGCAGGTATAACGCACGGGTCATAATGGGATATTTTTCCGGACATTATTTCCTTAATTATCACCTTAAGATCATCGGTAAAGTATCACTAGATACATGTCGATTCTGTGATATCACATCTGAAACCACGGCACACATTCTGTGTGATTGTGATACAGTGGCCAGATCAAGAAGGCAGATTCTCGGTGGATTTACTCTCACCTATAAAGACCTGTCGAAGACTCCCCTGAGTAAAATCATCTCCTTTCTCAAAGGAATCGATATGGCCTAGGGAGTGGTTAAGAGCCAGGAACAAAAGACCTCTTAGGTCGCAGTTCGAGAAGTAGTGAGGCTTCTTTAGGCTCTACCAGTTTTAAATAATAATACATATATATCTTTTCCCTTGGAACCATTTAAAAATGAAAGTGTACAAAATTTCAAATTCGTAGCTTAAAGCGTTCAAAAGTTATCGAAAAATATTGTTGAAAACGTGTCTTAAGGACATTTTGTATGGCAGCTACCAGAAGGAGTAAAAGGATTTCGCTGATTAGTAAACCCAAACTTCGTTTTTACTCAAAACTAATTTGTGCAAAATTTCCAATTCATAGCTAAAAGATTAAGTGAAGACGTTCTGACAGGATATTTGTATGGCAGCTACACGAAGTACTAATAGGATTTTCTTCATAATCATACATTTAGCTCCAACTATTGGAAAAATAACACATACAAAATTTCAAAGTCGTAGCTTAAACCCTTCTGAAGTTATCGACCAATATTCTTGAACACGTGTTTTAAGAACATTTTGTATGGCAGCTACCCGAAGGAGTAGGACGATTTTGCCCGTTAACGAACTTAGCCTTACAAATTCAACCAAACATCCAAATTCAAAATTTCAAGATCCTAGGTGAAGGCGTTCTTGAGTTATCGTGTTCACGGACAGACGGACGGACGGACGTCAAGCGGATTTGAGGTTTTTGGCCACAAATAAACAAAAAATAATATATAACTTTTTTTCGTCCGAGGCTTGGTTCTATGCGTTACAAACTTTTGGGCTGGATTAAACTTATAATACTCTATATGATTTCATCTAGAGTATAAATATTGTGGGTAGGGGTGTGGAGGATGATGGTGGGGAAGGGTGGAAAAGAGCAAGTTCCGATTTTTTTATCTTGACACAAATATGTTGATAGGAAAAAAATGTTGAAAACCAGTTTTAGGCGATTATGGAACAAACTCGTGGAAGTAAATAGTTATACGATTTCTAATCGGACCAGAGGTATATGACTGAATTCGAATTTCAAAAACCCTGAAAACACTTTCTAGGCATATATGTGGAAAATTCTAGGAATAAAAATTAAATCAATATTTAAGAAATCCTAAGAGATATGACAAAAAAACGTAAAAAAATGTATATATCTATATTCCCCCCGTCCAAACACCAATGGATATTTAAATTTTTTTAATATAAATTACTTTTCTTGTTGATTTACGTTTACATACCGATTTTCAACTTTCTAGCATAAGCCGTTCTATAGAAAAGCAAAATATCCCTCGGCCCCGTACAATACTACCACTATAAAAAATTATATTTTTACAACATGTTACTTTTCGTCATTATGGGTTCTCAAGATAAAAAAATCGGAACTTGCTCTTTTCCACCCTTCCCCACCATCATCCTCCACACCCCTACCCACAATATTTATACTCTAGATGAAATCATATAGAGTATTATAAGTTTAATCCAGCCCAAAAGTTTGTAACGCATAGAACCAAGCTTCGGACGAAAAAAAGTTATATGTTATTTTATGTTTATTTGTGGCCGAAAACCTCAAATCCGCTTGACGTCCGTCCGTCCGTCCGTCCGTTCGTCCGTCCGTCTGTCCGTTAGCACGATAACTCAAGAACGCCTTCACCTAGGATCTTGAAATTTTGAATCTGGTTGTTTGGTTGAATTTGTAAGGCTAAGTTCGTTAACGGCAAAAATCGTCCCACTCCTTCGGGTAGCTGCCATACAAAATGTCCTTAAAACACGTGTTCAAGAATATTGGCCTATAACTTCAGAAGGGTTTAAGCTACGTCTTTGAAATTTTATATGTGTTATTTTTCCAATAGTTGGAGATAAATATATGATTATGAAGAAAATCCTGTTAGTCCTTCGTGTAGCTGCCATACAAATATCCTGTCAAAATGTATACATTTAATTTACGAAACTCACTATAACTCAAGTAATCTTTTAGCTACGAATTTGAAATTTTGTACGAATTAGTTTTGAGTGAAAAGAAAGTTTGACTCTACTAGTCAGCGAAATCCTTTTACTCCTTCTGGTAGCTGCCATACAAAATGTCCTTAAAACACCTGTTTATGAATATTGGCCAATAACTTCAGAAGGGTTTAAGCTACGAACTTGAAATTTTGTATGTGTTATTTTTCCAATAGTTGGAGCTAGGTGCCATACAAAATGTCCTTAAGACACGTGTTTAACAATATTTTTCGATAACTTTTGAACGCTTCAAGCTATGAATTTGAAATTTTGTACACGTTCATTTTTAAATATTTCCAAGGAAAATAATAAATATGTAAGAACTCGAGTGAGTCCTTCCTGCACCTTCCATGCGAAAGTCCTTCAAAAAGGAATTTTTTTTTGCGATGACTTACCCAGTTCAAGATATGAAATTAAACACGTAATATTGTCTTTCAGGTTTGAGTAGCAATCTAATGGCAGTCCTTAATACAGGACATACAACATGAACACACGTAATTCTACTTTATCCCCAACTACAATATAAATCGGAGTTCAGTATTCATCTAGATTATTATACGATTGGCTTGCAGCCGATCGTGACTGCAGTATGTTTTTTCTCTAATTCTCTTATTGCCAACTTTCCGTGAAAATTCTAAGTATCTATCTGTCTTTAACTGTTCTTGGGATAAAAGACGTGATTTTTTAAAAAAATTCTTATCCTTCCCACTTCCATGCTGCACCGTCTCCAAAAAAAAGTTTACTTTCAGCAAACTTCATTTGTTTACCTTTACCATTTGGTTCGTGAGATATCATAATCTAAAATTTTTCTGGATATATGAAATTTGTTCCCCTAGATTATTTTTCTAGAGCATTTACATAAGCTACCAAGGTTCAAGTTTCTAGTATAAGCGGTTCATAAGATAAGAAATACAACCCCATCCGTACACTACACCGCCCCTATTTTTTTATACTCTAGATGAAATCATATAGAGTATTATAAGTTTAATCCAGCCGAAAAGTTTGTAACGCATAGAACCAAGCCTCGGACGAAAAAATGTTATATATTATTTTACGTTTATTTGTGGCCAAAAACCTCAAATCCGCTTGACGTCCGTCCGTCCGTCCGTCCGTCCGTCCGTCCGTCCGACCGTCCGTCCGTCCGTCTGTCCGTCCGTCCGTCCGTCTGTCCGTGAACACGATAACTCAAGAACGCCTTCACCTAGGATCTTGAAATTTTGAATCTGGATGTTTGGTTGAATTTGTAAGGCTCAGTTCGTTAACGGGCAAAATCGTCCTACTCCTTCGGGTAGCTGCCATACAAAATGTCCTTAAAACACGTGTTCAAGAATATTGGTCGATAACTTCAGAAGGGTTTAAGCTACGACTTTGAAATTTTGTATCTATTATTTTTCTAATAGTTAGAGATAAATATATGAATATGAAGAAAATCCTGTTAGTCCTTCGTGTAGCTGCCATACAAATATCCTGTCAAAATGTATTCACTTAATTTACGAAACTCACTATAACTCAAGTAATCTTTTAGCTATCAATTCGGAATTTTATACAAGTTATTTTTGAGTGAAAAGAAAGTTCGAGTTTACTTGTCAGCGAAATCCTTTTACTCCTTCTGGTAGCTGCCATACAAAATATCCTTAAAACACGTGTTCATGAATATTGGCCGATAACTTCAGAAGGGTTTAAGCTACGACTTTGAAAATTTGTATGTGTTAATTTTCCAACAGTTAGAGCTAAATGTATGATTATGAAGAAAATGCTATTAGTCTTTCGTGTAGCTGCCATACAAATATGCTGACAAAATGTCTTCACTTAATTTACGGAACTCACTATAACTCAAGTAATCGTTTAGCTATGAATTCAGAATTTTGTACAAATTAGTTTTGAATGAAAATAAAGTTTGGGTTTACTATTCAGCGAAATCCTTTTACTCCTTCTGGTAGCTGCCATACAAAATGTCCTTAAAACACGTGTTCAAGAATATTGGCCGATAACTTCAGAAGGTTTTAAGCTACGTCTTTGAAATTTTGTATGTATTATTTTTCCAATAGTTGCAGCTAAATGTATGAATATGAAGAAAATCCTATTAGTCCTTCGTGTAGCTGCCATACAAATATCCTGTCCAAACGTCTTCACTTAATTTACGGAACTTACTATAACTCAAGTAATCTTTTAGCTATGAATTGGAAATTTTGTACAAATTAGTTTTGAGTAAAAACAAAGTTCGAGTTTACTAATCAGCGAAATCCTTTTACTCCTTCTGGTAGCTGCCATACAAAATGTCCCTAAGGCACGTGTTCAACAATATTTTCGATAACTTTTGAACGCTTTAAGCTACGATTTTGAAATTTTGTACACGTTCATTTTTAACTAATTCCAAGGAAAAGGATAAATATGTAAGAAATCGAGTGAGCCCTTCCTGCACCTCCCATGTGAAAGTCCTTCAAAAAGGACATTTTTGTTCGATGACTTACCCAGTTTAAGATATGAAATTAAACACTGAATATAGTCTTTTAGGTTTGAATAGCAATCTAGTGGCAGTCCTTAATAAAGGATATACAATATGCACACACGTAATTCTACTTTATCCCCAACTACAATATAAATCGGAGTTCAGTATTCATCTAGAGTATTATACGATTGGCTTGCAGCCGATCGTGACTGCAGTATGTTTTTAAAACGTTCCACAATAGCTATACTAAAATTACAAGTTTTAACTATCCATTATCAGCAGTTCTCGAGGTACTCGTATAAATATATTTCCCGTTTCACCCTTTCACCCTCCTACATCTTCACCCCTTACATCCTCTTCCTAAACACCCTCTACTAAAAAGTTTTCCAAATTATAGGTTTAATTTTCGATCTACAGTACTTTTTTCAGAGCAACTGGAAGTCTATCTTCTTTTTAAGTTTTGCAGTTTTCCAAAATCGTTAACTGGTTTGTTAATTGTTTATTTACGTGCTGTTTTATCAACTGGTAAATTTCTATCCATTCAAGACTTTTTTCTTAAATTCAATTTAAAGAGAGTCGAAAAATAATATAATACAAATTTCCTTGACGAAGGCAAATCGAAATGTTTGCCTAGCGATTTCGGTAAACACATTTTTCAAGCACAACAAATTCTATCAATCACTTGGCATTGCAAGGAAAAAATCAAGCGTTCTTTCCGTCCGAATACGCCTCCACGTAAAGAAAATACGGCATTGCCGTCAGAAGAATATTAAAAAAAATGATATAATTCAATGGGGCAGCAAAAACGAAGTCTCCTGATATTAGAAATTAAACATTAAAAAAGGTCTATGGAAACGAAACCTCCGATGTTAGATCGAAAATAAGGTGGGTATCTTGGAAATCATTTATATCTTTTCTTTGTAAAATATCTTAAGAAAAAACAATCGATGTTGCTATGAGTATTTAAAGAAAAGCAAATCTTGTATACTTAAGTATATGACAGAATAATATAATGCTGCATGTGCCCTTTCTAGCAGTAATGTCAGCTGGATCTGGGACTGTCAGATAAATCGCAGAAATAAAACAAGTAGCGATTGCTACTTTCAAAATTGTTAGTATAGTTGAAATGAATATGTTAAGGGTATTGATGTGATAGGAAAGATGGTAGGGTGGTCCCACGAACATGTTATGGTAAAATATTTAAACTTAACACACACATTCGATCCCAAAAGAAGTGACACAAATAAATGTTGAACCTATGATTGAAGAAAACATTTGAATACTCTGATTGTTTGAGGAATCGTGTCTATAAAAACTAAAAACGGGATTTTTTTAAATAATCAGCAGTTCATTTGCTACGAAAAATCTGACACCTCGGTGGCGCAATGGCTAAGTGCACTGGTTTACAGATGCTGAGGTGACCAGTGTTCTAAATAACGAAACTGCGAAAAGGCTGGATGTAAAAAATGCCGGTGTCTTATTTTACAACCACTATTATCTTGAATCTTTAACAAACCTACAAAATATATTCTTCTTTTCTTCTCTTTTCGAAATAGTTTAAAATAACGTTCCAAATATCGTTCTGGTAATTTGTTAGGTTGTCAGTCGCATAGTAACCTACATCGTTTCTCAGCATTAAATGCGTTCCGGACTTATACTTCAAAAATTATAAAGTGGCGCCCAGACTGTTGGCAGGTTTTTTGTATAGATATCCATACCAAGATCAAGCTACACTGAAAGAAAAAAAAGCATCAAGTGCTATTTTTGTTATTATATTTTGCAATCTAAATGGTTGAAATCTTGATAGTATGAAAAAATCTGCCAACAGTCGGGGCGCAATTTTATTATTTTTCGGTTAGAAGTTCGGAACGCGTTTAAGATTGATGCGGTGTAGGTTACTATGTGACTGAAAACCTAAAAAAATGGGTAGAATGGGGTCGCGCTAGAAAACTTACATAATTGGGTCATACTCCGGGACGCAGTCTAAGCAGTAGTATAATACTACGTAGTTATTACATGATTAGGAGGTTTTTCGTGATTTGGTTTTGGGCCATTACATGAAATCGGAAATGCGTTTGGAGGCGATTATATAAATAGTCTGTGGAAGTGAAAACCAATCTAATATCTCATTAATCCTAAGACTATCTTGAAAATCCTGAAATCAACTTTTTTACGATTATATAGTAGTATAGGAAGCCTTAAGAAGTAAAAATGAATTCGATATCTCATTCGAACTAAGAAATATGTAGGAATTTGTGAAAATATATGCAACCCCCTTGAACCCACTTTGAGGTTGAATATCCAAAAATCCTGAAATAGGTTTTTAGATATATACAAAGAAAGCTCGAGGTAGTGAAAACCAATCCAATGTTTTATCACTCCTAAGAGATATGACGGAATTCGTGAAAACGTGTTCAACCCGTCTATACACTCTTAGGGGTTGAAAAGGGAAAAAAATGTAAAACAGGTTTTAGGTGATTATTAAATAATCCCGTGGAATTAAAAAGTTATTCGATATCTAATTAGATCCGAGGAATATGGCTGAATTCGTGAATTACACCACCGTGGGGGTTGAATTTTAAAAAATCCTGAAACTTCTTCTAAGTATTTATATGAAGAATCCGTAGAATAAAAATTAATTGAATATTTGGAAAGACCTAATAGATATGACGAAAATCGTGAAAATATATGCATTCCATTTTCACTGATAATTTTTTTCGCCCCCCTTCTGTACGCCAATGGATGTTTGCATTTTTTTTTAATCAGTATTACTTTCCTAGTTGACCTACATATACATACCGAGTTTCAACTTTCTAGCATAAGCCGTTCTATAGTTAAGAAAAACACCCAACATGCTACCACTATAGTTCTATCCAAATACCAAGTTTCAGATTTATATCATTATATGTTCTCCACTCTCACCCTCTACACCCTCACGCCCAACGTTTTTTTTCCTGCTAGGGGTCTATTTGGCCTACTTCTGGTAAAAATTCTAAGCATCTATCATACTCTGTTCTTGAGATATGAGACGTGATTTTTTAGAAAAATTCTTATCCCCTCCACTTCCATACTCCACCGCTCCCTTAAAAAATTTTACTTTCAGCAAACTTTATTTGTCAACCTTAATACAGAAACCGAATTTTGTTTTTCAAGTGTAATTGGTTCGCGTGATATCGTAATCTAAAGTCTTTCACCCCCCACCTTCGCCACTGCCCTACTCAAAAATTTGTTTCCGATCTATTCTCCTAGTATGCCCACAGATGTTCATTAAGTTTTAGTTTCGTGACATTAACCGATTAGGAGATATGGATTTTAGAATGTCTCGATCTCAGCTTTCGAGCTTTTCGGACGCATCATTATTATCGATGCTCTATTATAAATTCCAAGTTTCAGCCTCCTAGCCTAAGCGGTTACTGATATCTAGAAACCAAAATTTTCCGTCCAAAACGCTTCCCCCACCTTCCGCCTCACACCCCCATCACTGAAAAGGTGGGCACTTGAAGGGGTCTGCTAAGTCTACCAACAAAAAAAAATTCAGCTTAATAGCGCAAAGAGTTTGAGAGCTACATATAAGCTTTCAAACGTTTTGCGTATGGCGGACGGCGTACGGCGCAAAGACGGACTGAAATTTTTTTTTGATTTTGTGGTGTCTATTAGTCATGAAACGTGAAAAAAGAAATTTTCAGGGTAGCAAATTTTTTTTTTTTAAATCAATAACAATACTTTATTATTAAAATAATAAAGTAAAATTACTTTCAGTGCCATTTTTCATGGTATTAAAAGTATGGCAGCAGTTTTCACGGTAAAATTGCTTTTTATCATACGTTACATATATAAAAAATTGCAAAGTTTAATTTGTAATATTTCAATTTCTGATAATAATAAAAGCTGCTAAGATTATTACTTAATAGCAAATTTTGCATTCTCCACATGGATTTACTATTACATTGACTTATAAAAATATATCGTTTGAAATAGGATATTTTGCCATGTACATTGTGCACGGTGCAAGCGAATATAGTAAAGAGTGCAAAGTGAAAACAGCCAAATGAGCAATTTGCATTGCTATAATATCGATGAGTAATGAGTAAACCATTTTTCAAATGGGAAAATATGCTATGATGATGCCGTCGTCTTCTATTTAAAACTTTAATTAGATGCAATTTAAACCATATAAAATGAGAAAAAAACATTTCAAATAAGGCAATATTCAGCCTATTTTATGCAATATATTATATTTAATTTTGGACAAAAATAACGAGTTTGGAATTTAGGTATTATTGGGATTATAGCAGATGATGTGTAATAATTAAATATGTGCACATACTTTTAAAGAAACAAACATATATTTCATTTATGTTAATAACATAACAATTTGTTAATACATAGGTATTATTTAAAGTAATGAAAATTAAAAAATGTAAAAGATACTTCTTAACATTTGATAATTTTTTAAATTTAATTTGAAATAACATATTTAATTGACTGAAAAGCTATTACAAGACAAGTATTTAAAACTTCTTCCGAATCAAACCACACTATTTGACATTCCGTAATTTACTGATGCCAGCAATAATTGTGTTGATGTTGTATACTGGCATGATCCTTCCACTTGCAACAAGTTATTGTATTTAAAGTGTCTAAAAGGGCGAAGTTAGATGCTTCTTGGCTCGTGATGATTTTATAATAATAAAATTAAAGATCTGTAATCTAAAATCGAAATAATAAAATATATAAAAATATCAAGAATATAAATCAAAATAGGTATAATGAAACTTCAAATCGAATACTCCACTGCTTATGATTTCCGACTGATATCGCTTACAAAATATTTAAAAAAAGTAATGGTAAAAACCCGATATAAAATAAATTGAAGCCTATTAACTTCAGAAACTTTATTACATTATAAAAAAAATTAAATTTGGCCGCTACAAACGCTCAAGTGTGCCAAGTTATCTGCGTGTAAAATCTATCTCTAGCATATTTAAGCGTGCGTAGCCATCAAACTAACCTTCAAATATTGGAATTAATTCTTCCAAATTCCATTTTTCTATACATATACAAGTTTTATGATTAGTAAACCCATCAAAAAAATGTCCGTACGCAAAAGTTTTCGAACACGCGTAGCTCACAAACCCGTTGAGATATTAACTTAATTCTTTTTTTGGTGGGTAGATAGGGTGAACCTCTACGAGTAGTAGCTTGTGTAGGGGGTGAGTGGTATGAGGGGGAGGTGGAGGGAACGTTTTAGACGCAAATTTTGTTTTCTAGATTTCAGGAACCGCTTATGCTCGGAGACTGAAACTTGTGAAGAATTTACGTAAAACTATGATAGTGGATCCATTTGCAAAAAAAATCGATATATGTTGTGGAGTGTGGGAATGGGAAGAAAAATAATGCGTCCGAAATCCTCGAAAGTTGAGATCGAATCATTCTAAAGTCCTAATCTTTTGAACCGTTGACGTCAGAAAGTTGAAACTTTGTGGTTGCTTTAAGGGATGCTAATATAGTAAAATTATATTCGAAGCTGGAATAGTGCCTCAGAAGAGCGTACCTGTACCTTTACCTGCTATTCTACTTTAGAGTTAGTATAGATTAAAATAGTGTGAGTAAAAACGTGGAAACAGTGAGACAGCGTAGTGCAGTGGAATCATTACGTTCTTTGTAACTTTGTTGCCACCTACTCGTACCTGACTTACCAATGCTCTCTGAATATTGTGACATATGAGTAAGGGGTGTCCGCATTGCTCAGTTATTCACGGGATCACTGCTATATAGTTTCGATACGCTCAAATATCCGTATGCTGTTATAAAAAAAAATTATTAATATTTTTCAATTTAAACACAGCCCAATTTTCCCATGTATTCTTCCTTCGACTAAAAAGTCTTAGTTAAATTACATTCAACTCTAAGATATACTCGTATATAAAAGCTATCTGTGCTAAATGGCGATTATAGTAGAAAATGGTCCTTAATAGGGCAGTTTTTATGCTAATGTTACGACATTGCTCCTTACAGCATAGTCATGTTGTTAAATGAAATGTCCGCGAAATATTACATATAACAGAATAGCCACAACATTTTGTTTGTGATTCTTCTGCACAAGTGTTATTATTCCCGAGAGTGAAATGAATAAAGCGAAGGCAATAAAATTTAAATTATTTGCTTTAAAAAATGTAATGGAGGGTGGTTGGTATGACTTTTGTCTAGATGGGGAACAACGTGATAAATTGAAATAATGTTAGACACTTTCGAATTTCGGATCTCCGGTTTAAAGGTTGCGGAATGGGGATAAGGAAGATAATACTTAGATCAACTAGAGGTCCAATTCAAAAATTTCTATGTACAGAAATATAGATAGATAGATTGTAAAAAGGGGTTGGTATGGTTAACCTCTGTCACTGAAGCCACAGTTGGGCCTATTGTGACGTCCCCCCGGATTGACTATGATTCTTCTTCAATCCCTGCGCTTTCAATGAACCTAAGTATTTTGCGAAGAGGAATGGTCAGGAATTCCGATGGGTCCATGAAACCCTAACCGAAGTGACGAAGTCTTTTGTGAGCTAAACCCTCACATTCACAGAGGATATGCTCTGGTGTTTCGTCTTCGTCTTCTGCAAATTTTATTCTCAGAAAGACCAATCCTATTGAGATGCCTCCACATGCGACAATGTCCAGTCAGAGCTCCCACTAGGGTTCGCGTCTGATATCTGCTTAATTTTTGATAATCAGATATTCTTTTTTCCCAATTGGAGGCATTGGAGGCAATTCCGAACAAGTTTGGAGTAGATTTGAACGGACTGAAGTGCCATTATTGCTGCCTTGCTGTCCGAGAGAATATATATTTGTTGGTTTTTGTAGCCCCGTCTGATATTTTCTCTAATACATAGTTCAATAGCGTGAGTCTCCGCCTGAAAATCAGTGGATGTTATGTGCGTGCTACAGTAGAATTTGACATTTGGGCGCACTCTATAAACTCCTGCTCCTACACCTTGATCTGTTTTAGATCCGTCTGTGTACCAGAATATGGATCCTGGTTTTTGAGTGGGTTTGTTCGTGACCCAATCCTCCCTTTCAGGTAGGACAACTTTGAATGGCATTGTGAAATTAAATTTCGGTACCATTGAATCAGAAAGAGGTATCGCTAGTATGGGGTTGTTGAGTTCCGCGGAAAGATTCTTCAAGCTGTTTTGCGCTCTGACTCGACCTCCGAGCTCAAAAGTATGTATGTGGCGAACCTAGCGTCTTTCTGTATTTCTATACAGAAATATAAGATCGATTACGTTCATAAGCCAATTATCCTGTCGTATGGAAATCTTATCAATCGTAATAACAATAGAATTTAATCGCTGAGTAATTCTCTAACCATCAGTCAGGAAGTACTTAATTCACTTTGGATTTCATAACGAGTCTATAGGTAGTTGTATTTAATTGAATTATAAATCTGCTTGTAAACTCCGCACAGCTTCCATTGTTGCTCATATCCGTTTTAGCGGATCTCATGTTTCATGTTTCATGAAAATGTAAATGCTATTCACTTGCGTTGTTTTACAAAACACTATTCAACCGAACCGGGAAGGAAAACATATCCGACACCGTATTAACATCACAATGGCATGTTACTTTTATGGCAGGATTTGTTAAGCTTGTGAAGCCCTCTCTTCAGTCATATCCCGTTTCCGCTTCAATCAGAAATTCGATATTCATTCCTTGATAGATGAGAAATTACTCGGCCCGGTGTTCAGTACTCGTATATCTCCTGAATTTAGTTTTTATTCGGAATGAATTCTGATCGATATTCAGGTTCAATTTTTGAATGCATTGAGTGTTGTTCCACAGTAAATGTTAAAGGATGATTCGTGGAAAAAATCGATGTTATACGGATATTGTAAAAGGCTTAAAGGTTTAAAATTTAAAACTTTGGTCGACGGTACGAGTGAATATTGGTATTGTGGGAACTCATAACTATCGAGTTCATTTTCAAACAGAGAACAAATTAGCGATTCCCCTGTAAAAGGACTCTACCTAAATACAAGCGGTTAGGCAAACTGGAATGACGACTGAATTCTTCGACTAGTAAAACGAGTGCAACCAGATAACCAATGGTATCGATAGTTACCAGCTTGGTGAGCCCTACTAGCAACAACCAATCGCAGCCCTCTACGAAGGCGACCAAATCCGTGGTAGGTCGTGCGTCTACCCAAAAATTACACTCCCTTACATAGACGAGTATAGTCATCAGCACCTAGCCAGAGGAGCATATCATTCATTTACGTTGGAGGTCTGAGCTATAAAACCGATGAATAGAGTCACGCGCACCCGATAGGCGGACGCATTCATCAATCCAATGAACTTCAAGGGCTAGCGTACATTCAGGACTATTTAATTGGCTCATGTTCATGAGCATAATGTTGAAACCTCTACGCCGATAGTTAGAGTCGATTGGAACTTTAGATAGTCTTTTTCATCATACCAGACAGATCTATGTACATGTTACACACAAGGCACCACCAATTGTAAAGAGAAACATACTGCAGTCACGATCGGCTGCAAGCCAATCGTATGATACTCTAGATGAAATACTGAACTCCGATTTATATTGTAGCAGAGACCTGGGGCTGGAATGGATTATCATATCCATCCGGAGCTGTTTGAAAACGCAATCAGCTCTTCAATCTTATTTTTCGAAATCTCATCTAGGCTATCAAAGAAAAGTTTGCATAATGCACGAAGTCTGGCTCTATTTAGGGCCGGACACTCGCAAAGAAGGTTGATAACAGTTTCCCTCTCATTTGCATCCCCACAACTGCGGTAATTGACGTTAAAGGGAATGCCAAGTTTGGCCACGTGGTCGCCGATTGGCCAGTGCCCGTGCTGACCGCCGTGACTTTGGAGACGTCAACTCGGCTCCTGCTCAAGAGTTCGTCTGTTCTGCTCAGGCAGTAGGATGGCTACATCTTCCTTGGTATGACGCAGTTGGTCTGTCCTCTCCATCTGGAGTTTACGTTTGTAAGAAAGTGGAAGGATATTTAGCGTTAAGTGAGTCCAAGAGAAAAATGTTTTCCTTTCCAAAGACTTTGACATGGGATGTGCAGGCAGAACTCACTCGATTTCTTATATATTTATCCTTTTCCGTGGAACCATTTAAAAACTAATGTGTACAATATTTCAAATTCCTAGCTTGAAGCGTTCAAAAGCTATCGGATAATATTGTTGAACACGTGTCTAAAGAATTTTAATTTATTATTACTTTATTATTTTAATAATAAAGTATTGTTATCGATTTTTAAAAAAAAAAAATTTGCTGCCCTGAAAAATTTTTTTTATACGTTTCTTGACTAATAAGCACCAAAAAAGCAAAAAAAATGTTCAGTCCGTCTGTGCGCCGTACGCCGTCCGCCGTACGCAAAACGTTTGAAAGCTTATAAATCTCAAACTCTTTGAGCTATTAAGTTGAATTTTTTTCTGTTGGTAGACTGAGCAGACCCCTTCAAGTGGACCTTTTGAGTGGTGGGGGTGTGATGGGGGAGGTGGGGGAAGCGTTTTAGACGGAAAATTTTGATTTCTAGATCTCAGTAACCACTTAGGCTAGGAAGCTGAAACTTGGAATTTATATAGAGCATCAATAGTGGACCCATTTGCAAAAAAAATTATGCTATAGGTAAAGGGGTGTGGGAGTGGGGGGAATAATAATACGTCCGAAACGCTCAAAAGCCGAGATTGAGACATTCTAAAATCCATATCTCCTAATCGGTTAATGTTACGAAACTAAAACTTAATGAACATCTGTGGGTATACTAGGAGAATAGATCGGAAACAAATTTTTGAGAGGGGGCAGTGGCATACGGAGGTGGGGGGTGAAAAACTTTAGATAACGATATTTCACGAACCAATTGCACTAGAAAAACGAAATTCGGTGGTTCCTGTATTAAGGTTGACAAATAAAGTTTGCGGAAAGTAAAATTTTTGAAGGGGGCGGTTAAGTATGGAAGTGGAGGGGATAAGAATTTTTCTAAAAAATCACGTCTCATATCTCAAGAATAATGTACGATAGATACTTAGAATTTTTACCAGAAGTAGGCCCAATAGACCCCTAGCAGGAAAAAAAATATTGAGGGTGAGGGTGTAGATGGTGAGGCTGGAAGAGGGTGAAAAGGAAAAAGTTCCGATTCTTACATCTCGAGAACCTAAAATGACATCAAGCTGAAACTTGGTATTTAGATAGAACTGTATCAGTAGCATGTTGAAAAAATATAATTTTTTATAGGGATAGTATGGTACGGGAGTGGGGGGTGTTTTTCCTAACTATAGAACGGCTTATGCTAGAAAGTTGAAACTCGGTATGTATATGTAGGTCAACTACAAAAGTAATTTTGATTAAAAAAAAAATCAAATATCCATTGGCGTACAGAAGGGGGGCAAATAAAATTATCAGTGAAAATGGAATGCACATATTTTCACGATTTTCGTCATATCTATTAGGTCTTTTCAAATATTGAATTTATTTTTATTCCACGTATTGTTCATATAAATACCTAGAAAGTCTTTTCAGGATTTTTTGAAATTCGACCCCCACGATGGTGTAAAAGGGATGTATACATTTTCACGAACTCAGCCATATCCCTCAGGTCTGATTAGATATCGAATAAATTTTTACTTCCACGGACTTGTTTAATAATCACCTAAAACTTGTTTTCAAATGTTTTCCTTTTCAACCCCTAAGAGGGTATAAACGGGTTGAACACGTTTTCACGAATTCCGTCATATCTCCTAGGAGTGATAAGACATCGGATTGGTTTTCACTTCCTCGGGCTTTCTTTATATATATCTAAAAACTCATTTCAGGATTTTTGGATATTCAACCCCAAAGAGCATATGTTTTCACAAATTCCTATATATTTCTTAGTTCTGATGTGATCTCGAATTCAGTTTAACTTCCTAAGGCTTCCTGTATAATCGTCAAAAGTTGTTGTATCGCCTACAAATGCATTTCCGATTTCATGAAATAGCCCAAAACCAAATCACAAAAAATGTCCTAATCACGTAACAACTGATATTATACTACGACTTAGACCTCGTCCCGGAGTATGACCCAATTATGTAATTCATATGTTATATGTGGCAGCGGCGTAAGTATTCTAGCGCGAACCCATTGTAGCCCCTTTCTGAACTGTTTTTTGAGTTTTCAGTCACATAGTAACATACACCGAGTCTCAGAATTGAACGCATTCCGAACTTCTACCGAAAAAATAATAAAGTTGCGCCCAGACTGTTGGCAGATAATAAAGTATTGTGATCGACCTGAAATTTCAAAAAAATTTGCTACCCTGAAATTTTGTATTTACACGTTTTAGGACTAGTAAACACCAAAAAAAGCAAAAAAAAATATGTCCGTCTGTCCGCCGTATACGCCTTACGACGTACGCAAAATCGTTTGAAGGCGCGTAGCTCACAAACCCGTTGAGGTATTAAGTTGAAATTTTTATGGTGGGTAGATTGGGTAAACTCCTACGACTGGTATCTTTTGTGGGAGGGGTGTAAGGGGGGATGAGGGGGAGCGTTTTAGACGAAACATTTTGGTTTCCAGATCTCAGAAACCACTTATGCTAGGAAGCTGAAACTTGGAACTTATATAGTACTATGATAGTAGACTCATTTGCAAATTATCGATAAGGGTTGAGGGGTGTAGAAGTGGGGCGGGGGAAACAATGAGTCCAAAACGCTTGAAAGCCGGGATTGAAACATTCTAAAATCCATATATCCTGAACGATTGATGTCAGAAGATTGAAACTTTGTGGTTGCCCTTAGAGATACTTGAAGATTAGACAAGGGCTAAAGTTTTTAAGGGGAGGTGGTATGGTGAGGGGTTGGGGGGTGAAAAACTTTGGATTACAATATCTTCCGAACCAATTACACCAGGAAGAAAATCTGCCAACAGTCTGGGCGCAACTTTATTATTTTATGGGTAGAAGTAAGAAACGTGTTTTATGATGAGATGCTGTGTAGGTTACTATCCGACTGACAACCTAAAAAATAACGTTCCAAATAGCCTCCTGGTTATTTCTTAGGTTGTCAGTCGCAAAGTAACCTACACCGCATCTCATCATTAAACACGTTTCGGACTTCTACCCATAAAATAATAAAGTTGCGCCCAGACTGTTGGCAGATTTTTTATTTACATGTGCAGTTTATTGGTTTCAATATTTATAATAGGAAATTACTGTAAATGTTGAAAGTTGCATGTTACAAGATGCTATTCTAGTGACAAAATATACTTTCCAGAAAACCTCCTTGTCTCGAAACAGCGACAGTCTCATTTCGACTGCGATTGCGTATGACCCAATTACGTACTTAATGTGGCAGTGGTGTTAAATGTGGCAGTGGTGTAAGCTAGGGATGTTAATATCGGAAAAAAATATCGATATATCGATATATCGAGATTAAAAAAAATATCAATATCGGCTGACGATATATCGGAGAAAAATATCGATATATCGATATATCAAATATTTTTTCCAATGAAAAATAAACTCCAATGCTGCATCAAACTAAACATTAATAAAAAATACGGCGCACACGGCTTTTAGCAAACCGAAAGCTAAGAAATAAATGACATTTGATTTCGTTGCCTTGGGTCACAGTTGCCAAATTTAGCTATTTTTAGAGTCAGAAATTCAATTTCAATTTTATCATTGCAATTTCAATATCTGAGAGTTTTTTGATTGAACTATTGGAAATGTTGGTGGCAAGTGGAAAATTCTTCTCAGTTGACTTATGAAATTAAAATAATGCCTTTTTTTGATCGAAATAAAGTTTCCGGATAGAAATACTGTTATTTTTTAAATATGGTATTTTTAAAAAAATAAGGATAAAAGGGGCAAAATCGAAAAAAGTATTAAGAGCAAACTTGATTTTAATTATTTATTAATGAAATATTATATATTGACATATTTTTAAAATGTAAGCTTATGAGAACCAGTACTTTTCTGGGACAGTTGTTAAGAATACTCGCTCGTTAATATGCTCTCCAGTAAGCCGACTGCGATTTTTTGGCACCACAATATTTATTGCCGGCGCAACTCTTTTGGATGACACTGATGAGGCTGGGACAATCAGGTATTTCTGACTGATATCCGACAGAACTGGTGTGAAATGACGGCTATCAAACCAAAATTTTATTGGATCCGAATCCGGTGTTCTCATCATGTTGGGTTGATCCAGGTACTGCTTCAACTCATTTGGGACGGTCCCTTGACTTGGAACTGTCTGATTGGTAGAAGCTGCTTGCACTACGAGTTTTTCATGTCGAGACCAAAGTGATGTCGATGCAATTTGTTGTTTCAACAGAGATAGACTATGTGTGATCGAAAAAAGGTCCTCTAAATCAAACATACTTGAAAGAGCAAGATAAAAAACCAATAACAACAAGGTACAGAGCGGTTAGATACCTGTACATAAGATAGTTGCCTGGTTGCCTCGTCGTACATAGGTTTGTGTTGGCGCCTGAAGTGAAGATTTGCGTGCATGCGCCCGCATATGTCACGTGCCTTGGACCTAGTTTCGACAGATATGGTTTCCGTGATCGAAATTTTTTTTCTACTTTCAACGTTTCTGGCATATCACATAAATAAGCAGAAATGCAGATTAAATGAAAAAAACCCGTTCGATTTCTAAAATATGATATACTTAAAAAAAGTATCGAGTCCGATAGTCGGATTTCAATATCGATATATCGATATATCGCTTTTTACAATATCGGCCGATATTATCGATATATCGTTCAAAAAATATCGCAATTTCGATATATCGAAATTTTTTTAACATCCCTAGTGTAAGCATCCCAGCTTTAACTCCTTCCCAAACTCTGACTCAAAAATAATAAAGTTTTGACCAAACTATTGCCAGATTTTCGATTCTGCAGTCTACTTATGCAAATGCCTAAGATATGTTTGTATAATTTTTCGTTATTAGACCTCCAGAAGTGTCAAAACGGGTTAACTGTGTTTTCACGAATTCTTCACTATCTCTGAGGACAGGTGAAATGTCGAGGTGGCTTATGCTATTGCAGTCTCCTTACACAAATAGTTAAAAAGTGATTTCAGGATTTTTCGATGCTCAGCCCGGGGGCCGCTTTTAATCATGCTCTTATCAGCGGTAGGGCAGTCCCTACCGCTGGTTTAAAAGATTTTTTTTTAAATATTGTCCCCTATGGAATGGAAATGAGTAAGACGTATCCTGTTTTATTTCTCAATCTGATCACATAAAGGCCTAAAAGACACTTGCAGAATATTTCGTCCTCAAGCAAATTGTTGAGAATGGGTTAAATATACTTTCAGATAGTCCCCCATATTTCGTAGGAAATATATTGTTAGTTGATTTTCACTTCTTCGGAATACTTATAAAACATCTAAATTTTGGTGTTTTTCGGTATTGGACTGGAAGGGATAAATATGTTTCCACGAATTTCTCACTCAGAAAACTTATAAGTAGTAAGATTTATTACAAACGCTTAAAAAGTAGTTTTAGTATTTTCCAATACTTAATTTCAAGAGAGGCGAAAAGGAGTTAAATTCTTTTCAATAACACCATATATTCAAAGTCAGATTTAAATATAAATTAAGTTACAGATATTTGGAGATTTTTCGGTATTCAACTCTCAAAGGTGTGAACCTATTACGAATCGCTAGATGCAAAATAGTTGTGTGTTTTTGTCGTCTTAAAATTGGTTTCTTCTGTTCCAAAATATTTTTTTTGAAGCAATGTAAATCATCCACTGTTACAACGAATTACCTGTGCGGATTTATAATTTTAGTAAGGCGTCTCAAAAAAAAATAATGTTAACCAATTTTTCTATGCTATGTCTTTTTTTAATACTTAAAAAAAACCCTCTTAAAAATCTGTCCAAACTATCTCCTTTTACTCCCAATAAATTATTCCTGAATGCAAAAACCACTGTCAGTTCAAAATACTTCCACTCTATAACAAGCATCGGGGTTACCATTCCCAAAAACCCTTTTAAAGCGATAAATAATTCATAGCACTTTCCATGTCGCCACCACAACAATCGATAGTCCGATATCCCTTTCGTGTTGCTTTTGTATTATGTAATTGGATCCCTATAAGGTTTTTGTGGTTGGCTTTTCCTTTCCATCGCCGAAGAAAATAAATCTCTATTTTTCGGACTAGGACTTTATTTTTTGCTGCTAGCCCAATAAATATGTCGATATCCTGACTATACGAGAATTTGCATTAATGGAGATGAACTGAGCAAGAACATTTGGATTGAAAAATAAATAAATAAAAATATAAGGGATAACCGGCTTTGATGAATTTCGTTATTGACTGTTGACAAGCAGTTCTGCAACCAGGCACGGTCGCACGGGGGGTTTGCGGGTTCAAATCGCCCCCCCCCCCATTGGTCTATTTCGAACATTTTTTTTAAATATATTTTCGAGGAGGACAATCATACGCAACTTTGGGTCCAACGCCCTTCCATTCAGAAAGCCGGTAGATATTAAATTCAAACGTTAGCAGGTAGTGTGACCATTCTCCAATGACGCTTTCTATAGAAAGCATCAGCTTTCAATCGACCTTGGTCTCAAAGGAACATATTTCAAAATGTGTACCACGTATGCATCACGTTACGAAGCCGTGTTCGGTGTTAGCATCCAAAAGGACCAAAAATGACACGCTGTGAGGTATGTACATGAAAAACTCAAAGACATTTATAAGTAAATGGGTGAAATTTCATTCCGACGTAAAAAATATCGATCACCTGATGCCTGATCAGGGTCGGATTTACCTATGAAGGGGCCCAGGGCTATTTCACTTTTGGGGCCCCTAACAACTAAGGCTTATGATTTTTTTTAATTTTTTTTCTAATCGGAAATATATTTGAAAAAAAATTTTTTTTTTTTATCACATAATGCCGAAAAAAAATTTTTGTTCACCAAAGATATCAGCTTTCTTCCATTGCGTGCAATACCACAACTGCTAAAACTTTGCCAGACTCTCATTTATTTCACATACTTCATTATTTTTTAGAGGATCCCACTATTTTCAATAATTCATTTTTTCCCAAGAATTCTATTATAACTATGACAATATAAAATACTTACCTGGCCTTAATGTTGTTTGTCGGTTAAGTTGCTCGTTTAGGTTTAGGTTGAAACCTAAACCAGCAACTTAACCGACAAACAACATAAAGGCCAGGTACGTATTTTATATTGTCAAGTTGCTGGTACTGCATTATAAATTTCAGAAAGCTTTGGATCCATTGAATTTTTCTAAATCAAAAGATCTTCAATTATTTCACTGACACCGAACTTATTTAAATAAACATACTGCAGTCACGATTGGCTGCAAGCCAATCGTATAATACTCTAGATGAATACTGAACTCCGATTTATATTGTAGTTGGGGATAAAGTAGAATTACGTGTGTGCATGGTGTATGTCCTTTATTAAGGACTGCCATTAGATTGCTACTCAAAACTAAAAGACAATATTCAGTGTTTAATTTCATACCTTGAACTGGGTAAGTCATCGAAAAAAATGTCCTTTTTGAAGGACTTTCACATGGGAGGTGCAGGAGGGACTCACCCGATTTCTTACATATTTATCCTTTTTCTTGGAACCATTTAAAAATGAACGTGTACAACATTTCAAATTTGTAGCTTAAAGAGCTCAAAAGTTATCGAAAAATATTGTTAAACACGTGTCTTAAGGACATTTTATATGGCAGCTACCAGAAGGAGTAAAAGGATTTCGCTGATTAGTAAGCCTGAACTTCGTTTTTACTCAAAACTGATTTGTACAAAAATTTCCAATTCATAGCTAGAAGATTACTTGAGTTATTGGAAGTTCTGTAAATTAAGTGAAGACGTTTTGACAGGATATTTGTATGGCAGCTACACGAAGGACTAATAGGATTTTCTTCATAACCATACATTTAACTCTAACTATTGAAAAAATAACACATACAAAATTTCAAAGTCGTAGCTTGAACCCTTCTGAAGTTATCGACCAATATTCTTGAACACGTGTTTTAAGAACATTTTGTATGGGAGCTACCCGAAGGAGTAATAGGATTTTGTTGACTAGTAAACTCAAACTTCCTTTTCACTAAAAACTAATTTGTACAAAATTCCGAATTCGTACCTAAAAGATTACTTGAGTTATAGTGAGTTACGTAAATTAAGTAAATATATTTTGACAGGATATTTGTATGGCAGCTACACGAAGGACTTACAGGATTTTCTTCATAATCATACATTTAGCTCCAACTATTCGGAAAATTACACGTACAAAATTTCAAAGTCGTAGCTTAAACCCTTCTGAAGTTATCGACCAATATTCTTGAACACGTGTTTTAAGGACATTTTGTATGGCAGCTACCCGAAGGAGTAGGACGATTTTGGCCGTTAACGAACTTAGCCTTACAAATTCAACCAAACATCCAAATTCAAAATTTCAAGATCCTAGGTGAAAGCGTTCTTGAGTTTTCGTGCTAACGGACAGACAGACGGACGGACGGACGGACGGACGGACGGACGGACGGACGGACGGACGTCAGGCGGATTTGAGGTTTTTGGCCACAAATAAACAAAAAATGATATATAACTTTTTTCGTCCGAGGCTTGGTTCTATGCGTTACAAACTTTTGGGCTGGATTAAACTTATAATACTCTATATGATTTCATCTAGAGTATAAACATCAAAATATCACCTTTTTCTCACGATTATCATTGGTGGATTAAATGGTAACTGCTCACTGCTTCTTTTCTTCGAAGTGGAGATCAAAACGGATTTTACTTAGTTTTTGGGAAGTGTATCATCAGGGCTGCCTTATATGATAAAATTGGATTTTGAACTGAACCAGATGATCTCAAATTATGAAGACTATGGTAAAGAAAGAAAGAAAAGTTTGAAATATTTATCATCACCTTAATTGCTTACTCATCTTAGCTCCTTTTAAAAATATGCTCATTTATATGTGAATATTTCGTGCTTTACTTTTTGCGAAATCATTTATTATTTCATCAAAGTCAATCGATTTTAGTACGTCAAACTCTATTGACATTAGAGAAAGTAAGTTCAAACGATTTTCGCCAATAGTATTACGCAAATAGTTTTTAATCCTTGCTAAAGTAGAGAAGGATCTTTCCCCTTCACAATTTGTTGCAAGAATTGAGCTACCGTCGTCAAGTAATTCGCTCATATGTGCGAGCTTAGTTTTTGCAATATTTTCGTTCTTAACAATTTCAGAAAATTGTAAGAATTCATAAACGAAACCAATCTTCAAATCATTGGGATATGCACTTATAAGAGCTTTACATTTATCTTGAATTTTTGCAATTGATAATTCGTTAAAAATCCAAATAAATTTTCAATGCTGTTGTACGCTGCGCTTCTCTTCTCTAATTCCTGATACAGACAGTCGATTATCGGCAGAAAGGTTTCTGCGCGAAATTTTTCACGTGCAGAAAATTCCGTTTCTATTGCATCGCCTTCATCAAAAAAACGTGCTCTTTTTCTTGTTCTTTTATTATATTCTCTATATTGATGATCATCCACAAGTTGCTTTTCTTCGGCCTCTATATTATTAAAACAATCTCGATATTTATTCAGAAAACCTGACAAAGACCTATATAGTTGACATACAGTCAGTAAATCAATATCAGCGCTCTGAAGCGATTCGCTAGTTGCCTGGAAGCGTTCTAAAATTTTGTTCGAAAAAATAACCATGACACCAGTATCGAATTCTTTCATTTTATTCAGAATGCCATTTGCTTCATTTTTGGTTATCTGATTTTGGGTGTTATCACACGCCAAATTACTAAGAGTTGTCATAATCTCAAAAACCCACGCCGGCTTCTATCACCTAACGGTCTTCCCGCGTCCGGTGTTAGATTGGCAGCAGTTGCGGGTGCGCTCAAATGTCAGTGAAGTGCTGACTTCTGAACGCACTCGCAATGCCCAGCAGGAATACAAATCTAGCCCAGCGGCAACTCAACAGGATTTAATTCTATTGTATTGAATATATGATAATTTCGGGCCCCAGTGAAATTTGTTGGGGGCCCCTTAAAATTTGGGGGCCCTGTGCTACAGAACCTTTTAGTCCTATGGGAAATCCGGCCCTGTGCCTGATCGTGGCCTTGTGCGAAAAACTAAGAAAACGAATTTTAGTAAAAAAACTGATTTTATCTGTGTTTGAAAAGAATGCTCGTCCATCATTTTTCGTAAAAGGTCTGTAATACTGTTCTAATACGTTTACTGGCTGATGTGGAATTTCAGAAACCGGTACTGTCCATCAGACACATTGTAAAAGGACTCGCTTGAATCGCGATTGGAAGAACGTAAAGTTGTGGTCGAAGCTTCTTTTCTGTGGGTTCTTTCTATCTGGCATACCAACACAACAAGACACATCCAGCGGACTGCTAAACATCCAGTAATGGATCATGGTTTGAGGCTTATTCGTCAAACAGAGATTTGACACTTTTTACATTCTTACAGAGAATTGTAATGCTTCTAAAATGGTCAAATTACATCAGTATGCTTTACTACCATCTGTGCAAGTTTATAAGGAAAAATTAAAATTTGATACTACAAGATGACAGATACGGATACAGCTCTAACAAGAGCACAGCTGTGGAGGATCTAACCTTCGTGCTGAGTGACTCATATCAAAAAACATGTCTGTTTGAACGCAGTATCTTTTTGTAGTGTTTTATTTGAACGGAAACAGTATTTTAGGTTTACAATGTAATATAAGTGAAATTGGTTAAATTCAAATCTAGTCAGTACATGAACCATGAGAAGTTGTAAAGGTGCATTCTATTTATACATTTCAACTTCTATAATTATTAACAATTTCCAATCAGCAGACCTTCCACAAAAATATTCCCCATCTGGCGGAATGTCGATGTTACAGACAGACAGATAGACAGACCGACAGACGAACGTCAAGCGGCTTAGGAGTTTTTGACCACAAACAAACAAAAAATAATATAAAACTTTTTTTCGTCCTAGTCTTCGTTCTATGCTTTACAAATTTTTTGGCTTGACTACCCAGTTGGTCGCGAGTCTTTTTCGAGACATAATCTCGATGGTTTGAGCCTTAGGAATCATATTGCTTATCTTTCTTCATTACTAGATAGAAAGAAATACCAATAAAAACATGTGCTCCCACCACGATGTTTTTGAAGTGCAGAAAACGACCGAAGAGAAGCGAAGAAATCGAAGACTTGAAATGACGTCTGCCACTTAGAAAAGTCATGGCAAATTTAATTCGGAATATCTTTAGTCGTACTTATTAATTTAATTAGAATACGTCTGGATAGTGGTAAGTGACAATTTTATTCTGATAAGTTTGCTTCAACCGGGTTTAATTTGAGTTTCCTCATTTAAGATGATATGAATCTTCTTGCATTACACCACCTCTTGGTCGTATGTTAAGTGGCTGAAAGTGTTCTTGCATGTATCCATTATAATGTGAATTTGTTGTTCTCGTTAATTTTTTTTTATGACCAAATAAAGAGTACTTTACTTTAAATATTATGTTTGTTTACTTTATTGTAAGAAGTATGAGCACAACAAGTAAATGTAGTAAAATCCAATAATATATAGATGGCGCTGATTCGGCAGACATTTTGATATCCCGAATTCGCAGACTTGTCTTCGAGATTTCGGGGAACATTTGTCTCGATACCGTGTATTTTTCCCATGAGGCGTCTCGAAGAATTTCGTAGACAGACCTATAAGTCTCCGAGAAATCTGTGAGATTCTCGCAGACGTGACCAACTGGGTAATCTTGTAATCCTGTCAGATTTCATCTAGAGTATAAAAACGTAATATATATACCTGAAAATTTAAATTTCATGCTTTGTCATATAGCTTTTGCTTCAAGTTTTGATATATCGTTAAAAGATGGCTACACGTATGAGGATCAAATAATAGGTATTGCGAGCCTTCAGAGTTCTCACCAGTCTTTATCACAAGACAGAGTTTGATAGGAAGAAGCAGCGATAGGAAAACGAAGAAAGCAAATAGTTTAGATAGAGCATTTTCTTATCGTTACTGCATGATATTTACAAAAAAGCAAAAGGGATACTATGAGATTTGACTAGGACTAAAATATTTACGAGAGGAGTTCCGGTGTGGAGGTGTTTGTAAAAAACCCCCAATTCTGAAAAATACGTAAATGAATGAAAAAAATCGGCCAATTGTTTAGGCGCAGCTTTATAATTTTAAGTCCGGAAGATCATACAAATACTTTCTGATGCCCCGAATACCCCTGCTGGAACAGTAATGTCTACGGAATCTAATACGTACAATATACAGTAGGTGCCGCTTATTGTAATCACTTTGGGACCGGCCAAAAACAATAACATTAACCGGATGATAACAATAGACGAAGGGGAAAATTTTTCTCATTTATTGTCCTACGCTTGAATATAGATTGCTTGAAGTATCGAACATTATTTTTTTTATTCATTAAGAGTTATTTATAACTCTAGCTTCAATGTTTCATAAAGTTACAGAGTATATGAAATACTGTTTCCTCTTCCTCCTCATCCAGGCAGGTTCTACAGAAAGTCGTTTGAAAAGAAACGCCGTCTTTTAGCATGCCGGCTTATAAGACAGTGTCTGGTCAGGACACTTACCGTGGTGCTGATTCTCTCCCTTTTTAGCAAATTCAGCCTTGTACCTACAGCGTTTTAGATCCAGCTTCGGTCATATCTGTCAGCTCAGCGCGCCGCTTCTATTAAACTGTTTCGAAAACTTACTCGAAGTTGAGCTCATTCTGTTGAACGAGATCAACATCAATAGTTTTCAGAAGCTACGAAAAGACTGAAATTTCTCATAGTAATCTATGATATGTATCGCCTTGTGTTTACATAAATGTAAAACCAAGAGCAATCATCTTTAATTTTGATATTGTTTTTATTTTGCCTTTTTGATCACATTCACATGAAGAAAAAAGAGGAGCGATTAAGAATACAGTCACAAAACTTGTAATGTTGTATGGAAATCTGGCCCGAATGATAACATAAAGCGAATTTTTATTCCAATAAGCGATGAATTTCGTTTGTGGAAAATGGAACTAACTTGTTTTGATAACAAAATGCGGCTTATAACATTATCCGCGATTACTATAAGCGGCATCTACTGTACTAGCAGCTCGTACACATTACTCTTTCGATGACATAACTAATTACTTTAGCCCGCATAGGTCCTAGGGCGTAATCGCTTACGAAGCACACGACAAGAAAAGCCTTATTTCGTTAAAGAGTTGTAAATATTTACAAAGCATATTACATGTAAGGCCTTGTTTCATTAGAGAGTGGTAGCAACATACAAATTACATGAAAAGTAAGGCATTATATCAATAGTGAGTGGTAAATACTTTAAATGTATGCAAAGTAAGGTCTTGTTATAGTCAAATCAGTAATGTGTACTGAATTGATTCCGTACTAGCAACTTGTACCCATTACTGTTTCGATAACAGATCTAATTACTTTAACCGGCATAGGCCCTAGGGTGTAAACGCTTAAAAGCACAGGACAATAAATGACTTATATCGTTGTAAATACTTATAAAGTATTGTGATCGTCTTCAATTTAAACTATTCTTTACATTGTTGAGTTGCAAATAACAACAATATGAAAACTCGAAATTGTTTTAACAGTAAAAAAACCATTTATTCAATATAAAATAAATTAAAACACGTAAATAATACATCAGAATTCATTCAATAAACAAAATAAAAAATTATAATAACAAAAATAAAATTCATAAAGATAAGAAAATACTCTATTTAAACTAATTGTTTACTTCATTTTATATAAATCACACTTATTGGAACCAACTGATTTTAATTAAAACGAAACGTTAATGATTGCATCATCCCTTTATTTATCCGCTTCTAAGACATTACTTTCGTAAATTGTTATTAAAGACTAGAGCATTTGGCAAAACTATAAGGTTTCGGATTGTACCATCAAATAACTTACTCGCTTCTAAACCATTACTTTCGTAAGTAGATACTAAAGTCTATACTTTGGACAAAACTGTAACGTTTTTGGATTTTTTCCTCTTATTACTTAGCCAAGGACGTTGGCCATAATTGTTTAGAGAGAGCATTCGAGAATATTTTACAGCAATTACACTCTGCATTACTTTGGTAAGGCCTTACAAACTCATTCCTTACTCATTGATTACAAATTCATCTCTTAAGAAAAGTCCGACTGGGACATGTTGGGACAACCATAGCAAATACAGACAAGCGTCAACATGTGGACAGTAAACTTTTGTCCGTTGGTTATCACTTGTCAGCGGTGGTGCTACTTCGCTGCTATGTCGGTTTTTTGACCACAAGTCAAAGAGGTTTACACTGAACAGCTCACAACTGACAACAGAGGATTACGAGTTACGGCCAACATGTGAACGGGAGAACTCAAGCACGCTGACGTTGGCCTATATTTGGCCAACTTCGCACTGGCCTATGTTGGCCCAACATGTATTTGGGGGTGCATAGAGACATATACACTGGAGACAGGCGCGAACGCAGAAAATTATTTCGGGGGGGGGGGGGGGGGTGGTTTAGTTACATACGTTTTAGTTACATTTAGTCGTGAGTTCTTAATTACATCATTTCGGGGGAGGAGGGGGTTTGAACCCTCAATACCCCCCCCCCCCCCTGCGTTCGCGCCGGACTGGAGACGACGATCCACTGGTTTTGTATAAAAGCGCTTTGAAGCCACGTAAGCGAGATGCAATAGGGGACTAGTATCAAAGTGTTGTTGCTTAGCATGTTTCAAGAGCGGGACATAATATAAATGTGAGTGAGAAAAAATAGTTGCCTAGTGTCAAAACCACCGATAACTACAAGCCTGCTACCATCGAATCTGGCACGCTCTCATTGAAAGCAAATGGGGCCGACGGTCAAGATGTGAAATGTGTATTTCACTGTGATTGCTGGCCATTTCAAACAGTTTGAAATTAGCGGATATAATAATAAATATTTTTATATACCATATGTACATATGTAGCTTCTCGGACTCACAGATCTCAGTTTTGTTAAAATTATTCATCGAAACAAGAAACGAAAACAATGGTAACAAAAAATAATATTATTCATAACATATAACATAAACAAATAAATGAAGTAAAATTCACTTCGTAAGAACATAAATAGTACTATAAATAAAATATAACAAAATATCACTTAATTCAAATTGTAAAATAAAAATAAATTATAAAATAAAATAAAAAGATTTCATCACAGTTATTTATCATTTAAATATGTTTGTGTCGAATAAGGTATTTCAGTACGAATGTTGCTAACGGATTTAAGATAATTATTTAATAATATATTGGTAAGAGGATTACAAATTTGTTCATATATAGAAAAGCTAGGTATTCCACAGAAACAGTCATCATCGAAATCTACTACCTGTAACGTATCAGACTTAAGGCTTTCAATAGTTAGATGACAAATAATTTTGTGTTGATTTTTTGCTGAAAAAAAACTTTCAAACTGTTATCGCGCAAAACTTCAAGAAATATAGCGGACTTATGAAAAAAAATCATTTTTATATTATCTGTTGGAACGGATAAGTTTCCTCTCTGCATGTATTCAAAATATTTGGTATCGGTTTCTGATTTTTTTTCTCTTCTAATAAAGGAATATATAATACACAATATAACTTTGTTGATACTATGTGAAAGGCATAACCTGCAGCATAAGGATTGGCTGAGATATCACCAATAGCATTAGGTAAAAAGTCGGATTTAAAAAAAAAATTAATAAAAAATAGTAAAATCATTTATGTAAGATGTAACTAATTTTTAAGTTCTTTGAAATCCTCAAAGTGGTGTTTAAAAATGTTATGAATTTGTAATTTGTTTTTTTCAGTCTGCACTCTGCGAATAAGATATTTTAAGCGATAAAGTCTAAATCTATGTTCCAAGTCATCGGTTTGCTGCTTTCCGTGAAGGACATATGAAATGAATATTTAATAAAGCACACTAAAGTAATTGTGCTAAAGTGCATTGCTTTATAGGTATCTTTGGTTAAAGTGCCATTATTATTAGTTGATGTATTCCATACTGTTAACCATTGGAAAAATTTATCGAAAAAAATTAATCTCCCATCTGATAAAGAAGAAAAAGTACGGATTGATAATGACGTGCAAAAATCAAGAAGGAGTGGGCAGGTAAGGAATTCGTTATTTTTATTTACCTGGACCATCCTTAAATAGATTACCTGCAAAGTTTAAGCCTGATACCTCGTTTAGTTCTCAAGAAGCAGCCGTCTAAGCAAGTCGACTTACAAAAATTGTTGAAAATGGATAAAAGTGAGTTTCGTGTGTTGATTAAACACAATTTTTTAAAAGGGAAAACAGCTAAAGTAACCAAAGAAAAATTAGATAAGCATTATGGGGACTCTGCACCATCGATCCGAATGATTTACAAATTTTTTTCTGAATTCAAGTGTGGACCTACGAGCACTGAAACCATACCAAGTCCAGGTCGTCCAAATGAGGCCACCACGCCAGAAATGATCGATAAAATCCATGATATCGTGATAGAAGATCGTCGAGTAAAAGTACGTGAGATAGTTAACGTAGTAAGCATCTCATTTGAACGTGTTTGGAATATTTTGAAAAACCATTTGGACATGAGAAAGCTATCCGCAAGATGGCTGCCGCGTTTGCTCCCAAATGACTAAAAACGCAATCGTGTGACAGCTTCGCAGCACGGTTTGCAACTGTTTTAACCTAATACAAATGAATTTTTTCGTTGATTCGTAACTGTTGATGAAGCATGGATTCACCACTACACTCCAGAAACCAAACAACAGTCAAAACAATGGAAGGATGTCGGTTCAAGCGCACCGAAGAAGGTAAAACCGTTCTATCGGCTGGAAAGGTTATGGCGACAGTTTTCTGGGATTCCAATAGAATGATATTCACCGACTTCTTGGAGAAAGGAAAAACAATGACGGAAGCATATTATTCTGAGTTATTGGTTCCATTGGATGTTGAAATCAAGGCAAAACGGCTTCATTTGGCGAAGAAAAAAGTGTTGTTTCACACGTCCGTTGTTGCAACGGCAAAAATGTTTGAGTTACTGTACGAATTGCTCCCTCACCCAGCGTATTCTCCAGATTTGGCACCCTGTGACTTTTTATTATTTCCAGACTTGAAAAAATGGCTTGCTGAAAAGAGATTTACCACTAATACTGACGTCATAAGTGAAACCAACGCCTATTTTGAAGAGTTGGACAAATCATATTATTTGGAAGGGATCAAAAAATTGGAAAAACGCTGGACTAAGTGTATCGAGCTAAAAGGAGACTACGTTGAAAAATAAAATAAATTTTTTCCGGATAAAATTATGTTTTCTCAATTTTTGCACGTCATTATCAATCCGCCCTCGTATAGCATCAATCATCAATCTCATGTTCGGCCTTAAAAGGAGATTCAGTATTAACTATTAACTATTAATTTAGTAATAAAAATTTGCAAAAAATGGAAATGTTTACAAAATATTTTGGCGCAAAACGCGTTACTCGATTTTTCCTTAAATAGCAATGATTCTCTACACTAAACTTCTAAAATTTATCATGAACAATTAGCAAAAACATTTGTTTGAAAGACATTTCCTTTTATTTTTAAAAAAATGCAATTTTAATAGTACGTATGCTTAAAATGTTCGTGGAACCGTAACCGCCTTCACTTGTTGTGCAGACAACTTACAGCCCCATACGCATACTTGCACACAACCTTGTGGCGGGCTTGTAGTTATCGGTGGCTTTGCTAGTGTCAATTGTTATTGTTTTGCGTGTGAATGAATGCATTGGCGTCAGCCTTCAACTCAGTTACAGCTTGGTATCTCCAGTACATATGTCTCTATTTACTTCTTATACTTTTCTTTCCGAAATATAATTAAACAATTCAAGCGTTAGTTTTTTTTACAGCAGATGTGGAGATATCTATGTATCTTCACTCGAAAGGTATTTCACCGTGACATCATCAGTTCAAATTATAATGATCAAAAGCGACCAATCTAAGAAGACATAAAACGCACACTTAAAAACTCGGTCCATTAATTTTGGTACCTCGTTTTGGAAACAGCGTCTCAGGATGTCTCTTTAGTCTTTACCAAGGAAAATCTATTAAAAGTACTAGACCCATTACCGCGAAGATATTAGAACACTGAAAAATGTGTAACTTGTGAAAACAGGATAGGAAAGGATTTTCTTCCGAGGATTTTATCCTCCGTTTTCAGGAAAATTGCGTTGTGTTTATCAGAAACGATGCTCGTAAAACGACGAATAAATGACGGCATTAGTGGTATCCCTAATGTGGTTCTTCTGCAAAGAAATTGTGACTACTACGGCAAAACGAATCCGGAACTTCCTTAATTTTATCTTCTTTACGAATTGTATATAGGTATACCTACTTTGCAGAAATTTGGTATTTGAAACTACTTAGGCTTTCGTAAAGTATGGCGTAAATAAGCTGTGATTTGATAACAAGCCAGTTAGCTCTAAATAATGTTATCAGAAACCTCGGATTAGTTTGATACTACAGAAGCTACATTTTATGACATTTTGGTTGTTTTTCGACGTCAGATGATTCAATGCAACCCGATTACGAAACATCTGGTTCGGTTCTATTCCAGCACAGATGTGAAACTGGCCTTTCCAGTTAAGGTTTCTCAAACTAAAGTGTGCTCAGCGCAACAGCCAAGACAGCGAATACTCCTAGCCGGAATATTTCGTGTGGTGTTAAAAAAAAAATTACTCAGATTCCGTAAACAGAACAAAATATTCTGAAAAACCATTTTGCTCATTAAAGCCAAATACGTAACTTAAGTACAAAACACAACACGGACTTCGACTGCGACTGCTATTTGCCTATCATTCGGCTTGAGGTTCGACTACGCAGTCGGTGTTGAACACAACACTGACTGCGATTTCGATTTTATGCAACCAAGAAGAAAATCGAGCGTCAACTCTTACTCATGTTTTGTTCAATATTTTTGAAAATGGATGTATTTCGGATAGCGCGTATAATTTATATATTGTTTTTAATCGTTTTGGGGTAATCGCGTTTATTAAAAACGAGGAAGTGAATCAGGACGAATTTGGTGAATAGAAACTAACCCTGCAGGCGCAACGTACTCGGCGAAAAGTTATCAAAATGTACATGTACATATGTAATATAGAGACACCATGCAATAAGCTATTGCGCTCTCCTCTTAAATGTAAATAGAACTCAATTCATTTTGAAGGGACCATGTAAAGGTCTAAAGATGAGGATTTTCCGCCTGTAAGGGGTTATTCCTTGAGATATTTGGAGAAAAAAATTGTTCCACAGGGTGGGTCAATTTTCAATAACAGTGGAGATAAAGGGTGGTTAAGAAAAGTGTTTTTGACCGCTACCCGATTACGTTATATCTTGAAAACGAATAATCACAAGGCAAAGTGTTATAACTCATTTTTTGGGGAATCGAATTACCTTTCATTTGATGTAACAGTCTAAATTGTAACTGCACCCAATCTTGAGATATTTACTCGAAAACACAGATTTTTGCTACGTGAACCCTTAAAATTCAGTGATCAATGTAGTTTTTCTCAGAAAACCCCATTATAAAAATGTCATTTTAATTTTATTTTTTTATGAGCCGTATTATTACCTACAAAAGCTGCATACATATGTATTAGTTACGATTAACATTTGGAAGTAATAGGTAAAAATACATATCGGTTAAAAATTAAATATTTCAAAAGTCAGTGCTTCGTCTAAGAACCTGTTTAATTTGTCGGTAATACTGAAGTATTTTTATTGCACATTTATTACTATTTAAAGTATGTAGGAAAACAATGAAATGTAAGTGAGTTTCAACATAATTCATGCTTTTACCTGGATGTGGTAGGTAATACTGGGTGCGGTACTATGCCTTTTTTAATAGGGTGCCTTACAAAATAAAAAGCATATACAAGCAAAACTATCTTCATATTTTTATCAGTTTTAGTTACGTTGCTAAAAGAAGAAGGTATTAGTAGAATTAAAAAAATAATTTCAAAATGCCTGAGTACTCCAATGAAGAATATGCTGACATTGGGTTAATTTATGGAGAGCGTCGCGGAAATGGGCGAGCCGCGCGAAGTCTTTACCATCAGAGACATCCTCATCGACGGACACCTGACAGGGGAGTATTTCAAGATGTTTACAGGAGCATTAGGGAAACTGGCAGCGTTAGAACAAGCAGAGTAAATGCAAATCCTGCGCCTATAATCGCTGTTCAGATTGATGAAAGAATACTGCAAGCAGTGCAAAATGATCCATCGATCAGTATCCGACGCTTGGCATTGCAGTTTAACATATCTACTTGGAAGGTTTGGAAAATTTTAAAACGCTTAGAACGCTTCCATGCCTACCATCACACACCAGTACAGGAGCTGCTACCCATTGATTTCCCCAAACGGATGGAGTTTTGCAATTGGCTCCTTGAACGATAAATAGATGACGACAATTTTTTCAACAATATTCTGTGGACGGATGAGTCCCAATTTACCAGAGACGGTATCACAAACTTCCACAACCTACATACGTGGGCTGAGAGCAATCCACACATAAGAAGAGCGGCATCATTTCAGCACAGATTCAGCGTCAATTTATGGGCAGGTGTGATTGGTGACGATTTACTTTACCTATTAGGCTTCCGCGTACTCTTAATAGCTCCAATTACTTACAGTTTTTATCAAATGATCTACATGACTTGTTGGATGATATTCCACTGGTTCGATTGGCTTCCATGTTTTACCAACACGATGGTGCTCCTGCTCATTACGGCCGACAGATCACAGATTGTTTAAGTTCCAATTATAGCAATCGCTGGATCGGTAGAAACGGACCGATATACTGGCCTGCAAGATCTCCTGATCTTACTATTATGGATTTCTTTGTATGGGGACGGATGAAGGACCTTGTCTACGCAACGCCAGTAGAAACATTGGAAGATCTAAATACCAGGATCGATGCGGCAGCAATAGAAGTAAGGCAGCAGTTGAGGAATATGAATACCAAGAGAACACTCGCCAAACGAGCTTTAGCGTGCATTCAAAATGAAGGTGGCCATTTTGAACATTTATTATAACAAAATTTTTTTAAATAAAACATAAAAACCATTATTAAATTCTTTTAGTTCAAGCAAGTAGTGTAGATCAACATGCACATGCACTGACTTTTGAAATATTTAATTTTTATGCGATATGTATTTTTACCTATTACTTCCAAAATGTTAATCGTAACTCATATATATGTATGCAGCATTTGTAGGCAATAATACGGTTCATAAAAAAATAAAATTAAGATGACAGTTTTATAATGGGGTTTTCTGAGAAAAACTACATTGATCACTGAATTTTTAAGCTTGACGTTGCATAAATCTGTGTTTTCGAGTAAATATCTCAAGATTGGGTGCAGTTACAATTTAGACTGTTACATCAAATGAAAGGTAATTCGATTCCCCAAAAAATGAGTTATAACACTTTGCCTTGTGATTATTCGTTTTCAAGATATAACGTTTTAAGTGAGTAAGGGTAGCGGTCAAAAACACTTTTCTTAACCACCCTGTATCTCCACTGTTATTGAAAATTGACCCACCCTGTGGAACAATTTTTTTCTCCAAATATATCAAGGAATAACCCCTTACAAGGTCGTGGACGGAGTACCAAACACCCTGTATAGTATACGAAACTTTGCCTGCTGGGAAATAATTAAAATCCGAGATTGCAATTGGCAGCCCTGTGCGAGCAAGCGCAGTCTCAGAATTAGGTGTAGCACGACTGCGCAGTCGCAGTCGAAGTTATTATTGTTGGCATCGCCCACAATCCTGTGTATTCTAAAGACCGGGACAGCGCAGTGGCAGTCGAGGTCCGTGTTCTGTTTAAGTCTTTACAGAGTTGTGTCACTTTTGTAGTGGGAGAGTCGGCATTTTAGCTCTAGGCTGTGGAGAAATGCCGTTCTCTGTTAAAGAAGCTGGCACATGATAACTGTCTAACCCTAATGTGGCTGCCAGGACATGAGGGTATTTCGGGAAACGAATCGACTTAATAGCTGACCAATGTGGCAGCTAACTCATCAATGTTTGGCGTGGTGCTATTCTGTGTAGTAAGTAAAGACTTCATTAAGGAGGTTATTTTAAATCTTCAGATGGAAGATCATAGGAACTCACTCTCAAAAAATTTCCTGACTTTCTCTAGTAAGAGAAAATCAAAATTCTGTTTCTTAAATAGGTATAACGCCAGGGTTATAATGGAAATTTTCTCAGGACATTGGTTCCTCAATTACAAACATTAAAATCATCGGAAAAGTATCACTAGATGTATGTCGATTCTGTGACGCGGTGGCCGGATGTACAAGGCTTTATTGATGGATTTAGTTTCACCTATGAGGCCTGTCATAGACTTCCCTTAGTAAAATTATGACGTTTCTTAAGTGAATAGATATGGCCTTAGGAGTGGTTAAGATTCAGGATCAAGAGACCAGTCAGGTTGTGGTTCGAGAATCCAACAAATAAATAATAATAATAATAATCGATAGATCAAAATAATAATGATCGATTTTGCATAATTCTGTAAGGACTAAAATTAAAAAAAAAACTGTCAACAGTCTGGGCGCAACTTTCTTATTTTTGGGTTTAATGCTGGGCAGCGATGTAGGTTACTATGCAATTGACAACCTAAAGAATAACCAGGAGGCTATTTGGAGTGTTATTTTTTAGGTTGTCAATCGCATAGTAACCTACACCGCATTTTAGCATTAAACGCGTTTCGAACTTGTACCCAAAAAATAACAAAGTTGCGCCCAGACTGTTCGCACGTTTTTTTTTACTTTATCGGGCTTTCTGTATAGACAATCGCATGAAAATCGGGAAAAACATACTGCAGACACGAGAGGCTGCAAGCCAATCGTATGATACTCTAGATGAAATACTGAACTCCTATATACGAGTATATTGTAATTGTGGATACTGTAATATAAGAAGTGCCCCTGTAGTTTGACTTTTATTAAGGACTCTTATTTAGTTGGTACTTAAAACTAAGAGACAATATCATCACTGTTCAATTTCATATCTGGAACTAGAAAAATCATCGGCAGTAAATTGTTCCTTTCCAAGGACTTTCGTAGGAAGGACTCACTCGATTTCTAGCATATATATCCGTTTACCTGAAACCATTTAAAAATTATTGTGTGCAAAATTTCAAATTTCTAGCTTGAAGCGTTCAAAAGCTATTGGAAAAAATTCTAGAACACGTGTTGTAAGGAATTTTTGTATAGGAGCTACCGGAAGGAGTTAACAGATTTCGCTGAATAGTAAACTCGAACTTTGTTTTCACTCAAAACTAATTTGTACAAAATTCCGAATTCGTGGCTAAACAATTACTTGAGGTATAGTGAGTTCCGCAAATTGAGTGAAGACATTTTTACAGGATATTTGTATGACAGCTACACGAAGGACTATTGCGATTTTCTTCGTAATCATACCATTAGCTGCAAATATTTAAAAATCAACACATAAACATTTTCAAAGCCGTAGCTTAAACTATTCTAAAGTTATCGGCCAATATTCATGAATACGTGCTTTAAGGACTTTTTGTATGGGAGCTACCCGAAGGAGTAAAGTAATTTTACTGACAACTGAACTTGAACTTCATTTTTCTTCAAAACAAATTTGTACAAAATTTCAACTTCATGGCTTACCGATTTCTTGAGTTATTAGGAGCTCTGTAAATTAAATGCGGATATTCTTACAGGATTTTTGTATGGCAGCACTGGAAGGAATTGTTGTGCCCAGAACATTTCTAATGCCAGTAGCGCCATCAGCGCCATCTAAAAGTGAAATTAACTGAAATTCCAATGAACGACAATTGTGGATTTGTATATCCTTCCGTCAGCTAAAATGTTTGAGCGTGTGTTCATTTTTGTGTGTGATGTGATGGTCCGCTTTCTACATTTCTTTATTAGCAATGAAACTGCTTTTCGCCGGAACATCATACTGCGACGTTTGGCACGAAGTGCTAGCAGTCGAAGCCTTTTTTTCTTCGCTGCTAAAATTTCGAAATGCACTTTTAGCTGTCCCAGATTAATTAAAAGTTCCATTCAATTTTGTTGCTGCGTTGAATTCATATTAATTTAAAACAAGCCAATCGTATAATACTCTAGATGAATACTGAACTCCGATTTATATTGTAGTTGGGGATAAAGTAGAATTACGTGTGTGCATGTTGTAAGTCCTTTATTAAGGACTGCCATTAGATTGCTACTCAAAACTAAAAGACAATATTCAGTGTTTAACTTCATACCTTGAACTGGGTAACTCATCGAAAAAAAATGTCCTTTTCAAAGGACTTTCACATGGGAGGTGCAGGAAGGACTCACTCGATTTCTTACATATTTATCCTTTTCCTTGGAACCATTCAAAAATTAATGTGTACAAAATTTCAAATTCTTAGCTTGAAGCGTTCAAAAGTTATCGAAAAATAATGTTGAACACGTATCTTAAGGATATTTTGTATGGCAGCTACCAGAAGGAGTAAAAGGATTTTGCTGATTAGTAAACTCGAACTTCGTTTTCACTCAAAACTAATTTGTACAAAATTTCCAATTCATAGCTAAAAGATTACTTGAGTTATAGTAAGTTCCGTAAATTAAGTGAATACATTTTGACAGGATATTTGTAGGGCAGCTACACGAAGGACTAACAGGATTCTCTTCATAATCATATATTTAGCTCCAACTATTGAAAAAATAATACATACAAAATTTCAAAGTCGTAGTTTAAACCCTTCTTAAGTTATCGACCAATATTCTTGAACACGTGTTTTAAGGACATTTTGTATGGCAGCTACCCGAAGGAGTAGGACGATTTTGCCCGTTAACGAACTTAGCCTTACAAATTCAAGCAAACATCCAGATTCAAAATTTCAAGATCCTAGGTGAAGGCGTTCTTGAGTTATCGTGTTCACGGACAGACGGACGGACGGACGGACGGACGGACGGACGGACGGACGGACGGATTTGAGGTTTTTGGCCACAAATAAACAAAAAATAATATATAACTTTTTTTCGTCCGAGGCCTGGTTCTATGCGTTACAAACTTTTGGGCTGGATTAAACTTATAATACTCTATGTGATTTCATCTAGAGTATAAATATCACAATATAAGCACAATACTACGATTGATAGACGCTTGAAATCAAACATACTGCAGTCACGATCGGCTGCAAGCCAATCGTATAATACTCTAGATGAATACTGAACTGCGATTTATATTGTAGTTGGGTATAAAGTAGAATTACGTGTGTGCATGTTGTATGTCCTTTATTAAGGACTGCTATTAGATTGCTACTCAAAACTAAAAGACAATATTCAGTGTTTAATTTCATACCTTGAACTGGGTAAGTCATCGAAAAAAATGTCCTTTTTAAAGGACTTTCACATGGGAAGAGCAGGAAGGACTCACTCGATTTCTTACATATTTATCCTTTTCCTTGGAACCATTCAAAAATAAACGTGTACAAAATTTCAAATTCGTAGCTTGAAGCGTTCAAAAGTTATTGGAAAATATTGTTGAACACGTGTTTTAAGGATATTTTGTATGGCAGCTACCAGAAGGAGTAAAAGGATTTCGCTGATTAGTAAACTCGAACTTCCTTTTCACTCAAAACTAACTTGTACAAAATTCCGAATTCGTAGCTAAAAGATTACTTGAGTTATAGTGAGTTTCGTAAATTAAGTGAATACATTTTGACAGGATATTTGTATGACAGCTACACGAAGGACTAACAGGATTTTCTTCATAATCATATATTTAGCTCCACCTATTGGAAAAATAACACATACAAAATTTCAATGTCGTAGCTTAAACCCTTCTGAAGCTATCGACCAATATTCTTGAAGACGTGTTTTAAGGACATTTTGTATGGCAGCTACCAGAAGGAGTAAAAGGATTTCACTGATAAGTAAACTCCGACTTTGTTTTCACTCAAAACTGACTTGTACAAAATTCTCAATTCGTAGCTAAAGGATTACTTGAGTTATAGTGAGTTTCGTAAATTAAGTGAATACATTTTGACAGGATATTTGTATGACAGCTACACGAAGGACTAACAGGATTTTCTTCATAATCATATATTTAGCTCCACCTATTGGAAAAATAACACATACAAAATTTCAATGTCGTAGCTTAAACCCTCCTAAAGTTATCGACCAATATTCTTGAACACGTGTTTTAAGGACATTTTGTATGGCAGCTACCAGAAGGAGTGAAAGGATTTCACTGATTAGTAAACTCTGACTTCCTTTTCACTCAAAACTAACCTGTACAAAATTCCGAATTCGTCGCTAAAAGATTACTTGAGTTATTGTGAGTTTTGTAAATTAAGTGAATACATTTTGACAGGATATTTGTATGGCAGCTACACGAAGGACTAAAAGGATTTTCTTCATAATCATATATTTAGCTCCAACTATTGGAAAAATAACACATACAAAATTTCAAAGACGTAGCTTAAACCCTTCTGAAGTTATCGACCAATATTCTTGAACACGTGTTTTAAGGACATTTTGTATGGCAGCTACCCGAAGGAGTAGGACGATTTTGCCCGTTAACGAACTTAGCCTTACAAATTCAACCAAACATCCAGATTCAAAATTTCATGATCGTAGGTGAAGGCGTTCTTGAGTTATCGTGCTAACGGACGGACGGACGGACGGACGGACGGACGGACGGACGGACGGACGGACGGACGGACGGACGTCAGGCGGATTTGAGGTTTTTGGCCACAAATAAACAAAAAATAATATATAACTTTTTTTCGTCCGAGGCTTGGTTCTATGCGTTACAAACTTTTCGGCTGGATTAAACTTATAATACTCTATATGATTTCATCTAGAGTATAAAAATGTTGTCTTTGACAGCTAAATGTCAACGGAATTTCAAGAAGTCAACCGAGTGACCTAAAATTGACTATTTTCCCAAAGTGGAACAAAATAATCAATTTCGAGTCACTCGGCACTTTTTATACTCTAGATGAAATCATATAGAGTATTATAAGTTTAATCCAGCCGAAAAGTTTGTAACGCATAGAACCAAGCCTCGGACGAAAAAAAGTTATATATTATTTTTTGTTTATTTGTGGCCAAAAACCTCAAAACCGCTTGACGTCCGTCCGTCCGTCCGTCCGTCCGTCCGTCCGTCCGTCCGTCCGTCCGTCCGTCTGTCCGTGAACACGATAACTCAAGAACGCCTTCACCTAGGATCTTGAAATTTTGAATCTGGATGTTTGGTTGAATTTTTAAGGCTAAGTTCGTTAACGGGCAAAATCGTCCTACTCCTTCGGGTAGCTGCCATACAAAATGTCCTTAAAACACGTCTTCAAGAATATTTACCAATAACTTCGGAACGCCTAAAGCTACGACTTTGAAATTTTGTATGTGTTACTTTTTTAACAGTTGGAGCTAAATGTATGAATATCAAGAAAATTCTGTTAGTCCTTCGTGTAGCTGCCATACAAATATCCTGTCAAAATGTCTTCACTTAATTTACGAAACTTACTATAACTCAAGTAATCTTTTAGGTACGAAATCGAAATTTTGTACAAATTAGTTTTTAGTAAAACCAAAGTTTTAGTTTACTAGTCAGCGAAATCCTTTCACTCCTTCTGGTAGCTGCCATACAAAATATCCTTAAAACAGGTGTTCAAGAATATTGGTTGATAACTTCAGAAGGGTTTAAGCTACGACATTGAAATTTTGTATGTATTTATTTTTCAATAGTTAGAGCTAAATATATAATTATGAAGAAAATCCTGTTAGTCCTTCGTGTAGCTGCCATACAAATATCCTGTCAAAATGTATTCACTTAATTTACGAAACTCACTATAACTCAAGTAATCTTTTAGCTATGAATTGGAAATTTTGTACAAATTAGTTTTGAGTGAAAACAAAGTTCGAGTTTACTAATCAGCAAAATCCTTTTACTCCTTCTGGTACCTGCCATACAAAATGTCCTTAAGACACGTGTTCAACAATATTTTTCGATAACTTTTGAACGCTTCAAGCTACGAATTTGAAATTTTGTACACGTTCATTTTTAAATGGTTCCAAGGAAAAGAATAAACATGTAAGGAATCGAGTGAGTCCTTCCTGCTCCTCCCATGTGAAAGTCCTTCAAAAAGGACATTTTTGTTCGATGACTTACCCAGTCTAAGATATGAAATTAAACACTAAATATTGTCTTTTAGTTTTGAGTAGCAATCTAATGGCAGTCCTTAATAAAGGACATACAACATACACACGCGTAATTCTACTTTATCCCCAACTACAATATAAATCGGAGTTCAGTATTCATCTAGAGTATTATACGATTGGCTTGCAGCCGATCGTGACTGCAGTATGTTTTAGTATATAAGTTTTCAATTTGATATCGTTAAGCTCTCAGTATTTTTAAAACCAGAATCCACGAACGTGTTTTGATCCAACGCATTAAAAACAGTATTAATTAAAATCCAAACGATTGTCGCCTACCTTTATTTCTACCGAGCAGTCAGTAAGTATACAGACTTAGCAACTTTTTACCTTTTTCCTTTTATCTTTCAACTAAAAATCTCAAAGGTAATTTGCGTCTTTGCGAATACGCTTTTATCTTCCGCTTGGTTCTTACTGCGGCATTCTCACGAATGCCGGAACTAATTTTCAGGTCATACAAAAACAAATTTTCCCTTCTCTCATTCCATCTCTACCGACTGTAATATCCAGAGGATAATGTAATATCCAGAGGATATTGTAGTCACAACAGACTCATGGAATTTTTGTTATATTCATTTCTTGAACTACAACTATTGGGAAAGCAATGTATGCAAAATTTCAAAGTCGTAGCTTAAGGCGTTCCAAAGTTATTGACCAATATTCTTAAACGCGTGTTTTAAGGACTTTTGTATGCCAGCTACTCGAAGGAGGAAGACGATTTTGTCCATTAACGAACTTAGCCTTACAAATTCAACCAAACATCCAGATTCAAAATTTCAAGATCCTAGGTCAAGGTTTTCTTGAGTTATCGTGCTAATGGACTGACAGACGAACGGACGGACGGTCAGACGCATGGACGGACGGACGGACAGACGCACGTACGGACGGATGGACGGACGTCAAGCGAATTTTTCGTCCGAGGCTTCGTTTTATTCGTTACAAATTTTTGGGCTGTATTAAACTTATAATACTCTCAGATTTCATGTAGAGTATAAAAATCCGTCCAATACGATCCAAACCCGGGATCGAAACATTCACAGAAAAATAATTTTTTTTATTGCGATAGCAAGGTACGGTGATGAGAGGTGATTGATTTCTTGTATCCCACAAACGGCTTATCCTAGAAAGTTGAAACTTAGTACGTATACGGAGATGGTATATGCAGAATAAAAAAAATTTCGTTAGAACGGTTTCTTCCACATTTTAACGAATTTCGTTACATCTTTTAGGCATGTCGAGTTATTCTTCGGGGTGTTCATATAAGCGCTTAAAAGCATTGTTTCAAATTTTTCGATGTCCAACCCATAAGGGGGTGTAAAGTGGTTGTGCACATTTTAACGAATTCCAATATATATTTCATAGGACTAATGAGTTTCGCAAATTGAGTGAAGACATTTTTACAGGATATTTGTATGGCATATACATGAAAAACAAATGGGAATTTCTTCCTTTTCATACCTTTAGCTCTAACTATTGCAAAATTAACAAATACAAAATTTCAAAGTTGTAGCTTAAACCATTCTGAAGTTATCGGCCAATATTCATGAACACGTGTTTTAAGGACATTTTGTATGGCATCTACACAGTGGAGTAAAGACTTTTCCTGACAGATGGTGAAAATCTTCATTTTTCCACATAAAATTTTAAAAAAATTTCAACTTTGTGACTAATAGAATTGATGAGTTATAGTGAGTTTCATAAATTGAATCAAGATATCTTTACAGGATTTTTGTATGGAAGCTAATCGAAGGACACCCGGGAACTTTTCATATTCTAACCTATAACTGAAACTATTAGAAAACTAACGTATACAAAATTTTAAAGATATAGCTTAAGGGGTTCAGAAGTTCTTGGCAATATTCTTGAACACGTGTTTTTGTATAGCACTGAAGGAGTAGGACCGTTGCCCGTTAACGAACTTAACCTTACAAATTCGTTCAAACGTCTACGTCCAGGTCAAGGCGTTCTTGAGTTATTGTGCGTATGGTGAGACAGACGGATAGAGGAATAGACAAACGGACGGACAGACGGAGAGACAGACAGACGGACAGACGGCCAGACGAACAAACGTACGAATTGCAAACGGATTTGTGATTTTTGGCCACAGCTGAACGTTCAATAATTCATAACTTTTTTCGTCGGTGGCTCCGTCCTATGCGTTACAAACTTCTTGGCTGGATTAAACTTATAATACTCTAAGATTTCATCTACAGTATAGTGAGATCCACATAGGAACTGTATACTCAAACGATTGTGATGTAACGTAACCGGAAAATTTGTTGTGAGTCAAATCACATGCATTCAACGCAATTTACATACAAATAAACTACAAATAGTTAGTTGGTTATGCCTTTGTACTTGAATGATTTTAGGAGAAATCATGTGTGGCAACTTTAACGCTTAGCTGTCTTATATACTGAAAAGCTTCTCTATTATCTTACTCCTTAGATATGCAAAATCTTTCTTTCGTTAATTTAGAACGGGATGTGGCGCTTGTTATGTTTAAGCTAGCTATTAGTTTTCTGAAGCACTACAAGTTTTAAGGAACCACTTCAAAATGTGGGAAACTGGTTAATTAGGTGAACTTTCAGGATACAGTATAGCGTGGAAGAACTTATTATTATTATTACTCTATTGTTATGCATGGTTTTTAATGTGTTTCACAAATCTCCTTAACGGAAGAGTGTGGAGGTTTGTGGAACTACTTTTATTATTTTTATTATATATAAAGTTTGAAGGAGTATTCCTCTACTGAATGTTTTGATGTAGTAACTTTGAGTGGGAAGCGATAAAGATTAGTTTGGATAAATATGAACGCTGAAAGAAATTAATTATGCTGCCTTGTATACAATGAACCTTATTTGTTTGTATCCTATGTATACATGTGGGATCCAAAAACTACAACAGCAACGGTTTTTATAATAGTTCAATGTGTTTTATTTTAATTAAAAAAATCTGCCAATGGTCTGGGCGAAACTTTATTATTTTTCGGGTAAAAGTTCGGGAGCAGTCAAAGTCGGAGTATATCATGAGTTGCTTCGAGATTATTAGATTTCTTGAAAAATTAATTTTGTTCTTAAAATAAAAATATTTAAAATAGAGATTTTTAGCCGATTAAACATTGGAAAAGCTCGTGTAGACTATTCGAATTTCGGTATAATATGTACACTAAATGCCCATAGAAGTAAAAAATCTGCCAATAGTCTGGGCGAAACTTTATTATTTTTGGGGTCAAAGTTCGGGAGCGGTCAAAGTCGGAGTGTATCATGAGTTGCTTCGAGATTTTTAGATTTCTTATGGAAAATTAATTTTGTTCTTAATATAAAAATATTTAAAATAGAGATTTTTAGCCGATTAAACATTGAAAAAGTCCGTGTAGACTATTCGAATTTCAGTATATTATGTACACTAAAAGCCCATAGAAGCAAAATCGAATTTGTTGCCTTATCAGAATTAAGAGATATGACGAATTGTTAAAACGTATACAAACCCATTACTTCCACTTAGGGTTTGAATTTTGAAAAAAATTGTGAAACAGGTTTTTAGACGATTTCATAAGAAACAACTTGATATCTCATGAGGCAAGACGGATTTTGAAAAATTTCTGAAAACGTAAGCAAACCCTTCACATTTCCTTGGTTCTGGAAATTCGAAAAATCGTGAATTGGTTGGCCGTAATAATCAATTTTATATCTCAGCAGAACTAAGGAATGGCAAAAATTGTGAAAACATATACAAACCCTTGGGGGTTGAATATCGAAAAATTGAGAAATGGGTTTGTAGGCGATTATATAAAAAGTCTGTTGGAATGAAAAGCGATCTAATATCTCATCGAACCTAAGAAATATGTCGAAACTTTGAAAAGCATACAACCCCCTTACACCTCTTAGGATTGAATATCTAAAATACTGAAATTGACTTTTTGGCTTTTTTATATAGGAAACCTTAGGAAGTAAAAATGAATTCGATATATCATCAGATATGCAACCTCCTTACACCCACTTGGGGGTTGAATGTCCAAAAATCCTGAAAGGAGTTAATAAATAAATATGAAGACAGCACGAGAAAGTAGGAACCAATTTAATTTCTTATCACTTCTAAAAGAAATGACGGAACTCGTGAAAACGTGTTCAACCCGTTTATACCCTCCTAGGGGCTGAAAAGGGAAAACACTTAAAAACAATTTAAGATGATTATTACGCAAGCCCATGAATGTGAAAAGATATTCGATATCTGATAAGACGTGAGGATATAATAGAATTCGTGAAAAAGTTTACTACCCCCTTTGCACCCCCTTAGGGGTCGAATTTTAAAAAATCCTGAAAACACTTTCTAGGTATTTATATGAAGAAGCCGTAGAATAAAAATATATTAAATATTTGGGAAGATCTAATAGATATGACGAAAATTGTGAAAATATATGCATTCCATTTTCAATGATACAATGTTTCGCCCCCCCCCCCTTCCGAACGCCAATGGATATTTGAAATTTTTTTTTATCCAAATTAGTTTTCCAGTTGATTTACATACACATACCGAGTTTCAACTTTGTAGCATAAGTCGTTCTATAGATACGAAAAACACCCCCCACCCCCGTACCATACTATCCCTATAAAAAATTATATTTTTCCAAGATGCTACTAATATAGCTCTATCTAAATACCAAGTTTCAGCTTTATATCATTATAGGTTGTCGAGATATTAAAATCGGAACTTTTTCCTTTTCACCCTCCCCCACCCTCACCCTTTACACCCATACTTCCAAAATTTTGTTTTCTGCTAGGGGTCTATTAGACCTACTTCCGGTAAAAATTTTAAACATCGATCTTACACCGTTCTTGAGATATCAGACGTGATTTTTTAGAAAAATTCTTATCCCCTCCACTTTCATGCTCCACCGCCTCCTTAAAAAATTTTGCTTTCAGCAAACTTCATTTGTTAACCTTTATACAGAAACCAAATTTTATTTATCTAGTGCAATTGGTTCGTGAGATATCGTAATCTAAAGTTTTTCACCCCCCACTTCCGTACGCCACTGATCCCACTCAAATTTTTGTTTCCGATCTATTCTCCTAGTATACCTACAGATATTCATTAAGTTTCAATTTTGTGACATTAACCGTTTACGAGATATGGATTTTAGAAAGTGTCGATCTCACCTTTTTTGCGTTTCGGACGCATTATTTTTCCCCCCACTCCCAAACCCCTTCACCAATATCGGAAATTTTTTTGCAAATGGGTCCACTACTAAAGCTCTATATAAATTCCAAATTTCAGCCTCCTAGCATAAGTGGTTGCTGAGATCTAGAAACCAAAATTTTTCGTCTAAAACACTTCCCCCTCCTCCCCCCTCACACCCCCTTCCCTCCAAATTTGGTCACTTCAGGGAGCCTACCCACTCTACCCACGAAAAAAAATTCAACTAAATAGCTCAAAGGGTTTGGGTGCTACGAGCCTTCAAACAATTTTGCGTACACCGGTAGACGTACGGCGTACGGCGTACGGCGGACAGACGGACTGAAATTTTTTTTTGCTTTTTTCGTGTCTACTCGTCATGAAACGTGAAAAAAAAAATTTTGAGGGTAGCAAATTTTTTTTTTTTAAAAATCGATAACAATACTGTATTATTGAAATAATAAAGTAAAACGAAATTGTTGCCTTAAGGCAGGCGTCCACTAGAGGCGGGCCGCATCGCAACGGTGCGGCGAGCATTTTTTTTTCTACGTACTTCGTTCCGTTGCGAGTGTCGTTCAGTGGACGCACTTCCACAACAATGTATGGCAGGCGGATTTTTGCGATGCGGCCCGTCCGCCCTAGTGGACGCCTGCCTTTGTTAAAACGTATACAAACCCATTACTTTCACTTGGGGTTTGAATTTCGAAGAAATTGTGAAACAGGTTTTTAGCCGATTTCATAAGAAGCAACTTGATATCTCACAACGTTCCAAATAGCCTCCTGGTTATTTTTTTGGTTGTCAGTCGCATAGTACCCAACACCGTATCTCATCATTAAACACGTTTCGGACTTCTACCCATAAAATAATAAAGTTGCGCCCAGACTGTTGGCAGATTTTTTTATTTATTTACGTATTTTTTTTTATCAATAGAATAATTCATAGTAGTAAAAGCGAATTCGATCACATTAAACCTAAGAGATTTTCGGAATCAGTGAAATCTTTAACAATACCCCCAGGGGGTTTAATTGAGAAAAATACTTAAATCGGTTTTTCCCCGACTACGTTTAAAGCTTATAGAAGTAAAAGTGAATTCCAAATCTCAATATACCTTAGGAATATATCAGAATTCGTGAATATGTACACAACCACTTTACACCCCCTTAGGGGTTGGATATCGAAAAATTTTGAAGACCGTTACTAGGCGCTTATATAAATAGCCCGCAGAAGTAAAATTGCTTTGATAGCTCGACATGTCTAAAAGTTTTAACGAAATTTGTGAAAATGTGGATTCACGGACATTTTTTTTACTGAACCTCTGAACGCCAATAAAAACATGAACTTTTTTTTTGCTTTAATTACTCTAATAGTACATCTACATATACGTACTAAGTTTCAACTTTCTAGCATAAGCCCTTTCTGAGATATAAAAAACCACCCCTCTCTCCCGTACCTTGATACCCCTATCAAAAATTTTATTTTTCTAGGATGTCTCCATAGTGGCTCTATATAATCCTAAAATTTTAGCTTTTTATTCATTATGGTTTTCGGGAAATAAAAATCAGAATGTTTTCCTTTCTACCCCCTTTCACCATCACCCCCAATACCCACACTACCAAAATTTTTTTCCCTACTAGAAGTTTACCGACCGCAACTCCTGTAAAATTTTCAAGATCATATCTGATACAGTTTCTGAGATATAAAAATGACATATTTTGAGAAATTGCTATCCCCCCACTTTCGTGCTCCACCTCCGCCCTCAAAAAATTTAGTTTTGGTAGACTCCTCTTGTGATCCCATATACAGAAACTAAATTTTATCTTCCTGGTATAATTGGTTCGGAAGATATTGTAATCCAAAGTTTTTCACCCCCCACTCCCACACCCCACCTCCCCACTTAAAAATGTTAGCCCTTGTCTAATCTTGAAGTATCCCTAAGGACAACAACAAAGTTTCAATCTTCTGACATCTATGGTTCAGGAGATATCGATTTTAGAATGTTTCAATCTCGGCTTTCATGCGTTAAAGACTCGTTGTTTTCCCCCCCATTTCAACACCCCTTAACCAATATCGACCATTTTTTTGCAATTGAGTCCATTATTATAGTTCCAAGTTTCAGCCTCCTAGCATAAGTGGTTCCTGAGATCTAGAAACCAAAATTTTTCGTCTAAAACGCTCCCCTCTCCTCTCCCCTTGTACCCCAACCCCTCAAAAATATACCAGTCGTAGGGGTTCATCCAATCTACCCACCGTAAATTTAATATCTCAACGGGTTTGGGAGCTTCGCGCTTTCAAACGATTTTGCGTACGGCTTACTGCGGACGGCGGACGGCGGATGGCGTACGGAGGACGGCGAACGGCGTACGGCGTCTACGGCGGACTGACGGATATTTTTTTTTGTTTTTGCTTTTTTGGTGTTTACTAGTCCTAAAACGTGTAAATACAAAATTTCAGGGTAGCAAACTTTTTTGAAATTTCAGGTCGATCACAATATTAAAAAATAATAAAGTAAAATTAGACAAAGGTTAATATAAATGTGAGATAGAAAATAATTCTGGTTAACTTTAAATTCAATTATGCTTCGGTAGTACGTCCTTCCATTTCCACGGTTGCTACAAGAGAGCCCGTGTTCATTTTTGATTGTTGAGTTGTTTCTCAGCTTTTGAATGTTGCCCGATGCTATGAAATTTCCTACATACATTTAGGTTAAAGATTTGTGACCTCGGTAGCCTGGTCATTTCATGCCGCGTTTTCACTATCGCCTTCATGTGCATTGGACATGTGCGATGACGCCTATGCGATAGTGGAACAGTGTTGTCACTTTACTACAATTGTAGCAGAACTGCTACACTTTCATTGCGTTTACTACGCCACTACGGTCACACTTAAATCTACTACAGTTTTGATGTTCCATATAGGGTTCCCCAGCACTTACTACAGGACCATTGCTTGTGCCAAGTGCTGGCTGCCAAGCGTTAGGAACCATCACTGCTTAACCTCTGGGCCATCGTTGACCGCCAGCGTTGGCTAGCGAACCAAATTCGCAATAAAAGGTCTCCACCTGCCTTTTTAAGGTCAATAATGGTGGAGGGTATTTTTGTTTTCGATCGTAAGCTGCTATAAGTTTATGATCTAGGCTATGGTTAAAACCCCAAGCGCAGGCCTCGCTCAATTGCATCATTATGTGCGTACGATTTTATGATGGCACTCCTGTGCATTCTTATTCCTATTCATAGCTGGTATCATGGGCGCCCATACAACATTTCGTAAGGAGGGGCAGAACTATGGCTTATAAAAGGACTTTGCAATTTCGGGAGCTACATCTTGTGACGAATAGAATGAATGTGGATTTCATTCAGTTAAGAATCATTGAACCTTTTCTGCGCCACCAAAACAAAATCTGCGCACAATGCAGAGAATTTCAAATTTTACTTAGAATCCGTTAATAAGTAAAATCGTCCAACTTTTTCGGATACATCGCATACAAAGTTCTTCAAAACAAGAGATGACAGATTTGTTCTGGAGTTTAAAATATTTTTTTTAATTAAATATTGCAGAAACTGACAATATTGCGGTACTCTTTCAATTAGCTACCATACAAAAGTTCTTAATAAAAATGGTTCCTATTTTTTCGCGTAGGAGTTATAACTACGAAACGGAACGTATTGGGCATAAAAGCTTTTTTTGTTTTACTTTATTATTTCAATAATACAGTATTGTTATCGATTTTTAAAAAAAAAAAATTTGCTACCCTCAAAATTTTTTTTTTTACGTTTCATAACGAGTAGACACGAAAAAAGCAAAAAAAAATTTCAGTCCGTCTGTCCGCCGTACGCCGTACCCCGTACGCCGTACGCCGTACCCCGTACGCCGTACGCCGTACGTCTACCGGTGTACGCAAAATTGTTTGAAGGCTCGTAGCACCCAAACCCTTTGAGCTATTTAGTTGAATTTTTTTTCGTGGATAGAGTGGGTAGGCCCCCTCTAGTGACCAAATTTGGAGGGGTGTGATTGTTAGGGGGGAGGAGGGGGAAGTGTTTTAGATGAAAAACTTTGGTTTCTAGATCTCAGCAACCGCTTATGTTAGGAAACTGAAATTTGGAAATTATATAGAGCTTTGGTAGTGGACCCATTTGCAAAAAAATTGCCGATATAGGTGAAGGGGTTTGGGAGTGGGGGGAAAAATAATGCGTCCGAAACGCAAAAAAGGCGAGGTTGACACATTCTAAATTCTATATCTCCTAAACGGTTAATGTCACAAAATTGATACTTTATGAATATTTGTAGGTATACTAGGAGAATAGATCGGTAATAAATTTTTGAGTGGGGGCAGTGGCGTACGGGGGTGGGGGGTGAAAAACTTTAGATTACGATATCTCACGAACCGATTGCACTAGACAAATAAAATTTGGTTTTTGTATAAAGGTTGACAAATGAAGTTTGCTGAAAGTAAAATTTTTTAAGGGGGCGGTGGATCATGAAAGTGGAGGGGATAAGAATTTTTTTAAAAAATCAGGTCATATATCTCAACAACGGTGTAAGGTATATGCTTAAAATTTTTACCTGAAGTGGTCCTAATAAACCACTAGCAGAAAACAAAATTTTGGAAGTATGGGTGTAGAGGGTGAGGGTGGGGGAGGGTGAAAAAGAAAAAGTTCCGGTTTTTATATCTCGAGAACCTATAATGATATAAAGCTGAAACTTAGTATTTAGATAGATCTATATTAGTAGTATGTTGGAAAAATATAATATTTAATAGGGGCAGTATGGTACGGGGGCGGGGGGTGTTTTTCCTATCTATAGAACGGCCTATGCTACAAAGTTGAAACTCGGTCTGCTTATGTAGATCAACTGGAAAACTAATTTAGATAAAAAAAAATTTCAAATATTCATTGGCGTTCGGAGGGGGGCAAAAAAAGTTATCAGTGAAAATGGAATGCATATATTTTCACGGTTTTCGTCATATCTATTAGGTTTTCCCAAATATTGAATTCATTTTTATTGTACATCTTCTTGATATAAATACCTAGAAAGCGTTTTCAGGATTTTTTAAAATTCGGCCCCTAAGGGGGTGCGAAGGGGGTTGAAAACTTTTTCACGAATTCTACTACATCCGCAGGTCTTATCAGATATCTTTTCACTTTCACGTGCTTGCGTAATAATCGCCTAAAACTTCTTTTTAATTTTTTTCCTTTTTCAGCTCCTAAGAGAGTATAAATGATAAGAAGAAAGAAATTTTCCAATGTTTAATCGGCTAAAAATCGCTATTTTAAATATTTTTATTTTAAGAACAAAATTAATTTTCCAAGAAATCTAATAATCTCGAAGCAACTCATGATACACTCCGACTTTGACCGCTCCCGAGCTTTGACCCGAAAAATAATAAAGTTTCGCTCAGACCATTGGCAGATTTTTAAATCTGTTTGCGGATTTGAATTTAATTTTAATTTTAATTTAAGTGGTCACTTGTAAAAATCTCAGCCTATTCGCTCATACCCATTGGGGGGTACGTGGTGGGTACGTTTCGTACCCACCACGTACCCCCCACGCCCCCCGAATGAATTTCCGCTCTCCTGGGCTCAAATTTTTGTTTTTTTAAATCTGTTTGCGGATTTGAATTTAATTTTAATTTTAATTTAAGTGGTCACTTGTAAAAGTCTCAGCCTATGCGCTCATACCCATTGGGGGGTACGTGGTGGGTACGTTTCGTACCCACCACGTACCCCCCACGCCCCCCGAATGAATTTCCGCTCTCCTGGGCTGAAATTTTTGTTTTTTTAAATCTGTTTGCGGATTTGAATTTAATTTTAATTTTAATTTAAGTGGTCACTTGTAAAAATCTCAGCCTATGCGCTCATACCCATTGGGGGGTACGTGGTGGGTACGTTTCGTACCCACCACGTACCCCCACGCCCCCCGAATGAATTTCCGCTCTCCTGGGCTCAAATTTTTGTTTTTTTAAATCTGTTTGCGGATTTGAATTTAATTTTAATTTTAATTTAAGTGGTCACTTGTAAAAATCTCAGCCTATGCGCTCATACACATTGGGGGGTACGTGGTGGACACGTTTCGTACCCACCACGTACCCCCCACGCCCCCCGAATGAATTTCCGCTCTCATGGGCCAAAATTTTTGGTTTTTTACTTTATTATTTTTTAATAATAAAGTATTGTTATCGACCTGAAATTTCAAAAAAGTTTGCTACCCTGAAATTTTGTATTGACACGTTTTAGGACTAGTAAACCCCAAAAAAACAAAAAAAAAAAAAATGTCCGTCTGTCCGCCGTAGACGCCGTACGCCGTACGCCGTCCGCCGTACGCCGTACGCCGTACGCCGTACGCAAAATTGTTTGAAGGCGCGTAGCTCCCAAACCCGTTGAGATATTAAATTGAAATTTTTATGGTGGGTAGATTGGGTGAACCCCTACGACTGGTATATTTTTGAGGGGTGGGGGTACAAGGGGAGAGGAGAAGGGAGTGTTTTAGACGAAAAATTTTGGTTTCTAGATCTCAGGAACCACTTATGCTAGGAGGCTGAAACTTGGAACTTATATAGTACTATAATAATGGACTCAATTGTGAAAAAATGGTCGATATTGGTTAAGGGGTGTGGAAGTGGGGGGGAAAACAATGAGTCTTTAACGCATGAAAGTCGGGATTGAAACATTCTAAAATCGATATCTCCTGAACAATTGATGTCAGAAGATTGGAACTTTGTTGTTGTCCTTAGGGATACTTCCAAATTAGACAAGAGCTAAACTTTTTAAGAGGGGTGGTGGGGTGTGGGGGTGGGGGGTGAAAAACTTTGGATTACAATATCTTCCGAACTAATTACACCAGGAAGATAAAATTTAGTTTCTGTATATCGACTCACAAGAGGAGTCTACCAAAACTAAATTTTTTGAGGGGGGAGGTGGAGCACGAAAGTGGGGGGATAGCAATTTCTCAAAAAATTTAATTTTTATATCTCAAAAACGGTATCAGATATGATCTTGAAAATTTTACAGGAGTTGGGGTCGATAAACTTCTAGTAGGGAAAAAAATTTTGGTGGTGTGGGTGTAGGGGGTGGTGGTGAAAGGGGGTAGAAAGGAAAACATTCTGATTTTTATTTCTCAAAAACCATAATGAATAGAAAGCTAAAAATTTAGGATTATATAGAACCACTATGGAGACATCCTAGAAAAATAAAATTTTTGATAGGGGTATCAAGGTACGGGGGAGAGGAGTGGTTTTTTATATCTCAGAAACGGCTTATGCTAGAAAATTGAAACTTAGTACGTATATGTAGATGTACTATTAGAGTAATTAAAGCAAAAAAAAGCTCAGATTTTTATTGGCGTTCAGAGGTTGAGTCAAAAAAATGTCCGTGAATCCACATTTTCACGAATTTCGTTAAAACTTTTAGACATGTCAAACTATCAAAGCAATTTTACTTCTGCGGGCTATTTATATAAGCGCCTAGTAACGGTAACGGTAACGGAATTTTTCGATATCCAACCCCTAAGGGGGAGTAAATTGGTTGTGTACATATTCACGAATTCTGATATATTTCTAAGGTATATTGAGATTTGGAGTTCACTTGTACTTCTATAAGCTTTAAACGTAGTCGGGAAAAAACCGATTTAAGTATTTTTCTCAATTAAACCCCCTGGGGGTATTGTTTAAGATTTCACTGATTCCGAAAATCTCTTAGGTTTAATGTGATCGAATTCGCTTTTACTACTATGAATTATTCTATTGATTAAAAAAATACGTACAAAAAAAAAAAAATCTGCCAACAGTCTGGGCGCAACTTTATTATTTGATGGGTAGAAGTCCGAAACGTGTTTAATGATGAGATACGGTGTTGGGTACTATGCTACTGACAACCTAAAAAATAACCAGGAGGCTATTTGGAACGTTATTTTTTAGGTTGTCAGTCGCATAGTACCCAACACCGTATCTCATCATTAAACACGTTTCGGACTTCTACCCATAAAATAATAAAGTTGCGCCCAGACTGTTGGCAGATTTTTTTTAAATCTGTTTGCGGATTTGAATTTAATTTTAATTTTAATTTAAGTGGTCACTTGTAAAAATCTCAGCCTATGCGCTCATACCCATTGGGGGGTACGTGGTGGGTACGTTTCGTACCCACCACGTACCCCTCACGCCCCCCGAATGAATTTCCGCTCTCCTGGGCTCAAATTTTTGTTTTTTTAAATCTGTTTGCGGATTTGAATTTAATTTTAATTTTAATTTAAGTGGTCACTTGTAAAAATCTCAGCCTATGCGCTGATACCCATTGGGGGGTACGTGGTGGGTACGTTTCGTACCCACCACGTACCTCCCACGCCCCCCGAATGAATTTCCGCTCTTCTGGGCTCAAATTTTTGTTTTTTTAAAACTGTTTGCGGATTTGAATTTAATTTTAATTTTAATTTAAGTGGTCACTTGTAAAAATCTCAGCCTATGCACTCATACCCATTGGGGGGTACGTGGTGGGTACGTTCCGTACCCACCACGTACCCCCCACGCCCCCCGAATGAATTTCCGCTCTCCTGGGCTCAAATTTTTGTTTTTTTAAATCTGTTTGCGGATTTGAATTTAATTTTAATTTTAATTTAAGTGGTCACTTGTAAAAATCTCAGCCTATGCGCTCATACCCATTGGGGGGTACGTGGTGGGTACGTTTCGTACCCACCACGTACCCCCTACGCCCCCCAAATGAATTTCCGCTCTCCTGGGCTCAAATTTTTGTTTTTTTAAATCTGTTTGCGGATTTGAATTTAATTTTAATTTTAATTTAAGTGGTCACACGTAAAAATCTCAGCCTATGCACTCCTACCCATTGGGGGGTACGTGGTGGGTACGTTTCGTACCCACCACGTAGCCCCCACGCCCCCCGAATGAATTTCCGCTCTCCTGGGCTCAAATTTTTGTTTTTTTAAATCTGTTTGCGGATTTGAATTTAATTTTAATTTTAATTTAAGTGGTCACTTGTAAAAATCTCAGCCTATGCGCTCATACACATTGGGGGGTACGTGGTGGGTACGTTTCGTACCCACCACGTACCCCCCACGCCCCCCGAATGAATTTCCGCTCTCATGGGCTCAAATTTTTGGTTTTTTTAAATCTGTTTGCGGATTTGAATTTAATTTTAATTTTAATTTAAGTGGTCACTTGTAAAAATCTCAGCCTATGCGCTCATACCCATTGGGGGGTACGTGGTGGGTACGTTTCGTACCCACCACGTACCCCCCACGCCCCCCGAATGAATTTCCGCTCTCCTGGGCTCAAATTTTTGTTTTTTTAAATCTGTTTGCGGATTTGAATTTAATTTTAATTTTAATTGAAGTGGTCACTTGTAAAAATCTCAGCCTATGCACTCATACCCATTGGGGGGTACGTGGTGGGTACGTTTCGTACCCACCACGTACCCCCCACGCCCCCCGAATAAATTTCCGCTCTCCTGGTCTGAAATTTTTGTTTTTTTAAATCTGTTTGCGGATTTGAATTTAATTTTAATTTTAATTTAAGTGGTCACTTGTAAAAATCTCAGCCTATGCGCTCATACCCATTGGGGGGTACGTGGTGGGTACGTTTTGTACCCACCACGTACCCCCCACGCCCCCCGAATGAATTTCCGCTCTCCTGGTCTGAAATTTTTGTTTTTTTAAATCTGTTTGCGGATTTGAATTTAATTTTAATTTTAATTTAAGTGGTCACTTGTAAAAATCTCAGCCTATGCGCTCATACCCATTGGGGGGTACGTGGTGGGTACGTTTCGTACCCACCACGTACCCCGCACGCCTCCCGAATGAATTTCCGCTCTTCTGGGCTGAAATTTTTGTTTTTTTAAATCTGTTTGCGGATTTGAATTTAATTTTAATTTTAATTTAAGTGGTCACTTGTAAAAATCTCAGCCTATGCGCTGATACCCATTGCGGGGTACGTGGTGGGTACGTTTCGTACCCACCACGTACCCCCCACGCCCCCCGAATGAATTTCCGCTCTCCTGGGCTGAAATTTTTGTTTTTTTAAATCTGTTTGCGGATTTGAATTTAATTTTAATTTGAATTTAATTTTAATTTTAATTTAAGTGGTCACTTGTAAAAATCTCAGCCTATGCGCTCATACCCATTGGGGGGGTACGTGGTGGATACGTTTCGTACCCACCACGTACCCCCCACGCCCCCCGAATAAATTTCCGCTCTCCTGGGCTCAAATTTTTGTTTTTTTAAATCTGTTTGCGGATTTGAATTTAATTTTAATTTTAATTTAAGTGGTCACTTGTAAAAGTCTCAGCCTATGCGCTCATACCCATTGGGGGGTACGTGGTGGGTACGTTTCGTACCCACCACGTACCCCCCACGCCCCCCGAATGAATTTCCGCTCTCCTGGGCTGAAATTTTTGTTTTTTTAAATCTGTTTGCGGATTTGAATTTAATTTTAATTTTAATTTAAGTGGTCACTTGTAAAAATCTCAGCCTATGCGCTCATACCCATTGGGGGGTACGTAGTGGGTACGTTTTGTACCCACCACGTACCCCCCACGCCCCCCGAATGAATTTCCGCTCCCCTGGGCTCAAATTTTTGTTTTTTTAAATCTGTTTGCGGATTTGAATTTAATTTTAATTTTAATTTAAGTGGTCATTTGTAAAAATCTCAGCCTATGCGCTCATACCCATTGGGGGGTACGTGGTGGGTACGTTTCGTACCCACCACGTACCCCGCGTGCCTCCCGAATGAATTTCCGCTCTTCTGGGCTGAAATTTTGGTTTTTTTAAATCTGTTTGCGGATTTGAATTTAATTTTAATTTTAATTTAAGTGGTCATTTGTAAAAATCTCAGCCTATGCGCTCATACCCATTGGGGGGTACGTGGTGGGTACGTTTCGTACCCACCACGTACCCCGCACGCCTCCCGAATGAATTTCCGCTCTTCTGGGCTGAAATTTTTGTTTTTTTAAATCTGTTTGCGGATTTGAATTTAATTTTAATTTTAATTTAAGTGGTCACTTGTAAAAATCTCAGCCTATGCGCTCATACCCATTGGGGGGTACGTAGTGGGTACGTTTTGTACCCACCACGTACCCCCCACGCCCCCCGAATGAATTTCCGCTCTCCTGGGCTCAAACTTTTGTTTTTTTAAATCTGTTTGCGGATTTGAATTTAATTTTAATTTTAATTTAAGTGGTCACTTGTAAAAATCTCAGCCTATGCGCTCATACCCATTGGGGGGTACGTGGTGGGTACGTTTCGTACCCACCACGTACCCCCCACGCCCCCCGAATGAATTTCCGCTCCCCTGGGCTGAAATTTTTGTTTTTTTAAATCTGTTTGCGGATTTGAATTTAATTTTAATTTTAATTTAAGTGGTCACTTGTAAAAATCTCAGCCTATGCACTCACACCCATTGGGGGGTACGTGGTGGGTACGTTTCGTACCCACCACGTACCCCCCACGTCCCCCGAATGAATTTCCGCTCTCCTGGTCTGAAATTTTTGTTTTTTTAAATCTGTTTGCGGATTTGAATTTAATTTTAATTTTAATTTAAGTGGGCACTTGTAAAAATCTCAGCCTATGCGCTCATACCCATTGGGGGGTACGTTTCGTACCCACCACGTACCCCCCACGCCCCCCGAATGAATTTCCGCTCTCCTGGGCTCAAATTTTTGTTTTTTTAAATCTGTTTGCGGATTTGAATTTAATTTTAATTTTAATTTAAGTGGTCACTTGTAACAATCTCAGCCTATGCGCTCATACCCATTGGGGGGTACGTTTCGTACCCACCACGTACCCCCCACGCCCCCCGAATGAATTTCCGCTCTCCTGGGCTCAAATTTTTGTTTTTTTAAATCTGTTTGCGGATTTGAATTTAATTTTAATTTTAATTTAAGTGGTCACTTGTAAAAATCTCAGCCTATGCGCTCATACCCATTGGGGGGTACGTGGTGGGTACGTTTTGTACCCACCACGTACCCCCCACGCCCCCCGAATGAATTTCCGCTCTCCTGGGCTCAAACTTTTGTTTTTTTAAATCTGTTTGCGGATTTGAATTTAATTTTAATTTTAATTTAAGTGGTCACTTGTAACAATCTCAGCCTATGCGCTCATACCCATTGGGGGGTACGTTTCGTACCCACCACGTACCCCCCACGCCCCCCGAATGAATTTCCGCTCTCCTGGTCTGAAATTTTTGTTTTTTTAAATCTGTTTGCGGATTTGAATTTAATTTTAATTTTAATTTAAGTGGTCACTTGTAAAAATCTCAGCCTATGCGCTCATACCCATTGGGGGGTACGTGGTGGGTACGTTTCGTACCCACCACGTACCCCGCACGCCTCCCGAATGAATTTCCGCTCTTCTGGGCTGAAATTTTTGTTTTTTTAAATCTGTTTGCGGATTTGAATTTAATTTTAATTTTAATTTAAGTGGTCACTTGTAAAAATCTCAGCCTATGCGCTGATACCCATTGCGGGGTACGTGGTGGGTACGTTTCGTACCCACCACGTACCCCCCACGCCCCCCGAATGAATTTCCGCTCTCCTGGGCTGAAATTTTTGTTTTTTTAAATCTGTTTGCGGATTTGAATTTAATTTTAATTTGAATTTAATTTTAATTTTAATTTAAGTGGTCACTTGTAAAAATCTCAGCCTATGCGCTCATACCCATTGGGGGGGTACGTGGTGGATACGTTTCGTACCCACCACGTACCCCCCACGCCCCCCGAATAAATTTCCGCTCTCCTGGGCTCAAATTTTTGTTTTTTTAAATCTGTTTGCGGATTTGAATTTAATTTTAATTTTAATTTAAGTGGTCACTTGTAAAAGTCTCAGCCTATGCGCTCATACCCATTGGGGGGTACGTGGTGGGTACGTTTCGTACCCACCACGTACCCCCCACGCCCCCCGAATGAATTTCCGCTCTCCTGGGCTGAAATTTTTGTTTTTTTAAATCTGTTTGCGGATTTGAATTTAATTTTAATTTTAATTTAAGTGGTCACTTGTAAAAATCTCAGCCTATGCGCTCATACCCATTGGGGGGTACGTAGTGGGTACGTTTTGTACCCACCACGTACCCCCCACGCCCCCCGAATGAATTTCCGCTCCCCTGGGCTCAAATTTTTGTTTTTTTAAATCTGTTTGCGGATTTGAATTTAATTTTAATTTTAATTTAAGTGGTCATTTGTAAAAATCTCAGCCTATGCGCTCATACCCATTGGGGGGTACGTGGTGGGTACGTTTCGTACCCACCACGTACCCCGCACGCCTCCCGAATGAATTTCCGCTCTTCTGGGCTGAAATTTTTGTTTTTTTAAATCTGTTTGCGGATTTGAATTTAATTTTAATTTTAATTTAAGTGGTCACTTGTAAAAATCTCAGCCTATGCGCTCATACCCATTGGGGGGTACGTAGTGGGTACGTTTTGTACCCACCACGTACCCCCCACGCCCCCCGAATGAATTTCCGCTCTCCTGGGCTCAAACTTTTGTTTTTTTAAATCTGTTTGCGGATTTGAATTTAATTTTAATTTTAATTTAAGTGGTCACTTGTAAAAATCTCAGCCTATGCGCTCATACCCATTGGGGGGTACGTGGTGGGTACGTTTCGTACCCACCACGTACCCCCCACGCCCCCCGAATGAATTTCCGCTCCCCTGGGCTGAAATTTTTGTTTTTTTAAATCTGTTTGCGGATTTGAATTTAATTTTAATTTTAATTTAAGTGGTCACTTGTAAAAATCTCAGCCTATGCACTCACACCCATTGGGGGGTACGTGGTGGGTACGTTTCGTACCCACCACGTACCCCCCACGTCCCCCGAATGAATTTCCGCTCTCCTGGTCTGAAATTTTTGTTTTTTTAAATCTGTTTGCGGATTTGAATTTAATTTTAATTTTAATTTAAGTGGGCACTTGTAAAAATCTCAGCCTATGCGCTCATACCCATTGGGGGGTACGTTTCGTACCCACCACGTACCCCCCACGCCCCCCGAATGAATTTCCGCTCTCCTGGGCTCAAATTTTTGTTTTTTTAAATCTGTTTGCGGATTTGAATTTAATTTTAATTTTAATTTAAGTGGTCACTTGTAACAATCTCAGCCTATGCGCTCATACCCATTGGGGGGTACGTTTCGTACCCACCACGTACCCCCCACGCCCCCCGAATGAATTTCCGCTCTCCTGGGCTCAAATTTTTGTTTTTTTAAATCTGTTTGCGGATTTGAATTTAATTTTAATTTTAATTTAAGTGGTCACTTGTAAAAATCTCAGCCTATGCGCTCATACCCATTGGGGGGTACGTGGTGGGTACGTTTTGTACCCACCACGTACCCCCCACGCCCCCCGAATGAATTTCCGCTCTCCTGGGCTCAAACTTTTGTTTTTTTAAATCTGTTTGCGGATTTGAATTTAATTTTAATTTTAATTTAAGTGGTCACTTGTAACAATCTCAGCCTATGCGCTCATACCCATTGGGGGGTACGTTTCGTACCCACCACGTACCCCCCACGCCCCCCGAATGAATTTCCGCTCTCCTGGGCTCAAATTTTTGTTTTTTTAAATCTGTTTGCGGATTTGAATTTAATTTTAATTTTAATTTAAGTGGTCATTTGTAAAAATCTCAGCCTATGCGCTCATACCCATTGGGGGGTACGTAGTGGGTACGTTTCGTACCCACCACGTACCCCGCGTGCCTCCCGAATGAATTTCCGCTCTTCTGGGCTGAAATTTTTGTTTTTTTAAATCTGTTTGCGGATTTGAATTTAATTTTAATTTTAATTTAAGTGGTTATTTGTAAAAATCTCAGCCTATGCGCTCATACCCATTGGGGGGTACGTGGTGGGTACGTTTCGTACCCACCACGTACCCCGCACGCCTTCCGAATGAATTTCCGCTCTTCTGGGCTGAAATTTTTGTTTTTTTAAATCTGTTTGCGGATTTGAATTTAATTTTAATTTTAATTTAAGTGGTCACTTGTAAAAATCTCAGCCTATGCGCTCATACCCATTGGGGGGTACGTGGTGGGTACGTTTTGTACCCACCACGTACCCCCCACGCCCCCCGAATGAATTTCCGCTCTCCTGGGCTCAAACTTTTGTTTTTTTAAATCTGTTTGCGGATTTGAATTTAATTTTAATTTTAATTTAAGTGGTCACTTGTAACAATCTCAGCCTATGCGCTGATACCCATTGGGGGGTACGTGGTGGGTACGTTTCGTACCCACCACGTACCCCGCACGCCTCCCGAATGAATTTCCGCTCTTCTGGGCTGAAATTTTTGTTTTTTTAAATCTGTTTGCGGATTTGAATTTAATTTTAATTTTAATTTAAGTGGTCACTTGTAAAAATCTCAACCTATGCGCTCATACCCATTGGGGGGTACGTGGTGGGTACGTTTCGTACCCACCACGTACCCCCCACGTCCCCCGAATGAATTTCCGCTCTCCTGGGCTGAAATTTTTGTTTTTTTAAATCTGTTTGCGGATTTGAATTTAATTTTAATTTTAATTTAAGTGGTCACTTGTAAAAATCTCAGCCTATGCACTCATACCCATTGGGGGGTACGTGGTGGGAACGTTTCGTACCCACCACGTACCCCCCACGCCCCCCACTTTAATTTAAGTGGTCACTTGCAAAAATCTCGGCCTATGTGCTCATACCCATTGGTGGGTACGTGGTGGGTACGTTTCGTACCCACCACGTACCCCCCACGTCCCCCGCAATGAACTTCCGCTCTCCTGGGCTCAAATTGTTTTTTTTAAATCTGTTTTAGGATTTGAATTAAATTTTAACTTTAATTTAAGTGGTCACTTGCAAAAATCTCGGCCTATGTGCTCATACCCATTGGTGGGTACGTGGTGGGTACGTTTCGTACCCACCACGTACCCACCACGTCCCCCGCAATGAACTTCCGCTCTCCTGGGCTCAAATTGTCTTTTTTAAATCTGTTTTAGGATTTGAATTAAATTTTAACTTTAATTTAAGTGGTCACTTGCAAAAATCTCGGCCTATGTGCTCATACCCATTGGTGGGTACGTGGTGGGTACGTTTCGTACCCACCACGTACCCACCACGTCCCCCGCAATGAACTTCCGCTCTCCTGGGCTCAAATTGTTTTTTTTAAATCTGTTTTAGGATTTGAATTAAATTTTAACTTTAATTTAAGTGGTCACTTGCAAAAATCTCGGCCTATGTGCTCATACCCATTGGTGGGTACGTGGTGGGTACGTTTCGTACCCACCACGTCCCCCGCAATGAACTTCCGCTCTCCTGGGCTCAAATTGTTTTTTTTAAATCTGTTTTAGGATTTGAATTAAATTTTAACTTTAATTTAAGTGGTCACTTGCAAAAATCTTGGCCTATGTGCTCATACTCATTGGTGTGTACGTGGTGGGTACGTTTTGTACCCATCACGTACCCACCACGTCTCCCGCAATGAACTTCCGCTCTCCTGGGCTCAAATTGTTTTTTTTAAATCTGTTTTAGGATTTGAATTAAATTTTAACTTTAATTTAAGTGGTCTCTTGCAAAAATCTCGACCTATGTGCTCATACCCATTGGTGGGTACGTGGTGGGTACGTTTCGTACCCACCACGTACCCACCACGTCCCCCGCAATGAACTTCCGCTCTCCTGGGCTCAAATTGTCTTTTTTAAATCTGTTTTAGGATTTGAATTAAATTTTAACTTTAATTTAAGTGGTCACTTGCAAAAATCTTGGCCTATGTGCTCATACCCATTGGTGGGTACGTGGTGGGTACGTTTCGTACCCACCACGTACCCCCCACGTCCCCCGCAATGAACTTCCGCTCTCCTGGGCTCAAATTGTTTTTTTTAAATCTGTTTTAGGATTTGAATTAAATTTTAACTTTAATTTAAGTGGTCACTTGCAAAAATCTCGGCCTATGTGCTCATACCCATTGGTGGGTACGTGGTGGGTACGATTCGTACCCACCACGTACCCACCACGTCCCCCGCAATAAACTTCCGCTCTCCTGAGCTCATATGGTTTTTTTTAAATCTGTTTTAGGATTTGAATTAAATTTTAACTTTAATTTAAGTGGTCACTTGCAAAAATCTCGGCCTATGTGCTCATACCCATTGGTGGGTACGTGGTGGGTACGTTTCGTACCCACCACGTCCCCCGCAATGGACTTCCGCTCTCCTGGGCTCAAATTGTTTTTTTTAAATCTGTTTTAGGATTTGAATTAAATTTTAACTTTAATTTAAGTGGTCACTTGCAAAAATCTCGGCCTATGTGCTCATACCCATTGGTGGGTACGTGGTGGGTACGTTTCGTACCCACCATGTTCCCCGCAATGGACTTCCGCTCTCCTGGGCTCAAATTGTTTTTTTTAAATCTGTTTTAGGATTTGAATTAAATTTTAACTTTAATTTAAGTGGTCACTTGCAAAAATCTCGGCCTATGTGCTCATACTCATTGGTGGGTACGTGGTGGGTACGTTTTGTACCCACCTCGTACCCCCCACGTCCCCCGCAATGAACTTCCGCTCTCCTGGGCTCAAATTGTTTTTTTTAAATCTGTTTTAGGATTTGAATTAAATTTTAACTTTAATTTAAGTGGTCTCTTGCAAAAATCTCGACCTATGTGCTCATACCCATTGGTGGGTACGTGGTGGGTACGTTTCGTACCCACCACGTACCCACCACGTCCCCCGCAATGAACTTCCGCTCTCCTGGGCTCAAATTGTCTTTTTTAAATCTGTTTTAGGATTTGAATTAAATTTTAACTTTAATTTAAGTGGTCACTTGCAAAAATCTTGGCCTATGTGCTCATACCCATTGGTGGGTACGTGGTGGGTACGTTTCGTACCCACCACGTACCCCCCACGTCCCCCGCAATGAACTTCCGCTCTCCTGGGCTCAAATTCTTTTTTTTAAATCTGTTTTAGGATTTGAATTAAATTTTAACTTTAATTTAAGTGGTCACTTGCAAAAATCTCGGCCTATGTGCTCATACCCATTGGTGGGTACGTGGTGGGTACGATTCGTACCCACCACGTACCCACCACGTCCCCCGCAATAAACTTCCGCTCTCCTGAGCTCATATGGTTTTTTTTAAATCTGTTTTAGGATTTGAATTAAATTTTAACTTTAATTTAAGTGGTCACTTGCAAAAATCTCGGCCTATGTGCTCATACCCATTGGTGGGTACGTGGTGGGTACGTTTCGTACCCACCACGTCCCCCGCAATGGACTTCCGCTCTCCTGGGCTCAAATTGTTTTTTTTAAATCTGTTTTAGGATTTGAATTAAATTTTAACTTTAATTTAAGTGGTCACTTGCAAAAATCTCGGCCTATGTGCTCATACCCATTGGTGGGTACGTGGTGGGTACGTTTCGTACCCACCATGTTCCCCGCAATGGACTTCCGCTCTCCTGGGCTCAAATTGTTTTTTTTAAATCTGTTTTAGGATTTGAATTAAATTTTAACTTTAATTTAAGTGGTCACTTGCAAAACTCTCGGCCTATGTGCTCATACATATTGGTGGGTACGTGGTGGGTACGTTTCGTACCCACCACGTACCCACCACGTCCCCCGCAATGAACTTCCGCTCTCCTGGGCTCAAATTGTTTTTTTTAAATCTGTTTTAGGATTTGAATTAAATTTTAACTTTAATTTAAGTGGTCACTTGCAAAAATCTCGGCTTATGTGCTCATACCCATTGGTGGGTACGTGGTGGGTACGTTTTGTACCCACCACGTACTTACCACGTCCGCCGCAATGAACTTCCGCTCTCCTGGGCTCAGATTGCTTTTTTTAAATCTGTTTTAGGATTTGAATTAAATTTTAACTTTAATTTAAGTGGTCACTTGCAAAAATCTCGGCCTATGTGCTCATACCCATTGGTGGGTACGTGGTGGGTACGTTTCGTACCCACCACGTCCCCCGCAATGGACTTCCGCTCTCCTGGGCTCAAATTGTTTTTTTTAAATCTGTTTTAGGATTTGAATTAAATTTTAACTTTAATTTAAGTGGTCACTTGCAAAAATCTCGGCCTATGTGCTCATACCCATTGGTGGGTACGTGGTGGGTACGTTTCGTACCCACCACGTCCCCCGCAATGGACTTCCGCTCTCCTGGGCTCAAATTGTTTTTTTTAAATCTGTTTTAGGATTTGAATTAAATTTTAACTTTAATTTAAGTGGTCACTTGCAAAAATCTCGGCCTATGTGCTCATACCCATTGGTGGGTACGTGGTGGGTACGTTTCGTACCCACCACGTCCCCCGCAATGGACTTCCGCTCTCCTGGGCTCAAATTGTTTTTTTTAAATCTGTTTTAGGATTTGAATTAAATTTTAACTTTAATTTAAGTGGTCACTTGCAAAAATCTCGGCCTATGTGCTCATACCCATTGGTGGGTACGTGGTGGGTACGTTTCGTACCCACCACATCCCCCGCAATGGACTTCCGCTCTCCTGGGCTCAAATTGTTTTTTTTAAATCTGTTTTAGGATTTGAATTAAATTTTAACTTGAATTTAAGTGGTCACTTGCAAAAATCTCGGCCTATGTGCTCATACCCATTGGTGGGTACGTGGTGGGTACGTTTCGTACCCACCACGTCCCCCGCAACGAACTTCCGCTCTTCTGGGCTCAGATTGTTTTTTTTAAATCTGATTTAGGATTTGAATTAAATTTTAACTTTTATTTAAGTGGTCACTTGCAAAAATCTCGGCCTATGTGCTCATACCCATTGGTGGCTACGTGGTGGGTACGTTTTGTACCCACCACGGACCCCCCACGTCCCCCGCAATAAACTTCCGCTCTCCTGGGCTCAAATTGTTTTTTTTTAAATCTGTTTTAGGATTTGAACTAAATTTTAACTTTAATTTAAGTGGTCACTTGCAAAAATCTCGGCCTATGTGCTCATACCCATTGGTGGGTACGTGGTGGGTACGTTTCGTACCCACCACGTACCCACCACGTCCCCCGCAATAAACTTCCGCTCTCCTGGGCTCAAATTGTTTTTTTTAAATCTGTTTTAGGATTTGAATTAAATTTTAACTTTAATTTAAGTAGTCACTTGCAAAAATCTCGGCCTATGTGCTCATACCCATTGGTGGGTACGTGGTGGGTACGTTTTGTACCCACCACGTATTTACCACGTCCCCGCAATGGACTTCCGCTCTCCTGGGCTCAGATTGTTTTTTTTAAATCTGTTTTAGGATTTGAATTAAATTTTAACTTTTATTTATGTGGTCACTTGCAAAAATCTCGGCCTATGTGCTCATACCCATTGGCGGGTACGTGGTGGGTACGTTTCGTACCCACCACGTACCCACCACGTCTCCCGCAATTAACTTCCGCTCTCCTGGGCTCAAATTGTGTTTTTTAAATCTGTTTTAGGATTTGAATTAAATTTTAACTTTAATTTAAGTGGTCACTTGCAAAAATCTCGCCCTATGTGCTCATACCCATTGGTGCGTACGTGGTGGGTACGTTTCGTACCCACCACGTACCCACCACGTCCCTAGCAATGAACTTCCGCTCTCCTGGGCTCAAATTGTTTTTTTTAAATCTGTTTTAGGATTTGAATTAAATTTTAACTTTAATTTAAGTGGTCACTTGCAAAAATCTCGGCCTATGTGCTCATACCCATTGGTGGGTACGTGGTGGGTACGTTTCGTACCCACCACGTCCCCCGCAATGGACTTCCGCTCTCCTGGGCTCAAATTGTTTTTTTTAAATCTGTTTTAGGATTTGAATTAAATTTTAACTTTAATTTAAGTGGTCACTTGCAAAAATCTCGGCCTATGTGCTCATACCCATTGGTGGGTACGTTTCGTACCCACCACGTCCCCCGCAATGGACTTCCGCTCTCCTGGGCTCAAATTGTTTTTTTTAAATCTGTTTTAGGATTTGAATTAAATTTTAACTTTAATTTAAGTGGTCACTTGCAAAAATCTCGGCCTATGAGCTCATAATCATTTGTGGGTACGTGGTGGGTACGTTTTGTACCCACTACGTACCCCCCACGTCCCCCGCAATGAACTTCCGCTCTCCTGGGCTCAAATTGTTTTTTTTAAATCTGTTTTAGGATTTGAATTAAATTTTAACTTTAATTTAAGTGGTCACTTGCAAAAATCTCGGCCTATGTGCTCATACCCATTGGTGGGTACGTTTCGTACCCACCACGTCCCCCGCAATGAACTTCCGCTCTCCTGGGCTCAAATTGTTTTTTTTAAATCTGTTTTAGGATTTGAATTAAATTTTAACTTTAATTTAAGTGGTCACTTGCAAAACTCTCGGCCTATGTGCTCATACCCATTGGTGGGTACGTGGTGGGTACGTTTCGTACCCACCACGTACCCACCACGTACCCACCACGTACCCACCACGTCCCCCGCAATGAACTTCCGCTCTCCTGGGCTCAAATTGTTTTTTTTAAATCTGTTTTAGGATTTGAATTAAATTTTAACTTTAATTTAAGTGGTCACTTGCAAAAATCTCGGCCTATGTGCTCATACCCATTGGTGGGTACGTTTCGTACCCACCACGTCCCCCGCAATGGACTTCCGCTCTCCTGGGCTCAAATTGTTTTTTTAAAATCTGTTTTAGGATTTGAATTAAATTTTAACTTTAATTTAAGTGGTCACTTGCAAAAATCTCGGCCTATGTGCTCATAATCATTTGTGGGTACGTGGTGGGTACGTTTTGTACCCACTACGTACCCCCCACGTCCCCCGCAATGAACTTCCGCTCTCCTGGGCTCAAATTGTTTTTTTTAAATCTGTTTTAGAATTTGAATTAAATTTTAACTTTAATTTAAGTGGTCACTTGCAAAAATCTCGGCCTATGTGCTCATACCCATTGGTGGGTACGTTTCGTACCCACCACGTCCCCCGCAATGAACTTCCGCTCTCCTGGGCTCAAATTGTTTTTTTTAAATCTGTTTTAGGATTTGAATTAAATTTTAACTTTAATTTAAGTGGTCACTTGCAAAAATCTCGGCCTATGTGCTCATACCCATTGGTGGGTACGTTTCGTACCCACCACGTTCCCCGCAATGGACTTCCGCTCTCCTGGGCTCAAATTGTTTTTTTTAAATCTGTTTTAGAATTTGAATTAAATTTTAACTTTAATTTAAGTGGTCACTTGCAAAACTCTCGGCCTATGTGCTCATACCCATTGGTGGGTACGTGGTGGGTACGTTTCGTACCCACCACGTACCCACCACGTCCCCCGCAATGAACTTCCGCTCTCCTGGGCTCAAATTGTTTTTTTTAAATCTGTTTTAGGATTTGAATTAAATTTTAACTTTAATTTAAGCGGTCACTTGCAAAAATCTCGGCCTATGTGCTCATACCCATTGGTGGGTACGTGGTGGGTACGTTTCGTACCCACCACGTCCCCCGCAATGGACTTCCGCTCTCCTGGGCTCAAATTGTTTTTTTTAAATCTGTTTTAGGATTTGAATTAAATTTTAACTTTAATTTAAGTGGTCACTTGCAAAACTCTCGGCCTATGTGCTCATACCCATTGGTGGGTACGTGGTGGGTACGTTTCGTACCCACCACGTACCCCCCACGTCCCCCGCAATGAACTTCCGCTCTCCTGGGCTCAAATTGTTTTTTTTTAATCTGTTTTAGGATTTGAATTAAATTTTAACTTTAATTTAAGTGGTCACTTGCAAAAATCTCGGCCTATGTGCTCATACCCATTGGTGGGTACGTGGTGGGTACGTTTCGTACCCACCACGTACCCACCACGTCCCCCGCAATGAACTTCCGCTCTCCTGGGCTCAAATTGTTTTTTTTAAATCTGTTTTAGGATTTGAATTAAATTTTAACTTTAATTTAAGTGGTCACTTGCAAAAATCTCGGCCTATGTGCTCATACCCATTGGTGGGTACGTGGTGGGTACGTTTCGTACCCACCACGTCTCCCGCAATGAACTTCCGCTCTCCTGGGCTCAAATTGTTTTTTTTAAATCTGTTTTAGGATTTGAATTAAATTTTAACTTTAATTTAAGTGGTCACTTGCAAAAATCTCGGCCTATGTGCTCATACCCATTGGTGGGTACGTGGTGGGTACGTTTCGTACCCACCACGTACCCACCACGTCCCCCGCAATGAACTTCCGCTCTCCTGGGCTCAAATTGTTTTTTTTAAATCTGTTTTAGGATTTGAATTAAATTTTAACTTTAATTTAAGTGGTCACTTGCAAAAATCTCGACCTATGTGCTCATACCCATTGGTGGGTACGTGGTGGGTACGTTTCGTACCCACCACGTCCCCCGCAATGGACTTCCGCTCTCCTGGGCTCAAATTGTTTTTTTTAAATCTGATTTAGGATTTGAATTAAATTTTAACTTTAATTTAAGTGGTCACTTGCAAAAATCTCGGCCTATGTGCTCATACTCATTGGTGGGTACGTGGTGGGTACGTTTTGTACTCACCACGTACCCACCACGTCCCCCGCAATGAACTTCCGCTCTCCTGGGCTCAAATTGTTTTTTTTAAATCTGTTTTAGGATTTGAATTAAATTTTAACTTTAATTTAAGTGGTCACTTGCAAAAATCTCGGCCTATGTGCTCATACCCATTGGTGGATACGTGGTGGGTACGTTTCGTACCCACCACGTACCCACCACGGCCCCCGCAATGAACTTCCGCTCTCCTGGGCTCAAATTGTTTTTTTTTAAATCTGTTTTAGGATTTGAATTAAATTTTAACTTTAATTTAAGTGGTCACTTGCAAAAATCTCGGCCTATGTGCTCATACCCATTGTTGGGTACGTGGTGGGTACGTTTCGTACCCACCACGTCCCCCGCAATGAACTTCCGCTCTCCTGGGCTCAAATTGTTTTTTTTAAATCTGTTTTAGAATTTGAATTAAATTTTAACTTTAATTTAAGTGGTCTCTTGCAAAAATCTCGGCCTATGTGCTCATACCCATTGGTGGGTACGTGGTGGGTACGTTTCGTACCCACCACGTACCCACCGCGTCCCCCGCAATGAACTTCCGCTCTCCTGGGCTCAAATTGTTTTTTTTAAATCTGTTTTAGGATTTGAATTAAATTTTAACTTTAATTTAAGTGGTCACTTGCAAAAATCTCTTCCTATGTGCTCATACCCATTGGTGGGTACGTGGTGGGTACGTTTCGTACCCACCACGTACCCACCACGTCCCCCACAATGAACTTTTGCTCTCCTGGGCTCAAATTGTTTTTTTTAAATCTGTTTTAGGATTTGAATTAAATTTTAAAATTAATTTAAGTGGTCACTTGCAAAAATCTTGGCCTATGTGCTCATACCCATTGGTGGGTACGTGGTGGGTGCGTTTCGTACCCACCACGTCCCCCGCAATGGACTTCCGCTCTCCTGGGCTCAAATTGTTTTTTTTAAATCTGATTTAGGATTTGAATTAAATTTTAACTTTAATTTAAGTGGTCACTTGCAAAAATCTCGGCCTATGTGCTCATACTCATTGGTGGGTACGTGGTGGGTACGTTTTTTACCCACCACGTCCCCCGCAATGAACTTCCGCTCTCCTGGGCTCAAATTGTTTTTTTTAAATCTGTTTTAGGATTTGAATTAAATTTTAACTTTAATTTAAGTGGTCACTTGCAAAAATCTCGGCCTATGTGCTCATACCCATTGGCGGGTACGTGGTGGGTACGTTTCGTACCCACCACGTACCCACCACGTCCCCCGCAATGAACTTCCGCTCTCCTGGGCTCAGATTGTTTTTTTTAAATCTGTTTTAGGATTTGAATTAAATTTTAACTTTTATTTATGTGGTCACTTGCAAAAATCTCGGCCTATGTGCTCATACCCATTGGTGGGTACGTTTCGTACCCACCACGTCCCCCGCAATGCACTTTCGCTCTCCTGGGCTCAAATTGTTTTTTTTAAATCTGTTTTAGGATTTGAATTAAATTTTAACTTTAATTTAAGTGGTCACTTGCAAAACTCTCGGCCTATGTGCTCATACCCATTGGTGGGTACGTGGTGGGTACGTTTCGTACCCACCACGTCCCCCGCAATGGACTTCCGCTCTCCTGGGCTCAAATTGTTTTTTTTAAATCTGTTTTAGGATTTGAATTAAATTTTAACTTTAATTTAAGTGGTCACTTGCAAAACTCTCGGCCTATGTGCTCATACTCATTGGTGGGTACTTGGTGGGTACGTTTTGTACCCACCACGTACCCACCACGTCCCCCGCAATGAACTTCCGCTCTCCTGGGCTCAAATTGTTTTTTTTAAATCTGTTTTAGAATTTGAATTAAATTTTAACTTTAATTTAAGTGGTCACTTGCAAAAATCTCGGCCTATGTGCTCATACCCATTGGTGGGTACGTGGTGGGTACGTTTCGTACCCACCACGTCCCCCGCAATGGACTTCCGCTCTCCTGGGCTCAAATTGTTTTTTTTAAATCTGTTTTAGGATTTGAATTAAATTTTAACTTTAATTTAAGTGGTCACTTGCAAAAATCTCGGCCTATGTGCTCATACCCATTGGTGGGTACGTTTCGTACCCACCACGTCCCCCGCAATGCACTTTCGCTCTCCTGGGCTCAAATTGTTTTTTTTAAATCTGTTTTAGGATTTGAATTAAATTTTAACTTTAATTTAAGTGGTCACTTGCAAAACTCTCGGCCTATGTGCTCATACCCATTGGTGGGTACGTGGTGGGTACGTTTCATACCCACCACGTACCCACCACGTCCCCCGCAATGAACTTCCGCTCTCCTGGGCTCAAATTGTTTTTTTTAAATCTGTTTTAGGATTTGAATTAAATTTTAACTTTAATTTAAGTGGTCACTTGCAAAAATCTCGGCCTATGTGCTCATACCCATTGGTGGGTACGTGGTGGGTACGTTTCGTACCCACCACGTCCCCCGCAATGGACTTCCGCTCTCCTGGGCTCAAATTGTTTTTTTTAAATCTGTTTTAGGATTTGAATTAAATTTTAACTTTAATTTAAGTGGTCACTTGCAAAAATCTCGGCCTATGTGCTCATACCCATTGGTGGGTACGTGGTGGGTACGTTTCGTACCCACCACGTACCCACCACGTCCCCCGCAATGAACTTCCGCTCTCCTGGGCTCAAATTGTTTTTTTTAAATCTGTTTTAGGATTTGAATTAAATTTTAACTTTAATTTAAGTGGTCACTTGCAAAAATCTCGGCCTATGTGCTCATACCCATTGGTGGGTACGTGGTGGGTACGTTTCGTACCCACCACGTCCCCCGCAATGGACTTCCGCTCTCCTGGGCTCAAATTGTTTTTTTTAAATCTGTTTTAGGATTTGAATTAAATTTTAACTTTAATTTAAGTGGTCACTTGCAAAAATCTCGGCCTATGTGCTCATACCCATTGGTGGGTACGTGGTGGGTACGTTTCGTACCCACCACGTACCCACCACGTCCCCCGCAATGAACTTCCGCTCTCCTGGGCTCAAATTGTTTTTTTTAAATCTGTTTTAGGATTTGAATTAAATTTTAACTTTAATTTAAGTGGTCACTTGCAAAAATCTCGGCCTATGTGCTCATACCCATTGGTGGGTACGTGGTGGGTACGTTTCGATTTGAATTAAATTTTAACTTTAATTTAAGTGGTCACTTGCAAAAATCTCGGCCTATGTGCTCATACTCATTACTGGGTACGTGGTGGGTACGTTTTGTACCCACCACGTACCCACCACGTCCCCCGCAATGAACTTCCGCTCTCCTGGGCTCAAATTGTTTTTTTTAAATCTGTTTTAGAATTTGAATTAAATTTTAACTTTAATTTAAGTGGTCACTTGCAAAAATCTCGGCCTATGTGCTCATACCCATTGGTGGGTACGTGGTGGGTACGTTTCGTACCCACCACGTCCCCCGCAATGGACTTCCGCTCTCCTGGGCTCAAATTGTTTTTTTTAAATCTGTTTTAGGATTTGAATTAAATTTTAACTTTAATTTAAGTGGTCACTTGCAAAACTCTCGGCCTATGTGCTCATACCCATTGGTGGGTACGTTTCGTACCCACCACGTACCCCCCACGTCCCCCGCAATGAACTTCCGCTCTCCTGGGCTCAAATTGTTTTTTTTAAATCTGTTTTAGGATTTGAATTAAATTTTAACTTTAATTTAAGTGGTCACTTGCAAAAATCTCGGCCTATGTGCTCATACCCATTGGTGGGTACGTGGTGGGTACGTTTCGTACCCACCACGTCCCCCGCAATGGACTTCCGCTCTCCTGGGCTCAAATTGTTTTTTTTAAATCTGTTTTAGGATTTGAATTAAATTTTAACTTTAATTTAAGTGGTCACTTGCAAAAATCTCGGCCTATGTGCTCATACCCATTGGTGGGTACGTGGTGGGTACGTTTCGTACCCACCACGTCCCCCGCAATGGACTTCCGCTCTCCTGGGCTCAAATTGTTTTTTTTAAATCTGTTTTAGGATTTGAATTAATTTTTAACTTTAATTTAAGTGGTCACTTGCAAAAATCTCGGCCTATGTGCTCATACCCATTGGTGGGTACGTGGTGGGTACGTTTCGTACCCACCACGTCCCCCGCAATGGACTTCCGCTCTCCTGGGCTCAAATTGTTTTTTTTAAATCTGTTTTAGGATTTGAATTAAATTTTAACTTTAATTTAAGTGGTCACTTGCAAAAATCTCGGCCTATGTGCTCATACCCATTGGTGGGTACGTGGTGGGTACGTTTCGTACCCACCACGTCCCCCGCAATGGACTTCCGCTCTCCTGGGCTCAAATTGTTTTTTTTAAATCTGTTTTAGGATTTGAATTAAATTTTAACTTTAATTTAAGTGGTCACTTGCAAAAATCTCGGCCTATGTGCTCATACCCATTGGTGGGTACGTGGTGGGTACGTTTCGTACCCACCACGTCCCCCGCAATGGACTTCCGCTCTCCTGGGCTCAAATTGTTTTTTTTAAATCTGTTTTAGGATTTGAATTAAATTTTAACTTTAATTTAAGTGGTCACTTGCAAAAATCTCGGCCTATGTGCTCATACCCATTGGTGGGTACGTGGTGGGTACGTTTCGTACCCACCACGTACCCACCACGTCCCCCGCAATGAACTTCCGCTCTCCTGGGCTCAAATTGTTTTTTTTAAATCTGTTTTAGGATTTGAATTAAATTTTAACTTTAATTTAAGTGGTCACTTGCAAAAATCTCGGCCTATGTGCTCATACCCACCACGTCCCCCGCAATGAACTTCCGCTCTCCTGAGCTCAAATTGTTTTTTTTAAATCTGTTTTAGGATTTGAATTAAATTTTAACTTTAATTTAAGTGGTCTCTTGCAAAAATCTCGACCTATGTGCTCATACCCATTGGTGGGTACGTGGTGGGTACGTTTCGTACCCACCACGTACCCACCACGTCCCCCGCAATGAACTTCCGCTCTCCTGGGCTCAAATTGTTTTTTTTAAATCTGTTTTAGGATTTGAATTAAATTTTAACTTTAATTTAAGTGGTCACTTGCAAAAATCTCGGCCTATGTGCTCATACCCATTGGTGGGTACGTGGTGGGTACGTTTCGTACCCACCACGTCCCCCGCAATGGACTTCCGCTCTCCTGGGCTCAAATTGTTTTTTTTAAATCTGTTTTAGGATTTGAATTAAATTTTAACTTTAATTTAAGTGGTCACTTGCAAAAATCTCGGCCTATGTGCTCATACCCATTGGTGGGTACGTGGTGGGTACGTTTCGTACCCACCACGTCCCCCGCAATGGACTTCCGCTCTCCTGGGCTCAAATTGTTTTTTTTAAATCTGTTTTAGGATTTGAATTAAATTTTAACTTTAATTTAAGTGGTCACTTGCAAAAATCTCGGCCTATGTGCTCATACCCATTGGTGGGTACGTGGTGGGTACGTTTCGTACCCACCACGTACCCACCACGTCCCCCGCAATGAACTTCCGCTCTCCTGGGCTCAAATTGTTTTTTTTAAATCTGTTTTAGGATTTGAATTAAATTTTAACTTTAATTTAAGTGGTCACTTGCAAAAATCTCGGCCTATGTGCTCATACCCATTGGTGGGTACGTGGTGGGTACGTTTCGTACCCACCACGTCCCCCGCAATGGACTTCCGCTCTCCTGGGCTCAAATTGTTTTTTTTAAATCTGTTTTAGGATTTGAATTAAATTTTAACTTTAATTTAAGTGGTCACTTGCAAAAATCTCGGCCTATGTGCTCATACCCATTGGTGGGTACGTGGTGGGTACGTTTCGTACCCACCACGTCCCCCGCAATGGACTTCCGCTCTCCTGGGCTCAAATTGTTTTTTTTAAATCTGTTTTAGGATTTGAATTAAATTTTAACTTTAATTTAAGTGGTCACTTGCAAAAATCTCGGCCTATGTGCTCATACCCATTGGTGGGTACGTGGTGGGTACGTTTCGTACCCACCACGTCCCCCGCAATGGACTTCCGCTCTCCTGGGCTCAAATTGTTTTTTTTAAATCTGTTTTAGGATTTGAATTAAATTTTAACTTTAATTTAAGTGGTCACTTGCAAAAATCTCGGCCTATGTGCTCATACCCATTGGTGGGTACGTGGTGGGTACGTTTCGTACCCACCACGTCCCCCGCAATGGACTTCCGCTCTCCTGGGCTCAAATTGTTTTTTTTAAATCTGTTTTAGGATTTGAATTAAATTTTAACTTTAATTTAAGTGGTCACTTGCAAAAATCTCGGCCTATGTGCTCATACCCATTGGTGGGTACGTGGTGGGTACGTTTCGTACCCACCACGTCCCCCGCAATGGACTTCCGCTCTCCTGGGCTCAAATTGTTTCTTTTAAATCTGTTTTAGGATTTGAATTAAATTTTAACTTTAATTTAAGTGGTCACTTGCAAAAATCTCGGCCTATGTGCTCATACCCATTGGTGGGTACGTGGTGGGTACGTTTCGTACCCACCACGTCCCCCGCAATGGACTTCCGCTCTCCTGGGCTCAAATTGTTTTTTTTAAATCTGTTTTAGGATTTGAATTAAATTTTAACTTTAATTTAAGTGGTCACTTGCAAAAATCTCGGCCTATGTGCTCATACACATTGGTGGGTACGTGGTGGGTACGTTTCGTACCCACCACGTCCCCCGCAATGGACTTCCGCTCTCCTGGGCTCAAATTGTTTTTTTTAAATCTGTTTTAGGATTTGAATTAAATTTTAACTTTAATTTAAGTGGTCACTTGCAAAAATCTCGGCCTATGTGCTCATACCCATTGGTGGGTACGTGGTGGGTACGTTTCGTACCCACCACGTCCCCCGCAATGGACTTCCGCTCTCCTGGGCTCAAATTGTTTTTTTTAAATCTGTTTTGGGATTTGAATTAAATTTTAACTTTAATTTAAGTGGTCACTTGCAAAAATCTCGGCCTATGTGCTCATACCCATTGGTGGGTACGTGGTGGGTACGTTTCGTACCCACCACGTCCCCCGCAATGGACTTCCGCTCTCCTGGGCTCAAATTGTTTTTTTTAAATCTGTTTTAGGATTTGAATTAAATTTTAACTTTAATTTAAGTGGTCACTTGCAAAAATCTCGGCCTATGTGCTCATACCCACCACGTCCCCCGCAATGAACTTCCGCTCTCCTGGGCTCAAATTGTTTTTTTTAAATCTGTTTTAGGATTTGAATTAAATTTTAACTTTAATTTAAGTGGTCACTTGCAAAAATCTCGGCCTATGTGCTCATACCCACCACGTCCCCCGCAATGAACTTCCGCTCTCCTGAGCTCAAATTGTTTTTTTTAAATCTGTTTTAGGATTTGAATTAAATTTTAACTTTAATTTAAGTGGTCTCTTGCAAAAATCTCGACCTATGTGCTCATACCCATTGGTGGGTACGTGGTGGGTACGTTTCGTACCCACCACGTACCCACCACGTCCCCCGCAATGAACTTCCGCTCTCCTGGGCTCAAATTGTTTTTTTTAAATCTGTTTTAGGATTTGAATTAAATTTTAACTTTAATTTAAGTGGTCACTTGCAAAAATCTCGGCCTATGTGCTCATACCCATTGGTGGGTACGTGGTGGGTACGTTTCGTACCCACTACGTCCCCCGCAATGGACTTCCGCTCTCCTGGGCTCAAATTGTTTTTTTTAAATCTGTTTTAGGATTTGAATTAAATTTTAACTTTAATTTAAGTGGTCACTTGCAAAAATCTCGGCCTATGTGCTCATACCCATTGGTGGGTACGTGGTGGGTACGTTTCGTACCCACCACGTACCCACCACGTCCCCCGCAATAAACTTCCGCTCTCCTGGGCTCAAATTGATTTTTTAAATCTGTTTTAGGATTTGAATTAAATTTTAACTTTAATTTAAGTGGTCACTTGCAAAAATCTCGGCCTATGTGCTCATACCCACCACGTCCCCCGCAATGAACTTCCGCTCTCCTGAGCTCAAATTGTTTTTTTTAAATCTGTTTTAGGATTTGAATTAAATTTTAACTTTAATTTAAGTGGTCTCTTGCAAAAATCTCGACCTATGTGCTCATACCCATTGGTGGGTACGTGGTGGGTACGTTTCGTACCCACCACGTACCCACCACGTCCCCCGCAATGAACTTCCGCTCTCCTGGGCTCAAATTGTTTTTTTTAAATCTGTTTTAGGATTTGAATTAAATTTTAACTTTAATTTAAGTGGTCACTTGCAAAAATCTCGGCCTATGTGCTCATACCCATTGGTGGGTACGTGGTGGGTACGTTTCGTACCCACCACGTACCCACCACGTCCCCCGCAATAAACTTCCGCTCTCCTGGGCTCAAATTGATTTTTTAAATCTGTTTTAGGATTTGAATTAAATTTTAACTTTAATTTAAGTGGTCACTTGCAAAAATCTCGGCCTATGTGCTCATACCCATTGGTGGGTACGTGGTGGGTACGTTTCGTACCCACCACGTCCCCCGCAATGGACTTCCGCTCTCCTGGGCTCAAATTGTTTTTTTTAAATCTGTTTTAGGATTTGAATTAAATTTTAACTTTAATTTAAGTGGTCACTTGCAAAAATCTCGGCCTATGTGCTCATACACATTGGTGGGTACGTGGTGGGTACGTTTCGTACCCACCACGTCCCCCGCAATGGACTTCCGCTCTCCTGGGCTCAAATTGTTTTTTTTAAATCTGTTTTAGGATTTGAATTAAATTTTAACTTTAATTTAAGTGGTCACTTGCAAAAATCTCGGCCTATGTGCTCATACCCATTGGTGGGTACGTGGTGGGTACGTTTCGTACCCACCACGTCCCCCGCAATGAACTTCCGCTCTCCTGAGCTCAAATTGTTTTTTTTAAATCTGTTTTAGGATTTGAATTAAATTTTAACTTTAATTTAAGTGGTCTCTTGCAAAAATCTCGACCTATGTGCTCATACCCATTGGTGGGTACGTGGTGGGTACGTTTCGTACCCACCACGTACCCACCACGTCCCCCGCAATGAACTTCCGCTCTCCTGGGCTCAAATTGTTTTTTTTAAATCTGTTTTAGGATTTGAATTAAATTTTAACTTTAATTTAAGTGGTCACTTGCAAAAATCTCGGCCTATGTGCTCATACCCATTGGTGGGTACGTGGTGGGTACGTTTCGTACCCACCACGTCCCCCGCAATGGACTTCCGCTCTCCTGGGCTCAAATTGTTTTTTTTAAATCTGTTTTAGGATTTGAATTAAATTTTAACTTTAATTTAAGTGGTCACTTGCAAAAATCTCGGCCTATGTGCTCATACCCATTGGTGGGTACGTGGTGGGTACGTTTCGTACCCACCACGTACCCACCACGTCCCCCGCAATAAACTTCCGCTCTCCTGGGCTCAAATTGATTTTTTAAATCTGTTTTAGGATTTGAATTAAATTTTAACTTTAATTTAAGTGGTCACTTGCAAAAATCTCGGCCTATGTGCTCATACCCACCACGTCCCCCGCAATGAACTTCCGCTCTCCTGAGCTCAAATTGTTTTTTTTAAATCTGTTTTAGGATTTGAATTAAATTTTAACTTTAATTTAAGTGGTCTCTTGCAAAAATCTCGACCTATGTGCTCATACCCATTGGTGGGTACGTGGTGGGTACGTTTCGTACCCACCACGTACCCACCACGTCCCCCGCAATGAACTTCCGCTCTCCTGGGCTCAAATTGTTTTTTTTAAATCTGTTTTAGGATTTGAATTAAATTTTAACTTTAATTTAAGTGGTCACTTGCAAAAATCTCGGCCTATGTGCTCATACCCATTGGTGGGTACGTGGTGGGTACGTTTCGATTTGAATTAAATTTTAACTTTAATTTAAGTGGTCACTTGCAAAAATCTCGGCCTATGTGCTCATACTCATTGGTGGGTACGTGGTGGGTACGTTTTGTACCCACCACGTACCCACCACGTCCCCCGCAATGAACTTCCGCTCTCCTGGGCTCAAATTGTTTTTTTTAAATCTGTTTTAGAATTTGAATTAAATTTTAACTTTAATTTAAGTGGTCACTTGCAAAAATCTCGGCCTATGTGCTCATACCCATTGGTGGGTACGTGGTGGGTACGTTTCGTACCCACCACGTCCCCCGCAATGGACTTCCGCTCTCCTGGGCTCAAATTGTTTTTTTTAAATCTGTTTTAGGATTTGAATTAAATTTTAACTTTAATTTAAGTGGTCACTTGCAAAAATCTCGGCCTATGTGCTCATACCCATTGGTGGGTACGTGGTGGGTACGTTTCGTACCCACCACGTCCCCCGCAATGGACTTCCGCTCTCCTGGGCTCAAATTGTTTTTTTTAAATCTGTTTTAGGATTTGAATTAAATTTTAACTTTAATTTAAGTGGTCACTTGCAAAAATCTCGGCCTATGTGCTCATACACATTGGTGGGTACGTGGTGGGTACGTTTCGTACCCACCACGTCCCCCGCAATGGACTTCCGCTCTCCTGGGCTCAAATTGTTTTTTTTAAATCTGTTTTAGGATTTGAATTAAATTTTAACTTTAATTTAAGTGGTCACTTGCAAAAATCTCGGCCTATGTGCTCATACTCATTGGTGGGTACGTGGTGGGTACGTTTCGTACCCACCACGTCCCCCGCAATGGACTTCCGCTCTCCTGGGCTCAAATTGTTTTTTTTAAATCTGTTTTAGGATTTGAATTAAATTTTAACTTTAATTTAAGTGGTCACTTGCAAAAATCTCGGCCTATGTGCTCATACCCATTGGTGGGTACGTGGTGGGTACGTTTCGTACCTACCACGTACCCACCACGTCCCCCGCAATAAACTTCCGCTCTCCTGGGCTCAAATTGATTTTTTAAATCTGTTTTAGGATTTGAATTAAATTTTAACTTTAATTTAAGTGGTCACTTGCAAAAATCTCGGCCTATGTGCTCATACCCACCACGTCCCCCGCAATGAACTTCCGCTCTCCTGAGCTCAAATTGTTTTTTTTAAATCTGTTTTAGGATTTGAATTAAATTTTAACTTTAATTTAAGTGGTCTCTTGCAAAAATCTCGACCTATGTGCTCATACCCATTGGTGGGTACGTGGTGGGTACGTTTCGTACCCACCACGTACCCACCACGTCCCCCGCAATGAACTTCCGCTCTCCTGGGCTCAAATTGTTTTTTTTAAATCTGTTTTAGGATTTGAATTAAATTTTAACTTTAATTTAAGTGGTCACTTGCAAAAATCTCGGCCTATGTGCTCATACCCATTGGTGGGTACGTGGTGGGTACGTTTCGATTTGAATTAAATTTTAACTTTAATTTAAGTGGTCACTTGCAAAAATCTCGGCCTATGTGCTCATACTCATTGGTGGGTACGTGGTGGGTACGTTTTGTACCCACCACGTACCCACCACGTCCCCCGCAATGAACTTCCGCTCTCCTGGGCTCAAATTGTTTTTTTTAAATCTGTTTTAGAATTTGAATTAAATTTTAACTTTAATTTAAGTGGTCACTTGCAAAAATCTCGGCCTATGTGCTCATACCCATTGGTGGGTACGTGGTGGGTACGTTTCGTACCCACCACGTCCCCCGCAATGGACTTCCGCTCTCCTGGGCTCAAATTGTTTTTTTTAAATCTGTTTTAGGATTTGAATTAAATTTTAACTTTAATTTAAGTGGTCACTTGCAAAAATCTCGGCCTATGTGCTCATACCCATTGGTGGGTACGTGGTGGGTACGTTTCGTACCCACCACGTCCCCCGCAATGGACTTCCGCTCTCCTGGGCTCAAATTGTTTTTTTTAAATCTGTTTTAGGATTTGAATTAAATTTTAACTTTAATTTAAGTGGTCACTTGCAAAAATCTCGGCCTATGTGCTCATACCCATTGGTGGGTACGTGGTGGGTACGTTTCGTACCCACCACGTCCCCCGCAATGGACTTCCGCTCTCCTGGGCTCAAATTGTTTTTTTTAAATCTGTTTTAGGATTTGAATTAAATTTTAACTTTAATTTAAGTGGTCACTTGCAAAAATCTCGGCCTATGTGCTCATACCCATTGGTGGGTACGTGGTGGGTACGTTTCGTACCCACCACGTCCCCCGCAATGGACTTCCGCTCTCCTGGGCTCAAATTGTTTTTTTTAAATCTGTTTTAGGATTTGAATTAAATTTTAACTTTAATTTAAGTGGTCACTTGCAAAAATCTCGGCCTATGTGCTCATACCCATTGGTGGGTACGTGGTGGGTACGTTTCGTACCCACCACGTCCCCCGCAATGGACTTCCGCTCTCCTGGGCTCAAATTGTTTTTTTTAAATCTGTTTTAGGATTTGAATTAAATTTTAACTTTAATTTAAGTGGTCACTTGCAAAAATCTCGGCCTATGTGCTCATACCCATTGGTGGGTACGTGGTGGGTACGTTTCGTACCCACCACGTCCCCCGCAATGGACTTCCGCTCTCCTGGGCTCAAATTGTTTTTTTTAAATCTGTTTTAGGATTTGAATTAAATTTTAACTTTAATTTAAGTGGTCACTTGCAAAAATCTCGGCCTATGTGCTCATACCCATTGGTGGGTACGTGGTGGGTACGTTTCGTACCCACCACGTACCCACCACGTCCCCCGCAATGAACTTCCGCTCTCCTGGGCTCAAATTGTTTTTTTTAAATCTGTTTTAGGATTTGAATTAAATTTTAACTTTAATTTAAGTGGTCACTTGCAAAACTCTCGGCCTATGTGCTCATACCCATTGGTGGGTACGTTTCGTACCCACCACGTACCCCCCACGTCCCCCGCAATGAACTTCCGCTCTCCTGGGCTCAAATTGTTTTTTTTAAATCTGTTTTAGGATTTGAATTAAATTTTAACTTTAATTTAAGTGGTCACTTGCAAAAATCTCGGCCTATGTGCTCATACCCATTGGTGGGTACGTGGTGGGTACGTTTCGTACCCACCACGTCCCCCGCAATGGACTTCCGCTCTCCTGGGCTCAAATTGTTTTTTTTAAACCACTTTAACCACTTTAATTTAAGTGGTCACTTGCAAAAATCTCGGCCTATGTGCTCATACCCATTGGTGGGTACGTGGTGGGTACGTTTCGTACCCACCACGTCCCCCGCAATGGACTTCCGCTCTCCTGGGCTCAAATTGTTTTTTTTAAATCTGTTTTAGGATTTGAATTAATTTTTAACTTTAATTTAAGTGGTCACTTGCAAAAATCTCGGCCTATGTGCTCATACCCATTGGTGGGTACGTGGTGGGTACGTTTCGTACCCACCACGTCCCCCGCAATGGACTTCCGCTCTCCTGGGCTCAAATTGTTTTTTTTAAATCTGTTTTAGGATTTGAATTAAATTTTAACTTTAATTTAAGTGGTCACTTGCAAAAATCTCGGCCTATGTGCTCATACCCATTGGTGGGTACGTGGTGGGTACGTTTCGTACCCACCACGTCCCCCGCAATGGACTTCCGCTCTCCTGGGCTCAAATTGTTTTTTTTAAATCTGTTTTAGGATTTGAATTAAATTTTAACTTTAATTTAAGTGGTCACTTGCAAAAATCTCGGCCTATGTGCTCATACCCATTGGTGGGTACGTGGTGGGTACGTTTCGTACCCACCACGTCCCCCGCAATGGACTTCCGCTCTCCTGGGCTCAAATTGTTTTTTTTAAATCTGTTTTAGGATTTGAATTAAATTTTAACTTTAATTTAAGTGGTCACTTGCAAAAATCTCGGCCTATGTGCTCATACCCATTGGTGGGTACGTGGTGGGTACGTTTCGTACCCACCACGTACCCACCACGTCCCCCGCAATGAACTTCCGCTCTCCTGGGCTCAAATTGTTTTTTTTAAATCTGTTTTAGGATTTGAATTAAATTTTAACTTTAATTTAAGTGGTCACTTGCAAAAATCTCGGCCTATGTGCTCATACCCACCACGTCCCCCGCAATGAACTTCCGCTCTCCTGAGCTCAAATTGTTTTTTTTAAATCTGTTTTAGGATTTGAATTAAATTTTAACTTTAATTTAAGTGGTCTCTTGCAAAAATCTCGACCTATGTGCTCATACCCATTGGTGGGTACGTGGTGGGTACGTTTCGTACCCACCACGTACCCACCACGTCCCCCGCAATGAACTTCCGCTCTCCTGGGCTCAAATTGTTTTTTTTAAATCTGTTTTAGGATTTGAATTAAATTTTAACTTTAATTTAAGTGGTCACTTGCAAAAATCTCGGCCTATGTGCTCATACCCATTGGTGGGTACGTGGTGGGTACGTTTCGATTTGAATTAAATTTTAACTTTAATTTAAGTGGTCACTTGCAAAAATCTCGGCCTATGTGCTCATACCCATTGGTGGATACGTTTTGGGTACGTTTCGTACCCACCACGTCCCCCGCAATGGACTTCCGCTCTCCTGGGCTCAAATTGTTTTTTTTAAATCTGTTTTAGGATTTGAATTAAATATTAACTTTAATTTAAGTGGTCACTTGCAAAAATCTCGGCCTATGTGCTCATACCCATTGGTGGGTACGTTTCGTACCCACCACGTCCCCCGCAATGAACTTCCGCTCTCCTGGACTCAAATTGTTTTTTTTAAATCTGTTTTAGAATTTGAATTAAATTTTAACTTTAATTTAAGTGGTCACTTGCAAAACTCTCGGCCTATGTGCTCATACCCATTGGTGGGTACGAGGTGGGTACGTTTCATACCCACCACGTACCCACCACGTCCCCCGCAATGAACTTCCGCTCTCCTGGGCTCAAATTGTTTTTTTTAAATCTGTTTTAGGATTTGAATTAAATTTTAACTTTAATTTAAGTGGTCACTTGCAAAAATCTCGGCCTATGTGCTCATACCCATTGGTGGGTACGTGGTGGGTACGTTTCGTACCCACCACGTACCCACCACGTCCCCCGCAATGAACTTCCGCTCTCCTGGGCTCAAATTGTTTTTTTTAAATCTGTTTTAGGATTTGAATTAAATTTTAACTTTAATTTAAGTGGTCACTTGCAAAAATCTCGGCCTATGTGCTCATACCCATTGGTGGGTACGTGGTGGGTACGTTTCGTACCCACCACGTCCCCCGCAATGGACTTCCGCTCTCCTGGGCTCAAATTGTTTTTTTTAAATCTGTTTTAGGATTTGAATTAAATTTTAACTTTAATTTAAGTGGTCACTTGCAAAAATCTCGGCCTATGTGCTCATACCCATTGGTGGGTACGTGGTGGGTACGTTTCGTACCCACCACGTACCCACCACGTCCCCCGCAATGAACTTCCGCTCTCCTGGGCTCAAATTGTTTTTTTTAAATCTGTTTTAGGATTTGAATTAAATTTTAACTTTAATTTAAGTGGTCACTTGCAAAAATCTCGGCCTATGTGCTCATACCCACCACGTCCCCCGCAATGAACTTCCGCTCTCCTGAGCTCAAATTGTTTTTTTTAAATCTGTTTTAGGATTTGAATTAAATTTTAACTTTAATTTAAGTGGTCTCTTGCAAAAATCTCGACCTATGTGCTCATACCCATTGGTGGGTACGTGGTGGGTACGTTTCGTACCCACCACGTACCCACCACGTCCCCCGCAATGAACTTCCGCTCTCCTGGGCTCAAATTGTTTTTTTTAAATCTGTTTTAGGATTTGAATTAAATTTTAACTTTAATTTAAGTGGTCACTTGCAAAAATCTCGGCCTATGTGCTCATACCCATTGGTGGATACGTGGTGGGTACGTTTCTAACCCACCACGTACCCACCACGGCCCCCGCAATGAACTTCTGCTCTCCTGGGCTCAAATTGTTTTTTTTAAATCTGTTTTAGGATTTGAATTAAATTTTAACTTTAATTTAAGTGGTCACTTGCAAAAATCTCAGCCTATGTGCTCATACCCATTGGTGGGTACGTGGTGGGTACGTTTCGTACCCACCACGTACCCCCCACGTCCCCCGCAATGAACTTCCGCTCTCCTGGGCTCAAATTGTTTTTTTTAAATCTGTTTTAGGATTTGAATTAAATTTTAACTTTAATTTAAGTGGTCACTTGCAAAAATCTCAGCCTATGTGCTCATACCCATTGGTGGGTACGTTGTGGGTACGTTTCGTACCCACCACGTACCCCCCACGTCCCCCGCAATGAACTTCCGCTCTCCTGGGCTCAAATTGTTTTTTTTAAATCTGTTTTAGGATTTGAATTAAATTTTAACTTTAATTTAAGTGGTCACTTGCAAAAATCTCGGCCTATGTGCTCATACCCATTGGTGGGTACGTGGTGGGTACGTTTCGTACCCACCACGTACCCACCACGTCCCCCACAATGAACTTTCGCTCTCCTGGGCTCAAATTGTTTTTTTTAAATCTGTTTTAGGATTTGAATTAAATTTTAACTTTAATTTAAGTGGTCACTTGCAAAAATCTCGGCCTATGTGCTCATACCCATTGGTGGGTACGTGGTGGGTACGTTTCGTACCCACCACGTCCCCCGCAATGGACTTCTGCTCTCCTGGGCTCAAATTGTTTTTTTTAAATCTGATTTAGGATTTGAATTAAATTTTAACTTTAATTTAAGTGGTCACTTGCAAAAATCTCGGCCTATGTGCTCATACCCATTGGTGGATACGTTTTGATTACGTTTCGTACCCACCACGTCCCCCGCAATGGACTTCCGCTCTCCTGGGCTCAAATTGTTTTTTTTAAATCTGTTTTAGGATTTGAATTAAATTTTAACTTTAATTTAAGTGGTCACTTGCAAAACTCTCGGCCTATGTGCTCATACCCATTGGTGGGTACGTTTCGTACCCACCACGTACCCTCCACGTCCCCCGCAATGAACTTCCGCTCTCCTGGGCTCAAATTGTTTTTTTTAAATCTGTTTTTGGATTTGAATTAAATTTTAACTTTAATTTAAGTGGTCACTTGCAAAAATCTCGGCCTATGTGCTCATACCCATTGGTGGGTACGTGGTGGGTACCTTTCGTACCCACCACGTCCCCCGCAATGGACTTCCGCTCTCGTGGGCTCAAATTGTTTTTTTTAAATCTGTTTTAGGATTTGAATTAAATTTTAACTTTAATTTAAGTGGTCACTTGCAAAACTCTCGGCCTATGTGCTCATACCCATTGGTGGGTACGTTTCGTACCCACCACGTACCCTCCACGTCCCCCGCAATGAACTTCCGCTCTCCTGGGCTCCAATTGTTTTTTTTAAATCTGTTTTAGGATTTGAATTAAATTTTAACTTTAATTTAAGTGGTCACTTGCAAAAATCTCGGCCTATGTGCTCATACCCATTGGTGGGTACGTGGTGGGTACGTTTCGTACCCACCACGTACCCACCACGTCCCCCGCAATGAACTTCCGCTCTCCTGGGCTCAAATTGTTTTTTTTAAATCTGTTTTAGGATTTGAATTAAATTTTAACTTTAATTTAAGTGGTCACTTGCAAAAATCTCGGCCTATGTGCTCATACCCATTGGTGGGTACGTGGTGGGTACGTTTCGTACCCACCACGTCCCCCGCAATGGACTTCCGCTCTCCTGGGCTCAAATTGTTTTTTTTAAATCTGTTTTAGGATTTGAATTAAATTTTAACTTTAATTTAAGTGGTCACTTGCAAAAATCTCGGCCTATGTGCTCATACCCACCACGTCCCCCGCAATGAACTTCCGCTCTCCTGAGCTCAAATTGTTTTTTTTAAATCTGTTTTAGGATTTGAATTAAATTTTAACTTTAATTTAAGTAGTCTCTTGCAAAAATCTCGACCTATGTGCTCATACCCACCACGTCCCCCGCAATGAACTTCCGCTCTCCTGGGCTCAAATTGTTTTTTTTAAATCTGTTTTAGGATTTGAATTAAATTTTAACTTTAATTTAAGTGGTCACTTGCAAAAATCTCGGCCTATGTGCTCATACCCATTGGTGGGTACGTGGTGGGTACGTTTCGATTTGAATTAAATTTTAACTTTAATTTAAGTGGTCACTTGCAAAAATCTCGGCCTATGTGCTCATACTCATTGGTGGGTACGTGGTGGGTACGTTTTGTACCCACCACGTACCCACCACGTCCCCCGCAATGAACTTCCGCTCTCCTGGGCTCAAATTGTTTTTTTTAAATCTGTTTTAGGATTTGAATTAAATTTTAACTTTAATTTAAGTGGTCACTTGCAAAAATCTCGGCCTATGTGCTCATACCCATTGGTGGATAAGTGGTGGGTACGTTTCTAACCCACCACGTACCCACCACGGCCCCCGCAATGAACTTCTGCTCTCCTGGGCTCAAATTGTTTTTTTTAAATCTGTTTTAGGATTTGAATTAAATTTTAACTTTAATTTAAGTGGTCACTTGCAAAAATCTCGGCCTATGTGCTCATACCCATTGGTGGGTACGTGGTGGGTACGTTTCGTACCCACCACGTCCCCCGCAATGAACTTCCGCTCTCCTGGGCTCAAATTGTTTTTTTTAAATCTGTTTTAGGATTTGAATTAAATTTTAACTTTAATTTAAGTGGTCACTTGCAAAAATCTCAGCCTATGTGCTCATACCCATTGGTGGGTACGTGGTGGGTACGTTTCGTACCCACCCCGTACCCCCCACGTCCCCCGCAATGAACTTCCGCTCTCCTGGGCTCAAATTGTTTTTTTTAAATCTGTTTTAGGATTTGAATTAAATTTTAACTTTAATTTAAGTGGTCACTTGCAAAAATCTCGGCCTATGTGCTCATACCCATTGGTGGGTACGTGGTGGGTACGTTTCGTACCCACCACGTACCCACCACGTCCCCCACAATGAACTTTCGCTCTCCTGGGCTCAAATTGTTTTTTTTAAATCTGTTTTAGGATTTGAATTAAATTTTAACTTTAATTTAAGTGGTCACTTGCAAAAATCTCGGCCTATGTGCTCATACCCATTGGTGGGTACGTGGTGGGTACGTTTCGTACCCACCACGTCCCCCGCAATGGACTTCTGCTCTCCTGGGCTCAAATTGTTTTTTTTAAATCTGATTTAGGATTTGAATTAAATTTTAACTTTAATTTAAGTGGTCACTTGCAAAACTCTCGGCCTATGTGCTCATACCCATTGGTGGGTACGTTTCGTACCCACCACGTACCCTCCACGTCCCCCGCAATGGACTTCCGCTCTCCTGGGCTCAAATTGTTTTTTTTAAATCTGTTTTAGGATTTGAATTAAATTTTAACTTTAATTTAAGTGGTCACTTGCAAAAATCTCGGCCTATGTGCTCATACCCATTGGTGGGTACGTGGTGGGTACGTTTCGTACCCACCACGTCCCCCGCAATGGACTTCCGCTCTCCTGGGCTCAAATTGTTTTTTTTAAATCTGTTTTAGGATTTGAATTAAATTTTAACTTTAATTTAAGTGGTCACTTGCAAAAATCTCGGCCTATGTGCTCATACCCATTGGTGGGTACGTTTCGTACCCACCACGTACCCACCACGTCCCCCGCAATGAACTTCCGCTCTCCTGGGCTCAAATTGTTTTTTTTAAATCTGTTTTAGGATTTGAATTAAATTTTAACTTTAATTTAAGTGGTCACTTGCAAAACTCTCGGCCTATGTGCTCATACCCATTGGTGGGTACGTTTCGTACCCACCACGTGCCCTCCACGTCCCCCGCAATGAACTTCCGCTCTCCTGGGCTCAAATTGTTTTTTTTAAATCTGTTTTAGGATTTGAATTAAATTTTAACTTTAATTTAAGTGGTCACTTGCAAAAATCTCGGCCTATGTGCTCATACCCATTGGTGGGTACGTGGTGGGTACGTTTCGTACCCACCACGTACCCACCACGTCCCCCGCAATGAACTTCCGCTCTCCTGGTCTCAAATTGTTTTTTTTAAATCTGTTTTAGGATTTGAATTAAATTTTAACTTTAATTTAAGTGGTCACTTGCAAAAATCTCGGCCTATGTGCTCATACCCATTGGTGGGTACGTGGTGGGTACGTTTCGTACCCACCACGTACCCACCACGTCCCCCACAATGAACTTTCGCTCTCCTGGGCTCAAATTGTTTTTTTTAAATCTGTTTTAGGATTTGAATTAAATTTTAACTTTAATTTAAGTGGTCACTTGCAAAAATCTCGGCCTATGTGCTCATACCCATTGGTGGGTACGTTTCGTACCCACCACGTCCCCCGCAATGGACTTCTGCTCTCCTGGGCTCAAATTGTTTTTTTTAAATCTGATTTAGGATTTGAATTAAATTTTAGCTTTAATTTAAGTGGTCACTTGCAAAAATCTCGGCCTATGTGCTCATACCCATTGGTGGGTACGTGGTGGGTACCTTTCGTACCCACCACGTCCCCCGCAATGGACTTCCGCTCTCCTGGGCTCAAATTGTTTTTTTTAAATCTGTTTTAGGATTTGAATTAAATTTTAACTTTAATTTAAGTGGTCACTTGCAAAACTCTCGGCCTATGTGCTCATACCCATTGGTGGGTACGTTTCGTACCCACCACGTACCCTCCACGTCCCCCGCAATGAACTTCCGCTCTCCTGGGCTCAAATTGTTTTTTTTAAATCTGTTTTAGGATTTGAATTAAATTTTAACTTTAATTTAAGTGGTCACTTGCAAAAATCTCGGCCTATGTGCTCATACCCATTGGTGGGTACGTTTCGTACCCACCACGTACCCTCCACGTCCCCCGCAATGAACTTCCGCTCTCCTGGGCTCAAATTGTTTTTTTTAAATCTGTTTTAGGATTTGAATTAAATTTTAACTTTAATTTAAGTGGTCACTTGCAAAAATCTCGGCCTATGTGCTCATACCCATTGGTGGGTACGTGGTGGGTACGTTTCGTACCCACCACGTACCCACCACGTCCCCCGCAATGAACTTCCGCTCTCCTGGGCTCAAATTGTTTTTTTTAAATCTGTTTTAGGATTTGAATTAAATTTTAACTTTAATTTAAGTGGTCACTTGCAAAAATCTCGGCCTATGTGCTCATACCCATTGGTGGGTACGTGGTGGGTACGTTTCGTACCCACCACGTACCCACCACGTCCCCCGCAATGAACTTCCGCTCTCCTGGGCTCAAATTGTTTTTTTTAAATCTGTTTTAGGATTTGAATTAAATTTTAACTTTAATTTAAGTGGTCACTTGCAAAAATCTCGGCCTATGTGCTCATACCCATTGGTGGGTACGTGGTGGGTACGTTTCGTACCCACCACGTCCCCCGCAATGGACTTCCGCTCTCCTGGGCTCAAATTGTTTTTTTTAAATCTGTTTTAGGATTTGAATTAAATTTTAACTTTAATTTAAGTGGTCACTTGCAAAAATCTCGGCCTATGTGCTCATACCCATTGGTGGGTACGTGGTGGGTACGTTTCGTACCCACCACGTACCCACCACGTCCCCCGCAATGAACTTCCGCTCTCCTGGGCTCAAATTGTTTTTTTTAAATCTGTTTTAGGATTTGAATTAAATTTTAACTTTAATTTAAGTGGTCACTTGCAAAAATCTCGGCCTATGTGCTCATACCCATTGGTGGGTACGAAGTGGGTACGTTTCGTACCCACCACGTACCCACCACGTCCCCCGCAATGAACTTCCGCTCTCCTGAGCTCAAATTGTTTTTTTAAATCTGTTTTTGGATTTGAATTAATTTTTAACTTTAATTTAAGTGGTCTCTTGCAAGAATCTCGACCTATGTGCTCATACCCATTGGTGGGTACGTGGTGGGTACGTTTCGTACCCACCACGTACCCACCACGTCCCCCGCAATGAACTTCCGCTCTCCTGGGCTAAAATTGTTTTTTTTAAATCTGATTTAGGATTTGAATTAAATTTTAACTTTAATTTAAGTGGTCACTTGCAAAAATCTCGGCCTATGTGCTCATACCCATTGGTGGGTACGTGGTGGGTACGTTTCGTACCCACCACGTCTCCCGCAATGGACTTCCGCTCTCCTGGGCTCAAATTGTTTTTTTTAAATCTGATTTAGGATTTGAATTAAATTTTAACTTTAATTTAAGTGGTCACTTGCAAAAATCTCGGCCTATGTGCTCATACTCATTGGTGGGTACGTGGTGGGTACGTTTTGTACCCACCACGTACCCACCACGTCCCCCGCAATGAACTTCCGCTCTCCTGGGCTCAAATTGTTTTTTTTAAATCTGTTTTAGGATTTGAATTAAATTTTAACTTTAATTTAAGTGGTCACTTGCAAAAATCTCGGCCTATGTGCTCATACCCATTGGTGGATACGTGGTGGGTACGTTTCGTACCCACCACGTACCCACCACGGCCCCCGCAATGAACTTCCGCTCTCCTGGGCTCAAATTGTTTTTTTTAAATCTGTTTTAGGATTTGAATTAAATTTTAACTTTAATTTAAGTGGTCACTTGCAAAAATCTCGGCCTATGTGCTCATACCCACCACGTCCCCCACAATGAACTTTCGCTCTCCTGGGCTCAAATTGTTTTTTTTAAATCTGTTTTAGGATTTGAATTAAATTTTAACTTTAATTTAAGTGGTCACTTGCAAAAATCTCGGCCTATGTGCTCATACCCATTGGTGGGTACGTGGTGGGTACGTTTTTTACCCACCACGTCAACCGCAATGAACTTCCGCTCTCCTGGGCTCAAATTGTTTTTTTTAAATCTGTTTTAGGATTTGAATTAAATTTTAACTTTAATTTAAGTGGTCACTTGCAAAACTCTCGGCCTATGTGCTCATACCCATTGGTGGGTACGTTTCGTACCCACCACGTACCCTCCACGTCCCCCGCAATGAACTTACGCTCTCCTGGGCTCAAATTGTTTTTTTTAAATCTGTTTTAGGATTTGAATTAAATTTTAACTTTAATTTCAGTGGTCACTTGCAAAAATCTCGGCCTATGTGCTCATACCCATTGGTGGGTACGTGGTGGGTACGTTTCGTACCCACCACGTACCCCCCACGTCCCCCGCAATGAACTTCCGCTCTCCTGGGCTCAAATTGTTTTTTTTAAATCTGTTTTAGGATTTGAATTAAATTTTAACTTTAATTTAAGTGGTCACTTGCAAAAATCTCGGCCTATGTGCTCATACCCATTGGTGGGTACGTGGTGGGTACGTTTCGTACCCACCACGTACCCCCACGTCCCCCGCAATGAACTTCCGCTCTCCTGGGCTCAAATTGTTTTTTTTTAAATCTGTTTTAGGATTTGAATTAAATTTTAACTTTAATTTAAGTGGTCACTTGCAAAAATCTCGGCCTATGTACTCATACCCATTGGTGGATACGTGGTGGGTACGTTTCGTACCCACCACGTACCCACCACGTCCCCCGCAATGAACTGCCGCTCTCCTGGGCTCAAATTGTTTCTTTTAAATCTGTTTTAGGATTTGAATTAAATTTTAACTTTAATTTAAGTGGTCACTTGCAAAAATCTCGGCCTATGTGCTCATACCCATTGGTGGGTACGTGGTGGGTACGTTTCGTACCCACCACGTCCCCCGCAATGGACTTCCGCTCTCCTGGGCTCAAATTGTTTTTTTTAAATCTGATTTAGGATTTGAATTAAATTTTAACTTTAATTTAAGTGGTCTCTTGCAAAAATCTCGGCCTATGTGCTCATACTCATTGGTGGGTTCGTGGTGGGTACGTTTTGTACCCACCACGTACCCATCACGTCCCCCGCAATGAACTTCCGCTCTCCTGGGCTCAAATTGTTTTTTTTAAATCTGTTTTAGGATTTGAATTAAATTTTAACTTTAATTTAAGTGGTCTCTTGCAAAAATCTCGACCTATGTGCTCATACCCATTGGTGGGTACGTGGTGGGTACGTTTCGTACCCACCACGTACCCCCACGTCCCCCGCAATGAACTTCCGCTCTCCTGGGCTCAAATTGTTTTTTTTAAATCTGTTTTAGGATTTGAATTAAATTTTAACTTTAATTTAAGTGGTCACTTGCAAAAATCTCGGCCCATGTGCTCATACTCATTGGTGTGTACGTGGTGGGTACGTTTTGTACCCACCACGTACCCACCACGTCTTCCGCAATGAACTTCCGCTCTCCTGGGCTCAAATTGTTTTTTTTTAAATCTGTTTTAGGATTTGAATTAAATTTTAACTTTAATTTAAGTGGTTACTTGCAAAAATCTCGGCCTATGTGCTCATACCCATTGGTGGGTACGTGGTGGGTACGTTTCGTACCCACCACGTCCCCCGCAATGGACTTCCGCTCTCCTGGGCTCAAATTGTTTTTTTTAAATCTGATTTAGGATTTGAATTAAATTTTAACTTTAATTTAAGTGGTCACTTGCAAAAATCTCGGCCTATGTGCTCATACTCATTGGTGGGTACGTGGTGGGTACGTTTTGTACCCACCACGTACCCATCACGTCCCCCGCAATGAACTTCCGCTCTCCTGGGCTCAAATTGTTTTTTTTAAATCTGTTTTAGGATTTCAATTAAATTTTAACTTTAATTTAAGTGGTCTCTTGCAAAAATCTCAACCTATGTGCTCATACCCATTGGTGGGTACGTGGTGGGTACGTTTCGTACCCACCACGTACCCCCACGTCCCCCGCAATGAACTTCCGCTCTCCTGGGCTCAAATTGTTTTTTTTAAATCTGTTTTAGGATTTGAATTAAATTTTAACTTTAATTTCAGTGGTCACTTGCAAAAATCTCGGCCTATGTGCTCATACCCATTGGTGGGTACGTGGTGGGTACGTTTCGTACCCACCACGTACCCCCCACGCCCCCCGCAATGAACTTCCGCTCTCCTGGGCTCAAATTGTTTTTTTTTAATCTGTTTTAGGATTTGAATTAAATTTTAACTTTAATTTAAGTGGTCACTTGCAAAAATCTCGGCCTATGTGCTCATACCCATTGGTGGGTACGTGGTGGGTACGTTTCGTACCCACCACGTCCCCCGCAATGAACTTCCGCTCTCCTGGGCTCAAATTGTTTTTTTTAAATCTGTTTTAGGATTTGAATTAAATTTTAACTTTAATTTAAGTGGTCACTTGCAAAAATCTCGGCCTATGTGCTCATACCCATTGGTGGGTACGTGGTGGGTACGTTTCGTACCCACCACGTCCCCCGCAATGGACTTCCGCTCTCCTGGGCTCAAATTGTTTTTTTTAAATCTGTTTTAGGATTTGAATTAAATTTTAACTTTAATTTAAGTGGTCACTTGCAAAAATCTCGGCCTATGTGCTCATACCCATTGGTGGGTACGTGGTGGGTACGTTTCGTACCCACCACGTACCCACCACGTCCCCCGCAATGAACTTCCGCTCTCCTGGGCTCAAATTGTTTTTTTTAAATCTGTTTTAGGATTTGAATTAAATTTTAACCTTAATTTAAGTGGTCACTTGCAAAAATCTCGGCCTATGTGCTCATACCCATTGGTGGGTACGTGGTGGGTACGTTTCGTACCCACCACGTACCCACCACGTCCCCCGCAATGAACTTCCGCTCTCCTGAGATCAAATTGTTTTTTTTAAATCTGTTTTAGGATTTGAATTAAATTTTAACTTTAATTTAAGTGGTCTCTTGCAAAAATCTCGACCTATGTGCTCATACCCATTGGTGGGTACGTGGTGGGTACGTTTCGTACCCACCACGTACCCACCACGGCCCCCGCAATGAACTTCCGCTCTCCTGGGCTCAAATTGTTTTTTTTAAATCTGTTTTAGGATTTGAATTAAATTTTAACTTTAATTTAAGTGGTCACTTGCAAAAATCTCGGCCTATGTGCTCATACCCATTGGTGGGTACGTGGTGGGTACGTTTCGTACCCACCACGTACCCACCACGTCCCCCGCAATGAACTTCCGCTCTCCTGAGCTCAAATTGTTTTTTTTAAATCTGTTTTAGGATTTGAATTAAATTTTAACTTTAATTTAAGTGGTCTCTTGCAAAAATCTCGACCTATGTGCTCATACCCATTGGTGGGTACGTGGTGGGTACGTTTCGTACCCACCACGTACCCACCACGGCCCCCGCAATGAACTTCCGCTCTCCTGGGCTCAAATTGTTTTTTTTAAATCTGTTTTAGGATTTGAATTAAATTTTAACCTTAATTTAAGTGGTCACTTGCAAAAATCTCGGCCTATGTGCTCATACCCATTGGTGGGTACGTGGTGGGTACGTTTCGTACCCACCACGTACCCACCACGTCCCCCGCAATGAACTTCCGCTCTCCTGGGCTCAAATTGTTTTTTTAAATCTGTTTTAGGATTTGAATTAAATTTTAACTTTAATTTAAGTGGTCACTTGCAAAAATCTCGGCCTATGTGCTCATACCCATTGGTGGGTACGTGGTGGGTACGTTTCGTACCCACCACGTACCAACCACGTCCCCCACAATGAACTTTCGCTCTCCTGGGCTCAAATTGTTTTTTTTAAATCTGTTTTAGGATTTGAATTAAATTTTAACTTTAATTTAAGTGGTCACTTGCAAAAATCTCGGCCTATGTGCTCATACTCATTGGTGGGTACGTGGTGGGTACGTTTTGTACCCACCACGTACCCACCACGTCCGCCGCAATGAACTTCCGCTCTCCTGGGCTCAAATTGTTTTTTTTAAATCTGTTTTAGGATTTGAATTAAATTTTAACTTTAATTTAAGTGGTCACTTGCAAAAATCTCGGCCTATGTGCTCATACCCATTGGTGGGTACGTGGTGGGTACGTTTCGTACCCACCACGTCCCCCGCAATGGACTTCCGCTCTCCTGGGCTCAAATTGTTTTTTTTAAATCTGTTTTAGGATTTGAATTAAATTTTAACTTTAATTTAAGTGGTCACTTGCAAAAATCTCGGCCTATGTGCTCATACCCATTGGTGGGTACGTGGTGGGTACGTTTCGTACCCACCACGTACCCACCACGTCCCTCGCAATGAACTTCCGCTCTCCTGGGCTCAAATTGTTTTTTTTAAATCTGTTTTAGGATTTGAATTAAATTTTAACTTTAATTTAAGTGGTCACTTGCAAAAATCTCGGCCTATGTGCTCATACCCATTGGTGGGTACGTGGTGGGTACGTTTCGTACCCACCACGTACCCACCACGTCCCCCGCAATGAACTTCCGCTCTCCTGGGCTCAAATTGTTTTTTTTAAATCTGTTTTAGGATTTGAATTAAATTTTAACTTTAATTTAAGTGGTCACTTGCAAAAATCTCGGCCTATGTGCTCATACCCATTGGTGGGTACGTGGTGGGTACGTTTCGTACCCACCACGTACCCCCCACGTCCCCCGCAATGAACTTCCGCTCTCCTGGGCTCAAATTGTTTTTTTTAAATCTGTTTTAGGATTTGAATTAAATTTTAACTTTAATTTAAGTGGTCACTTGCAAAAATCTCGGCCTATGTGCTCATACCCATTGGTGGGTACGTGGTGGGTACGTTTCGTACCCACCACGTACCCCGCAATGAACTTCCGCTCTCCTGGGCTCAAATTGTTTTTTTTAAATCTGTTTTAGGATTTGAATTAAATTTTAACTTTAATTTAAGTGGTCACTTGCAAAAATCTCGGCCTATGTGCTCACACCCATTGGTGGGTACGTGGTGGGTACGTTTCGTACCCACCACGTACCCACCACGTCCCCCGCAATGAACTTCCGCTCTCCTGGGCTCAAATTGTTTTTTTTAAATCTGTTTTAGGATTTGAATTAAATTTTAACTTTAATTTAAGTGGTCTCTTGCAAAAATCTCGACCTATGTGCTCATACCCATTGGTGGGTACGTGGTGGGTACGTTTCGTACCCACCACGTACCCACCACGGCCCCCGCAATGAACTTCCGCTCTCCTGGGCTCAAATTGTTTTTTTTAAATCTGTTTTAGGATTTGAATTAAATTTTAACTTTAATTTAAGTGGTCACTTGCAAAAATCTCGGCCTATGTGCTCATACCCATTGGTGGGTACGTGGTGGGTACGTTTCGTACCCACCACGTACCCACCACGTCCCCCGCAATGAACTTCCGCTCTCCTGGGCTCAAATTGTTTTTTTTAAATCTGTTTTAGGATTTGAATTAAATTTTAACTTTAATTTAAGTGGTCACTTGCAAAAATCTCGGCCTATGTGCTCATACCCATTGGTGGGTACGTGGTGGGTACGTTTCGTACCCACCACGTACCCACCACGTCCCCCACAATGAACTTTCGCTCTCCTGGGCTCAAATTGTTTTTTTTAAATCTGTTTTAGGATTTGAATTAAATTTTAACTTTAATTTAAGTGGTCACTTGCAAAAATCTCGGCCTATGTGCTCATACCCATTGGTGGGTACGTGGTGGGTACGTTTCGTACCCACCACGTACCCACCACGTCCCCCACAATGAACTTTCGCTCTCCTGGGCTCAAATTGTTTTTTTTAAATCTGTTTTAGGATTTGAATTAAATTTTAACTTTAATTTAAGTGGTCACTTGCAAAAATCTCGGCCTATGTGCTCATACCCATTGGTGGGTACGTGGTGGGTACGTTTCGTACCCACCACGTACCCACCACGTCCCCCGCAATGAACTTCCGCTCTCCTGGGCTCAAATTGTTTTTTTTAAATCTGTTTTAGGATTTGAATTAAATTTTAACTTTAATTTAAGTGGTCTCTTGCAAAAATCTCGACCTATGTGCTCATACCCATTGGTGGGTACGTGGTGGGTACGTTTCGTACCCACCACGTACCCACCACGGCCCCCGCAATGAACTTCCGCTCTCCTGGGCTCAAATTGTTTTTTTTAAATCTGTTTTAGGATTTGAATTAAATTTTAACTTTAATTTAAGTGGTCACTTGCAAAAATCTCGGCCTATGTGCTCATACCCATTGGTGGGTACGTGGTGGGTACGTTTCGTACCCACCACGTACCCACCACGTCCCCCGCAATGAACTTCCGCTCTCCTGGGCTCAAATTGTTTTTTTTAAATCTGTTTTAGGATTTGAATTAAATTTTAACTTTAATTTAAGTGGTCACTTGCAAAAATCTCGGCCTATGTGCTCATACCCATTGGTGGGTACGTGGTGGGTACGTTTCGTACCCACCACGTACCCCCCACGTCCCGCGCAATGAACTTCTGCTCTCCTGGGCTCAAATTGTTTTTTTTAAATCTGTTTTAGGATTTGAATTAAATTTTAACTTTAATTTAAGTGGTCACTTGCAAAAATCTCGGCCTATGTGCTCATACCCATTGGTGGGTACGTGGTGGGTACGTTTCGTTCCCACCACGTACCAACCACGTCCCCCACAATGAACTTCCGCTCTCCTGGGCTCAAATTGTTTTTTTTAAATCTGTTTTAGGATTTGAATTAAATTTTAACTTTAATTTAAGTGGTCACTTGCAAAAATCTCGGCCTATGTGCTCATACCCATTGGTGGGTACGTGGTGGGTACGTTTCGTACTCACCACGTACCCACCACGTCCCCCACAATGAACTTTCGCTCTCCTGGGCTCAAATTGTTTTTTTTAAATCTGTTTTAGGATTTGAATTAAATTTTAACTTTAATTTAAGTGGTCACTTGCAAAAATCTCGGCCTTGGTGCTCATACCCATTGGTGGATACGTGGTGGGTACGTTTTGTACCCACCACGTACCCACCACGTCCCCCGCAATGAACTTCCGCTCTCCTGGGCTCAAATTGTTTTTTTTAAATCTGTTTTAGGATTTGAATTAAATTTTAACTTTAATTTAAGTGGTCACTTGCAAAAATCTCGGCCTATGTGCTCATACCCATTGGTGGGTACGTGGTGGGTACGTTTCGTACCCACCACGTACCCACCACGTCCCCCACAATGAACTTTCGCTCTCCTGGGCTCAAATTGTTTTATTTAAATCTGTTTTAGGATTTGAATTAAATTTTAACTTTAATTTAAGTGGTCACTTGCAAAAATCTCGGCCTAGGTGCTCATACTCATTGGTGGATACGTGGTGGGTACGTTTCGTACCCACCACGTACCCACCACGGCCCCCGCAATGAACTTCCGCTCTCCTGGGCTCAAATTGTTTTTTTTAAATCTGTTTTAGGATTTGAATTAAATTTTAACTTTAATTTAAGTGGTCACTTGCAAAAATCTCGGCCTATGTGCTCACACCCATTGGTGGATACGTGGTGGGTACGTTTCGTACCCACCACGTACCCACCACGGCCCCCGCAATGGACTTCCGCTCTCCTGGGCTCAAATTGTTTTTTTTAAATCTGTTTTAGGATTTGAATTAAATTTTAACTTTAATTTAAGTGGTCACTTGCAAAAATCTCGGCCTATGTGCTCATACCCATTGGTGGGTACATGGTGGGTACGTTTCGTACCCACCACGTCCCCCGCAATGGACTTCCGCTCTCCTGGGCTCAAATTGTTTTTTTTAAATCTGTTTTAGGATTTGAATTAAATTTTAACTTTAATTTAAGTGGTCACTTGCAAAAATCTCGACCTATGTGCTCATACCCATTGGTGGGTACGTGGTGGGTACGTTTCGTACTCACCACGTACCCCTAACGTCCCCCGCAATGAACTTCCGCTCTCCTGGGCTCAAATTGTTTTTTTTAAATCTGTTTTAGGATTTGAATTAAATTTTAACTTTAATTTAAGTGGTCACTTGCAAAAATCTCGGCCTATGTGCTCATACCCATTGGTGGGTACGTGGTGGGTACGTTTCGTACCCACCACGTCCCCCGCAATGAACTTCCGCTCTCCTGGGCTCAAATTGTTTTTTTTAAATCTGTTTTAGGATTTGAATTAAATTTTAACTTTAATTTAAGTGGTCACTTGCAAAAATCTCGACCTATGTGCTCATACCCATTGGTGGGTACGTGGTGGGTACGTTTCGTACCCACCACGTACCCCCCACGTCCCCCGCAATGAACTTCCGCTCTCCTGGGCTCAAATTGTTTTTTTTAAATCTGTTTTAGGATTTGAATTAAATTTTAACTTTAATTTAAGTGGTCTCTTGCAAAAATCTCGACCTATGTGCTCATACCCATTGGTGGGTACGTGGTGGGTACGTTTCGTACCCACCACGTACCCACCACGTCCCCCGCAATGAACTTCCGCTCTCCTGGGCTCAAATTGTTTTCTTAAATCTGTTTTAGGATTTGAATTAAATTTTAACTTTAATTTAAGTGGTCACTTGCAAAAATCTCGGCCTATGTGCTCATACCCATTGGTGGGTACGTGGTGGGTACGTTTCGTACCCACCACGTACCCACCACGGCCCCCGCAATGAACTTCCGCTCTCCTGGGCTCAAATTGTTTTTTTTAAATCTGTTTTAGGATTTGAATTAAATTTTAACTTTAATTTAAGTGGTCACTTGCAAAAATCTCGACCTATGTGCTCATACCCATTGGTGGGTACGTGGTGGGTACGTTTCGTACTCACCACGTACCCCTAACGTCCCCCGCAATGAACTTCCGCTCTCCTGGGCTCAAATTGTTTTTTTTAAATCTGTTTTAGGATTTGAATTAAATTTTAACTTTAATTTAAGTGGTCACTTGCAAAAATCTCGGCCTATGTGCTCATACCCATTGGTGGGTACGTGGTGGGTACGTTTCGTACCCACCACGTCCCCCGCAATGAACTTCCGCTCTCCTGGGCTCAAATTGTTTTTTTTAAATCTGTTTTAGGATTTGAATTAAATTTTAACTTTAATTTAAGTGGTCACTTGCAAAAATCTCGGCCTATGTGCTCATACCCATTGGTGGGTACGTGGTGGGTACGTTTCGTACCCACCACGTCCCCCGCAATGAACTTCCGCTCTCCTGGGCTCAAATTGTTTTTTTTAAATCTGTTTTAGGATTTGAATTAAATTTTAACTTTAATTTAAGTGGTCTCTTGCAAAAATCTCGACCTATGTGCTCATACCCATTGGTGGGTACGTGGTGGGTACGTTTCGTACCCACCACGTACCCACCACGTCCCCCGCAATGAACTTCCGCTCTCCTGGGCTCAAATTGTTTTTTTTAAATCTGTTTTAGGATTTGAATTAAATTTTAACTTTAATTTAAGTGGTCTCTTGCAAAAATCTCGACCTATGTGCTCATACCCATTGGTGGGTACGTGGTGGGTACGTTTCGTACCCACCACGTACCCACCACGGCCCCCGCAATGAACTTCCGCTCTCCTGGGCTCAAATTGTTTTTTTTAAATCTGTTTTAGGATTTGAATTAAATTTTAACTTTAATTTAAGTGGTCACTTGCAAAAATCTCGGCCTATGTGCTCATACCCATTGGTGGGTACGTGGTGGGTACGTTTCGTACCCACCACGTACCCCCCACGTCCCCCGCAATGAACTTCCGCTCTCCTGGGCTCAAATTGTTTTTTTTAAATCTGTTTTAGGATTTGAATTAAATTTTAACTTTAATTTAAGTGGTCTCTTGCAAAAATCTCGACCTATGTGCTCATACCCATTGGTGGGTACGTGGTGGGTACGTTTCGTACCCACCACGTACCCACCACGTCCCCCACAATGAACTTCCGCTCTCCTGGGCTCAAATTGTTTTTTTTAAATCTGTTTTAGGATTTGAATTAAATTTTAACTTTAATTTAAGTGGTCACTTGCAAAAATCTCGGCCTATGTGCTCATACCCATTGGTGGGTACGTGGTGGGTACGTTTCGTACCCACCACGTACCCACCACGTCCCCCACAATGAACTTTCGCTCTCCTGGGCTCAAATTGTTTTTTTTAAATCTGTTTTAGGATTTGAATTAAATTTTAACTTTAATTTAAGTGGTCACTTGCAAAAATCTCGGCCTATGTGCTCATACCCATTGGTGGGTACGTGGTGGGTACGTACGTCCCCCACAATGAACTTTCGCTCTCCTGGGCTCAAATTGTTTTTTTTAAATCTGTTTTAGGATTTGAATTAAATTTTAACTTTAATTTAAGTGGTCACTTGCAAAAATCTCAGCCTATGTGCTCATACCCATTGGTGGGTACGTGGTGGGTACGTTTCGTACCCACCACGTACCCACCACGGCCCCCGCAATGAATTTCCGCTCTCCTGGGCTCAAATTGTTTTTTTTAAATCTGTTTTAGGATTTGAATTAAATTTTAACTTTAATTTAAGTGGTCACTTGCAAAAATCTCGACCTATGTGCTCATACCCATTGGTGGGTACGTGGTGGGTACGTTTCGTACTCACCACGTACCCCTAACGTCCCCCACAATGAACTTCCGCTCTCCTGGGCTCAAATTGTTCTTTTTAAATCTGTTTTAGGATTTGAATTAAATTTTAACTTTAATTTAAGTGGTCACTTGCAAAAATCTCGGCCTATGTGCTCATACCCATTGGTGGGTACGTGGTGGGTACGTTTCGTACCCACCACGTCCCCCGCAATGAACTTCCGCTCTCCTGGGCTCAAATTGTTTTTTTTAAATCTGTTTTAGGATTTGAATTAAATTTTAACTTTAATTTAAGTGGTCACTTGCAAAAATCTCGGCCTATGTGCTCATACCCATTGGTGGGTACGTGGTGGGTACGTTTCGTACCCACCACGTACCCACCACGTCCCCCGCAATGAACTTCCGCTCTCCTGGGCTCAAATTGTTTTTTTTAAATCTGTTTTAGGATTTGAATTAAATTTTAACTTTAATTTAAGTGGTCTCTTGCAAAAATCTCGACCTATGTGCTCATACCCATTGGTGGGTACGTGGTGGGTACGTTTCGTACCCACCACGTACCCACCACGGCCCCCGCAATGAACTTCCGCTCTCCTGGGCTCAAATTGTTTTTTTTAAATCTGTTTTAGGATTTGAATTAAATTTTAACTTTAATTTAAGTGGTCACTTGCAAAAATCTCGGCCTATGTGCTCATACCCATTGGTGGGTACGTGGTGGGTACGTTTCGTACCCACCACGTACCCCCCACGTCCCCCGCAATGAACTTCCGCTCTCCTGGGCTCAAATTGTTTTTTTTAAATCTGTTTTAGGATTTGAATTAAATTTTAACTTTAATTTAAGTGGTCTCTTGCAAAAATCTCGACCTATGTGCTCATACCCATTGGTGGGTACGTGGTGGGTACGTTTCGTACCCACCACGTACCCACCACGTCCCCCACAATGAACTTCCGCTCTCCTGGGCTCAAATTGTTTTTTTTAAATCTGTTTTAGGATTTGAATTAAATTTTAACTTTAATTTAAGTGGTCACTTGCAAAAATCTCGGCCTATGTGCTCATACCCATTGGTGGGTACGTGGTGGGTACGTTTCGTACCCACCACGTACCCACCACGTCCCCCACAATGAACTTTCGCTCTCCTGGGCTCAAATTGTTTTTTTTAAATCTGTTTTAGGATTTGAATTAAATTTTAACTTTAATTTAAGTGGTCACTTGCAAAAATCTCGGCCTATGTGCTCATACCCATTGGTGGGTACGTGGTGGGTACGTACGTCCCCCACAATGAACTTTCGCTCTCCTGGGCTCAAATTGTTTTTTTTAAATCTGTTTTAGGATTTGAATTAAATTTTAACTTTAATTTAAGTGGTCACTTGCAAAAATCTCGGCCTATGTGCTCATACCCATTGGTGGGTACGTGGTGGGTACGTTTCGTACCCACCACGTACCCACCACGGCCCCCGCAATGAATTTCCGCTCTCCTGGGCTCAAATTGTTTTTTTTAAATCTGTTTTAGGATTTGAATTAAATTTTAACTTTAATTTAAGTGGTCACTTGCAAAAATCTCGACCTATGTGCTCATACCCATTGGTGGGTACGTGGTGGGTACGTTTCGTACTCACCACGTACCCCTAACGTCCCCCACAATGAACTTCCGCTCTCCTGGGCTCAAATTGTTTTTTTTAAATCTGTTTTAGGATTTGAATTAAATTTTAACTTTAATTTAAGTGGTCACTTGCAAAAATCTCGGCCTATGTGCTCATACCCATTGGTGGGTACGTGGTGGGTACGTTTCGTACCCACCACGTCCCCCGCAATGAACTTCCGCTCTCCTGGGCTCAAATTGTTTTTTTTAAATCTGTTTTAGGATTTGAATTAAATTTTAACTTTAATTTAAGTGGTCACTTGCAAAAATCTCGGCCTATGTGCTCATACCCATTGGTGGGTACGTGGTGGGTACGTTTCGTACCCACCACGTACCCACCACGTCCCCCGCAATGAACTTCCGCTCTCCTGGGCTCAAATTGTTTTTTTTAAATCTGTTTTAGGATTTGAATTAAATTTTAACTTTAATTTAAGTGGTCTCTTGCAAAAATCTCGACCTATGTGCTCATACCCATTGGTGGGTACGTGGTGGGTACGTTTCGTACCCACCACGTACCCACCACGGCCCCCGCAATGAACTTCCGCTCTCCTGGGCTCAAATTGTTTTTTTTAAATCTGTTTTAGGATTTGAATTAAATTTTAACTTTAATTTAAGTGGTCACTTGCAAAAATCTCGGCCTATGTGCTCATACCCATTGGTGGGTACGTGGTGGGTACGTTTCGTACCCACCACGTACCCCCCACGTCCCCCGCAATGAACTTCCGCTCTCCTGGGCTCAAATTGTTTTTTTTAAATCTGTTTTAGGATTTGAATTAAATTTTAACTTTAATTTAAGTGGTCTCTTGCAAAAATCTCGACCTATGTGCTCATACCCATTGGTGGGTACGTGGTGGGTACGTTTCGTACCCACCACGTACCCACCACGTCCCCCACAATGAACTTCCGCTCTCCTGGGCTCAAATTGTTTTTTTTAAATCTGTTTTAGGATTTGAATTAAATTTTAACTTTAATTTAAGTGGTCACTTGCAAAAATCTCAGCCTATGTGCTCATACCCATTGGTGGGTACGTGGTGGGTACGTTTCGTACCCACCACGTACCCGCCACGTCCCCCACAATGAACTTTCGCTCTCCTGGGCTCAAATTGTTTTTTTTAAATCTGTTTTAGGATTTGAATTAAATTTTAACTTTAATTTAAGTGGTCACTTGCAAAAATCTCGGCCTATGTGCTCATACCCATTGGTGGGTACGTGGTGGGTACGTTTCGTACCCACCACGTACCCACCACGTCCCCCACAATGAACTTTCGCTCTCCTGGGCTCAAATTGTTTTTTTTAAATCTGTTTTAGGATTTGAATTAAATTTTAACTTTCATTTAAGTGGTCACTTGCAAAAATCTCGGCCTATGTGCTCATACCCATTGGTGGGTACGTGGTGGGTACGTTTCGTACCCACCACGTACCCACCACGTCCCCCGCAATGAACTTCCGCTCTCCTGGGCTCAAATTGTTTTTTTTAAATCTGTTTTAGGATTTGAATTAAATTTTAACTTTAATTTAAGTGGTCACTTGCAAAAATCTCGGCCTATGTGCTCATACCCATTGGTGGGTACGTGGTGGGTACGTTTCGTACCCACCACGTACCCGCCACGTCCCCCACAATGAACTTCCGCTCTCCTGGGCTCAAATTGTTTTTTTTAAATCTGTTTTAGGATTTGAATTAAATTTTAACTTTAATTTAAGTGGTCACTTGCAAAAATCTCGGCCTATGTGCTCATACCCATTGGTGGGTACGTGGTGGGTACGTTTCGTACCCACCACGTACCCACCACGTCCCCCACAATGAACTTTCGCTCTCCTGGGCTCAAATTGTTTTTTTTAAATCTGTTTTAGGATTTGAATTAAATTTTAACTTTAATTTAAGTGGTCACTTGCAAAAATCTCGGCCTATGTGCTCATACCCATTGGTGGATACGTGGTGGGTACGTTTCGTACCCACCACGTACCCACCACGTCCCCCGCAATGAACTTCCGCTCTCCTGGGCTCAAATTGTTTTTTTTAAATCTGTTTTAGGATTTGAATTAAATTTTAACTTTAATTTAAGTGGTCACTTGCAAAAATCTCGGCCTATGTGCTCATACCCATTGGTGGATACGTGGTGGGTACGTTTCGTACCCACCACGTACCCACCACGGCCCCCGCAATGAACTTCCGCTCTCCTGGGCTCAAATTGTTTTTTTTAAATCTGTTTTAGGATTTGAATTAAATTTTAACTTTAATTTAAGTGGTCACTTGCAAAAATCTCGGCCTATGTGCTCATACCCATTGGTGGGTACGTGGTGGGTACGTTTCGTACCCACCACGTACCCACCACGTCCCCCACAATGAACTTTCGCTCTCCTGGGCTCAAATTGTTTTTTTTAAATCTGTTTTAGGATTTGAACTAAATTTTAACTTTAATTTAAGTGGTCACTTGCAAAAATCTCGGCCTATGTGCTCATACTCATTGGTGGGTACGTGGTGGGTACGTTTTGTACCCACCACGTACCCACCACGTCCCCCGCAATGAACTTCCGCTCTCCTGGGCTCAAATTTTTTTTTTTAAATCTGTTTTAGGATTTGAATTAAATTTTAACTTTAATTTAAGTGGTCACTTGCAAAAATCTCGGCCTATGTGCTCATACCCATTGGTGGGTACGTGGTGGGTACGTTTCGTACCCACCACGTACCCACCACGTCCCCCACAATGAACTTTCGCTCTCCTGGGCTCAAATTGTTTTTTTTAAATCTGTTTTAGGATTTGAATTAAATTTTAACTTTAATTTAAGTGGTCACTTGCAAAAATCTCGGCCTATGTGCTCATACCCATTGGTGGGTACGTGGTGGGTACGTTTCGTACCCACCACGTCCCCCGCAATGAACTTTCGCTCTCCTGGGCTCAAATTGTTTTTTTTAAATCTGTTTTAGGATTTGAATTAAATTTTAACTTTAATTTAAGTGGTCACTTGCAAAAATCTCGGCCTATGTGCTCATACCCATTGGTGGGTACGTGGTGGGTACGTTTCGTACCCACCACGTACCCACCACGTCCCCCGCAATGAACTTCCGCTCTCCTGGGCTCAAATTGTTTTTTTTAAATCTGTTTTAGGATTTGAATTAAATTTTAACTTTAATTTAAGTGGTCACTTGCAAAAATCTCGGCCTATGTGCTCATACCCATTGGTGGGTACGTGGTGGGTACGTTTCGTACCCACCACGTACCCACCACGTCCCCCACAATGAACTTCCGCTCTCCTGGGCTCAAATTGTTTTTTTTAAATCTGTTTTAGGATTTGAATTAAATTTTAACTTTAATTTAAGTGGTCACTTGCAAAAATCTCGGCCTATGTGCTCATACCCATTGGTGGATACGTGGTGGGTACGTTTCGTACCCACCACGTACCCACCACGTCCCCCGCAATGAACTTCCGCTCTCCTGGGCTCAAATTGTTTTTTTTAAATCTGTTTTAGGATTTGAATTAAATTTTAACTTTAATTTAAGTGGTCACTTGCAAAAATCTCGGCCTATGTGCTCATACCCATTGGTGGGTACGTGGTGGGTACGTTTCGTACCCACCACGTACCCACCACGTCCCCCACAATGAACTTTCGCTCTCCTGGGCTCAAATTGTTTTTTTTAAATCTGTTTTAGGATTTGAATTAAATTTTAACTTTAATTTAAGTGGTCACTTGCAAAAATCTCGGTCTATGTGCTCATACGTTTCGTACCCACCACGTACCCCCCACGTCCCCCGCAATGAACTTCCGCTCTCCTGGGCTCAAATTGTTTTTTTTAAATCTGTTTTAGGATTTGAATTAAATTTTAACTTTAATTTAAGTGGTCACTTGCAAAAATCTCGGCCTATGTGCTCATACCCATTGGTGGGTACGTGGTGGGTACGTTTCGTACCCACCACGTACCCACCACGTCCCCCACAATGAACTTCCGCTCTCCTGGGCTCAAATTGTTTTTTTTAAATCTGTTTTAGGATTTGAATTAAATTTTAACTTTAATTTAAGTGGTCACTTGCAAAAATCTCGGCCTATGTGCTCATACTCATTGGTGGGTACGTGGTGGGTACGTTTTGTACCCACCACGATACGTGGTGGGTACGTTTCGTACCCACCACGTACCCATTGGTGGGTACGTGGTGGGTACGTTTCGTACCCACCACGTCCCCCGCAATGAACTTCCGCTCTCCTGGGCTCAAATTGTTTTTTTTAAATCTGTTTTAGGATTTGAATTAAATTTTAACTTTAATTTAAGTGGTCACTTGCAAAAATCTCGGCCTATGTGCTCATACCCATTGGTGGGTACGTGGTGGGTACGTTTCGTACCCACCACGTACCCCCCACGTCCCCCGCAATGAACTTCCGCTCTCCTGGGCTCAAATTGTTTTTTTTAAATCTGTTTTAGGATTTGAATTAAATTTTAACTTTAATTTAAGTGGTCACTTGCAAAAATCTCGGCCTATGTGCTCATACCCATTGGTGGATACGTGGTGGGTACGTTTCGTACCCACCACGTACCCACCACGTCCCCCGCAATGAACTTCCGCTCTCCTGGGCTCAAATTGTTTTTTTTAAATCTGTTTTAGGATTTGAATTAAATTTTAACTTTAATTTAAGTGGTCACTTGCAAAAATCTCGGCCTATGTGCTCATACCCATTGGTGGATACGTGGTGGGTACGTTTCGTACCCACCACGTACCCACCACGGCCCCCGCAATGAACTTCCGCTCTCCTGGGCTCAAATTGTTTTTTTTAAATCTGTTTTAGGATTTGAATTAAATTTTAACTTTAATTTAAGTGGTCACTTGCAAAAATCTCGGCCTATGTGCTCTTACTCATTGGTGGGTACGTGGTGGGTACGTTTTGTACCCACCACGATACGTGGTGGGTACGTTTCGTACCCACCACGTACCCATTGGTGGGTACGTGGTGGGTACGTTTCGTACCCACCACGTCCCCCGCAATGAACTTCCGCTCTCCTGGGCTCAAATTGTTTTTTTTAAATCTGTTTTAGGATTTGAATTAAATTTTAACTTTAATTTAAGTGGTCACTTGCAAAAATCTCGGCCTATGTGCTCATACCCATTGGTGGGTACGTGGTGGGTACGTTTCGTACCCACCACGTACCCCCCACGTCCCCCGCAATGAACTTCCGCTCTCCTGGGCTCAAATTGTTTTTTTTAAATCTGTTTTAGGATTTGAATTAAATTTTAACTTTAATTTAAGTGGTCACTTGCAAAAATCTCGGCCTATGTGCTCATACCCATTGGTGGATACGTGGTGGGTACGTTTCGTACCCACCACGTACCCACCACGTCCCCCGCAATGAACTTCCGCTCTCCTGGGCTCAAATTGTTTTTTTTAAATCTGTTTTAGGATTTGAATTAAATTTTAACTTTAATTTAAGTGGTCACTTGCAAAAATCTCGGCCTATGTGCTCATACCCATTGGTGGGTACGTGGTGGGTACGTTTCGTACCCACCACGTACCCACCACGTCCCCCACAATGAACTTCCGCTCTCCTGGGCTCAAATTGTTTTTTTTAAATCTGTTTTAGGATTTGAATTAAATTTTAACTTTAATTTAAGTGGTCACTTGCAAAAATCTCGGCCTATGTGCTCATACCCATTGGTGGGTACGTGGTGGGTACGTTTCGTACCCACCACGTACCCACCACGTCCCCCACAATGAACTTTCGCTCTCCTGGGCTCAAATTGTTTTTTTTAAATCTGTTTTAGGATTTGAATTAAATTTTAACTTTAATTTAAGTGGTCACTTGCAAAAATCTCGGCCTATGTGCTCATACCCATTGGTGGATACGTGGTGGGTACGTTTCGTACCCACCACGTACCCACCACGTCCCCCGCAATGAACTTCCGCTCTCCTGGGCTCAAATTGTTTTTTTTAAATCTGTTTTAGGATTTGAATTAAATTTTAACTTTAATTTAAGTGGTCACTTGCAAAAATCTCGGCCTATGTGCTCATACCCATTGGTGGATACGTGGTGGGTACGTTTCGTACCCACCACGTACCCACCACGGCCCCCGCAATGAACTTCCGCTCTCCTGGGCTCAAATTGTTTTTTTTAAATCTGTTTTAGGATTTGAATTAAATTTTAACTTTAATTTAAGTGGTCACTTGCAAAAATCTCGGCCTATGTGCTCATACCCATTGGTGGGTACGTGGTGGGTACGTTTCGTACCCACCACGTACCCACCACGTCCCCCACAATGAACTTTCGCTCTCCTGGGCTCAAATTGTTTTTTTTAAATCTGTTTTAGGATTTGAACTAAATTTTAACTTTAATTTAAGTGGTCACTTGCAAAAATCTCGGCCTATGTGCTCATACTCATTGGTGGGTACGTGGTGGGTACGTTTTGTACCCACCACGTACCCACCACGTCCCCCGCAATGAACTTCCGCTCTCCTGGGCTCAAATTTTTTTTTTTAAATCTGTTTTAGGATTTGAATTAAATTTTAACTTTAATTTAAGTGGTCACTTGCAAAAATCTCGGCCTATGTGCTCATACCCATTGGTGGGTACGTGGTGGGTACGTTTCGTACCCACCACGTACCCACCACGTCCCCCACAATGAACTTTCGCTCTCCTGGGCTCAAATTGTTTTTTTTAAATCTGTTTTAGGATTTGAATTAAATTTTAACTTTAATTTAAGTGGTCACTTGCAAAAATCTCGGCCTATGTGCTCATACCCATTGGTGGGTACGTGGTGGGTACGTTTCGTACCCACCACGTCCCCCGCAATGAACTTTCGCTCTCCTGGGCTCAAATTGTTTTTTTTAAATCTGTTTTAGGATTTGAATTAAATTTTAACTTTAATTTAAGTGGTCACTTGCAAAAATCTCGGCCTATGTGCTCATACCCATTGGTGGGTACGTGGTGGGTACGTTTCGTACCCACCACGTACCCACCACGTCCCCCGCAATGAACTTCCGCTCTCCTGGGCTCAAATTGTTTTTTTTAAATCTGTTTTAGGATTTGAATTAAATTTTAACTTTAATTTAAGTGGTCACTTGCAAAAATCTCGGCCTATGTGCTCATACCCATTGGTGGGTACGTGGTGGGTACGTTTCGTACCCACCACGTACCCACCACGTCCCCCACAATGAACTTCCGCTCTCCTGGGCTCAAATTGTTTTTTTTAAATCTGTTTTAGGATTTGAATTAAATTTTAACTTTAATTTAAGTGGTCACTTGCAAAAATCTCGGCCTATGTGCTCATACCCATTGGTGGATACGTGGTGGGTACGTTTCGTACCCACCACGTACCCACCACGTCCCCCGCAATGAACTTCCGCTCTCCTGGGCTCAAATTGTTTTTTTTAAATCTGTTTTAGGATTTGAATTAAATTTTAACTTTAATTTAAGTGGTCACTTGCAAAAATCTCGGCCTATGTGCTCATACCCATTGGTGGGTACGTGGTGGGTACGTTTCGTACCCACCACGTACCCACCACGTCCCCCACAATGAACTTTCGCTCTCCTGGGCTCAAATTGTTTTTTTTAAATCTGTTTTAGGATTTGAATTAAATTTTAACTTTAATTTAAGTGGTCACTTGCAAAAATCTCGGTCTATGTGCTCATACGTTTCGTACCCACCACGTACCCCCCACGTCCCCCGCAATGAACTTCCGCTCTCCTGGGCTCAAATTGTTTTTTTTAAATCTGTTTTAGGATTTGAATTAAATTTTAACTTTAATTTAAGTGGTCACTTGCAAAAATCTCGGCCTATGTGCTCATACCCATTGGTGGGTACGTGGTGGGTACGTTTCGTACCCACCACGTACCCACCACGTCCCCCACAATGAACTTCCGCTCTCCTGGGCTCAAATTGTTTTTTTTAAATCTGTTTTAGGATTTGAATTAAATTTTAACTTTAATTTAAGTGGTCACTTGCAAAAATCTCGGCCTATGTGCTCATACTCATTGGTGGGTACGTGGTGGGTACGTTTTGTACCCACCACGATACGTGGTGGGTACGTTTCGTACCCACCACGTACCCATTGGTGGGTACGTGGTGGGTACGTTTCGTACCCACCACGTCCCCCGCAATGAACTTCCGCTCTCCTGGGCTCAAATTGTTTTTTTTAAATCTGTTTTAGGATTTGAATTAAATTTTAACTTTAATTTAAGTGGTCACTTGCAAAAATCTCGGCCTATGTGCTCATACCCATTGGTGGGTACGTGGTGGGTACGTTTCGTACCCACCACGTACCCCCCACGTCCCCCGCAATGAACTTCCGCTCTCCTGGGCTCAAATTGTTTTTTTTAAATCTGTTTTAGGATTTGAATTAAATTTTAACTTTAATTTAAGTGGTCACTTGCAAAAATCTCGGCCTATGTGCTCATACCCATTGGTGGATACGTGGTGGGTACGTTTCGTACCCACCACGTACCCACCACGTCCCCCGCAATGAACTTCCGCTCTCCTGGGCTCAAATTGTTTTTTTTAAATCTGTTTTAGGATTTGAATTAAATTTTAACTTTAATTTAAGTGGTCACTTGCAAAAATCTCGGCCTATGTGCTCATACCCATTGGTGGATACGTGGTGGGTACGTTTCGTACCCACCACGTACCCACCACGGCCCCCGCAATGAACTTCCGCTCTCCTGGGCTCAAATTGTTTTTTTTAAATCTGTTTTAGGATTTGAATTAAATTTTAACTTTAATTTAAGTGGTCACTTGCAAAAATCTCGGCCTATGTGCTCATACTCATTGGTGGGTACGTGGTGGGTACGTTTTGTACCCACCACGATACGTGGTGGGTACGTTTCGTACCCACCACGTACCCATTGGTGGGTACGTGGTGGGTACGTTTCGTACCCACCACGTCCCCCGCAATGAACTTCCGCTCTCCTGGGCTCAAATTGTTTTTTTTAAATCTGTTTTAGGATTTGAATTAAATTTTAACTTTAATTTAAGTGGTCACTTGCAAAAATCTCGGCCTATGTGCTCATACCCATTGGTGGGTACGTGGTGGGTACGTTTCGTACCCACCACGTACCCACCACGTCCCCCACAATGAACTTTCGCTCTCCTGGGCTCAAATTGTTTTTTTTAAATCTGTTTTAGGATTTGAATTAAATTTTAACTTTAATTTAAGTGGTCACTTGCAAAAATCTCGGCCTATGTGCTCATACCCATTGGTGGGTACGTGGTGGGTACGTTTCGTACCCACCACGTACCCACCACGTCCCCCGCAATGAACTTCCGCTCTCCTGGGCTCAAATTGTTTTTTTTAAATCTGTTTTAGGATTTGAATTAAATTTTAACTTTAATTTAAGTGGTCACTTGCAAAAATCTCGGCCTATGTGCTCATACCCATTGGTGGGTACGTGGTGGGTACGTTTCGTACCCACCACGTACCCACCACGTCCCCCACAATGAACTTCCGCTCTCCTGGGCTCAAATTGTTTTTTTTAAATCTGTTTTAGGATTTGAATTAAATTTTAACTTTAATTTAAGTGGTCACTTGCAAAAATCTCGGCCTATGTGCTCATACCCATTGGTGGATACGTGGTGGGTACGTTTCGTACCCACCACGTACCCACCACGTCCCCCGCAATGAACTTCCGCTCTCCTGGGCTCAAATTGTTTTTTTTAAATCTGTTTTAGGATTTGAATTAAATTTTAACTTTAATTTAAGTGGTCACTTGCAAAAATCTCGGCCTATGTGCTCATACCCATTGGTGGGTACGTGGTGGGTACGTTTCGTACCCACCACGTACCCACCACGTCCCCCACAATGAACTTTCGCTCTCCTGGGCTCAAATTGTTTTTTTTAAATCTGTTTTAGGATTTGAACTAAATTTTAACTTTAATTTAAGTGGTCACTTGCAAAAATCTCGGCCTATGTGCTCATACCCATTGGTGGGTACGTGGTGGGTACGTTTCGTACCCACCACGTACCCCCCACGTCCCCCGCAATGAACTTCCGCTCTCCTGGGCTCAAATTGTTTTTTTTAAATCTGTTTTAGGATTTGAATTAAATTTTAACTTTAATTTAAGTGGTCACTTGCAAAAATCTCGGCCTATGTGCTCATACCCATTGGTGGGTACGTGGTGGGTACGTTTCGTACCCACCACGTACCCACCACGTCCCCCACAATGAACTTTCGCTCTCCTGGGCTCAAATTGTTTTTTTTAAATCTGTTTTAGGATTTGAACTAAATTTTAACTTTAATTTAAGTGGTCACTTGCATAAATCTCGGCCTATGTGCTCATACCCATTGGTGGGTACGTGGTGGGTACGTTTCGTACCCACCACGTACCCACCACGGCCCCCGCAATGAACTTCCGCTCTCCTGGGCTCAAATTGTTTTTTTTAAATCTGTTTTAGGATTTGAATTAAATTTTAACTTTAATTTAAGTGGTCACTTGCAAAAATCTCGGCCTATGTGCTCATACCCATTGGTGGGTACGTGGTGGGTACGTTTCGTACCCACCACGTACCCACCACGTACCCACCACGTCCCCCGCAATGAACTTCCGCTCTCCTGGGCTCAAATTGTTTTTTTTAAATCTGTTTTAGGATTTGAATTAAATTTTAACTTTAATTTAAGTGGTCTCTTGCAAAAATCTCGACCTATGTGCTCATACCCATTGGTGTTTACGTGGTGGGTACGTTTCGTACCCACCACGTACCCACCACGGCCCCCGCAATGAACTTCCGCTCTCCTGGGCTCAAATTGTTTTTTTTAAATCTGTTTTAGGATTTGAATTAAATTTTAACTTTAATTTAAGTGGTCACTTGCAAAAATCTCGGCCTATGTGCTCATACCCATTGGTGGGTACGTGGTGGGTACGTTTCGTACCCACCACGTACCCACCACGTCCCCCGCAATGAACTTCCGCTCTCCTGGGCTCAAATTGTTTTTTTTAAATCTGTTTTAGGATTTGAATTAAATTTTAACTTTAATTTAAGTGGTCACTTGCAAAAATCTCGGCCTATGTGCTCATACCCATTGGTGGGTACGTGGTGGGTACGTTTCGTACCCACCACGTACCCCCCACGTCCCCCGCAATGAACTTCCGCTCTCCTGGGCTCAAATTGTTTTTTTTAAATCTGTTTTAGGATTTGAATTAAATTTTAACTTTAATTTAAGTGGTCTCTTGCAAAAATCTCGACCTATGTGCTCATACCCATTGGTGGGTACGTGGTGGGTACGTTTCGTACCCACCACGTACCCACCACGTCCCCCACAATGAACTTCCGCTCTCCTGGGCTCAAATTGTTTTTTTTAAATCTGTTTTAGGATTTGAATTAAATTTTAACTTTAATTTAAGTGGTCACTTGCAAAAATCTCGGCCTATGTGCTCATACCCATTGGTGGGTACGTGGTGGGTACGTTTCGTACCCACCACGTACCCACCACGTCCCCCACAATGAACTTTCGCTCTCCTGGGCTCAAATTGTTTTTTTTAAATCTGTTTTAGGATTTGAATTAAATTTTAACTTTAATTTAAGTGGTCACTTGCAAAAATCTCGGCCTATGTGCTCATACCCATTGGTGGGTACGTGGTGGGTACGTACGTCCCCCACAATGAACTTTCGCTCTCCTGGGCTCAAATTGTTTTTTTTAAATCTGTTTTAGGATTTGAATTAAATTTTAACTTTAATTTAAGTGGTCACTTGCAAAAATCTCGACCTATGTGCTCATACCCATTGGTGGGTACGTGGTGGGTACGTTTCGTACCCACCACGTACCCACCACGGCCCCCGCAATGAACTTCCGCTCTCCTGGGCTCAAATTGTTTTTTTTAAATCTGTTTTAGGATTTGAATTAAATTTTAACTTTAATTTAAGTGGTCACTTGCAAAAATCTCGGCCTATGTGCTCATACCCATTGGTGGGTACGTGGTGGGTACGTTTCGTACCCACCACGTACCCCCCACGTCCCCCGCAATGAACTTCCGCTCTCCTGGGCTCAAATTGTTTTTTTTAAATCTGTTTTAGGATTTGAATTAAATTTTAACTTTAATTTAAGTGGTCTCTTGCAAAAATCTCGACCTATGTGCTCATACCCATTGGTGGGTACGTGGTGGGTACGTTTCGTACCCACCACGTACCCACCACGTCCCCCACAATGAACTTCCGCTCTCCTGGGCTCAAATTGTTTTTTTTAAATCTGTTTTAGGATTTGAATTAAATTTTAACTTTAATTTAAGTGGTCACTTGCAAAAATCTCGGCCTATGTGCTCATACCCATTGGTGGGTACGTGGTGGGTACGTTTCGTACCCACCACGTACCCACCACGTCCCCCACAATGAACTTTCGCTCTCCTGGGCTCAAATTGTTTTTTTTAAATCTGTTTTAGGATTTGAATTAAATTTTAACTTTAATTTAAGTGGTCACTTGCAAAAATCTCGGCCTATGTGCTCATACCCATTGGTGGGTACGTGGTGGGTACGTACGTCCCCCACAATGAACTTTCGCTCTCCTGGGCTCAAATTGTTTTTTTTAAATCTGTTTTAGGATTTGAATTAAATTTTAACTTTAATTTAAGTGGTCACTTGCAAAAATCTCGGCCTATGTGCTCATACCCATTGGTGGGTACGTGGTGGGTACGTTTCGTACCCACCACGTACCCACCACGGCCCCCGCAATGAATTTCCGCTCTCCTGGGCTCAAATTGTTTTTTTTAAATCTGTTTTAGGATTTGAATTAAATTTTAACTTTAATTTAAGTGGTCACTTGCAAAAATCTCGACCTATGTGCTCATACCCATTGGTGGGTACGTGGTGGGTACGTTTCGTACCCACCACGTACCCACCACGTCCCCCACAATGAACTTCCGCTCTCCTGGGCTCAAATTGTTTTTTTTAAATCTGTTTTAGGATTTGAATTAAATTTTAACTTTAATTTAAGTGGTCACTTGCAAAAATCTCGACCTATGTGCTCATACCCATTGGTGGGTACGTGGTGGGTACGTTTCGTACCCACCACGTACCCACCACGGCCCCCGCAATGAACTTCCGCTCTCCTGGGCTCAAATTGTTTTTTTTAAATCTGTTTTAGGATTTGAATTAAATTTTAACTTTAATTTAAGTGGTCACTTGCAAAAATCTCGGCCTATGTGCTCATACCCATTGGTGGGTACGTGGTGGGTACGTTTCGTACCCACCACGTACCCCCCACGTCCCCCGCAATGAACTTCCGCTCTCCTGGGCTCAAATTGTTTTTTTTAAATCTGTTTTAGGATTTGAATTAAATTTTAACTTTAATTTAAGTGGTCTCTTGCAAAAATCTCGACCTATGTGCTCATACCCATTGGTGGGTACGTGGTGGGTACGTTTCGTACCCACCACGTACCCACCACGTCCCCCACAATGAACTTCCGCTCTCCTGGGCTCAAATTGTTTTTTTTAAATCTGTTTTAGGATTTGAATTAAATTTTAACTTTAATTTAAGTGGTCACTTGCAAAAATCTCGGCCTATGTGCTCATACCCATTGGTGGGTACGTGGTGGGTACGTTTCGTACCCACCACGTACCCACCACGTCCCCCACAATGAACTTTCGCTCTCCTGGGCTCAAATTGTTTTTTTTAAATCTGTTTTAGGATTTGAATTAAATTTTAACTTTAATTTAAGTGGTCACTTGCAAAAATCTCGGCCTATGTGCTCATACCCATTGGTGGGTACGTGGTGGGTACGTACGTCCCCCACAATGAACTTTCGCTCTCCTGGGCTCAAATTGTTTTTTTTAAATCTGTTTTAGGATTTGAATTAAATTTTAACTTTAATTTAAGTGGTCACTTGCAAAAATCTCGGCCTATGTGCTCATACCCATTGGTGGGTACGTGGTGGGTACGTTTCGTACCCACCACGTACCCACCACGGCCCCCGCAATGAATTTCCGCTCTCCTGGGCTCAAATTGTTTTTTTTAAATCTGTTTTAGGATTTGAATTAAATTTTAACTTTAATTTAAGTGGTCACTTGCAAAAATCTCGACCTATGTGCTCATACCCATTGGTGGGTACGTGGTGGGTACGTTTCGTACTCACCACGTACCCCTAACGTCCCCCACAATGAACTTCCGCTCTCCTGGGCTCAAATTGTTTTTTTTAAATCTGTTTTAGGATTTGAATTAAATTTTAACTTTAATTTAAGTGGTCACTTGCAAAAATCTCGGCCTATGTGCTCATACCCATTGGTGGGTACGTGGTGGGTACGTTTCGTACCCACCACGTCCCCCGCAATGAACTTCCGCTCTCCTGGGCTCAAATTGTTTTTTTTAAATCTGTTTTAGGATTTGAATTAAATTTTAACTTTAATTTAAGTGGTCACTTGCAAAAATCTCGGCCTATGTGCTCATACCCATTGGTGGGTACGTGGTGGGTACGTTTCGTACCCACCACGTACCCACCACGTCCCCCGCAATGAACTTCCGCTCTCCTGGGCTCAAATTGTTTTTTTTAAATCTGTTTTAGGATTTGAATTAAATTTTAACTTTAATTTAAGTGGTCTCTTGCAAAAATCTCGACCTATGTGCTCATACCCATTGGTGGGTACGTGGTGGGTACGTTTCGTACCCACCACGTACCCACCACGGCCCCCGCAATGAACTTCCGCTCTCCTGGGCTCAAATTGTTTTTTTTAAATCTGTTTTAGGATTTGAATTAAATTTTAACTTTAATTTAAGTGGTCACTTGCAAAAATCTCGGCCTATGTGCTCATACCCATTGGTGGGTACGTGGTGGGTACGTTTCGTACCCACCACGTACCCCCCACGTCCCCCGCAATGAACTTCCGCTCTCCTGGGCTCAAATTGTTTTTTTTAAATCTGTTTTAGGATTTGAATTAAATTTTAACTTTAATTTAAGTGGTCTCTTGCAAAAATCTCGACCTATGTGCTCATACCCATTGGTGGGTACGTGGTGGGTACGTTTCGTACCCACCACGTACCCACCACGTCCCCCACAATGAACTTCCGCTCTCCTGGGCTCAAATTGTTTTTTTTAAATCTGTTTTAGGATTTGAATTAAATTTTAACTTTAATTTAAGTGGTCACTTGCAAAAATCTCAGCCTATGTGCTCATACCCATTGGTGGGTACGTGGTGGGTACGTTTCGTACCCACCACGTACCCGCCACGTCCCCCACAATGAACTTTCGCTCTCCTGGGCTCAAATTGTTTTTTTTAAATCTGTTTTAGGATTTGAATTAAATTTTAACTTTAATTTAAGTGGTCACTTGCAAAAATCTCGGCCTATGTGCTCATACCCATTGGTGGGTACGTGGTGGGTACGTTTCGTACCCACCACGTACCCACCACGTCCCCCACAATGAACTTTCGCTCTCCTGGGCTCAAATTGTTTTTTTTAAATCTGTTTTAGGATTTGAATTAAATTTTAACTTTCATTTAAGTGGTCACTTGCAAAAATCTCGGCCTATGTGCTCATACCCATTGGTGGGTACGTGGTGGGTACGTTTCGTACCCACCACGTACCCACCACGTCCCCCGCAATGAACTTCCGCTCTCCTGGGCTCAAATTGTTTTTTTTAAATCTGTTTTAGGATTTGAATTAAATTTTAACTTTAATTTAAGTGGTCACTTGCAAAAATCTCGGCCTATGTGCTCATACCCATTGGTGGGTACGTGGTGGGTACGTTTCGTACCCACCACGTACCCGCCACGTCCCCCACAATGAACTTCCGCTCTCCTGGGCTCAAATTGTTTTTTTTAAATCTGTTTTAGGATTTGAATTAAATTTTAACTTTAATTTAAGTGGTCACTTGCAAAAATCTCGGCCTATGTGCTCATACCCATTGGTGGGTACGTGGTGGGTACGTTTCGTACCCACCACGTACCCACCACGTCCCCCACAATGAACTTTCGCTCTCCTGGGCTCAAATTGTTTTTTTTAAATCTGTTTTAGGATTTGAATTAAATTTTAACTTTAATTTAAGTGGTCACTTGCAAAAATCTCGGCCTATGTGCTCATACCCATTGGTGGATACGTGGTGGGTACGTTTCGTACCCACCACGTACCCACCACGTCCCCCGCAATGAACTTCCGCTCTCCTGGGCTCAAATTGTTTTTTTTAAATCTGTTTTAGGATTTGAATTAAATTTTAACTTTAATTTAAGTGGTCACTTGCAAAAATCTCGGCCTATGTGCTCATACCCATTGGTGGATACGTGGTGGGTACGTTTCGTACCCACCACGTACCCACCACGGCCCCCGCAATGAACTTCCGCTCTCCTGGGCTCAAATTGTTTTTTTTAAATCTGTTTTAGGATTTGAATTAAATTTTAACTTTAATTTAAGTGGTCACTTGCAAAAATCTCGGCCTATGTGCTCATACCCATTGGTGGGTACGTGGTGGGTACGTTTCGTACCCACCACGTACCCACCACGTCCCCCACAATGAACTTTCGCTCTCCTGGGCTCAAATTGTTTTTTTTAAATCTGTTTTAGGATTTGAACTAAATTTTAACTTTAATTTAAGTGGTCACTTGCAAAAATCTCGGCCTATGTGCTCATACTCATTGGTGGGTACGTGGTGGGTACGTTTTGTACCCACCACGTACCCACCACGTCCCCCGCAATGAACTTCCGCTCTCCTGGGCTCAAATTTTTTTTTTTAAATCTGTTTTAGGATTTGAATTAAATTTTAACTTTAATTTAAGTGGTCACTTGCAAAAATCTCGGCCTATGTGCTCATACCCATTGGTGGGTACGTGGTGGGTACGTTTCGTACCCACCACGTACCCACCACGTCCCCCACAATGAACTTTCGCTCTCCTGGGCTCAAATTGTTTTTTTTAAATCTGTTTTAGGATTTGAATTAAATTTTAACTTTAATTTAAGTGGTCACTTGCAAAAATCTCGGCCTATGTGCTCATACCCATTGGTGGGTACGTGGTGGGTACGTTTCGTACCCACCACGTCCCCCGCAATGAACTTTCGCTCTCCTGGGCTCAAATTGTTTTTTTTAAATCTGTTTTAGGATTTGAATTAAATTTTAACTTTAATTTAAGTGGTCACTTGCAAAAATCTCGGCCTATGTGCTCATACCCATTGGTGGGTACGTGGTGGGTACGTTTCGTACCCACCACGTACCCACCACGTCCCCCGCAATGAACTTCCGCTCTCCTGGGCTCAAATTGTTTTTTTTAAATCTGTTTTAGGATTTGAATTAAATTTTAACTTTAATTTAAGTGGTCACTTGCAAAAATCTCGGCCTATGTGCTCATACCCATTGGTGGGTACGTGGTGGGTACGTTTCGTACCCACCACGTACCCACCACGTCCCCCACAATGAACTTCCGCTCTCCTGGGCTCAAATTGTTTTTTTTAAATCTGTTTTAGGATTTGAATTAAATTTTAACTTTAATTTAAGTGGTCACTTGCAAAAATCTCGGCCTATGTGCTCATACCCATTGGTGGATACGTGGTGGGTACGTTTCGTACCCACCACGTACCCACCACGTCCCCCGCAATGAACTTCCGCTCTCCTGGGCTCAAATTGTTTTTTTTAAATCTGTTTTAGGATTTGAATTAAATTTTAACTTTAATTTAAGTGGTCACTTGCAAAAATCTCGGCCTATGTGCTCATACCCATTGGTGGGTACGTGGTGGGTACGTTTCGTACCCACCACGTACCCACCACGTCCCCCACAATGAACTTTCGCTCTCCTGGGCTCAAATTGTTTTTTTTAAATCTGTTTTAGGATTTGAATTAAATTTTAACTTTAATTTAAGTGGTCACTTGCAAAAATCTCGGTCTATGTGCTCATACGTTTCGTACCCACCACGTACCCCCCACGTCCCCCGCAATGAACTTCCGCTCTCCTGGGCTCAAATTGTTTTTTTTAAATCTGTTTTAGGATTTGAATTAAATTTTAACTTTAATTTAAGTGGTCACTTGCAAAAATCTCGGCCTATGTGCTCATACCCATTGGTGGGTACGTGGTGGGTACGTTTCGTACCCACCACGTACCCACCACGTCCCCCACAATGAACTTCCGCTCTCCTGGGCTCAAATTGTTTTTTTTAAATCTGTTTTAGGATTTGAATTAAATTTTAACTTTAATTTAAGTGGTCACTTGCAAAAATCTCGGCCTATGTGCTCATACTCATTGGTGGGTACGTGGTGGGTACGTTTTGTACCCACCACGATACGTGGTGGGTACGTTTCGTACCCACCACGTACCCATTGGTGGGTACGTGGTGGGTACGTTTCGTACCCACCACGTCCCCCGCAATGAACTTCCGCTCTCCTGGGCTCAAATTGTTTTTTTTAAATCTGTTTTAGGATTTGAATTAAATTTTAACTTTAATTTAAGTGGTCACTTGCAAAAATCTCGGCCTATGTGCTCATACCCATTGGTGGGTACGTGGTGGGTACGTTTCGTACCCACCACGTACCCCCCACGTCCCCCGCAATGAACTTCCGCTCTCCTGGGCTCAAATTGTTTTTTTTAAATCTGTTTTAGGATTTGAATTAAATTTTAACTTTAATTTAAGTGGTCACTTGCAAAAATCTCGGCCTATGTGCTCATACCCATTGGTGGATACGTGGTGGGTACGTTTCGTACCCACCACGTACCCACCACGTCCCCCGCAATGAACTTCCGCTCTCCTGGGCTCAAATTGTTTTTTTTAAATCTGTTTTAGGATTTGAATTAAATTTTAACTTTAATTTAAGTGGTCACTTGCAAAAATCTCGGCCTATGTGCTCATACCCATTGGTGGATACGTGGTGGGTACGTTTCGTACCCACCACGTACCCACCACGGCCCCCGCAATGAACTTCCGCTCTCCTGGGCTCAAATTGTTTTTTTTAAATCTGTTTTAGGATTTGAATTAAATTTTAACTTTAATTTAAGTGGTCACTTGCAAAAATCTCGGCCTATGTGCTCTTACTCATTGGTGGGTACGTGGTGGGTACGTTTTGTACCCACCACGATACGTGGTGGGTACGTTTCGTACCCACCACGTACCCATTGGTGGGTACGTGGTGGGTACGTTTCGTACCCACCACGTCCCCCGCAATGAACTTCCGCTCTCCTGGGCTCAAATTGTTTTTTTTAAATCTGTTTTAGGATTTGAATTAAATTTTAACTTTAATTTAAGTGGTCACTTGCAAAAATCTCGGCCTATGTGCTCATACCCATTGGTGGGTACGTGGTGGGTACGTTTCGTACCCACCACGTACCCCCCACGTCCCCCGCAATGAACTTCCGCTCTCCTGGGCTCAAATTGTTTTTTTTAAATCTGTTTTAGGATTTGAATTAAATTTTAACTTTAATTTAAGTGGTCACTTGCAAAAATCTCGGCCTATGTGCTCATACCCATTGGTGGATACGTGGTGGGTACGTTTCGTACCCACCACGTACCCACCACGTCCCCCGCAATGAACTTCCGCTCTCCTGGGCTCAAATTGTTTTTTTTAAATCTGTTTTAGGATTTGAATTAAATTTTAACTTTAATTTAAGTGGTCACTTGCAAAAATCTCGGCCTATGTGCTCATACCCATTGGTGGGTACGTGGTGGGTACGTTTCGTACCCACCACGTACCCACCACGTCCCCCACAATGAACTTCCGCTCTCCTGGGCTCAAATTGTTTTTTTTAAATCTGTTTTAGGATTTGAATTAAATTTTAACTTTAATTTAAGTGGTCACTTGCAAAAATCTCGGCCTATGTGCTCATACCCATTGGTGGGTACGTGGTGGGTACGTTTCGTACCCACCACGTACCCACCACGTCCCCCACAATGAACTTTCGCTCTCCTGGGCTCAAATTGTTTTTTTTAAATCTGTTTTAGGATTTGAATTAAATTTTAACTTTAATTTAAGTGGTCACTTGCAAAAATCTCGGCCTATGTGCTCATACCCATTGGTGGATACGTGGTGGGTACGTTTCGTACCCACCACGTACCCACCACGTCCCCCGCAATGAACTTCCGCTCTCCTGGGCTCAAATTGTTTTTTTTAAATCTGTTTTAGGATTTGAATTAAATTTTAACTTTAATTTAAGTGGTCACTTGCAAAAATCTCGGCCTATGTGCTCATACCCATTGGTGGATACGTGGTGGGTACGTTTCGTACCCACCACGTACCCACCACGGCCCCCGCAATGAACTTCCGCTCTCCTGGGCTCAAATTGTTTTTTTTAAATCTGTTTTAGGATTTGAATTAAATTTTAACTTTAATTTAAGTGGTCACTTGCAAAAATCTCGGCCTATGTGCTCATACCCATTGGTGGGTACGTGGTGGGTACGTTTCGTACCCACCACGTACCCACCACGTCCCCCACAATGAACTTTCGCTCTCCTGGGCTCAAATTGTTTTTTTTAAATCTGTTTTAGGATTTGAACTAAATTTTAACTTTAATTTAAGTGGTCACTTGCAAAAATCTCGGCCTATGTGCTCATACTCATTGGTGGGTACGTGGTGGGTACGTTTTGTACCCACCACGTACCCACCACGTCCCCCGCAATGAACTTCCGCTCTCCTGGGCTCAAATTTTTTTTTTTAAATCTGTTTTAGGATTTGAATTAAATTTTAACTTTAATTTAAGTGGTCACTTGCAAAAATCTCGGCCTATGTGCTCATACCCATTGGTGGGTACGTGGTGGGTACGTTTCGTACCCACCACGTACCCACCACGTCCCCCACAATGAACTTTCGCTCTCCTGGGCTCAAATTGTTTTTTTTAAATCTGTTTTAGGATTTGAATTAAATTTTAACTTTAATTTAAGTGGTCACTTGCAAAAATCTCGGCCTATGTGCTCATACCCATTGGTGGGTACGTGGTGGGTACGTTTCGTACCCACCACGTCCCCCGCAATGAACTTTCGCTCTCCTGGGCTCAAATTGTTTTTTTTAAATCTGTTTTAGGATTTGAATTAAATTTTAACTTTAATTTAAGTGGTCACTTGCAAAAATCTCGGCCTATGTGCTCATACCCATTGGTGGGTACGTGGTGGGTACGTTTCGTACCCACCACGTACCCACCACGTCCCCCGCAATGAACTTCCGCTCTCCTGGGCTCAAATTGTTTTTTTTAAATCTGTTTTAGGATTTGAATTAAATTTTAACTTTAATTTAAGTGGTCACTTGCAAAAATCTCGGCCTATGTGCTCATACCCATTGGTGGGTACGTGGTGGGTACGTTTCGTACCCACCACGTACCCACCACGTCCCCCACAATGAACTTCCGCTCTCCTGGGCTCAAATTGTTTTTTTTAAATCTGTTTTAGGATTTGAATTAAATTTTAACTTTAATTTAAGTGGTCACTTGCAAAAATCTCGGCCTATGTGCTCATACCCATTGGTGGATACGTGGTGGGTACGTTTCGTACCCACCACGTACCCACCACGTCCCCCGCAATGAACTTCCGCTCTCCTGGGCTCAAATTGTTTTTTTTAAATCTGTTTTAGGATTTGAATTAAATTTTAACTTTAATTTAAGTGGTCACTTGCAAAAATCTCGGCCTATGTGCTCATACCCATTGGTGGGTACGTGGTGGGTACGTTTCGTACCCACCACGTACCCACCACGTCCCCCACAATGAACTTTCGCTCTCCTGGGCTCAAATTGTTTTTTTTAAATCTGTTTTAGGATTTGAATTAAATTTTAACTTTAATTTAAGTGGTCACTTGCAAAAATCTCGGTCTATGTGCTCATACGTTTCGTACCCACCACGTACCCCCCACGTCCCCCGCAATGAACTTCCGCTCTCCTGGGCTCAAATTGTTTTTTTTAAATCTGTTTTAGGATTTGAATTAAATTTTAACTTTAATTTAAGTGGTCACTTGCAAAAATCTCGGCCTATGTGCTCATACCCATTGGTGGGTACGTGGTGGGTACGTTTCGTACCCACCACGTACCCACCACGTCCCCCACAATGAACTTCCGCTCTCCTGGGCTCAAATTGTTTTTTTTAAATCTGTTTTAGGATTTGAATTAAATTTTAACTTTAATTTAAGTGGTCACTTGCAAAAATCTCGGCCTATGTGCTCATACTCATTGGTGGGTACGTGGTGGGTACGTTTTGTACCCACCACGATACGTGGTGGGTACGTTTCGTACCCACCACGTACCCATTGGTGGGTACGTGGTGGGTACGTTTCGTACCCACCACGTCCCCCGCAATGAACTTCCGCTCTCCTGGGCTCAAATTGTTTTTTTTAAATCTGTTTTAGGATTTGAATTAAATTTTAACTTTAATTTAAGTGGTCACTTGCAAAAATCTCGGCCTATGTGCTCATACCCATTGGTGGGTACGTGGTGGGTACGTTTCGTACCCACCACGTACCCCCCACGTCCCCCGCAATGAACTTCCGCTCTCCTGGGCTCAAATTGTTTTTTTTAAATCTGTTTTAGGATTTGAATTAAATTTTAACTTTAATTTAAGTGGTCACTTGCAAAAATCTCGGCCTATGTGCTCATACCCATTGGTGGATACGTGGTGGGTACGTTTCGTACCCACCACGTACCCACCACGTCCCCCGCAATGAACTTCCGCTCTCCTGGGCTCAAATTGTTTTTTTTAAATCTGTTTTAGGATTTGAATTAAATTTTAACTTTAATTTAAGTGGTCACTTGCAAAAATCTCGGCCTATGTGCTCATACCCATTGGTGGATACGTGGTGGGTACGTTTCGTACCCACCACGTACCCACCACGGCCCCCGCAATGAACTTCCGCTCTCCTGGGCTCAAATTGTTTTTTTTAAATCTGTTTTAGGATTTGAATTAAATTTTAACTTTAATTTAAGTGGTCACTTGCAAAAATCTCGGCCTATGTGCTCATACTCATTGGTGGGTACGTGGTGGGTACGTTTTGTACCCACCACGATACGTGGTGGGTACGTTTCGTACCCACCACGTACCCATTGGTGGGTACGTGGTGGGTACGTTTCGTACCCACCACGTCCCCCGCAATGAACTTCCGCTCTCCTGGGCTCAAATTGTTTTTTTTAAATCTGTTTTAGGATTTGAATTAAATTTTAACTTTAATTTAAGTGGTCACTTGCAAAAATCTCGGCCTATGTGCTCATACCCATTGGTGGGTACGTGGTGGGTACGTTTCGTACCCACCACGTACCCACCACGTCCCCCACAATGAACTTTCGCTCTCCTGGGCTCAAATTGTTTTTTTTAAATCTGTTTTAGGATTTGAATTAAATTTTAACTTTAATTTAAGTGGTCACTTGCAAAAATCTCGGCCTATGTGCTCATACCCATTGGTGGGTACGTGGTGGGTACGTTTCGTACCCACCACGTACCCACCACGTCCCCCGCAATGAACTTCCGCTCTCCTGGGCTCAAATTGTTTTTTTTAAATCTGTTTTAGGATTTGAATTAAATTTTAACTTTAATTTAAGTGGTCACTTGCAAAAATCTCGGCCTATGTGCTCATACCCATTGGTGGGTACGTGGTGGGTACGTTTCGTACCCACCACGTACCCACCACGTCCCCCACAATGAACTTCCGCTCTCCTGGGCTCAAATTGTTTTTTTTAAATCTGTTTTAGGATTTGAATTAAATTTTAACTTTAATTTAAGTGGTCACTTGCAAAAATCTCGGCCTATGTGCTCATACCCATTGGTGGATACGTGGTGGGTACGTTTCGTACCCACCACGTACCCACCACGTCCCCCGCAATGAACTTCCGCTCTCCTGGGCTCAAATTGTTTTTTTTAAATCTGTTTTAGGATTTGAATTAAATTTTAACTTTAATTTAAGTGGTCACTTGCAAAAATCTCGGCCTATGTGCTCATACCCATTGGTGGGTACGTGGTGGGTACGTTTCGTACCCACCACGTACCCACCACGTCCCCCACAATGAACTTTCGCTCTCCTGGGCTCAAATTGTTTTTTTTAAATCTGTTTTAGGATTTGAACTAAATTTTAACTTTAATTTAAGTGGTCACTTGCAAAAATCTCGGCCTATGTGCTCATACCCATTGGTGGGTACGTGGTGGGTACGTTTCGTACCCACCACGTACCCCCCACGTCCCCCGCAATGAACTTCCGCTCTCCTGGGCTCAAATTGTTTTTTTTAAATCTGTTTTAGGATTTGAATTAAATTTTAACTTTAATTTAAGTGGTCACTTGCAAAAATCTCGGCCTATGTGCTCATACCCATTGGTGGGTACGTGGTGGGTACGTTTCGTACCCACCACGTACCCACCACGTCCCCCACAATGAACTTTCGCTCTCCTGGGCTCAAATTGTTTTTTTTAAATCTGTTTTAGGATTTGAACTAAATTTTAACTTTAATTTAAGTGGTCACTTGCATAAATCTCGGCCTATGTGCTCATACCCATTGGTGGGTACGTGGTGGGTACGTTTCGTACCCACCACGTACCCACCACGGCCCCCGCAATGAACTTCCGCTCTCCTGGGCTCAAATTGTTTTTTTTAAATCTGTTTTAGGATTTGAATTAAATTTTAACTTTAATTTAAGTGGTCACTTGCAAAAATCTCGGCCTATGTGCTCATACCCATTGGTGGGTACGTGGTGGGTACGTTTCGTACCCACCACGTACCCACCACGTACCCACCACGTCCCCCGCAATGAACTTCCGCTCTCCTGGGCTCAAATTGTTTTTTTTAAATCTGTTTTAGGATTTGAATTAAATTTTAACTTTAATTTAAGTGGTCTCTTGCAAAAATCTCGACCTATGTGCTCATACCCATTGGTGTTTACGTGGTGGGTACGTTTCGTACCCACCACGTACCCACCACGGCCCCCGCAATGAACTTCCGCTCTCCTGGGCTCAAATTGTTTTTTTTAAATCTGTTTTAGGATTTGAATTAAATTTTAACTTTAATTTAAGTGGTCACTTGCAAAAATCTCGGCCTATGTGCTCATACCCATTGGTGGGTACGTGGTGGGTACGTTTCGTACCCACCACGTACCCACCACGTCCCCCGCAATGAACTTCCGCTCTCCTGGGCTCAAATTGTTTTTTTTAAATCTGTTTTAGGATTTGAATTAAATTTTAACTTTAATTTAAGTGGTCACTTGCAAAAATCTCGGCCTATGTGCTCATACCCATTGGTGGATATGTGGTGGGTACGTTTCGTACCCACCACGTACCCACCACAGCCCCCGCAATGAACTTCCGCTCTCCTGGGCTCAAATTGTTTTTTTTAAATCTGTTTTAGGATTTGAATTAAATTTTAAACTTAATTTAAGTGGTCACTTGCAAAAATCTCGGCCTATGTGCTCATACCCATTGGTGGGTACGTGGTGGGTACGTTTCGTACCCACCACGTACCCACTACGTCCCCCACAATGAACTTTCGCTCTCCTGGGCTCAAATTGTTTTTTTTAAATCTGTTTTAGGATTTGAACTAAATTTTAACTTTAATTTAAGTGGTCACTTGCAAAAATCTCGGCCTATGTGCTCATACCCATTGGTGGGTACGTGGTGGGTACGTTTCGTACCCACCACGTACCCACCACGGCCCCCGCAATGAACTTCCGCTCTCCTGGGCTCAAATTGTTTTTTTTAAATCTGTTTTAGGATTTGAATTAAATTTTAACTTTAATTTAAGTGGTCACTTGCAAAAATCTCGGCCTATGTGCTCATACCCATTGGTGGGTACGTGGTGGGTACGTTTCGTACCCACCACGTACCCACCACGTCCCCCACAATGAACTTTCGCTCTCCTGGGCTCAAATTGTTTTTTTTAAATCTGTTTTAGGATTTGAATTAAATTTTAACTTTAATTTAAGTGGTCACTTGCAAAAATCTCGGCCTATGTGCTCATACCCATTGGTGGGTACGTGGTGGGTACGTTTCGTACCCACCACGTACCCACCACGTCCCCCGCAATGAACTTCTGCTCTCCTGGGCTCAAATTGTTTTTTTTAAATCTGTTTTAGGATTTGAATTAAATTTTAACTTTAATTTAAGTGGTCACTTGCAAAAATCTCGGCCTATGTGCTCATACCCATTGGTGGGTACGTGATGGGTACGTTTCGTACCCACCACGTACCCACCACGTCCCCCACAATGAACTTCCGCTCTCCTGGGCTCAAATTGTTTTTTTTAAATCTGTTTTAGGATTTGAATTAAATTTTAACTTTAATTTAAGTGGTCACTTGCAAAAATCTCGGCCTATGTGCTCATACCCATTGGTGGGTACGTGGTGGGTACGTTTCGTACCCACCACGTACCCACCACGTCCCCCACAATGAACTTTCGCTCTCCTGGGCTCAAATTGTTTTTTTTAAATCTGTTTTAGGATTTGAATTAAATTTTAACTTTAATTTAAGTGGTCACTTGCAAAAATCTCGGCCTATGTGCTCATACCCATTGGTGGATACGTGGTGGGTACGTTTCGTACCCACCACGTACCCACCACGTCCCCCGCAATGAACTTCCGCTCTCCTGGGCTCAAATTGTTTTTTTTAAATCTGTTTTAGGATTTGAATTAAATTTTAACTTTAATTTAAGTGGTCACTTGCAAAAATCTCGGCCTATGTGCTCATACCCATTGGTGGATACGTGGTGGGTACGTTTCGTACCCACCACGTACCCACCACGGCCCCCGCAATGAACTTCCGCTCTCCTGGGCTCAAATTGTTTTTTTTAAATCTGTTTTAGGATTTGAATTAAATTTTAACTTTAATTTAAGTGGTCACTTGCAAAAATCTCGGCCTATGTGCTCATACCCATTGGTGGGTACGTGGTGGGTACGTTTCGTACCCACCACGTACCCACTACGTCCCCCACAATGAACTTTCGCTCTCCTGGGCTCAAATTGTTTTTTTTAAATCTGTTTTAGGATTTGAACTAAATTTTAACTTTAATTTAAGTGGTCACTTGCAAAAATCTCGGCCTATGTGCTCATACCCATTGGTGGGTACGTGGTGGGTACGTTTCGTACCCACCACGTACCCACCACGGCCCCCGCAATGAACTTCCGCTCTCCTGGGCTCAAATTGTTTTTTTTAAATCTGTTTTAGGATTTGAATTAAATTTTAACTTTAATTTAAGTGGTCACTTGCAAAAATCTCGGCCTATGTGCTCATACCCATTGGTGGGTACGTGGTGGGTACGTTTCGTACCCACCACGTACCCACCACGTCCCCCACAATGAACTTTCGCTCTCCTGGGCTCAAATTGTTTTTTTTAAATCTGTTTTAGGATTTGAATTAAATTTTAACTTTAATTTAAGTGGTCACTTGCAAAAATCTCGGCCTATGTGCTCATACTCAGTGGTGGGTACGTGGTGGGTACGTGGTGGGTACGTTTTGTACCCACCACGATACGTGGATGGTACGTTTCGTACCCACCACGTACCCATTGGTGGGTACGTGGTGGGTACGTTTCGTACCCACCACGTCCCCCGCAATGAACTTCCGCTCTCCTGGGCTCAAATTGTTTTTTTTAAATCTGTTTTAGGATTTGAATTAAATTTTAACTTTAATTTAAGTGGTCACTTGCAAAAATCTCGGCCTATGTGCTCATACCCATTGGTGGGTACGTGGTGGGTACGTTTCGTACCCACCACGTACCCACTACGTCCCCCACAATGAACTTTCGCTCTCCTGGGCTCAAATTGTTTTTTTTAAATCTGTTTTAGGATTTGAACTAAATTTTAACTTTAATTTAAGTGGTCACTTGCAAAAATCTCGGCCTATGTGCTCATACCCATTGGTGGGTACGTGGTGGGTACGTTTCGTACCCACCACGTACCCACCACGGCCCCCGCAATGAACTTCCGCTCTCCTGGGCTCAAATTGTTTTTTTTAAATCTGTTTTAGGATTTGAATTAAATTTTAACTTTAATTTAAGTGGTCACTTGCAAAAATCTCGGCCTATGTGCTCATACCCATTGGTGGGTACGTGGTGGGTACGTTTCGTACCCACCACGTACCCACCACGTCCCCCACAATGAACTTTCGCTCTCCTGGGCTCAAATTGTTTTTTTTAAATCTGTTTTAGGATTTGAATTAAATTTTAACTTTAATTTAAGTGGTCACTTGCAAAAATCTCGGCCTATGTGCTCATACTCAGTGGTGGGTACGTGGTGGGTACGTGGTGGGTACGTTTTGTACCCACCACGATACGTGGATGGTACGTTTCGTACCCACCACGTACCCATTGGTGGGTACGTGGTGGGTACGTTTCGTACCCACCACGTCCCCCGCAATGAACTTCCGCTCTCCTGGGCTCAAATTGTTTTTTTTAAATCTGTTTTAGGATTTGAATTAAATTTTAACTTTAATTTAAGTGGTCACTTGCAAAAATCTCGGCCTATGTGCTCATACCCATTGGTGGGTACGTGGTGGGTACGTTTCGTACCCACCACGTACCCACCACGTCCCCCACAATGAACTTTCGCTCTCCTGGGCTCAAATTGTTTTTTTTAAATCTGTTTTAGAATTTGAATTAAATTTTAACTTTAATTTAAGTGGTCACTTGCAAAAATCTCGGCCTATGTGCTCATACTCATTGGTGGGTACGTGGTGGGTACGTTTTGTACCCACCACGATACGTGGTGGGTACGTTTCGTACCCACCACGTACCTATTGGTGGGTACGTGGTGGGTACGTTTCGTACCCACCACGTCCCCCGCAATGAACTTCCGCTCTCCTGGGCTCAAATTGTTTTTTTTAAATCTGTTTTAGGATTTGAATTAAATTTTAACTTTAATTTAAGTGGTCACTTGCAAAAATCTCGGCCTATGTGCTCATACCCATTGGTGGAAACGTGGTGGGTACGTTTCGTACCCGCCACGTACCCACCACGTCCCCCGCAATGAACTTCCGCTCTCCTGGGCTCAAATTGTTTTTTTTAAATCTGTTTTAGGATTTGAATTAAATTTTAACTTTAATTTAAGTGGTCACTTGCAAAAATCTCGGCCTATGTGCTCATACCCATTGGTGGATACGTGGTGGGTACGTTTCGTACCCACCACGTACCCACCACGGCCCCCGCAATGAACTTCCGCTCTCCTGGGCTCAAATTGTTTTTTTTAAATCTGTTTTAGGATTTGAATTAAATTTTAACTTTAATTTAAGTGGTCACTTGCAAAAATCTCGGCCTATGTGCTCATACCCATTGGTGGGTACGTGGTGGGTACGTTTCGTACCCACCACGTACCCACCACGTCCCCCACAATGAACTTTCGCTCTCCTGGGCTCAAATTGTTTTTTTTAAATCTGTTTTAGGATTTGAACTAAATTTTAACTTTAATTTAAGTGGTCACTTGCAAAAATCTCGGCCTATGTGCTCATACTCATTGGTGGGTACGTGGTGGGTACGTTTTGTACCCACCACGTACCCACCACGTCCCCCGCAATGAACTTCCGCTCTCCTGGGCTCAAATTTTTTTTTTTAAATCTGTTTTAGGATTTGAATTAAATTTTAACTTTAATTTAAGTGGTCACTTGCAAAAATCTCGGCCTATGTGCTCATACTCATTGGTGGGTACGTGGTGGGTACGTTTTGTACCCACCACGTACCCACCACGTCCCCCGCAATGAACTTCCGCTCTCCTGGGCTCAAATTGTTTTTTTTAAATCTGTTTTAGGATTTGAATTAAATTTTAACTTTAATTTAAGTGGTCACTTGCAAAAATCTCGGCCTATGTGCTCATACCCATTGGTGGGTACGTGGTGGGTACGTTTCGTACCCACCACGTACCCACCACGTCCCCCGCAATGAACTTCCGCTCTCCTGGGCTCAAATTGTTTTTTTTAAATCTGTTTTAGGATTTGAATTAAATTTTAACTTTAATTTAAGTGGTCACTTGCAAAAATCTCGGCCTATGTGCTCATACCCATTGGTGGGTACGTGGTGGGTACGTTTTGTACCCACCACGTACCCACCACGGCCCCCGCAATGAACTTCCGCTCTCCTGGGCTCAAATTGTTTTTTTTAAATCTGTTTTAGGATTTGAATTAAATTTTAACTTTAATTTAAGTGGTCACTTGCAAAAATCTCGGCCTATGTGCTCATACTCATTGGTGGGTACGTGGTGGGTACGTTTCGTACCCACCACGTACCCCCCACGTCCCCCGCAATGAACTTCCGCTCTCCTGGGCTCAAATTGTTTTTTTTAAATCTGTTTTAGGATTTGAATTAAATTTTAACTTTAATTTAAGTGGTCACTTGCAAAAATCTCGGCCTATGTGCTCATACCCATTGGTGGGTACGTGGTGGGTACGTTTCGTACCCACCACGTACCCACCACGTCCCCCGCAACGAACTTCCGCTCTCCTGGGCTCAAATTGTTTTTTTTAAATCTGTTTTAGGATTTGAATTAAATTTTAACTTTAATTTAAGTGGTCACTTGCAAAAATCTCGGCCTATGTGCTCATACCCATTGGTGGATACGTGGTGGGTACGTTTCGTACCCACCACGTACCCACCACGTCCCCCGCAATGAACTTCCGCTCTCCTGGGCTCAAATTGTTTTTTTTAAATCTGTTTTAGGATTTGAATTAAATTTTAACTTTAATTTAAGTGGTCACTTGCAAAAATCTCGGCCTATGTGCTCATACCCATTGGTGGATACGTGGTGGGTACGTTTCGTACCCACCACGTACCCACCACGGCCCCCGCAATGAACTTCCGCTCTCCTGGGCTCAAATTGTTTTTTTTAAATCTGTTTTAGGATTTGAATTAAATTTTAACTTTAATTTAAGTGGTCACTTGCAAAAATCTCGGCCTATGTGCTCATACCCATTGGTGGGTACGTGGTGGGTACGTTTCGTACCCACCACGTACCCACCACGTCCCCCACAATGAACTTTCGCTCTCCTGGGCTCAAATTGTTTTTTTTAAATCTGTTTTAGGATTTGAATTAAATTTTAACTTTAATTTAAGTGGTCACTTGCAAAAATCTCGGCCTATGTGCTCATACTCATTGGTGGGTACGTGGTGGGTACGTTTTGTACCCACCACGATACGTGGTGGGTACGTTTCGTACCCACCACGTACCCACCACGGCCCCCGCAATGAACTTCCGCTCTCCTGGGCTCAAATTGTTTTTTTTAAATCTGTTTTAGGATTTGAATTAAATTTTAACTTTAATTTAAGTGGTCACTTGCAAAAATCTCGGCCTATGTGCTCATACCCATTGGTGGGTACGTGGTGGGTACGTTTCGTACCCACCACGTACCCCCCACGTCCCCCGCAATGAACTTCCGCTCTCCTGGGCTCAAATTGTTTTTTTTAAATCTGTTTTAGGATTTGAATTAAATTTTAACTTTAATTTAAGTGGTCACTTGCAAAAATCTCGGCCTATGTGCTCATACCCATTGGTGGGTACGTGGTGGGTACGTTTCGTACCCACCACGTCCCCCGCAATGGACTTTCGCTCTCCTGGGCTCAAATTGTTTTTTTTAAATCTGTTTTAGGATTTGAATTAAATTTTAACTTTAATTTAAGTGGTCACTTGCAAAAATCTCGGCCTATGTGCTCATACCCATTGGTGGGTACGTGGTGGGTACGTGGTGGGTACCCACCACGTCCCTCGCAATGGACTTCTGCTCTCCTGGGCTCAAATTGTTTTTTTTAAATCTGATTTAGGATTTGAATTAAATTTTAACTTTAATTTAAGTGGTCACTTGCAAAAATCTCGGCCTATGTGCTCATACCCATTGGTGGGTACGTGGTGGGTACGTTTCGTACCCACCACGTACCCACCACGTCCCCCGCAACGAACTTCCGCTCTCCTGGGCTCAAATTGTTTTTTTTAAATCTGTTTTAGGATTTGAATTAAATTTTAACTTTAATTTAAGTGGTCACTTGCAAAAATCTCGGCCTATGTGCTCATACCCATTGGTGGGTACGTGGTGGGTACGTTTCGTACCCACCACGTACCCCCCACGTCCCCCGCAATGAACTTCCGCTCTCCTGGGCTCAAATTGGTTTTTTTAAATCTGTTTTAGGATTTGAATTAAATTTTAACTTTAATTTAAGTGGTCACTTGCAAAAATCTCGGCCTATGTGCTCATACCCATTGGTGGGTACGTGGTGGGTACGTTTCGTACCCACCACGTCCCCCGCAATGGACTTCCGCTCTCCTGGGCTCAAATTGTTTTTTTTAAATCTGATTTAGGATTTGAATTAAATTTTAACTTTAATTTAAGTGGTCACTTGCAAAAATCTCGGCCTATGTGCTCATACTCATTGGTGGGTACGTGGTGGGTACGTTTTGTACCCACCACGTACCCACCACGTCCCCCGCAATGAACTTCCGCTCTCCTGGGCTCAAATTGTTTTTTTTAAATCTGTTTTAGGATTTGAATTAAATTTTTACTTTAATTTAAGTGGTCACTTGCAAAAATCTCGGCCTATGTGCTCATACTCATTGGTGGGTACGTGGTGGGTACGTTTTGTACCCACCACGATACGTGGTGGGTACGTTTCGTACCCACCACGTACCCACCACGTCCCCCACAATGACCTTTCGCTCTCCTGGGCTCAAATTGTTTTTTTTAAATCTGTTTTAGGATTTGAATTAAATTTTAACTTTAATTTAAGTGGTCACTTGCAAAAATCTCGGCCTATGTGCTCATACTAATTGGTGGGTACGTGGTGGGTACGTTTTGTACCCACCACGTACCCACCACGTCCCCCGCAATGAACTTCCGCTCTCCTGGGCTCAAATTTTTTTTTTTAAATCTGTTTTAGGATTTGAATTAAATTTTAACTTTAATTTAAGTGGTCACTTGCAAAAATCTCGGCCTATGTGCTCATACCCATTGGGGGGTACGTGGTGGGTACGTTTCGTACCCACCACGTACCCACCACGTCCCCCACAATGAACTTTCGCTCTCCTGGGCTCAAATTGTTTTTTTTAAATCTGTTTTAGGATTTGAATTAAATTTTAACTTTAATTTAAGTGGTCACTTGCAAAAATCTCGGCCTATGTGCTCATACCCATTGGGGGGTACGTGGTGGGTACGTTTCGTACCCACCACGTACCCACCACGGCCCCCGCAATGAACTTCCGCTCTCCTGGGCTCAAATTGTTTTTTTTAAATCTGTTTTAGGATTTGAATTAAATTTTAACTTTAATTTAAGTGGTCACTTGCAAAAATCTCGGCCTATGTGCTCATACCCATTGGTGGGTACGTGGTGGGTACGTTTCGTACCCACCACGTACCCCCCACGTCCCCCGCAATGAACTTCCGCTCTCCTGGGCTCAAATTGTTTTTTTTAAATCTGTTTTAGGATTTGAATTAAATTTTAACTTTAATTTAAGTGGTCACTTGCAAAAATCTCGGCCTATGTGCTCATACCCATTGGTGGGTACGTGGTGGGTACGTTTCGTACCCACCACGTACCCCCCACGTCCCCCGCAATGAACTTCCGCTCTCCTGGGCTCAAATTGTTTTTTTTAAATCTGTTTTAGGATTTGAATTAAATTTTAACTTTAATTTAAGTGGTCACTTGCAAAAATCTCGGCCTATGTGCTCATACCCATTGGTGGGTACGTGGTGGGTACGTTTCGTACCCACCACGTCCCCCGCAATGGACTTTCGCTCTCCTGGGCTCAAATTGTTTTTTTTAAATCTGTTTTAGGATTTGAATTAAATTTTAACTTTAATTTAAGTGGTCACTTGCAAAAATCTCGGCCTATGTGCTCATACCCATTGGTGGGTACGTGGTGGGTATGTTTCGTACCCACCACGTCCCCCGCAATGGACTTCTGCTCTCCTGGCCTCAAATTGTTTTTTTTAAATCTGATTTAGGATTTGAATTAAATTTTAACTTTAATTTAAGTGGTCACTTGCAAAAATCTCGGCCTATGTGCTCATACCCATTGGTGGGTACGTGGTGGGTACGTTTCGTACCCACCACGTCCCCCGCAATGGACTTCTGCCCTCCTGGGCTCAAATTGTTTTTTTTAAATCTGATTTAGGATTTGAATTAAATTTTAACTTTAATTTAAGTGGTCACTTGCAAAAATCTCGGCCTATGTGCTCATACTCATTGGTGGGTACGTGGTGGGTACGTTTTTTACCCACCACGTCAACCGCAATGAACTTCCGCTCTCCTGGGCTCAAATTGTTTTTTTTAAATCTGTTTTAGGATTTGAATTAAATTTTAACTTTAATTTAAGTGGTCACTTGCAAAAATCTCGGCCTATGTGCTCATACCCATTGGTGGGTACGTTTCGTACCCACCACGTACCCTCCACGTCCCCCGCAATGAACTTCCGCTCTCCTGGGCTCAAATTGTTTTTTTTAAATCTGTTTTAGGATTTGAATTAAATTTTAACTTTAATTTCAGTGGTCACTTGCAAAAATCTCGGCCTATGTGCTCATACCCATTGGTGGGTACGTGGTGGGTACGTTTCGTACCCACCACGTACCCCCCACGTCCCCCGCAATGAACTTCCGCTCTCCTGGGCTCAAATTGGTTTTTTTAAATCTGTTTTAGGATTTGAATTAAATTTTAACTTTAATTTAAGTGGTCACTTGCAAAAATCTCGGCCTATGTGCTCATACCCATTGGTGGGTACGTGGTGGGTACGTTTCGTACCCACCACGTACCCACCACGGCCCCCGCAATGAACTTCCGCTCTCCTGGGCTCAAATTGTTTTTTTTAAATCTGTTTTAGGATTTGAATTAAATTTTAACTTTAATTTAAGTGGTCACTTGCAAAAATCTCGGCCTATGTGCTCATACCCATTGGTGGGTACGTGGTGGGTACGTTTCGTACCCACCACGTACCCACCACGTCCCCCGCAATGAACTTCCGCTCTCCTGGGCTAAAATGGTTTTTTGTAAATCTGTTTTAGGATTTGAATTAAATTTTAACTTTAATTTAAGTGGTCACTTGCAAAAATCTCGGCCTATGTGCTCATACCCACCACATCCCCCGCAATGAACTTCTGCTCTCCTGGGCTCAAATTGTTTTTTTTAAATCTGTTTTAGGATTTGAATTAAATTTTAACTTTAATTTAAGTGGTCTCTTGCAAAAATCTCGACCTATGTGCTCATACCCATTGGTGGGTACGTGGTGGGTACGTTTCGTACCCACCACGTACCCACCACGTCCCCCGCAATGAACTTCCGCTCTCCTGGGCTCAAATTGTTTTTTTTAAATCTGTTTTAGGATTTGAATTAAATTTTAACTTTAATTTAAGTGGTCACTTGCAAAAATCTCGGCCTATGTGCTCATACCCATTGGTGGGTACGTGGTGGGTACGTTTCGTACCCACCACGTACCCACCACGGCCCCCGCAATGAACTTCCGCTCTCCTGGGCTCAAATTGTTTTTTTTAAATCTGTTTTAGGATTTGAATTAAATTTTAACTTTAATTTAAGTGGTCACTTGCAAAAATCTCGGCCTATGTGCTCATACCCATTGGTGGGTACGTGGTGGGTACGTTTCGTACCCACCACGTACCCACCACGGCCCCCGCAATGAACTTCCGCTCTCCTGGGCTCAAATTGTTTTTTTTAAATCTGTTTTAGGATTTGAATTAAAATTTAACTTTAATTTAAGTGGTCACTTGCAAAAATCTCGGCCTATGTGCTCATACCCATTGGTGGGTACGTGGTGGGTACGTTTCGTACCCACCACGTACCCCCCACGTCCCCCGCAATGAACTTCCGCTCTCCTGGGCTCAAATTGTTTTTTTTAAATCTGTTTTAGGATTTGAATTAAATTTTAACTTTAATTTAAGTGGTCACTTGCAAAAATCTCGGCCTATGTGCTCATACCCATTGGTGGGTACGTGGTGGGTACGTTTCGTACCCACCACGTACCCACCACGTCCCCCGCAATGAACTTCCGCTCTCCTGGGCTCAAATTGTTTTTTTTAAATCTGTTTTAATATTTGAATTAAATTTTAACTTTAATTTAAGTGGTCACTTGCAAAAATCTCGGCCTATGTGCTCATACCCATTGGTGGGTACGTGGTGGGTACGTTTCGTACCCACCACGTCCCCCGCAATGGACTTCCGCTCTCCTGGGCTCAAATTGTTTTTTTTAAATCTGTTTTAGGATTTGAATTAAATTTTAACTTTAATTTAAGTGGTCACTTGCAAAAATCTCGGCCTATGTGCTCATACCCATTGGTGGGTACGTGGTGGGTACGTTTCGTACCCACCACGTACCCACCACGGCCCCCGCAATGAACTTCCGCTCTCCTGGGCTCAAATTGTTTTTTTTAAATCTGTTTTAGGATTTGAATTAAATTTTAACTTTAATTTAAGTGGTCACTTGCAAAAATCTCGGCCTATGTGCTCATACCCATTGGTGGGTACGTGGTGGGTACGTTTCGTACCCACCACGTACCCACCACGGCCCCCGCAATGAACTTCCGCTCTCCTGGGCTCAAATTGTTTTTTTTAAATCTGTTTTAGGATTTGAATTAAATTTTAACTTTAATTTAAGTGGTCACTTGCAAAAATCTCGGCCTATGTGCTCATACATATTGGTGGGTACGTGGTGGGTACGTTTCGTACCCACCACGTACCCACCACGGCCCCCGCAATGAACTTCCGCTCTCCTGGGCTCAAATTGTTTTTTTTAAATCTGTTTTAGGATTTGAATTAAATTTTAACTTTAATTTAAGTGGTCACTTGCAAAAATCTCGGCCTATGTGCTCATACCTATTGGTGGGTACGTGGTGGGTACGTTTCGTACCCACCACGTACCCCCCACGTCCCCCGCAATGAACTTCCGCTCTCCTGGGCTCAAATTGTTTTTTTTAAATCTGTTTTAGGATTTGAATTAAATTTTAACTTTAATTTAAGTGGTCACTTGCAAAAATCTCGGCCTATGTGCTCATACATATTGGTGGGTACGTGGTGGGTACGTTTCGTACCCACCACGTACCCACCACGTCCCCCGCAATGAACTTCCGCTCTCCTGGGCTCAAATTGTTTTTTTTTAAATCTGTTTTAGGATTTGAATTAAATTTTAACTTTAATTTAAGTGGTCACTTGCAAAAATCTCGGCCTATGTGCTCATACCCATTGGTGGGTACGTGGTGGGTACGTTTCGTACCCACCACGTACCCCCCACGTCCCCCGCAATGAACTTCCGCTCTCCTGGGCTCAAATTGTTTTTTTTTAATCTGTTTTAGGATTTGAATTAAATTTTAACTTTAATTTAAGTGGTCACTTGCAAAAATCTCGGCCTATGTGCTCATACCCATTGGTGGGTACGTGGTGGGTACGTTTCGTACCCACCACGTACCCCCCACGTCCCCCGCAATGAACTTCCGCTCTCCTGGGCTCAAATTGTTTTTTTTAAATCTGTTTTAGGATTTGAATTAAATTTTAACTTTAATTTAAGTGGTCACTTGCAAAAATCTCGGCCTATGTGCTCATACCCATTGGTGGGTACGTGGTGGGTACGTTTCGTACCCACCACGTACCCCCCACGTCCCCCGCAATGAACTTCCGCTCTCCTGGGCTCAAATTGTTTTTTTTAAATCTGTTTTAGGATTTGAATTAAATTTTAACTTTAATTTAAGTGGTCACTTGCAAAAATTTCGACCTATGTGCTCATACTCATTGGTGGGTACGTGGTGGGTACGTTTCGTACCCACCACGTACCCTCCACGTCCCCCGCAATGAACTTCCGCTCTCCTGGGCTCAAATTGTTTTTTTTAAATCTGTTTTAGGATTTGAATTAAATTTTAACTTTAATTTAAGTGGTCACTTGCAAAAATCTCTGCCTATGTGCTCATACCCATTGGTGGGTACGTGGTGGGTACGTTTCGTACCCACCACGTACCCACCACGTCCCCCACAATGAACTTCCGCTCTCCTGAGCTCAAATTGTTTTTTTAAATCTGTTTTAGGATTTGAATTAAATTTTAACTTTAATTTAAGTGGTCACTTGCAAAAATCTCGGCCTATGTGCTCATACATATTGGTGGGTACGTGGTGGGTACGTTTCGTACCCACCACGTACCCACCACGTCCCCCGCAATGAACTTCCGCTCTCCTGGGCTCAAATTGTTTTTTTTAAATCTGTTTTAGGATTTGAATTAAATTTTAACTTTAATTTAAGTGGTCACTTGCAAAAATCTCGGCCTATGTGCTCATACCCATTGGTGGGTACGTGGTGGGTACGTTTCGTACCCACCACGTACCCACCACGTCCCCCACAATGAACTTCCGCTCTCCTGAGCTCAAATTGTTTTTTTAAATCTGTTTTAGGATTTGAATTAAATTTTAACTTTAATTTAAGTGGTCACTTGCAAAAATCTCGGCCTATGTGCTCATACATATTGGTGGGTACGTGGTGGGTACGTTTCGTACCCACCACGTACCCACCACGTCCCCCGCAATGAACTTCCGCTCTCCTGGGCTCAAATTGTTTTTTTTTAAATCTGTTTTAGGATTTGAATTAAATTTTAACTTTAATTTAAGTGGTCACTTGCAAAAATCTCGGCCTATGTGCTCATACATATTGGTGGGTACGTGGTGGGTACGTTTCGTACCCACCACGTACCCACCACATCCCCCGCAATGAACTTCCGCTCTCCTGGGCTCAAATTGTTTTTTTTAAATCTGTTTTAGGATTTGAATTAAATTTTAACTTTAATTTAAGTGGTCACTTGCAAAAATCTCGGCCTATGTGCTCATACCCATTGGTGGGTACGTGGTGGGTACGTTTCGTACCCACCACGTACCCCCCACGTCCCCCGCAATGAACTTCCGCTCTCCTGGGCTCAAATTGGTTTTTTTAAATCTGTTTTAGGATTTGAATTAAATTTTAACTTTAATTTAAGTGGTCACTTGAAAAAATCTCGGCCTATGTGCTCATACCCATTGGTGGGTACGTGGTGGGTACGTTTCGTACCCACCACGTACCCACCACGTCCCCCGCAATGAACTTCCGCTCTCCTGGGCTCAAATTGTTTTTTTTAAATCTGTTTTAGGATTTGAATTAAATTTTAACTTTAATTTAAGTGGTCACTTGCAAAAATCTCGGCCTATGTGCTCATACCCATTGGTGGGTACGTGGTGGGTACGTTTCGTACCCACCACGTACCCCCCACGTCCCCCGCAATGAACTTCCGCTCTCCTGGGCTCAAATTGTTTTTTTTTAATCTGTTTTAGGATTTGAATTAAATTTTAACTTTAATTTAAGTGGTCACTTGCAAAAATCTCGGCCTATGTGCTCATACTCATTAGTGGGTACGTGGTGGGTACGTTTCGTACCCACCACGTACCCACCACGTCCCCCGCAATGAACTTCCGCTCTCCTGGGCTCAAATTGTTTTTATTAAATCTGTTTTAGGATTTGAATTAAATTTTAACTTTAATTTTAGTGGTCACTTGCAAAAATCTCGGCCTATGTGCTCATACCCATTGGTGGGTACGTGGTGGGTACGCTTCGTACCCACCACGTCCCCCGCAATGGACTTCCGCTCTCCTGGGCTCAAATTGTTTTTTTTAAATCTGTTTTAGGATTTGAATTAAATTTTAACTTTAATTTAAGTGGTCACTTGCAAAAATCTCGGCCTATGTGCTCATACTCATTGGTGGGTACGTGGTGGGTACGTTTTGTACCCACCACGTACCCCCCACGTCCCCCGCAATGAACTTCCGCTCTCCTGGGCTCAAATTGTTTTTTTTAAATCTGTTTTAGGATTTGAATTAAATTTTAACTTTAATTTAAGTGGTCACTTGCAAAAATCTCGGCCTATGTGCTCATACCCATTGGTGGGTACGTGGTGGGTACGTTTCGTACCCACCACGTACCCACCACGTCCCCCGCAATTAACTTCCGCTCTCCTGAGCTCAAATTGTTTTTTTTAAATCTGTTTCAGGATTTGAATTAAATTTTAACTTTAATTTAAGTGGTCACTTGCAAAAATCTCGGCCAATGTGCTCATACCCATTGGTGGGTACGTGCTGGGTACGTTTCGTACCCACCACGTCCCCCGCAATGGACTTCCGGTCTCCTGGGCTCAAATTGTTTTTTTTAAATCTGTTTTAGGATTTGAATTAAATTTTAACTTTAATTTAAGTGGTCACTTGCAAAAATCTCGGCCTATATGCTCATACCCATATGTGGGTACGTGGTGGGTACGTTTTGTACCCACCACGTACCCACCACGTCCCCCGCAATGAACTTCCGCTCTCCTGGGCTCAAATTGTTTTTTTTAAATCTGTTTTAGGATTTGAATTAAATTTTAACTTTAATTTAAGTGGTCACTTGCAAAACTCTCGGCCTATGTGCTCATACCCATTGGTGGGTACGTGGTGGGTACGTTTCGTACCCACCACGTCCCCCGCAATGGACTTCCGCTCTCCTGGGCTCAAATTGTTTTTTTTAAATCTGTTTTAGGATTTAAATTAAATTATAACTTTAATTTAAGTGGTCACTTGCAAAACTCTCGGCCTATGTGCTCATACCCATTGGTGGGTACGTGGCGGGTACGTTTCGTTCCCACCACGTACCCACCACGTCCCCCGCAACGAACTTCCGCTCTCCTGGGCTCAAATTGTTTTTTTTAAATCTGTTTTAGGATTTGAATTAAATTTTAACTTTAATTTAAGTGGTCACTTGCAAAAATCTCGGCCTATGTGCTCATACCCATTGGTGGGTACGTGGTGGGTACGTTTTGTACCCACCACGTCCCCCGCAATGAACTTCCGCTCTCCTGGGCTCAAATTGTTTTTTTTTAATCTGTTTTAGGATTTGAATTAAATTTTAACTTTAATTTAAGTGGTCACTTGCAAAAATCTCGGCCTATGTGCTCATACCCATTGGTGGGTACGTTTCGTACCCACCACGTCCTCCGCAATGGACTTCCGCTCTCCTGGGCTCAAATTGTTTTTTTTTAATCTGTTTTAGGATTTGAACTAAATTTTAACTTTAATTTAAGTGGTCACTTGCAAAAATCTCGGCCTATGTGCTCATACTCATTATGGGTACGTGGTGGGTACGTTTTGTACCCACCACGTACCCACCACGTCCCCCGCAATGAACTTCCGCTCTCCTGGGCTCAAATTGTTTTTTTTAAATCTGTTTTAGGATTTGAATTAAATTTTAACTTTAATTTAAGTGGTCACTTGCAAAAATCTCGGCCTATGTGCTCATACCCATTGGTGGGTACGTGGTGGGTACGTTTCGTACCCACCACGTACCCACCACGTCCCCCGCAATGAACTTCCGCTCTCCTGGGCTCAAATTGTTTTTATTAAATCTGTTTTAGGATTTGAATTAAATTTTAACTTTAATTTAAGTGGTCACTTGCAAAAATCTCGGCCTATGTGCTCATACCCATTGGTGGGTACGTGGTGGGTACGCTTCGTACCCACCACGTCCCCCGCAATGGACTTCCGCTCTCCTGGGCTCAAATTGTTTTTTTTAAATCTGTTTTAGGATTTGAATTAAATTTTAACTTTAATTTAAGTGGTCACTTGCAAAAATCTCGGCCTATGTGCTCATACTCATTGGTGGGTACGTGGTGGGTACGTTTTGTACCCACCACGTACCCCCCACGTCCCCCGCAATGAACTTCCGCTCTCCTGGGCTCAAATTGTTTTTTTTAAATCTGTTTTAGGATTTGAATTAAATTTTAACTTTAATTTAAGTGGTCACTTGCAAAAATCTCGGCCTATGTGCTCATACCCATTGGTGGGTACGTGGTGGGTACGTTTCGTACCCACCAAGTACCCACCACGTCCCCCGCAATTAACTTCCGCTCTCCTGAGCTCAAATTGTTTTTTTTAAATCTGTTTCAGGATTTGAATTAAATTTTAACTTTAATTTAAGTGGTCACTTGCAAAAATCTCGGCGTATGTGCTCATACCCATTGGTGGGTACGTGCTGGGTACGTTTCGTACCCACCACGTCCCCCGCAATGGACTTCCGGTCTCCTGGGCTCAAATTGTTTTTTTTAAATCTGTTTTAGGATTTGAATTAAATTTTAACTTTAATTTAAGTGGTCACTTGCAAAAATCTCGGCCTATGTGCTCATACTCATTGGTGGGTACGTGGTGGGTACGTTTTGTACCCACCACGTACCCCCCACGTCCCCCGCAATGAACTTCCGCTCTCCTGGGCTCAAATTGTTTTTTTTAAATCTGTTTTAGGATTTGAATTAAATTTTAACTTTAATTTAAGTGGTCACTTGCAAAAATCTCGGCCTATGTGCTCATACCCATTGGTGGGTACGTGGTGGGTACGTTTCGTACCCACCACGTACCCACCACGTCCCCCGCAATTAACTTCCGCTCTCCTGAGCTCAAATTGTTTTTTTTAAATCTGTTTCAGGATTTGAATTAAATTTTAACTTTAATTTAAGTGGTCACTTGCAAAAATCTCGGCCTATGTGCTCATACCCATTGGTGGGTACGTGCTGGGTACGTTTCGTACCCACCACGTCCCCCGCAATGAACTTCTGCTCTCCTGGGCTCAGATTGTTTTTTTTAAATCTGTTTTAGTATTTGAATTAAATTTTAACTTTTATTTAAGTGGTCACTTGCAAAAATCTCGGCCTATGTGCTCATACCCATTGGTATGTACGTGGTGGGTACGTTTCGTACCCACCACGTCCCCCGCAATGGACTTCCGCTCTCCTGGGCTCAAATTGTTTTTTTTAAATCTGTTTTAGGATTTGAATTAAATTTTAACTTTAATTTAAGTGGTCACTTGCAAAAATCTCGGCCTATGTGCTCATACCCATTGGTGGGTACGTGGTGGGTACGTTTCGTACCCACCACGTACCCACCACGGCCCCCGCAATGAACTTCCGCTCTCCTGGGCTCAAATTGTTTTTTTTAAATCTGTTTTAGGATTTGAATTAAATTTTAACTTTTATTTAAGTGGTCACTTGCAAAAATCTCGGCCTATGTGCTCATACCCATTGGTGGGTACGTGGTGGGTACATTTCGTACCCACCACGTCCCCCGCAATGGACTTCCGCTCTCCTGGGCTCAAATTGTTTTTTTTAAATCTGTTTTAGGATTTGAATTAAATTTTAACTTTAATTTAAGTGGTCACTTCCAAAAATCTCGGCCTATGTGCTCATACCCATTGGTGGGTACGTGGTGGGTACGTTTCGTACCCACCACGTACCCACCACGTCCCCCGCAATGAACTTCCGCTCTCCTGGGCTCAAATTGTTTTTTTTAAATCTGTTTTAGGATTTGAATTAAATTTTAACTTTAATTTAAGTGGTCACTTGCAAAAATCTCGGCCTATGTGCTCATACCCATTGGTGGGTACGTGGTGGGTACGTTCCGTACCCACCACGTACCCCCCACGTCCCCCGCAATGAACTTCCGCTCTCCTGGGCTCAAATTGTTTTTTTTAAATCTGTTTTAGGATTTGAATTAAATTTTAACTTTAATTTAAGTGGCCACTTGCAAAAATCTCGGCCTATGTGCTCATACGCATTGGTGGGTACGTGGTGGGTACGTTTCGTACCCACCACGTACCCACCACGCCCCCGCAATGAACTTCCGCTCTCCTGGGCTCAAATTGTTTTTTTTAAATCTGTTTTGGGATTTGAATTAAATTTTAACTTTAATTTAAGTGGTCACTTGCAAAAATCTCGGCCTATGTGCTCATACCCATTGGTGGGTACGTGGTGGGTACGTTTCGTACCCACCACGTACCCACCACGCCCCCGCAATGAACTTCCGCTCTCCTGGGCTCAAATTGTATTTTTTAAATCTGTTTTGGGATTTGAATTAAATTTTAACTTTAATTTAAGTGGTCACTTGCAAAAATCTCGGCCTATGTGCTCATACCCATTGGTGGGTACGTGGTGGGTACATTTCGTACCCACCACGTCCCCCGCAATGGACTTCCGCTCTCCTGGGCTCAAATTGTTTTTTTTAAATCTGTTTTAGGATTTGAATTAAATTTTAACTTTAATTTAAGTGGTCACTTGCAAAAATCTCGGCCTATGTGCTCATACCCATTGGTGGGTACGTGGTGGGTACGTTTCGTACCCACCACGTACCCACCACGTCCCCCGCAATGAACTTCCGCTCTCCTGAGCTCAAATTGTTTTTTTTAAATCTGTTTTAGGATTTGAATTAAATTTTAACTTTAATTTAAGTGGTCACTTGCAAAAATCTCGGCCTATGTGCTCATACGCATTGGTGGGTACGTGGTGGGTACGTTTCGTACCCACCACGTCCCCCGCAATGGACTTCCGCTCTCCTGGGCTCAAATTGTTTTTTTTAAATCTGTTTTAGGATTTGAATTAAATTTTAACTTTAATTTAAGTGGTCACTTGCAAAAATCTCGGCCTATGTGCTCATACCCATTGGTGGGTACGTGGTGGGTACGTTTCGTACCCACCACGTACCCACCACGTCCCCCGCAATGAACTTCCGCTCTCCTGGGCTCAAATTGTTTTTTTTAAATCTGTTTTGGGATTTGAATTAAATTTTAACTTTAATTTAAGTGGTCACTTGCAAAAATCTCGGCCTATGTGCTCATACCCATTGGTGGGTACGTGGTGGGTACGTTTCGTACCCACCACGTCCCCCGCAATGGACTTCCGCTCTCCTGGGCTCAAATTGTTTTTTTTAAATCTGTTTTAGGATTTGAATTAAATTTTAACTTTAATTTAAGTGGTCACTTGCAAAAATCTCGGCCTATGTGCTCATACCCATTGGTGGGTACGTGGTGGGTACGTTTCGTACCCACCACGTCCCCCGCAATGGACTTCCGCTCTCCTGGGCTCAAATTGTTTTTTTTAAATCTGTTTTAGGATTTGAATTAAATTTTAACTTTAATTTAAGTGGTCACTTGCAAAAATCTCGGCCTATGTGCTCATACCCATTGGTGGGTACGTGGTGGGTACATTTCGTACCCACCACGTCCCCCGCAATGGACTTCCGCTCTCCTGGGCTCAAATTGTTTTTTTTAAATCTGTTTTAGGATTTGAATTAAATTTTAACTTTAATTTAAGTGGTCACTTCCAAAAATCTCGGCCTATGTGCTCATACCCATTGGTGGGTACGTGGTGGGTACGTTTCGTACCCACCACGTACCCACCACGTCCCCCGCAATGAACTTCCGCTCTCCTGGGCTCAAATTGTTTTTTTTAAATCTGTTTTAGGATTTGAATTAAATTTTAACTTTAATTTAAGTGGTCACTTCCCAAAATCTCGGCCTATGTGCTCATACCCATTGGTGGGTACGTGGTTGGTACGTTTCGTACCCACCACGTCCGCCGCAATGGACTTCCGCTCTCCTGGGCTCAAATTGTTTTTTTTAAATCTGTTTTAGGATTTGAATTAAATTTTAACTTTAATTTAAGTGGTCACTTGCAAAAATCTCGGCCTATGTGCTCATACCCATTGGTGGGTACGTGGTGGGTACGTTTCGTACCCACCACGTCCCCCGCAATGGACTTCCGCTCTCCTGGGCTCAAATTGTTTTTTTTAAATCTGTTTTAGGATTTGAATTAAATTTTAACTTTAATTTAAGTGGTCACTTGCAAAAATCTCGGCCTATGTGCTCATACCCATTGGTAAGTACGTGGTGGGTACGTTTCGTACCCACCACGTACCCACCACGTCCCTCGCAATGAACTTCCGCTCTCCTGAGCTCAAATTGCTTTTTTTAAATCTGTTTTAGGATTTGAATTAAATTTTAACTTTAATTTAAGTGGTCACTTGCAAAAATCTCGACCTATGTGCTCATACCCATTGGTGGGTACGTGGTGGGTACGTTTCGTACCAACCACGTACCCCCAACTCCCCCGCAATGAACTTCCGCTCTCCTGGGCTCAAATTGTTTTTTTTAAATCTGTTTTAGGATTTGAATTAAATTTTAACTTTAATTTAAGTGGTCACTTGCAAAAATCTCGGCCTATGTGCTCATACCCATTGGTGGGTACGTGGTGGGTACGTTTCGTACCCACCACGTCCCCCGCAATGGACTTCCGCTCTTCTGGGCTCAAATTGTTTTTTTTAAATCTATTTTAGGATTTGAATTAAATTTTAACTTTAATTTAAGTGGTCACTTGCAAAAATCTCGGCCTATGTGCTCATACCCATTGGTGGGTACGTGGTGGGTACGTTTCGTACCCACCACGTACCCACCACGTCCCCCGCAATGAACTTCCGCTCTCCTGGGCTCAAATTGTTTTTTTTAAATCTGTTTTAGGATTTGAATTAAATTTTAACTTTAATTTAAGTGGTCACTTGCAAAAATCTCGGCCTATGTGCTCATACCCATTGGTGGGTACGTGGTGGGTACGTTTCGTACCAACCACGTACCCCCACCTCCCCCGCAATGAACTTCCGCTCTCCTGGGCTCAAATTGTTTTTTTTAAATCTGTTTTAGGATTTGAATTAAATTTTAACTTTAATTTAAGTGGTCACTTGCAAAAATCTCGGCCTATGTGCTCATACCCATTGGTGGGTACGTGGTGGGTACGTTTCGTACCCACCACGTACCCACCACGGCCCCCGCAATGAACTTCCGCTCTCCTGGGCTCAAATTGTTTTTTTTAAATCTGTTTTAGGATTTGAATTAAATTTTAACTTTAATTTAAGTGGTCACTTCCAAAAATCTCGGCCTATGTGCTCATACCCATTGGTGGGTACGTGGTGGGTACGTTTCGTACCCACCACGTCCCCCGCAATGGACTTCCGCTCTCCTGGGCTCAAATTGTTTTTTTTAAATCTGTTTTAGGATTTGAATTAAATTTTAACTTTAATTTAAGTGGTCACTTGCAAAAATCTCGGCCTATGTGCTCATACCCATTGGTAAGTACGTGGTGGGTACGTTTCGTACCCACCACGTACCCACCACGTCCCCCGCAATGAACTTCCGCTCTCCTGAGCTCAAATTGTTTTTTTTAAATCTGTTTTAGGATTTGAATTAAATTTTAACTTTAATTTAAGTGGTCACTTGCAAAAATCTCGGCCTATGTGCTCATACCCATTGGTGGGTACGTGGTGGGTACGTTTCGTACCCACCACGTCCCCCGCAATGGACTTCCGCTCTCCTGGGCTCAAATTGTTTTTTTTAAATCTATTTTAGGATTTGAATTAAATTTTAACTTTAATTTAAGTGGTCACTTGCAAAAATCTCGGCCTATGTGCTCATACCCATTGGTGGGTACGTGGTGGGTACGTTTCGTACCCACCACGTACCCACCACGTCCCCCGCAATGAACTTCCGCTCTCCTGGGCTCAAATTGTTTTTTTTAAATCTGTTTTAGGATTTGAATTAAATTTTAACTTTAATTTAAGTGGTCACTTGCAAAAATCTCGGCCTATGTGCTCATACCCATTGGTGGGTACGTGGTGGGTACGTTTCGTACCAACCACGTACCCCCACCTCCCCCGCAATGAACTTCCGCTCTCCTGGGCTCAAATTGTTTTTTTTAAATCTGTTTTAGGATTTGAATTAAATTTTAACTTTAATTTAAGTGGTCACTTGCAAAAATCTCGGCCTATGTGCTCATACCCATTGGTGGGTACGTGGTGGGTACGTTTCGTACCCACCACGTCCCCCGCAATGGACTTCCGCTCTCCTGGGCTCAAATTGTTTTTTTTAAATCTATTTTAGGATTTGAATTAAATTTTAACTTTAATTTAAGTGGTCACTTGCAAAAATCTCGGCCTATGTGCTCATACCCATTGGTGGGTACGTGGTGGGTACGTTTCGTACCCACCACGTACCCACCACGTCCCCCGCAATGAACTTCCGCTCTCCTGGGCTCAAATTGTTTTTTTTAAATCTGTTTTAGGATTTGAATTAAATTTTAACTTTAATTTAAGTGGTCACTTGCAAAAATCTCGACCTATGTGCTCATACCCATTGGTGGGTACGTGGTGGGTACGTTTCGTACCAACCACGTACCCCCACCTCCCCCGCAATGAACTTCCGCTCTCCTGGGCTCAAATTGTTTTTTTTAAATCTGTTTTATTATTTGAATTAAATTTTAACTTTAATTTAAGTGGTCACTTGCAAAAATCTCGGCCTATGTGCTCATACCCATTGGTGGGTACGTGGTGGGTACGTTTCGTACCCACCACGTACCCACCACGGCCCCCGCAATGAACTTCCGCTCTCCTGGGCTCAAATTGTTTTTTTTAAATCTGTTTTAGGATTTGAATTAAATTTTAACTTTAATTTAAGTGGTCACTTGCAAAAATCTCAGCCTATGTGCTCATACCCATTGGTGGGTACGTGGTGGGTACGTTTTGTACCCACCACGTACCCCCCACGTCCCCCGCAATGAACTTCCGCTCTCCTGGGCTCAAATTGTTTTTTTAAATCTGTTTTAGGATTTGAATTAAATTTTAACTTTAATTTAAGTGGTCACTTGCAAAAATCTCGGCCTATGTGCTCATACCTATTGGTGGCTACGTGGTGGGTACGTTTCGTACCCACCACGTACCCACCACGGCCCCCGCAATGAACTTCCGCTCTCCTGGGCTCAAATTGTTTTTTTTAAATCTGTTTTAGGATTTGAATTAAATTTTAACTTTAATTTAAGTGGTCACTTGCAAAAATTTCGACCTATGTGCTCATACCCATTGGTGGGTACGTGGTGGGTACGTTTCGTACCAACCACGTACCCCCACCTCCCCCGCAATGAACTTCCGCTCTCCTGGGCTCAAATTGTTTTTTTTAAATCTGTTTTAGGATTTGAATTAAATTTTAACTTTAATTTAAGTGGTCACTTGCAAAAATCTCGGCCTATGTGCTCATACCCATTGGTGGGTACGTCGTGGGTACGTTTCGTACCCACCACGTCCCCGCAATGGACTTCCGCTCTCCTGGGCTCAAATTGTTTTTTTTAAATCTGATTTAGGATTTGAATTAAATTTTAACTTTAATTTAAGTGGTCACTTGCAAAAATCTCGGCCTATGTGCTCATACTCATTGGTGGGTACATGGTGGGTACGTTTTGTACCCACCACGTACCCACCACGTCCCCCGCAATGAACTTCCGCTCTCCTGGGCTCAAATTGTTTTTTTTAAATCTGTTTTAGGATTTGAATTAAATTTTAACTTTAATTTAAGTGGTCACTTGCAAAAATCTCGGCCTATGTGCTCATACTCATTGGTGGGTACGTGGTGGGTACGTTTTGTACCAACCACGTACCCCCACCTCCCCCGCAATGAACTTCCGCTCTCCTGGGCTCAAATTGTTTTTTTTAAATCTGTTTTAGGATTTGAATTAAATTTTAACTTTAATTTAAGTGGTCACTTGCAAAAATCTCGACCTATGTGCTCATACCTATTGGTGGGTACGTGGTGGGTATGTTTCGTACCAACCACGTACCCCCACCTCCCCCGCAATGAACTTCCGCTCTCCTGGGCTCAAATTGTTTTTTTTAAATCTGTTTTAGGATTTGAATTAAATTTTAACTTTAATTTAAGTGGTCACTTGCAAAAATCTCGGCCTATGTGCTCATACTCATTGGTGGGTACGTGGTGGGTACGTTTTGTACCAACCACGTACCCCCACCTCCCCCGCAATGAACTTCCGCTCTCCTGGGCTCAAATTGTTTTTTTTAAATCTGTTTTAGGATTTGAATTAAATTTTAACTTTAATTTAAGTGGTCACTTGCAAAAATCTCGGCCTATGTGCTCATACCTATTGGTGGGTACGTGGTGGGTACGTTTCGTACCAACCACGTACCCCCACCTCCCCCGCAATGAACTTCCGCTCTCCTGGGCTCAAATTGTTTTTTTTAAATCTGTTTTAGGATTTGAATTAAATTTTAACTTTAATTTAAGTGGTCACTTGCAAAAATCTCGACCTATGTGCTCATACCCATTGGTGGGTACGTGATGGGTACGTTTCGTACCAACCACGTACCCCCACCTCCCCCGCAATGAACTTCCGCTCTCCTGGGCTCAAATTGTTTTTTTTAAATCTGTTTTAGGATTTGAATTAAATTTTAACTTTAATTTAAGTGGTCACTTGCAAAAATCTCGGCCTATATGCTCATACCCATTGGTGGGTACGTGGTGGGTACGTTTCGTACCCACCAAGTACCCACCACGTCCCCCGCAATTAACTTCCGCTCTCCTGAGCTCAAATTGTTTTTTTTAAATCTGTTTCAGGATTTGAATTAAATTTTAACTTTAATTTAAGTTTTCACTTGCAAAAATCTCGGCCTATGTGCTCATACCCATTGGTGGGTACGTGCTGGGTACGTTTCGTACCCACCACGTCCCCCGCAATGGACTTCCGGTCTCCTGGGCTCAAATTGTTTTTTTTAAATCTGTTTTAGGATTTGAATTAAATTTTAACTTTAATTTAAGTGGTCACTTGCAAAAATCTCGGCCTATGTGCTCATACTCATTGGTGGGTACGTGGTGGGTACGTTTTGTACCCACCACGTACCCCCCACGTCCCCCGCAATGAACTTCCGCTCTCCTGGGCTCAAATTGTTTTTTTTAAATCTGTTTTAGGATTTGAATTAAATTTTAACTTTAATTTAAGTGGTCACTTGCAAAAATCTCGGCCTATGTGCTCATACCCATTGGTGGGTACGTGGTGGGTACGTTTCGTACCCACCACGTACCCACCACGTCCCCCGCAATTAACTTCCGCTCTCCTGAGCTCAAATTGTTTTTTTTAAATCTGTTTCAGGATTTGAATTAAATTTTAACTTTAATTTAAGTGGTCACTTGCAAAAATCTCGGCCTATGTGCTCATACCCATTGGTGGGTACGTGCTGGGTACGTTTCGTACCCACCACGTCCCCCGCAATGAACTTCCGCTCTCCTGGGCTCAGATTGTTTTTTTTAAATCTGTTTAAGTATTTGAATTAAATTTTAACTTTTATTTAAGTGGTCACTTGCAAAAATCTCGGCCTATGTGCTCATACCCATTGGTGGGTACGTGGTGGGTACGTTTCGTACCCACCACGTCCCCCGCAATGGACTTCCGCTCTCCTGGGCTCAAATTGTTTTTTTTAAATCTGTTTTAGGATTTGAATTAAATTTTAACTTTAATTTAAGTGGTCACTTGCAAAAATCTCGGCCTATGTGCTCATACCCATTGGTGGGTACGTGGTGGGTACGTTTCGTACCCACCACGTACCCACCACGTCCCCCGCAATGAACTTCCGCTCTCCTGGGCTCAAATTGTTTTTTTTAAATCTGTTTTAGGATTTGAATTAAATTTTAACTTTTATTTAAGTGGTCACTTGCAAAAATCTCGGCCTATGTGCTCATACCCATTGGTGGGTACGTGGTGGGTACATTTCGTACCCACCACGTCCCCCGCAATGGACTTCCGCTCTCCTGGGCTCAAATTGTTTTTTTTAAATCTGTTTTAGGATTTGAATTAAATTTTAACTTTAATTTAAGTGGTCACTTCCAAAAATCTCGGCCTATGTGCTCATACCCATTGGTGGGTACGTGGTGGGTACGTTTCGTACCCACCACGTACCCACCACGTCCCCCGCAATGAACTTCCGCTCTCCTGAGCTCAAATTGTTTTTTTTAAATCTGTTTTAGGATTTGAATTAAATTTTAACTTTAATTTAAGTGGTCACTTGCAAAAATCTCGGCCTATGTGCTCATACCCATTGGTGGGTACGTGGTGGGTACGTTTCGTACCCACCACGTACCCCCCACGTCCCCCGCAATGAACTTCCGCTCTCCTGGGCTCAAATTGTTTTTTTTAAATCTGTTTTAGGATTTGAATTAAATTTTAACTTTAATTTAAGTGGCCACTTGCAAAAATCTCGGCCTATGTGCTCATACGCATTGGTGGGTACGTGGTGGGTACGTTTCGTACCCACCACGTACCCACCACGCCCCCGCAATGAACTTCCGCTCTCCTGGGCTCAAATTGTTTTTTTTAAATCTGTTTTGGGATTTGAATTAAATTTTAACTTTAATTTAAGTGGTCACTTGCAAAAATCTCGGCCTATGTGCTCATACCCATTGGTGGGTACGTGGTGGGTACGTTTCGTACCCACCACGTACCCACCACGCCCCCGCAATGAACTTCCGCTCTCCTGGGCTCAAATTGTATTTTTTAAATCTGTTTTGGGATTTGAATTAAATTTTAACTTTAATTTAAGTGGTCACTTGCAAAAATCTCGGCCTATGTGCTCATACCCATTGGTGGGTACGTGGTGGGTACATTTCGTACCCACCACGTCCCCCGCAATGGACTTCCGCTCTCCTGGGCTCAAATTGTTTTTTTTAAATCTGTTTTAGGATTTGAATTAAATTTTAACTTTAATTTAAGTGGTCACTTGCAAAAATCTCGGCCTATGTGCTCATACCCATTGGTGGGTACGTGGTGGGTACGTTTCGTACCCACCACGTACCCACCACGTCCCCCGCAATGAACTTCCGCTCTCCTGAGCTCAAATTGTTTTTTTTAAATCTGTTTTAGGATTTGAATTAAATTTTAACTTTAATTTAAGTGGTCACTTGCAAAAATCTCGGCCTATGTGCTCATACGCATTGGTGGGTACGTGGTGGGTACGTTTCGTACCCACCACGTCCCCCGCAATGGACTTCCGCTCTCCTGGGCTCAAATTGTTTTTTTTAAATCTGTTTTAGGATTTGAATTAAATTTTAACTTTAATTTAAGTGGTCACTTGCAAAAATCTCGGCCTATGTGCTCATACCCATTGGTGGGTACGTGGTGGGTACGTTTCGTAACCACCACGTACCCACCACGTCCCCCGCAATGAACTTCCGCTCTCCTGGGCTCAAATTGTTTTTTTTAAATCTGTTTTGGGATTTGAATTAAATTTTAACTTTAATTTAAGTGGTCACTTGCAAAAATCTCGGCCTATGTGCTCATACCCATTGGTGGGTACGTGGTGGGTACGTTTCGTACCCACCACGTCCCCCGCAATGGACTTCCGCTCTCCTGGGCTCAAATTGTTTTTTTTAAATCTGTTTTAGGATTTGAATTAAATTTTAACTTTAATTTAAGTGGTCACTTGCAAAAATCTCGGCCTATGTGCTCATACCCATTGGTGGGTACGTGGTGGGTACGTTTCGTACCCACCACGTCCCCCGCAATGGACTTCCGCTCTCCTGGGCTCAAATTGTTTTTTTTAAATCTGTTTTAGGATTTGAATTAAATTTTAACTTTAATTTAAGTGGTCACTTGCAAAAATCTCGGCCTATGTGCTCATAGCCATTGGTGGGTACGTGGTGGGTACATTTCGTACCCACCACGTCCCCCGCAATGGACTTCCGCTCTCCTGGGCTCAAATTGTTTTTTTTAAATCTGTTTTAGGATTTGAATTAAATTTTAACTTTAATTTAAGTGGTCACTTCCAAAAATCTCGGCCTATGTGCTCATACCCATTGGTGGGTACGTGGTGGGTACGTTTCGTACCCACCACGTACCCACCACGTCCCCCGCAATGAACTTCCGCTCTCCTGGGCTCAAATTGTTTTTTTTAAATCTGTTTTAGGATTTGAATTAAATTTTAACTTTAATTTAAGTGGTCACTTCCCAAAATCTCGGCCTATGTGCTCATACCCATTGGTGGGTACGTGGTTGGTACGTTTCGTACCCACCACGTCCGCCGCAATGGACTTCCGCTCTCCTGGGCTCAAATTGTTTTTTTTAAATCTGTTTTAGGATTTGAATTAAATTTTAACTTTAATTTAAGTGGTCACTTGCAAAAATCTCGGCCTATGTGCTCATACCCATTGGTGGGTACGTGGTGGGTACGTTTCGTACCCACCACGTCCCCCGCAATGGACTTCCGCTCTCCTGGGCTCAAATTGTTTTTTTTAAATCTGTTTTAGGATTTGAATTAAATTTTAACTTTAATTTAAGTGGTCACTTGCAAAAATCTCGGCCTATGTGCTCATACCCATTGGTAAGTACGTGGTGGGTACGTTTCGTACCCACCACGTACCCACCACGTCCCCCGCAATGAACTTCCGCTCTCCTGAGCTCAAATTGTTTTTTTTAAATCTGTTTTAGGATTTGAATTAAATTTTAACTTTAATTTAAGTGGTCACTTGCAAAAATCTCGACCTATGTGCTCATACCCATTGGTGGGTACGTGGTGGGTACGTTTCGTACCAACCACGTACCCCCACCTCCCCCGCAATGAACTTCCGCTCTCCTGGGCTCAAATTGTTTTTTTTAAATCTGTTTTAGGATTTGAATTAAATTTTAACTTTAATTTAAGTGGTCACTTGCAAAAATCTCGACCTATGTGCTCATACCCATTGGTGGGTACGTGGTGGGTACGTTTCGTACCAACCACGTACCCCCACCTCCCCCGCAATGGACTTCCGCTCTTCTGGGCTCAAATTGTTTTTTTTAAATCTATTTTAGGATTTGAATTAAATTTTAACTTTAATTTAAGTGGTCACTTGCAAAAATCTCGGCCTATGTGCTCATACCCATTGGTGGGTACGTGGTGGGTACGTTTCGTACCCACCACGTACCCACCACGTCCCCCGCAATGAACTTCCGCTCTCCTGGGCTCAAATTGTTTTTTTTAAATCTGTTTTAGGATTTGAATTAAATTTTAACTTTAATTTAAGTGGTCACTTGCAAAAATCTCGGCCTATGTGCTCATACCCATTGGTGGGTACGTGGTGGGTACGTTTCGTACCAACCACGTACCCCCACCTCCCCCGCAATGAACTTCCGCTCTCCTGGGCTCAAATTGTTTTTTTTAAATCTGTTTTAGGATTTGAATTAAATTTTAACTTTAATTTAAGTGGTCACTTGCAAAAATCTCGGCCTATGTGCTCATACCCATTGGTGGGTACGTGGTGGGTACGTTTCGTACCCACCACGTACCCACCACGGCCCCCGCAATGAACTTCCGCTCTCCTGGGCTCAAATTGTTTTTTTTAAATCTGTTTTAGGATTTGAATTAAATTTTAACTTTAATTTAAGTGGTCACTTCCAAAAATCTCGGCCTATGTGCTCATACCCATTGGTGGGTACGTGGTGGGTACGTTTCGTACCCACCACGTCCCCCGCAATGGACTTCCGCTCTCCTGGGCTCAAATTGTTTTTTTTAAATCTGTTTTAGGATTTGAATTAAATTTTAACTTTAATTTAAGTGGTCACTTGCAAAAATCTCGGCCTATGTGCTCATACCCATTGGTAAGTACGTGGTGGGTACGTTTCGTACCCACCACGTACCCACCACGTCCCCCGCAATGAACTTCCGCTCTCCTGAGCTCAAATTGTTTTTTTTAAATCTGTTTTAGGATTTGAATTAAATTTTAACTTTAATTTAAGTGGTCACTTGCAAAAATCTCGGCCTATGTGCTCATACCCATTGGTGGGTACGTGGTGGGTACGTTTCGTACCCACCACGTCCCCCGCAATGGACTTCCGCTCTCCTGGGCTCAAATTGTTTTTTTTAAATCTATTTTAGGATTTGAATTAAATTTTAACTTTAATTTAAGTGGTCACTTGCAAAAATCTCGGCCTATGTGCTCATACCCATTGGTGGGTACGTGGTGGGTACGTTTCGTACCCACCACGTACCCACCACGTCCCCCGCAATGAACTTCCGCTCTCCTGGGCTCAAATTGTTTTTTTTAAATCTGTTTTAGGATTTGAATTAAATTTTAACTTTAATTTAAGTGGTCACTTGCAAAAATCTCGGCCTATGTGCTCATACCCATTGGTGGGTACGTGGTGGGTACGTTTCGTACCAACCACGTACCCCCACCTCCCCCGCAATGAACTTCCGCTCTCCTGGGCTCAAATTGTTTTTTTTAAATCTGTTTTAGGATTTGAATTAAATTTTAACTTTAATTTAAGTGGTCACTTGCAAAAATCTCGGCCTATGTGCTCATACCCATTGGTGGGTACGTGGTGGGTACGTTTCGTACCCACCACGTCCCCCGCAATGGACTTCCGCTCTCCTGGGCTCAAATTGTTTTTTTTAAATCTATTTTAGGATTTGAATTAAATTTTAACTTTAATTTAAGTGGTCACTTGCAAAAATCTCGGCCTATGTGCTCATACCCATTGGTGGGTACGTGGTGGGTACGTTTCGTACCCACCACGTACCCACCACGTCCCCCGCAATGAACTTCCGCTCTCCTGGGCTCAAATTGTTTTTTTTAAATCTGTTTTAGGATTTGAATTAAATTTTAACTTTAATTTAAGTGGTCACTTGCAAAAATCTCGACCTATGTGCTCATACCCATTGGTGGGTACGTGGTGGGTACGTTTCGTACCAACCACGTACCCCCACCTCCCCCGCAATGAACTTCCGCTCTCCTGGGCTCAAATTGTTTTTTTTAAATCTGTTTTAGGATTTGAATTAAATTTTAACTTTAATTTAAGTGGTCACTTGCAAAAATCTCGGCCTATGTGCTCATACCCATTGGTGGGTACGTGGTGGGTACGTTTCGTACCCACCACGTACCCACCACGGCCCCCGCAATGAACTTCCGCTCTCCTGGGCTCAAATTGTTTTTTTTAAATCTGTTTTAGGATTTGAATTAAATTTTAACTTTAATTTAAGTGGTCACTTGCAAAAATCTCGGCCTATGTGCTCATACCCATTGGTGGGTACGTGGTGGGTACGTTTCGTACCCACCACGTACCCCCCACGTCCCCCGCAATGAACTTCCGCTCTCCTGGGCTCAAATTGTTTTTTTTAAATCTGTTTTAGGATTTGAATTAAATTTTAACTTTAATTTAAGTGGTCACTTGCAAAAATCTCGGCCTATGTGCTCATACCCATTGGTGGGTACGTGGTGGGTACGTTTCGTACCCACCACGTACCCACCACGGCCCCCGCAATGAACTTCCGCTCTCCTGGGCTCAAATTGTTTTTTTTAAATCTGTTTTAGGATTTGAATTAAATTTTAACTTTAATTTAAGTGGTCACTTGCAAAAATCTCGGCCTATGTGCTCATACCCATTGGTGGGTACGTGGTGGGTACGTTTCGTACCCACCACGTACCCACCACGGCCCCCGCAATGAACTTCCGCTCTCCTGGGCTCAAATTGTTTTTTTTAAATCTGTTTTAGGATTTGAATTAAATTTTAACTTTAATTTAAGTGGTCACTTGCAAAAATCTCGGCCTATGTGCTCATACCCATTGGTGGGTACGTGGTGGGTACGTTTCGTACCCACCACGTACCCCCCACGTCCCCCGCAATGAACTTCCGCTCTCCTGGGCTCAAATTGTTTTTTTTAAATCTGTTTTAGGATTTGAATTAAATTTTAACTTTAATTTAAGTGGTCACTTGCAAAAATCTCGGCCTATGTGCTCATACCCATTGGTGGGTACGTGGTGGGTACGTTTCGTACCCACCACGTACCCACCACGGCCCCCGCAATGAACTTCCGCTCTCCTGGGCTCAAATTGTTTTTTTTAAATCTGTTTTAGGATTTGAATTAAATTTTAACTTTAATTTAAGTGGTCACTTGCAAAAATCTCGGCCTATGTGCTCATACCCATTGGTGGGTACGTGGTGGGTACGTTTCGTACCCACCACGTACCCACCACGGCCCCCGCAATGAACTTCCGCTCTCCTGGGCTCAAATTGTTTTTTTTAAATCTGTTTTAGGATTTGAATTAAATTTTAACTTTAATTTAAGTGGTCACTTGCAAAAATCTCGACCTATGTGCTCATACCCATTGGTGGGTACGTGGTGGGTACGTTTCGTACCAACCACGTACCCCCACCTCCCCCGCAATGAACTTCCGCTCTCCTGGGCTCAAATTGTTTTTTTTAAATCTGTTTTAGGATTTGAATTAAATTTTAACTTTAATTTAAGTGGTCACTTGCAAAAATCTCGGCCTATGTGCTCATACCCATTGGTGGGTACGTGGTGGGTACGTTTCGTACCCACCACGTACCCACCACGGCCCCCGCAATGAACTTCCGCTCTCCTGGGCTCAAATTGTTTTTTTTAAATCTGTTTTAGGATTTGAATTAAATTTTAACTTTAATTTAAGTGGTCACTTGCAAAAATCTCGGCCTATGTGCTCATACCCATTGGTGGGTACGTGGTGGGTACGTTTCGTACCAACCACGTACCCCCACCTCCCCCGCAATGAACTTCCGCTCTCCTGGGCTCAAATTGTTTTTTTTAAATCTGTTTTAGGATTTGAATTAAATTTTAACTTTAATTTAAGTGGTCACTTGCAAAAATCTCGGCCTATGTGCTCATACCCATTGGTGGGTACGTGGTGGGTACGTTTCGTACCCACCACGTACCCCCCACGTCCCCCGCAATGAACTTCCGCTCTCCTGGGCTCAAATTGTTTTTTTTAAATCTGTTTTAGGATTTGAATTAAATTTTAACTTTAATTTAAGTGGTCACTTGCAAAAATCTCGGCCTATGTGCTCATACCCATTGGTGGGTACGTGGTGGGTACGTTTCGTACCCACCACGTACCCACCACGGCCCCCGCAATGAACTTCCGCTCTCCTGGGCTCAAATTGTTTTTTTTAAATCTGTTTTAGGATTTGAATTAAATTTTAACTTTAATTTAAGTGGTCACTTGCAAAAATCTCGGCCTATGTGCTCATACCCATTGGTGGGTACGTGGTGGGTACGTTTCGTACCCACCACGTACCCACCACGGCCCCCGCAATGAACTTCCGCTCTCCTGGGCTCAAATTGTTTTTTTTAAATCTGTTTTAGGATTTGAATTAAATTTTAACTTTAATTTAAGTGGTCACTTGCAAAAATCTCGGCCTATGTGCTCATACCCATTGGTGGGTACGTGGTGGGTACGTTTCGTACCCACCACGTACCCCCCACGTCCCCCGCAATGAACTTCCGCTCTCCTGGGCTCAAATTGTTTTTTTTAAATCTGTTTTAGGATTTGAATTAAATTTTAACTTTAATTTAAGTGGTCACTTGCAAAAATCTCGGCCTATGTGCTCATACCCATTGGTGGGTACGTGGTGGGTACGTTTCGTACCCACCACGTACCCACCACGGCCCCCGCAATGAACTTCCGCTCTCCTGGGCTCAAATTGTTTTTTTTAAATCTGTTTTAGGATTTGAATTAAATTTTAACTTTAATTTAAGTGGTCACTTGCAAAAATCTCGGCCTATGTGCTCATACCCATTGGTGGGTACGTGGTGGGTACGTTTCGTACCCACCACGTACCCACCACGGCCCCCGCAATGAACTTCCGCTCTCCTGGGCTCAAATTGTTTTTTTTAAATCTGTTTTAGGATTTGAATTAAATTTTAACTTTAATTTAAGTGGTCACTTGCAAAAATCTCGACCTATGTGCTCATACCCATTGGTGGGTACGTGGTGGGTACGTTTCGTACCAACCACGTACCCCCACCTCCCCCGCAATGAACTTCCGCTCTCCTGGGCTCAAATTGTTTTTTTTAAATCTGTTTTAGGATTTGAATTAAATTTTAACTTTAATTTAAGTGGTCACTTGCAAAAATCTCGGCCTATGTGCTCATACCCATTGGTGGGTACGTGGTGGGTACGTTTCGTACCCACCACGTACCCACCACGGCCCCCGCAATGAACTTCCGCTCTCCTGGGCTCAAATTGTTTTTTTTAAATCTGTTTTAGGATTTGAATTAAATTTTAACTTTAATTTAAGTGGTCACTTGCAAAAATCTCGACCTATGTGCTCATACCCATTGGTGGGTACGTGGTGGGTACGTTTCGTACCAACCACGTACCCCCACCTCCCCCGCAATGAACTTCCGCTCTCCTGGGCTCAAATTGTTTTTTTTAAATCTGTTTTAGGATTTGAATTAAATTTTAACTTTAATTTAAGTGGTCACTTGCAAAAATCTCGGCCTATGTGCTCATACCCATTGGTGGGTACGTGGTGGGTACGTTTCGTACCCACCACGTACCCACCACGGCCCCCGCAATGAACTTCCGCTCTCCTGGGCTCAAATTGTTTTTTTTAAATCTGTTTTAGGATTTGAATTAAATTTTAACTTTAATTTAAGTGGTCACTTGCAAAAATCTCGGCCTATGTGCTCATACCCATTGGTGGGTACGTGGTGGGTACGTTTCGTACCCACCACGTACCCACCACGTCCCCCGCAATGAACTTCCGCTCTCCTGGGCTCAAATTGTTTTTTTTAAATCTGTTTTAGGATTTGAATTAAATTTTAACTTTAATTTAAGTGGTCACTTGCAAAAATCTCAGCCTATGTGCTCATACCCATTGGTGGGTACGTGGTGGGTACGTTTCGTACCCACCACGTACCCCACACGTCCCCCGCAATGAACTTCCGCTCTCCTGGGCTCAAATTGTTTTTTTAAATCTGTTTTAGGATTTGAATTAAATTTTAACTTTAATTTAAGTGGTCACTTGCAAAAATCTCGGCCTATGTGCTCATACCTATTGGTGGCTACGTGGTGGGTACGTTTCGTACCCACCACGTACCCACCACGGCCCCCGCAATGAACTTCCGCTCTCCTGGGCTCAAATTGTTTTTTTTAAATCTGTTTTAGGATTTGAATTAAATTTTAACTTTAATTTAAGTGGTCACTTGCAAAAATTTCGACCTATGTGCTCATACCCATTGGTGGGTACGTGGTGGGTACGTTTCGTACCAACCACGTACCCCCACCTCCCCCGCAATGAACTTCCGCTCTCCTGGGCTCAAATTGTTTTTTTTAAATCTGTTTTAGGATTTGAATTAAATTTTAACTTTAATTTAAGTGGTCACTTGCAAAAATCTCGGCCTATGTGCTCATACCCATTGGTGGGTACGTCGTGGGTACGTTTCGTACCCACCACGTCCCCCGCAATGGACTTCCGCTCTCCTGGGCTCAAATTGTTTTTTTTAAATCTGATTTAGGATTTGAATTAAATTTTAACTTTAATTTAAGTGGTCACTTGCAAAAATCTCGGCCTATGTGCTCATACTCATTGGTGGGTACATGGTGGGTACGTTTTGTACCCACCACGTACCCACCACGTCCCCCGCAATGAACTTCCGCTCTCCTGGGCTCAAATTGTTTTTTTTAAATCTGTTTTAGGATTTGAATTAAATTTTAACTTTAATTTAAGTGGTCACTTGCAAAAATCTCGGCCTATGTGCTCATACTCATTGGTGGGTACGTGGTGGGTACGTTTTGTACCAACCACGTACCCCCACCTCCCCCGCAATGAACTTCCGCTCTCCTGGGCTCAAATTGTTTTTTTTAAATCTGTTTTAGGATTTGAATTAAATTTTAACTTTAATTTAAGTGGTCACTTGCAAAAATCTCGACCTATGTGCTCATACCTATTGGTGGGTACGTGGTGGGTATGTTTCGTACCAACCACGTACCCCCACCTCCCCCGCAATGAACTTCCGCTCTCCTGGGCTCAAATTGTTTTTTTTAAATCTGTTTTAGGATTTGAATTAAATTTTAACTTTAATTTAAGTGGTCACTTGCAAAAATCTCGGCCTATGTGCTCATACTCATTGGTGGGTACGTGGTGGGTACGTTTTGTACCAAACACGTACCCCCACCTCCCCCGCAATGAACTTCCGCTCTCCTGGGCTCAAATTGTTTTTTTTAAATCTGTTTTAGGATTTGAATTAAATTTTAACTTTAATTTAAGTGGTCACTTGCAAAAATCTCGGCCTATGTGCTCATACCTATTGGTGGGTACGTGGTGGGTACGTTTCGTACCAACCACGTACCCCCACCTCCCCCGCAATGAACTTCCGCTCTCCTGGGCTCAAATTGTTTTTTTTAAATCTGTTTTAGGATTTGAATTAAATTTTAACTTTAATTTAAGTGGTCACTTGCAAAAATCTCGACCTATGTGCTCATACCCATTGGTGGGTACGTGGTGGGTACGTTTCGTACCAACCACGTACCCCCACCTCCCCCGCAATGAACTTCCGCTCTCCTGGGCTCAAATTGTTTTTTTTAAATCTGTTTTAGGATTTGAATTAAATTTTAACTTTAATTTAAGTGGTCACTTGCAAAAATCTCGGCCTATATGCTCATACCCATTGGTGGGTACGTGGTGGGTACGTTTCGTACCCACCACGTACCCCCCACGTCCCCCGCAATGAACTTCCGCTCTCCTGGGCTCAAATTGTTTTTTTTAAATCTGTTTTAGGATTTGAATTAAATTTTAACTTTAATTTAAGTGGTCACTTGCAAAAATCTCGGCCTATGTGCTCATACCCATTGGTGGGTACGTGGTGGGTACTTTTCGTACCCACCACGTACCCCCCACGTCCCCCGCAATGAACTTTCGCTCTCCTGGGCTCAAATTGTTTTTTTAAATCTGTTTTAGGATTTGAATTAAATTTTAACTTTAATTTAAGTGGTCACTTGCAAAAATCTCGGCCTATGTGCTCATACCTATTGGTGGGTACGTGGTGGGTACGTTTCGTACCCACCACGTACCCACCACGGCCCCCGCAATGAACTTCCGCTCTCCTGGGCTCAAATTGTTTTTTTTAAATCTGTTTTAGGATTTGAATTAAATTTTAACTTTAATTTAAGTGGTCACTTGCAAAAATCTCGGCCTATGTGCTCATACCCATTGGTGGGTACGTGGTGGGTACGTTTCGTACCCACCACGTACCCCCACGTCCCCCGCAATGAACTTCCGCTCTCCTGGGCTCAAATTGTTTTTTTTAAATCTGTTTTAGGATTTGAATTAAATTTTAACTTTAATTTAAGTGGTCACTTGCAAAAATCTCGGCCTATGTGCTCATACCCATTGGTGGGTACGTGGTGGGTACGTTTCGTACCCACCACGTCCCCCGCAATGGACTTCCGCTCTCCTGGGCTCAAATTGTTTTTTTTAAATCTGTTTTAGGATTTGAATTAAATTTTAACTTTAATTTAAGTGGTCACTTGCAAAAATCTCGGCCTATGTGCTCATACCCATTGGTGGGTACGTGGTGGGTACGTTTCGTACCCACCACGTACCCACCACGGCCCCCGCAATGAACTTCCGCTCTCCTGGGCTCAAATTGTTTTTTTTAAATCTGTTTTAGGATTTGAATTAAATTTTAACTTTAATTTAAGTGGTCACTTGCAAAAATCTCGGCCTATGTGCTCATACCCATTGGTGGGTACGTCGTGGGTACGTTTCGTACCCACCACGTCCCCCGCAATGGACTTCCGCTCTCCTGGGCTCAAATTGTTTTTTTTAAATCTGATTTAGGATTTGAATTAAATTTTAACTTTAATTTAAGTGGTCACTTGCAAAAATCTCGGCCTATGTGCTCATACTCATTGGTGGGTACGTGGTGGGTACGTTTTGTACCCACCACGTACCCACCACGTCCCCCGCAATGAACTTCCGCTCTCCTGGGCTCAAATTGTTTTTTTTAAATCTGTTTTAGGATTTGAATTAAATTTTAACTATAATTTAAGTGGTCACTTGCAAAACTCTCGGCCTATGTGCTTATACTCATTGGTGGGTACGTGGTGGGTACGTTTCGTACCCACCACGTACCCCCCACGTCCCCCGCAATGAACTTCCGCTCTCCTGGGCTCAAATTGTTTTTTTTAAATCTGTTTTAGGATTTGAATTAAATTTTAACTTTAATTTAAGTGGTCACTTGCAAAAATCTCGGCCTATGTGCTCATACCCATTGGTGGGTACGTGGTGGATACGTTTCGTACCCACCACGTACCCCGTACGTCCCCCGCAATGAACTTCCGCTCTCCTGGGCTCAAATTGTTTTTTTTAAATCTGTTTTAGGATTTGAATTAAATTTTAACTTTAATTTAAGTGGTCACTTGCAAAACTCTCGGCCTATGTGCTTATACTCATTGGTGGGTACGTGGTGGGTACGTTTCGTACCCACCACGTACCCCCCACGTCCCCCGCAATGAACTTCCGCTCTCCTGGGCTCAAATTGTTTTTTTTAAATCTGTTTTAGGATTTGAATTAAATTTTAACTTTAATTTAAGTGGTCACTTGCAAAAATCTCGACCTATGTGCTCATACCCATTGGTGGGTACGTGGTGGGTACGTTTCGTACCCACCACGTACCCCGCACGTCCCCCGCAATGAACTTCCGCTCTCCTGGGCTCAAATTGTTTTTTTTTAAATCTGTTTTAGGATTTGAATTAAATTTTAACTTTAATTTAAGTGGTCACTTGCAAAAATCTCGGCCTATGTGCTCATACTCATTGGTGGGTACGTGGTGGGTACGTTTCGTACCCACCACGTACCCCCCACGTCCCCCGCAATGAACTTCCGCTCTCCTGGGCTCAAATTGTTTTTTTTAAATCTGTTTTAGGATTTGAATTAAATTTTAACTTTAATTTAAGTGGTCACTTGCAAAAATCTCGGCCTATGTGCTCATACCCATTGGTGGGTACGTGGTGGGTACGTTTCGTACCCAGCACGTCCCCCGCAATGAACTTCCGCTCTCCTGGGCTCAAATTGTTTTTTTTAAATCTGTTTTAGGATTTGAATTAAATTTTAACTTTAATTTAAGTGGTCACTTGCAAAAATCTCGGCCTATGTGCTCATACCCATTGGTGGGTACGTGGTGGGTACGTTTCGTACCCACCACGTACCCCCCACGTCCCCCGCAATGAACTTCCGCTCTCCTGGGCTCAAATTATTTTTTTTAAATCTGTTTTAGGATTTGAATTAAATTTTAACTTTAATTTAAGTGGTCACTTGCAAAAATCTCGGCCTATGTGCTCATACCCATTGGTGGGTACGTGGCGGGTACGTTTCGTACCCACCACGTACCCACCACGTCCCCCGCTACGAACTTCCGCTCTCCTGGGCTCAGATTGTTTTTTTTAAATCTGTTTTAGGATTTGAATTAAATTTTAACCTTAATTTAAGTGGTCACTTGCAAAAATCTCGGCCTATGTGCTCATACCCATTGGTGAAACGTACCCACCACGTACCCACCACATCCCCCACAATGAACTTCCGCTCTCCTGGGCTCAAATTGTTTTTTTTAAATCTGTTTTAGGATTTGAATTAAATTTTAACTTTAATTTAAGTGGTCACTTGCAAAAATCTCGGCCTATGTGCTCATACCCATTGGTGGGTACGTGGTGGGTACGTTTCGTACCCACCACGTACCCCCCACGTCCCCCGCAATGAACTTCCGCTCTCCTGGGCTCAAATTGTTTTTTTTAAATCTGTTTTAGGATTTGAATTAAATTTTAACTTTAATTTAAGTGGTCACTTGCAAAAATCTCGGCCTATGTGCTCATACCCATTGGTGGGTACGTGGTGGGTACTTTTCGTACCCACCACGTACCCCGCACGTCCCCCGCAATGAACTTCCGCTCTCCTGGGCTCAAATTGTTTTTTTTAAATCTGTTTTAGGATTTGAATTAAATTTTAACTTTAATTTAAGTGGTCACTTGCAAAAATCTCGGCCTATGTGCTCATACCCATTGGTGGGTACGTGGTGGATACGTTTCGTACCCACCACGTACCCCGTACGTCCCCCGCAATGAACTTCCGCTCTCCTGGGCTCAAATTGTTTTTTTTAAATCTGTTTTAGGATTTGAATTAAATTTTAACTTTAATTTAAGTGGTCACTTGCAAAACTCTCGGCCTATGTGCTTTTACTCATTGGTGGGTACGTGGTGGGTACGTTTCGTACCCACCACGTACCCCCCACGTCCCCCGCAATGAACTTCCGCTCTCCTGGGCTCAAATTGTTTTTTTTAAATCTGTTTTAGGATTTGAATTAAATTTTAACTTTAATTTAAGTGGTCACTTGCAAAAATCTCGGCCTATGTGCTCATACCCATTGGTGGGTACGTGGTGGATACGTTTCGTACCCACCACGTACCCCGTACGTCCCCCGCAATGAACTTCCGCTCTCCTGGGCTCAAATTGTTTTTTTTAAATCTGTTTTAGGATTTGAATTAAATTTTAACTTTAATTTAAGTGGTCACTTGCAAAACTCTCGGCCTATGTGCTTATACTCATTGGTGGGTACGTGGTGGGTACGTTTCGTACCCACCACGTACCCCCCACGTCCCCCGCAATGAACTTCCGCTCTCCTGGGCTCAAATTGTTTTTTTTAAATCTGTTTTAGGATTTGAATTAAATTTTAACTTTAATTTAAGTGGTCACTTGCAAAAATCTCGACCTATGTGCTCATACCCATTGGTGGGTACGTGGTGGGTACGTTTCGTACCCACCACGTACCCCGCACGTCCCCCGCAATGAACTTCCGCTCTCCTGGGCTCAAATTGTTTTTTTTAAATCTGTTTTAGGATTTGAATTAAATTTTAACTTTAATTTAAGTGGTCACTTGCAAAAATCTCGGCCTATGTGCTTATACTCATTGGTGGGTACGTGGTGGGTACGTTTCGTACCCACCACGTACCCCCCACGTCCCCCGCAATGAACTTCCGCTCTCCTGGGCTCAAATTGTTTTTTTTAAATCTGTTTTAGGATTTGAATTAAATTTTAACTTTAATTTAAGTGGTCACTTGCAAAAATCTCGGCCTATGTGCTCATACCCATTGGTGGGTACGTGGTGGGTACGTTTCGTACCCAGCACGTCCCCCGCAATGAACTTCCGCTCTCCTGGGCTCAAATTGTTTTTTTTAAATCTGTTTTAGGATTTGAATTAAATTTTAACTTTAATTTAAGTGGTCACTTGCAAAAATCTCGGCCTATGTGCTCATACCCATTGGTGGGTACGTGGTGGGTACGTTTCGTACCCACCACGTACCCCCCACGTCCCCCGCAATGAACTTCCGCTCTCCTGGGCTAAAATTATTTTTTTTAAATCTGTTTTAGGATTTGAATTAAATTTTAACTTTAATTTAAGTGGTCACTTGCAAAAATCTCGGCCTATGTGCTCATACCCATTGGTGGGTACGTGGCGGGTACGTTTCGTACCCACCACGTACCCACCACGTCCCCCGCTACGAACTTCCGCTCTCCTGGGCTCAGATTGTTTTTTTTAAATCTGTTTTAGGATTTGAATTAAATTTTAACCTTAATTTAAGTGGTCACTTGCAAAAATCTCGGCCTATGTGCTCATACCCATTGGTGAAACGTACCCACCACGTACCCACCACATCCCCCACAATGAACTTCCGCTCTCCTGGGCTCAAATTGTTTTTTTTAAATCTGTTTTAGGATTTGAATTAAATTTTAACTTTAATTTAAGTGGTCACTTGCAAAAATCTCGGCCTATGTGCTCATACCCATTGGTGGGTACGTGGTGGGTACGTTTCGTACCCACCACGTACCCCCCACGTCCCCCGCAATGAACTTCCGCTCTCCTGGGCTCAAATTGTTTTTTTTAAATCTGTTTTAGGATTTGAATTAAATTTTAACTTTAATTTAAGTGGTCACTTGCAAAAATCTCAGCCTATGTGCTCATACCCATTGGTGGGTACGTGGTGGATACGTTTCGTACCCACCACGTACCCCGCACGTCCCCCGCAATGAACTTCCGCTCTCCTGGGCTCAAATTGTTTTTTTTAAATCTGTTTTAGGATTTGAATTAAATTTTAACTTTAATTTAAGTGGTCACTTGCAAAAATCTCGGCCTATGTGCTCATACCCATTGGTGGGTACGTGGTGGATACGTTTCGTACCCACCACGTACCCCGCACGTCCCCCGCAATGAACTTCCGCTCTCCTGGGCTCAAATTGTTTTTTTTAAATCTGTTTTAGGATTTGAATTAAATTTTAACTTTAATTTAAGTGGTCACTTGCAAAAATCTCGGCCTATGTGCTCATACCCATTGGTGGGTACGTGGTGGATACGTTTCGTACCCACCACGTACCCCGTACGTCCCTCGCAATGAACTTCCGCTCTCCTGGGCTCAAATTGTTTTTTTTTAAATCTGTTTTAGGATTTGAATTAAATTTTAACTTTAATTTAAGTGGTCACTTGCAAAACTCTCGGCCTATGTGCTTATACTCATTGGTGGGTACGTGGTGGGTACGTTTCGTACCCACCACGTACCCCCCACGTCCCCCGCAATGAACTTCCGCTCTCCTGGGCTCAAATTGTTTTTTTTAAATCTGTTTTAGGATTTGAATTAAATTTTAACTTTAATTTAAGTGGTCACTTGCAAAAATCTCGGCCTATGTGCTCATACCCATTGGTGGGTACGTGGTGGGTACGTTTCGTACCCACCACGTACCCCGCACGTCCCCCGCAATGAACTTCCGCTCTCCTGGGCTCAAATTGTTTTTTTTAAATCTGTTTTAGGATTTGAATTAAATTTTAACTTTAATTTAAGTGGTCACTTGCAAAAATCTCGGCCTATGTGCTCATACCCATTGGTGGGTACGTGGTGGGTACGTTTCGTACCCACCACGTCCCCCGCAATGAACTTCCGCTCTCCTGGGCTCAAATTGTTTTTTTTAAATCTGTTTTAGGATTTGAATTAAATTTTAACTTTAATTTAAGTGGTCACTTGCAAAAATCTCTGCCTATGTGCTCATACCCATTGGTGGGTACGTGGTGGGTACGTTTTGTACCCACCACGTACCCCCCACGTCCCCCGCAATGAACTTCCGCTCTCCTGGGCTCAAATTGTTTTTTTTAAATCTGTTTTAGGATTTGAATTAAATTTTAACTTTAATTTAAGTGGTCACTTGCAAAAATCTCGGCCTATGTGCTCATACCCATTGGTGGGTACGTGGTGGGTACTTTTCGTACCCACCACGTACCCCCCACGTCCCCCGCAATGAACTTCCGCTCTCCTGGGCTCAAATTGTTTTTTTTAAATCTGTTTTAGGATTTGAATTAAATTTTAACTTTAATTTAAGTGGTCACTTGCAAAAATCTCGGCCTGTGTGCTCATACCCATTGGTGGGTACGTGGTGGATACGTTTCGTACCCACCACGTACCCCGCACGTCCCCCGCAATGAACTTCCGCTCTCCTGGGCTCAAATTGTTTTTTTAAATCTGTTTTAGGATTTGAATTAAATTTTAACTTTAATTTAAGTGGTCACTTGCAAAAATCTCGGCCTATGTGCTCATACCCATTGGTGGGTACGTGGTGGATACGTTTCGTACCCACCACGTACCCCCCACGTCCCCCGCAATGAACTTCCGCTCTCCTGGGCTCAAATTGTTTTTTTAAATCTGTTTTAGGATTTGAATTAAATTTTAACTTTAATTTAAGTGGTCACTTGCAAAAATCTCGGCCTATGTGCTCATACCCATTGGTGGGTACGTGGTGGATACGTTTCGTACCCACCACGTACCCCCCACGTCCCCCGCAATGAACTTCCGCTCTCCTGGGCTCAAATTGTTTTTTTTAAATCTGTTTTAGGATTTGAATTAAATTTTAACTTTAATTTAAGTGGTCACTTGCAAAAATCTCGGCCTATGTGCTCATACCCATTGGTGGGTACGTGGTGGGTACGTTTCGTACCCACCACGTACCCCCCACGTCCCCCGCAATGAACTTCCGCTCCCCTGGGGCTCAAATTGTTTTTTTTAAATCTGTTTTAGGATTTGAATTAAATTTTAACTTTAATTTAAGTGGTCACTTGCAAAAATCTCGGCCTATGTGCTCATACCCATTGGTGGGTACGTGGTGGATACGTTTCGTACCCACCACGTACCCCGCACGTCCCCCGCAATGAACTTCCGCTCTCCTGGGCTCAAATTGTTTTTTTTAAATCTGTTTTAGGATTTGAATTAAATTTTAACTTTAATTTAAGTGGTCACTTGCAAAAATCTCGGCCTATGTGCTCATACCCATTGGTGGGTACGTCGTGGGTACGTTTCGTACCCACCACGTCCCCCGCAATGAACTTCCGCTCTCCTGGGCTCAAATTGTTTTTTTTAAATCTGTTTTAGGATTTGAATTAAATTTTAACTTTAATTTAAGTGGTCACTTGCAAAAATCTCGGCCTATGTGCTCATACCCATTGGTGGGTACGTCGTGGGTACGTTTCGTACCCACCACGTCCCCCGCAATGGACTTCCGCTCTCCTGGGCTCAAATTGTTTTTTTTAAATCTGATTTAGGATTTGAATTAAATTTTAACTTTAATTTAAGTGGTCACTTGCAAAAATCTCGGCCTATGTGCTCATACTCATTGGTGGGTACGTGGTGGGTACGTTTTGTACCCACCACGTACCCACCACGTCCCCCGCAATGAACTTCCGCTCTCCTGGGCTCAAATTGTTTTTTTTAAATCTGTTTTAGGATTTGAATTAAATTTTAACTATAATTTAAGTGGTCACTTGCAAAAATCTCGGCCTATGTGCTCATACCCATTGGTGGGTACGTCGTGGGTACGTTTCGTACCCACCACGTCCCCCGCAATGAACTTCCGCTCTCCTGGGCTCAAATTGTTTTTTTTAAATCTGTTTTAGGATTTGAATTAAATTTTAACTTTAATTTAAGTGGTCACTTGCAAAAATCTCGGCCTATGTGCTCATACCCATTGGTGGGTACGTCGTGGGTACGTTTCGTACCCACCACGTCCGCCGCAATGGACTTCCGCTCTCCTGGGCTCAAATTGTTTTTTTTAAATCTGTTTTAGGATTTGAATTAAATTTTAACTTTAATTTAAGTGGTCACTTGCAAAAATCTCGGCCTATGTGCTCATACCCATTGGTGGGTACGTGGTGGGTACGTTTCGTACCCACCACGTCCCCCGCAATGGACTTCCGCTCTCCTGGGCTCAAATTGTTTTTTTTTAAATCTGTTTTAGGATTTGAATTAAATTTTAACTTTAATTTAAGTGGTCACTTGCAAAAATCTCGGCCTATGTGCTCATACCCATTGGTGGCTACGTGGTGGGTACGTTTCGTACCCACCACGTACCCACCGCGTCCCCCGCAATGAACTTCCGCTCTCCTGGGCTCAAATTGTTTTTTTTAAATCTGTTTTAGGATTTGAATTAAATTTTAACTTTAATTTAAGTGGTCACTTGCAAAAATCTCGGCCTATGTGCTCATACCCATTGGTGGGTACGTCGTGGGTACGTTTCGTACCCACCACGTCTCCCGCAATGGACTTCCGCTCTCCTGGGCTCAAATTGTTTTTTTTAAATCTGTTTTAGGATTTGAATTAAATTTTAACTTTAATTTAAGTGGTCACTTGCAAAAATCTCGGCCTATGTGCTCATACCCATTGGTGGATACGTGGTGGGTACTTTTCGTACCCACCACGTACCCCCCACGTCCCCCGCAATGAACTTCCGCTCTCCTGGGCTCAAATTGTTTTTTTTAAATCTGTTTTAGGATTTGAATTAAATTTTAACTTTAATTTAAGTGGTCACTTGCAAAAATCTCGGCCTATGTGCTTATACTCATTGGTGGGTACGTGGTGGGTACGTTTCGTACCCACCACGTACCCCCCACGTCCCCCGCAATGAACTTCCGCTCTCCTGGGCTCAAATTGTTTTTTTTAAATCTGTTTTAGGATTTGAATTAAATTTTAACTTTAATTTAAGTGGTCACTTGCAAAAATCTCGGCCTATGTGCTCATACCCATTGGTGGCTACGTGGTGGGTACGTTTCGTACCCACCACGTACCCACCGCGTCCCCCGCAATGAACTTCCGCTCTCCTGGGCTCAAATTGTTTTTTTTAAATCTGTTTTAGGATTTGAATTAAATTTTAACTTTAATTTAAGTGGTCACTTGCAAAAATCTCGGCCTATGTGCTCATACCCATTGGTGGGTACGTCGTGGGTACGTTTCGTACCCACCACGTCTCCCGCAATGGACTTCCGCTCTCCTGGGCTCAAATTGTTTTTTTTAAATCTGTTTTAGGATTTGAATTAAATTTTAACTTTAATTTAAGTGGTCACTTGCAAAAATCTCGGCCTATGTGCTCATACCCATTGGTGGGTACGTGGTGGGTACGTTTCGTACCCACCACGTACCCCCCACGTCCCCCGCAATGAACTTCCGCTCTCCTGGGCTCAAATTGTTTTTTTGAAATCTGTTTTAGGATTTGAATTAAATTTTAACTTTAATTTAAGTGGTCACTTGCAAAAATCTCGGCCTATGTGCTCATACCCATTGGTGGGTACGTGGTGGGTACGTTTCGTACCCACCACGTACCCACCACGGCCCCCGCAATGAACTTCCGCTCTCCTGGGTTAAAATTGTTTTTTTTAAATCTGTTTTAGGATTTGAATTAAATTTTAACTTTAATTTAAGTGGTCACTTGCAAAAATCTCGGCCTATGTGCTCATACCCATTGGTGGGTACGTCGTGGGTACGTTTCGTACCCACCACGTCCCCCGCAATGGACTTCCGCTCTCCTGGGCTCAAATTGTTTTTTTTAAATCTGTTTTAGGATTTGAATTAAATTTTAACTTTAATTTAAGTGGTCACTTGCAAAAATCTCGGCCTATGTGCTCATACCCATTGGTGGGTACGTGGTGGGTACTTTTCGTACCCACCACGTACCCCCCACGTCCCCCGCAATGAAATTCCGCTCTCCTGGGCTCAAATTGTTTTTTTAAATCTGTTTTAGGATTTGAATTAAATTTTAACTTTAATTTAAGTGGTCACTTGCAAAAATCTCGGCCTATGTGCTCATACCCATTGGTGGGTACGTGGTGGGTACGTTTCGTACCCACCACGTACCCCCCACGTCCCCCGCAATGAACTTCCGCTCTCCTGGGCTCAAATTGTTTTTTTTAAATCTGTTTTAGGATTTGAATTAAATTTTAACTTTAATTTAAGTGGTCACTTGCAAAAATCTCGGCCTATGTGCTCATACCCATTGGTGGGTACGTGGTGGCTACTTTTCGTACCCACCACGTACCCCGCACGTCCCCCGCAATGAAATTCCGCTCTCCTGGGCTCAAATTGTTTTTTTAAATCTGTTTTAGGATTTGAATTAAATTTTAACTTTAATTTAAGTGGTCACTTGCAAAAATCTCGGCCTATGTGCTCATACCCATTGGTGGGTACGTGGTGGGTACGTTTCGTACCCACCACGTACCCCCCACGTCCCCCGCAATGAACTTCCGCTCTCCTGGGCTCAAATTGTTTTTTTTAAATCTGTTTTAGGATTTGAATTAAATTTTAACTTTAATTTAAGTGGTCACTTGCAAAAATCTCGGCCTATGTGCTCATACTCATTGGTGGGTACGTGGTGGGTACGTTTCGTACCCACCACGTACCCACCACGTCCCCCGCAATGAACTTCCGCTCTCCTGGGCTCAAATTGTTTTTTTTAAATCTGTTTTAGGATTTGAATTAAATTTTAACTTTAATTTAAGTGGTCACTTGCAAAAATCTCGGCCTATGTGCTCATACCCATTGGTGGGTACGTGGTGGATACGTTTCGTACCCACCACGTACCCCGCACGTCCCCCGCAATGAACTTCCGCTCTCCTGGGCTCAAATTGTTTTTTTTAAATCTGTTTTAGGATTTGAATTAAATTTTAACTTTAATTTAAGTGGTCACTTGCAAAAATCTCGGCCTATGTGCTCATACCCATTGGTGGGTACGTGGTGGATACGTTTCGTACCCACCACGTACCCCCCACGTCCCCCGCAATGAACTTCCGCTCTCCTGGGCTCAAATTGTTTTTTTTAAATCTGTTTTAGGATTTGAATTAAATTTTAACTTTAATTTAAGTGGTCACTTGCAAAAATCTCGGCCTATGTGCTTATACTCATTGGTGGGTACGTGGTGGGTACGTTTCGTACCCACCACGTACCCCCCACGTCCCCCGCAATGAACTTCCGCTCTCCTGGGCTCAAATTGTTTTTTTTAAATCTGTTTTAGGATTTGAATTAAATTTTAACTTTAATTTAAGTGGTCACTTGCAAAAATCTCGGCCTATGTGCTCATACCCATTGGTGGGTACGTGGTGGGTACGTTTCGTACCCAGCACGTCCCCCGCAATGAACTTCCGCTCTCCTGGGCTCAAATTGTTTTTTTTAAATCTGTTTTAGGATTTGAATTAAATTTTAACTTTAATTTAAGTGGTCACTTGCAAAAATCTCGGCCTATGTGCTCATACCCATTGGTGGGTACGTGGTGGGTACGTTTCGTACCCAGCACGTCCCCCGCAATGAACTTCCGCTCTCCTGGGCTCAAATTGTTTTTTTTAAATCTGTTTTAGGAATTGAATTAAATTTTAACTTTAATTTAAGTGGTCACTTGCAAAAATCTCGGCCTATGTGCTCATACCCATTGGTGGATACGTGGTGGGTACGTTTCGTACCCACCACGTACCCCCCACGTCCCCCGCAATGAACTTCCGCTCTCCTGGGCTAGGATTTGAATTAAATTTTAACTTTAATTTAAGTGGTCACTTGCAAAAATCTCGGCCTATGTGCTCATACCCATTGGTGGGTACGTGGTGGGTACGTTTCGTACCCAGCACGTCCCCCGCAATGAACTTCCGCTCTCCTGGGCTCAAATTGTTTTTTTTAAATCTGTTTTAGGATTTGAATTAAATTTTAACTTTAATTTAAGTGGTCACTTGCAAAAATCTCGGCCTATGTGCTCATACCCATTGGTGGATACGTGGTGGGTACGTTTCGTACCCACCACGTACCTTCCACGTCCCCCGCAATGAACTTCCGCTCTCCTGGGCTCAAATTATTTTTTTTAAATCTGTTTTAGGATTTGAATTAAATTTTAACTTTAATTTAAGTGGTCACTTGCAAAAATCTCGGCCTATGTGCTCATACCCATTGGAGGGTACGTGGCGGGTACGTTTCGTACCCACCACGTACCCACCACGTCCCCCGCTACGAACTTCCGCTCTCCTGGGCTCAGATTGTTTTTTTTTAAATCTGTTTTAGGATTTGAATTAAATTTTAACCTTAATTTAAGTGGTCACTTGCAAAAATCTCGGCCTATGTGCTCATACCCATTGGTGAAACGTACCCACCACGTACCCACCACATCCCCCACAATGAACTTCCGCTCTCCTGGGCTCAAATTGTTTTTTTTAAATCTGTTTTAGGATTTGAATTAAATTTTAACTTTAATTTAAGTGGTCACTTGCAAAAATCTCGGCCTATGTGCTCATACCCATTGGTGGGTACGTGGTGGGTACGTTTCGTACCCACCACGTACCCCCCACGTCCCCCGCAATGAACTTCCGCTCTCCTGGGCTCAAATTGTTTTTTTTAAATCTGTTTTAGGATTTGAATTAAATTTTAACTTTAATTTAAGTGGTCACTTGCAAAAATCTCGGCCTATGTGCTCATACCCATTAGTGGGTACGTGGTGGGTACGTTTCGTACCCACCACGTACCCCCCACGTCCCCCGCAATGAACTTCCGCTCTCCTGGGCTCAAATTGTTTTTTTTAAATCTGTTTTAGGATTTGAATTAAATTTTAACTTTAATTTAAGTGGTCACTTGCAAAAATCTCGGCCTATGTGCTCATACTCATTGGTGGGAACGTGGTGGGTACGTTTCGTACCCACCACGTACCCACCACGTCCCCCGCAATGAACTTCCGCTCTCCTGGGCTCAAATTGTTTTTTTTAAATCTGTTTTAGGATTTGAATTAAATTTTAACTTTAATTTAAGTGGTCACTTGCAAAAATCTCGGCCTATGTGCTCATACCCATTGGTGGGTACGTGGTGGGTACGTTTCGTACCCACCACGTACCCCCCACGTCCCCCGCAATGAACTTCCGCTCTCCTGGGCTCAAATTGTTTTTTTTAAATCTGTTTTAGGATTTGAATTAAATATTAACTTTAATTTAAGTGGTCACTTGCAAAAATCTCGGCCTATGTGCTCATACCCATTGGTGGGTACGTGGTGGGTACTTTTCGTACCCACCACGTACCCCCCACGTCCCCCGCAATGAACTTCCGCTCTCCTGGGCTCAAATTGTTTTTTTTAAATCTGTTTTAGGATTTGAATTAAATTTTAACTTTAATTTAAGTGGTCACTTGCAAAAATCTCGGCCTATGTGCTCATACCCATTGGTGGGTACGTGGTGGATACGTTTCGTACCCACCACGTACCCCGCACGTCCCCCGCAATGAACTTCCGCTCTCCTGGGCTCAAATTGTTTTTTTTAAATCTGTTTTAGGATTTGAATTAAATTTTAACTTTAATTTAAGTGGTCACTTGCAAAAATCTCGGCCTATGTGCTCATACCCATTGGTGGGTACGTGGTGGGTACGTTTCGTACCCACCACGTCCCCCGCAATGAACTTTCGCTCTCCTGGGCTCAAATTGTTTTTTTTAAATCTGTTTTAGGATTTGAATTAAATTTTAACTTTAATTTAAGTGGTCACTTGCAAAAATCTCGGCCTATGTGCTCATACCCATTGGTGGGTACGTGGTGGGTACGTTTCGTACCCACCACGTCCCCCGCAATGAACTTCCGCTCTCCTGGGCTCAAATTGTTTTTTTTAAATCTGTTTTAGGATTTGAATTAAATTTTAACTTTAATTTAAGTGGTCACTTGCAAAAATCTCGGCCTATGTGCTCATACCCATTGGTGGGTACGTGGTGGGTACGTTTCGTACCCACCACGTACCCCCCACGTCCCCCGCAATGAACTTCCGCTCTCCTGGGCTCAAATTGTTTTTTTTAAATCTGTTTTAGGATTTGAATTAAATTTTAACTTTAATTTAAGTGGTCACTTGCAAAAATCTCGGCCTATGTGCTCATACCCATTGGTGGGTACGTGGTGGGTACTTTGCGTACCCACCACGTACCCCCCACGTCCCCCGCAATGAACTTCCGCTCTCCTGAGCTCAAATTGTTTTTTTTAAATCTGTTTTAGGATTTGAATTAAATTTTAACTTTAATTTAAGTGGTCACTTGCAAAAATCTCGGCCTATGTGCTCATACCCATTGGTGGGTACGTGGTGGGTACGTTTCGTACCCACCACGTCCCCCGCAATGAACTTCCGCTCTCCTGGGCTCAAATTGTTTTTTTTAAATCTGTTTTAGGATTTGAATTAAATTCTAACTTTAATTTAAGTGGTCACTTGCAAAAATCTCGGCCTATGTGCTCATACTCATTGGTGGGTACGTGGTGGGTACGTTTCATACCCACCACGTACCCCCCACGTCCCCCGCAATGAACTTCCGCTCTCCTGGGCTCAAATTGTTTTTTTTAAATCTGTTTTAGGATTTGAATTAAATTTTAACTTTAATTTAAGTGGTCACTTGCAAAAATCTCGGCCTATGTGCTCATACCCATTGGTGGGTACGTGGTGGGTACGTTTCGTACCCACCACGTACCCCCCACGTCCCCCGAAATGAACTTCCGCTCTCCTGGGCTCAAATCGTTTTTTTAAATCTGTTTTAGGATTTGAATTAAATTTTAACTTTAATTTAAGTGGTCACTTGCAAAAATCTCGGCCTATGTGCTCATACCCATTGGTGGGTACGTGGTGGGTACTTTTCGTACCCACCACGTACCCCCCACGTCCCCCGCAATGAACTTCCGCTCTCCTGGGCTCAAATTGTTTTTTTTAAATCTGTTTTAGGATTTGAATTAAATTTTAACTTTAATTTAAGTGGTCACTTGCAAAAATCTCGGCCTATGTGCTCATACCCATTGGTGGGTACGTGGTGGATACGTTTCGTACCCACCACGTACCCCGCACGTCCCCCGCAATGAACTTCCGCTCTCCTGGGCTCAAATTGTTTTTTTTAAATCTGTTTTAGGATTTGAATTAAATTTTAACTTTAATTTAAGTGGTCACTTGCAAAAATCTCGGCCTATGTGCTCATACCCATTGGTGGGTACGTGGTGGGTACGTTTCGTACCCACCACGTATCCCCCACGTCCCCCGCAATGAACTTCCGCTCTCCTGGGCTCAAATTGTTTTTTTAAATCTGTTTTAGGATTTGAATTAAATTTTAACTTTAATTTAAGTGGTCACTTGCAAAAATCTCGGCCTATGTGCTCATACCCATTGGTGGGTACGTGGTGGATACGTTTCGTACCCACCACGTACCCCCCACGTCCCCCGCAATGAACTTCCGCTCTCCTGGGCTCAAATTGTTTTTTTTAAATCTGTTTTAGGATTTGAATTAAATTTTAACTTTAATTTAAGTGGTCACTTGCAAAAATCTCGGCCTATGTGCTCATACCCATTGGTGGGTACGTGGTGGGTACTTTTCGTACCCACCACGTACCCGCCACGTCCCCCGCAATGAACTTCCGCTCTCCTGGGCTCAAATTGTTTTTTTAAAATCTGTTTTAGGATTTGAATTAAATTTTAACTTTAATTTAAGTGGTCACTTGCAAAAATCTCGGCCTATGTGCTCATACCCATTGGTGGGTACGTGGTGGGTACTTTTCGTACCCACCACGTACCCCCCCACGTCCCCCGCAATGAACTTCCGCTCTCCTGGGCTCAAATTGTTTTTTTAAATCTGTTTTAGGATTTGAATTAAATTTTAACTTTAATTTAAGTGGTCACTTGCAAAAATCTCGGCCTATGTGCTCATACCCATTGGTGGGTACGTATTGGATACGTTTCGTACCCACCACGTACCCCGCACGTCCCCCGCAATGAACTTCCGCTCTCCTGGGCTCAAATTGTTTTTTTTAAATCTGTTTTAGGATTTGAATTAAATTTTAACTTTAATTTAAGTGGTCACTTGCAAAAATCTCGGCCTATGTGCTCATACCCATTGGTGGGTACGTGGTGGGTACGTTTCGTACCCAGCACGTCCCCCGCAATGAACTTCCGCTCTCCTGGGCTCAAATTGTTTTTTTTAAATCTGTTTTAGGATTTGAATTAAATTTTAACTTTAATTTAAGTGGTCACTTGCAAAAATCTCGGCCTATGTGCTCATACCCATTGGTGGGTACGTGGTGGGTACGTTTCGTACCCAGCACGTCCCCCGCAATGAACTTCCGCTCTCCTGGGCTCAAATTGTTTTTTTTAAATCTGTTTTAGGATTTGAATTAAATTTTAACTTTAATTTAAGTGGTCACTTGCAAAAATCTCGGCCTATGTGCTCATACCCATTGGTGGGTACGTGGTGGGTACGTTTCGTACCCAGCACGTCCCCCGCAATGAACTTCCGCTCTCCTGGGCTCAAATTGTTTTTTTTAAATCTGTTTTAGGATTTGAATTAAATTTTAACTTTAATTTAAGTGGTCACTTGCAAAAATCTCGGCCTATGTGCTCATACCCATTGGTGGGTACGTGGTGGGTACGTTTCGTACCCAGCACGTCCCCCGCAATGAACTTCCGCTCTCCTGGGCTCAAATTGTTTTTTTTAAATCTGTTTTAGGATTTGAATTAAATTTTAACTTTAATTTAAGTGGTCACTTGCAAAAATCTCGGCCTATGTGCTCATACCCATTGGTGGGTACGTGGTGGATACGTTTCGTACCCACCACGTACCCCGCACGTCCCCCGCAATGAACTTCCGCTCTCCTGGGATCAAATTGTTTTTTTTAAATCTGTTTTAGGATTTGAATTAAATTTTAACTTTAATTTAAGTGGTCACTTGCAAAAATCTCGGCCTATGTGCTTATACTCATTAGTGGGTACGTGGTGGGTACGTTTCGTACCCACCACGTACCCCCCACGTCCCCCGCAATGAACTTCCGCTCTCCTGGGCTCAAATTGTTTTTTTTAAATCTGTTTTAGGATTTGAATTAAATTTTAACTTTAATTTAAGTGGTCACTTGCAAAAATCTCGGCCTATGTGCTCATACCCATTGGTGGGTACGTGGTGGGTACGTTTCGTACCCACCACGTCCCCCGCAATGAACTTCCGCTCTCCTGGGCTCAAATTGTTTTTTTTAAATCTGTTTTAGGATTTGAATTAAATTTTAACTTTAATTTAAGTGGTCACTTGCAAAAATCTCGGCCTATGTGCTCATACCCATTGGTGGGTACGTGGTGGGTACGTTTCGTACCCAGCACGTCCCCCGCAATGAACTTCCGCTCTCCTGGGCTCAAATTGTTTTTTTTAAATCTGTTTTAGGATTTGAATTAAATTTTAACTTTAATTTAAGTGGTCACTTGCAAAAATCTCGGCCTATGTGCTCATACCCATTGGTGGGTACGTGGTGGGTACGTTTCGTACCCAGCACGTCCCCCGCAATGAACTTCCGCTCTCCTGGGCTCAAATTGTTTTTTTTAAATCTGTTTTAGGATTTGAATTAAATTTTAACTTTAATTTAAGTGGTCACTTGCAAAAATCTCGGCCTATGTGCTCATACCCATTGGTGGGTACGTGGTGGATACGTTTCGTACCCACCACGTACCCCGCACGTCCCCCGCAATGAACTTCCGCTCTCCTGGGATCAAATTGTTTTTTTTAAATCTGTTTTAGGATTTGAATTAAATTTTAACTTTAATTTAAGTGGTCACTTGCAAAAATCTCGGCCTATGTGCTCATACCCATTGGTGGGTACGTGGTGGGTACGTTTCGTACCCACCACGTACCCCCCACGTCCCCCGCAATGAACTTCCGCTCTCCTGGGCTCAAATTGTTTTTTTAAATCTGTTTTAGGATTTGAATTAAATTTTAACTTTAATTTAAGTGGTCACTTGCAAAAATCTCGGCCTATGTGCTCATACCCATTGGTGGGTACGTGGTGGATACGTTTCGTACCCACCACGTACCCCGCACGTCCCCCGCAATGAACTTCCGCTCTCCTGGGATCAAATTGTTTTTTTTAAATCTGTTTTAGGATTTGAATTAAATTTTAACTTTAATTTAAGTGGTCACTTGCAAAAATCTCGGCCTATGTGCTTATACTCATTAGTGGGTACGTGGTGGGTACGTTTCGTACCCACCACGTACCCCCCACGTCCCCCGCAATGAACTTCCGCTCTCCTGGGCTCAAATTGTTTTTTTTAAATCTGTTTTAGGATTTGAATTAAATTTTAACTTTAATTTAAGTGGTCACTTGCAAAAATCTCGGCCTATGTGCTCATACCCATTGGTGGGTACGTGGTGGGTACGTTTCGTACCCACCACGTCCCCCGCAATGAACTTCCGCTCTCCTGGGCTCAAATTGTTTTTTTTAAATCTGTTTTAGGATTTGAATTAAATTTTAACTTTAATTTAAGTGGTCACTTGCAAAAATCTCGGCCTATGTGCTCATACCCATTGGTGGGTACGTGGTGGGTACGTTTCGTACCCACCACGTCCCCCGCAATGAACTTCCGCTCTCCTGGGCTCAAATTGTTTTTTTTAAATCTGTTTTAGGATTTGAATTAAATTTTAACTTTAATTTAAGTGGTCACTTGCAAAAATCTCGGCCTATGTGCTCATACCCATTGGTGGGTACGTGGTGGATACGTTTCGTACCCACCACGTACCCCCCACGTCCCCCGCAATGAACTTCCGCTCTCCTGGGCTCAAATTGTTTTTTTTAAATCTGTTTTAGGATTTGAATTAAATTTTAACTTTAATTTAAGTGGTCACTTGCAAAAATCTCGGCCTATGTGCTCATACCCATTGGTGGGTACGTGGTGGGTACTTTTCGTACCCACCACGTACCCGCCACGTCCCCCGCAATGAACTTCCGCTCTCCTGGGCTCAAATTGTTTTTTTTAAATCTGTTTTAGGATTTGAATTAAATTTTAACTTTAATTTAAGTGGTCACTTGCAAAAATCTCGGCCTATGTGCTCATACCCATTGGTGGGTACGTGGTGGGTACTTTTCGTACCCACCACGTACCCCCCACGTCCCCCGCAATGAACTTCCGCTCTCCTGGGCTCAAATTGTTTTTTTAAATCTGTTTTAGGATTTGAATTAAATTTTAACTTTAATTTAAGTGGTCACTTGCAAAAATCTCGGCCTATGTGCTCATACCCATTGGTGGGTACGTATTGGATACGTTTCGTACCCACCACGTACCCCGCACGTCCCCCGCAATGAACTTCCGCTCTCCTGGGCTCAAATTGTTTTTTTTAAATCTGTTTTAGGATTTGAATTAAATTTTAACTTTAATTTAAGTGGTCACTTGCAAAAATCTCGGCCTATGTGCTCATACCCATTGGTGGGTACGTGGTGGGTACGTTTCGTACCCAGCACGTCCCCCGCAATGAACTTCCGCTCTCCTGGGCTCAAATTGTTTTTTTTAAATCTGTTTTAGGATTTGAATTAAATTTTAACTTTAATTTAAGTGGTCACTTGCAAAAATCTCGGCCTATGTGCTCATACCCATTGGTGGGTACGTGGTGGGTACGTTTCGTACCCAGCACGTCCCCCGCAATGAACTTCCGCTCTCCTGGGCTCAAATTGTTTTTTTTAAATCTGTTTTAGGATTTGAATTAAATTTTAACTTTAATTTAAGTGGTCACTTGCAAAAATCTCGGCCTATGTGCTCATACCCATTGGTGGGTACGTGGTGGGTACGTTTCGTACCCAGCACGTCCCCCGCAATGAACTTCCGCTCTCCTGGGCTCAAATTGTTTTTTTTAAATCTGTTTTAGGATTTGAATTAAATTTTAACTTTAATTTAAGTGGTCACTTGCAAAAATCTCGGCCTATGTGCTCATACCCATTGGTGGGTACGTGGTGGGTACGTTTCGTACCCAGCACGTCCCCCGCAATGAACTTCCGCTCTCCTGGGCTCAAATTGTTTTTTTTAAATCTGTTTTAGGATTTGAATTAAATTTTAACTTTAATTTAAGTGGTCACTTGCAAAAATCTCGGCCTATGTGCTCATACCCATTGGTGGGTACGTGGTGGATACGTTTCGTACCCACCACGTACCCCGCACGTCCCCCGCAATGAACTTCCGCTCTCCTGGGATCAAATTGTTTTTTTTAAATCTGTTTTAGGATTTGAATTAAATTTTAACTTTAATTTAAGTGGTCACTTGCAAAAATCTCGGCCTATGTGCTTATACTCATTAGTGGGTACGTGGTGGGTACGTTTCGTACCCACCACGTACCCCCCACGTCCCCCGCAATGAACTTCCGCTCTCCTGGGCTCAAATTGTTTTTTTTAAATCTGTTTTAGGATTTGAATTAAATTTTAACTTTAATTTAAGTGGTCACTTGCAAAAATCTCGGCCTATGTGCTCATACCCATTGGTGGGTACGTGGTGGGTACGTTTCGTACCCACCACGTCCCCCGCAATGAACTTCCGCTCTCCTGGGCTCAAATTGTTTTTTTTAAATCTGTTTTAGGATTTGAATTAAATTTTAACTTTAATTTAAGTGGTCACTTGCAAAAATCTCGGCCTATGTGCTCATACCCATTGGTGGGTACGTGGTGGGTACGTTTCGTACCCAGCACGTCCCCCGCAATGAACTTCCGCTCTCCTGGGCTCAAATTGTTTTTTTTAAATCTGTTTTAGGATTTGAATTAAATTTTAACTTTAATTTAAGTGGTCACTTGCAAAAATCTCGGCCTATGTGCTCATACCCATTGGTGGGTACGTGGTGGGTACGTTTCGTACCCAGCACGTCCCCCGCAATGAACTTCCGCTCTCCTGGGCTCAAATTGTTTTTTTTAAATCTGTTTTAGGATTTGAATTAAATTTTAACTTTAATTTAAGTGGTCACTTGCAAAAATCTCGGCCTATGTGCTCATACCCATTGGTGGGTACGTGGTGGATACGTTTCGTACCCACCACGTACCCCGCACGTCCCCCGCAATGAACTTCCGCTCTCCTGGGATCAAATTGTTTTTTTTAAATCTGTTTTAGGATTTGAATTAAATTTTAACTTTAATTTAAGTGGTCACTTGCAAAAATCTCGGCCTATGTGCTCATACCCATTGGTGGGTACGTGGTGGGTACGTTTCGTACCCACCACGTACCCCCCACGTCCCCCGCAATGAACTTCCGCTCTCCTGGGCTCAAATTGTTTTTTTAAATCTGTTTTAGGATTTGAATTAAATTTTAACTTTAATTTAAGTGGTCACTTGCAAAAATCTCGGCCTATGTGCTCATACCCATTGGTGGGTACGTGGTGGATACGTTTCGTACCCACCACGTACCCCGCACGTCCCCCGCAATGAACTTCCGCTCTCCTGGGATCAAATTGTTTTTTTTAAATCTGTTTTAGGATTTGAATTAAATTTTAACTTTAATTTAAGTGGTCACTTGCAAAAATCTCGGCCTATGTGCTTATACTCATTAGTGGGTACGTGGTGGGTACGTTTCGTACCCACCACGTACCCCCCACGTCCCCCGCAATGAACTTCCGCTCTCCTGGGCTCAAATTGTTTTTTTTAAATCTGTTTTAGGATTTGAATTAAATTTTAACTTTAATTTAAGTGGTCACTTGCAAAAATCTCGGCCTATGTGCTCATACCCATTGGTGGGTACGTGGTGGGTACGTTTCGTACCCACCACGTCCCCCGCAATGAACTTCCGCTCTCCTGGGCTCAAATTGTTTTTTTTAAATCTGTTTTAGGATTTGAATTAAATTTTAACTTTAATTTAAGTGGTCACTTGCAAAAATCTCGGCCTATGTGCTCATACCCATTGGTGGGTACGTGGTGGGTACGTTTCGTACCCACCACGTCCCCCGCAATGAACTTCCGCTCTCCTGGGCTCAAATTGTTTTTTTTAAATCTGTTTTAGGATTTGAATTAAATTTTAACTTTAATTTAAGTGGTCACTTGCAAAAATCTCGGCCTATGTGCTCATACCCATTGGTGGGTACGTGGTGGGTACTTTTCGTACCCACCACGTACCCCCCACGTCCCCCGCAATGAACTTCCGCTCTCCTGGGCTCAAATTGTTTTTTTTAAATCTGTTTTAGGATTTGAATTAAATTTTAACTTTAATTTAAGTGGTCACTTGCAAAAATCTCGGCCTATGTGCTCATACCCATTGGTGGGTACGTGGTGGGTACGTTTCGTACCCACCACGTACCCCCCACGTCCCCCGCAATGAACTTCCGCTCTCCTGGGCTCAAATTGTTTTTTTTAAATCTGTTTTAGGATTTGAATTAAATTTTAACTTTAATTTAAGTGGTCACTTGCAAAAATCTCGGCCTATGTGCTCATACCCATTGGTGGGTACGTGGTGGGTACTTTGCGTACCCACCACGTACCCCCCACGTCCCCCGCAATGAACTTCCGCTCTCCTGAGCTCAAATTGTTTTTTTTAAATCTGTTTTAGGATTTGAATTAAATTTTAACTTTAATTTAAGTGGTCACTTGCAAAAATCTCGGCCTATGTGCTCATACCCATTGGTGGGTACGTGGTGGGTACGTTTCGTACCCACCACGTCCCCCGCAATGAACTTCCGCTCTCCTGGGCTCAAATTGTTTTTTTTAAATCTGTTTTAGGATTTGAATTAAATTCTAACTTTAATTTAAGTGGTCACTTGCAAAAATCTCGGCCTATGTGCTCATACTCATTGGTGGGTACGTGGTGGGTACGTTTCATACCCACCACGTACCCCCCACGTCCCCCGCAATGAACTTCCGCTCTCCTGGGCTCAAATTGTTTTTTTTAAATCTGTTTTAGGATTTGAATTAAATTTTAACTTTAATTTAAGTGGTCACTTGCAAAAATCTCGGCCTATGTGCTCATACCCATTGGTGGGTACGTGGTGGGTACGTTTCGTACCCACCACGTACCCCCCACGTCCCCCGAAATGAACTTCCGCTCTCCTGGGCTCAAATCGTTTTTTTAAATCTGTTTTAGGATTTGAATTAAATTTTAACTTTAATTTAAGTGGTCACTTGCAAAAATCTCGGCCTATGTGCTCATACCCATTGGTGGGTACGTGGTGGGTACTTTTCGTACCCACCACGTACCCCCCACGTCCCCCGCAATGAACTTCCGCTCTCCTGGGCTCAAATTGTTTTTTTTAAATCTGTTTTAGGATTTGAATTAAATTTTAACTTTAATTTAAGTGGTCACTTGCAAAAATCTCGGCCTATGTGCTCATACCCATTGGTGGGTACGTGGTGGATACGTTTCGTACCCACCACGTACCCCGCACGTCCCCCGCAATGAACTTCCGCTCTCCTGGGCTCAAATTGTTTTTTTTAAATCTGTTTTAGGATTTGAATTAAATTTTAACTTTAATTTAAGTGGTCACTTGCAAAAATCTCGGCCTATGTGCTCATACCCATTGGTGGGTACGTGGTGGGTACGTTTCGTACCCACCACGTACCCCCCACGTCCCCCGCAATGAACTTCCGCTCTCCTGGGCTCAAATTGTTTTTTTAAATCTGTTTTAGGATTTGAATTAAATTTTAACTTTAATTTAAGTGGTCACTTGCAAAAATCTCGGCCTATGTGCTCATACCCATTGGTGGGTACGTGGTGGATACGTTTCGTACCCACCACGTACCCCCCACGTCCCCCGCAATGAACTTCCGCTCTCCTGGGCTCAAATTGTTTTTTTTAAATCTGTTTTAGGATTTGAATTAAATTTTAACTTTAATTTAAGTGGTCACTTGCAAAAATCTCGGCCTATGTGCTCATACCCATTGGTGGGTACGTGGTGGGTACTTTTCGTACCCACCACGTACCCGCCACGTCCCCCGCAATGAACTTCCGCTCTCCTGGGCTCAAATTGTTTTTTTTAAATCTGTTTTAGGATTTGAATTAAATTTTAACTTTAATTTAAGTGGTCACTTGCAAAAATCTCGGCCTATGTGCTCATACCCATTGGTGGGTACGTGGTGGGTACTTTTCGTACCCACCACGTACCCCCCACGTCCCCCGCAATGAACTTCCGCTCTCCTGGGCTCAAATTGTTTTTTTAAATCTGTTTTAGGATTTGAATTAAATTTTAACTTTAATTTAAGTGGTCACTTGCAAAAATCTCGGCCTATGTGCTCATACCCATTGGTGGGTACGTATTGGATACGTTTCGTACCCACCACGTACCCCGCACGTCCCCCGCAATGAACTTCCGCTCTCCTGGGCTCAAATTGTTTTTTTTAAATCTGTTTTAGGATTTGAATTAAATTTTAACTTTAATTTAAGTGGTCACTTGCAAAAATCTCGGCCTATGTGCTCATACCCATTGGTGGGTACGTGGTGGGTACGTTTCGTACCCAGCACGTCCCCCGCAATGAACTTCCGCTCTCCTGGGCTCAAATTGTTTTTTTTAAATCTGTTTTAGGATTTGAATTAAATTTTAACTTTAATTTAAGTGGTCACTTGCAAAAATCTCGGCCTATGTGCTCATACCCATTGGTGGGTACGTGGTGGGTACGTTTCGTACCCAGCACGTCCCCCGCAATGAACTTCCGCTCTCCTGGGCTCAAATTGTTTTTTTTAAATCTGTTTTAGGATTTGAATTAAATTTTAACTTTAATTTAAGTGGTCACTTGCAAAAATCTCGGCCTATGTGCTCATACCCATTGGTGGGTACGTGGTGGGTACGTTTCGTACCCAGCACGTCCCCCGCAATGAACTTCCGCTCTCCTGGGCTCAAATTGTTTTTTTTAAATCTGTTTTAGGATTTGAATTAAATTTTAACTTTAATTTAAGTGGTCACTTGCAAAAATCTCGGCCTATGTGCTCATACCCATTGGTGGGTACGTGGTGGGTACGTTTCGTACCCAGCACGTCCCCCGCAATGAACTTCCGCTCTCCTGGGCTCAAATTGTTTTTTTTAAATCTGTTTTAGGATTTGAATTAAATTTTAACTTTAATTTAAGTGATCACTTGCAAAAATCTCGGCCTATGTGCTCATACCCATTGGTGGGTACGTGGTGGATACGTTTCGTACCCACCACGTACCCCGCACGTCCCCCGCAATGAACTTCCGCTCTCCTGGGATCAAATTGTTTTTTTTAAATCTGTTTTAGGATTTGAATTAAATTTTAACTTTAATTTAAGTGGTCACTTGCAAAAATCTCGGCCTATGTGCTCATACCCATTAGTGGGTACGTGGTGGGTACGTTTCGTACCCACCACGTACCCCCCACGTCCCCCGCAATGAACTTCCGCTCTCCTGGGCTCAAATTGTTTTTTTAAATCTGTTTTAGGATTTGAATTAAATTTTAACTTTAATTTAAGTGGTCACTTGCAAAAATCTCGGCCTATGTGCTCATACCCATTGGTGGGTACGTGGTGGATACGTTTCGTACCCACCACGTACCCCGCACGTCCCCCGCAATGAACTTCCGCTCTCCTGGGATCAAATTGTTTTTTTTAAATCTGTTTTAGGATTTGAATTAAATTTTAACTTTAATTTAAGTGGTCACTTGCAAAAATCTCGGCCTATGTGCTTATACTCATTAGTGGGTACGTGGTGGGTACGTTTCGTACCCACCACGTACCCCCCACGTCCCCCGCAATGAACTTCCGCTCTCCTGGGCTCAAATTGTTTTTTTTAAATCTGTTTTAGGATTTGAATTAAATTTTAACTTTAATTTAAGTGGTCACTTGCAAAAATCTCGGCCTATGTGCTCATACCCATTGGTGGGTACGTGGTGGGTACGTTTCGTACCCACCACGTCCCCCGCAATGAACTTCCGCTCTCCTGGGCTCAAATTGTTTTTTTTAAATCTGTTTTAGGATTTGAATTAAATTTTAACTTTAATTTAAGTGGTCACTTGCAAAAATCTCGGCCTATGTGCTCATACCCATTGGTGGGTACGTGGTGGGTACTTTTCGTACCCACCACGTACCCCCCACGTCCCCCGCAATGAACTTCCGCTCTCCTGGGCTCAAATTGTTTTTTTTAAATCTGTTTTAGGATTTGAATTAAATTTTAACTTTAATTTAAGTGGTCACTTGCAAAAATCTCGGCCTATGTGCTCATACCCATTGGTGGGTACGTGGTGGGTACGTTTCGTACCCAGCACGTCCCCCGCAATGAACTTCCGCTCTCCTGGGCTCAAATTGTTTTTTTTAAATCTGTTTTAGGATTTGAATTAAATTTTAACTTTAATTTAAGTGGTCACTTGCAAAAATCTCGGCCTATGTGCTCATACCCATTGGTGGGTACGTGGTGGGTACGTTTCGTACCCAGCACGTCCCCCGCAATGAACTTCCGCTCTCCTGGGCTCAAATTGTTTTTTTTAAATCTGTTTTAGGATTTGAATTAAATTTTAACTTTAATTTAAGTGGTCACTTGCAAAAATCTCGGCCTATGTGCTCATACCCATTGGTGGGTACGTGGTGGGTACGTTTCGTACCCAGCACGTCCCCCGCAATGAACTTCCGCTCTTCTGGGCTCAAATTGTTTTTTTTAAATCTGTTTTAGGATTTGAATTAAATTTTAACTTTAATTTAAGTGGTCACTTGCAAAAATCTCGGCCTATGTGCTCATACCCATTGGTGGGTACGTGGTGGATACGTTTCGTACCCACCACGTACCCCGCACGTCCCCCGCAATGAACTTCCGCTCTCCTGGGATCAAATTGTTTTTTTTAAATCTGTTTTAGGATTTGAATTAAATTTTAACTTTAATTTAAGTGGTCACTTGCAAAAATCTCGGCCTATGTGCTCATACCCATTGGTGGGTACGTGGTGGGTACGTTTCGTACCCACCACGTACCCCCCACGTCCCCCGCAATGAACTTCCGCTCTCCTGGGCTCAAATTGTTTTTTTAAATCTGTTTTAGGATTTGAATTAAATTTTAACTTTAATTTAAGTGGTCACTTGCAAAAATCTCGGCCTATGTGCTCATACCCATTGGTGGGTACGTGGTGGATACGTTTCGTACCCACCACGTACCCCGCACGTCCCCCGCAATGAACTTCCGCTCTCCTGGGATCAAATTGTTTTTTTTAAATCTGTTTTAGGATTTGAATTAAATTTTAACTTTAATTTAAGTGGTCACTTGCAAAAATCTCGGCCTATGTGCTCATACCCATTGGTGGGTACGTGGTGGGTACGTTTCGTACCCACCACGTACCCCCCACGTCCCCCGCAATGAACTTCCGCTCTCCTGGGCTCAAATTGTTTTTTTAAATCTGTTTTAGGATTTGAATTAAATTTTAACTTTAATTTAAGTGGTCACTTGCAAAAATCTCGGCCTATGTGCTCATACCCATTGGTGGGTACGTGGTGGGTACGTTTCGTACCCAGCACGTCCCCCGCAATGAACTTCCGCTCTTCTGGGCTCAAATTGTTTTTTTTAAATCTGTTTTAGGATTTGAATTAAATTTTAACTTTAATTTAAGTGGTCACTTGCAAAAATCTCGGCCTATGTGCTCATACCCATTGGTGGGTACGTGGTGGATACGTTTCGTACCCACCACGTACCCCGCACGTCCCCCGCAATGAACTTCCGCTCTCCTGGGATCAAATTGTTTTTTTTAAATCTGTTTTAGGATTTGAATTAAATTTTAACTTTAATTTAAGTGGTCACTTGCAAAAATCTCGGCCTATGTGCTCATACCCATTGGTGGGTACGTGGTGGGTACGTTTCGTACCCACCACGTACCCCCCACGTCCCCCGCAATGAACTTCCGCTCTCCTATGCTCAAATTGTTTTTTTAAATCTGTTTTAGGATTTGAATTAAATTTTAACTTTAATTTAAGTGGTCACTTGCAAAAATCTCGGCCTATGTGCTCATACCCATTGGTGGGTACGTGGTGGATACGTTTCGTACCCACCACGTACCCCGCACGTCCCCCGCAATGAACTTCCGCTCTCCTGGGATCAAATTGTTTTTTTTAAATCTGTTTTAGGATTTGAATTAAATTTTAACTTTAATTTAAGTGGTCACTTGCAAAAATCTCGGCCTATGTGCTCATACCCATTGGTGGGTACGTGGTGGGTACGTTTCGTACCCACCACGTCCCCCGCAATGAACTTCCGCTCTCCTGGGCTCAAATTGTTTTTTTTAAATCTGTTTTAGGATTTGAATTAAATTTTAACTTTAATTTAAGTGGTCACTTGCAAAAATCTCGGCCTATGTGCTCATACCCATTGGTGGGTACGTGGTGGGTACTTTTCGTACCCACCACGTACCCCCCACGTCCCCCGCAATGAACTTCCGCTCTCCTGGGCTCAAATTGTTTTTTTTAAATCTGTTTTGGGATTTGAATTAAATTTTAACTTTAATTTAAGTGGTCACTTGCAAAAATCTCGGCCTATGTGCTCATACCCATTGGTGGGTACGTGGTGGATACGTTTCGTACCTACCACGTACCCCGCACGTCCCCCGCAATGAACTTCCGCTCTCCTGGGCTCAAATTGTTTTTTTTAAATCTGTTTTAGGATTTGAATTAAATTTTAACTTTAATTTAAGTGGTCACTTGCAAAAATCTCGGCCTATGTGCTCATACTCATTGGTGGGTACGTGGTGGGTACGTTTCGTACCCACCACGTACCCCCCACGTCCCCCGCAATGAACTTCCGCTCTCCTGGGCTCAAATTGTTTTTTTTAAATCTGTTTTAGGATTTGAATTAAATTTTAACTTTAATTTAAGTGGTCACTTGCAAAAATCTCGGCCTATGTGCTCATACCCATTGGTGGGTACGTGGTGGGTACGTTTCGTACCCAGCACGTCCCCCGCAATGAACTTCCGCTCTCCTGGGCTCAAATTGTTTTTTTTAAATCTGTTTTAGGATTTGAATTAAATTTTAACTTTAATTTAAGTGGTCACTTGCAAAAATCTCGGCCTATGTGCTCATACCCATTGGTGGGTACGTGGTGGGTACGTTTCGTACCCACCACGTACCCCCCACGTCCCCCGCAATGAACTTCCGCTCTCCTGGGCTCAAATTATTTTTTTTAAATCTGTTTTAGGATTTGAATTAAATTTTAACTTTAATTTAAGTAGTCACTTGCAAAAATCTCGGCCTATGTGCTCATACCCATTGGTGGGTACGTGGCGGGTACGTTTCGTACCCACCACGTACCCACCACGTCCCCCGCTACGAACTTCCGCTCTCCTAGGCTCAGATTGTTTTTTTTAAATCTGTTTTAGGATTTGAATTAAATTTTAACCTTAATTTAAGTGGTCACTTGCAAAAATCTCGGCCTATGTGCTCATACCCATTGGTGAAACGTACCCACCACGTACCCACCACATCCCCCACAATGAACTTCCGCTCTCCTGGGCTCAAATTGTTTTTTTTAAATCTGTTTTAGGATTTGAATTAAATTTTAACTTTAATTTAAGTGGTCACTTGCAAAAATCTCGGCCTATGTGCTCATACCCATTAGTGGGTACGTGGTGGGTACGTTTCGTACCCACCACGTACCCCCCACGTCCCCCGCAATGAACTTCCGCTCTCCTGGGCTCAAATTGTTTTTTTTAAATCTGTTTTAGGATTTGAATTAAATTTGAACTTTAATTTAAGTGGTCACTTGCAAAAATCTAGGCCTAAGTGCTCATACCCATTAGTGGGTACGTGGTGGGTACGTTTCGTACCCACCACGTACCCCCCACGTCCCCCGCAATGAACTTCCGCTCTCCTGGGCTCAAATTGTTTTTTTTAAATCTGTTTTAGGATTTGAATTAAATTTAAACTTTAATTTAAGTGGTCACTTGCAAAAATCTCGGCCTATGTGCTCATACCCATTAGTGGGTACGTGGTGGGTACGTTTCGTACCCACCACGTACCCCCACGTCCCCCGCAATGAACTTCCGCTCTCCTGGGCTCAAATTGTTTTTTTTAAATCTGTTTTAGGATTTGAATTAAATTTTAACTTTAATTTAAGTGGTCACTTGCAAAAATCTCGGCCTATGTGCTCATACCCATTGGTGGGTACGTGGTGGGTACGTTTCGTACCCACCACGTCCCCCGCAATGAACTTCAGCTCTCCTGGGCTCAAATTGTTTTTTTTAAATCTGTTTTAGGATTTGAATTAAATTTTAACTTTAATTTAAGTGGTCACTTGCAAAAATCTCGGCCTATGTGCTCATACCCATTAGTGGGTACGTGGTGGGTACGTTTCGTACTCACCACGTACCCCCCACGTCCCCCGCAATGAACTTCCGCTCTCCTGGGCTCAAATTGTTTTTTTTAAATCTGTTTTAGGATTTGAATTAAATTTTAACTTTAATTTAAGTGGTCACTTGCAAAAATCTCGGCCTATGTGCTCATACCCATTGGTGGGTACGTGGTGGGTACGTTTCGTACCCACCACGTACCCCCCACGTCCCCCGCAATGAACTTCCGCTCTCCTGGGCTCAAATTGTTTTTTTTAAATCTGTTTTAGGATTTGAATTAAATTTTAACTTTAATTTAAGTGGTCACTTGCAAAAATCTCGGCCTATGTGCTCATACCCATTGGTGGGTACGTGGTGGGTACTTTTCGTACCCACCACGTACCCCCCACGTCCCCCGCAATGAACTTCCGCTCTCCTGGGCTCAAATTGTTTTTTTTAAATCTGTTTTGGGATTTGAATTAAATTTTAACTTTAATTTAAGTGGTCACTTGCAAAAATCTCGGCCTATGTGCTCATACCCATTGGTGGGTACGTGGTGGATACGTTTCGTACCCACCACGTACCCCGCACGTCCCCCGCAATGAACTTCCGCTCTCCTGGGCTCAAATTGTTTTTTTTAAATCTGTTTTAGGATTTGAATTCAATTTTAACTTTAATTTAAGTGGTCACTTGCAAAAATCTCGGCCTATGTGCTCATACCCATTGGTGGGTACGTGGTGGGTACGTTTCGTACCCACCACGTACCTTCCACGTCCCCCGCAATGAACTTCCGCTCTCCTGGGCTCAAATTGTTTTTTTTAAATCTGTTTTAGGATTTGAATTAAATTTTAACTTTAATTTAAGTGGTCACTTGCAAAAATCTCGGCCTATGTGCTCATACCCATTGGTGGGTACGTGGTGGGTACGTTTCGTACCCAGCACGTCCCCCGCAATGAACTTCCGCTCTCCTGGGCTCAAATTGTTTTTTTTAAATCTGTTTTAGGATTTGAATTAAATTTTAACTTTAATTTAAGTGGTCACTTGCAAAAATCTCGGCCTATGTGCTCATACCCATTGGTGGGTACGTGGTGGGTACGTTTCGTACCCACCACGTACCCCCCACGTCCCCCGCAATGAACTTCCGCTCTCCTGGGCTCAAATTGTTTTTTTAAATCTGTTTTAGGATTTGAATTAAATTTTAACTTTAATTTAAGTGGTCACTTGCAAAAATCTCGGCCTATGTGCTCATACCCATTGGTGGGTACGTGGTGGATACGTTTCGTACCCACCACGTACCCCGCACGTCCCCCGCAATGAACTTCCGCTCTCCTGGGATCAAATTGTTTTTTTTAAATCTGTTTTAGGATTTGAATTAAATTTTAACTTTAATTTAAGTGGTCACTTGCAAAAATCTCGGCCTATGTGCTTATACTCATTGGTGGGTACGTGGTGGGTACGTTTCGTACCCACCACGTACCCCCCACGTCCCCCGCAATGAACTTCCGCTCTCCTGGGCTCAAATTGTTTTTTTTAAATCTGTTTTAGGATTTGAATTAAATTTTAACTTTAATTTAAGTGGTCACTTGCAAAAATCTCGGCCTATGTGCTCATACCCATTGGTGGGTACGTGGTGGGTACGTTTCGTACCCACCACGTCCCCCGCAATGAACTTCCGCTCTCCTGGGCTCAAATTGTTTTTTTTAAATCTGTTTTAGGATTTGAATTAAATTTTAACTTTAATTTAAGTGGTCACTTGCAAAAATCTCGGCCTATGTGCTCATACCCATTGGTGGGTACGTGGTGGGTACTTTTCGTACCCACCACGTACCCCCCACGTCCCCCGCAATGAACTTCCGCTCTCCTGGGCTCAAATTGTTTTTTTTAAATCTGTTTTGGGATTTGAATTAAATTTTAACTTTAATTTAAGTGGTCACTTGCAAAAATCTCGGCCTATGTGCTTATACCCATTGGTGGGTACGTGGTGGATACGTTTCGTACCCACCACGTACCCCGCACGTCCCCCGCAATGAACTTCCGCTCTCCTGGGCTCAAATTGTTTTTTTTAAATCTGTTTTAGGATTTGAATTAAATTTTAACTTTAATTTAAGTGGTCACTTGCAAAAATCTCGGCCTATGTGCTCATACTCATTAGTGGGTACGTGGTGGGTACGTTTCGTACCCACCACGTACCCCCCACGTCCCCCGCAATGAACTTCCGCTCTCCTGGGCTCAAATTGTTTTTTTTAAATCTGTTTTAGGATTTGAATTAAATTTTAACTTTAATTTAAGTGGTCACTTGCAAAAATCTCGGCCTATGTGCTCATACCCATTGGTGGGTACGTGGTGGGTACGTTTCGTACCCAGCACGTCCCCCGCAATGAACTTCCGCTCTCCTGGGCTCAAATTGTTTTTTTTAAATCTGTTTTAGGATTTGAATTAAATTTTAACTTTAATTTAAGTGGTCACTTGCAAAAATCTCGGCCTATGTGCTCATACCCATTGGTGGGTACGTGGTGGGTACGTTTCGTACCCACCACGTACCCCCCACGTCCCCCGCAATGAACTTCCGCTCTCCTGGGCTCAAATTGTTTTTTTTAAATCTGTTTTAGGATTTGAATTAAATTTTAACTTTAATTTAAGTGGTCACTTGCAAAAATCTCGGCCTATGTGCTCATACCCATTAGTGGGTACGTGGTGGGTACGTTTCGTACCCACCACGTACCCCCCACGTCCCCCGCAATGAACTTCCGCTCTCCTGGGCTCAAATTGTTTTTTTTAAATCTGTTTTAGGATTTGAATTAAATTTTAACTTTAATTTAAGTGGTCACTTGCAAAAATCTCGGCCTATGTGCTCATACTCATTGGTGGGTACGTGGTGGGTACGTTTCGTACCCACCACGTACCCCGCAATGAACTTCCGCTCTCCTGGGCTCAAATTGTTTTTTTTAAATCTGTTTTAGGATTTGAATTAAATTTTAACTTTAATTTAAGTGGTCACTTGCAAAAATCTCGGCCTATGTGCTCATACCCATTAGTGGGTACGTGGTGGATACGTTTCGTACCCACCACGTACCCCGCACGTCCCCCGCAATGAACTTCCGCTCTCCTGGGCTCAAATTGTTTTTTTTAAATCTGTTTTAGGATTTGAATTAAATTTTAACTTTAATTTAAGTGGTCACTTGCAAAAATCTCGGCCTATGTGCTTATACTCATTGGTAAGTACGTGGTGGGTACGTTTCGTACTCACCACGTACCCGCCACGTCCCCCGCAATGAACTTCCGCTCTCCTGGGCTCAAATTGTTTTTTTTAAATCTGTTTTAGGATTTGAATTAAATTTTAACTTTAATTTAAGTGGTCACTTGCAAAAATCTCGGCCTATGTGCTCATACCCATTGGTGGGTACGTGGTGGGTACGTTTCGTACCCACCACGTCCCCCGCAATGAACTTCCGCTCTCCTGGGCTCAAATTGTTTTTTTTAAATCTGTTTTAGGATTTGAATTAAATTTTAACTTTAATTTAAGTGGTCACTTGCAAAAATCTCGGCCTATGTGCTCATACCCATTGGTGGGTACGTGGTGGGTACTTTTCGTACCCACCACGTACCCCCCACGTCCCCCGCAATGAACTTCCGCTCTCCTGGGCTCAAATTGTTTTTTTTAAATCTGTTTTAGGATTTGATTTAAATTTTAACTTTAATTTAAGTGGTCACTTGCAAAAATCTCGACCTATGTGCTCATACCCATTGGTGGGTACGTGGTGGATACGTTTCGTACCCACCACGTACCCCGCACGTCCCCCGCAATGAACTTCCGCTCTCCTGGGCTCAAATTGTTTTTTTTAAATCTGTTTTAGGATTTGAATTAAATTTTAACTTTAATTTAAGTGGTCACTTGCAAAAATCTCGGCCTATGTGCTCATACTCATTGGTGGGTACGTGGTGGGTACGTTTCGTACCCACCACGTACCCCCCACGTCCCCCGCAATGAACTTCCGCTCTCCTGGGCTCAAATTGTTTTTTTTAAATCTGTTTTAGGATTTGAATTAAATTTTAACTTTAATTTAAGTGGTCACTTGCAAAAATCTCGGCCTATGTGCTCATACCCATTAGTGGGTACGTGGTGGGTACGTTTCGTACCCACCACGTACCCCCCACGTCCCCCGCAATGAACTTCCGCTCTCCTGGGCTCAAATTGTTTTTTTTAAATCTGTTTTAGGATTTGAATTAAATTTTAACTTTAATTTAAGTGGTCACTTGCAAAAATCTCGGCCTATGTGCTCATACTCATTGGTGGGTACGTGGTGAATACGTTTCGTACCCACCACGTACCCACCACGTCCCCCGCAATGAACTTCCGCTCTCCTGGGCTCAAATTGTTTTTTTAAATCTGTTTTAGGATTTGAATTAAATTTTAACTTTAATTTAAGTGGTCACTTGCAAAAATCTCGGCCTATGTGCTCATACCCATTGGTGGATACGTGGTGGGTACGTTTCGCACCCACCACCTACCCACCACGTCCCCCGCAATGAACTTCCGCTCTCCTGGGCTCAAATTGTTTTTTTTAAATCTGTTTTAGGATTTGAATTAAATTTTAACTTTAATTTAAGTGGTCACTTGCAAAAATCTCGGCCTATGTGCTCATACCCATTGGTGGATACGTGGTGGGTACGTTTCGCACCCACCACCTACCCACCACGTCCCCCGCAATGAACTTCCGCTCTCCTGGGCTCAAATTGTTTTTTTTAAATCTGTTTTAGGATTTGAATTAAATTTTAACTTTAATTTAAGTGGTCACTTGCAAAAATCTCGGCCTATGTGCTCATACCCATTGGTGGATACGTGGTGGGTACGTTTCGCACCCACCACCTACCCACCACGTCCCCCGCAATGAACTTCCGCTCTCCTGGGCTCAAATTGTTTTTTTTAAATCTGTTTTAGGATTTGAATTAAATTTTAACTTTAATTTAAGTGGTCACTTGCAAAAATCTCGGCCTATGTGCTCATACCCATTGGTGGATACGTGGTGGGTACGTTTCGCACCCACCACCTACCCACCACGTCCCCCGCAATGAACTTCCGCTCTCCTGGGCTCAAATTGTTTTTTTTTAAATTTATTTTAGGATTTGAATTAAATTTTAACTTTAATTTAAGTGGTCACTTGCAAAAATCTCGGCCTATGTGCTCATACCCATTGGTGGGTACGTGGTGGGTACGTTTCGCACCCACCACCTACCCACCACGTCCCCCGCAATGAACTTCCGCTCTCCTGGGCTCAAATTGTTTTTTTTAAATCTGTTTTAGGATTTGAATTAAATTTTAACTTTAATTTAAGTGGTCACTTGCAAAAATCTCGGCCTATGCGCTCATACCCATGGGGGGGTACGTGGTGGGTACGTTTCGTACCCACCACGTACCCCCCACGCCCCCCGAATGAATTTCCGCTCTCCTGGGCTCAAATTTTTGTTTTTTTAAATCTGTTTGCGGATTTGAATTTAATTTTAATTTTAATTTAAGGCCCCGTGTATACCAAAACAGCATTTTTGATGAAAATAAGGCAAACGGGATTCGCGAAATCTCCAAAGCAGCAAAAGATAGGTCTTTTCTGCTTAGACAAATATAATTAGCAATATGTGTTAAAGTTTCTGTTGATTATTGTTTTTTGAAATTTCGATCATAAGAAAAATTATAAGCGATTACGTCGAATAAGTTTTCGAAATTATTGAAAACACACATTTGGTAATTGCGATTTTGGAAACATTTCTGAGGTGATTTGCATTATTTTTGTTTGCACTCAATTAGGAACGATTGAATCTATTTTTTTTGGAATTAGAATTTTCGATTTTGACTTATGTTTGGAAATAATACATTTTGAAAACTCTGATTTTTAAAAAAAATTATGTTTTTTTATTATTAAAATTTTCTATGAAAACCAATTTTTTTTTATTTTGTTTTTTCTTATGTTACTTTATCAAAGCGTTCTAAAGCAACTTAAATTCAAAAAGCTTCAAAAACGTTAGTATAACATTGTTTTTGCAACGATTTTTCAAACTACATTTTTCAATCAAATTTTCCATTCAGACCACTCGCAGAGGTCGAACTGAACGGACGTATGGCTATGTCGCATTTTTTTTCGGCAGGTTTGTTTTTATGTTTCATTCGCTGAGAGCAAAAAGGTTACGATGTTCCCCACCCTGCAAGCCTGCAGCACACGATTCGAAGGCATAGTAACTACATGGCAAGGTGTGTGTGTGTAATCGGCATAATGTCTATTCGCCTGCTCAGAATGAAAATGACTTTTAGCTTTTCTTCTTTCTGTGTGGCAAACAGGACAAAATGTAAATCGAAAAAAAGAAAAAAAAATCTGCCAACAGTCTGGGCGCAACTTTATTATTTTTTGGGTGGAAGTTCGGAACGAGTTTAATTCTGAGATGCGGTGTAGGTTACTATGTGACTGAAAACCTAAAAAAAAGTTCGGGAAGCGGTTAGAATGGGGTCGCGCTAGAATACTTACACCGCTGCCTCATATAACATATGAATTACATAATTGGGTCATACTCCGGGACAAGGTCTAGTCCTAGTATAATATCAGTTGTTACACCATTAGAAGGTTTTTCGTGATTTGGTTTTGGGACATTACATGAAATCGGAAATGCGTTTGTAGGCGATTAAATAAAAAGTCTGTGGAAGGTCAAAACAAACTAAAATCTCATCAATCCTGAGAAATATATCGAAAGCCTTACGTCCTATTGGAGTTGAATAACAAACATCCTGAAATCAACTTTTTGAAGATTATGTAGGAAGCCTTAGGAAGTAAAAATGAATTCGATATCTCATTAGAACTAAGAAATATGTAAGAATTTGTGGAAACAGATACAACCCCCTTGCACCCACTTTGGGGTTGAATATCCAAAAATCCTTAAAAGAGTTTTTAGATATATGTAAAGAAAGCACGAGGAAGTAGAAACCAATCCGATGTCTTATCACTCCTAAGAGATATGACGGAATTCGTGAAAACGTGTTCAACCCATTTTTACCCTCTTAGGGGTTGAAAAAGGAAAAAACTTGAAAACAAGTTTTAGGTGATTATTAAATAGGTCCGTGGAAGTAAAAAGTTATTCGATATCTAATCAGACCTGAGGGATACGGCTGAATTCGTGAAAATGTATACATCCCCTTTACACCAGCTTGGGGTTGAATTTCAAAAAATCCTGAAAACATTTTCTAGGTATTTATATGGAGAACCCGTACAACCCGTAATAAAATTATTCAATATTTGGAAAGACCTAATAGATATGACGAAAATTCTAAAAATATATGCATTTCTTTTTCACTGATCATTTATTTCACCCCCTTCCGAACGCCAATGGCTATTTTAAATTTTTTTATCTAAATTACTTTTATAGTTGATTTACATATACATACCGAGTTTCAACTTTGTAGTATTAGCTGTTCTATAGAAAGGAATTATTTTTTTATCTATTTGTCTCACGAAACAATTGCACTCAATTGTTTCGTGAGATATCTAAATCTAAAGTTTTTCACCCACACTCGAAAATTTGTTTCCAATCTATTCTCCTAGTATACCTAAGATGTTCATTAAGTTTTAATTTCGTGACATTAACCGTTTAGGAGATATGGATTTTAGAATGTGTCGATCTCGGCTTTTTTGCGTTTCGGACGCATTATTTTCCTCCACTCCCACACTCCTTCATCCATATTTTGTACCCCGATCCCCTTGAAATCCCAATTTGGTTTTTTAATATGTTTTGAAAAACAATATAATATACAAAATATAAAAAAATAAAAAAAAAATAAAAAAAAAAATAAAACTACGGATTTTGAGATATTCAAGGATAAAGGACAAAATCGATATCCTTGTAAAAAAAAAATTGGAGGACAATTTTTATTCGTATTTTTTTATGTTGCGATAACATTCCCCTTTAAAATAAGCCCTATTTTATTATTCTATGATAAAAATTACCAGAGATATGAATTTTCAAAGAGAACTCGGACACCATTTTTGCGAAATCTTTAAAAATCTTTAAATCTTTATAATTGAGATAGAAACAAAAAAATTAATTTCACTAATTCTTCAAGTACAAAAATTTTCAAAAGAATCGGCGATGGTAAGGTCCAAAATTTCATAATATTTTGCGATTCTTGATGAAATGACCCAATATGCAGTAATACGAAATTAATTTTATTTTAGTATACAATTGCCTATAAAAACATGAATGGAGACATGTCTCGTGCCTACATAAATATACATAGTACGAGAACTATGTCATGCGAATGTCCAGAAATCCACCGTCCACAGAAAATTAAAAAAACCCGAGACGTCAGGTCAATGAATTTTCTTTCGAACTTTCGATCGGATTGTACTACTTTCCGTTCATACTTTCGCTATTTTTCTACATTCCGTTTTTCATCATTTTGCATCTCACACACACATACAGGTCCGTACACACAGGGCTGTGTAGGGGCATCGCTTGACGGTTGAATCGTTGTACATCGTGCGTGATCGTTCAGATTTAAATTTCCGATGCTCACGAATAATTTCTTACGCTCTCGAAATGAAATCAAAGCAAAATAGGTGAAATTTTCGATTTTGGTTTGGGACTCACGGGCCCTTAAGTGGTCACTTGTAAAAATCTCAGCCTATGCGCTCATACCCATTGGGGGGTACGTGGTGGGTACGTTTCGTACCCACCACGTACCCCCACGCCCCCCGAATGAATTTCCGCTCTCCTGGGCTCAAATCTTTGTTTTATTAAATCTGTTTGCGGATTTGAATTTAATTTTAATTTTAATTTAAGTGGTCACTTGTAAAAATCTCAGCCTATGCGCTCATACCCATTATGGGGTACGTATGGGTACGATCGTACCCCATACGTACCCTATACGTACTCCACGCCCCCAAAACGAACTTCCGCTCTCCTGGGCTCAAATTTTTGTTTTTTTAAATCTGTTTGCGGATTTGAATTTAATTTTAATTTTAATTTAAGTGGTCACTTGTAAAAATCTCAGCCTATGCGCTCATACCCATTGCGGGGTACGTGGTGGATACGTTTCGTACCCACCACGTACCCCCCACGCCCCCCGAATGAATTTCCGCTCTCCTGGGCTCAAATTTTTGTTTTTTTAAATCTGTTTGCGGATTTGAATTTAATTTTAATTTTAATTTAAGTGGTCACTTGTAAAAATTTTAGCCTATGCGCTCATACCCATTGGGGGGTACGTGGTGGGTACGTTTCGTACCCACCACGTACCCCCCACGCCTTCCGAATGAATTTCCGCTCTCCTGGGCTCAAATTTTTGTTTTTTTAAATCTGTTTGCGGATTTGAATTTAATTTTAATTTTAATTTAAGTGGTCACTTGTAAAAATCTCAGCCTATGCGCTCATACCCATTCGGGGGTACGTGGTGGGTACGTTTCGTACCCACCACGTACCCCCCACGCCCCCCGAATGAATTTCCGCTCTCCTGGGCTCAAATTTTTGTTTTTTTAAATCTGTTTGCGGATTTGAAGTTAATTTTAATTTTAATTTAAGTGGTCACTTGTAAAAATCTCAGCCTATGCGCTCATACCCATTCGGGGGTACGTGGTGGGTACGTTTCGTACCCACCACGTACCCACCACGCCCACCGAATTAATTTCCGCTCTCCTGGGCTGAAATTTTTGTTTTTTTAAATCTGTTTGCGGATTTGAATTTAATTTTAATTTTAATTTAAGTGGTCACTTGTAAAAATCTCAGCCTATGCGCTCATACCCATTGGAGGGTACGTGGTGGGTACGTTTCGTACCCACCACGTACCCCCACGCCCCCCGAATGAATTTCCGCTCTCCTGGGCTCAAATCTTTGTTTTATTAAATCTGTTTGCGGATTTGAATTTAATTTTAATTTTAATTTAAGTGGTCACTTGTAAAAATCTCAGCCTATGCGCTCATACCCATTCGGGGGTACGTGGTGGGTACGTTTCGTACCCACCACGTACCCACCACGCCCACCGAATTAATTTCCGCTCTCCTGGGCTGAAATTTTTGTTTTTTTAAATCTGTTTGCGGATTTGAATTTAATTTTAATTTTAATTTAAGTGGTCACTTGTAAAAATCTCAGCCTATGCGCTCATACCCATTGGGGGGTACGTGGTGGGTACGTTTCGTACCCACCACGTACCCCCCACGCCCCCCGAATGAATTTCCGCTCTCCTGGGCTCAAATTTTTGTTTTTTTAAATCTGTTTGCGGATTTGAATTTAATTTTAATTTTAATTTAAGTGGTCACTTGTAAAAATCTCAGCCTATGCGCTCATACCTATTGGGGGGTACGTGGTGGGTACGTTTCGTACCCACCACGTACCCCCACGCCCCCCGAATTAATTTCCGCTCTCCTGGGCTCAAATTTTTGTTTTTTTAAATCTGTTTGCGGATTTGAATTTAATTTTAATTTTAATTTAAGTGGTCACTTGTAAAAATCTCAGCCTATGCGCTCATACCCATTGGGGGGTACGTGGTGGGTACGTTTCGTACCCACCACGTACCCCCCACGCCTTCCGAATGAATTTCCGCTCTCCTGGGCTCAAATTTTTGTTTTTTTAAATCTGTTTGCGGATTTGAATTTAATTTTAATTTTAATTTAAGTGGTCACTTGTAAAAATCTCAGCCTATGCGCTCATACCCATTGGGGGGTACGTGGTGGGTACGTTTCGTACCCACCACGTACCCCCCACGCCCCCCGAATGAATTTCCGCTCTCCTGGGCTCAAATTTTTGTTTTTTTAAATCTGTTTGCGGATTTGAAGTTAATTTTAATTTTAATTTAAGTGGTCACTTGTAAAAATCTCAGCGTATGCGCTCATACCCATTATGGGGTACGTATGGAGTACGATCGTACCCCATACGTACCCTATAAGTACTCCACGCCCCCAAAATGAACTTCCGCTCTCCTGGGCTCAAATTTTTGTTTTTTTAAATCTGTTTGCGGATTTGAATTTAATTTTAATTTTAATTTAAGTGGTCACTTGTAAAAATCTCAGCCTATGCGCTCATACCCATTGGGGGGTACGTGGTGGATACGTTTCGTACCCACCACGTACCCCCCACGCCCCCCGAATGAATTTCCGCTCTCCTGTGCTGAAATTTTTGTTTTTTTAAATCTGTTTGCGGATTTGAATTTAATTTTAATTTTAATTTAAGTGGTCACTTGTAAAAATCTCAGCCTATGCGCTCATACCCATTGGGGGGTACGTGGTGGGTACGTTTCGTACCCAACACGTACCCCCCACGTCCCCCGAATGAATTTCCGCTCTCCTGTGCTGAAATTTTTGTTTTTTTAAATCTGTTTGCGGATTTGAATTTAATTTTAATTTTAATTTAAGTGGTCACTTGTAAAAATCTCAGCCTATGCGCTCATACCCATTGGGGGGTACGTGGTGGGTACGTTTCGTACCCACCACGTACCCCCCACGCCCCCCGAATGAATTTCCGCTCTCCTGGACTCAAATTTTTGTTTTTTTAAATCTGTTTGCGGATTTGAATTTAATTTTAATTTTAATTTAAGTGGTCACTTGTAAAAATTTCAGCCTATGCGCTCATACCCATTGGGGGGTACGTGGTGGGTACGTTTCGTACCCACCACGTACCCCCCACGCCCCCCGAATGAATTTCCGCTCTCCTGGGCTCAAATTTTTGTTTTTTTAAATCTGTTTGCGGATTTGAATTTAATTTTAATTTTAATTTAAGTGGTCACTTGTAAAAATTTTAGCCTATGCGCTCATACCCATTGGGGGGTACGTGGTGGGTACGTTTCGTACCCACCACGCACTCCCCACGCCCCCCGAATGAATTTCAGCTCTCCTGGGCTCAAATTTTTGTTTTTTTAAATCTGTTTGCGGATTTGAAGTTAATTTTAATTTTAATTTAAGTGGTCACTTGTAAAAATCTCAGCGTATGCGCTCATACCCATTATGGGGTACGTATGGGGTACGATCGTACCCCATACGTACCCTATAAGTACTCCACGCCCCCAAAATGAACTTCCGCTCTCCTGGGCTCAAATTTTTGTTTTTTTAAATCTGTTTGCGGATTTGAATTTAATTTTAATTTTAATTTAAGTGGTCACTTGTAAAAATCTCAGCCTATGCGCTCATACCCATTGGGGGGTACGTGGTGGGTACGTTTCGTACCCACCACGTACCCCCCACGCCCCCCGAATGAATTTCCGCTCTCCTGGGCTCAAATTTTTGTTTTTTTAAATCTGTTTGCGGATTTGAAGTTAATTTTAATTTTAATTTAAGTGGTCACTTGTAAAAATCTCAGCGTATGCGCTCATACCCATTATGGGGTACGTATGGGGTACGATCGTACCCCATACGTACCCTATAAGTACTCCACGCCCCCAAAATGAACTTCCGCTCTCCTGGGCTCAAATTTTTGTTTTTTTAAATCTGTTTGCGGATTTGAATTTAATTTTAATTTTAATTTAAGTGGTCACTTGTAAAAATCTCAGCCTATGCGCTCATACCCATTGGGGGGTACGTGGTGGATACGTTTCGTACCCACCACGTACCCCCCACGCCCCCCGAATGAATTTCCGCTCTCCTGTGCTGAAATTTTTGTTTTTTTAAATCTGTTTGCGGATTTGAATTTAATTTTAATTTTAATTTAAGTGGTCACTTGTAAAAATCTCAGCCTATGCGCTCATACCCATTGGGGGGTACGTGGTGGGTACGTTTCGTACCCAACACGTACCCCCCACGCCCCCCGAATGAATTTCCGCTCTCCTGTGCTGAAATTTTTGTTTTTTTAAATCTGTTTGCGGATTTGAATTTAATTTTAATTTTAATTTAAGTGGTCACTTGTAAAAATCTCAGCCTATGCGCTCATACCCATTGGGGGGTACGTGGTGGGTACGTTTCGTACCCACCACGTACCCCCCACGCCCCCCGAATGAATTTCCGCTCTCCTGGACTCAAATTTTTGTTTTTTTAAATCTGTTTGCGGATTTGAATTTAATTTTAATTTTAATTTAAGTGGTCACTTGTAAAAATTTCAGCCTATGCGCTCATACCCATTGGGGGGTACGTGGTGGGTACGTTTCGTACCCACCACGTACCCCCCACGCCCCCCGAATGAATTTCCGCTCTCCTGGGCTCAAATTTTTGTTTTTTTAAATCTGTTTGCGGATTTGAATTTAATTTTAATTTTAATTTAAGTGGTCACTTGTAAAAATTTTAGCCTATGCGCTCATACCCATTGGGGGGTACGTGGTGGGTACGTTTCGTACCCACCACGCACTCCCCACGCCCCCCGAATGAATTTCAGCTCTCCTGGGCTCAAATTTTTGTTTTTTTAAATCTGTTTGCGGATTTGAATTTAATTTTAATTATAATTTAAGTGGTCACTTGTAAAAATCTCAGCCTATGCGCTCATACCCATTGGGGGGTACGTGGTGGGTACGTTAGTAATCATCGTACTCTATAAGTACTCCACGCCCCCAAAATGAACTTCCGCTCTCCTGGGCTCAAATTTTTGTTTTTTTAAATCTGTTTGCGGATTTGAATTTAATTTTAATTTTAATTTAAGTGGTCACTTGTAAAAATCTCAGCCTATGCGCTCATACCCATTAGGGGGTACGTGGTGGGTACGTTTCGTACCCACCACGTACCCCCCACGCCCCCCGAATGAATTTCCGCTCTCCTGGGCTGAAATTTTTGTTTTTTTAAATCTGTTTGCGGATTTGAATTTAATTTTAATTTTAATTTAAGTGGTCACTTGTAAAAATTTCAGCCTATGCGCTCATACCCATTGGGGGGTACGTGGTGGGTACGTTTCGTACCCACCACGTACCCCCCACGCCCCCCGAATGAATTTCCGCTCTCCTGGGCTCAAATTTTTGTTTTTTTAAATCTGTTTGCGGATTTGAATTTAATTTTAATTTTAATTTAAGTGGTCACTTGTAAAAATCTCAGCCTATGCGCTCATACCCATTGGGGGGTACGTGGTGGGTACGTTTCGTACCCACCACGTACCCCCCACGCCCCCCGAATGAGATTCCGCTCTCCTGGGCTCAAATTTTTGTTTTTTTAAATCTGTTTGCGGATTTGAATTTAATTTTAATTTTAATTTAAGTGGTCACTTGTAAAAATCTCAGACTATGCGCTCATACCCATTGGGGGGTACGTGGTGGGTACGTTCCGTACCCACCACGTACCCCCCACGCCCCCCGAATGAATTTCCGCTCTCCTGGGCTCAAATTTTTGTTTTTTTAAATCTGTTTGCGGATTTGAATTTAATTTTAATTTTAATTTAAGTGGTCACTTGTAAAAATCTCAGCGTATGCGCTCATACCCATTGGGGGGTACGTGGTGGATACGTTTCGTACCCACCACGTACCCCCCACGCCCCCCGAATGAATTTCCGCTCTTCTGGGCTGAAATTTTTGTTTTTTTAAATCTGTTTGCGGATTTGAATTTAATTTTAATTTTAATTTAAGTGGTCACTTGTAAAAATCTCAGCCTATGCGCTCATACCCATTGGGGGGTACGTGGTGGGTACGTTTCGTACCCACCACGTACCCCCCACGCCCCCCGAATGAATTTCCGCTCTCCTAGGCTGAAATTTTTGTTTTTTTAAATCTGTTTGCGGATTTGAATTTAATTTTAATTTTAATTTAAGTGGTCACTTGTAAAAATCTCAGCCTATGCGCTCATACCCATTGGGGGATACGTGGTGGGTACGTTTCGTACCCACCACGTACCCCCCACGCCCCCCGAATGAATTTCCGCTCTTCTGGGCTGAAATTTTTGTTTTTTTAAATCTGTTTGCGGATTTGAATTTAATTTTAATTTTAATTTAAGTGGTCACTTGTAAAAATCTCAGCCTATGCGCTCATACCCATTGGGGGGTACGTGGTGGGTACGTTTCGTACCCAACACGTACCCCCCACGCCCCCCGAATGAATTTCCGCTCTTCTGGGCTGAAATTTTTGTTTTTTTAAATCTGTTTGCGGATTTGAATTTAATTTTAATTTTAATTTAAGTGGTCACTTGTAAAAATCTCAGCCTATGCGCTCATACCCATTGGGGGGTACGTGGTGGGTACGTTTCGTACCCACCACGTACCCCCACGCCCCCCGAATGAATTTCCGCTCTCCTGGGCTCAAATTTTTGTTTTTTTAAATCTGTTTGCGGATTTGAATTTAATTTTAATTATAATTTAAGTGGTCACTTGTAAAAATCTCAGCCTATGCGCTCATACCCATTGGGGGGTACGTGGTGGGTACGTTAGTAATCATCGTACTCTATAAGTACTCCACGCCCCCAAAATGAACTTCCGCTCTCCTGGGCTCAAATTTTTGTTTTTTTAAATCTGTTTGCGGATTTGAATTTAATTTTAATTTTAATTTAAGTGGTCACTTGTAAAAATCTCAGCCTATGCGCTCATACCCATTGGGGGTACGTGGTGGATACGTTTCGTACCCACCACGTACCTCCCACGCCCCCCGAATGAATTTCCGCTCTCCTGGGCTCAAATTTTTGTTTTTTTAAATCTGTTTGCGGATTTGAATTTAATTTTAATTATAATTTAAGTGGTCACTTGTAAAAATCTCAGCCTATGCGCTCATACCCATTGGGGGTACGTGGTGGATACGTTTCGTACCCACCACGTACCTCCCACGCCCCCCGAATGAATTTCCGCTCTCCTGGGCTCAAATTTTTGTTTTTTTAAATCTGTTTGCGGATTTGAATTTAATTTTAATTTTAATTTAAGTGGTCACTTGTAAAAATCTCAGCCTATGCGCTCATACCCATTGGGGGGTACGTGGTGCGTACGTTTCGTACCCACCACGTACCCCCACGCCCCCCGAATGAATTTCCGCTCTCCTGGGCTCAAATTTTTGTTTTTTTAAATCTGTTTGCGGATTTGAATTTAATTTTAATTATAATTTAAGTGGTCACTTGTAAAAATCTCAGCCTATGCGCTCATACCCATTGGGGGGTACGTGGTGGGTACGTTAGTAATCATCGTACTCTATAAGTACTCCACGCCCCCAAAATGAACTTCCGCTCTCCTGGGCTCAAATTTTTGTTTTTTTAAATCTGTTTGCGGATTTGAATTTAATTTTAATTTTAATTTAAGTGGTCACTTGTAAAAATCTCAGCCTATGCGCTCATACCCATTGGGGGTACGTGGTGGATACGTTTCGTACCCACCACGTACCTCCCACGCCCCCCGAATGAATTTCCGCTCTCCTGGGCTCAAATTTTTGTTTTTTTAAATCTGTTTGCGGATTTGAATTTAATTTTAATTTTAATTTAAGTGGTCACTTGTAAAAATCTCAGCCTATGCGCTCATACCCATTAGGGGGTACGTGGTGGGTACGTTTCGTACCCACCACGTACCCCCCACGCCCCCCGAATGAATTTCCGCTCTCCTGGACTTAAATTTTTGTTTTTTAAATCTGTTTGCGGATTTGAATTTAATTTTAATTTTAATTTAAGTGGTCACTTTTAAAAATCTCAGCCTATGCGCTCATACCCATTGGGGGGTACGTGGTGGATACGTTTCGTACCCACCACGTACCCCCCACGCCCCCCGAATGAATTTCCGCTCTCCTGGGCTCAAATTTTTGTTTTTTTAAATCTGTTTGCGGATTTGAATTTAATTTTAATTTTAATTTAAGTGGTCACTTGTAAAAATCTCAGCCTATGCGCTCATACCCATTGGGGGGTACGTGGTGGATACGTTTCGTACCCACCACGTACCCCCCACGCCCCCCGAATGAATTTCCGCTCTCCTGGGCTGAAATTTTTGTTTTTTTAAATCTGTTTGCGGATTTGAATTTAATTTTAATTTTAATTTAAGTGGTCACTTGTAAAAATCTCAGCCTATGCGCTCATACCCATTATGGGGTACGTATGGGGTACGATCGTACCCCATACGTACCCTATAAGTACTCCACGCCCCCAAAATGAACTTTCGCTCTCCTGGGCTCAAATTTTTGTTTTTTTAAATCTGTTTGCGGATTTGAATTTAATTTTAATTTTAATTTAAGTGGTCACTTTTAAAAATCTCAGCCTATGCGCTCATACCCATTAGGGGGTACGTGGTGGGTACGTTTCGTACCCACCACGTACCCCCCACGCCCCCCGAATGAATTTTCGCTCTCCTGGGCTCAAATTTTTGTTTTTTTAAATCTGTTTGCGGATTTGAATTTAATTTTAATTTTAATTTAAGTGGTCACTTGTAAAAATTTCAGCCTATGCGCTCATACCCATTGGGGGGTACGTGGTGGGTACGTTTCGTACCCACCACGTACCCCCCACGCCCCCCGAATGAATTTCCGCTCTCCTGGGCTCAAATTTTTGTTTTTTTAAATCTCTTTGCGGATTTGAATTTAATTTTAATTTTAATTTAAGTGGTTATTTGTAAAAATCTCAGCCTATGCGCTCATACCCATTGGGGGGTACGTGGTGGGTACGTTTCGTACCCACCACGTACCCCCCACGCCCCCCGAATGAATTTCCGCTCTCCTGGGCTCAAATTTTTGTTTTTTTAAATCTGTTTGCGGATTTGAATTTAATTTTAATTATAATTTAAGTGGTCACTTGTAAAAATCTCAGCCTATGCGCTCATACCCATTGGGGGGTACGTGGTGGGTACGTTTCGTACCCACCACGTACCCTCCACGCCCCCCGAATGAATTTCCGCTCTCCTGGGCTCAAATTTTTGTTTTTTTAAATCTGTTTGCGGATTTGAATTTAATTTTAATTATAATTTAAGTGGTCACTTGTAAAAATCTCATCCTATGCGCTCATACCCATTGGGGGGTTCGTGGTGGGTACGTTTCGTACCCACCACGTACCCCCCACGCCCCCCGAATGAATTTCCCCTCTTCTGGGCTCAAATTTTTGTTTTTTTAAATCTGTTTGCGGATTTGAATTTAATTTTAATTATAATTTAAGTGGTCACTTGTAAAAATCTCAGCCTATGCGCTCATACCCATTGGGGGGTACGTGGTGGGTACGTTAGTATTCATCGTACTCTATAAGTACTCCACGCCCCCAAAATGAACTTCCGCTCTCCTGGGCTCAAATTTTTGTTTTTTTAAATCTGTTTGCGGATTTGAATTTAATTTTAATTTTAATTTAAGTGGTCACTTGTAAAAATCTCAGCCTATGCACTCATACCCATTGGGAGGTACGTGGTGGGTACGTTTCGTACTCACCACGTACCCCCCACCCCCCCCCCCGAATGAATTTCCGCTCTCCTGGGCTCAAATTTTTGATTTCTTAAATCTGTTTGCGGATTTGAATTTAATTTTAATTTTAATTTAAGTGGTCACTTGTAAAAATCTCAGCCTATGCGCTCATACCCATTGGGGGGTACGTGGTGGGTATGTTTCGTACCCACCACGTACCCCCCACGCCCCCCGAATGAATTTCCGCTCTCCTGGGCTCAAATTTTTGTTTTTTTAAATCTGTTTGCGGATTTGAATTTAATTTTAATTTTAATTTAAGTGGTCACTTGTAAAAATCTCAGCCTATGCGCTCATACCCATATGGGAGTACGTGGTGGGTACGTTTCGTACCCACCACGTACCCCCCACGCCCCCCGAATGAATTTCCGCTCTCCTGGGCTCAAATTTTTGTTTTTTTAAATCTGTTTGCGGATTTGAATTTAATTTTAATTTTAATTTAAGTGGTCACTTGTAAAAATCTCAGCCTATGCGCTCATACCCATTATGGGGTACGTATGGGGTACGATCGTACCCCATACGTACCCTATACGTACTCCACGCCCCCAAAATGAACTTCCGCTCTCCTGGGCTCAAATTTTTGTTTTTTTAAATCTGTTTGCGGATTTGAATTTAATTTTAATTTTAATTTAAGTGGTCACTTGTAAAAATCTCATCCTATGCGCTCATACCCATTGGGGGGTACGTATGGGGTACGATCGTACCCCATACGTACGAACTCCACGCCCCCAAAATGAACTTCCGCTCTCCTGGGCTCAAATTTTTGTTTTTTTAAATCTGTTTGCGGATCTGAATCTAATTTTAATTTTAATTTAAGTGGTCACTTGTAAAAATCTCAGCCTATGCGCTCATACCTATTGGGGGGTACGTGGTGGGTACGTTTCGTACCCACCACGTACCCCCCACGCCCCCCGAATGAATTTCCGCTCTCCTGGGCTCAAATTTTTGTTTTTTTAAATCTGTTTGCGGATTTGAATTTAATTTTAATTTTAATTTTAGTGGTCACTTGTAAAAATCTCAGCCTATGCGCTCATACCCATTGGGTTGTACGTGGTGGATACGTTTCGTACCCACCACGTACCCCCCACGCCCCCCGAATGAATTTCCGCTCTCCTGGGCTCAAATTTTTGTTTTTTTAAATCTGTTTGCGGATTTGAATTTAATTTTAATTTTAATTTAAGTGGTCACTTGTAAAAATCTCAGCCTATGCGCTCATACCCATTATGGGGTACGTATGGGGTACGATCGTACCCCATACGTACCCTATACGTACTCCACGCCCCCAAAATGAACTTCCGCTCTCCTGGGCTCAAATTTTTGTTTTTTTAAATCTGTTTGCGGATTTGAATTTAATTTTAATTTTAATTTAAGTGGTCACTTGTAAAAATCTCATCCTATGCGCTCATACCCATTGGGGGGTACGTATGGGGTACGATCGTACCCCATACGTACGTACTCCACGCCCCCAAAATGAACTTCCGCTCTCCTGGGCTCAAATTTTTGTTTTTTTAAATCTGTTTGCGGATCTGAATCTAATTTTAATTTTAATTTAAGTGGTCACTTGTAAAAATCTCAGCCTATGCGCTCATACCTATTGGGGGGTACGTGGTGGGTACGTTTCGTACCCACCACGTACCCCCCACGCCCCCCGAATGAATTTCCGCTCTCCTGGGCTCAAATTTTTGTTTTTTTAAATCTGTTTGCGGATTTGAATTTAATTTTAATTTTAATTTAAGTGGTCACTTGTAAAAATCTCAGCCTATGCGCTCATACCCATTATGGGGTACGTATGGGGTACGATCGTACCACAAACGCACCCTATACGTACTCCACGCCCCCAAAATGAACTTCCGCTCTCCTGGGCTCAAATTTTTATTTTTTTAAATCTGTTTGCGGATTTGAATTTAATTTTAATTTTAATTTAAGTGGTCACTTGTAAAAATCTCAGCCTATGCGCTCATACCCATTATGGGGTACGTATGGGTACGATCGTACCCCATACGTACCCTATACGTACTCCACGCCCCCAAAACGAACTTCCGCTCTCCTGGGCTCAAATTTTTGTTTTTTTAAATCTGTTTGCGGATTTGAATTTAATTTTAATTTTAATTTAAGTGGTCACTTGTAAAAATCTCAGCCTATGCGCTCATACCCATTGCGGGGTACGTGGTGGATACGTTTCGTACCCACCACGTACCCCCCACGCCCCCCGAATGAATTTCCGCTCTCCTGGGCTCAAATTTTTGTTTTTTTAAATCTGTTTGCGGATTTGAATTTAATTTTAATTTTAATTTAAGTGGTCACTTGTAAAAATCTCAGCCCATGCGCTCATACCCATTGGGGGGTACGTGGTGGGTACGTTTCGTACCCACCACGTACCCCCCACGCCCCCCGAATGAATTTCCGCTCTCCTGGGCTCAAATTTTTGTTTTTTACTTTATTATTTCAATAATATTACTTTATTATTTCAATAATACAGTATTTTTATCGAGTTTTAAAAAAAAAAAATTTGTTACCCTCAAAATTTTTTTTTTACGTTTCATAACGAGTAGACACGAAAAAAGTAAAAAAAAATTTCAGTCCGTCTGTCTGCCGTACGCCGTACCCCGTACGCCGTACGCCGTACGCCGTACGCCGTACGCCGTACGTCTACCGGTGTACGCAAAATTGTTTGAAGGCTCGTAGCACCCAAACCCTTTGAGCTATTTAGTTGAATTTTTTTTCGTGGATAGAGTGGGTAGGCCCCCTCTAGTGACCAAATTTGGAGGGGTGTGGTTGTTAGGGGGGAGGAGGGGGAAGTGTTTTAGATGAAAAATTTTGGTTTCTAGATCTCAGCAACCGCTTATGCTAGGAAACTGAAATTTGGAAATTATATAGAGCTTTGGTAGTGGACCCATTTGCCGATATAGGTGAAGGGGTTTGAGAGTGGGGGGAAAAATAATGCGTCCGAAACGCAAAAAAGGCGAGGTTGACACATTCTAAATTCTATATCTCCTAAACGGTTAATGTCACAAAATCGAAACTTTATGAATATTTGTAGGTATACTAGGAGAATAGATCGGAAATAAATTTTTGAGTGGGGGCAGTGGCGTACGGGGGTGGGGGGTGAAAAACTTTAGATTACGATATCTCAAGAACCGATTGCACTAGACAAATAAAATTTGGTTTTTGTATAAAGGTTGACAAATGAAGTTTGCTGAAAGTAAAATTTTTTAAGGGGGCGGTGGATCTTGAAAGTGGAGGGGATAAGAATTTTTTTAAAAAATCACGTCATATATCTCAAGAACGGTGTAAGATATATGCTTAAAATTTTTACCTGAAGTGGGCCTAATAAACTCCTAGCAGAAAACAAAATTTTGGAAGAATGGGTGTAGAGGGTGAGGGTGGGGGAGGGTAAAAAGGAAAAAGTTCCGGTTTTTATATCTCGAGAACCTATAATGATATAAAGCTGAAACTTAGTATTTAGATAGATCTATATTAGTAGCATGTTGGAAAAATATAATTTTTAATAGGGGCAGTATGGTACGGAGGTGGGGGGTGTTTTTCCTATCTATAGAACGGCTTATGCTACAAAGTTGAAACTCGGTCTGTTTATGTAGATCAACTGGAAAACTAATTTAGATAAAAAAAAATTTCAAATATTCATTGGCGTTCGGAGGGTGGCAAAAAAAGTTATCAGTGAAAATGGAATGCATATATTTTCACGGTTTTCGTCATATCTATTAGGTTTTCCCAAATATTGAATTCATTTTTATTGTACATCTTCTTGATATAAATACCTAGAAAGCTTTTTCAGGATTTTTTAAAATTCGACCCCTAAGGGGGTGCAAAGGGGGTTGAAAACTTTTTCACGAATTCTACTATATCCCCAGGTCTTATCAGATATCTTTTCACTTTCACGTGCTTGCGTAATAATCGCCTAAAACTTCTTTTTAATTTTTTTCCTTTTTCAGCTCCTAAGAGAGTATAAATGATAAGAAGAAAGAAATTTTCCAATGTTTAATCGGCTAAAAATCGCTATTTTAAATATTTTTATTTTAAGAACAAAATTAATTTTCCAAGAAATCTAATAATCTCGAAGCAACTCATGATACACTCCGACTTTGACCGCTCCCGAGCTTTGACCCGAAAAATAATAAAGTTTCGCCCAGACCATTGGCAGATTTTTTAATATTAACCTTGTTTTTTACGGGTACAAATGGACTACTTATGAAAATCATGGCGCCTCCTGGTCGGCATCATAACTTCAACAAAAATAATTCAATTTGCAAAAATAAAAAAGAATCTTGTAAAATAATGTAGTAGTTATAGTCTGACGGAGGGAATTTTTTTTTTTTATTAATAAATAAAATTATAAAATAATTAATAAATTACATTATTTCAAACTTTTATAATCAGTTTTTTAAAAAAAATTTGCGTTTAATAATTTATAAAAAAATTTCCAAGCAAAAAATTAAAAAAACCTTTCGTCAGACTTTAGAGAAAATAGTTATTAAAACTTAAAAAAAAAAAAAATTTGAAAATTGATTGAGTTATCGTGCCGACCCTGTCTAAAAACATAGTTTCGAGAAAAATGCGTTTTAAGTTGTTGGTAGGTATAACGTGAACTTACGGCTGGTCTCCCATTCCAGCTTCCTACTGTACACCTTCCTCCTGTATCTTCGAGTTTTTCATAGATGGTCCTATAAATGACCTTGTTTTCTATGAAACCCAGCTTTTGCGAAAAAAATAAATGCTTAACGCTGCTGTTGAGAGTGGCGCGGCAATTAGCCAGGAAGCCGCTCCAAACCGATGTTTGGTCACATTTATTGCTATAACTTTGTAATGGAGTGGAATTCTCTAAATTCTAACTTTTTTTTTAATTATTAAAAGTATAAAAAATAAAGATCTGTAAAAAAAAAAATTTTATTTTTTGAAAATTTCAGGGGTAAATGAGCCCTTAAGATAAAATTCTCGGGCAGGGGGTTATGTCGTTACACTTATTTTGAAAGAATCAAAACCGGAAAACAGAGTAAAAAGAAGATACTGTAGTCTTTAAACAAATTAGTGATTTCTGGTGAGTCAACTTTAAGACTTGGAATTAGTTATAACTGTGTTCAAGCTGTTGTAAATGCTTAGAAGAAGTAGGGTAAATTTATCGCCCTAGCTCAAAAACTATCGAAGTTATTCACATTTAATTTTAACCATTTCGTAATTGAGCAATTCTTTTTTTTTAATAAAGTGCAACTAAAAAGTGATAACCGTGGTTTAACAAAAAGTTACGTACTAATGTTACTAACATCCTTGTGATCCTGCTACTTTAATCAACATACCTTAAAATTTTGCATGTTTGAAAACACTCTCTTTCCCAGCTCAAAGTCGAAAGGATGTATAAAAAAAAAACACTATATGAGCATATGGGTACTTTATTTCAGGAAACCATTAAGACCTTTTGGTTTTCCTGTATTTTTCATAAGTCATACCAAACTTCTATGAAGAAAAAATTCTGAGTGTGAAATTCCATTACGTCTTCCAATAAAACAATGTCCTTACCTTATTAATCTTAATTTTATTTGTCTACTTAAATTTGAATTACAATCCAAAATTTCTTTAAATACAAATAAAAAAGAAAAGAAGTTTTGAAAACAATAAACGGTGTTGATTTAGTAACTATTTGTTAGTAGTTCAATAAATTATGTGCAATAGTTAATAGAACAATTAAAAGGTTTTAATTACAATATAGTAAAATAAATATAATTATTTAAGTGACGAAATGGTGTTTTTAAAATACTGGAAGGTAGAATGCAGGTGGGGGCAAGTGCGCCCTCTATGGGCGCCCTTGGCTGATATTCTATCTATTTATATCCTTTTCTAGTCTATTTACATACTTTATCTACTTTGTCTACTCTACGAGGTAAAGGCACTGTCAAGATTACGGATTGAGAGAAATTAAATCGTCTCATTTCCATCCCATCTTCTAGGTACTTTCCAGAGTGATTACTAGTACTGCAGGTGCTTTCACTACTGGGAAGAGAATCTACTACACTCGACAGGCATGATCTACTCCGGAAATCAGCTTATCAAGTGACAACCCTATAGTGGAACACATTCATGTTCCACCCCTTTGCTGTGCGTCCAAACACCGCCATCGACGCGAATGTCAATGCGAATGCTAGTGACACTGGTGAGGGCTAGAAAGTGTTCAGTTCAGTCCCAGCGAGAATACGAGTAATGTAATATTATAGTTTATGCAAGATTAGAATGTGTAGTTATATATAATACACCACCCACGAAGACCACACATTATCGGCAAGCATTTGGCTTGGAACGATATAAGTAGGTCTCATCTTTTAAGAGCAACAATGTCAGTAATCGATACTTAATACTTGCCAAAACAAAGTTTGTATGCATAAGCATTTTGAAAGTTGAAACAAAGGAAATATACGACAAGAAATTAATTGCGGACCATGCAATTGTGAATTCTAAATTATAAGATTCAAAATTTATATCTAGTAATAAAATTGCGTTCAACCGAATAACATGCCTTTGTTATACTCTAGATGAAATCATATAGAGTATTATAAGTTTAATCCAGCCCAAAAGTTTGTAACGCATAGAACCAAGCCTCGGACGAAAAAAAGTTATATATTATTTTTTGTTTATTTGTGGCCAAAAACCTCAAATCCGCCTGACGTCCGTCCGTCCGTCCGTCTGTCTGTCCGTTAGCACGATAACTCAAGAACGCCTTCACCTAGGATCTTGAAATTTTGAATCTGGATGTTTGGTTGAATTTGTAAGGCTAAGTTCGTTAACGGGCAAAATCGTCCTACTCCTTCGGGTAGCTGCCATACAAAATGTCCTTAAAACACGTGTTCAAGAATATTGGTCGATAACTTCAGAAGGGTTTAAGCTACGTCTTTGAAATTTTGTATGTGTTATTTTTCCAATAGTTGGAGCTAAATATATGATTATGAAGAAAATCCTTTTAGTCCTTCGTGTAGCTGCCATACAAATATCCTGTCAAAATGTATTCACTTAATTTACGAAACTCACTATAACTCAAGTAATCTTTTAGCTACGAATTCAGAATTTTGTACAAGTTAGTTTTGAGTGAAAAGGAAGTTCGAGTTTACTAATCAGCGAAATCCTTTCACTCCTTCTGGTAGCTGCCATACAAAATTTTCTTAAAACACGTGTTCAAGAATATTACCAAGAACTTCAGAACGGTTTTAGCTACGTCTTTGAAATTTTGTATGTAGTATTTTTCCAATAGTTTGAGTTAAATGTATGATTATGAAGCAAATCCTATTAGTCCTTCGTGTAGCTGCCATACAAATATCCTGTCAAAACGTTATCACTTAATTTACGGAACTCTCTATAACTCAAGTAATCTTTTAGCTACGAATTCGGAATTTTGTACAAATTAGTTTTGAGTAAAAAGGAAGTTCGAGTTTACTAATCAGCGAAATCCTTTTACTCCTTCTGGTAGTTGCCATACAAAATGTCCTTAAAACACGTGTTCAACAATATTTTCCGATAATTTTTGAACGCTTCAAGCTACGAATTTGAAATTTTGTACACATTAATTTTTGAATAGTTCCAAGGAAAAGGATAAATATGTAAGAAATCGAGTGAGTCCTTCCTGCACCTCCCATGTGAAAGTCCTTTAAAAAGGACATTTTTTTTCGATGACTTACCCAGTTCAAGGTATGAAGTTAAACACTGAATATTGTCTTTTAGTTTTGAGTAGCAATCTAATAGCAGTCCTTAATAAAGGACATACAACATGCACACACGTAATTATACTTTATCCCCAACTACAATATAAATCGGAGTTCAGTATTCATCTAGAGTATTATACGATTGGCTTGCAGCCGATCGTGACTGCAGTATTTTTTTAAGTAACACATAGCCATAACTGTGTCTTTTTGCATTCTGAAAAATGTATAGAGAATCATTCCTTCAACATTTCAGAAAAAATTTAATATGAATAGTATGGTAATGTTGTCATCCATTGAATCGAAATATTTACGAAATGTATTCTTTCCATTCTTTTTTCCCGCTGGGGTAGTGTCTTTCCATAAGCGATAGTGGAAACGCTACATTCGTGTTCAGTGCGAATCCCTTTGATGTGCGTCCAAACACTGAAGTTGCGTACTAACGAGAATGTCCCGTTTCCAAATACGCATACGCGCTAGTTCGCGGTATCCAATGCACATGAAGGCGATAGTGGAAACTCGGCATCAGAAGTCGTCGGATTTTCGTTTCTTTGTTTTTATTTATTCTAAGTTTTTTTCAATAAATCCATTATTATTATTTTTTTATTATTATCTTTATTTGCCTTGATTCAATTTTTGACTTAACGCTAATATATTATATTTAAGAGATCAGTCTTTTCAATTTCAAAAGCTGTATTGACAATAATTTCAGTATGAAAAAACTTAAGTAATAAATCGAAGAATTAGTAAAGGAAAAATCCATTATTAAAATGCTGCGTACCACTTATGCTGTGAAATAAATTTTTACAATATAAACGAAAAGAAGACAATAATCTTGTCCGAATGCAACTTCAACAATAACGAAGGCAAGTGGACAGTGTAGTTTATTTTAAAATAATATTTATCTTATATGGAACAGTCCACTGAAAAGCAGCTATAATTTTTAGTTTATTATTTTTTAATTATAAAGTATTGTTGCCGACCTGATATTTAATAAAAATTTACCACTCCGGAATTTTGTATTTTCACGTTTTAGGACTAGTACGACCCAAAAGAGCAGAATAAGGAGTGTACATGTAGTTTTTAAGGACTCTCGTTTGAATGCCACTCGAAGGAGTTCTTGATTCCATATTTATAACTTTTTGATCCTACAAGAAGGATTCACTTGACTTTCAGAATATTTATTCATTTATCGGGAATCATTGAAAAATTAGGATGTAAAAAAATTTCGGAATACTAGCTTAAAGCGGTCTAAAGTTATTGACAAATAGCAGTAGATACGTGTTTTACCGACTTTTGTATGAGAGCTACCAAGAGGAGTGAAGGGATTTAGCACAATAGCAAACTCAATCTGACTTTTTTAGACATAAAACCAATTCTTTTAAAATTTCGACTCGACGATCTCTCAAGTTATAGCGCGTTCCGACAGATAAATGCAATTTTTATACTCTAGATGAAATCATGTAGAGTATTATAAGTTTAATCCAGCCCAAAAGTTTGTAACGCATAGAACCAAGCCTCAGACGAAAAAAAGTTATATATTATTTTTTGTTTATATGTGGCCAAAAACCTCAAATCCGCTTGACGTCCATCCGTCCGTCCGTCCGTCCGTCAGTCCGTCCGTCTGTCTGTCCGTGAACACGATAACTCAAGAACGCCTTCACCTAGGATCTTGAAATTTTGAATCTGGATGTTTGGTTGAATTTGTAAGGCTAAGTTCGTTAACGGGCAAAATCGTCCTACTCCTTCGGGTGGCTGCCATACAAAATGTCCTTAAAACACGTGTTCAAGAATATTGGTCGATAACTTCAGAAGGGCTTAAGCTACGACTTTGAAATTTTTTCCTCCTTTTTTAAAACCAGGTCTATGTATTTCCCAGCCCATGCGCGTTGGGAACACTACTTTCAATGGTATTTCAAAGTTGTATCTTGGCATGATATTATCCTAATGCGGATTGCCGAGAATGGCGTTGCTCTCAAGCTCTGTGTGACGTACTCGTCTCGTCTTGGTTCCGATCGTCTATGATGCGTCTTAGATTCGCCTAGATGCGTTCGTGGCTATGTCGTCTCTGCGGGCTACGCTGGTCTCCTGATGGATCCGTCCCGCCTTGGTTCTGCCCGTCTAGGATGCGCTTTAGATCCGCCTGGCTGCGTTTATGAATGTGGCGTGTTCCCTGACCGTTTTTGTCACTGTAGATCCGTCCCGTGTTGGTAGCTACGCTCGTTTCGTATGCGCCTTGTCCTACTAACTGACTAACTTAAACTAAGGCGGACTTATAAAGCCACAAACCAGCGTAGACCAAGTGTCATGACAGTTCCAAGATGCGGAACTATAAATCCCCAGCCCTTTGTATGCTGGACACTCGTTATGGACGGCCGTCTGCCCAATTAGTGCTTCTTCATTCCCGATTCGATGACTTAGCCGAATTATAAATATACAACCAAAACACAGGTCGACCTCAGTTATTTAATTTGTTACTTCGGTTTCCGTTCTCACAAGATTTCATCTAAAGTACAATTAAATTTGAACGTTTCAATGTCTGACCCTTTAAGTTGTTACTTTTACTGTTTAATTTTTATAAAGGATTACATCGATGCATTATCTACTTGGCACATTACTCTGGCAACTTCTAGTACATAGTCTAGAAAAGAAGTTGAAGAATATACCACAAATTGTGGAGCAAGAATTATATCGTCTGATTTACTGCGAAAATTCCTATAGATTTCATGTTATATTATGCGAACTTTTTATTACTTAGTAAGGCTGGATTCGGTTGAGATGTTTTGAAAGTAGTGCCTGACCTACTTACTGAAATGGAGCTGATGTGTTTACAATTTTTATTTAACGCCCTTCAACCGTTTTATCCTATTCAATCCAACACAATTGTGGGCAAAATAATTTTTACCATTTCTAATTACTTGCATCCTCATTCTCGAAAACTCATTTTCCTTTTTCCCTTGTTCTGATATCTTTTCAAAAACAAATCTCCATTATCCGTTTGGTCTTAATGGCACCAGACATGACTATTCTTTTGCACTAAACGTACATTTCTTACTTCAGTGTTATCCTGTCGGGATAATTAAAACGGAAAAGAAAAGGTAAAATAAGAAAATCGGAATGGGAAGAAAAAGTTTCTTCCATCCAAGGAGCTCTGACATTTTTATATCGAGCCGGTTCGTTCTCACTTTGTATGTAATTAGATGGAACAGTAAATTTATAACTTTATCACTCACATAATTATAGAGTAAGCTCAAAACTTTGTCCGACGCTTCTTTTTTTACAATCATCTTGAAATAATCTTAGAAAATGGTCATAGTAAGAAATATCACTACAGGAGAAAACTTTTACTAGCCGGTGTAAGCTTACAAGACGTACGTAAGAAACTAATTAGTCTCTGGCTAATTATATTCAGTTCTAACTTTACATTTTAAATTTATCTGAAGGACATTGCCGTTATGCTTGAGGGAATCATTTGACAATGATAAAAAATATGAGGCAATAACAAACTGATGAAGGCTAATATGGGTGAATGCTCAGAGTTGAGTCAGTGGTTCTGCCTACATGCTGCAGTCACGATCGACTGCAAGCCAATTGTATGATACTCTAGATGAATACTGAACTCCGATTTATATTTTAGTTGGGGATAAAGTAGAATTACGTGTGTGTGCCCTTTAGTAAAGGCCCTCATTCGGCTGCTACATGAAACTAAAAGACAATATCGTCGGTGTTTAATTTCATATCTTGAACTGGGTGAGTCACCGAAACATTTTTTTTCCTTTTTTGCAAGATTTTCACATGGAGATGCGGGAAGGACTCACTCGATTTATTACATATTTATCTTTTTCGTTGGAATCATTTAAAAATTAATGTGAACAAAATTTCAAATTCCTAGCTTGAAAGGTTCAAAAGTTATCGGAAAATATTGTTGAACACAAAAAATCCTTGAGACGATTTTTTGTATGGAAGGTACCAGAAGGTGTAAAAGTATTTCGCTATCTAGTAAAATCGAACTTCGTTTTCACTCAAAACTAATTATGCAATACACTTGTTTCAAACACTCCACACATCGTGAAAATCAAGTAGCCGGTTGTTTGATTTCAATTAAAATAGAAATCAAGCAACCGGTCAAAACAATATAAAAAAAGTCATAGACAACAGAAAATGAGTTGATGAATAGAATTGATAAAAGTCGGTCAAAAAATAATATAATAATATTGTTATTTAAAAAAATGTAATCCATGAATTCTGTGATACTAATTATAATACTAATTATAACATTGTGATATTTATGATTTTTACTTTATTATTTTAATAATACAGTATTGTTTTCGATTTTTAAAAAAAAAAAATTTGCTACCCTGAAAATTTTTTTTTTTACGTTTCATAACTAGTAGACACGAAAAAAGCAAAAAAAATGTCAGTCCGTCTGTCCGCCGTACGCCGTACGTCGACCGGTGTACGCAAAATTGTTTGAAGGCTCGTAGCACCCAAACCCTTTGAGCTATTTAGTTTAGGGCGGCGGTGTAAGGGGGGAGGTGGGGGAAGCCTTTTAGACGAAAAATTTTGGTTTCTAGATCTCAGCAACCGCTTATGCTGGGAAGCTGAAATTTTAAACTTATATAGAGCTTTGATAGTGGGCCTATTTGCAAAAAAATTGCCGATATAGGTGAAGGGGTTTGGGAGTGGGGGGGAAAAGAATGCGTCCAAAACGCAAAAAAGGCGAGATCGACACATTCTAAAATCCACATCTCCTAAACGGTTCATGTCACAAAATTTAAACTTAATGAATATCTGTAGGTATACTAGGAGAATAGATCGAAAACAAATTTTTGAGTGGGGGCAGTGGCGTACGAGGGTGGGGGGTGAAAAACTTTAGATTACGATATCTCACGAACCAATTGCACTAGACAAATAAAATTTTGTTTGTGTATAAAGGTTGACAAATGAAGTTTGACGAAAGTAAAATTTTTAAAGTGGGCGGTGGGGCATGAAAGTGGAGGGGATAAGAATTTTTCAAAAAAATCACGTCTTATATCTCAAGAACGGTATAAGATAGATGCTTAAAATTAGAAGAAGTAGGCCTAATAGACCGCTAGCAGAAAACAAAATTTTGGAAGTGTGGGTGTAGAGGGTGAGGGTGGGGGAGGGTGAAAAGGAAAAAGTGATTTTTATATCTCGACAACCTATAATGATATAAAGCTGAAACTTGCTATTTAGATAGAGCTATATTAGTAGCATGTTGGAAAAATATAAATTTTTATAGGGGCAGTATGGTACGGGGGTGGGGGGTGTTTTTCCTATCTATAGAACGGCTTATGCTACACGGTTTTCGGCATATCTATTAGGTTTTCCCAAATATTGAATTCATTTTTATTGTACGACTTCTTCATATAAATACCTATAAAGTGTGTTCAGGATTTTTTAAAATTCGACCCCTAAGGGGGTGCAAAGGGGGTTGTAAACTTTTTCACGAATTCTACTGTATCCGCAGGTCTTATCTGATATCGAATATCTTTTCACTTTCACGTGCTTGCGTAATAATCGCCTAAAACCGGTTTTCAATTTTTTTCCTTTTTCAGCTCCTAAGAGGGTATAAACGGGTTGAACACGTTTTCACGAATTCCATCATTACTTTTAGAAGTGATAAGAAATTGAATTGGTTCCTACGTTCTCGTGCTGTCTTCATATTTATTTATTAACTCCTTTCAGGATTTTCGGATATTCAACGTCCAAGTGGGTGGAAGGAGGTTGCAGATCTGATGATATATCGGCTTAATTTTGACTTCCTAAGGTTTCCTATATAAAAAAGCCAAAATGTCAATTTCAGTATTTTAGATATTCAATTCTAATGGGTGTAAGGGGGTTGTACGATTTACAAAGCTTTGACATATTTCCTAGGTTCGATGAGATATTAGATCGCTTTTCACTTCCACAGACTTTTTATATAATCGCCTACAAACCCATTTCTCAATTTTTCGATATTCAACTCCCAAGGGTTTGTATATGTTTTCACAATTTGTGCCATCCCTTAGTTCTGATGAGATATAAAATTAATTATTACGGCCAACCAATTCACGATTTTTCGAATTTCAAAAACCAAGGGGTTGTGAAGGGTTTGCTTACGTTTTCACAAATTTTTCAAAATCCCTCGTGTCTCATGAGATTTCAAGTTGCTTGTTATGAAACCGTCTAAAAACCTGTTTCACAATTTTTTCGAAATTCAAACCCCAAGTGGAAGTAATGGGTTTGTATACGTTTTAACAATTCGTCATATCTCTTAAGTCTGATAAGGCAACAAATTCGTTTTTACTTCTATGGGCTTTTAGTGTACATAATATACTGAAATTCGAATAGTCTACACGGGCTTTTCCAATGTTTAATCGGCTAAAAATAGCTATTTTAAATATTTTTATTTTAAGCACAAAATTAATTTTTCAAGAAATCTAATAATCTCGAAGCAACTCATGATACACTCCGACTTTGACCGCTCCCGAACTTTGACCCGAAAAATAATAAAGTTTCGCCCAGACCATTGGCAGATTTTTAATATAAATTAAATTCTATGATACTATTATAACTTTTAATCGTCTAAAATTATCGAACACGATACACGAAGGACTAATAGAATTTTTTTCAGAATTATACATTTAGCTTTAGCTATTGGAAAATTAACACGTAAAAAATTTCAAAGTCGTAGCTTAAACCCTTCTGAAGCTATCGACCAATATTCTTGAACTCGTGTTTTAAGGACATTTTGTATGGCAGCTACCCGAAGGAGTAAGACGATTTTGCCCGTTAACGAACTTAGCCTTACAAATTCAACCAAACATCCAGATTCAAAATTTCAAGATCCTAGGTGAAGGCCTTCTTGAGTTATCGTGTTCGCGGACAGACGGACGGACGGACGTCAAGCGGATTTGAGGTTTTTGGCCACAAATAAACAAAAAATAATATATAACTTTTTTTCGTCCGAGGCTTGGTTCTATGCGTTACAAACTTTTGAGCTGGATTAAACTTATAATACTCTATATGATTTCATCTAGAGTATAAAAACTTCCAATAGTCTGGCCGCAACTTTATTATTTTTTGGTAGAACAACGTAAAGCTTTAGTGTTGCGATGCGGTATAGGTTACTAGGGTAAAGTACCCATTCCTGAGCCCCCTTAAGAAACATTTTTAGTTTGAGTCTTCCGCATCTTGACATAACAAAATATTTTGGTTACCTGTTTTTTTTGTTCTAAGGACTATGTAAGCAGCTATTAAACTAAATAATTAGTTTGACGTTTGCAAAGAGCATTATTTAAAAAATTTAATAATAGTGAAAAAAGACCAGTGTGCCCAGTAATGAGCCCTTTTTTTTCTAATACTGAGCCATGGCCGACCCAATACTGAGCCCCCCCAAAGAAGGTGCGAATTTCTCTAGAATACAATTTTTAACGATGATATATACATGGTGTCCGGTACTCCGTGCACAACCTTGTAAGTTTTTATTCCTTGATATATTTTGTGACAAAAATTGTTATGCAGGGAGGGTCAATTTTCAATATCCGTGGAGATACAGGGGGGTCAAGAAAATTATTTTGGACCTGTACCCTCACCCACTTAAAACGTTATATCTTGAAAACTATTAATCAGAATTCAAAGTGATATGGGGGGGATGGTAGAGGATGGAGGATGGTGGATGGGGGATGGAGCATGGTGGATAGAGGATGGAGTAACGGGAGCAACGGCGCGATGGGAGAAATGGGGGATGGCGGATGGGGGATGGTGGATAGGGGATGATGGATGGAGGATGGAGGGTGGTGGATGGAGTAACGGGAGCAACGGGAGAAATGGGAGCAACCGGAGTAACGGGAGCAACGAAAGTAAAAGAAGTATCGGGAGAAACAGGACCAATGGATCAACGGGAGCAAGGGGATCAACGGGAGTAACAGGAGCGATGGGACAACGTGAGCGGTACGCGGCTAGTTTTAAATAAAAACTTCCAACGGAAATGCATAAAATTACCTATGAAGGGTACATATGTACATAAATAAACGTAGGCATAAACCAGTACATTTTCCGTAATATTAATTATATTATATTATCGACTCATATAGTTATACACGGTGTAACTAGTACTGAGGTTCAAACGAAAATGGAAGATAGAGGAACTTATCCTGAGTAGAAAATCGTTCTACACATACTCCCGTTTTTGCACCGGCAAGGAGATAGCGCGATTTTAAGGACAAAGGATTTTCATCGTACCTGTGATCACTGTTTGATCTCTAACTTCTGCTGTACTTAGCGTAACGTAATAACTCTGGGCTCGTTGGAAAGGACATCAATTATTTCTAATTGCTATCAACTGTGTTAATCAGTGTTATACTTTTTGAGAAAAATTCATTTAAATGACACAAAAATAATAAAAAATTTAAAAAGAAATACAAAAAAGTCCTGTTTTCTCCAAGAAGGACCTGATTAACCACCAAATTTTATTTCATTTTCGGAAAGCCCATAAAATTTCACCATACGTTTGATAACAGAATTTCTTCATAGGTTGAATTGTAAAGGAGCGAGGCTAACAGTTATCAAGCACGTTCCCTTCAAGTAAATCTGGTTTGACACCCGTCATTCGCCGAAGGAGTATGATTAATAATAGTGAGGACGAAATAAAAGAGTTGAAGTATAGTTTATTACGTTTATTTAGTTTATTACGTTTACAAATAATTCTCAATATGTCCGCCGTTGTGGAGCAAGCAGAAGTGGTATCGCCGACGAATGGCATTGGTGGGGTTCACACGCAGTAGTTGGGCTCGTAACTGATCGCGGGAAATGAGCTGTTCTCGTGTATGAATTTCCTCTGCGTAGACGATGCTTTTCAAATACCCCCAGACATAAAAGTCCATGGGAGTTAAGTCGGAAGATCGTGGAGGCCATGCAATGGGACCGCCACGACCAATCCATCGATCCCGAAAATTCGCGTCGAGCCACCGACGGACACTAGCACCATAATGCGCTGGCGCTCCATCGTGCTGGTACCAAAACCTGACCAGTAGACGGAGTGGTATATCCTCTATGAGGTCTGGTAAAGTTTCCTCCAAAAATTCGGCATAATTGGTGGAATTGAGAATTGGGGGAAGAAATACAGGACCGATGAAAGCTCTGCCGATGATGCCAGCCCAAACATTCACACTGAAGCGATGTTGATGGGACGTATTTCGGCTGGTATGGGGATTTTCACGTGCCCACACATGCATATTGTGGAAATTTTGTATGCCATCGCGGGTGAATTGCGATTCGTCGGTCCAGAGAATTCTTCCGAAAAACGCTGGATGTTCGTCTGCTCGCAGTAACATGGTACGACAAAAGTCTCGCCGATGTTCACGATCACCGGGCAACAGTTGTTGCACCGGTGTATTGTGATAGGGATACAGTCCTTCTCCTTGCAGAATTCGGAACACTTGCATGTGGTTGATGCCTAATTGATGGCCGATGCGCCGGGTGCTTACCGTGGGGTCCCTAGCCGCGATGCGCAGTATGCGCTCCTCCGTGGCCACAGGTACCGAGTGTCGCCGTCCTGGATGTTGTGTCTCCCGCCACGGCTGCAGTGTACCTCGTCCACGAAGGTTCCGATGAATGCTGATGAACATCCGATAATGGGGGTACCGAGATCTGTCCGGATACCGTTCCCGGTAAACTCTTTCGGCTCGCCTAGCATTCCCGTCGTACAACCCATACACGAAGTGCATGTCTGCCATTTCTTCCGTTGTAAAAGACCTCCTATTGCTTGTCATGTTGCTCGTAATGATGTCTATGACATTCTGTTTGCTGCTGCTTCCTCCCGATGCTTTTATCGCAGAAAAATCTACGTAGGACGAAGTCATTCCTGTTCCTTAAGGGAGCAGGTAAACTCCACGCCCTACTTAAATGGATATTACTTAATCAACTTAAATGGATGTTAGTTAATTTACGTAAATGGACGCTAACTAATTAGTTGCCATATTTTTACTTACCTGTAACATAATTTTTACACATAAGAGCAATACGTGCGTTGTTAACATGGTTGCTCATTACTGCATCTGTTTCGCGGTAAATTCTATGTTTAGCAGTATTTCCAACATGTGCAGGTAACTCACTTGTTGTTGCAAATATGAAGAAATTCTGTTATCAAACGTATAGTGAAATTTTATGGGATTTCCGAAAATGTAATAAAATTTGGTGGTTAATCAGGTCCTTCTTGGAGAAAACAGGACTTTTTTGTATTTTTTTTAATTTTTTATTATTTTTGTGTTATTTAAATGAATTTTTCTCAAAAAGTATAACACTGATTGACACAGTTGTTAGCAATTAGAAAGAAGAATTTATATCCTTTCCAACGAGCCCAGAATTATTACGTTACGCTAAGTACAGCAGAAGTTAGAGATCAAACAGTGATCACAGGTACGATGAAAATCCTTCGTCCTTAAAATCGCGCTATCTCCTTAACGGTGCAAAGACGGGAGTATGTGTAGAACGATTTTCTACTCAGGACAAGTTCCTCTATCTCCCATTTTCGTTTGAACCTCAGTACTAGTTACACCCTGTATATCATTAGGGATGCATTTCATTTAATTCATAAATAAGCTATAAATATCGAGAAAACATTTTGTACTATCTGTGATTCATTAAAGTACCACTTTCGATCTGCATAGCACTTGAAATGCTCGTAAATAACAACACATATATGATTTTATTATTAATCTTTTGGTTTTCTTCGAACTTACAGTAAAGAAGTCTGTATAATTTGATGGCTTCATTTTCATATACGTAATATGTATATAAGTCTGACAGCGTTTAAGAAGTTTTTTTTCTGGATAAAAAAAATAAAGATAAATAAAAAAGTTCACATTGTACACAGACTAAAAACATTGTAGACAGACTTTTTCTCTGGCTATTCTTAATTCTTTGCGCACATTAAATATTAAAATTTTATAGAAACAAAACAGAAACGGTAATATTTTGAAGTATACATAATTTCAAATCATTACTTTCATTTTCAAGTAAATATACCTTGGATAAGGATAACAATGCTTGTTCTGGGAATTGTCGTCAACAAGTTTGGATGGTACGAAAATAACATAGAACTTTACATATTCCAGCCCAGTGATTGTTAGGAATTCGTCTGTCCATATTAAATGAAAGAAAATTATGTAAATTCAACAATTATTGTAAACAAAATTATTCGAAGTATAAATCATATTGAATCATAAACAAATCACATCAAGGGTATTTTTGATTTGTTGTTATACTGTGAGTTTCAGTTTAGTTAGAAAATTTTCATTTTCGAATTTCAATAGCTGAATTCATTACTGAATGTTCGTCGTAGTTGTCCTTTAAAATATTCTGTAATAAAAATGTGTGAATTCTTTTCGAATCTCATTCGATAACCTCGGGCAGATACAATTAAAATTACTATTGTACCTACATGTTTGTACCGAGTACATATCCTTAATTCAAAAATTTTTATAGTCGAAATTAGAATTACAGGTTGTACGCACTAATATTATACAAAAATCGACCCACAGTCTGGGCGCAACTTTATTTTTTTATGGATAAAAGTCCGAAACGTGTTTAATGCTGAGATGCGGTGTAGGTTACTATGCGACTGACAACCTAAAAAATAGCGTTCCAAATAGCCTCCTGGTTATTCCTTTACATATTGGTACTAAGTTTCAACTTTCTAGCATAAGCCGTGAGTTGTCAAAAGGGACATACTCTCCCACTTCCAATCAGCGGCTAACTCCAGATGGAAAAGCCTAACCACCTGCGCCATATCTAGGAAGATGTGGCCATTTTAAGACCGAGCCAAGTCTGAGGAACTTCTATACAAAACCCGGGTAGACATCTCCAGAATTACGGCGATTAGTATGGGTCACTGGCCAATTCCGTTTAACGCACGTGGGCATTCCGTTAAATGCACACTGTCGCAGCTGCCAGGACACAAATGAGCGAGAGTCACTTGTTCATTTTGTAACGAACGGCCTGTAGAACAATGTGTCAGAGGACAAATTGGAAAAAACCCCAGTCCAGATCATCGAATAAAATCCCTAGCAAGCTCTCGCTAGAGAATTCGCTGGGCACAACAAGCACAACTCCAAACGTCACACTTTGGTCTGGGACCATAAAATACCCAGGAGAAGCTATTAAAATCAGCCAAGTACGCGTACATGCGAGGCAACAACGCACACCAGACATCAAGCTGCACAGCCTGGCTGGAAAAAGATGCTTGTGCGCAGTAGGGACTGACAGAACGTGGTCAGTAGGAAGAAAACCACCAACCGCGCAGGTTGAAGGAAAAATTAAAAAGTAAAGTGGAAAAGAAAGAAAGTTTTTATTTCGGATATTGAATTTTTTTTGGTGTGCTGCGCGGACGCCGACAACCGAACAAAAAAACAGGGGAGTGAAGGAGATCCGGTGGAGCCTCGTCAGGGCCCTAACTTTCAGGCACCCTCGCCACCGTGGGATCTGAAGACCAAGCTGAAAGGACTTAAAAACAAAAAGAAGAATAAAGGAAAAATCATGTAAGGAATTATATCCTTTTTTTATTTCTTTTATATTATTTTTTTTTATCTAATTTGGTCGGACAATCCCTTTTTATATTGCGACTTACGGGGGGCTAGTGCGCAAAGTTGGCCCAAAATGGTCTAATCCATTGTTCTTTTCTTTTGTGTTTCCTTGTTTTTGTGTTGCCTTTTTTTTTACAAGTGAAGAAGTTTTTTTCTTGTTTAGTTCGATTGGGGATGTTCGTCCGTGAGTGCTCCGCCCTCGCTAATACGGTCATTAACCTAAAACGCGCCGACAGAAGCTCCCGCGTATCCTCCTAGTGAGTTTTGGGGTTAGATCGGATCGCTCATGATCGATCGTAAAACGGTCCGCGGATAAACCAAGTGAAATGTGGGAAAATTCTGAAACCAATTCAAATTAAAGAGAATTTTCGCCACGATCCGTTAATGCTGTGCGCATTCCGAACAGAGAAATAGTTTTCCGTGTGTAGTTCGCGTCTATTTCAGCTCCAATTAACTTGTAGTCGTGAATTTCCTTTTTTTTTCTTCTACTCGTTTGTAAGGTTAAGTGCTAAGCTATCGGTGGCACAAAGGTGCGTAATACCGGTATGCGTAACGGAGGTTCCCCCGTTAGGCATCATGCCATCGGCAGGTTCCGTTATCCAAGCCTGAAGTACCGCTAGTGACGCGCAACCGCATGGATGCCAACGCAGTCCCCGGTTGCCCTCATGTGCCTTCTAAATGGATCCCTTCTAGTTTGTCGTCCTGTGTGCTGATTTAGCATAGTACATTTTAGGTTATGAAAGGCTTCGATGGATTTCCTTTGTTTCTGCTTTTGCCAAATCCTGAACCAGTATGCGTTGAATTCGGCCTTCGTGTACCCTTATGGCTTTTGGAGAAGTTTTAGGCATCTTAAGAACCCCGTAGGCGGACAGCGGCGCTTATCGAAGACCACGGCTGGATCAATTAAGCCGCAATAGCTGAAAAGTTGCCTCCTTCTGTTTTCAGGTTAGGTACGCGCGTTTCCTAATTTTAGCGGATTCAGCCACATTATGTTTCCTTTTGACCCTTCAAGCCGAGAAATTAAAAACCTCCGAAGTCGAGTGAAGGACCAGCAACGGATGACGCATCGTTTTACTTATAGGACACCCCGCTGTCTGTAGTTCTTTTGTTTCGTGCTTTAATGTTTGGCACGCACCTAATTAAGCGGTTAGTTTTTTTTTGGTTGTTGTTCAGGGCCCACGTTAGGTGGCTCCCGAAGATATCATAACCTCATAATGGGATTTATGAAGACCAACACCAAGTCCACCTTAAAGCACCACAGTACATTGAGTCCATCGAGCTTGTAAAGGCGTCAGGAGACGACATGTACATTGCATGGCTCCCCAACATGCTTGCCTTTACCCTTTAAGGCGTCATTAGCCGGCGCGAGTACATTATATGGCACCCAACGTATAGGACTGCCATTTTATCCGGCACCAGGTACAGTACATGGCACCCTCATTTTTGTGCTGTCGGTTCATGACCCACATTACTTGGCGCACATATCAATATCCAAGCAATATATTTTTATGACGCCTGATGTACATCAAAATCAGTTCGCCTGTGGGAAATTGGCCTCCAAGTGGGCTTTTACTAGATTTGCCACCGCGCTTTGTCGGCTTCATACTAGCTAAGTCCCAAACTCTATTGAGTTTGCTCCACCTCTGAAGTATATAATCGAGATGTGCATCGGCCTTCCCGCCGAAAGTCTCGACTCATGTGCTTTTCCACCTTCATTTCCTTTCTTTTCTTTTCCATTTCCTTATCATAGTCTGCATTCCTTCCTTCCTTCTTCCTTACTTACCAGCCCGCTGTTGATAGAATCCGAACCTCTCAAGTCGGATTTGCAGCCCAAACCGTGCATAATTACGTAGTCCATGGTTACAGGTAGCCACTCACGCCCCTTCCGACGAGCTACGCACGTGCTAGAGCTAGATGCACGCTACCTTTCGGGAAACCATGGGACTCAAGTCACCCAACTGTGGCTTGGTCACCGGACGACAGTCGTCTTCGCGGTGTGGGCTCGTCCTGACCAACTTGGGACGATTGTTGATGGAGACATACTCCCTTCAATTGTTTCAGGGCGGAATAAGGGATGACTCCACACTGATGGCTAATTCGACTAGTTGGGGCGGTAATGTTGTTGAAGATTTGGTTGGGACGGTTACTATGGTATGACTTAGTTCATATCATAGCGCCACAAATCGCTTCAACATTGCTGCGCCAAAAGCGCTCGCGTGTACATTACATGGCGCCCAACGGGCAGGCAACTTCTGGCTGATGGAATTATCCATCAGTACATCATTCCTTCACGGAGTTCAGATGTACAGAATTTGCTTTAGCCCGACTTAAGTGTTTATTATATCTATCTGATATAATCACAGTATTCTAGTGTTTTCATGCATTTATAAAGTCCTTAGACAATTTTTGGAAAATAGTCCCTATATCATCCTTTTCGGTTTACTGAGGCAAATTTGTAGATACCCTAAATTTTGTAATCCTTTCCAGGCACAAGAGTGAGATGTCAAACCGGGATGCATATGGTGAGGCATGCTATGAAAGGGGTTCCTCTGGTTCAAGAACTCTCATGGCTCACCCTCTAAAGTCACTCGGGACAGTTGAAGAACGAGATTTGATTAGCATGGCTGCGACCAGCGGTCTTTACCGTTGCCCCAGATGCGGGATCATTTCAGCTGGGGGCGATCATGATTTCGAGTCTGGCGCTGGAAGTGAGATGGGCTAAGTAATCAGGGTTGAGACACTTGTCTTGGCGAACTTGAGCACTTGTGTGCAAGTTCAACCCTTGGCTCCTTTGAATGCTGAGTCGATCAATCTTCATTAAGCGTATCCAGGCAATACCGTAGTTGTGATCGACACAAACCTCCTTCGTACACCCACCTTTCGATCGGGAGCTTGCAGTCACTGAGTAAACTGGTTGCTGAGTCGGTTCGACTTGACTTGTCACTTCAGCTATGAAGTGGATAAGACACGCATAGCTGAAGGTTGATATCGTCGGACCTTGCGGAACTAGTAAGCATACTATCAAGTAATGGCCATCTGTTCGATTTGTAAAATCGCTCAGAGAAATAATGACAAGAGTCATTGTTTCAATTAGGGAAATAAATGATTGCGTTTATCTTCTTTTAAATATTTCTCTACTATATACTATTATTAGCTTGCCGAATTAATAGCTAATTACGTGCTGATTATCCAAGCCATCCGCAAAGGCGATCCCCTAAGGGTTGCGTGCCGAAAACCAAAAATTTTTTTTTACAAGTCTACCGTCCTGTTTAAGATTTAGTATAATTTTTTTTTGTTTTTGTCTGTCATCTAATGGATTGTTTAACTATTCTGGCTGTAAGGATGTACGTTGCATGGGGAATACCTGAGAATTATCCAAATAAGCTTATAAAAACTTAGACCCGGCAAGATGATTAGAGCCGAAAAAGCTTAAGAATGTGTGTTTTTTTGTGATGGTGTGATATTGATGACAGGTAATATGTCTTTATTAACCTTTCCGTTAATTCGTTCGGTGTTGGAGATAATACTAATATAAGGGGGTTGTGTCGGTGGTTTTTTTTTTTTTTTCTTTTCTCTTATAGACATAGACAGCCCTCGTAACAAGAGCAGCTATACGCGGTTCGTGGTGCAATCAGGCAAATTAGGACACATCCTCAGCAGGGCCAGAATAGGTCAAGATGATGTCCGCTGGCGGTCCATTCGCTTACGGAACGAATTTAAAAATGAGTACAAATTTGGTAAGACACGAGATGTGGCGAAGTCTCGCCATGCGGGCATGTATGGCTTTCCTGAGCGAAATGCACCCCGTAAGCCAATTACGTGAAAGATTAAGCTCCGGACTCCAAGACGAACAGAGACTCCGGGCGGACTGGTCATCAGTAATGACTCACGTAGAAGATTGTAGAGCTTGTAGTCTAGGTCAACCCTTCAAGCCATGTCTCCAACGGGTGGAAAATTTCCCGGTAAAACGGCTAGAAGCCGAAGAGGAACACTTGGCGTTGGTAGTTGCCCAGTCTCACAGTGTTAAGCGACAGGGAGTGTTGGAGCCTAAACTGTTAGAGTCAGACATACAAGAACCCTCTAGGTTGAATGCCGTTCAACAAGAAATGACCGCCAACATCCCTACGTCACACTCGGCTTGGATAAGCGATCAGAATTGTGCAGCGCGCCAGGGCGAATATTGCCCGTTACACCAAACAAAGGGTGGTACGATATCGCCGGACACCGACCCAGTACCTGCCCCAGTTCGTCCGTTGGCACAAACATATTCAACATCTAAATTGACTCCAGCGAAAATCACGGAGCCCACTGTGAGGCCAACAGTGAACTTGAGCATGTCTGAGGTGTTCAGACGCGGAGCCCAATATATCGCCTCCATGGACACATGCCAGTATGTCATAGAGCACCTGATTCGGGAATTTAATACTCACGGAAATTATCTATCGCTAGATAGCCAAAGTATGGGATCCGATCGGGACCCGGAGCTCCAGTCGCTGACTATCGGCGTCGTGAACGGCGAAGTGTATTTGTTTGACGTAAGACAATGTCCGGAAATGATGATGGGCGGTTCATTACGGTCATTTTTAGAATACCCCAAATGCACATTTGTCATATACGATTGGACAAACACGCCAGCCCGACTCTTTATCCAGTTTGGGGTACTAATAGGTAATGCTCTGGATGTGCGTGATGTGCAGATGCAGATACGAAAATCAAACGAGGCCACCAAACGCGACGGTAGGATGTCATTAAACGACACTTGTCGCTGGTACGGGTCACCAATTAACCCTAAGAAAGAAGAACATAAAATGTTGATTAAAACGCAAAGGGACTTTTGGTCACGACGCCCCGTAACCCAACAAATGTTAAGCCTGGCCACCTGTGAATCATTTACATTAAGCCGTAGACAGCTCATCCTGTCCTTGGTAGCCGCCCTGCGAAAAGGCTCGCCCAACCTATCGATAGAGATGTTGTGGATGACGCTTAAACTTCGCATAATGCGAACACAATCCAAGCAAGTCGTGGACAACCCGTTGTTCCAATCACTCGAGTCACCACCGGCCACAGCAATCAATGTAGCGGGCGATGTCAAATGGTCAGCCGTCACCACTCCAACGCAAACGGATTGTGACGTGAATCAGACAGCGCAGGCACATTCGTCGACTTCCCCACGGCCAAACACGCTATGTTGTGCACCGACGCAGTACGAACTGCAGAGTCTTTTTGACACCCTGGAGCTCGGACCTTATCCAGTAGAAGGCAAAAAGATACCAGAGTCTCTCCCGTTACCCCCTGGAACAGAAAAAGCAATTTCAGTAGGGAGGTCAATCGGTACCCAAACCCATCTATCCGGATTGGTTACGGAACCCTCCGAATACATGGCTGAACTGATACCCGTACCTTTTGTACCGTACTCGGTACCAGAACCATGGACCAATGGGCCGCGCCCACGCCTGCGTCGGTCCAGACCGATACCGAGCTCAAGTTACTCTGGCCGAAGTCTCATACGCCGAAGGAACGTCTAGTCTACCAGGATGACAAAAGAAGAAAAAAAAAAATAAGAACAAAAACACCTATTTTTGTACCTGAAGTACCATGATTAAGTTTATTATATTTTTTTTTTGCCTAGTTTTAGTCAAGCTTTAGAAAAGCCTTTCGAAATGTTATTAAGTTGTGTATTAAAATCATTATGTTTTGTTATAAACTCGTGGTGTTTTCATTTATGTGTTTCATGAGTGAGAAGAGTATGACTGATACGGTTAAGGGTATTGAAGTGGAAGGTAGTGGTGATGGTATTCGGTAAACTAATGAACCCAAGGACCAAATACATTCTCGTCAAAGACCGGATGAAGATGGTTTTTATTTTTCAGCGTAGTAAACAATTTCTTTCCAGATGATTGACTAAATCAAGAGAAAATAGAAAAACAAGTAGGACGTCCTACAAATGATCACTTCTAGACCCTAGCTAATCGATCAGCTGCCTCTAAAAAGAGAGAGAATAGCATTTACCGGATTGCAGTCTACACGCACGCTATTGCTCGCCGGAGAATCACGGAAGCTGTCAGGTATACCCTAATGCCTATTTTATTGAATCGTTTTTTTTTTTTGCATTGGTAGAACGACTTAGTATAAAGCAGGACACTTCAGGTGAGAATGACCTCAAGAACTCCCGCGAAATCTGGTGGGGCCATTCCCAAAGCGGGCATTTCGACCAGACAAATGCGACGAGACGAAGCTTCGGCCCAATTAAGTCGTTCGGTCGACAAATCGTCCAAGGATGTAGCCAACGAAACGTTGCATTTCGAGCGACAATCTGCGCACAGTCATGCCGCATCAGTCAACTCATCGCGTGCTGGGTCCCCAATAGTTGTTCCATTAGGCCAGGTACCTCCAGTAGACAGGCACTCTCAATGGGATCTTTCTGGGTCTAGACCCCCGCCAAGTCTGAATACCTCAGGAGTTGGGTTGTTATCGCCGGTAGAAACAAGGGTACGCCCTCGTCCAAACCTGAACTTCACAAATCCTCCTCCAGTGGACTTGCAAAGGGACCACTCGGCAAATGTGATGTTGGGAAACACCTCACTACCTAGAGGCCGCCCCAGGCAACCACCAACCGAATGGCATATATCACAGAATCAAAATAAGGCTTATGAGAGCCAAATTAAAGAATTGCAAAATGCATTGCAACAATTGCAATTCCAAATAGATGGGCGGAATACCATACAGCCAACCATGCACGATTTCCGTCCACGAGTTCCGAACTATCCACCACCCCCGGCACCAAATTGTTATTCTGATGCAAATATGTTTAGGCCCCCACCTGCTATGGGTAGCCCCTATCATTCACGCTCCAATAGCCCTCTAAAAAGATGGACTATCAAATTCGACGGTAACGCTAAGAACATGCCCGTAGATGAGTTTTTGTTCCGATTGGATAGGGTCAAGAGACAAAGTCCAGCACCGGAAGATTATTGGGTCAGTCAATTTCACCGGTGTGTGAGCGGGGCGGCAGACACTTGGTTCTGGCAGTATTTGCGAGCCAACCCCGACCCTCGCTGGGAAGAGCTTAAATTAGCATTGACCAAACGTTTCAAAATATGGAGTTCCGACGCGGAAATTACTAGGGCAATGGAACGACGCCGACAAGAACGACGAGAAACTGTCGAGGACTACGTGTCGGCGATTGTGGCGCTAAATTCACAAAGGACTACCCTGTTACGGGACGATGAGTTGGTCCGTCTGATGATGCCCAACATCAATCCTAGAGTAGCTCAGTTGGTGTATGCCATGAATTTGTCTACACTAGATCGCTTCCGAGAAGAATGTCGTAACGCAGAAATATATTTACGCGAAAGACCAGACCCTGAACAGCGTCCTACCCCATATACCCGCGAAAAGAATTATCCCTTAGCTGAGATTGAGCAGCCTCCTCCCGATGTGGAGCCCGAAATTGACCCCATCACTCCTGAAGTGGAAGCTTTAGATGTGTCTCGTTGGGAGTGTTGGAACTGCGAAGTCAAGGGTCACGGCTTCCGAGACTGTCCTTCTTTTACGAGAAATCTTTTCTGCTACAAATGTGGAGAAAAAAATAAAACGACCTTAAACTGTCCACGCTGCAAAGGAAAAAACTTAGCAAGGGGCCGGCAGAAGATTCCCTGGTCCGGTCCGAAAGTAGAGAAGGACGTAAAATTAGCAACAACGGTGAATCCATTCAGGAAACCGACCCCAAACGTTCCACAATCATCAAGCCCGCTATAAATTCCGAAACCACAATATTATCTAACCCCAATTTTGTCCCTCATTCTACTTATCACATGGCCAACAATACCCAATTTCAATCAATCCCAATCCCCAATTTTGTTCATGTAAATGACGCGGTAGTAACGGCTAATAACACCCTTATAACTCCGTCAACACCTCTTTATCAGCAAAATTTAGCGCAACGAAAGGCTAATTATTCCGTAGTTCGGGAACGAATATTTAAAACCCAACACTCAAATAGTGAAACTGGTTCAACCTCGAAAATCAATCGATCTATAAGACGACGTAAAAACCAAATACAGCGACAAATACTTCTACGGGGTATAAATATTTCCTCTATTCAGACAAAGAAAGGAGATGCTCGTTTATACGCTCAAGTCTCAATAGGTGGTCATCCTATCGTCGGACTTCTAGATAGCGGAGCAAGTGTTAGTTGTCTCGGCGCAGGGGCCTTAAGTCTTCTTAACCGCCTGAAAATTAAGTACTTACCTACAAAATCTGACGTTAGAACTGCTGGTGGCGCTACCCACTCTATTCTCGGGCATTTTCCATCACGCATTGAATTCAATGGTGTTACCAAAACACTCCACATTCATGTTGTCCCGGATCTAGAACAAGAATTATATCTTGGAATAGATTTCTGGAGATTGTTTAATCTAACTCCATCCTGCCCAAAAGCCATGGTTTTAGACTCACTAACTAAAGAAGTAACTCCAAATAAACACCAGTTGTCTGACCAAGAACAGCAAAGTCTTGATCATATTATAAGTAAATTTCCTTCCTGTTCGGATTATGGTCTGGGAAAAACTCATTTGGAACAGCATATCATTGAGGTAAGAAGCACCGAGCCCATAAAGCAAAGACATTATCCTGTTTCGCCAATGGTGCAAAAACTTATGTATGACGAATTGGATAGAATGCTTTCCCTGGGCGTAATTGAGAAGAGTCGGAGCGCTTGGAGCTCACCAGTCGTCTTAGTACGCAAACCTGGTAAAGTCCGGCTATGTTTAGATTCCCGGAAATTGAATAACGTCACTGTAAAAGACGCATACCCCCTACCGCACATTGATGGTTTACTTAGTAGGCTGCAGGATACTCGGTTCATTTCTTCCGTCGATCTTAAGGATGCCTTTTGGCAAATACCCCTGGAAATAACTTCCAGAGAAAAAACTGCATTTACAGTGCCAGGAAGACCTTTATATCAGTTTGCCGTAATGCCTTTTGGATTATGTAACGCCCCACAGAGGATGTGCAGGCTGATGGACAAGGTAATGTCTCCATTGCCAGGTACAATGCGTGAGCAAGTCTTTGTATATCTGGATGACTTACTAATTATTTCACCAAACTTTGAATCCCACATAGAATTATTGCAAGAAGTAGCCAACTGTATTGCGAGAGCTAGATTAACTATAAATTTGTCCAAAAGTCACTTCTGCATGACTCAGGTGAAATACCTTGGATATGTAGTCGGAGACGGAACTTTAAGAGTCGATGACGATAAAGTGTCAGCGATTGCAGACTTTCCGACTCCAACCACACTCAAACAAATTCGGCGATTCTTAGGCATGTCCGGTTGGTACCGTCGTTTCATACCAAATTATGCTGCAGTCGCAGCTCCCATAACAGATTGTTTGAAAAATCCCACTCAAGGATTCCGATGGACAGACGAAGCTCAAGACGCCTTCATTAAACTCAAAAACGCATTGATGTCCTCTCCCGCTTTACGAAATCCGGATTTCACTAAGCCTTTTGTTATTCAATGTGATGCTTGTACCACGGGAATAGGAGGAGTTTTGTATCAACTAAATGATAATAATGACGAACAACCCATAGCGTATATTTCCCAAAAGCTTAATGAGGCACAAAAAAATTATAGCATCACTGAGCTGGAGTGTTTGGCAGCAATCATCTGTGTAAAGAAGTTTCGAGCATACGTGGAGGGTCTGCCGTTCAAGATAGTCACCGACCATGCTAGCCTTAAGTGGCTTATGCAACAAAAAGACCTTAGTGGACGTCTGGCGCGCTGGTCACTCAAATTGCAGGCCTTCGACTTCACGATTGAACATCGAAAAGGTACCCAAAATGTTGTGCCAGATGCATTATCACGAGCTTTTTCGGATGACAAAGCCAAACCACGGTTGGTGCCAGTTGAGTCTTCCATATCGCTGGGCCAAGATACTGCTGTTAATGCCGGCATTAACGAGATAGTTCCGTCAGTAGTCCCCGAAGTAGACCTTACTTCTCCCTGGTTTACGTCTGAAAAATACAAAGATCTAATTGAAACTGTAAAAAGTAACTCAAATATTTTGGCTGACATCAAATGTGTGGACGGATATGTATACAAATTAATCCGAACAACGTCTGTTTCGGATGTTGTCGCAACTTCTCCGTGGAGATTGTGGGTTCCCGAAGAATTGACCAATAATTTAATTATGGCCTCACACAATCCACCAGTATCATCTCACGGAGGAATTGCAAAAACCCTAGATCGCTTACGCGTCAAATATTATTGGCCAGGTATGCCTAAACAAGTAAAAGATTATATTGGAAAATGTGATATTTGCAAGCAATCAAAAGCTCCAAATTTTGTATTGAGACCACCAATGAAGGCTCAATTAACACCAAGTAGAGCTTGGCAAAGAATTTACATTGACCTCATGGGCCCTTATCCCCGTTCGAAAGCCGGAAACACGTCCCTATTGATTGTATTAGACCAATTCACGAAATATGTACTCCTAAAACCCATCCGAAATGCTACGACTCGTCCAATAACTAATTATTTGAAGACCGAAGTATTCCATGTGTATGGAGTACCGGAACATCTCCTATCGGATAATGGCGTACAATTTACGTCTCGGGAATTCGCATCGCTTATGTCGACATATGGAATAATACATACCACTACGGCAGTATATTCTCCACAAGCGAATGCGTCTGAGCGAGTGAATCGTTCGATATTGGCAGCCATTAGATCATACTTGGACGATAAACACAACGAATGGGATGTGTTTATTAGTGAAATCGCATGCGCTCTTCGCACAGCATCGCATGAAGCAACCGGATTTTCACCATATTTTCTGAATTTTGGAGAAAATATGATACTTCACGGAACTGCATATCCATTACTGGAACGTTTGCAAAGTCTACAAGCTGAGAACACAACTTGTCTTACTATGCCAGATAGCATGCATAGCATTCGAGAACAGGTCAAGTCTAAATTACAGGAAACGCATCGAAAATACGCGTCGCGATACAATTTAAGGTCCCGCGAGACAAATTTTGCCCCGGGGCAAGAAATCTTTCGACGTAATTTCACTCAAAGCGATGCTGCAAAAGGATTCAACGCGAAATTAGCACCGAAATTCGTTAAATGCCGGGTAATACGCAAAATCGGAAATTCGATGTACGCTATCGAAAACCGACAAGGGAAATTTATTGGAAACTTTCACGCGAAGGATTTAAGATCCTAATACACGGAATAAGTAAAACATTAACATCACCAATATGACTACATCCGACCATAAAATACCCAGAACTCTAGTCCTCTAGAAACGCGTGACATATCTGTCGTAGTTGGTGCGCAAATGTGATCAGTAGAATCATAGTAAGGCAAGCGCAACCACCCTCGTTTGGTATTCGAATCAATAATTCATTAAATAAGCATCTCGCCCGTGCACTATTTCGCGCCGGTATTCTAAAAGAAATAAACAATGAAAATATGTTCTCGTAAACATAAAAACCGATAAAGCACCAAACCGAAGGTTCACTTTATTTAATATCTGGACCTCCTTCAGGGGAAAGCACGCATTGGAACAGTATGAATGTTCTTCCTAAGTCGGTTTTACCATCATAAGGCCGTGACGGGATATTGCTTGTTCGAAATGCCACGCACTTCGAGCATCCCGACACGAAATGGTAGATAGTTTATTTTTTTGAATATCACAAGTACACGCTAAAGACTTTTAGCCACCGTCAAATTTGCTGCAGGACCCGAGATAAATGGGCATCCTGCAACAAATTCGTACGGGCCTCAACTCGCGAAGAATTGTTAAGATTTAGACAATAAACAAACAAAGTCATCAAATTGTTTATTTATTGTCAATATAATTTAACATCTGTCATTGAGACGTTAACAACAATGACCAGGAATAATAACTAAAAGAGGATAAGCTATTTCTGCGAGCTTACCAGCAAATTTTATCGCCGCGAATTTACGAAAAATTTCTGAATAGCAATTAGACAAAATTAGTACAGCGAAATTCACTATATGTAAAATCGAAAAAAAAAAAAAAAAGAAAATCCTAACTTAATAGCATACTTGACAATAAGCAAGAGCCAACAGTCTCCTTATTATCCTATTCCGTTTCGTCCTAACACTAACCTATAAAATTGTTTTTGTTTGTGTTGTTTAAATTTCTTTTGAAATACTTTTGAGATTCCTTGGTTTTTGAAGCAACGAATTAAAATTAAACTTTTATTAGAATCAATAAATTATTGGTAAATTATTTCCATTGCGAATAGAATTAGTTAGTATTAAGAAATAACTAAATTTATAGAATTAAATAACTTTAATAAGGATTAAATAACTTACATACATTTAAATCTATTTGAACGAAAAGAACTTTTGGTATACCAATATAATTTTTAATCTATAAGTTATAAGAATCATTATGTCCAATAGTCTGGAATCATTTCCTGGAAATGATAGTTTTGAATATATTATATGAATTTTCTTTTTTTTTGTAAAAAAATATTGTTAGACGTTAAGAATAATAACGAATCAACCTATATCGTCCAACACATCACGCATCACCGGCAATACTTGCGAATAATCCCGGCGCTTACACTCCAGACCTACGTCATGCACCAAATATAAATCATCAATCAACACCAACCTTCCTAAATAGTGACGGCTAAGTCAATGAAAAAGCGGTATATCAAAAATTGTCAACCTATTCAATGCAGCATACATGAAGGATACATCAGACGCTAAAGCTTTCAACCAATTCAACTACGGATTAACTTATCCAGAAACACGATATAGCAATTACAACACTGTATGCCCGGCTGAATTGAAGGACGAGACTTTAGTCAGGGTCGCGGGTCGAGCCACACGTTGGACAATATCAATCCGTACGTCACCCACGCTTGAAGTCGCAGCAGAAGAAGCCGTTCATTTTTTTCAGCTTCCTGACCATCGGTAGGACCTAGGTCAGCAACCTGATGGCTGTAACGAACGGCCTGTAGAACAATGTGTCAGAGGACAAATTGGAAAAAACCCCAGTCCAGATCATCGAATAAAATCCCTAGCAAGCTCTCGCTAGAGAATTCGCTGGGCACAACAAGCACAACTCCAAACGTCACACTTTGGTCTGGGACCATAAAATACCCAGGAGAAGCTATTAAAATCAGCCAAGTACGCGTACATGCGAGGCAACAACGCACACCAGACATCAAGCTGCACAGCCTGGCTGGAAAAAGATGCTTGTGCGCAGTAGGGACTGACAGAACGTGGTCAGTAGGAAGAAAACCACCAACCGCGCAGGTTGAAGGAAAAATTAAAAAGTAAAGTGGAAAAGAAAGAAAGTTTTTATTTCGGATATTGAATTTTTTTTGGTGTGCTGCGCGGACGCCGACAACCGAACAAAAAAACAGGGGAGTGAAGGAGATCCGGTGGAGCCTCGTCAGGGCCCTAACTTTCAGGCACCCTCGCCACCGTGGGATCTGAAGACCAAGCTGAAAGGACTTAAAAACAAAAAGAAGAATAAAGGAAAAATCATGTAAGGAATTATATCCTTTTTTTATTTCTTTTATATTATTTTTTTTTATCTAATTTGGTCGGACAATCCCTTTTTATATTGCGACTTACGGGGGGCTAGTGCGCAAAGTTGGCCCAAAATGGTCTAATCCATTGTTCTTTTCTTTTGTGTTTCCTTGTTTTTGTGTTGCCTTTTTTTTTACAAGTGAAGAAGTTTTTTTCTTGTTTAGTTCGATTGGGGATGTTCGTCCGTGAGTGCTCCGCCCTCGCTAATACGGTCATTAACCTAAAACGCGCCGACAGAAGCTCCCGCGTATCCTCCTAGTGAGTTTTGGGGTTAGATCGGATCGCTCATGATCGATCGTAAAACGGTCCGCGGATAAACCAAGTGAAATGTGGGAAAATTCTGAAACCAATTCAAATTAAAGAGAATTTTCGCCACGATCCGTTAATGCTGTGCGCATTCCGAACAGAGAAATAGTTTTCCGTGTGTAGTTCGCGTCTATTTCAGCTCCAATTAACTTGTAGTCGTGAATTTCCTTTTTTTTTCTTCTACTCGTTTGTAAGGTTAAGTGCTAAGCTATCGGTGGCACAAAGGTGCGTAATACCGGTATGCGTAACGGAGGTTCCCCCGTTAGGCATCATGCCATCGGCAGGTTCCGTTATCCAAGCCTGAAGTACCGCTAGTGACGCGCAACCGCATGGATGCCAACGCAGTCCCCGGTTGCCCTCATGTGCCTTCTAAATGGATCCCTTCTAGTTTGTCGTCCTGTGTGCTGATTTAGCATAGTACATTTTAGGTTATGAAAGGCTTCGATGGATTTCCTTTGTTTCTGCTTTTGCCAAATCCTGAACCAGTATGCGTTGAATTCGGCCTTCGTGTACCCTTATGGCTTTTGGAGAAGTTTTAGGCATCTTAAGAACCCCGTAGGCGGACAGCGGCGCTTATCGAAGACCACGGCTGGATCAATTAAGCCGCAATAGCTGAAAAGTTGCCTCCTTCTGTTTTCAGGTTAGGTACGCGCGTTTCCTAATTTTAGCGGATTCAGCCACATTATGTTTCCTTTTGACCCTTCAAGCCGAGAAATTAAAAACCTCCGAAGTCGAGTGAAGGACCAGCAACGGATGACGCATCGTTTTACTTATAGGACACCCCGCTGTCTGTAGTTCTTTTGTTTCGTGCTTTAATGTTTGGCACGCACCTAATTAAGCGGTTAGTTTTTTTTTGGTTGTTGTTCAGGGCCCACGTTAGGTGGCTCCCGAAGATATCATAACCTCATAATGGGATTTATGAAGACCAACACCAAGTCCACCTTAAAGCACCACAGTACATTGAGTCCATCGAGCTTGTAAAGGCGTCAGGAGACGACATGTACATTGCATGGCTCCCCAACATGCTTGCCTTTACCCTTTAAGGCGTCATTAGCCGGCGCGAGTACATTATATGGCACCCAACGTATAGGACTGCCATTTTATCCGGCACCAGGTACAGTACATGGCACCCTCATTTTTGTGCTGTCGGTTCATGACCCACATTACTTGGCGCACATATCAATATCCAAGCAATATATTTTTATGACGCCTGATGTACATCAAAATCAGTTCGCCTGTGGGAAATTGGCCTCCAAGTGGGCTTTTACTAGATTTGCCACCGCGCTTTGTCGGCTTCATACTAGCTAAGTCCCAAACTCTATTGAGTTTGCTCCACCTCTGAAGTATATAATCGAGATGTGCATCGGCCTTCCCGCCGAAAGTCTCGACTCATGTGCTTTTCCACCTTCATTTCCTTTCTTTTCTTTTCCATTTCCTTATCATAGTCTGCATTCCTTCCTTCCTTCTTCCTTACTTACCAGCCCGCTGTTGATAGAATCCGAACCTCTCAAGTCGGATTTGCAGCCCAAACCGTGCATAATTACGTAGTCCATGGTTACAGGTAGCCACTCACGCCCCTTCCGACGAGCTACGCACGTGCTAGAGCTAGATGCACGCTACCTTTCGGGAAACCATGGGACTCAAGTCACCCAACTGTGGCTTGGTCACCGGACGACAGTCGTCTTCGCGGTGTGGGCTCGTCCTGACCAACTTGGGACGATTGTTGATGGAGACATACTCCCTTCAATTGTTTCAGGGCGGAATAAGGGATGACTCCACACTGATGGCTAATTCGACTAGTTGGGGCGGTAATGTTGTTGAAGATTTGGTTGGGACGGTTACTATGGTATGACTTAGTTCATATCATAGCGCCACAAATCGCTTCAACATTGCTGCGCCAAAAGCGCTCGCGTGTACATTACATGGCGCCCAACGGGCAGGCAACTTCTGGCTGATGGAATTATCCATCAGTACATCATTCCTTCACGGAGTTCAGATGTACAGAATTTGCTTTAGCCCGACTTAAGTGTTTATTATATCTATCTGATATAATCACAGTATTCTAGTGTTTTCATGCATTTATAAAGTCCTTAGACAATTTTTGGAAAATAGTCCCTATATCATCCTTTTCGGTTTACTGAGGCAAATTTGTAGATACCCTAAATTTTGTAATCCTTTCCAGGCACAAGAGTGAGATGTCAAACCGGGATGCATATGGTGAGGCATGCTATGAAAGGGGTTCCTCTGGTTCAAGAACTCTCATGGCTCACCCTCTAAAGTCACTCGGGACAGTTGAAGAACGAGATTTGATTAGCATGGCTGCGACCAGCGGTCTTTACCGTTGCCCCAGATGCGGGATCATTTCAGCTGGGGGCGATCATGATTTCGAGTCTGGCGCTGGAAGTGAGATGGGCTAAGTAATCAGGGTTGAGACACTTGTCTTGGCGAACTTGAGCACTTGTGTGCAAGTTCAACCCTTGGCTCCTTTGAATGCTGAGTCGATCAATCTTCATTAAGCGTATCCAGGCAATACCGTAGTTGTGATCGACACAAACCTCCTTCGTACACCCACCTTTCGATCGGGAGCTTGCAGTCACTGAGTAAACTGGTTGCTGAGTCGGTTCGACTTGACTTGTCACTTCAGCTATGAAGTGGATAAGACACGCATAGCTGAAGGTTGATATCGTCGGACCTTGCGGAACTAGTAAGCATACTATCAAGTAATGGCCATCTGTTCGATTTGTAAAATCGCTCAGAGAAATAATGACAAGAGTCATTGTTTCAATTAGGGAAATAAATGATTGCGTTTATCTTCTTTTAAATATTTCTCTACTATATACTATTATTAGCTTGCCGAATTAATAGCTAATTACGTGCTGATTATCCAAGCCATCCGCAAAGGCGATCCCCTAAGGGTTGCGTGCCGAAAACCAAAAATTTTTTTTTACAAGTCTACCGTCCTGTTTAAGATTTAGTATAATTTTTTTTTGTTTTTGTCTGTCATCTAATGGATTGTTTAACTATTCTGGCTGTAAGGATGTACGTTGCATGGGGAATACCTGAGAATTATCCAAATAAGCTTATAAAAACTTAGACCCGGCAAGATGATTAGAGCCGAAAAAGCTTAAGAATGTGTGTTTTTTTGTGATGGTGTGATATTGATGACAGGTAATATGTCTTTATTAACCTTTCCGTTAATTCGTTCGGTGTTGGAGATAATACTAATATAAGGGGGTTGTGTCGGTGGTTTTTTTTTTTTTTTCTTTTCTCTTATAGACATAGACAGCCCTCGTAACAAGAGCAGCTATACGCGGTTCGTGGTGCAATCAGGCAAATTAGGACACATCCTCAGCAGGGCCAGAATAGGTCAAGATGATGTCCGCTGGCGGTCCATTCGCTTACGGAACGAATTTAAAAATGAGTACAAATTTGGTAAGACACGAGATGTGGCGAAGTCTCGCCATGCGGGCATGTATGGCTTTCCTGAGCGAAATGCACCCCGTAAGCCAATTACGTGAAAGATTAAGCTCCGGACTCCAAGACGAACAGAGACTCCGGGCGGACTGGTCATCAGTAATGACTCACGTAGAAGATTGTAGAGCTTGTAGTCTAGGTCAACCCTTCAAGCCATGTCTCCAACGGGTGGAAAATTTCCCGGTAAAACGGCTAGAAGCCGAAGAGGAACACTTGGCGTTGGTAGTTGCCCAGTCTCACAGTGTTAAGCGACAGGGAGTGTTGGAGCCTAAACTGTTAGAGTCAGACATACAAGAACCCTCTAGGTTGAATGCCGTTCAACAAGAAATGACCGCCAACATCCCTACGTCACACTCGGCTTGGATAAGCGATCAGAATTGTGCAGCGCGCCAGGGCGAATATTGCCCGTTACACCAAACAAAGGGTGGTACGATATCGCCGGACACCGACCCAGTACCTGCCCCAGTTCGTCCGTTGGCACAAACATATTCAACATCTAAATTGACTCCAGCGAAAATCACGGAGCCCACTGTGAGGCCAACAGTGAACTTGAGCATGTCTGAGGTGTTCAGACGCGGAGCCCAATATATCGCCTCCATGGACACATGCCAGTATGTCATAGAGCACCTGATTCGGGAATTTAATACTCACGGAAATTATCTATCGCTAGATAGCCAAAGTATGGGATCCGATCGGGACCCGGAGCTCCAGTCGCTGACTATCGGCGTCGTGAACGGCGAAGTGTATTTGTTTGACGTAAGACAATGTCCGGAAATGATGATGGGCGGTTCATTACGGTCATTTTTAGAATACCCCAAATGCACATTTGTCATATACGATTGGACAAACACGCCAGCCCGACTCTTTATCCAGTTTGGGGTACTAATAGGTAATGCTCTGGATGTGCGTGATGTGCAGATGCAGATACGAAAATCAAACGAGGCCACCAAACGCGACGGTAGGATGTCATTAAACGACACTTGTCGCTGGTACGGGTCACCAATTAACCCTAAGAAAGAAGAACATAAAATGTTGATTAAAACGCAAAGGGACTTTTGGTCACGACGCCCCGTAACCCAACAAATGTTAAGCCTGGCCACCTGTGAATCATTTACATTAAGCCGTAGACAGCTCATCCTGTCCTTGGTAGCCGCCCTGCGAAAAGGCTCGCCCAACCTATCGATAGAGATGTTGTGGATGACGCTTAAACTTCGCATAATGCGAACACAATCCAAGCAAGTCGTGGACAACCCGTTGTTCCAATCACTCGAGTCACCACCGGCCACAGCAATCAATGTAGCGGGCGATGTCAAATGGTCAGCCGTCACCACTCCAACGCAAACGGATTGTGACGTGAATCAGACAGCGCAGGCACATTCGTCGACTTCCCCACGGCCAAACACGCTATGTTGTGCACCGACGCAGTACGAACTGCAGAGTCTTTTTGACACCCTGGAGCTCGGACCTTATCCAGTAGAAGGCAAAAAGATACCAGAGTCTCTCCCGTTACCCCCTGGAACAGAAAAAGCAATTTCAGTAGGGAGGTCAATCGGTACCCAAACCCATCTATCCGGATTGGTTACGGAACCCTCCGAATACATGGCTGAACTGATACCCGTACCTTTTGTACCGTACTCGGTACCAGAACCATGGACCAATGGGCCGCGCCCACGCCTGCGTCGGTCCAGACCGATACCGAGCTCAAGTTACTCTGGCCGAAGTCTCATACGCCGAAGGAACGTCTAGTCTACCAGGATGACAAAAGAAGAAAAAAAAAAATAAGAACAAAAACACCTATTTTTGTACCTGAAGTACCATGATTAAGTTTATTATATTTTTTTTTTGCCTAGTTTTAGTCAAGCTTTAGAAAAGCCTTTCGAAATGTTATTAAGTTGTGTATTAAAATCATTATGTTTTGTTATAAACTCGTGGTGTTTTCATTTATGTGTTTCATGAGTGAGAAGAGTATGACTGATACGGTTAAGGGTATTGAAGTGGAAGGTAGTGGTGATGGTATTCGGTAAACTAATGAACCCAAGGACCAAATACATTCTCGTCAAAGACCGGATGAAGATGGTTTTTATTTTTCAGCGTAGTAAACAATTTCTTTCCAGATGATTGACTAAATCAAGAGAAAATAGAAAAACAAGTAGGACGTCCTACAAATGATCACTTCTAGACCCTAGCTAATCGATCAGCTGCCTCTAAAAAGAGAGAGAATAGCATTTACCGGATTGCAGTCTACACGCACGCTATTGCTCGCCGGAGAATCACGGAAGCTGTCAGGTATACCCTAATGCCTATTTTATTGAATCGTTTTTTTTTTTTGCATTGGTAGAACGACTTAGTATAAAGCAGGACACTTCAGGTGAGAATGACCTCAAGAACTCCCGCGAAATCTGGTGGGGCCATTCCCAAAGCGGGCATTTCGACCAGACAAATGCGACGAGACGAAGCTTCGGCCCAATTAAGTCGTTCGGTCGACAAATCGTCCAAGGATGTAGCCAACGAAACGTTGCATTTCGAGCGACAATCTGCGCACAGTCATGCCGCATCAGTCAACTCATCGCGTGCTGGGTCCCCAATAGTTGTTCCATTAGGCCAGGTACCTCCAGTAGACAGGCACTCTCAATGGGATCTTTCTGGGTCTAGACCCCCGCCAAGTCTGAATACCTCAGGAGTTGGGTTGTTATCGCCGGTAGAAACAAGGGTACGCCCTCGTCCAAACCTGAACTTCACAAATCCTCCTCCAGTGGACTTGCAAAGGGACCACTCGGCAAATGTGATGTTGGGAAACACCTCACTACCTAGAGGCCGCCCCAGGCAACCACCAACCGAATGGCATATATCACAGAATCAAAATAAGGCTTATGAGAGCCAAATTAAAGAATTGCAAAATGCATTGCAACAATTGCAATTCCAAATAGATGGGCGGAATACCATACAGCCAACCATGCACGATTTCCGTCCACGAGTTCCGAACTATCCACCACCCCCGGCACCAAATTGTTATTCTGATGCAAATATGTTTAGGCCCCCACCTGCTATGGGTAGCCCCTATCATTCACGCTCCAATAGCCCTCTAAAAAGATGGACTATCAAATTCGACGGTAACGCTAAGAACATGCCCGTAGATGAGTTTTTGTTCCGATTGGATAGGGTCAAGAGACAAAGTCCAGCACCGGAAGATTATTGGGTCAGTCAATTTCACCGGTGTGTGAGCGGGGCGGCAGACACTTGGTTCTGGCAGTATTTGCGAGCCAACCCCGACCCTCGCTGGGAAGAGCTTAAATTAGCATTGACCAAACGTTTCAAAATATGGAGTTCCGACGCGGAAATTACTAGGGCAATGGAACGACGCCGACAAGAACGACGAGAAACTGTCGAGGACTACGTGTCGGCGATTGTGGCGCTAAATTCACAAAGGACTACCCTGTTACGGGACGATGAGTTGGTCCGTCTGATGATGCCCAACATCAATCCTAGAGTAGCTCAGTTGGTGTATGCCATGAATTTGTCTACACTAGATCGCTTCCGAGAAGAATGTCGTAACGCAGAAATATATTTACGCGAAAGACCAGACCCTGAACAGCGTCCTACCCCATATACCCGCGAAAAGAATTATCCCTTAGCTGAGATTGAGCAGCCTCCTCCCGATGTGGAGCCCGAAATTGACCCCATCACTCCTGAAGTGGAAGCTTTAGATGTGTCTCGTTGGGAGTGTTGGAACTGCGAAGTCAAGGGTCACGGCTTCCGAGACTGTCCTTCTTTTACGAGAAATCTTTTCTGCTACAAATGTGGAGAAAAAAATAAAACGACCTTAAACTGTCCACGCTGCAAAGGAAAAAACTTAGCAAGGGGCCGGCAGAAGATTCCCTGGTCCGGTCCGAAAGTAGAGAAGGACGTAAAATTAGCAACAACGGTGAATCCATTCAGGAAACCGACCCCAAACGTTCCACAATCATCAAGCCCGCTATAAATTCCGAAACCACAATATTATCTAACCCCAATTTTGTCCCTCATTCTACTTATCACATGGCCAACAATACCCAATTTCAATCAATCCCAATCCCCAATTTTGTTCATGTAAATGACGCGGTAGTAACGGCTAATAACACCCTTATAACTCCGTCAACACCTCTTTATCAGCAAAATTTAGCGCAACGAAAGGCTAATTATTCCGTAGTTCGGGAACGAATATTTAAAACCCAACACTCAAATAGTGAAACTGGTTCAACCTCGAAAATCAATCGATCTATAAGACGACGTAAAAACCAAATACAGCGACAAATACTTCTACGGGGTATAAATATTTCCTCTATTCAGACAAAGAAAGGAGATGCTCGTTTATACGCTCAAGTCTCAATAGGTGGTCATCCTATCGTCGGACTTCTAGATAGCGGAGCAAGTGTTAGTTGTCTCGGCGCAGGGGCCTTAAGTCTTCTTAACCGCCTGAAAATTAAGTACTTACCTACAAAATCTGACGTTAGAACTGCTGGTGGCGCTACCCACTCTATTCTCGGGCATTTTCCATCACGCATTGAATTCAATGGTGTTACCAAAACACTCCACATTCATGTTGTCCCGGATCTAGAACAAGAATTATATCTTGGAATAGATTTCTGGAGATTGTTTAATCTAACTCCATCCTGCCCAAAAGCCATGGTTTTAGACTCACTAACTAAAGAAGTAACTCCAAATAAACACCAGTTGTCTGACCAAGAACAGCAAAGTCTTGATCATATTATAAGTAAATTTCCTTCCTGTTCGGATTATGGTCTGGGAAAAACTCATTTGGAACAGCATATCATTGAGGTAAGAAGCACCGAGCCCATAAAGCAAAGACATTATCCTGTTTCGCCAATGGTGCAAAAACTTATGTATGACGAATTGGATAGAATGCTTTCCCTGGGCGTAATTGAGAAGAGTCGGAGCGCTTGGAGCTCACCAGTCGTCTTAGTACGCAAACCTGGTAAAGTCCGGCTATGTTTAGATTCCCGGAAATTGAATAACGTCACTGTAAAAGACGCATACCCCCTACCGCACATTGATGGTTTACTTAGTAGGCTGCAGGATACTCGGTTCATTTCTTCCGTCGATCTTAAGGATGCCTTTTGGCAAATACCCCTGGAAATAACTTCCAGAGAAAAAACTGCATTTACAGTGCCAGGAAGACCTTTATATCAGTTTGCCGTAATGCCTTTTGGATTATGTAACGCCCCACAGAGGATGTGCAGGCTGATGGACAAGGTAATGTCTCCATTGCCAGGTACAATGCGTGAGCAAGTCTTTGTATATCTGGATGACTTACTAATTATTTCACCAAACTTTGAATCCCACATAGAATTATTGCAAGAAGTAGCCAACTGTATTGCGAGAGCTAGATTAACTATAAATTTGTCCAAAAGTCACTTCTGCATGACTCAGGTGAAATACCTTGGATATGTAGTCGGAGACGGAACTTTAAGAGTCGATGACGATAAAGTGTCAGCGATTGCAGACTTTCCGACTCCAACCACACTCAAACAAATTCGGCGATTCTTAGGCATGTCCGGTTGGTACCGTCGTTTCATACCAAATTATGCTGCAGTCGCAGCTCCCATAACAGATTGTTTGAAAAATCCCACTCAAGGATTCCGATGGACAGACGAAGCTCAAGACGCCTTCATTAAACTCAAAAACGCATTGATGTCCTCTCCCGCTTTACGAAATCCGGATTTCACTAAGCCTTTTGTTATTCAATGTGATGCTTGTACCACGGGAATAGGAGGAGTTTTGTATCAACTAAATGATAATAATGACGAACAACCCATAGCGTATATTTCCCAAAAGCTTAATGAGGCACAAAAAAATTATAGCATCACTGAGCTGGAGTGTTTGGCAGCAATCATCTGTGTAAAGAAGTTTCGAGCATACGTGGAGGGTCTGCCGTTCAAGATAGTCACCGACCATGCTAGCCTTAAGTGGCTTATGCAACAAAAAGACCTTAGTGGACGTCTGGCGCGCTGGTCACTCAAATTGCAGGCCTTCGACTTCACGATTGAACATCGAAAAGGTACCCAAAATGTTGTGCCAGATGCATTATCACGAGCTTTTTCGGATGACAAAGCCAAACCACGGTTGGTGCCAGTTGAGTCTTCCATATCGCTGGGCCAAGATACTGCTGTTAATGCCGGCATTAACGAGATAGTTCCGTCAGTAGTCCCCGAAGTAGACCTTACTTCTCCCTGGTTTACGTCTGAAAAATACAAAGATCTAATTGAAACTGTAAAAAGTAACTCAAATATTTTGGCTGACATCAAATGTGTGGACGGATATGTATACAAATTAATCCGAACAACGTCTGTTTCGGATGTTGTCGCAACTTCTCCGTGGAGATTGTGGGTTCCCGAAGAATTGACCAATAATTTAATTATGGCCTCACACAATCCACCAGTATCATCTCACGGAGGAATTGCAAAAACCCTAGATCGCTTACGCGTCAAATATTATTGGCCAGGTATGCCTAAACAAGTAAAAGATTATATTGGAAAATGTGATATTTGCAAGCAATCAAAAGCTCCAAATTTTGTATTGAGACCACCAATGAAGGCTCAATTAACACCAAGTAGAGCTTGGCAAAGAATTTACATTGACCTCATGGGCCCTTATCCCCGTTCGAAAGCCGGAAACACGTCCCTATTGATTGTATTAGACCAATTCACGAAATATGTACTCCTAAAACCCATCCGAAATGCTACGACTCGTCCAATAACTAATTATTTGAAGACCGAAGTATTCCATGTGTATGGAGTACCGGAACATCTCCTATCGGATAATGGCGTACAATTTACGTCTCGGGAATTCGCATCGCTTATGTCGACATATGGAATAATACATACCACTACGGCAGTATATTCTCCACAAGCGAATGCGTCTGAGCGAGTGAATCGTTCGATATTGGCAGCCATTAGATCATACTTGGACGATAAACACAACGAATGGGATGTGTTTATTAGTGAAATCGCATGCGCTCTTCGCACAGCATCGCATGAAGCAACCGGATTTTCACCATATTTTCTGAATTTTGGAGAAAATATGATACTTCACGGAACTGCATATCCATTACTGGAACGTTTGCAAAGTCTACAAGCTGAGAACACAACTTGTCTTACTATGCCAGATAGCATGCATAGCATTCGAGAACAGGTCAAGTCTAAATTACAGGAAACGCATCGAAAATACGCGTCGCGATACAATTTAAGGTCCCGCGAGACAAATTTTGCCCCGGGGCAAGAAATCTTTCGACGTAATTTCACTCAAAGCGATGCTGCAAAAGGATTCAACGCGAAATTAGCACCGAAATTCGTTAAATGCCGGGTAATACGCAAAATCGGAAATTCGATGTACGCTATCGAAAACCGACAAGGGAAATTTATTGGAAACTTTCACGCGAAGGATTTAAGATCCTAATACACGGAATAAGTAAAACATTAACATCACCAATATGACTACATCCGACCATAAAATACCCAGAACTCTAGTCCTCTAGAAACGCGTGACATATCTGTCGTAGTTGGTGCGCAAATGTGATCAGTAGAATCATAGTAAGGCAAGCGCAACCACCCTCGTTTGGTATTCGAATCAATAATTCATTAAATAAGCATCTCGCCCGTGCACTATTTCGCGCCGGTATTCTAAAAGAAATAAACAATGAAAATATGTTCTCGTAAACATAAAAACCGATAAAGCACCAAACCGAAGGTTCACTTTATTTAATATCTGGACCTCCTTCAGGGGAAAGCACGCATTGGAACAGTATGAATGTTCTTCCTAAGTCGGTTTTACCATCATAAGGCCGTGACGGGATATTGCTTGTTCGAAATGCCACGCACTTCGAGCATCCCGACACGAAATGGTAGATAGTTTATTTTTTTGAATATCACAAGTACACGCTAAAGACTTTTAGCCACCGTCAAATTTGCTGCAGGACCCGAGATAAATGGGCATCCTGCAACAAATTCGTACGGGCCTCAACTCGCGAAGAATTGTTAAGATTTAGACAATAAACAAACAAAGTCATCAAATTGTTTATTTATTGTCAATATAATTTAACATCTGTCATTGAGACGTTAACAACAATGACCAGGAATAATAACTAAAAGAGGATAAGCTATTTCTGCGAGCTTACCAGCAAATTTTATCGCCGCGAATTTACGAAAAATTTCTGAATAGCAATTAGACAAAATTAGTACAGCGAAATTCACTATATGTAAAATCGAAAAAAAAAAAAAAAAGAAAATCCTAACTTAATAGCATACTTGACAATAAGCAAGAGCCAACAGTCTCCTTATTATCCTATTCCGTTTCGTCCTAACACTAACCTATAAAATTGTTTTTGTTTGTGTTGTTTAAATTTCTTTTGAAATACTTTTGAGATTCCTTGGTTTTTGAAGCAACGAATTAAAATTAAACTTTTATTAGAATCAATAAATTATTGGTAAATTATTTCCATTGCGAATAGAATTAGTTAGTATTAAGAAATAACTAAATTTATAGAATTAAATAACTTTAATAAGGATTAAATAACTTACATACATTTAAATCTATTTGAACGAAAAGAACTTTTGGTATACCAATATAATTTTTAATCTATAAGTTATAAGAATCATTATGTCCAATAGTCTGGAATCATTTCCTGGAAATGATAGTTTTGAATATATTATATGAATTTTCTTTTTTTTTGTAAAAAAATATTGTTAGACGTTAAGAATAATAACGAATCAACCTATATCGTCCAACACATCACGCATCACCGGCAATACTTGCGAATAATCCCGGCGCTTACACTCCAGACCTACGTCATGCACCAAATATAAATCATCAATCAACACCAACCTTCCTAAATAGTGACGGCTAAGTCAATGAAAAAGCGGTATATCAAAAATTGTCAACCTATTCAATGCAGCATACATGAAGGATACATCAGACGCTAAAGCTTTCAACCAATTCAACTACGGATTAACTTATCCAGAAACACGATATAGCAATTACAACACTGTATGCCCGGCTGAATTGAAGGACGAGACTTTAGTCAGGGTCGCGGGTCGAGCCACACGTTGGACAATATCAATCCGTACGTCACCCACGCTTGAAGTCGCAGCAGAAGAAGCCGTTCATTTTTTTCAGCTTCCTGACCATCGGTAGGACCTAGGTCAGCAACCTGATGGCTGTAACGAACGGCCTGTAGAACAATGTGTCAGAGGACAAATTGGAAAAAACCCCAGTCCAGATCATCGAATAAAATCCCTAGCAAGCTCTCGCTAGAGAATTCGCTGGGCACAACAAGCACAACTCCAAACGTCACACTTTGGTCTGGGACCATAAAATACCCAGGAGAAGCTATTAAAATCAGCCAAGTACGCGTACATGCGAGGCAACAACGCACACCAGACATCAAGCTGCACAGCCTGGCTGGAAAAAGATGCTTGTGCGCAGTAGGGACTGACAGAACGTGGTCAGTAGGAAGAAAACCACCAACCGCGCAGGTTGAAGGAAAAATTAAAAAGTAAAGTGGAAAAGAAAGAAAGTTTTTATTTCGGATATTGAATTTTTTTTGGTGTGCTGCGCGGACGCCGACAACCGAACAAAAAAACAGGGGAGTGAAGGAGATCCGGTGGAGCCTCGTCAGGGCCCTAACTTTCAGGCACCCTCGCCACCGTGGGATCTGAAGACCAAGCTGAAAGGACTTAAAAACAAAAAGAAGAATAAAGGAAAAATCATGTAAGGAATTATATCCTTTTTTTATTTCTTTTATATTATTTTTTTTTATCTAATTTGGTCGGACAATCCCTTTTTATATTGCGACTTACGGGGGGCTAGTGCGCAAAGTTGGCCCAAAATGGTCTAATCCATTGTTCTTTTCTTTTGTGTTTCCTTGTTTTTGTGTTGCCTTTTTTTTTACAAGTGAAGAAGTTTTTTTCTTGTTTAGTTCGATTGGGGATGTTCGTCCGTGAGTGCTCCGCCCTCGCTAATACGGTCATTAACCTAAAACGCGCCGACAGAAGCTCCCGCGTATCCTCCTAGTGAGTTTTGGGGTTAGATCGGATCGCTCATGATCGATCGTAAAACGGTCCGCGGATAAACCAAGTGAAATGTGGGAAAATTCTGAAACCAATTCAAATTAAAGAGAATTTTCGCCACGATCCGTTAATGCTGTGCGCATTCCGAACAGAGAAATAGTTTTCCGTGTGTAGTTCGCGTCTATTTCAGCTCCAATTAACTTGTAGTCGTGAATTTCCTTTTTTTTTCTTCTACTCGTTTGTAAGGTTAAGTGCTAAGCTATCGGTGGCACAAAGGTGCGTAATACCGGTATGCGTAACGGAGGTTCCCCCGTTAGGCATCATGCCATCGGCAGGTTCCGTTATCCAAGCCTGAAGTACCGCTAGTGACGCGCAACCGCATGGATGCCAACGCAGTCCCCGGTTGCCCTCATGTGCCTTCTAAATGGATCCCTTCTAGTTTGTCGTCCTGTGTGCTGATTTAGCATAGTACATTTTAGGTTATGAAAGGCTTCGATGGATTTCCTTTGTTTCTGCTTTTGCCAAATCCTGAACCAGTATGCGTTGAATTCGGCCTTCGTGTACCCTTATGGCTTTTGGAGAAGTTTTAGGCATCTTAAGAACCCCGTAGGCGGACAGCGGCGCTTATCGAAGACCACGGCTGGATCAATTAAGCCGCAATAGCTGAAAAGTTGCCTCCTTCTGTTTTCAGGTTAGGTACGCGCGTTTCCTAATTTTAGCGGATTCAGCCACATTATGTTTCCTTTTGACCCTTCAAGCCGAGAAATTAAAAACCTCCGAAGTCGAGTGAAGGACCAGCAACGGATGACGCATCGTTTTACTTATAGGACACCCCGCTGTCTGTAGTTCTTTTGTTTCGTGCTTTAATGTTTGGCACGCACCTAATTAAGCGGTTAGTTTTTTTTTGGTTGTTGTTCAGGGCCCACGTTAGGTGGCTCCCGAAGATATCATAACCTCATAATGGGATTTATGAAGACCAACACCAAGTCCACCTTAAAGCACCACAGTACATTGAGTCCATCGAGCTTGTAAAGGCGTCAGGAGACGACATGTACATTGCATGGCTCCCCAACATGCTTGCCTTTACCCTTTAAGGCGTCATTAGCCGGCGCGAGTACATTATATGGCACCCAACGTATAGGACTGCCATTTTATCCGGCACCAGGTACAGTACATGGCACCCTCATTTTTGTGCTGTCGGTTCATGACCCACATTACTTGGCGCACATATCAATATCCAAGCAATATATTTTTATGACGCCTGATGTACATCAAAATCAGTTCGCCTGTGGGAAATTGGCCTCCAAGTGGGCTTTTACTAGATTTGCCACCGCGCTTTGTCGGCTTCATACTAGCTAAGTCCCAAACTCTATTGAGTTTGCTCCACCTCTGAAGTATATAATCGAGATGTGCATCGGCCTTCCCGCCGAAAGTCTCGACTCATGTGCTTTTCCACCTTCATTTCCTTTCTTTTCTTTTCCATTTCCTTATCATAGTCTGCATTCCTTCCTTCCTTCTTCCTTACTTACCAGCCCGCTGTTGATAGAATCCGAACCTCTCAAGTCGGATTTGCAGCCCAAACCGTGCATAATTACGTAGTCCATGGTTACAGGTAGCCACTCACGCCCCTTCCGACGAGCTACGCACGTGCTAGAGCTAGATGCACGCTACCTTTCGGGAAACCATGGGACTCAAGTCACCCAACTGTGGCTTGGTCACCGGACGACAGTCGTCTTCGCGGTGTGGGCTCGTCCTGACCAACTTGGGACGATTGTTGATGGAGACATACTCCCTTCAATTGTTTCAGGGCGGAATAAGGGATGACTCCACACTGATGGCTAATTCGACTAGTTGGGGCGGTAATGTTGTTGAAGATTTGGTTGGGACGGTTACTATGGTATGACTTAGTTCATATCATAGCGCCACAAATCGCTTCAACATTGCTGCGCCAAAAGCGCTCGCGTGTACATTACAATTTCCTTTGCGAATGTCCAGCTAGAGCCCGAGAGCGACCACTAGGCAAACCCTTCTACGGGAACCTGAGGGAGATTTCCCTCTCCCTGGACAGTACAGGATGGATATAACAAATCAATTTTCCTCGCACTCATCCTTTAAATTCCCCAGGCACAACAACCTCTAACATCTGGGTTTAATACGAGTTTGTGATTTCAAAACGGTCATTGAGCTAATTGAGCTCCGTCTAGAGGATAGAGCTGCCACTTAAACCAAGCAGCATAAGCCTTTTTTGAGATATGAGAAACCACCCCTAACTCCTGTACCTTGCTACCCCTATCAAACATTTATTTTTCTGGGATGTCTCTTTAGTAGCGCTATACAGTTTTCAATTTTTAAGCTTTCTATCCTTTGCGGATTTCGAGAAATTGAAATCAGAATTTTTTCATTTCCGCCCCGTCTCACCATCACTCCCTACCACCACACCCTCAAAATTTCTTCGCAAGGGGTCTACTGGTCCTAACTCCTGTAAAATTTGCAAGATCATATCCGATACGGTTCTTGAGATATAAAAATTTAATTTTTTGAAAAATTACTGTCCCTCACTTCCGCGCTTCACCTCCCTCACAAAAATTTTACATTCAGTAGACTCCACTAGTTAGTAGTTCTATATATGGTACAGAAACCAAATTTTATCTTCCTGGTACAAATGAGAGAGATATTGTAATTCAAAGTTGTTCACCCCCCACCCCCATACCTCACCTCCACCCTTAAAAATGTTTACCCTTTTCTAATCTTCTAGTATCTCTTAAGACAACTACAAAGTTTTAGCCGTGTGACATCAATCGTTCAGGAGATATGGATATTAGAATGTTTCAATCTCAGCTTTTAAGCGTTTTGGACGCATTGTTTTTCCCCCACACTCGCACACCTCTCAACACCTATCGACCATTTTTCTTGCAAATGGGACCACTATCATAGTACTACATAAGTTCCAATTTCAGCCTCCTTGCATAAGCGGTTCCTGAGATCTAGAAACCAAAATTATTGATCTAAAGCGCTCCCCCCTCCTCCTCCCTCGCACTCCCACCCCTTCAAAAGATACCACATGTAGGGGTTCACCCATTCAACGGACCATAACAAATTTCAACTTAATATCTCAAGGGGTTTGAGAACTATGCACCTTCAGACGGGTTTGCGTCCGGCGTACGGCATACGGCGTTCGGCGTCTACGGCGGACAGACGGACAATTTTTTTTGCTGTTTTGGTGCTTACTAGTCCTAAAACGTGAAAAGCAATTTTTTGGAATTTCAGGTCGATGACAATACTATAGTATAATTGGAATTTGTGAAAATGTACACAACCACATTACACACCTTAAAGGTTGGATATCGACAAATTTGAAAAAGGCACCTATATAATGAGCCCGCAGAAGTTAAATTAATTTGATAACTCGATATGCCTAAAATATTTAACGAAATTCCTGGAAAAAAAACCCTTTACTCCCTTCACTCCACTTGACTCAACTTTTATATGCTTAAATTACTCCTGTGATACTTTTACATATACGTACTAAATTTCTAGCATAAACCGTTTCTGAAATAAAAAAAGCCAGCCTCACCCTTGTACCTTGCTACCCCTATCAAAAATTTATTAATTTATTTTTCTGGGATGCCTCTATAGTTGCTCTATAAAGTCATTATTTTTGAGCTTTCTATCCTAAGCAGTTTTCGAGAAATAAAAATCAAAATTATTTCCTTTCCACCCTTTACCACTATCACCCCCTACACCCTTACCCCTAAAATGTGTTTCTCCGCTAGAGGTGTACTCCTGTAAAATTTCAGAGAAGCAAATTTTTTGAAATTTCAGGTCGATAAAAATACTTTATTATTAAAACATACTGCATTCACGATTGACTGCAGATTGGCTCTAAATGAAATACTGAACTCGGATTTATATTCTATTTGAAGATAAAGTAGAATAAGGAATGGATTTGGTTGCTTAGAGGCAACACCTTCAGTGTTTAATATCATATCTGCATCTAGGTAAATTATAGAAAGTAAAACTTTACATAGGAGGTGCAGGAAGAACTCACTTGATTTCAAGCATAGGGTAAACTCAGGATAGATGCCCCAGTTCTAAAAGATCTAACTTCCATAAACAAAATCACATCAACTTTGTAATATATTGCGACCTTTCGTTTATGCCCATTCTGTCTGACGACGGCGTTCATGCGAAGCGAATGTATCATTTTTTTCAGGACATGAATATTCTCGCGTCTAAAAATTCATCAAATAATTATTTTGCTGTTCTGAATAAGTGCAGTTAATTTTTTTTCAGGTAAAATTTTTATGTTTTATTTTAGTACATATTTCAATAATAAAGTATTGCTATCGATTTTTAAAAAAAAAAATTTGCTACCCTCAAAATTTTTTTTTTTACGTTTCATGACTAGTAGACACGAAAAAAGCAAAAAAAATTTCAGTCCGTCTGTCCGCCGTACGCCGTACGCCGCTGTACGCAAAATCGTTTGAAGGCTCGTAGCACCCAAACCCTTTAAGCTATTTAATTGAAATTTTTTTTTATGAATAGACTGCGTAGGCCCCTTGAAGTGACCAAATTCTGAAGGGTGGGGGTGTGAGCTGGGAGGAGGGGGAAGTGTTTTAGACGGAACATTTTGGTTTCTATATCTCAGCAACCGCTTATGCTAAGACGCTGAAATTTGGAACTTTTATAGAGCTTTGATAGTGGACCCATTTGCAAAAAAATTGCCCATATCGGTGAAGGGGTTTGGAGTAGGGGGAAAAATAATGCGTCCGAAACGCAAAAAAGGCGAGATCGACACATTCTAAAATCCATATCTCCCAAACGGTTAATGTCACAAAATTGAAACTTAATAAATATCTGTAGGTATACTAGGAGAATAGATTGGAAACAAATTTTTGAGTGGGGGCAGTGGCGTATGGGGGTGGGGGGTGGAAAACTTTAGATTACGATATCTCACGAACCAATTGTACTAGAGAAATAAAATTTTGTTTGTGTATAAAAGTTGATAAATAAGGTTTGCTGAAAGTAAAATTTTTTAAGGGGGCGGTGGAGCATGAATATGGAGGGGATAAGAATTTTTCTAAAAAATCACGTTTCATATCTCAAGAACCGTGTAAGATAGATGCTTAAAATTTTTACCAAAAGTAGACCAAATAGACCCCTTGTAGAAAACAAAATTTTGGAAGTATGTGTGTAGAGGGTGAGGCTGGGGGAGGGTGAAAAGAAAAAAGTTCCGATTTTTATATCTCGACAACCTATAATGATTAAGCGGAAGCTTGGTATTTAGATAGAGGTATATTAGTAGCATGTTGGAAAAATGTAATTTTTTATAGGGGTTGTATGGTACGGGGGTGGGGGTGTTTTTCCTATCTATAGAACGGCTTATGCTACAAAGTTGAAACTCGGTACGTTTATGTAAATCAACTAGAAAAGTAATTTAGATAAAAAAAAAATTCAAATATCCATTGGCGTTCAGAGGGGGGGGCAAAAAAATTTATCAGTGAAAATGGAATGCATATATTTTCACGGTTTTCGTCATATCTATTAGGTCTTCCCAAATATTGAATTCATTTTTAATCTCCGGATTCTTCATATAAACACCTAAAAAGTGTTTTCAGGATTTTTTAAAATTCGACCCCTAAGGGGGTGCAAAGGGTTTTGTAAACTTTTTCACGAATTCTACTATATCCCCACGTCTTACCAGATATCGAATATCTTTTCACATTCATGGGCTTGCGTAATAATCGCCTAAAACTTGTTTTTAAGTTTTTTCCTTTTTCGGCCCCTAGGAGGGTATAAACGGGTTGAACACGTTTTCACGAGTTCCGTCATTTCTTTTAGAAGTGATAAGAAATTGAATTGGTTCCTACTTTCTCGTGCTGTCTTCATATTTATTTATTAACTCTTTTCAGGATTTTTGGACATTCAACTCCCAAGTGGGTGTAAAGAGGTTGCATATCTGGTGATATATCGAATTCATTTTTACTTCCTAAGGTTTCCTATATAGGAGGTGTAAGGGGGTTGTATGCTTTTCAAAGTTTCGACATATTTCTTAGGTTCGATGAGATATTAGATCGCTTTTTATTTCCACAGCCTTTTTATATAATCGCCTACAAACCCATTTCTCAATTTTTCGATATTCAACCCCCAAGGGTTTGTATATGTTTTCACAATTTTTGCCATTCCTTAGTTCTGATGAGATATAAAATTGATTATTACGGCCAACCAATTCACGATTTTTCGAATTTCCAGAACCAAGGAGATGTGAAGGGTTTGCTTAAGTTTTCACAAATTTTTCAAAATCCGTCTTGTCTCATGAGATATCAAGTTGCTTCTTATAAAATCGTCTAAAAACCTGTTTCACAATTTTTTTCAAAATTCAAACCCCAAGTGGAAGTAATGGGTTTGTATACGTTTTAACAATTCGTCATATCTCTTAATTCTGATAAAGCAACAAATTCGTTTTTGCTTCTATGGGCTTTTAGTGTACATAATATACTGAAATTCGAATAGTCTACACGGACTTTTTCAATGTTTAATCGGCTAAAAATCTCTATTTTAAATATTTTTATATTAAGAACAAAATTAATTTTTCATAAGAAATCTAAAAATCTCGAAGCAACTTATGATACACTCCGACTTAGACCGCTCCTAAACTTTGACCCCAAAAATAATAAAGTTTCGCTCAGACTATTGGCAGATTTTTTTTATCTTCAGTTAAATTGATGAAAAATTGGTTCATTGTGCCATACCAAATAACTCAAAAGTGATAAAAGTCTTAAAAACATCTTGCAGCTTAATAAAGATTGAACAATTTATTATAGAAAAGTACTGTCTTTTTCCCATTGGGCATCTATCCCATATGCTCGATTACTCATCGGGGTGTCTATCCAAAGCTTTAGGCATCTGTCCTTGTTATGAGGGGCTTGCAAAATCTGTTACAATATTTAGCATTATTTACTTTAATTATAAAAAAACAGTTATTACTCTTTATTATGAACTAAACCAGCTGCTGTATAAAGCTTATGACATTGGTCTTAATTGTTTTGCGAATATAGTACTAAAACGAAAAGTGGGGCATCTCTCCGTAGTTTCCCGTATTTATCCTTTTATTTGGAACCATTTAAATATTAAAGTGTACACAATTTCATAGTCCGATCTTGAAGTTTTACCGGAAAATATTGTTGATCACTTATTTTATGGACTTTTTGTAAGGGAGCTACGGGAAGGAGTAAAAGGATGTCGGTTAAGCTCAAACTTTGTTTTTACTCAACTAATTTGTACTAAATTCCAAATTCGTGGCTCAATGATTACTTAAGTTATATTGAGTTCCGTAAATTAAGTAAGGACATTTTTACATGATTTTTGTATGGCAGCTACTCGAAGTAATCATGAGAACTTTCTCATGTTCCTACCTTTAACTGGATCTATTGGAAACCGACGTATACAAAATTTAGAACTCGTTGCATAAGACATTCCGAAGATCTTGGCCAATATTTTTGAACACGTCTCTTAAAGACTTTTTGTATGGCAGCTACTCGAAGGAGTAGGAAAATTTTGCCCGTTCACGATCATAGCCTCGCAAATTCCACCAAACAGTTATCGTGAATACGGACTGACAGGCGGACAGCCGGACAGATGAACAGACGGACAGACGGACAAACGAACAGACGGACAGATGGACAAATAAAGAAACGAACATACGGAAACACCTACAGATGGACAGACGAACAGACGACAGGCAGACAAACTGACAGTCGGATAGACGGACAGAAGGACGGATGGACGGACAGATGGACAGGCGGACTGACGTGCAGACGAACATACTAACAAATGTCAAACTCTTACGCAGACGGCGTATACAGCGTACATAGTGCATATTGTTACGTGTAAGCCTGGCAACCGCGCAACTCGATCGTTTCGCATCAAGAACCGAATACCTAGCTACAAAGTAACCCAATCAGAAACCTAGTTGAAGTATATAGGGAGAAACAACACGATTGTATCTCCCTTCGTATCGAATGCTCTCCAATGTACTAGAATCGAACGAAGATCAAAATCGAAAGCTCTAAAGCTTTCGAGAAGATTCCACATACATCACCGAGCGAACATGCAAGTACATCCTAGACTGCAACCGGCTACTATAAAAGCAGGTGAAGCTTTCAGCGAGAGAGATAGTAATTTTTATTACGTCGAGAGAGCGAAAGTGATCGAGTCAAGCGATATAAATAAGCGGGCGGTACTGCCATACAGTGCGAATTACTGGGCGAAAAGAATAATAGTGCGAATAATACATAAACACTTAATTTGATTTTAAACGAATTGTGTTTTACTTGAAATCGCGGCGAACCCCTAGCTCGCAACAATATCATATATATATCGTATAAATAATTCGATTCGTTTCCTTTCTACCCTTCCTAGAACCAGAAGGAAGCAGTTCAGCATTCAGTTATCTACCAAGAAATATTTCATTCCTTCCATAGAAGGAGGCGCACTGAAAATTATATGTTGCTGTACTTAAAATGTATATTGTTGCTGATAAAATCATAACATTTAGTCTAAACGTATATCTAATAAAAGCACACGACCTTCTTCTTAACTGCCGTTCAATATTCCAACTTAAGATCAACAATTATAATTTTCCATATTATTCTTGCGCTTATATTAGAACAACCTAATTGTCAGAATACAAAGATTAAAACTAATATTTTCTTTCTCCTTAGGTAAGTAAAGAACCACCAGAGCGTATTTGAATAATCGACATATTAAAACAACAATTGGCACACGCATAATTTATATGAAAAATCTCGCTGTCTCACTTTCGCACACTGCGATTATGTAAAGCATATCATTATCATAAACAAAAGTATATTTTCTTTGAAACTTTCGCTTCAGAAAACCGAAAATATCTATCTATTTACCATCGAGCGTCCTCATCGCTTTTTGGTATCTCAATTTTAATGCCGAAACATTATTATGGCATCAGCTTTTTCGACAAAATATAATTTCCATACCATCGTCCTGGAATGGCGACCATTAGTTTGCACCAAATGACGTCACATTACATATTTATTAGGTATTGATGCTTAAATTTGGAATCCATCATAAACACCGGGGCAGCATTAGCATAAAAATATCCGCGTCGTCATAACCATAACACTGCCAGTTAGAGCCATCTTAATAGGAGAGTGACGGATCGCAAGGGGTAGGACCAACACTCGTAATATGGAAAATGTTTTTTTTTCTTCTTTTAAGTTGTTAAGTAAAGCCGTCTTTATGTGGCAATTCGTTATAGTATTGGATTTAATGGGAAAAGGCATCAGTTTGCCTTTTGCTTACATAAGTTATAGGTAATCAAGGCGCCAGGACATTTTCCCGAACGTTCTAAATCTCAGTACAGGAAAATAAAATTTAGTCGGATCTTTTCAAAAAGCTCTCAGGAGATGACTTGAACGCCTTACAGACTGGCATGTTGGTTGTTGAGATGAAATCCTTTAAGAAATGATATCCAATTTTTTACGGCAGATTAAGGTTAAGAAGGTATAAAGTTGGCGCTGTACAGATACCTACTTGAGATATTCTTCTGAAATATCCCCCTCCTCATGTTTGAACCACTCTACCACCCTGGATTCGTTGCTGACGTGGAATATAAATTTATGAAATAAATTGTATGATTTTTGTCTAATGTACAACTTTTCGTTACTTGTCACTTCATTGCGTATAAATGAGAAGCCAATAGGCGTTTAGCTGAAATGCCAACGCTAATCAGACAGATATCAGTTTGCAATTATGTTTATGCATTGACATTGTTTTGAGGATTGGTAGGAATGCGAATATGCTACTCATTGTCGAAATGATTGATAGTCATTGTGATAATAATGATTAATACCAATTAGTCCTTCGACACAATTGGGACCATATGGTAACTTACGTATTTCAAGAATGAACGTGACGGAAAAGTCTGGCGGGAAATTTAACGCTGGATTCAACTATCACGGTAACATTCATGGAAGCATTGCCTTTTTATTTACATCACTCTCATGAATTTTACTTTATTATTTTTATACTCTAGATGAAATCATATAGAGTATTATAAGTTTAATCCAGCCCAAAAGTTTGTAACGCATAGAACCAAGCCTCGGACGAAAAAAAGTTATATATTATTTTTTGTTTATTTGTGGCCAAAAACCTCAAATCCGCCTGACGTCCGTCCGTCCGTCCGTCCGTCCGTCCGTCCGTCCGTCCGTCCGTCCGTCCGTCCGTCCGTCTGTCCGTTAGCACGATAACTCAAGAACGCCTTCACCTAGGATCTTGAAATTTTGAATCTGGATGTTTGGTTGAATTTGTAAGGCTAAGTTCGTTAACGGGCAAAATCGTCCTACTCCTTCGAGTAGCTGCCATACAAAATGTCCTTAAAACACGTGTTCAAGAATATTGGTCGATAACTTCAGAAGGGTTTAAGCTACGTCTTTGAAATTTTGTATGTGTTATTTTCCCAATAGTTGGAGCTAAATATATGATTATGAAGAAAATCCTTTTAGTCCTTCGTGTAGCTGCCATACAAATATCCTGTCAAAATGTATTCACTTAATTTACAAAACTCACAATAACTCAAGTAATCTTTTAGCGACGAATTCGGAATTTTGTACAGGTTAGTTTTGAGTGAAAAGGAAGTCGGAGTTTACTAATCAGCGAAATCCTTTTACTCCTTCTGGTACCTGCCATACAAAATGTCCTTAAAACACGTGTTCAAGAATATTGGTCGATAGCTTCAGAAGGGTTTAAGCTACGTCATTGAAATTTTGTATGTGCTATTTTTCCAATAGGTGGAGCTAAATATATGATTATGAAGAAAATCCTGTTAGTCCTTCGTGTAGCTGTCATACAAATATCCTGTCAAAATGTATTCACTTAATTTACGAAACTCACAATAACTCAAGGAATCTTTTAGCTACGAATTCGGAATTTTGTACAAGTTATTTTTGAGTGAAAAGGAAGTTTGAGTTTACTAATCAGCGAAATCCTTTTTCTCCTTCTGGTAGCTGCCATACAAAATGTCCTTAAAACACGTGTTCAAGAATATTGGTCGATAACTTGAGAAGGGTTTAAGCTACGACATTGAAATTTTGTATGTGTTATTTTTCAAATAGTTGGAGCTAAATATATGATTATGAAGAAAATCTTGTTAGTCCTTCGTGTAGCTGCCATACAAATATCCTGTCAAATAGCCTTCACTTAATTTACGAAACTCACAATAACTCAAGGAATCTTTTAGCTACGAATTCGGAATTTTGTACAAGTTATTTTTGAGTGAAAAGGAAGTTTGAGTTTACTAATCAGCGAAATCCTTTTACTCCTTCTGGTAGCTGCCATACAAAATATCCTTAAAACACGTGTTCATCAATATTTTCCAATAACTTTTGAACGCTTCAAGCTACGAATTTGAAATTTTGTACACGTTTATTTTTGAATGATTCCAAGGAAAAGGATAAATATGTAAGAAATCGAGTGAGTCCTTCCTGCTCCTCTCATGTGAAAGTCCTTTAAAAAGGACATTTTTTTCGATGACTTACCCTGTTCAAGATATGAAATTAAACACTGAATATTGTCTTTTAGTTTTGAGTAGCAATCTAATAGCAGTCCTTAATAAAGGACATACAACATGCACACACGTAATTATACTTTATCCCCAACTACAATATAAATCGGAGTTCAGTATTCATCTAGAGTATTATACGATTGGCTTGCAGCCGATCGTGACTGCAGTATGTTTTAATAATAAAGTATTGTTATCGACCTGAAATTTCAAAAAAATTTGCTATCCTGAAATTTTGTATTTTCACGTTTTAGGACTAGTAGACCCCAAAAAAGCAAAAAAAAAAATGTCTGTCTGTCCGCCGTAGACGCCGTACGCCGTACGCCATACGCCGTCCGCCGTACGCCGTACGCCGTACGCAAAACCGTTTGAAGGTACGTAGCTCACAAACCCGTTGAGATATTAAATTGAAATTGTTATGGTGGGTAGATTGGGTGAACCCCTACGACTGGTACATTTTCGAGGGGTGGGGGTACAAGGGGAGAGGAGAGGGGAGCGTTTTAGTCGAAAAATTTTGGTTTCTAGATCTCAGGAACCACTAATGCTAGGAGGCTGAAACTTGGAACTTATGTAGTACTATGATAATGGACTCAATTGCAAAAAAATGGTCGATATTGGTTAAGGGGTGTGGAAGTGGGGGGGAAAACAATGAGTCTTTAACGCATGAAAGACGGGATTGAAGCATTCTAAAATCGATATCTCCTGAACAATTGATGACAGAAGATTGAAACTTTATTGTTGTTCCTAGGGATGCTTCAAGATTAGACAAGGGCTAAAATTTTTAAGAGGGGTGGTGGGGTGTGGAGGTGGGGGTGAAAAACTTTGGATTACAATATCTTCCGAACCAATTACACCAGGAAGATAAAATTTAGTTTCTGTATATACGATCACAAGAGAAGTCTATCGAAACAAAATTTTTTGAGGGGAGAGGTGGAGCACGAATGTGGGGGGACAACAATTTTTCAAAAAATGTAATTTTTATAGCTCAGAAACCGTATCAGATATGATCTTGAAAATTTTACAGGAGTTTGGGTCGGTAAACTTCTAGTAGGGAAAAAAATGTTGGTGGTGTGGGTGTTGGGGGTGATGGTGAAAGGGGGTAGAAAGGAAAACATTTTGATTTTTATTTCTCGAAAACCATAATGAATAGAAAGCTAAAAATTTAGGATTATATAGAGCCACTATGGAGACATCCTAGAAAAATAAAATTTTTGATAGGGGTATCAAGGTACGGGAGAGAGGGGTGGTTTTTTATATCTCAGAAACGGCTTATGCTAGAAAGTTGAAACTTAGTACGTATATGTAGATGTACTATTAGAGTAATTAAAGCAAAAAAAAAGTTCAGATTTTTATTGGCATTCAGAGGTTGAGTTAAAAAAAATTTCCGTGAATCCATATTTTCACAAACTTCGTTAAAACTTTTAGACATATTGATCTATCAAAGCAATTTTACTTGTGCGGGCTATTTATATAAGCGCCTAGTAACGATCTTCAAAATTTTTCGATTCAACCCTTAAGGGGGTGTAAAGTGGTTGTGTACATATTCACGAATTCTGAAATATTTCTAAGGTATATTGAGATTTGGAATTCACTTTTACTTCCATAAGCTTTAAACGTAGTCGGGGAAAAACCGATTTAAGTATTTTTCGCTATTAAAACAACTAGGGGTATTGTTTAAGTTTTCACTGATTCCGAAAATCTCTTAGGTTTAATGTGATCGAATTCGTTTTACTACTATGAATTATTCTATTGATGAAAAAAATACGTAAGTAAATAAAAAAAATCTGCCAACAGTCTGGTCGCAACTTTATTATTTTATGGGTAGAAGTCCGAAACGTGTTCAGGGATGAGATGCGGTGTAGGTTACTATGCGACTGATAACTTAAGAAATAACCAGGAGGCTATTTAGAACTTTATTTTTTTTGCTTTTTTGGTGTTTACTAGTCCTAAAACGTGTAAATACAAAATTTCAGGGTAGCAAATTTTTTTGAAATTTCAGCTCAATCACAATACTTTATTATAAAAAAATAATGAAGTAACACCAACTAAATAAACCAATCAATTCTTTATTTTATATAATTATGTGTTTTTCTTATATAATTCATTGTACATAGGTTGTTTTTAATCTTTTAAAATGTTTCAGATTTAAGTATTAGGTTTTATAATATAAGTTCTATTATTTATTTTCTTTCATTTAAAAATACTTAAGCCTAATCATTTTTTTGTTGCCGATTGTTTTGTGTATGTGCATTGGTGGTGAATGTATTTTCTTAATATTGATAATATTAGCTAATTCTGATTTTTTATCAATCACAAAAGCCTCTAAGTGGTCGTTAAAATATCTAATTTCTCGGTCGTAACAGACAAAAAAAATTATTTTCTTTATTTTTGATAACTGAAGATATCCTTATTTCTGAAGAAACACATTGAAGAAGTTCTGTTTGAACACGAGATGTTCCAGAAAATTCCTTCTACTCGTAATTTCAGTTATTAAATAATTTTTTGTTATTTTGGGAATTTTTTTTACTTTTTTCAGATTTCTTTGAACTATGTATAAATTGGTAGAATGCTACAACTGAATAGTTGGAAGTTCCTATAAAATAGTTCACTAACCAAACATGGTGGTACCCAACTATTTAGTAGTAATATTGAAATGAACTAATTTTCAATTTGAGACAAAGTATAGTACTAGAGTTACATATGCATACATATACACATACATAATCATCATATAGAATAAGAGAAGAATAAAACATAAGATTATCCATGACTCATAAAAGTGTCCAAATATACATAATCATATAGAATAAGATAAGAATAAGACATAGCTTAAGAATCAATGTACACATCTCAAACAGATATGTTTTAATTATTTAAGATATGTATTGACGATTATTGTGAAACGGATCAAAGTACAAGCCTGACTGAAATGCAAACTGATAAGAACGCTCTATAAAATGTAATGCAAGTCAGTCAGCAGGCGAGTTATATTTTAGAGATCTGAAGAGATGTGTAAGATTGTGCATTACATTTAATAAAACGAATTTAAAACTAAAATTCTAGTACTAGTAAGTATAGTACTAAACTACTGATTTTACTAATTGCGAACTATTTATTTGTTTTTTTTTTAGGTATATTTTAGTTATTTATACTTTTACGCAAGATAACTACGAAAAAAGTTATTTGTTACGAAAACATTTTTCTGGGTGCATGTACTTTACCCTTCAAAATGGATCTGGGAATATTTGATCGTTTAAACGCTCGACGTGACGAGTTCATTGCAATTTTACTTGCAGTTTCATGGAAACATATGATGCTGTTTCATTGTCATTGTTGAAGTAATTCGCTAGTCAGAACCTTCCCTTACTAGTCCTAAGATCCTTCGCTCAAATCCGTCTATTGATTTTTCAGACGTTTGTTTCATTTTCCACTTTTCTGATTCATATACGTATTACCACATGCCTAATTAATGTAAACGCCTAGAAACCTTTCCCAATTTTTTCGATATCTAACCACTAAGGTGATGTAAAGTGGTTGTGTACCTATTCACGAATTCCGACATATTTCTTAGTTCTAGTGAGATATAGAATTCACTTTTTCTTCTATTACTTCTTCTGGGATATAGAATTAACTTTTACTTCAATTTTAGATATAATCGGAGAAAAAAACCAATTTGAGTATTTTTCAATACTAAACCTCCTTGGTAAAGGGAGGATTTAAGGTATTGTTCAAGTTTTCACGAATTCTGAAATTCGTTTCGTTCTAATGAGATCTTTTACTTACTTCTATTGAATCATCTATTGAAAAAACAAATACGTAAATAATTAAAAACATACTGCAGTCACGATCGGCTGCAAGCCAATCGTATAATACTCTAGATGAATACTGAACTCCGATTTATATTGTAGTTGGGGATAAAGGTGAGTTACGTGTGTGCATGTTGTATGTCCCTTATTAAGGGCTGCCATTAGATTGCTACTCAAACCTAAAAGACAATATTCAGTGTTTAGTTTCATATCTTGAACTGGGTAAGTCATCAAAAAAAAAATTCCTTTATGAAGGATTTCTTACATATTTATCCTTTTCCTTGGAACCATTCAAAAATTAATATGTACAAAATTTCAAATTCGTAGCCTGAAACGTTCAAAAGTTATCGGAAAATCTTGTTGAACACGTGCCTTAAGGATTTTTTGTATGGAAGGTACCAGAGGGAGTAAAAGGATTTCGCTGATTAGTAAACCCAAACTTCGTTTTTACTCAAAACTAATTTGTACAAAATTCCGAATTCATAGTTAAAAGATTACTTGAGTTATAGTGAGTTCCGTAAATTAAGTGAATACATTTTGACAGGTTATTTGTATGGCAGCTACACGAAGGACTAATAGGATTTTCTTCATAATCATACATTTAGCTCCAACTATTGGAAAAATAACACATGCAAAATTTCAAAGACGTAGCTTAAACCCTTCTGAAGCTATCGGCCAATATTCTTGAACACGTGTTTTAAGGACATTTTGTATGGCAGCTACCAGAAGGTGTAGGGCGATTTGAAGTGTTTGGCCACAAATAAGCAAAAAATAATATATAACTTTTTTTTGTCCGAGGCTTGGTTCTATGCGTTACAAACTTTTGGGTTGGATGAAACTTATAATACTCTATATGATTTCATCTAGAGTATAAAAAAATCTGACAAGACTGCAACTTTATTATCTTATGGGTAGAAGTCTGAAACGTGTTTAATGCTGGGATGTGGTGTAGGTTACTATGAGACTGACAACCGAAAGAATAACTAGGATGCTATTTGGAACGTTATTTTTTTAGGTTGTCAGTCGCATAGTAACCTACACCGGATTTCAGAATTAAACTCGTTCCGGACTTCTACCCATAAAATAATGAATTTGCGCCCAGACTGCTGCCTGATTTTTTCTTTTGACATTATATTTCAAATCTTAACATACCTCAAATTCAATGCATGATTTCAATGAATAAACAAACAAAACAATTTCAATGAATATCCTGTCACTATTTCGGTGATTTTTATACTCTAGATGAAATCATATAGAGTATTATAAGTTTAATCCAGCCCAAAAGTTTGTAATGCATAGAACCAAGCCTCGGACGACAAGAAGTTATATAATATTTTTTGTTTATTTGTGGCCAAAAACCTCAAATCCGCTTGACGTCCGTCCGTCCGTCCGTCCGTCCGTCTGTCTGTTAGCACGATAACTCAAGAACGCCTTCACCTAGGATCTTGAAATTTTGAATCTGGATGTTTGGTTGAATTTGTAAGGCTAAGTTTGTTAACGGGCAAAATCGTCCTACTACTTCGGGTAGCTGCTATACAAAATGTCCTTAAAACACGTGTTCAAGAATATTGGTCGATAACTTCAGAAGGGTTTAAGCTACGACATTGAAATTTTGCATGTGTTATTTTTCCAATAGTTGGAGATAAATTTATGATTATGATGAAAATCCTGTTAGTCCTTCGTGTAGCTGCCATAAAAGTGCCCTTTCAAAATGTATTCACTTAATTTACGAAACTCACTATAACTCAAGTAATCTTTTAGCTACGAATTAGAAATTTTGTACAAATTAGTTTTGAGTAAAAAGAAAGTTCGACTTTACTAGTCAGCGAAATCCTTTTACTCCTTCTGGTAGCTGCCATACAAAATGTCCTTAAAATACGTGTTTATGAATATTGGCCGAAAACTTCAGAAGGATTTAAGCTACGACCTTGAAATTTTGTATGTGTTATTTTTCCAATAGTTTGAGCCAAATGTATGATTATGAAGAAAATCCTATTAGTTTTTCGTGTAGCTGCCATACAAATATCCTGTCAAAACGTCTTCACGTAAGTTACGGAACTTACTATAACTCAAGTAATCTTTTAGCTATGAATTGGAAATTTTGTACAAATTAGTTTTGAGTAAAAACAAAGTTTGAGTTTACTAATCAGCGAAATCCTTTTACTCCTTCTGGTAGTTGCCGTACAAAATGTCCTTAAGACACGTGTTCAACAATATTTTTCGGTAACTTTTGAACGCTTGAAGCTACGAATTTGAAATTTTGTACACGTTCATTTTTAAATGATTCCATGGAAAAGGATAAATATGTGAAAAATAGAGTGAGTCTTTCCTGCACCTCCCATGTGCAAGTCCTTCAACAAGGACATTTTTTTTCGATGACTTACCCAGCTCAAGATATGAAATTAAACACTGAATATTGTCTTTTAGTTTTTTGTAGCAATCAAGTGGGAGTCCTTAATAAAGGACATACAACATGCACACACGTATTTCGACTTTATCCCCAACTACAATATAAATCGGAGTTCAGTATTCATCTAGAGTATTATACGATTGGCTTGCAGCCGATCGTGACTGCAGTATGTTTTGTATCTAAATGTACTAAGGTTTTCGTGCATACAAAACCAAATCGAAGATTTTCATGACCTTGACTCAAATGGTATAAGGTTTTCAAACGACCATCAATAAACCGGAACTTACGCACTTTTGTTGAGACTATTCGATTATGGTTTGTAAAAACATTTACATATCAACAAAACCTAATCGAAGACAGTCACACCACGCTTGATGTTGTCTGTGACTCAAATGGTATAGGGTTTGTAAGGTCGCGTGCAGTTCAATTTCGTTCGCAAAGCCTATACGATTTCGGTTACTTTTTGTACTTAAATGGTATAGGGTTTGTAAAGTTTTTAAGAAAACAAACCCTAATCGAAGACAGTCGTGTCCGTGACTCAAAGCTAAATGATTGTGCTTTTCCATTCAATCCACCAAGGCGGTGTAATGCTTATGATTGGTGGTTTTCCTCCAGATAAGGAATCAAACGTTAAAATGTAATTATTTCTTATAAAGGTAGTAAAAAATATTTATTATTACTAAAAAGATTTTTAAACTTTTCAAAAATAATCACATTAAATCACAACACGCACTACTTGAATACAATAACTCGTACGCAAAAGAACTCTCGAATGATTTTTCGATAGCAAACGTCAAGATCTCAGTCGAAGTCGTGTTCCCTGATACGAGCTCTCTTATACGAACATTCGTTAAAGCTAGTATTACACTGTTTGACCAAGTGCAATGTAATGTAAAATAGCGAATTTGACCGAGCGGATACTTTGAGATTAATTCGAATTCGCTATTTCGCATTGCTTATTACTGCAATTTGACAGCGAGGTCCAACAGTGTAATACTAGCCTCATACCCTGTACAGACTATGCGTTTTAAACGCGTTTAAGTAGGCAAAATGAACGAGTTAAAAAAGTAGTGTTCACATTAGGCAACTTGTTTTATTTTGATACAAGACAGCTTGACGTGATTTGTTTTGACAAGTAGATATTCAGCTGTGTTTCATTAGCAAATTTATGGTTTATAAATTATTTGAAACACAAGTAATTGTATAGCAGTAATGAAAAGTGAATTAATTAGCTAATGCAGTCGTTGCACAAGTACAAAATTCAGTTTCTGCAGCATTCAATAGTTTCTTTTAAAGTTTACTTCGATTTCCGCGAGGGGCGCAGTACATGTTTTCATTTAAACGCGTTGTAGCTACTTGTTTTCGTAAACGCGTTCCGGAAGTGTTTTTAACGTGTTTAACTCGATTTAAACGCGTTTACCTCGTAGTCTGAACATAGTATTACTGTTGAATTCGAAAAATTCGAAAACGAGTAAAACGGTTTTAGTTTTTGTTTTCGAACAGATTACAGTAGAATTGCATGACAAGGCATGACAAGGAACCTTTTGGTCTACTTATTTTTTTGGAGGGAATTGGAAAGGGGAAGCGGTTATCGTATCGGAAGCGCTTAAAGTCGAAGCATATTGGTTATTTGGAGGAAGCACCTTAAACATTTTAAAGTGTGCCAAGAGAATATCAGATCGGTCAAATAAGCTCGATCGCACCAATGCGAACTTAGAAGATAAACAGTAGTTCATCTTCTAGTTGTTGTGAATAACAATTATTTTAAAAACGAATGGGATTTACATCCGTAGTATAAGTCAAAACATACAGGTAAACTATTGGAAGCAAATTCAGAGTAAAAGTTCTTAAAAGTAATACAGGAACCTAGTAAAGTTATTGCCCGAAGGGAATATTTATCTTGTAACTGCCCGAAACAAGTACATGCATCTACTGAACTTCGGTATCCACTTTACTTAGTTTTGGTTGTACACACTTAGGTCCCGTGTATGCAAAAAGTGGATGCATATCAGCGTTTATATCACAAGGTTCATATTTTCATTTTTCCACTCGAGCGGTCCATAAATTTTGCTCTTTACTTGCATTATGCAAAGTTCTAGCTTTTTTAGGTTTTTTTTCACTGTGGTGTGTTTGCACTAGTACTGCTCAGAACTTCTTATCGGAAAATTATGCAAATTACTGATATGAAGCTGTAGGATGAGCAGAAAGGCCGCAGAAAAATTATGTGCACCACTAGATAATGTCTTTCTGTGAAAAGTTGGTAGAAGAATTTTTTATAGCATTTTTTTATTGAACAAAAGGAGCAAAACATAAATTTTTATTTTCATATATTAAGCTATGTTATTGTTTAGAAAAAATTTGATTTTATTCAATTACCTATGCATTAATTTTTTTTTAATTATATATTTTAAATGAATTATTTATTTTTTATTGTCTTAATTTATTATATTCATATAATAATATTGTTAATATCATAACCTGGCGACCCGCGCTGATCGATCGGTTTCCCGTGTGAAAAAGAGCAACCACAAAATGCCTAGCTGCAAAGCATCCTATTGGCTTCAATACACGTTTCAATACATAAGGCGAGAAAGAAAGGCGTGGCCAAAATACATCACATGGCATATGCCTGGACAACGTGGATACTTCGCGAATACTCTTCCGTCGCATATTCTCCAAACCACTTGAACAGTCCACACACACCACGGAATATTCGAGACACTCTCGACAACATCTAAGTACTGACATAGCAAAAGTAAGGCTAAGTTTGTTAATGGGCGATATTCTTCAACTCCTTCGAGCACCAGCCATACAAGAGTCCTTAAAACAAGTATTCATGATCATTGGTCGAATGCTTCTAGTTAGAAACTTGAAATTTTGCATACATAAATTGTAAAGTTTCAAGCGAAAATTCCGAAAACAATGCAATTCGGATGAGTCCTTAGTGCAGCAGTCTACAGAAGTCCTTCAAAAATGTAATCATGTTACAGAATCCATTATATTTCATGAACACATTAAAGCAGAATGTAATAATTTTACATCAATAAGTTCCAAGTCATAAGCAAGACTAAGTTCATTAATTAGTAACATGCGTCAACTCCTTCGAGTAGCTATTATACAAAAGTCCTTGAAACACGTGTCTACCAATATTGAACGATAACTTCAGAACGCTTTACGCCACGACATTAAAATTTTGTATATCTTGATTTTGTAAAAGTTGCAGCTGATGGTATGAATATGAAAAATATATCTTGAGTCATTCGTGTATCTGCCATACAAAATCCTTAAAAACATCTATGTAAATCTATCTCCGAACTTAATTCACGGAAGTCACTATAACTCAAGGAATCGTTTAGCCACAAAGGTGAAATTTTGTACAAATTAGTTTTGAGTGGAAACAAAGTTCGAGCTTCTTGTCAGTGAAATCCTTGCAGTCTCATACAAAAAGTTCTTAAGAAACTTGTTCAAGTATATTTTCCGATAACTTTTGAACGCTTCTGGCTAGGAATTTTCAAAAATTTTCAGGTAAGAAGATAAATATGCCAGAAATCAATTGAGTCCTTCCTGCACCTGCCATGTGAAAATTCTTGAAAAAGAAAAAAATTATTCTCGGTGATTTACCAAGTTCCAAATATGAAATTGATCCCTGAAGGTATTGTCTTTTACTTTCGATTAGTACCCAAATCAACCTGCTTCTCAAACTAGCACCTCTGTAAAGGACATTCGTCATGACCTTATGCGTTGGAGTTCGCCCGGCTATGCCGAGAGTCCAATTTTGGTAAGGTCGTGGGCGACCGCAGTATTCGGTGCCGTCGCATGTCTGGGGGTGTGGTGGTCGCTGCGTCGGCAATGTCGCTGCCGACGTCTTTGCTGCGACGGCTCAAGTCGCAGCCGTCGTCTTTGCGGCGACGGCATTAGTCGCTGCCGTCGAGCCGCGCCGTCACCATCGCTGGCTCGTGCCATGTATGCCGGTGACGGCTGACCGCAGAGTCGTGCGGTTGCTGCGTCGGCATAGTTCGGTTCCGATGTCTTTACACCTGTGGTGTGTGAGCTGCAGCGGAAAGTGCAACCGCCGTGAACGGCTGGTTGCTACAGCTGTTTTAGCGCAGCTGTGTGTGTATAACTGCAGTGATGACTATCGGCGTCTTCACTTTGCAGTGTTTGGCCGCAAAACATCTCCCCACACCTCTACACTACAGAAAGAAGCTAGGTTCATCACATACAAACTTTTGAGCTCGGAGGACGAGTCAGAGCGCAAAACAGCTTGCCCAACTCTTTCCGCGGAACTCAACAAGGACCCGATAATAGCGATACCTCTTTCTGATTCAATGGTACCGACATTTAATATCATAGGGCCATTCAAAGTTGTCCTACCTGAAAGGGAGGATTGGGCCACAAACAAAACCACTCCAAAACCATGATCCATAATCTGGTACACAGACGGATCCAAAACAGATCAAGGTGTAGGAGCAGGAGCTTATGAAGTGCGCCAAAATGTCAAATTCTACTGTAGCATGCACTTAACATCCACTGTTTTTCAGGCGGAGACTCATGCTATTGAACTATGTATTAGAGAAAATATCAGACGGGGCTAAAAAATATATATTCTCTCGGACAGCAAGGCAGCAATATGGCACTTCAGTCCGTTCAAATATACTCCAAACTTGTTTGGAATTGCCTCCAATGCCTGATTGAACTCGGAAATAAGAACAGAGTTAACCTCATTTGAATTCCGGGACACAGCGGCTATGAAGGTAATGAAATGGCCGGCTTAATGGCTAGGAAAGGTTCAGAAGCTAACTTCATGGGACCATATCCATTCTGGGGGATAACATTAAGCACAGCCAGAATGAACATCCGAATTTGGCAAAAATCGCAAATGCCATTCACTGGGACTTGGCACCGGGCAACAGGCACTCAAAGCTTTTTATGCCAAAGTATTCGGAAAAAAGAACATCGGATTATCTAAAATTAAACAGATATCAGACTCGAACCCTAGTGGGAGCTCTGACTGGACATTGTCACATGAGGAAGCATCTCAATAGGATTGGTCTCTCTGATACTGAAATTTGCAGAATATGCAATAACAAAGACGAAAAACAAGAGTATATCCGAACGCTCTTCTCGAATCCGCTTCAAGAAGACTTCATGACGACTCCGAAACAAAGACTTTTAGATAGGTGGCAAAAACACTGGCAAGAAGACGACATGGGTAGATACTGTCACTCCATAATTCCAATGATCTCAATACATGCATGGTTCCAAAAGCTGCTGGTAGAACCTAGCCGCTCAATGGTAACTCTTTTTTCTCGACTCATGGCTAATCACAATGGCCTCAATACCAACTTGAACCGACTAGGAATTAATGCAAGCCCACTGTACGCCGATTGCAACCAATATGAGACTGCCGATCATGTCTTTTGGTCATGTTCCAAATACCCCTTTAGAACTACACTTCTTGCATCTCTGGCGACTTTAGGCTTTACTCCTCCTCTGATTATACGGGACATCATCGCAGTCTCTCTCATGCAAAATAACGAAAAACCTCTTTCAGTGCTGTTTAACTTCGCTAAAGCAAACAATATACGTTTTTAATATTATTTTAAATAAACTTTTCCACGGCTCCAATATGACTACAGCCTCTGAGCCTCTTAATTTAAGGGGGAAAAAAAAAAGAGCTTATCCTCAGTGAAAGTGAGGGCTTAGCTTATCGTGTGAGTAATAAACACGATTTAAAGTTATTAATAATATCACAGAATTTATTAATTATAATATCACAGAATTAATTATTTAGTTAATATCACAGGATTTATTAATTGGATAATATTACAGGATTTATTAATTAGATAATATTGTAGAATTTATTAATTAGATAAAATCACAGGATTCATTAATTATTATTTTTAACTTTTACTCCATTTTTCTCCTCTCTATGACTTTTACTTTATTATTTCAATAATACAGTATTGTTACCGATTTTTAAAAAAAAAAAATTTGCTACCCTCAAAATTTTTTTTTCACGTTTCATGACGAGTAGACACGAAAAAAGCAAAAAAAAATTTCAGTCCGTCTGTCCGCCGTACGCCGTACGTCTACCGGTGTACGCAAAATTGTTTGAAGGCTCGTAGCATCCAAACCCTATGAGCTACTTAATTGAATTTTTTTTCGTGGGTAGAGTGGGTAGGCCCCCTAAAGTGACCAAATTTGGAAAGGTGGGGGTGCGAGGGGGGAGGAGGGGGAAGCGTTTTAGACGGAAAATTTTGGTTTCTAGATCTCAGCAACCGCTTATGCTAGGAGGCTGAAATTTGGAATTTATATAGAGTGGTAGTGGACCCATTTGAAAAAAAAATTGCCGATATAGGTGAAGGGGTTCGGGAGCGGGGGGAAAAATAATGCGTCCGAAACGCAAAAAAGGTGAGATCGACACATTCTAAAATCCATATATCCTAAACGGTCAATGTCAAAAAATTGAAACTTAATGAATATCTGTAGGTATACTAGGAGAATAGATTGGAACCAAAAATTTGAGTGGGGGCAGTGGCGTACGGAGGTGGGGGGTGTAAAATTTTAGATTACGATATCTCATGAACCAATTGCACTAGATAAATAAAATTTGGTTTGTGTATAAAGGTTGACAAATGAAGTTTGATAAAAGTAAAATTTTTTAAGGGGGCGGTGGAGCATGAAAGTGGAGGGGATAAGAATTTTTCAAAAAAATCACGTATCATATCTCAAGAACAGTGTAAGATAGATGCTTAAAATTTTTACCAGAAGTAGGCCTAATAGACCCCTAGCGGAAAACAAAATTTAGGAAGTGTGGGTGTGGAGGGTGAGGGTGGGGGAGGGTGAAAAGGAAAAAGTTTCGATTTTAATATCTCGACAACCTATAATGATATAAAGCTGAAACTTGGTATTTGGATAGAGCTATGTTAGTAGCACTTTGGAAAAATATAATTTTTTATAGGGGTAGTATGGTACGGGGGTGGAGGGTGTTTTTCCTATCTATAGAACGGCTTATGTTACAAAGTTGAAACTCGGTATGTTTATGTAGTTCAACTAGAAAACTAATTTAGATAAAAAAAAATTCAAATATCCATTGGCGTTCGGAGGGGGGGCAAAAAAAATTATCAGTGAAAATGGAGTGCATATATTTTCACGGTTTTCGTCATATCTATTAAGTAGGTAGGTACGCGTGGCTGCCCGTGAGAACACGGACACACTTAGACCTGAAAGGTCCGTTGTGTTACCACAGGATCATCGAATCCGGTCCTACTCGTCGAACCATTTAGAGCTTGCAATGAAGCGTTGGATTCTCGCGACCTCCATTGCGGCAAGATCACCGGGACAGTTGAAGAAGTAAGCTCCAAGATGAGCTTTCCTTCTGGCTGATAGAGCTGGACAGGTACAGAGAAGGTGAAGGACTGTCTCCTCCTCCTCCTCCTCCTCATCCAAGCAGCTTCTACAGAAGTCGTTTGAGAAGAGGCCGAGTCTTTTAGCATGTCGACCAATAAGACAGTGTCCAGTCAGGACACCGACTGTGGTGCTGATATTCGCCCTTTTGAGCAAAGTCAGCCTTTTAGAGCGTTTTAGATCCAGCTCCGGCCAGATCTGTCTCGCAGTGTGACATGTAACACCATCTGCCCATCTTGAGTTGGTTTTCTCGATTGAGTCCAATCCCAGTAGCAGTTTACATGTAGAGAGAGGCACACCCAGATTCCGATGTTCCGGCATAATCTGAAGGGTAGTGCCGCGACGGGCGAGTTCGTCAGCCATGCAGTTCCCTGGAATATCCCTGTGTCCTGGCACCCAGCACAGAAGAATATTGAACTGTTCTGCCATCTCCTTAAGAGATGATCGACATTCTGCGGCGACCTTTGATGTTGTTGAGGCCGATTCCAGGGATTTTATTGCCGCTTGGCTGTCTGTGAAAATGCTAATATCCCTAGTAGATATTACATTACACCTCAGCCAGGACAAGGCCTCCTTGATCGCCATAAGCTCCGCCTGAAAGACACTACAGTGGTCCGGAAGGCGGAAGGAGCTGCTAATGTTAAGCATGTCAGAGAAAACACCTCCACCTACTCCGCCTTCAGTTTTGGAGCCGTCCGTATATATGTCGGCGGACTCCTCCGTCCGTACCGAATCCCTTTCCCATTCTAGACGGGTTGGGATGGTTGTTAGGAAGTTTTTGTCAAAATCATAACTGGGAGGGGTGTAGTCGGTGTTTTCAGGAATATCATTGAAGTTATTCAAGATTGTTGAGTGACCTGCATATATGCCAGTCCACTGTGTAGAGGCTCTAAGTCGAATGGCTGCACTGGCTGCCATTTGCTTGTCAAAAATGTCTAGGGGTGGCAGACTGAATAGCATGTCTAGTGCTGCAGAGGGAGTTGTTCTCAGAGCTCCACTGATGCATATGCATGCTGATCTCTGTACCTTCCCTAGGGTGGTGCAGTTAACTGCTTTGTCTAAGGCCGTCCACCAGACAATAACACCATACATAAGTATCGGTCTGAACGGAATCGGACACGTAGAGCCAATGAACTATTCTGGGTTGCATACCCCATTTTTTGCCAATGGCCTTTTTGCACGAGTAAAGCGCAACTGTTGCTTTCCTTACCCGTTCCTGAATGTTAGGTTTCCAGTGAAGTTTCCTATCCAAAATAAGACCCAAATATTTTGCGCTATCGGTGAAAACTAGACTAGTACCATTCAGAGAAGGAGGGTCTACGTGAGGAATTTTATATTTCCTGGTGAAGAGGACTAATTCTGTTTTGCGTGGGTTCACACCCAACCCGCATTCAGCTGCCCATTTGGAGAGGATAGAGAGAGTATTCTGCAATATCTCACTCAGCGTGTTGAGGTGGTTTTCCCAAATATTGAATTCATTTTTATTGTACATCTTCTTCATATAAATACCTAGAAAGTGTTTTCAGGATTTTTTAAAATTCGACCTCTAAGGGGGTGCAAAGGGGGTTGTAAACTTTTTCACGAATTCTTCTATATCCCCAGGTCTTATCAGATATCAAATATCTTTTCACTTTCACGTGCTTGCGTAATAATCGCCTAAAACTTGTTTTTAAGTTTTTTCCTTTTTCAGCTCCTAAGGGAGTATAAATGATAAGAAGAAAGAAATTTTCCAATGTTTAATCGGCTTAAAATCACTATTTTAAATATTTTTATTTTAAGAACAAAATTAGTTTTCCAAGAAATGTAATAATCTCGAAGCAACTCATGATACACTCCGACTTTGACCGCTCCCGAACTTTGAACCGAAAAATAATAAAGTTTCGCCCAGACCATTGGCAGATTTTTATATTGTTTTTACCGGTTGCTTGATTTCTATTTTAATTGAAATCAAACAACCGGCTACTTGATTTTCACGATGTGTGGAGTGTTTGAAACAAGTGTATTGTTTAAAGTCATACACCTCACAAGCTCACAATAGACTTCGTCACTTCGGTCAGGGTTTCATGGACTCATCGGAATTTCTGACCATTCCTCTTCGCAAAATAATAAGCTTCATTGAAAGCGCAGGGATTGAAGAGGAATCATAGTCAGTCCGGGGGGACGTCACAATAAGCCCAACTGTGGCTGCAGTGGCAGAGGTTAAACATACCAACCTCTATTTCCATTCTATCTATCTAGTACCCAAATGAGAAGAGTCCTTATTGAAGGAAAAACTATATGCGCACTTCTTATTCTTATCCCCCTTATCCTTCTTATCCCCAACCACAATATAAATCGGAGTTCAGTATTTCATCTAGAGTATCATACGATTGGCTTGTAGCTGATAGTGACTGCAGTAGTTTCTTTTTGAGGCCCATAGCAGAGCAAGCAATTTTCGGGGTGAAGATGAAAAGTAATAAAGTTTTATACCTATCTCTAGAAAAACTAGAAAAAAAATTCATATATTCTTTGGCGTACGGAGGGGGAAAAAATAATATCAGTGAAAATATGGGGCGCATATTTTCACGAATTTTGAAATATGTCTTAAGTCTTCTGTAATATAAAATTTACGTTCTACGGGTTCTTCAGATAAATACCTAGAGTTTGTTTATAGGTTATTTTTAAATTCAAATTCTAGGGGGTTGTAAAGGGGCTGTATACATTTGTACGAATTCCGCAGAATCCCGTATGTATGATTACATCTCGAACAAGTTCTTATTTTCATGGATGTAAGCCCACGATTTGTTTTCAGGATATTTTGTACATTTTTACTGATCGGAATTGAATGTAGAATAATAATACTCGTAAATGAAAAAAAATTGATTTTTTTTTGTTTTCAAGTCACTAACATCCTTGCACTCTAGTCAGTGTGGTAGCCTGCTAACAAAAGTCCCTAAAATCTTTGGTCGAACCGTTGGGATGCCAACTGCAAAATATTATGATAAGAGAACAGATTTGAAAATAACAGAAATTATTGTCCAACTCTCACGTGGCAGGAACAAGTCATAACTTTTTAATTTAAAAAAGAAAGAAATAGAGTAAAACTATTTTAGATCCGGTAGCAGGCTACATGAAAAGAAACTTTGGAACGCTGCAAAACCATACAGCCAATTTAGCCCATTTATTTTCGGACTGCCCATTATGTCATACAAGTCAGTATCATGTGGTTTGATCACAATATAGTAAAACGAAAGGCAAACTGATAAGACATCTTAATGTTACGATATAAAATGACAATTATTCAGATTTGTTTCTTTCGTACGCAGTGGGTATAGAAAGAATGATGAAGGGAGATTCGTTTGTGTGACGAATCAAGTACCTCCTCATATCATTTTTGCTGTTCAGACTGTTTTGGACAGTATGTCTAGACGTTTTCAGAAACTATTTTGTTTATTCATGACTCAACGTCAGTCTTTAGATTCTAATGCAGAAGCGAAAAACAAAATATACCAATTAAGAATAATAACCCATTTCTGAATAGAAATGAAGCGGAAACTGAATTCCTTTGGTGTTAACCGATAGACCATCTTGAAGCTAGTGAATTTCTTTTTCGTGATATCTTGGCCCATGTTAGGATCAGAGACAATCGCGGATCAATTTATAACTATAAAATGTCGTACACAGACTATAATGTTGTCGAAAATTTTAAGGACCTTATTCACGAAATTTGTCCACTTATTTCCACAATAGAAATATGCTTAAAGATGGTTGAGTACTTTAAAAATCTGCTAAACCCGAACAGAGTGACGGCCGCCGACCCAAGTATTACACCAAGTGCTCCATCTGATGAGCGGGCATCAACTACGGTACCCACTGTCGGAGAAGTGGAAGCAGCCCTGTGCGACCAAAAAATACACAAAACACCTGGAGTTGATGCAATACTAAGTGGAGCTCCTAAAGGGAGGTATGCATGCCTCGCCAATCTCCTACACAAAATCATGACAAAAATTTTGATTGAAAAAAAAATACCCGACGACTAGCGCCAGAGCATTATATGTCCAATCTATGAGTAAGGACATAAACTGCGATGAGAAAATTACAGAGGCATATCATTGTTGTGTACGTCCTACAAAATACTGACGAAAGAAATCGATTAAAGCCTTATACAGAAAGTATTATCGGCTAATACTAAGGTGGTTTCAGAACCGGACCATGTGCGCTAGAAAAATGCTGGGAGTGCACCAGATCTTCGTGGACTTCCAACAGGCATACGATAGTATAGATCGTAATGTACTATATAAAATAATGCTTGACTTCAGAATTCCATTAACAAAAATGACCATGACTGACACTGAATCTCAAGTAGGGATACAAAACGAGCTTACCCAAAGCTTCTGAACAGAATCCGGCCTGAAGCAGGGAGATGGACTCGCTCCTATGCTCGTCAATCTCGCCCTAGAATATGTCATCAGAAAGGTACCCGTTGATACCAGAAGTACCCTACTAATCAAGTCCACTCAACTAGTAGTGTACGCGGATGACATAAACATCATGGCCAGATCTGTTTCAGACGCGAAGGAAGTCTTCCACTGTCTAGACTCAGCGGCAAAGGATGTCGGGTTAAGGGTCAATGAGAGTAAGACCAAGTTCATGACCAAAACAGGAAGAAACGCTCTAACTAGACAAAATATGACCGTGGATGACTACAACCTGCAGAATGTGGATCATTTCTCTTACTTGGGATCACACCTTGTAATAGACGGCAAAGAACGGGACGAAGTAAAACAACGGATCACACTAGCAAATAAGGCTTATTTCACGGTTCTCCCGATCCTAAAATCGAAAAAAGTGCACAGGCTGAGCAAACTTCACATATACAAGACCATAAAAAGATACGAGGACTCAGCTGACGTAGACTGCAGATCGCTTCTTAGATGCACAAATTGGAGGACGCGGGTCCTGAACCGAGTGACTTCAGACAATGTATCCTTCAGGCCCTGGCCCGATTTGGGCTGTCGCGCCATTGATGATGATAGGACCGTAGGGGTTGCATATAAAAAAAATGCCGAAACTGATTTTTAAGCTATAATATTATTCTTATTTTTATTTAATAGAATAAACGGACAATATCGTACAAAATAGTAGAACAATATTTATAATATGATAAAATTTAAAGAAAATTAAATTAAAACATACTGCAGTCACGATCGGCTGCAAGCCAATCGTATAATACTCTAGATGAATACTGAACTCCGATTTATATTGTAGTTGGGGATAAAGTAGAATTACGTGTGTGCATGTTGTATGTCTTTTATTAAGGACTGCCATTAGATTGCTACTCAAAACTAAAAGACAATATTCAGTGTTTAATTTCATATCTTGAACTGGGTAAGTCATTGAAAAAAAATGTCCGTTTTGAAGGACTTTCACATGGGAGGTGCAGGAAGGACTCACTCGATTTCTTACATATTTATCCTTTTCCTTGGAACCATTTAAAAATGAACGTGTACAAAATTTCAAATTCGTAGCTTGAAGCGTTCAAAAGTTATCGAAAAATATTGTTGAACACGTGTTTTAAGGACATTTTGTATGGCAGCTACCAGAAGGAGTAAAAGGATTTCTCTGATTATTAAACTCGAACTTTGTTTTTACTCAAAACTAATTTGTACAAAATTTCCAATTTATAGCTAAAAGATTACTTGAGTTATAGTGAGTTCCGTAAATTAAGTGAAGATGTTTGGACAGGATATTTGAATGGCAGCTACACGAAGGACTAATAGGATTTTCTTCATATTCATACATTTGGCTCCAACTATTGGAAAAATAACACATACATAATTTCAAAGACGTAGCTTAAACCCTTCTGAAGTTATCGTCCAATATTCTTGAAGACGTGTTTTAAGGACATTTTGTATGGCAGCTACCAGAAGGAGTAAAAGGATTTCGCTGAATAGTAAACCTGAACTTCTTTTTCATTCAAAACTAATTTGTACAAAATTCCGAATTCATAGCTAAACGATTACTTAAGTTATAGTTTATTCCGTAAATTAAGTGAAGACATTTTGACAGGATATTTGTATGGCAGCTACACGAAGGACTAATGGGATTTTCTTCATAATCATACATTTAGCTCTATCTATTGGAAAATTAACACATACAAAATTCCAAAGACGTAGCTTAAACCCTTCTGAAGCTATCGGCCAATATTCTTGAACACGTGTTTTAAGGATATTTTGTATGGCAGCTACCAGAAGGAGTAAAAGGATTTCGCTGACTAGTAAAGTCGAACTTCCTTTTCAATCAAAACTAACTTGTACAAAATTCTGAATTCATAGCTAAAAGATTACTTGAGTTATAGTGAGTTTCGTAAATTAAGTGAATACATTTTGACAGGATATTTGTATGGCAGCTACACGAAGGACTAAAAGGATTTTCTTCATATTCATATATTTAACTTCAACTATTGAAAAAATAACACATACAAAATTTCAAAGTCGTAGCTTAAACCCTTCTGAAGTTATCAACCAATATTCTTGAACACGTGTTTTAAGGACATTTTGTATGGCAGCTACCCGAAGGAGTAGGACGATTTTGCCCGTTAACGAACTTAGCCTTACAAATTCAACCAAACACCCAGATTCAAAATTTCAAGATCCTAGGTGAAGGCGTTCTTGAGTTATCGTGCTAACGGACAGACGGACGGACGGACGGACGGACGGACGGACGGACGGACGGACGGACGGACGGACGGACGGACGTCAAGCGGATTTGAGGTTTTTGGCCACAAATAAGCAAAAAATAATATATAACTTTTTTTCGTCCGAGGCTTGGTTCTATGCGTTACAAACTTTTGGGCTGGATTAAACTTATAATACTCTATATGATTTCATCTAGAGTATAAAAATAGAGAAAAAACATACTGCAGTCACGATCGGCTGCAAGCCAATCGTATAATACTCTAGATGAATACTGAACTCCGATTTATATTGTAGTTGGGGATAAAGTAGAATTACGCGTGTGTATGTTGTATGTCCTTTATTAAGGACTGCCATTAGATTGCTACTCAAAACTAAAAGACAATATTCAGTGTTTAATTTCATATCTTAAACTGGGTAAGTCATCGAGCAAAAATGTCCTTTTTGAAGGACTTTCACATGGGAGGTGCAGGAAGGACTCACTCGATTCCTTACATGTTTATCCTTTTCCTTGGAACCATTTAAAAATGAACGTGTACAAAATTTCAAATTCGTAGCTTGAAGCGTTCAAAAGTTGTCGCAAAATATTGTTGAACACGTGTCTGAAGGACATTTTGTATGGCAGGTACCAGAAGGAGTAAAAGGATTTTGCTGATTAGTAAACTCGAACTTTGTTTTCACTCAAAACTAATTTGTACAAAATTTCGAGTTCATAGCTAAAATAATACTTGAGTTATAGTGAGTTCCGTAAATTAAGTGAAGGCTATTTGACAGGATATTTGTATGGCAGCTACACGAAGGACTAACAGGATTTTCTTCATAATCATATATTTAGCTCCAACTATTTGAAAAATAACACATACAAAATTTCAATGTCGTAGCTTAAACCCTTCTCAAGTTATCGACCAATATTCTTGAACACGTGTTTTAAGGACATTTTGTATGGCAGCTACCAGAAGGAGAAAAAGGATTTCGCTGATTAGTAAACTCGAACTTCCTTTTTACTCAAAACTAACTTGTACAAAATTCCGAATTCGTAGCTAAAAGATTACTTGAGTTATAGTGAGTTTCGTAAATTAAGTGAATACATTTTGACAGGATATTTGTGTGGCAGCTACACGAAGGACTAACAGGATTTTCTTCATAATCATGTATTTAACTCCAACTATTGGAAAAATAACACATACAAAATTTCAAAGTCGTAGCTTAAACCGTTCTGAAGTTATCGACCAATATTCATGAACACGTGTTTTAAGGACATTTTGTATGGCAGCTACCCGAAGGAGTAGGACGATTTTGCCCGTTAACGAACTTAGCCTTACAAATTCAACCAAACATCCAGATTCAAAATTTCAAGATCCTAGGTGCAGGCGTTCTTGAGTTATCGTGTTCACGGACAGACGGACGGACGGACGGACGGACGGACGGACGGACGGACGGACGGACGGACGGACGGACGTCAGGCGGATTTGAGGTTTTTGGGCACAAATAAACAAAAAATAATATATAACTTTTTTTCGTCCGAGGCTTGGTTCTATGCGTTACAAACTTTTGGGCTGGATTAAACTTATAATACTCTATATGATTTCATCTAGAGTATAAAAAGTAGAAAAAACATACTGCAGTCACGATCGGCTGCAAGCCAATCGTATAATACTCTAGTTGAATACTGAACTCCGATTTATATTGTAGTTGGGGATGAAGTAGAATTACGTGTGTGCATGTTGTATGTCCTTTATTAAGGACTGCCATTAGATTGCTACTCAAAACTAAAAGACAATATTCAGTGTTTAATTTCATATCTTGAACTGGGTAAGCCATCGAAAAAATATGTCCTTTTTGAAGGACTTTCACATGGGAGGTGCAGGAAGGTCTCACTCGATTTCTTACATATTTATCCTTTTCCTTGGAACCATTTAAAAATGAACGTGTACAAAATTTCACATTCGTTGCTTGAAGCGTTCAAAAGTTATCGAAAAATATTGTTGAACACGTGTCTTAAGGACATTTTGTATGGCACCTACCAGAAGGAGTAAAAGGATTTCGCTGACTAGTAAAGTCGAACATTCTTTTCACTCAAAACTAATTTGTACAAAATTCCGAATTAGCAGCTAAAAGATTACTTGAGTTATAGTGAGTTTTATAAATTAATTGAAGACATTTTGACAGGATATTTGTATGGCAGCTACACGAAGGACTAACAGGATTTTCTTGATAATCATACATATAGCTCCAACTATTGGAAAAATAACACGTGCAAAATTTCAATGTCGTAGCTTAAACCCTTCTGAAGTTATCGACCAATATTCTTGAAGACGTGTTTGAAGGACATTTTGTATGGCAGCTACCAGAAGGAGTAAAAGGATTTCGCTGACTAGTAAACCTGAACTTTGCTTTTACTCAAAACTAATTTGTACAAAATTCCGAATTCGTAGCTAAAAGATTATTTGAGTTATAGTGAATTTCGTAAATTAAGTGTAGACATTTTGACAGGATATTTGTATGGCAGCTACACGAAGGACTAATAGGATTTTCTTCATAATCATACATTTAGCTCCAACTATTGAAAAAGTAACACATACAAAATTTCAAAGTCGTAGCTTTAGGCGTTCCGAAGTTATTGGTCAATATTCTTGAACACGTTTTTTAAGGACATTTTGTATGGCAGCTACCCGAAGGAGTACGACGATTTTGCCCGTTAACGAACTTGGCCTTACAAATTCAACCAAACATCCAGATTCAAAATTTCAAGATCCTAGGTGAAGGCGTTCTTGAGTTATCGTGTTCACGGACAGACGGACGGACGGACGGACGGACGGACGGACGGACGGACGGACGGACGGACGGACGTCAAGTGGTTTTGAGGTTTTTGGCCCCAAATAAACAAAAAATAATATATAACTTTTTTTCGTCCGAGGCTTGGTTCTATGCGTTACAAACTTTTGGGCTGGATTAAACTTATAATACTCTATATGATTTCATCTAGAGTATAAAAAGCATTAGAAGAAGTGAGAAAAGAAAAAATTATATGAACAAAACATTAAACGCGTTGATCGAAGTTACATATAGAAAATTCTTTTAATGTCAGCAATGGAAGTATTAAACAAGTCCGCTTCACTTGTGTAAGTATTGCCAGCTCGCATTATTATTGAAACTGGGCTATATTTACCATAATCTGTCGAGTGGTCATCGACGGAAAAGCTGTCGATGGACCGAGATGAGTAACCAGGTACCCTGAAGTTGATGACTAGGACAATCCAACTCAATATTAATGACCTTAAACAATGTGACAAGCTCTGCTAGTTCGCGGCGTTTAGATAAGGTGGCAAGGTGCAATTCCGACGACAACGAATCATAGTTCATTTCATTGATGATGAATTTGAAGGCTATCAGACGAAGAAACTTATGTTGGATCGTTTCGATCCTATTCACATGAACATTAGAGTGAGGACTTCATATTGGAGAAAGATACTCCAGGTGAGGTTGCACTAACGCACAATAAAGGTATTTTACCGTATGTATATTAGTGAAGGACCTCGTGTTACGCGAGATAAAACCCAGCATTCTACGGGCATAACCGCAAATGCGGTCATAATGGGGAACAAAAGTAAATCCTTCATCGAATATACTCGTAATTCCTAGATCCTTAACAGTTTGGACTTGAGGTAGGGAGATACTGTTAATTTGGCAGTCGAACCTAATAGCTTCTCGAGTCCTATTAAAAATAATAAAATGGCATTTATCAATGTTGAGATGGAGATGAATAGAGATACACCATGAATAAAGTGAGTTCAGATTTCTCTGAAGGACTAAACAATCGTCATGGGAATTTACAGTTTTAAATTTTTTTAAATCGTCAGCAAATAACAAAAAGTTAACGTCGGCAAATATAGCTTCAATATCATTAACAAAAAGTAAAAACAGGAGAGGACCCAAGTGGGATCCCTGGGGAACTCCCGAGTTTACAATGAACGGATCTTATTTGGCAGACTTTATACGAACAATCAACCTTCGGTTAAGTAGATAATCCTTAAGCCAATTAAGGAGAAGGCCAGTGATACCGATGGTGGTTAATTTTTGAATAAGTATGGAATGGTTAACTTTGTCAAAAGCTTTTGAAAAATCCGTGGAAATACTATGAATCTGTAGTCGTTTTTCCAGCGAACAACATACATTCTCAGCATAGGGTAATAAATTAGTCAAAGTTGATTTCCTTTTTTGGAACCCATGCTGGTTGGGTGAGATAAAATTCTTAAACAAAGGTGTTAATGCGTCAGTAATTAATTTCTCAAACAGTTTGGGAATGACCGACAAAGAACAGATTGGCCTATAATTCTCGATATTGCTTTTATCACCAGCCTTTTGAATAGGTACCAGAAAGCCAATTTTCCAAACTGAAGTGAGGCGTCCCGTTTCCAGAGATTTATTAAACAATAGTGACAGCGGAAGCGCGAGATACTCACTGCACATTTTTAAAAATAAAGCAGGGACGTTGTCAGGACCAGCACTCTTACTCACATCAAGATCATTCAATATTTTAAGGACGTCATCGGAATTAATATTAATAGAAGACACAACAACATGAGAACTGACGCCAGACGCCAGAAAAGTAACGAGCAAACAGATCCGCAATACCGTTTAAGTCAGAAGCACTCTCCGACCCTAGAAACATTTCAGTGGGTAAAGTGTTGTCGGACCTAAGAGAATTGATGTAGTTCCAAAACTGCTTTAGATTAGATGGGATAGCATTCTCGACCTGAGTAATATAAAGAGAATAACACTCCCTTAGTCATCACTTTGCATGAAGACCTAAGCGTAGAGAAACACTCGTAATCGAGCGCAGTGCCAGATGACTTACATTTAGCATGCGCAGCTTTCTTGTCTGAAATAAGTTTTTTCAGGTCAGCGCTATATCACCTTGGAAAAGACGAATTAAATACAAGTGAGATTGGCACAAAGTTATCAATTATATCATGAAGAATTATATCATAAAACTTGTTAACGGCATCATTCAAATCAAGCATCCCGAAAATACTAAACCAATCTAATAATGCGAGCTGTTCACAAATTCTAGTATAGTCAGCTGATTTAAAATTATAATCCACATACGAAACAGGACGATTGACATTTGAAACGTAAGATAATAGGACATTCAGCGCCAGATGATACATCGTGTCCAGTGGCAGAAGCTCAAACGATGATTGCGATACAGAAGCAAATGGCGATGTAAGGTTTGAGAACACCAGGTTATATAGAGAGCTCGTTAAAGTAAAAAACAAATCAATATTTTATTTGACTAGATAGAGATATTTCGGAATTCGCTAAAACCTACACAGTCACTTAGGTTATTATATACAAAGACCATAGAAGTAAAAGCGAATTCAATATATCATTAGACCTAAAAAGTTTTTCGAAATTCATGAAAACCTAAACAACCAAAACCCCCTTGAGGATTCGGTATCTCTTTAGACCAAAGAATAATGTCGGAATTCTTGAAAAAGTATTACACCTCCTTCTTTGAATATCAAAAAATTTGGAAAACCCTTTTCTAGTCGCTTTTATGAGGAGCCCGTGGAAGTAAAATTAATTTGATACCTCGGCAGACCGAAAATGACAGTGGGTTAAAAAAAAATTGTTGACGGTTTTTTTGCAATTTTTGAATTGTCTAGGTGTTTAATGTATCAAGTCACTATTTACAGTACTTAAACATACTGCAGTCACGATCGGCTACAAGCCACTTATAATACTCTAGATGAATACTGAACTCCGATTTATATTGTAGTTGGGCATAAAGTAGAATTACGTGTGTACATGTTGTATGGCCTTTATTAAGGACTCCCATTAGATTGCTACTCAAAACTAAAAGACAATATTCAGTGTTTAACTTCATACCTTGAACTGGATAAGTCATCCAAAAAAATGTCCTTTTTGAAGGACCTTCTCATGGGAGGTGCAGGAAGGACTCACTCGATTTCTTACATATTTATCCTTTTTCCTGGAACCATTTAAAAATGAACGTGTACAAAATATCAAATTCGTAGCTTGAAGCGTTAAAAAGTTATCGACAAATATTGTTAAACACGTGTCTTAAGGACATTTTGTATGGCAGCTACCATAAGGAGTATAAGGATTTCGCTGATTAGTAAACTCGAACTTCGTTTTTACACAAAACTAATTTGTAAAAAATTTCCAATTCATAGCTAAAAGATTACTTGAGTTATAGTAAGTTCCGTAAATTAAGTGAAGACGTTTTGACAGGATATTTGTATGGCAGCTACACGAAGGATTAATAGGATTTTCTTCATAATCATACATTTAGCTCCAACCATTGGAAAAATAACACATACATAATTTCAAAGACGTAGCTTAAACCCTTCTGAAGTTATCGGCCAGTATTCTTAAACACGTCTTTTAATGACATTTTGTATGGCAGCTACCAGAAGGAGTAAGAGGATTTCGCTGATTAGTAAACCTGAACTTTGTTTTTACTCAAAACTAATTTGTACAAGTTTTCCAATTCATAGCTAAAAGATTACTTGAGTTATAGTTAGTTTCGTAAATTAAGTTAATGCATTTTGACAGGATATTTGTATGTACACGAAGGACTAACAGGATTTCTTTCATAATTCTACAGTTAGCTTCAACTATTGAAAAAGTAACACATACAAATTTCCAAAGTTGTAGCTTAAACCCTTCCGAAGTTATAGGCTAATATTTTTCAACACGTGTTTTAAGGACATTTTGTATGGCAGCTACCCGAAGGAGTAGGACGATTTTGCCCGTTAACGAACTTAGCCTTACAAATTCAACCAAACATCCAGATTCAAAATTTCAAGATCCTAGGTGCAGGCGTTCTTGAGTTGTCGTGTTCACGGACAGACGGACGGACGGACGTCAAGCGGATTTCAGGTTTTTAGCCACAAATAAACAAAAAAATAATATATACCTTTTTTTCGTCCGAGGCTTGGTTCTATGCGTTACAAACTTTTGGGCTGGATTAAACTTATAATACTCTATATGATTTCATCTAGAGTATAAAAATAAATCTGTTCGCGAAGTTCATAGAGTACTTCATCCATTTTACGGTCAACATAATCGGCCTAGTGAGCAAGCAATTCGTGCAGTTATTTACAAACTGTGTTTAAGTATTATTGAAATAAATGATACCTATGAATTCAATATATATTTTTACGGATTGTTACGGCAACTACACTCATGGAAAACCTGGATCACCCATTGCACCAACTGCTTGCGACGAGAGCGACGACACAACGGAACATTTCCTTCTTGAGTGTCCAGCTTACTCTTTTGCGAGAGTGCACGTATACGGCGTCGATGTTATGAGGATGGAAGAACTCCGTTCTCGATCCCTACCTGAGCTCTTGAAATTCGTGAGGAGGACGAAGAAGTTCGGGTAGAGACTGGGGGACTCGAGTGCAATGGGCAATAATTGTCTGAGTGCTCAAGATGCGCGGCTTTGTTGCGTATCTTCCCCCACTACAAACAACAACAACAACAACAACAAATGTATGAATATGAAGAAAATCCTATTAGTCCTTCGTGTAGCTGCCATACAAATATCCTGTCAAAACGTCTTCACTTAATTTACGGAACTTACTATAACTCAAGTATTCTTTTAGCTATGAATTGAAAATTTTGTACAAATTAGTTTTGAGTAAAAACAAAGTTTGGGTTTACAAATCAGCAAAATCCTTTCACTCCTTCTGGTAGCTGCCATACAAAATGTCCTTGAGACACGTGTTCAACAATATTTTTCGATAACTTTTGAACGCTTCAAGCTACGACTTTGAAATTTTGTACACATTAATTTTTAAATGGTTCCAAGGAAAAGGATAAATATGTAAGAAATCGAGTAAGTCCTTACTGCACCTCCCATGTGAAAGTCCTTCAAAAGGACATTTTTTTCGATTACCCAGTTCAAGATATGAAATTAAACACTGAATATTGTCTTTTAGTTTTGAGTAGCAATCTAATGGCAGTCCTTAATAAAGGACATACAACATGCACACACGTAATTCTATTTTATCCCCAACTACAATATAAATCGGAGTTCAGTATTCATCTAGAGTATTATACGATTGGCTTGCAGCCGATCGTGACTGCAGTATGTTATATACTAGAATTTTATTGTCAAGTGATAGCTTAGATTTCCTATTTATGTATTTTCGATGTGAGCGTGGTAGGTTAGTTTTTTGTCTAACGTGAGACCAAGGTAGGTGATAGTGTCAGACCATTCAATAGGCTCTCCACCGAAGCGTAAAGGTCGGCATGGCTAGAGTCACTGTATACTAACTAACACAAACATCCATTATCTTGAGTACGGACATTGCGTGTTTCACTTGAAACCAGTAAATTTAAACCTTTTTTGCAGTTGTCTCGGTTTTTAATTTTAAACATCTTCACGGAAGTAGGTAAACTTTCTATTTACTAGAAAATTATTAAATTTCGAATTAAAAATCGGAAAGTTATAGAATATTGTGATTAAAAATCGAAATTTTCCGACGCACACATTTACATTTTAATACATCATTGACAATGACATTTCGAATTGTCAAGTTGTGATTTCGCGATTCGAGTGTTGTTTCGCGGCCGCGATCATGAAAGTTAAATTTCCCGGCACAATACTGCAGAAAATGAAAGTGATAATGTTTCAAAACTGATTGTGTGGAATCTAGTGTTGAGTTCCGTCGAAATTTATTAAATCAGTTCTTCTTTTCGATCGCATGACGGCAGTAATTTTACCGTCGCGTTGAAGTAATTTCGTTGAAGTAATTCTTCGATTCGTGCTATAAGGTCCTGACCTTAATTACGTTCGTTCAGCTGTGCGATGAGGCTCACGTACTAAGGCGCTGTGCACATTGCACACGACCGAACGAATATCGTGTCGTAATTTCGTGTGAACATGTGACATTTCCCGATTCCGTGAACTGTCAGTCAAAATCCATCGGCTACACGTATACACACTAACACTATGTCATTTAAGAACCCGCGAATTCTGAAATTCGCGGGTTCTAAATGTTCTAAATATGTACCAAAAATGTATATTGTCCGTACTCAAGATAATAGATGTTAGTGTGAGTTCGTATAAAGTGACTCTAGGCATGGCAAGTTCCTGAAGGTACGTTTCTTTGTAAAGAAAATCGATTTTGTTTTGGAAGGGTTTATTTTAATTCTCCAATTGTTGTAGTATTCACCCAACACATTTAGTAGGTCTTCAAGACTTTTAATTATATTGGACGGATTGTCGGAGCTGCAATAAATGTTTGTGTCGTCAGCGAAAATTGCCACTTGACAATTCTCATTTATTGGTATATCCGCAGTGTATATGTTGAACAATGTTGGACTCAGGGAAGAACACTGGGGTACACCAGCAGGAATTTGAAAAAAGCTGGAAAAGGAAGATCTCAATTTGACAGTAAAGGCTCTTACTTCGAGAAAAGATTAATCAGCTCGCAAATGTACAATGGAAAGAAGAACTTGTATAATTTGTATACTAATGCATCGTGGCACACAGTGTCGAACGCTTTCTCAATATCAAGAGCCACCATACCTATAGAGTTTTTCTGATGAAGGGAATTTCTGTTGAATCTGGTTACCCGCAATAATTGGTGGCTCGTAGAAATCCCTGCCCTGAAACCAAATTGTACGTCTGGTAAGTTATTTGACTCATTTAATAATGTCTGGATCCGATATAGTACAACGCGTTCAAATACCTTTCCCTGTATAGGAAATAGGCTAATCGGTCGATAGCTCTGAGGAGACTTTGGATCTTTGCTCACAATAACTCAAGAAATCGTTTAGCCAGAAATTTGAAATTTTGTACAAATTTGTAAGTGAAAATGAAGTTTGGTTTTATAAATCAACGTGTTAGTCAACGAAATTACTGTAATACTTCGGGTTCCTTCCACCAAAAGTGCTTAAACACATGTTAAATACTATTGGCCGATAACTTCTGACTACTTTAAGTTAGAAATTGGAAAAATCGGAAGGTACCTACTGCCTTCTTAATTCGTGTTGCGGCAAACCGATTATAAAAAAGGAGAAGCTTCATTTTCACTCCTTATTCTGCATTATCCCCAACTACAATATAAATGGGAGTACAGACTTTCGTTTAGAATATCTTACAATTGGCTTGCAGCCTATCGCGACTGCAGTATGTTTTTAATTTAAATTTAAATTTTTTCATACTCAGTAAATGCGATTAAATTTCGCTCAATTTCATTCCCTGACATTTTTCATTAAATATATTTTCCACCCTCAACCATACATCCGAAAAGTTAAAAGGAAACAATTGCAAACAGAATTAGCATAAACAAAAACTTTTTTTAAACAACGACGGAAACAATGAGGAAACTGCTGCATATCTACCAAAACACCTTTAAAACTTGTTTCGAAAAAAAAATTAAAACTTGCACAATTATTGCGCATAATTAAAAATGCAAATACTCATTTCGGTTCCGAGATGCACAGCGATATCTCCTCAAGCTGGGAATTCATAAAATAAGTGTACAGGACAATATGCAGCCACATAGTCCCAAACGCCCGTCGGTGGAAAACGTTTGGCTGTATATTAAACTTTTGAAAGGACTCCCGAAATGTTGGCAGAAGCTTGTCTCCCGTTGCGCATACATATAAAGTATGTCGTCAACGTTTGTCATGCTAATAGCTAACTTTATGCCACAAAGGATGAATTATTTATGGATTTTGCAGGTACCTCCCATGCTCAGGGAATTATGTCGATTATTTGCAACGAACTGATGCAGTTTATGACGTGGTGAAATAATAACAAAGCAAAAATCGAGGGAGTTGGATTTTAAATAAATAAAGGGCTTGTTATGACCATAAAAAATTTTTCTGGGATTAATGAAATTTGCATTTGCAAACGGAAACATACCTTCATAAAAATGTACGCTTGGGTGAAGGTTCGTGCAACGATCTGTAAATTATGTTCATTTATTATACGATTGTCGCACAATAATTGCAATCTTGCAGTAAATCAATCACACTATTTTTACTATTACTTTTGGTGTGCAATGATGTAGGAGGGGCTTTTAATTTATGTACAATATATCTCAAGAACCGATGACGACAGATGCCAATATCTTCCTACATGCACTTATGCAGAACTAAGCCCCTAACCTAACCTATGTATCTTAGTGCTTGTCTTTTTTCATCACTAGACAGAAAGAAATAGCAATACAAACAAACGCTCCTAACACGATCTACTTAAAGTGCTGAAAACAGCTGCATTACATCGAACGCTCCAAATGTCATCTGCCACTTGGACGATGAATATGAAATACAGGGTGGCGCGCGGCAGACGCATGGATTTGAAAAGGACATTGCTTTCTTCCTAGCGGTCGTAGAGGGTTGACAGTGGGGTGGTTCTAAAGAGTGGGAAGGAAGGTTTGTTAGAACTTGGTTTCAGTCGCCAAGATGGAGTGGCCTGTTCAATATCGTGTTTTTTGTGTGCAAGCCTATTTTACTTTATTATTTTTTAATAATAAAGTATTGTTATCGACCTGAAATTTCAAAAAAGTTTGCTACCCTGAAATTTTGTATTTACACGTTTTAGGACTAGTAAACCCCAAAAAAGCAAAAAAAAAAAAAATGTCCGTCTGTCCGCCGTAGACGCCGTACGCCGTACGCCGTACGCCGTACGCAAAATTGTTTGAAGGCGCGTAGCTCCCAAACCCGTTGAGATATTAAATTGAAATTTTTATGGTGGATAGATTGGGTGAACCCCTACAACTGGTATATTTTTGAGGGGTGGGGGTACAAGGGGAGAGGAGAGGGGAGCGTTTTAGACGAAAAATTTTGGTTTCTAGATCTCAGGAACCACTTACGCTAGGAGGCTGAAACTTGGAACTTATGTAGTACTATGATAATGGACTCAATTGCAAAAAAATTGTCGATATTGGTTAAGGGGTGTGGAAGTGGGGGGGAAAACAATGAGTCTTTAACGCATGAAAGTCGGGATTGAAACATTCTAAAATCGATATCTCCTGAACAATTGATGTCAGAAGATTGGAACTTTGTTGTTGTTCTTAGGGATACTTCCAGATTAGACAAGAGCTAAAATTTTTAAGAGGGGTGGTGGGGTGTGGGGGTGGGGGGTGAAAAACTTTGGATTACAATATCTTCCGAACTAATTACACCAGGAAGATAAAATTTAGTTTCTGTATATGGACTCACAAGAGGAGTCTACCAAAACTAAATTTTTTGAGGGGGGAGGTGGAGCACGAAAGTGGGGGGATAGCAATTTCTCAAAAAATTTAATTTTTATATCTCAAAAACCGTATCAGATATGATCTTGAAAATTTGACAGGAGTTGGGGTCGATAAACTTCTAGTAGGGAAAAAAATTTTGGTGGTGTGGGTGTAGGGGGTGGTGGTGAAAGGGGGTAGAAAGGAAAACATTCTGATTTTTATTTCTTAAAAACCATAATGAATAGAAAGCTAAAAATTTAGGATTATATAGAACCACTATGGAGACATCCTAGAAAAATAAAATTTTTGATAGGGGTATCAAGGTACGGGGGAGAGGAGTGGTTTCTTATATCTCAGAAACGGTTTATGCTAGAAAATTGAAACTTAGTACGTATATGTAGATGTGCTATTAGAGTAATTAAAGCAAAAAAAAGTTCAGATTTTTATTGGCGTTCAGAGGTTGAGTAAAAAAAATGTCCGTGAATCCACATTTTCACGAATTTCGTTAAAACTTTTAGACATGTCGAGCTATCAAAGCAATTTTACTTCTGCGGGCTATTTATATAAGCGCCTAGTAACGGTAACGGTAACGGAATTTTTCGATATCCAACCCCTAAGGTGGAGTAAATTGGTTGTGTACATATTCACGAATTCTGATATATTCCTAAGGTATATTGAGATTTGGAGTTCATTTGTACTTCTATAAGCTTTAAACGTAGTCGGGAAAAAACCGATTTAAGTATTTTTCTCAATTAAACCCCCTGGGGGTATTGTTTAAGATTTCACTGATTCCGAAAATCTCTTAGGTTTAATGTGATCGAATTCGCTTTTACTACTATGAATTATTCTATTGATAAAAAAAATACGTAAATAAAAAAAAAAATCTGCCAACAGTCTGGGCGCAACTTTATTATTTTATGGGTAGAAGTCCGAAACGTGTTTAATGATGAGATACGGTGTTGGGTACTATGCGACTGACAACCGAAAAAAATAACCATTAGGCTATTTGGAACGTTATTTTTTAGGTTGTCAGTCGCATAGTACCCAACACCGTATCTCATCATTAAACACGTTTCGGACTTCTACCCATAAAATAATAAAGTTGCGCCCAGACTGTTGGCAGATTTTTATACTCTAGATGAAATCATATAGAGTATTATAAGTTTAATCCAGCCCAAAAGTTTGTAACGCATAGAACCAAGCCTCGGTCGAAAAAAAGTTATATATTATTTTTTGTTTATTTGTGGCCAAAAACCTCAAATCCGTTTGACGTCCGTCCGTCCGTCCGTCCGTCCGTCCGTCTGTCCGTCCGTCCGTCCGTCCGTCCGTCTGTCCGTTAGCACGATAACTCAAGAACGCCTTCACCTACGATCTTGATATTTTGAATCTGGATGTTTGGTTCAATTTGTAAGGCTAAGTTCGTTAACGGGCAAAATCGTCCTATTCCTTGGGGTAGCTGCCATACAAAATGTCCTTCAAACACGTCTTCAAGAATATTGGCCGATAACTTTAGAAGGGTTTAAGCTACGACTTTGAAATTTTGTATGTGTTATTTTTCCAATAGTTGGAGCTAAATATATGATTATGGAGAAAATCCTATTAGTCCTTCGTGTAGCTGCCATACAAATATCCTGTCAAAATGTATTCACTTAATTTACGAAACTCACTATAACTCAAGTAATCTTTTAGCTACGAATTCGGAATTTTGTACAAATTAGTTTTGAGTGAAAACAAAGTTCGGCTTTACTAGTCAGCGAAATCCTTTTACTCCTTCTGGTAGCTGCCATACAAAATGTCCTTAAAACACGTGTTTAAGAATATTGGCCGATAACTTCAGAGGGGTTTAAGCTACGTCTTTGAAATTTTGTATGTGTTATTTTTCCAATAGTTGGAGCTAAATGTAGGATTATGACGAAAATCCTTTTAGTCCTTCGTGTAGCTGCCATACAAATATCCTGTCAAAATGTCTTCACTTAATTTACGGAACTCACTATAACTCAAGTAATCGTTTAGGTATGAATTCGGAATTTTGAACAAATTAGTTTTGAGTGAAAACGAAGTTCGAGTTTACTAGTCAGCGAAATCCTTTTACTCCTTCTGGTATCTTCCATACAAAAATCCTTAAGACACGTGTTCAACAATATTTTCCGATAACTTTTGAACGCTTCAAGCGACGAATTTGAAATTTTGTACACGTTCATTTTTAAATGGTTCCAAGGAAAAGGATAAATATGTAAGAAATCGAGTGAGTCCTTCCTTCACCTCCCATGTGAAAGTCCGTCAAAAAGGACATTTTTTTCGATGACTTACCCAGTTCAAGATATGAAGTTTAACACTGAATATTGTCTTTTAGTTTTGAGTAGCAATCTAATGGCAGTCCTTAATAAAGGACATACAACATGCACACACGTAATTCTACTTTATCCCCAACTACAATATAAATCGGAGTTCAGTATTCATCTAGAGTATTATACGATTGGATTGCAGCCGATCGTGACTGCAGTATGTTTCTAACAACCTCTCGATCGTCTGTGTGCAGCGTGCCTTTCGTTTACAGTTCAATATAACCCCCCGCGGTCGAGTTCCCGATCGAAATCGAATTCTTGCGTAGGTTACTGCCTTCCAGGAGAGCGGAAATGTGTCCACGATAAGAAGGAGGCCTCAGTGAACTGTCTCTACCCCATAAAACATCGAGAGGGTTCGAGCTGCAATTGAACAATCTCCCACACGTTCAATTCGTAAACAGGCAGGTGCCCTTGGCATTTCAAGACGTTCCATTCAACGAATCCTTAAAGAACATCTTCACAGCCCACACAGCAAGAGTTTGTATGGACTTTTTGCTTGACAGATTCCCCGGGCGCCTCATCTGCCTAAGAGGCGATTTGAACTGGCCAGCGCGCTCTACTGACTTGGCGCCCTGCGATTATTTCATATAGGGATACCTAAAATCTCTTGTTTACAACGATCGTCCCACAACCCTAACAGTCCTCAAAGCGATTCGCACCCGCATCATCCAAATTCCTGTGGCAATGCTTGAAAGAGTGAACGAAAGCTTCAGAAAAAGGCTTACACAATTTTTGGAGCGTGAGGGCCGCCATTTGGCAGACACATTGTTTAAAACTGTATGAACTTAAATCTCCCATGTAAATAAACCAGGATAAAATGTATCATTCAAAGCAAACACAAGTCAAATAAGCGTCTCCTTATCGTGTTAGTACTTACCTTTAAACATTTAAACTTTAAACCATAAAAGTGATTTAAGTATTATTGCCATCGACAACAGTTCAATTAAAATCGCGGATAGAATTGCAAACAAACGGGTTAGGGATAATTCCCCACCCGTTACTTTTCTTCGTGACCGACTGAAGTTCCGGAAAACGAGGCAATGAAGCAATGACCACGTCACAGAACAGATACGCACTCCTGGGGAGTCCGAGCACCTCAAACACCGAGAAGCAGCCAGCCGACGAAGTCATCCCTAAAAAGGTAAAACCTCCACCACTAAAACTCACAGAACTTGGCAAACCGTCCATCGATGTCATCATGAATCAGCTAGGTATTACTGGGTACACGGTAACACTATTGTCTACCAGTAGAAAACTCGACATATCGTCCATGGAGGACTACATTAAAATCCGGGATCACCTAGTAGACAAAAAAGTTAAATTTTTCACGCACCGCGCATCAGATGAACGACCGCTCAAAATAGTCCTCTCAGGGCTCCATGACATGCCTTGCGAAGATCTAAAAAATCACCTAAAGTCGTCACACGAAATTGAGTGTACTGACCTAAAAAAATTCGATATTGCACGCAAAAGGTACAACGAGCAAGCGTTTTATATTCTCTATTTTCAACGCGGCTCCGTTAAGATCGCCGACCTCAGAAAAATTAAGGCTATCATGCACACCGTTGTCAGCTGGAACTTTTACTCCCGAAATCGAACAGGTCCCACACAATGTCGGAACTGTCAGCTCTATGGTCACGGTTCATCGCACTGCTATTTACCACCGAAGTGTTTGATATGCGGCGGCGCACACAAACACTCTACTTGTATTTCGAAAAACGACGAAGATATTAAATGTGCCAATTGCGGATCCAATCATATGGCCAATGATTCTAATTGTTCTAGTAGAGTCAGCTACATGGCAATCCGATCCAAACCGAACACCGGCAGTAAACGCAATACACCGAGAGTTAAGAACCAGCATCCTATGAACTTCGGGACTGATAGTAATTTTCCCAATTTAATGAATGGAGCAGTGAAAACGCACATCCAACAGCAGACTGCAAGGTCGATGAGACCCTACAACGAAGTTCTCAAAGAGAACAGAATTACTAATCCACGGAATGTTGCGGCAGCTGATGCATCGAGACTCACCGATACGAGCAATGAATTATTTACTCCGGAACAATTAATTGCTCTTTCGGCAGAATTAATTCATGACCTTCGAAATTGTAAAAACAAACAAGATCAATATAATGCACTTGTTAGGCTAGCCATTAAATTTGTTTATGTTTAGTGCTCAAAACATTAATTGTTTATTATGGAACGCTCAAAGCGTTAGAAACAAGTCAGATGAGTTTTTTGATTTTTGTGCTGATAATAATGTAAACCTATTCTTTATAACTGAAACTTGGTTCAAATCTAACGACAAATTTTATAACCCCCATTATTTCATTTATCGTAACGATAGAAAAGAGGATGTAACCGGTGGTGGTGTTGCAATCGGCATCAATAGAAATATAAAACACAAAATTTTACCACACTTTCCCACTAAAATCATTGAAACTCTGGCGATTAGAATTGAGGACCTTAATTTGACAATAGTTGCTGCATATTTTCCGGGTTCTAAACTTAACGCTCTTAAATTTAGGCTTTTTCAGGACGACGTCAAGCTGCTAACTGGACTCAATCAGAGTTATCTAGTTTGTGGAGATTTCAACGCGAGGCATAGGCACTGGAACTGTCTCAGAGCTAATAAGGCTGGCAATATTCTATTCGACGAAATGTGCAATCGAAATTTTTTCATTCACACTCCAACTGAACCAACTTTCCTATCAGCAAGAGGTACTGATTCAACACTCGATCTCATAATTAGTAATGGAATAATTCCAATCTCGCAACCGATAACCACCTACGCTCTTTCTTCACCGCATCTTCCAGTATTGTTTGCAATCGAAAAAGATGTTCCCTTATTACCCTTCGAGAACAATTCATATTCCTTTCGCAAAACTAATTGGAAGAGATTTATTAGGTATCTTACACGTCATGTGGCACTGAATAACCTAGATCTAAGCTCTATAGTAAACGCCGAGCAAATCGACGTTATGATCCATAACACCATTGACAATATTTGGAGAGCCATTGAATACAGTACACCCAAAACAAAACCATTCATTCCCAACTACCAGCTTACAATAGACAGCGAAACCAAAGATATTATCACAAATCGTAATAACCTACGAAGACAATGGCAAATAACGAGAAATCCAGCTACAAAAACTCGCATTAATCATCTATCGAAAATGATCAAATTCAGGCTTTTCGTTCAACGAAACGTAAAGTGGAATACAATGCTTTCTGAACTCGGTAAAAGCTCTAAAAAAATCTGGGAGCTTAATAAAATTTTTAAGCGTAGAAGACAACAAATCCCTCCTCTCTTAGTCCCCGGTCACCATCTTAAAACCACCGATCTTGACAAAGCCGAACTGATCGCTGAAAATTTTCTTGCCGCTCACCATGCTTCCGAAAATCTTGGTAATCCAACCACTAATCTTACAGTTAAAACCATGGTTAAAACTATCGATTCCTTGGACGCCGACGTAACACCAAGCGATTACGTTACTCCTCGGGAACTATTTCTAGTTCTTAAACGATTAAAATCGAATAAAGCGCCTGGATTCGACCTGTTACCCAATATTATATTTAAAAACCTACCTAAAAAGGTCGTTATTTATTTAACACATATATTTAATTCGTGCTTAAAATTGGGTCATTTTCCCGGTCAATGGAAAAAGGCTATTGTAATACCCATTCTCAAACCACGAAAAGACCCTTCCTCTCCCAAGAGCTACCGACCGATCAGCTTACTCCCCGTACTAGGTAAAATCTTCGAACGTATCATCCTAAATCGTATTCACGAATTCCTGTGTAATACTGACATTTTACCTAATATTCAATTTGGTTTCAGACCCGGTCATTCAACTATTCACCAGCTGTATCGAGTTACAAGATCTATTAAAAACTCTCTTTCACGCAAAGAATCTACCGGTATGGTGGTTCTCGATATAGAGAAAGCATTTGATACAGTTTGGCATGAAGCTCTATTGTACAAACTTCACACCTTCTCCTTTCCAGTGTATATTATCAAGCTAATTAAATCGTTTCTCATCCAAAGAACTTTCGCTGTGAAAGTTAAATCCACGATTTCTGCCACTCGTCAAATCCCTGCCGGCGTACCCCAGGGATCCTGTCTCAGCCCCACCCTCTATAATATATACACCGCAGATTTACCCCTGAACGACAATTGTGAAATGGCAATATTCGCGGACGATATCAGTGTTTTCTCAAGTTCGGAAAATCGGTCGGACATAACTTGTAACATTGAAGAACAACTACATGCACTCTACGAGTATTACCACAAATGGAAAATCAAAGTTAACCCTGACAAGACCCAATCAATCTTCTTTACAAGGAAACGCCATAGAAGAAATCTCCCAAACCAGCCTTTAAACTTTCATGGCCAATCAATTGAATGGTCCAGCACAGTTTCGTATCTAGGTCTCATTTTGGACAAAAAACTAACATTCCACGCACACATCGAAAGTACATGCTCCAAAATCTCTCGTTGTATCCATTCGTTGTATCCACTCATTAATAGAAGATCTCAGTTATCTAATGTAAACAAATTATTAATATACAAAATGGTAATGAAGCCTATTATTTTATACGGTGCTCCGGTATGGAATGATTGTGCTAACATTCATAAGAAAAAACTGCAAACTATGCAAAATAAATGTTTGAAACTAATCCTGAACAAGCCCTTTTATTACCCTACAATACGTCTACACGAAAATGCGGAAGTTTCAATGATTGAAGTAATGGCCAATAGAGCTAAATCTACATTTATCAGCAGATGCCAATATATATCAAATCCACTGGTTGCATGCCTCACATAGTTTATTATTATTATTATTATTATTATCCTTATTATTATTATTTTCTCCTTATTTCTTTTCTTTTATTATATTACGTTTTATTATTATTTAGTTAGTTATACGATAGGTTAAGTTAGGTTAATTATATACATAAGGTTTTTTTACATTAATTTTCCTTAATTCACGAATAATATCAAACATCTTACTGCCAAGTGCATCAACCAAAACAAACCTTAGTTGTAAAGGCTTTAGATCAGCCTAATCTCTAAACTATGTATATGAATTTTGTATATCAGCAATGTAACTATAATAAGAATAAAATATATGAACTATGAACTATGAAAATGAACGTGTACAAAATTTCAAATTTGTAGCTTGAAGCGTTCAAAAGTTATAGAAAAATATTGTTGAACACGTGTCTTAAGGACATTTTGTATGGCAGCTACCCGAAGGAGTAGGACGATTTTGCCCGTTAACGAACTTAGCCTTACAAATTCAACCAAACATCCAGATTCAAAATTTCATGATGCTAGGTGAAGGCGTTCTTGAGTTATCGCGTTCACGGACAGACGGACGGACGGACGGACGTCAGGCGGATTTGAGGTTTTTGGGCACAAATAAACAAAAAATAATATATAACTTTTTTTCGTCCGAGGCTTGGTTCTATGCGTTACAAACTTTTGGGCTTAGACACTCTAATGGTACCTACCGCCTCCAGTTTTAAAGTTATGTGGACGGACCCTTTCTCCCGATTCCCAGGGTTGGGATGGTGGTAATCAAAACTGGGAAGGGTGTAGTCTGTGTTTTTATGAATATTGTTGAAGTGATTCAAAATTGTCGAGTATCCGGCATATACATATGCTAGTCCACTTGTGTAGAGACTTGAAGCTGAATGGTAGCACTGTCGAGGGGTGGTGGATTGAATGGCCTGTCTGGTACTGCAGAGGAAGTTGTTCTTAGAGCTCCGCTAAAGCATATGCATGCTGATCTCTGTACTTTCCCTAAGGTATTGCGGTTAACAGAAATCCTGACGTACTAGCACTAAATCAAAATCGAATTGTGCCAAATCCAGTTCCATAACCGATTCAGCATCGGTGAGCTTAGAGTCGTCAATATGGTCGAGTTGGGGAGCAGGGCTTGTCTCCATTTCCGTGGCTACGCTGTCCGACACGTACGGTAAGAGGTTTTTTGCGTCTTGTAAACCCTGAGTGTAGTTTGACCTAGTCCAAAATTTTCTACTCTCTTCAACTTCGGGTCAGTAAGAGAAGCCAGGGATTCCTTGTTGATCACGATTGTAGCGATATTTGCGGCTTCTTTTGGCTCCTCTATCATAGCGATCTACTAATTTTGGGTCGTAAGAAAGGTGTTCTTTTGGACATTCTTTATCAGATGGTTTCCACCCATTGGTAGCCAGTTTTAAAGCAGAGTCAAAAGAAGCCTTTTGTTTGTCCGTCCGCTAGTCCAGTGGTATACTACCAAAGCATTTCAGGAGACTTAAGGCAGATCTTCGCTTTTAATAGAGTTGTTAAGAAGGAAAAATGTGGTGTGGAGTTTAGTTGCTACTACTCCCTAAAAGTTCGATTGTGCCTATATTTTTTGCGGGTTTAGCTGCTCTCTTTCATTTACTAGTACCCCATAAGGTGGCCAAGGTATTAGCATCTTGCCCCTTTGCATGGGAGTAAGTCTCGTGCACCTTCTTAAGTGAGCTGAGAAGAGGTCTGGTGTCCAAAGTCATGGCGGGTGTACTTGGACCAGGTTCGATATCCGAAGTCCCCGTTGAAAGGGCTGTGTATACTGGCTCGTTGCCTCCTGTCGGATTACTTGGATATCCTGACTTTAGTTGTACGCTTGGACCGTGTTTGGATGCCGGAGTCCTCGCGGATTTATCGCTTGGACCAGGTTTGGTTGCCAGAGTTCTTCCGGGATTCTTCTAGAATCAGGTTTCATGTCCACAGTCTTCACAAATAGCCCCATTGGGGTAGAGGAAAGAGATGCGCATACATCCATGCTTACTCCTTCCGGTTTTCTAAGAAATCTGGACTTCGTTTTTGCCATTTTACTTTATCATTTTTCAATAAAAAATTATTTTAAATACATTGTGTACCCCCGATCAGCGGAAAACGTGCGGTCCATCTGCACAGAGATCTGCTTTTTTCATATAAAGCTATTTACTGAGGAGTTCACCAGGTATACGAATACTCCGTTCGTGACTGGGCTATTTGAACAGGGCCCCAGCCTGGTCGAACATTGGCACTTGTCGTATAACACCTGCATGCATCTCGGGTAGATGGAGTGGAAGGGATATTTCGAGAAGTGGAGGATGTTTGACAATCTCTTGGCTTCGGGCATAACCCTACTCAGCCGCAATACCACGACAAGGTGGACAGACGTCACCAGGTTACTATTATTTACTTACGTATCAATTAAAAAAAAAGTATTGAATATTTTTCACCTTATCTGATATTTATGATGTGAATTTTGTTGCCATTTAAAATAAATTTAAAACAATAATATTCATATGAAATCGGTATTCTTGTAGCTTGAGGCACGTGTTCTCCTTATTTTATCAGATTGAAACTTGAAACATAATTTTCGTACACTGATTGGAACTATTCTAGAGCGTACTCTAAAAGAAATCTTTAAAAAAAATGTCCTTTCAAATAAGAGCGTCCTAACCAGTATATTAACTAAAAAATTTCAATTAAATAACTTAAAGTATTTGGGAGCATTCATTAGACGACAGGCCCATGCGCATGATTTTGTCAAGGGGGAGGGGGGTTCAAATATCTTGAAGCTTGATCTTCAACAATAACAATTTTCTACTAGATTTGAATCTGATGAATTTGACGATCAATCCAGTACGTCATCGTCCCTCCAAGAAAGCACTACCTTAATTCACTATCTTACACACATCCAGCTTCGGAAAATTTTTAGGTGGTCTTCCGCATCATACGATTGTCCCATAGGTATGCAACGTGGTTAATTTAGTAGTATTACGTGGTTAATTTAGTAGTCAACTATCGGATATCGGTAACGAGGAGTGAGAAAAACGGCAATATTGAAGGAAAGAGGTTGAGATTCACACGTATGTTCACAGATACGATTTTGTCTCGAGGTGAACATTAACTGAAAGATTGATTAACCGTGAATGATACTACAGAGCTACCAAAAATTTTTGATTGGTTCCACGCAGTTCAAAGACGACTTCGAAGTTTTGGATCTTTGGCCTCTTGTAGTATCCAATTGGAATTTTTCCTTATAAACCATCCTTCTGGTATATTTTGATCATTTTAGAAGCGTTAAAATTGTCCTTAAAAATGTACAAGTAAGTGTCAAATCTCCGTTCTGAAAAAGAACCCTAAACGTGCGGCATTACCAAATATTTAGTAGTCCGCTGAACGAGTTTTGTTGTGTTGGTAGGTAGAAAGGTCGCACAAAAAAGAGGCTTCGACATAAATATTACGTTCTTCCAATTCGTTCGTCCAAGCGAGTCTTATGAACAGTAGTGATTTCTACACTGTGCTATAAAATTTTGCATCATGAATTTCACCTATTCGAATAGTATTATAAGACACATTTAGACTTTTCTTACGAAATTTTGTTTGCCCACCACTTTTGTCCTACGCTTTCGCAGTATTTCGCACAAGACCACGATGGTTGAAGGTCGAACGGAAACTGACACTCTCTATACAAAGCGTCATTGGAAAAAAAGTCACGCTACCTACATGCGTTTGAATCTAACATCTACCGGTTTTCAGAAAGTTAAAGAGTTGCGCATGATGGTCCTCTTTGAGAATATGCAATAAATTTTTTTCTTCAAATATACCAAAGGGCGGGGGGAGGGGGTGGTTTGATGAAATTATGTAGAGTATTATAAGTTTAATTCAGCCCGAAAAGTTTGTAACGAATAGAACCGAGCCTCGGACGAAAAAAATTATGTATTATTTTGTGTTCGGTTGTGGCCAAAAACCCCAAATCCGTTTACTGTCCGTTCGTCTGTCTATCCGTTCGTCTGTCTGTCTGTCCGTCTGTCCGTCTATCCGTCTGTCCGTCTGTCCGTCTGTCCGTCTGTCCGTCTGTCCGTCTGTCTGTCTGTCCGTCTGTCCGTCTGTCCGTCTGTCCATCTGTCCGTCTGTCCGTCTGTCCGTCTGTCCGTCTGTCCGTCTGTCCGTCTGTCCGTCTGTCCGTCTGTCCGTCTGTCCGTCTGTCCGTCTGTCCGTCTGTCCGTCTGTCCGTCTGTCCGTCTGTCCGTCTGTCCGTCTGTCCGTCTGTCCGTCTGTCCGTCTGTCCGTCTGTCCGTCTGTCCGTCTGTCCGTCTGTCCGTCTGTCCGTCTGTCCGTCTGTCCGTCTGTCCGTCTGTCCGTCTGTCCGTCTGTCCGTCTGTCCGTCTGTCCGTCTGTCCGTCTGTCCGTCTGTCCGTCTGTCCGTCTATCCGTCTGTCCGTCTGTCCGTCTGTCCGTCTGTCCGTCTGTCCGTTTGTCCGTCTATCCGTCTGTCCGTCTGTCCGTCTGTCCGTCTGTCCGTCTGTCCGTCTGTCCGTCTGTCCGTCTGTCCGTCTATCCGTCTGTCCGTCTGTCCGTCGGTCCGTCTGTCCGTCTGTCCGTCTGTCCGTCTGTCCGTCTATCCGTCTGTCCGTCTGTCCGTCTGTCCGTCTGTCCGTCTGTCCGTCTGTCCGTCTGTCCGTCTGTCCGTCTGTCCGTCTGTCCGTCTGTCCGTCTGTCCGTCTGTCCGTCTGTCCGTCTGTCTGTCTGTCCGTCTGTCCGTCTGTCCGTCTGTCCATCTGTCCGTCTGTCCGTCTGTCCGTCTGTCCGTCTGTCCGTCTGTCCGTCTGTCCGTCTGTCCGTCTGTCCGTCTGTCCGTCTGTCCGTCTGTCCGTCTGTCCGTCTGTCCGTCTGTCCGTCTGTCCGTCTGTCCGTCTGTCCGTCTGTCCGTCTGTCCGTCTGTCCGTCTGTCCGTCTGTCCGTCTGTCCGTCTGTCCGTCTGTCCGTCTGTCCGTCTGCTCATCTGTCCATCCGTCCGTTTGCACGGTAACTCAAGAACGTGTTGACCTAGGAAGTTGAAATTTTGTCACCACCTGTAAAATAGAAAAAGGAAGGCTAAGTTCGTAAATGGTCGATATCCTTCCACTCCTTCCGGTACCTCCCATACGTATTTACAATTATAGCTCGAATGGTTCAAGTTAAAAACTTGGAATATTGCATACTTAAAGTTTAAAATGTTTTAAGCGAAAGCTCTGAATATGATGCAAATCGAATGATTCTTTAGTGTAGCAGCCTACGAAAGTCCTTCAAAAATTTATGCAAGTTACAGAATCAACTTCAACTCTAGTACCAGTTTATAGTAGGGATTCAAAATTTTACAGGGATTAGTTTTATAGCAAAAGCAAGACTGAGTTCATTAATTAGCGCCATCCGTCGACTCCTTCGGGTAGTTTAAATTGCTATCCCCCACTTCCGTGCTTAACCACCCCTCAAAAATGTTGCATTCAATAGAGACTACTTATAATTGGTACAATTGCATAAAAGATATTGTAATCCAAAATTCAAACCAAAACTTTTCCTCTAAAACAACTACGAGTAGAATATACATATTTATTTTGTTTAGCGTTTGGGAGGCGACTGAGTTCAGTTCGAAACGTGGTTTTTTAATAAATTACTCTATACAATTTTCCGAAGCCAAAAACAGATAAATAAAACAGTTGAAGAAAATCGAATTTGTGATATTGCCATCAAAATATTCTCTCTAAGTGTGCGAAGCAGAAAAATCCTTTCCTTTTTGAAAACATTCCTCAACGGAATTTATGGCATTTTTCTATGGTTACCCTTGCGAAACACAAATTTTTTCACACAACGATTTTGGTTTGCGTTAATATTCCGGTTGTATGAAATGTAGGTACATGTGCAATTTGTTCACTGGTAAAAATATGTGAGTCCTTATGGCTTCGCGTACGACACAGGGCATAAAGGGCTCATACTTGAATGTAAACACGTAAGTGGGAGCATTGTAATGTTTCATTTCTGGGTGTCATAAATGCCTTCATTTCAATGTGGTCACACTTGCAATTCTACGGTTTTGTGTATCCCTGGCGTAAACTAATGATTTTTTTAAAAATTCAAGAAATATGTTCTTTCAGACGTATTTATTTTTGTCAGTCTTACGTTGGGAGTGCCATTCACGACTTAGCATTGAGTAGAGTTCATAGCATATGAATACTTGTGATAGCCCTGTGCACTTTATGGAAACCACAAATTTGTAAAAAGAATGTAACATTTGAGCAAAGTAGTACTGTGGTGAGACTTACTAAATTGCTTGTAAAAATACGGTTTTAAAATAACACTTCTCGTAACCTACCGTATGAAGCAAATAACTTGAAAAAGCTTTTGTTTAGAAAACTACTTTAAAATTCACAGTATGCATTTAGAGTGTTTGCATTGCTCTAAAGTACACCAACTTGCATTCACCAAATTTTCACTAAATCCTCGGAAGCATGCAAATTGAATTTGGTTATGTTTGGAATAGAAATGAATTGGAATGCTGACATTTTCCTCTATAATGTCTGAAATTTCATCATGGCAGCGAAATAAAAATTGCATTCCATAAGATGAAAACTTGAGGATGTCAAGAAGAACCGTAAATCTACGGTCACATGGGTAATTTAGTAGTTATTCATCGGGTATTATTATCGCGAAGCGAAGACTATGGCAGTATTGAAAGATAGAAGTGGAGAATCTCTCTTATGTACACTGATACAAAGAATATAAGATTTACCGTGAATGACACTGCATAGCTACCAGCTGCTAAACGCTGTCTCAAGCCTTAAGGAAACATAATCTTAACGTGTCGCAATGGTGAAGGTGTATATAGAATGTACAGATTGTGATTATCCTCCTATATTATAAGCAACTCATTCAGAAGGGTTAAGCGCTATGCACTTTGTTCTTCTTTTACTACTCTAAATGAAATCTGAGAGTATTATAAGTTTAATGCAGTTTAAAAGTTTAAAACGCATAGGATCGAGCCTCGGACGAAAAAAAATTTTATATTATTTTTTGTTTATTTGGGGCCAAAAACTCCAAATCCGCTTGACGTCCGTCCATCTGGCTGTCCGTTAGCACGATAACTCAACTCAGCCTTGCGCTAGGATCTTGAAGTTTTGAATCTGGATTTTTGGTTGAATTTTTAAGGCTAAGTTCGTTAACGGGCAATATCGTCCTACTCCTTCGGGGAGCTGCTATGCAAAAAGTCCTTAAAACACGTGTTCAAGAATAATGGCCGATAACTTCAGAAGGGTTTAAGCTATGACTTTGAAATTTTGTATGTGTTCATTTTCCAATAGTTGGAGCTAAATGTATGATTATAAAGAAAATCCTATTAGTCCTTCGTGTAGGTGCCATACAAATATCATGTCAAAATGTCTTCACTTAATTTACGGCATTCACTATAACTCAAGTAATCGTTAAGTTATGAATTCGGAATTTTGTACAAATTGGTTTTGAGTGAAAACAAAGTTCGAGTTTACTAATCAGAGAAATCCTTTTACTCCTTCTGGTACCTTCCATACAAAAAATCCTGAAGACACGACAACTTTTGAACGCTTCAAGCTACGAATTTCAAATTTTGTACACATTAATTTTTGAATGGTTCCAAGGAAAAGGATAAATATGTAAGAAATCGAGTGAGTCCTTCCTGCACCTCCCATGTAAAAAAAAAGTTTTTTTTCAAAAAGTTTTTTTTCAGTGACTCACTCAGTTCAAGATATGAAATTAACCAATGACGATATTGTCTTTTAGTTTCTAGTTGCAATCAAATGGGAGTCTTGATTAATTGACATATTACATGCACACACCTAATTCTACTTAAGGGTCATTCCATCAAGAATCGCCAAAGGGGCGAACTTACCATCTCCGATTCTTTTGAAAATCTTTGTACTTTAAGAATCAGTAAATAAAAAATTGTAACTCAATTTGTTGTTCACAGTTTCAGAAGAAATAGGTTTTTGGATTATTAGTGCCATATCTTCAGTAAGATTCCTAATATTTAGACTCGGATTTTGTTTCACTTTTCGTACTATAACTCGTTCATTATGGTCCGGAAGTATTTTTTTTCTCCCACGACCTTCCTTGTTTAGGAGTGTTCCTTAATGTTTATATTTATTTACAATACTTTGAATTGTTGTATGACTCCTACCTACACTCAAAGAAAACCCTTGGTAGCTTTGACAAAAATTCAGTTCAATTCGACAAAACCGCGGTCAATATACTTCCAACAAAATACTTTGTCGTATTGACAAATTTCATATATTCTTTGACAAAAACCCACTGTCTAGATAACAAAAGAATTTGTTGAATTGAGAAAAAATTGTTCAGTAAAAATGTTGTAGTTTTTGTATTTATGACAAAAATAAATTATCAAATCAAACATTTTTTTGTATTTGTAACAAAAGAATATTTTCAAATACACCATTTACTTTATTCAAAATGAAAGTGTTTTGCCGTTTATTTTGTCAAATTGACAATGGTTTTATTGACTACGCTCATGTTTGTATGGTGCTATACGGTTTCCAGTCTTGCTTTCAGTTTTGCTCACCGTTGCTTCGTCGCTCCCATTACTCCCGTTGCTTCCGTTACTCCCGTTCCTTCCGTTACTTCCGTTGCATCCGTATCTCCTGTTGTGCCTGTTACTCCGTTTGCTCCCGTTGCTTCATTCCTCCTATTTCTCCCGTTACGTCCCGTTGGTCACTATTACTCCCGCTGCTCGCGTTGCTTCCGTTGTTCGATATTGTCAGACGTGGGCACTTATATACCGTAACCACACGAACTGTCGCTAAACTATGGTATATGAAGCACACTCATTAGTTGTGCGCCACCTATTGTTGAATAGGTTTACTAAAAAGAGACCTTTGCGGTTGTGCTCTCAACAAATCAACAAAGTTTCATAGCAATCGGATGAATGGCATAGGGACAAACAAATAAACAGTTTGAGCATCAGAGTACTAAAATAGCGAAAAAATTTGAAAAAAGTCGAAAAAAACAATTGTTTTTGATTCGATTGTCACAAAACTTCACAGGAACCATCGCGGGACTCTTCTACACGTTCCCTGGAAATTTGATCAAAACAGGTTGAGCGGTTTATGAGTCTATAGTGAATGAAACGAATGAAAAGGTTTTAAGTGCATAGTGCAATGTTTTGCATAAAAAACATTTCATATTAAATCTTAGAAATTAAATTTAATTAAAACTAGAAGAAACTTTATCGTTTCGAATGGGTGCAGTTATACCGAATGCAATGGTACGTCTGAAACATATTGTTTTAAACTTTCCTAAATTCTTTAAATAGATAAATAATTTGAAAAATTTACCTTCCAGATGACAATAAGACCTTGTGTCAAGTTCCAGATATTTTATGAAGTAAATTTAAACTTAATTTTCACTGTACAAAGGCCACTCACTATCACATTTAACCAGTCAGTCACGAATGTCGCAATCGAACTAGAACTCTGCGCACTGCGATTCCCACACCAAAGTGTGGTATGGAATCGTGTTCATCTTTCTTACAAACATTTTTGTTGATTTAATAAATAGTTTTGTGGATATAACAAAATCTTGCAGATTACTTTTGGTCACTCTGACAAAATTTTTATCAGAAGCCGTTTCTTCCAATTCAATAAAAAATTTGTTAATTTGATAGAAATATTGATCAATATGAAAGAAAACTTTGTCATTTCGATAGTACATGTTTTGTTAGAAGAACGAACTGGAATTTTGCCGAATTTTTATCAATTCGACAAAAATTTATCAAACTGAATAATTTTTAGGGCACATCGAGTGCCGCACCCTGTGTGGTGCGCAAGGCACTTGTTACACCGATGCAGACTGTCCTCTGTTGTTTAGCGAGACTAGCTCTAATGTATGCACACTCGGACTTAGTCCACCAAACCACTGATGCATAGATTTGGATGGGTCTTATATGTAATGGCCGTATATAGCCAATATACCATTGAAGGCCTAAGACCCCATGTTCTTCGAAAAGCTCTACGGCACTGCCAGAATGTTCGGTAGAGACTGGGGGACTCGAGTGCAACGGGCAATAATTGTCTGAGTTCTCAAGATGCGCTGCCTTGCTGCGTATCTTCCCCCGCTTCAAACAACAACAACAACAACAGCAAAGGAAAAAGAAAAACTAATCGCACTTACCAACATCAGCGATCACACCATGCCCGGTTACTCCTTCCTGCCAAACGGGTTACTCCATCCTATGGTCGTCCGAATGAGCCGGCAAGTTCCACTGAAAAATAAAACAAATTACTCATTAGACACTGTGCTCCTGTACGTATAGCACCACAAACCGTCTTGAAAACGGAAATGAATCGGAAATAACCCGAGCAGATACAAAAACGGAACGCGAACACGTAAACACAAGACCAAAACAAAAATCCGAGTAATCCTAAAAAAAAGAAACAAGTACAAGTACTCCCGACTGAAATTTGGCGATTAGGCATTGAGTGAGTGAGTGCAATTCGACAGCGAAGTCGAGCGGCGAAATGGACGATGAACATGGTATGAACTCCGGCTAAATAATGGAATGCTGGAATGCCATACGTCAGTATCATGCAAGTGGAAGATCGTTGAACTCCAAATAAAGTTTCGGAAAGTTGGTTCTAGCTAATCGTTGACGAGAAGAACCGCCGGAAGTTTTCGAAGATTTGGAGTCGGCCGAGTGAATTGAAGGTTCCAATTAGACGTTGAGTTAAGCAGTTACAAGTATCACGCGTAGTGTGACGTAGTGTCGTGAGCCAAGCGAAGAAGAATCGGCGAGACATTAAGTTCCTGGAAGTCGAGCGGCAAGGAAAATCGAAGTCGACAAGAACGAAGACCAGCGGTCGCCGAGGAAGCAGTTGCACCAGAGGCGCCCCAGTTTTAAGTCTAAGTATAAGGATTCAGGTTAGCGCGAAAGTTCGTTAATTTCTTTAAATTGAATTGATTACATTGCATTAAGAAAATCGGAATTTTAATTACGAGTGTCCTTTATTCTATGTCATTCAATTTGTGCCGTTTCCAGTACTGCCTCCCCAGTGTCGCGAATCATTAAAAGACCTTTCTAGACCCGTGATCCGGTTTCGAAAAGAAGAATAGACCTTTAAGAAAAGGATCGCTGGCGCCTACGACCCATCTCTGGGTTTTAGTCGGACAAAGGGTTGTTCGCCTCCTTAGTGGAAGGGGTGTTTCATTGCGGTTTCCCTCAAGAAAAACGGTAATAGCGGTCCGGAATACCGCTCGCGGGGTAAAACCGGTAATACCCTCTATCCACATCAACCTTTTTTTGTAAATGGGTCCATTACCATAGTTTTACATAAGTTCCAAGTCTCAGTTTCCTAGCATAAGCGGTTTCTGAGATCTAGACACCAACATTTTTCGTCTAAAACGCTCTCCCAAATCCTCACACCATAACCACTCGTTGGGGCTCACCCAATCTAGCCACAACAAAAATTTAACTTAATTGCTCAAATCGTTTGCGAGCTATGCGCCATCAAACGCTTTTGCGTAAGGCGTCTATGGCGAACAGACGGGCATTTAATTTTGTTTTTTGATTTTTTGGGGTTTACTCTTAAAACGTAAAAATAAAAAACTTCGCGGTAGCAAATTTAGTTGAAATTTCAGGTTGATGACTATACTTTATTATTAAAAAAAAATGAATTAATTAGCTAATTGATTTCATTTGCATCGAAACAGATCTTCAAGGAAGGTTTCTCTCTTGGTTTTTCAACCATGGCGTAATGAAGAAACGGTGCGGCAGAAACGGACTTGGACACAATAACATTTACCGGCCAGAACAGGAATTTCTCAGGTACACACAATGGAGGTAGGTCTTATCGCCTATCAGATGATTTAACGACAAAACGTAATATCGCCCATATCACCAGTCAGCCCGCAATTGAGTCATTATATTCGGCTACCGAATCGAGCTAGCCAGTTTAGGATGTCAGCTAATAGTCATCCTGGGTCTTTGTTTATACAGATACACTAGGAAATGAGCAAGTAAGGCATTGATCCATTAAGGCTTTAAGTCGTTACCTACAGACAAAGCAAATAATCTACCATATCTAAAATGATGTGCAATCAATGCCCATTTCCCGAAGGTGAGCGGGAGAAGATTCCTCCTTTGTTTCCTTAGCGGATATCTAGCACTACCCTAAACTTTCTTTCTCGAAAAGAAAATTTGGAGACCAATTGTCTCTCATAAAACACCCAACTAATTCAATCATAGCAGTCGCTAGTAACCGAGTCAAATGAAAGTGTTGCATCGAATCGGCGCCATCATACTGACAACCAACCAACCAGGGATGCATATCTCCATGTTGGCAAACTTCTGATGCTCCAGAATAATCGTGTTACATTAAATCCAAAAAGCTTCATAAGCTGCATAGTGACTGGTTTCCAAATACATATATGCACATATATCCCATTCATTGCTCTACCCACCTGAAGTATGCAAGACAAGATAGGGAACTTGCAAAGAATCGAATTGAAATGATTGACAATAAGCTGTAAAGGCACTTAATCCAATTATAGTCTGTCTCGATTTTGTTACAGAATTTTTCATAACATAAAGTTTACCAAGTAGCATTTTAAAACAATAAAGTCCACATACAAATTCATGTTCCAAGTTAATTTCACAAATGTATCTGAGATGGATGCTACCAATAGCATAAAAGTCACAAAACTTTGCGCGAAGTATAAGACCCAATCAATGTCAAGCTTAAATGGTAACAAATGGGGAAAACTTTAAGATATGCGGTTAAATTTTCAACCCCTAAATAATTCGGTGGAAAACTTTATGGCTGACGGTTTCAGGAGTCATTCCCTTGTATCGGAGTAATTTGTTCTTCACGCTCTGCTTGGAATTTAGTGCAGTTTGGTAGTATCCTTCGAGCCGAGGACATATTTATAGGACGCTTTTAACGGTCAGTTGCATCCGTGGTACAGATCAAACGCAACTCTATTTCTATGTTACCAGAGTAAACTAAAATAGTGAATAGACAGCATTTCGAAGGATTTCCGAAAGTTACAGTGGCTAATGGCTTTTAGCATTCATGCACCATGAAATTGATGTACGATTCATTGCATTTAGAACGTATCTTTTTTATCGCGAGTTAAGAACAAAAGTAATGTGCATAAATCATTGGAAAAAAATTTGGGTGCGCTTCAAATCATATCTGATTTATTTGTAGGCAATCTATTAGTTTACCCAAAAGAAATCTTGATTCGACCAGTTCTCAAACGCACTTTACATTTTAAAACTTATACGAGTAACTGCCAACATATTCAGTCATTTTGAATCTAAATAGAGGAAGCGCTGAGGTTTGTTTTCATTTTTAGACACTGTGTACAAATTGAGTATAGTCAAAACTATGATATATAATTTCGTGATAGACGAAAGAGTTAAATGTATCAAAAAGTTTGATAAAGGACTTGGTCGAGTTCGAAAAGTCACACATATAAAAATAAATAGTATTTTACCGGGAAAACTACTATTTTTAGTTTACAAATGTACTGTGAAAACATTCACCAAAGCAATATCTTCAGTGTTCAATTTTGTATCTTGAACTTTAGGCAAATCAACGAAAGCAAAATTGTTCTCTTTCAAGAACTTTCATACGGCATCTGCAGGATGGACTTACTGGATTCCAAGCATGGTTATCACTTTACCAGTAACCATATTATTGTGTACAAAATTTCAAATTCTATTTTGAAGCGTTCTGAAGTTTACAACACTTGTGCACACGAGTCTTAAGGACTTTTATCCGAAGAATTTCGTCCAATAGTAAGCCCGATCCTATTCTTAACTGAAAACAAATTCCTATAAAATTTGAACTTACTGCTCAACGATTTCTCGAGTTATAGTGGTTTTGTTGAGATCATTTTTCATATTTTCTAAGAATCCTTGTGTAGCAGCTTGTAATGACTTGTTTTGTTGCCGGGGTATGTTCATCGGTTGCCAGGATTCGTTACAAACATTTATTTGTTCTAGACTTTACTTTATTATGTATTTGGTTTAAAACACCTTAAAATTCAAGTTCTGATCTCCTAGCGTTCTGCTCGTCTTCGATGTCAAGTTTGCTCGCCTTGTCTCGCCTTCGCTTGACGTACCTCGCCTCTGCTCGCTCGTCTCAGTTCACCGTTATGTGCTCGTCTTAGCTCGCTGTATTATGTCTCTACCCGTCTCGTGTTCCGTCTCTGCTCGTCGTTTGCTCGCCTCCGCTCGTCTGCTGTGCTCGCCTTGACTTGGTCCTGCTCAACACCTCTGCTCAACATGATTCGACTCTGTTATTCTGTGGGTACGACTCTGCTCGCCTTGTCTTGACTCTCTCTGCTCTGCTCTTCCCTGTCTTCGTCTCTGCGTATTGACTCTGCTCGTTCTCCCTGTTTTCGTCCCTCCCTGTCTTTGTCTCCGCGACTTGCCTCTGATTTGCTCTTCCTGTCTTCGTTCTGCCCTGTCTTCGTCTCTACGTGTGCCTCTGCTTTGATCATCTTGGCTCTGCTGTGTCTGCTTGTCGTGGTTTTGGCGGTGTTCGTCGTGGCTTGTCGTAGATGGTTGTAACTTGACTCCTGGCACAACTCTGCTTGCCTTACTTGACCCTGTCGCTGAGTGTCATCTCGTCTCTGTTCCGCTTGATCTGCTCTTGCTTTGTGCTCGTCGCTGCTAGGCTCTGCTCGTCGTGGCTTTCTCTGCTCGTTGCGCCGCGTTTCTGCTTGGTTCCGCTGGGCTAGTCTCTGCTCTGCTTGACTCTGCTGGGCTAGTCTCTGCTTTATCTGCTTTCCTGGGCTAGTTTCTGCTCTGCTTGGCTCTGCTACTGAGCTAGTCTCTGTTCTGCTTGGCTAGTCTCTGCTCTGCTCTGCTTGGCTTGTCGCTGCTTGGCTCGTCGCTGCTGGCTCTGGTCTGCTTGGCTAGTCTCTGCTCTGCTTGGCTAGTCTCTGCTCTGCTTTACTTGGCTTGCTCCGCTGTTTGGCTACTCGCTGCTTAGCTTGTCGCTGCTGCTCTGGCTAGTCACTACTTGGCTGATTCAGTGCGTTTGTCCTACTGACTATGATTAGCTTCGATTACAGTAAGCGGACTTATAAAGCCTCAGCCTTAGCATCGCCTCAGCGTCCTCATGACAGTCCCAAACTACTGAAGCGGACTGATAAGGCCTCAGCCTTCTTGCGGGATGGTACCGGTCAGTGACGGTCGTTAGTTCTTTGGTCTCCAGGATTCTATAGTTTGGCGGACTTATAAAGCCTCAGCCGAAACATAGGTCGACTTGATTTGAAACACAGTCTTCAGTTTTCGCTCCGGCGGAATTCTAAATTCACAACCTTTGCTACTGGCTGATCGCTGGCGGCTGCCTGCCTTCTGGTTGTTCGCTGGAGACTATATATCCGCGAGAACATTTGTCATCTGCGAATTATTACGTAGTGTTCGTTATGGATGAATTTCCTTTTCTTCGTTTTTATAATTCGCGGTTAATGTATGTACCCTTCACTATATAGTAAAACCGTACTTCACATGCGATTTGTCTGCGGGTTTTTCTGTCCACCCGATGTCGCCTGTGGCATTGTCGTGGCTCTTGCCGGCTGTACAGGCTTTTTGAATTCTGATGACCATGTGCACCTTTTCAGGTTTTATGTTTCTTGTGTTCGTTAATCTTATGTTCTATGTACTTTTAAACCATGTTAGATTAGATTAGATTAGATTGATTTTTATTATTCCATATTACATTTTTTATATTATAAGATATATTAAATAATGCGATGCTCAGACCCTGCGGCCTTTTCAATTCGTAATTATTGTTTAGTTTTTACAAGAAGTTAATGAGTTACAATTTGGTGATATGAATAATGCGAGGAAAATGGGAATTGAAAAAACCTCATGTATGTTACTTAAACTAAAACTTAAGGCTAGACTTAAAACCTAAGATTTAAAACTAACATTAAAATTAACTTAAATGAAGTAATTCAATAGCTTATCTAACTAAGGTATTGTTGACACTAGAGAGAATCAGCGGGTTCTCCGAGTTTCTGCATTTTGAGACAAACTTAGATGAAATATTAGAAATGATGTCGTCAACCGTAGGTAGAATTAAACCATGTTATTCTTATGTTCTATGTAATTTGTTGTGTTCTGGTCCTGTTCTTCGGCAGTTGGTGTGGGCGGAAATTTATCCAAGAATTTCCGTCCTTACAAGCTACCCTAACGACTCACTTGATTCTCTCCATACCAATTCCTTAACACATTCAAAATTTCGAAGTCATAGCTTAAAGCGTTATAAACCAATCGGCCAATATTCTTGAACACGTGTTTTAGGGGCCTTTTGTATGACAGCTACCTGAAGGAGTGGGACGATGTTGTCCGATAACAAGCTTAGCCTTGTAAATTCGACCAAACATTCAGATTTAACATTTCAATATCTTAGGTCAAGGCGATTCTGAGTTATTATGGACAAACAGAGGGACGGACGGACGGTCAAGAAGCAGATTTGGGGTTTTTTTAGCCACACCTGAACAAAAAGTTTGTCAGAGGTTTCGTTCTATGCGTTACAAACTTTTGGGCTGGATTAAATTTGAAATACATTCCGATTTCATCTACAGTATAAAATGTGCCAACAGTCTGGGCGAGACTTAATTATTTTTATACTCTAGATGAAATCATATAGAGTATTATAAGTTTAATCCAGCCCAAAAGTTTGTAACGCATAGAACCAAGCCTCGGACGAAAAAAAGTTATATATTATTTTTTGTTTATTTGTGGCCAAAAACCTCAAATCCGCCTGACGTCCGTCCGTCCGTCCGTCCGTCCGTCCGTCCGTCCGTCCGTCTGTCCGTGAACACGATAACTCAAGAACGCCTTCACCTAGGATCTTGAAATTTTGAATTTTTATGTTTGGTTGAATTTGTAAGGCTAAGTTTGTTAACGGGCAAAATCGTCCTACTCCTTCGGGTAGCTGCCATACAAAATGTCCTTAAAACACGTGTTCAAGAATATAGGTCGATAACTTCAGAAGGGTTTAAGCTACGACTTTGAAATTTTGTACGTGTTATTTTTCCAATAGTTGAAGCTAAATATACGATTATGAAGAAAATCCTGTTAGTCCTTCGTGTAGCTGTCATACAAATATCCTGTCAAAATGTATTTACTTAATTTACGAAACTCATTATAACTCAAGTAATCTTTTAGCTACGAATTCGGAATTTTGTAGAAATTAGTTTTGAGTGAAAAGAAAATTCGAGTTTACTAGTCAGCGAAATCCTTTTACTCCTTCTGATAGCTGCCATACAAAATGTCCTTAAAACACGTGTTTACGAATATTGGCCGATAACTTCAAAAGGGTTTAAGGTACGTCTTTGAAATTTTGTACGTAGTATTTTTCCAATAGTTGGAGCTAAATGTATGATTATGAAGAAAATCCTATTAGTGCTTCGTGTAGCTGCCATACAAATATCCTGTCAAAACGTTTTCTTTTAATTTACGGAGCTTACTATAACTCAAGTAATCTTTTAGCTATGAATTGGAAATTTTGTACAAATTAGTTTTGAGTAAAAACGAAGTTCGAGTTTACTAATCAGCGAAATCCTTCTGGTAGCTGCCATACAAAATGTCCTTAAGACACGTGTTCAAAAATATTTTTCGATAACTTTTGAACGCTTCAAGCTACGAATTTGAAATTTTGTACACGTTCATTTTTAAATGGTTCCAAGGAAAAGGATAAATATATAAGAAATCGAGTGAGTCCTTTCTGCACCTCCCATGTGAAAGTCCTTCAAAAAGGACATTTTTTTTCGATGACTTACCCAGTTCAAGATATGAAATTAAACACTGAATATTATCTTTTAGGTTTGAGTAGCAATCTAATAGCAGTCCTTAATAAAGGACATACAACATGCACACACGTAATTCTACTTTATCCCCAACTACAATATAAATCGGAGTTCAGTATTCATCTAGAGTATTATACGATTGGCTTGCAGCCGATCGTGACTGCAGTATGTTTTTTATCAAAGAAATAATTATACCGTTAATCCATTAGCTGGATGGAGTTATCTATATACAACCTTTACACTATTATTCAGGCAGCCAGATGTATTATCACTATGTCTGTGTTGTAATTTCTACTTATCTATTTTCTTAATATCCTTAAAAGGGATTTATTTCAGAATTACCTAAAAGCTTTCTTAAGCTTTGAATTTTCTTCTATTTTCTAATTACTTTGTTTCGCATTCATGGTTAAAATGTTATCTTTACATTCGTCTTGAAATCTTAACAAACTACTTAACCGAAAGCTACTGAAAATAGCTTCGCGTCTTAACTCAAAATTAATCAAGACTTGCCGTACTTACGATATTTTATACTCGTATATTGAAACTTCAAAAGGTTCTATCATAATTTCGTTTAAATAAACAAGAAAAATTTATTGAATTTTCGATTTCACATTAAACCTTGTCGACTCAAACCAAGCGAAGTCGATCGAACGGATATATTAAGAAATATTTAAGGGTAATAAAGTTGCTTTTTCGAAATGAATTAAATGAATTGGGAATTTCAACCAATTTGCATATCTATACATGTACATACAGTCAATCACAGCTTAAATGATGCAGTCAATAATTTTTCCTATAAAAAAAGGATAGGTAAAAGGTTTCAATTACTCGTAAAGTCGACATTGTTGTATGAATTCCTTTTAATAACACTGACATCAAAACAGTTTTGCAGCTGAATTAAGAAGAAACATAAACAATTCCGTGAATACTCTTTAATGTCCCAAAAACATGTTGGGCCAATGTAGGTCAGCACGAAGTCGGACAAATGTCGGTCAACGCCAGCGTACGCGAGTACTGCCGTCTACATGTTAGCCGTGGTCCGTAAGTTTCAGTTGTCAATTGTCAGATGTTCAGTGTCAAACCCTTGTGGTAAAAAATCGACACAGCGGCGAAGTCGCACCAGCGTCGATAAAGTGATAGCCAACGCACACAAGTTATCCACATGTTGGCGCTTGTCTGTATTTGAATTGGTTGGCCCAACATGCATTCGGGCACCAAGATCGTTCTTAGCGGAGTAGAAAATGAAAAAAAAGTGGAGTAGATTGAAAGATAATGGAGTAGATCATAAAAACCTGAAATAATAGCAACAATATCCATCTTTTTTATAAGGTTATGAACAACCATTATGCAGATGAATGTGGAAAGGTAAAGATATTAAATACAAAATTACATAAGGTTACAATAGCCTATCTGGACATAGAAAAGATCTTGCTAAAAGACTTCTTTATCTTCTTCTACATTATAATTGTTGTTTGCAAATACATAATTATTAATTAAATAACAATCTAAATTCATCATCGAATTTTTGTAATTTATGGTCTTCAACAATAATGTCCTTTCAATGTACATATAGTTCTCACTAAAATGTTTTTCTTGTTAATTTTAGTATCTGTAATTGACACAATTTAGAATTTAATAGAACTTTTTTATAAAGCAAGTAGAAATAGGTATCTAATAAGTAGGTAAGGAGATAATCATAAAAGTAAGTAGATGCACTAACTTCTAGCTAGAGTTGGCGATTCACACAGAGATATAAATAATGGAAACGACAAATCGCCGTTTTTTCATTAAGCACTTTGAAGCAGTTTGAACCAAAATTGAACTTTTTTGTATGGAACGTTTGATGCCAGGTGGCAGCGAAATGCAAATAGTAGCCTAGCATTCACATGTTTGGCGTTTTTTGTGTTCAAGACCGGAGTATAACATAAGTGTGAATAAGATGCCAATAGTAGCACAGTGTTTATCGCCAGTCCTTTGCGAGGAATCGTCCGGCTTCAAAACAATTGCTGCTCGTCATCTCCAGTACATACGTATATTTCTATGGCGATTCAGTTCCGAATTTGAGACCGAAACAACAGCAGGAGTGAAATAATTCCAATAATTTGACATAAGAAGCAGTTTTCTCAATAAAATTTTGATTGCTGGGTTGTTAGTACCAAACGTGTGTTGCTGGATCTACCTATCTCTTCATGAATGCATAACTTTTTTCTGTTGCAGAAAATTCGTAGTAAAATGTTGCCAAAACGGTCGAACATTGAATCGTTTTACTGTTGACATTTGTTCGATTAATTAACGTTAACTAATCGATTATGTCGATTAATCAACATCACTCATATCAATTGATAAAATACATTTTTATACTCTAGATGAAATCATATAGAGTATTATAAGTTTAATCCAGCCCAAAAGTTTGTAACGCATAGAACCAAGCCTCGGACGAAAAAAAGTTATATATTATTTTTTGTTTATTTGTGGCCAGAAACCTCAAATCCGCCTGACGTCCGTCCGTCCGTCCGTCCGTCCGTCCGTCCGTCCGTCCGTCCGTCCGTCTGTCCGTGAACACGATAACTCAAGAACGCCTTCACCTAGGATCTTGAAATTTTGAATCTGGATGTTTGGTTGAATTTGTAAGGCTAAGTTCATTAACGGGGCACACGTTGCGCTTACCTTAATCAGAGGGCACACTCAGTATGGCATCGCTATCTACGCTAACACGACAAAAACTAACCGCTGCAAAATCCAAGTGGCGATTAATAGAATTGTCAGAACTGCCCTAGGTGCATACCGCACCACCCCCATCGTCTCTCTGATGATAGAGGCAGGATGTGACAGATTCGACGCCCTGAAAGACAAAGCGCAAATCAACATCGCTGCCAAGAGTGTCATAGATACTAGAAACCGTCATCATCGGACCATCAGGGACATCGAAACGACCGCCGCCGACTTTTCTAATCTAATCTCAATTAACTCCGCCATCTGGAAAGCTCGATCCACCCTCCTGCTTAACTGTCCCAACCTACCCTCCCCCATCTCCCCGCCTCCTCCCTTACCACCCCAGACTATCACTCGCTCCCTCCAAGGACTCAAGACACGGTACCCGAGGAAGACCCACACTCCAGCTAAGATCTATAGACAGCTACATAGAAGACACCTGGAGGAACTCATGGACTGCACGATATACTACACGGATGGATCAAAGACCCAGACTCAAACAACCGCGGCCTTTGTAGCCCTCCCGGCTGATTCGAGTACGCCATCCAGCCAACAAGCTTTCAAACTACACCAGGAAAGTAGTGTTTTTGAAGCAGAAATATATGCAATCAACAAAGCTGCCAATGCAGCCAAAATAGCCGGTGTACCGGCTGCAATCTTCTCTGACAGCAAAGCAGCTGTGGAGGCTCTCCAAAACCTGCGAGCCACAGACCCAACAATTCGCTGTCTACAGGGCGTCATAAGGGATAACACAGGCACCACTAAAATATCATGGATTCCGGGACATGTCGGGATAGCTGGAAACGAACAAGCAGACCAGTTGGCAAGGACACCTATATCTCCCCATGAGGAAGAAGCTATCCCTCCACATGTCAGCTTCCTACGCCGCACGGCAAGAAAGAACCTGGACGCTCTGCGAACACAACACTGGGCCAATCAGGCCACTTTCCTGGCAAAGCACTGGCCTAAAACGACCCCACCAGCTTACAGTCCCCAACAAGACAGGAAGGACTCCGTTATCCTGACCAGGCTCAGGTTGGGACACACCAGGATGACACATGAGTACATTATATCTAGAACGCCTCAACCGGGTTGCCTGGGATGCCAAGTACAGCTCACCGTGGAACACATCCTCACCAGCTGCGTTAAAACCGTCCGCTTCTTCAGGAACGCCGTCCCTCCCCTTAATTCCCTCCTTGACCCCGCCGATACTAACCTACTCTTTCAACTCCTAGAGCATCTAAAAATCAAACATCTAATCTAACCACCCTCAAGCCCTCTCCTACAGATTTAAGTTGAAATGCAATATCATTATCTTGCTTGCTTAGTTTCAAATAAAGATTTGCTCGATATCAATCCTGAATTATAATTGTCGATTTACGCATTTATTTTTGAGTTAGACTTAAGTTGAATTATGCTTATTTTTATTTATAATATTTAATTTGATTTAACAGGTCTTAAGCATTACTATGTATAATTTTGAACCAATTGCATGCATGCTGTTTGCGTTTGCTTATGCCTTATCACTGGCCTGATTATCTTAATATTTTACATTTTATATTGTATACTTTAATTTATTCTATATTATTTTATACTGTAATTTTGAATTTATTATCACTCGGCATTCACTACTTTTTTACTGAATTAATACACAAGCAAAATGGAACTGTAAAAACATTGTAGCGACATGCCATATGCCCTATGGGTTTGGCCGAAAATTGATGTGTCTCGATTTGTAACCGGGACACATCCGAAATAAATAAATAAATAAATTCATTAACGGGCAAAATCGTCCTACTCCTTCGGGTAGCTGCCATACAAAATGTCCTTCAAACACGTGTTCAAGAATATTGGTCGATAACTTCAGAAGGGTTTAAGCTACGACATTGAAATTTTGTACGTGTTATTTTTCCAATAGTTGGAGCTAAATATATGATTATGAAGAAAATCCTATTAGTCCTTCGTGTAGCTGCCATACAAATATCCTGTCAAAATGTATTCACTTAATTTACGAAACTCATTATAACTCAAGTAATCTTTTAGCTACGAATTCGGAATTTTGTACAAGTTAGTTTTGAGTGAAGAGAAAGTTCGAGCTTACTAATCAGCGAAAGCCTTTTACTCCTTCTGGTAGCTGCCATACAAAATATCCTTAAAACGCGTGTTCAACAATATTTTCCGATAACTTCTGAACGCTTCAAGCTACGAATTTGAAATATTGTACACATTAATTTTTGAATGGTTCCAAGGAAAAGGATAAATATGTAAGAAATCGAGTGAGTCCTTCCTGCACTTCCCATGTGAAAGTCCTTCAAAAAGCACATTTTTTTTCGATGACTTACCCAGTTCAAGGTATGAAGTTAAACACTGACTATTGTCTTTTAGGTTTGAGTAGCAATCTAATAGCAGTCCTTAATAAAGGACATACAACATGCACACACGTAACTCTACTTTATACCCAACTACAATATAAATCGGAGTTCAGTATTCATCTAGAGTATTATACGATTGGCTTGCAGCCGATCGTGACTGCAGTATGTTTTTAAAAAAAATTAATCGAATCGAAATCGAACATCCCTAACCCAAAGTGTGATGTGAAAACGTCACAATATTGCCAGTGTTGTTGATTAGAGTGCTTCAAGAAATGTAGTAGAATTCTTTTAGTGCGGAGTAGACAATTTTGAGTTGAAAATTGTAGTAGATATACTACAATTGTAGTATGGTGGCAGCTCTGATTCGGGGCATAAAATAGCGTCACAACTTAAATGATGCAGGTAGAACATTACCGAGAATATAACGGTTAGTCTCGAACTCCCTGTTCACAGACGATGAATTCTTACGACCAGAGGGATTTCCAGTCGCAAGGTTAAGTTCACTCACTATTATAGTTTTGTCCAGAACGTATCGCTGATCGAAAATGGGCCGTCGTACAATCTTTGAAGAACGCGAATTGATCATATTCCATTTTAACTCGGGAAAACGTCAAAGATGCATCGCGGAAATTATTAACAAAAGTTCATCTACTGTCCAACATATTATTGAACGATATGGACAGGAAAACGGAAATGAAAATAAAGTGAGGAAAGCCCCGATCAAAATTTTCATAGATCACCGGGAAATGGAAATTTTTGCGGATGAGAGCAAATTTATTATTTTTACATCAGACGGGAAGGTTTTTGTTTGAAGAAAACCAAATTAGGAGCTAAAAGTTAAGAATTTGCTATCTACTGTTAAGCTTGTATCTATAACAAAACTGGACACTACGCACTACGCACAGTGGCGGATCCAGACTTTGCTTTTGGGGGGGGCGGAAATTTTTTTGATTTGGCTATTTTGTTTGATCAAGTTCTGTGTGAATTTAGCTACATATACCTCGTTCACGTGGTCAACGACGTACCGCTACGTAGCACTTCGTAGTACCACGTGAACATACGAAATTTTGCTACGGAGCGGTTTTTCAACAACGTAACAAAACCGCGTAGTGTAGTGTAGTGGATTTGCTAATCCTTCCCACGAGAACACTTGCCGTTGCGCTCCGTATTACTTTTCGAGTGAATTGTCAAAAAACTGTGTAGACAGACAATTTTATTTATTTGGATTTTCTCCACGATTCTAGTACCAGTGCCTTTAATGACTCCATTTCGCTGAAAAATAAAAGAAGAAAGGTTATTTAAGAAATAAAACGACGAATGTAATTATTTTTTAATAAAATAAATACCAGTTGTGACAGCTGTCAATTAATAATCAAGAGTGCGAAACGTCAATTCACTTCACGTGAACACTCATATATCAACCGGATTTCATAATACGCTACACTACACTACGCTACCACGTGAACGAAGTAATAGACTGCACTTAGCAAAAACAGGATCATATTGTTTTCATCTTATTATGGGTCATTCCATCATGAATCGCCAAAGTTGTGACCTTACCATTTCCGATTCTTTTGAAAATGTTTGTACTTGAAGAACTAGTGAAAAAATGAATTGAAATTCAAGTTTTTGTTTCTATCTCATTTTTAAACTAATAAAAACAACAACAATCTTTAAAATAAGCCCTACTTTATTATTCAAGGATAAAAATTAGATATGAATTTTCAAAGAGGACTCGGACATCTTTTTTGGAAAATCTTTAACATACTATAACTAACAAAAAAATGAGATAGAAACAAAAACTTGAAATATTTTTTTTTCACTAATTCTTCGAGTACATAAATTTTCAAAAGAATTGGCGATGATAAGGTCACACTTTTGGCGATTCTTGATTAAATGACCCTTTTTCTATAAAATAATTGAGAACCACTATAATGTTCTTCGATTTTTTTGACCCCGATCCCATTGAGATCCAGAGTTAATTTTTTGGTATGTTTTGAAAAACAGTATAGCCTAAAAAATATAAAAAAATAAAAAAAAACCCGTTTTGAGATATTCAGGGATAAAGGACAAAATCATTATCCTTGAAAAAAATTTCAAGGATAATTTTTATTGCGACATTCCAGGATAAAAATTACCAAAGATATTCATTTTCAAAGGACTCGGACACCATTTTTGCGAAAACTTTAACATACTACAACTAACAAAAAAAAAGAGATAGAAACTAAAAATTGAATTTCAATTATTTTTTTCAATAATTCTTAAAGTACAAAAATTTTCAAAAGAATCGGAGATGGTAAGGTCGCAAATTTCGTCATTCTTGGCGGTTCTTGATGGAATGACCCTATTCCCTACGCAATATATTGTCTTGTAGTCTTTTTATCATGGTGCTTTTACACTCACCCTTGAGGCTCGCCTCAAGGCGAGCCTCTACTCCCATCAGGGCATTGCAAACCGGTTTTCGTCGGCTGTGTTCTTTGCTGTGTTGAAAGCAATTTACACTCAACATGCCTTTGCGGCGCAACTTGCCTATAAGTGCGAAACGACAGAAATACGATGAGCTGCGAATTTTATGGTACCACAGTTCATTGATGTGTATACACATATGGAAGCGTGCGTCGGAGAAAAAGTTGAAACAATGTTAGACTCTTGCGACTGTACGAGCCATCTGATTGGTTGATTTTATGGTGGGGATGGAGGCGCGCCTCAAACGTTGAGTGTATGGTAAATCCACCATCATGGTTCTGTTCTGTGCTTTGCATTGCACCGCAGAACTACAGTAAATGCCAATTACAGTCTACATTGCAGTGGAGTATAAAAAATCGGAGAACGGTTGAAGTAGGTATGTATGTTTAGCAAATTCGGAATTGCTCTTGGGGGGGCGGCCGCCCCCTCCACCTCCCCCCCCTGAATCCGCCAATGACCTACGCAGCATTTTTTTACTCTAGATGAAATCACATAGAGTATTATAAGTTTAATCCAGCCCAAAAGTTTGTAACGCATAGAACCAAGCCACGGACGAAAAAAAGTTATATATTATTTTTTGTTTATTTGTGGCCAAAAACCTCAAATCCGCTTGACGGCCGTCCGTCCGTCCGTCCGTCCGTCTGTCCGTGAACACGATAACTCAAGAACGCCTTCACCTAGGATCTTGAAATTTTGAATCTGGATGTTTGGTTGAATTTGTAAGGCTAAGTTCGTTAACGGGCAAAATCGTCCTACTCCTTCGGGTAGCTGCCATACAAAATGTCCTTAAAACACGTGTTCAAGAATATTGGTCGATAACTTCAGAAGGGTTTAAGCTACGACTTTGAAATTTTGTATGTGTTATTTTTCCAATAGTTGGAGCTGGATGTATGATTATGAAGAAAATCCTATTAGTCCTTCGTGTAGCTGCCATACAAATATCCTGTCAAAATGTATTCACTTAATTTACGGAACTTACTATAACTCAAGTAATATTTTAGCTATGAATTGGAAATTTTGTACAAATTAGTTTTGAGTAAAAACGAAGTTTGAGGTCACTAATCAGCAAAATCCTTTTTCTCCTTCTGGTAGCTGCCATACAAAATGTCCTTAAGACACGTGTTCAACAATATTTTTCGATAACTTTTGAACGCCTCAAGCTACGAAATTGAAATTTGAAATTTTGGCTCCAAGGAAAAGGATAAATATGTAAGAAATCGAGAGAGTCCTTCCTGCACCTCCCATGTGAAAGTCCTTCAAAAAGGACATTTTTTTTCGATGACTTACACAGTTCAAGGTATGAAATTAAACACTGAATATTGTCTTTTAGTTTTGAGTAGCAATCTAATAGCAGTCCTTAATAAAGGACATACAACATGCACACACGTAATTCTACTTTATCCCCAACTACAATATAAATCGGAGTTCAGTATTCATCTAGAGTATTATACGATTGGCTTGCAGCCGATCGTGACTGCAGTATGTTTCTTATCAAAATTTGACCTCGGTTTCTTTATTTAATGAAAAAATGGAAATAGATAGCAACAGATGTTGCATTTTTTCATCATGAGACAAAAACTGATAACGAATCGGATTCATCAATTCAATGACATCATTACAGATGACAATTGGGATATGGTCATTCTGCTCCGAGTTGTAACCAAATGAAAGTCCTGGAAAATAAAGATAGGAAATAAATATTCGAAAGTCAAAAACTCTATCTAATAATATTAGTATTCAGTCCTAGGTTAATGAAGTAGTAGAAATATCGATGAGTAGAAATACCTATCACTCAAAATGTATTAATTACCAGAGTGGCAAGTGGATTCACATAATTTTTCAATTATTCGATAAGCAATAACAACCGTAATCATGCACAAAGCACTGTCATTTGAATGAAAATTCAGTACACTTACGAAAAACTCATCACCTAAATTGCTTAAAAAAGAATGGAGCATTTTCATCACGGCCATTATTTTCATTATTAGCAACACTCCAGATATAGGTACTCATCGCAGCCACATTTATTTCAACGTAAAATCGATACGAATAGGTTGTATAATGAATGCGAAAGCCTGAAATATGTCCCTTGTCTATAAGGACATTATTCAGTCTCAACGATGTATAGATAGCAGATAGGTTTGCAGAAAGAGCTCAACTACGAGGTCTCTACGTCTAAGCCTTCGTATATAAAATTCTACATCGTTGTGTCTGAAAGCCTTACGTTTGAAATTTTTCAATGGAGGTAATGAGCCTTGCTGCTCTGTCATATGTTTACAGTCTGCAGGTTTTAATAACATACCTCATAAGTACCCTTACTGATAATACGCTACATACGTACCTACATACGTTCCGTACGGAGACAAGATGACGTAAAAAATTAGATTCAGTTCAAGCAGAGACATACCCACACTGAACGGAATGGCACAAGTAGGTATACACTTAGAAATAATTACAGCATTAAAAATTTAATAACACAGCTCAGCCGGTAAATAATGAAATATAACTGGAGGGATTAGAGCAGAAAATAAATAAAGTACTGAGCTCTGTGATGTGGTGATTTCATGAAATATGTTTTAACTATTTGAAAAAAAAATACTATTACTCCGTAATAATTATTGTGAAAGGTAGATACAACATATAGTTTCACTCCTGATTAAATCTATAAAACATTGCTTAACTCAAATCAAAAGTAAGTAACGTATAGAGACGAGTCCCTGAAGGAAACAGAAACACAAAACACACGATAACTTATGAACGCGTAGATCTATATCACATTCAATCGTCTTAAGAATTAGTTGGTTTCTTCGGATGTAAATCCCATTCAAAAGTTCCTAAGACTTAGTGAAGAGTATTTTTTGAAAGTTATCGTCCCAAGAGAAGGAATGAGAAGGAAGGGTTCTAGCTAAGGTAGAAAATCGAATTCCAGGAAGAGAGGTCCAAAAGTTCTTATTCTGATATTAAAGGACACATTGAGAAGTTCAACAATATCATTATTAAGTTAGTATACAAAAAAAAAAACAAGGCACGGAGAAATTTTCTTAAGCACCGTAATCCTGTAAACGCATCCCGTTTTGCTGATCTTAGAAAGCAGCTAAAGAGGGAAATAAAGAAAGGTTTTCGTTCATATGTAGACAACCTAAATTCCTCTCTTTCTACTGGGAATGCTAAGCCGTTTTGGAATTATGCTAACTCATCTCGAAGAACTTCTTCTAACCCCTCCAATATTGCACACTTGGATGTTACTGCATCTACTCCTTGTGATATTGTTGAACTTTTCTCGCAATATTTCTAGTCTACTCCTCCAGTTCACCTTCATCTACGCCTAGTTTCATCAATAATCAGGTCAATCTCTTGCCAGAGTTTGAGAGTCACGACATTCTTGCTGTCATTAACTCTTTAGATGGTAATGGCAGTGCCGGACCGGACGAAATTCCAAACATTTTCGTAATTAATCTTGGACACATCCTAGCTGAACCTTTGGCAAAACTTTTCACTATGTCCCTCACATAAGGAATTTTCCCCACTGGAAGGACTCTTACGTTATTCCTATCTTTAAGAAGGGTGAAAAGCAAAATGTTGAAAATTACCGTCCAATCTGTCTACTTTCTTGCTTTTCAAAAATATTTGAAAAGTTACTACATGAATTCATTTTTCCACGAGTCAGCTCCCTCATTGATCAAGCAGCATGGATTTTGTAAAGGACGCTCTACGGAGACGAATCTTGTTTCCTTCTCAAACGCAGTCTCATGTGCGCTCGAAAATCGTTTCTCTGTCCACACGATTTATACTGACTTTCCTAAAGCCTTTGACAGTGTTGACCACTTTATACTGCTTAATAAACTGCAATCATTTGGAATAGATGCTGCTTTGTTGCAATGGTTCTCTTCGTACTTAAGTGATCGTAAACAATACGTCATATTTAATGGAGCTCAATCCAATCCATACTTTGCATCATCTGGTGTTCCCCAAGGCTATACCTTGGGTCCCCTACTTTTCGTTTTGTTTGTAAATGACCTTCTTACGGGTTTTCAGTCTGATCATTTAATGTAGTATGCCGATGATCTCAAATTATTCAGAGTCGTGGAATCTATTTCTGACTGTAGAATCCTACAAGATGACATTAATAAATTAAACTATTGGTGCATGCTGAATAACCTCCGTTTGAACACTCAGAAATGTTTTAAAATGATATATACGAGGGCGGTCCGATAAGTACTTAGCCTCACCGCCCGATGGCGCCACTATCGCAAGAGAAATTTACTATCGTGTAGTACATTCTCTTAGACGGCTACTGTCAAAATTTCAGGCGAATCGGACTCCTAGTTTTGTTTTGACCGCGTGTGGAAGCGGGCGTGTCCGCGGATTTTAGAAAAATGGAAAAAGAGCAATATCGGTCGGTGATTCGATTCTTGTTTTTGGAAGGGAAATCGCGCAGCGAAATCAAAGAGCGCTTGGATGCTGTGTACGGTGACTCTTCTCCTTCGATGGCGACCGTCAAAAATTGGTTTAACGAGTTTCAACGTGGTCGCACGTCGGTTTTTGATAAGCCATGCCCAGGTGCCCCGAAAACGGCTACCACGGAGGATAACGTGACAAAAATCCATGATCTCGTATTGGCAGACCGCCGATAGAAGGTGCGCGAGATAGCTGAGACAGTAGGCATCTCAAAAGACCGCGTGGGTTATATCCCGCATGAAATTTTGGGCATGAGAAAGCTGTCGGCGCGATGGGTGCCGTGTTTGCTCACTCCGGACAACAAGCGCAACCGTGAGACCACTTCAGAGCAGTGTTTGACGCTGTTTAAGCGCAATCCGAAGGAGTTTCTGCGTCGTTTCGTGACCGTCGACGAAACATGGATCCACTGGTACACACCAGAGACCAAGGAACAGTCGAACGTGCTCCGAAGAAGGCGAAGACTGTCCTATCGGCCGGAAAGGTGATAGTCACCGTTTTCTGGGATTCAAAAGGTGTGATCTACATCGACTACCTGGAGAAGGGCAAAACGGTCACAGGGCTCTACTATGCCGAATTATTGGGCCGATTCGACGCCGAATTGCAGAAAAAACGGCCCCATTTGGCGAAGAAAAAAGTGCTCTTCCACCATGACAACGCACCAGCTCACACCTTCGCCAAATTGATCGAATTGGGCTACGAACTGCTGCCCCATCCACCGTATTTTCCAGATTTAGGCCCGTGCGACTTCTTTTTGTTTCCAAACTTGGAAAAGTCACTCGCCGGGCAGAAATTTGAGTCGAATGAGGAGATCATCGCCGCCACGGAGGCCTACTTTGCAGACCTCGAGAAAACGTATTTTTCAGACGGGTTAAAGAAGTTGGAGCTTCGCTGGGTCAAGTGTATCGAGCTAAAAGGAGACTATGTTGAGAAATAAATCGCCACTTTTCCAAAATTTTCGTTTTTATTTTGTAGGCTAAGTACTTATAGGACCACCCTCGTACAAATAAGGATTGTTACCTTAACTTTGACTACTACGTTGATAATGCTCTCCTCGTTGAATTCTCACGCATAAAGGATATAGGGGTAATGTTTGACAACAGATTAAAGTTTGATCAGCACATAGTCGAAGTCTGCAAGCACGCATTTAGATTATGTGGTTTTATATTAAGAACTGCTCATCCATTCCATAATATACATGTTTATACGAATTTGTTTAATAGTCTGGTTCGGTCTCGTCTGGAGCATTGTTCTTGCGTCCGGAGCAGTGTGTTGTTGTGTGGAACGCTAGCTACCAATATCTTGTGACTGCATTGGAATCAGTACAACGACGTTTTACCAAATCTGTTTTCCGAAGGCTCAATTTATCTGACATTTGCTACGAGAGTCGATTAGAGTTAAGTGGCCTATCACGTTTAAAGGACAGAAGACTATATTTGGACATGGAATTTTTATTTAAAGTAAATTTCGGTGTTAACACTAATATTCAAAGTGAACTTCAATTGCATACTAATGTATGTAATACCAGATTACAAACTCTATTCGTTGTACCATATGCGCGGCTAAACGTATATTTTCACTCTCCTTAACTTAGGCTGCCTCATATGTTCAATCAATCTTGCCTTAGTTTTCATGACTTCAGTCTACAATCTTTCAAGCTGTATTTAAGATTCACGTTGTCTATTAAATAACTATATTTAATTCTATTTAATTTTCATTTTTCTTCATTTATTACTTTATTATTTTAATAATAAAGTATTGTTATCGATTTTTAAAAAAAAAAATTTGCTGCCCTGAAAATTTTTATACTCTAGATGAAATCATATAGAGTATTATAAGTTTAATCCAGCCCAAAAGTTTGTAACGCATAGAACCAAGCCTCGGACGAAAAAAAGTTATATATTATTTTTTGTTTATTTGTGGCCAAAAACCTCAAATCCGCCTGACGTCCGTCCGTCCGTCCGTCCGTCCGTCCGTCTGTCCGCATACAAAATGTCCTTAAAACACGTCTTGAAGAATATTGGTCGATAACTTCAGGAGGGTTTAAGCTACGACATTGAAATTTTGTATGTGTTATTTTTCCAATAGTTGAAGCTAAATATATAATTATGAAGGAAATCCCGTTAGTCCTTCGTGTAGCTGCCATACAAATATCCTGTCAAAATGTATTCACTTAATTTACGAAACTCACAATAATAAGTAATCTTTTCAGTACGAATTCGGAATTTTGTACAAGTTAGTTTTGAGCGAAAAGGAAGTTCGAGTTTACTAATCAGTGAAATCCTTTTACTCCTTCTGGTAGCTGCCATACAAAATATCCTTAAAACACGTGTTCAACAATATTTTCCGATAACTTTTGAACGCTTCAAGCTACGAATTTGAAATTTTGTACACATGAATTTTTGAATGGTTCCAAGGAAAAGGACAAATATGTAAGAAATCGAATGAGTCCTTCCTGCACCTCCCATGTGAAAGTCCTTTAAAAAGGACATTTTTTTTCGATGACTTACCCAGTTCAAGGTATGAAATTAAACACTGAATATTGTCTTTTAGTTTTGAGTAGCAATCTAATGGGAGTCCTTAATAAAGGACATACAACATGCACACACGTAATTCTACTTTATCCCCAACTACAATATAAATCGGAGTTCAGTATTCATCTAGAGTATTATACGATTGGCTTGCAGCCGATCGTGACTGCAGTATGTTTTTTTATACGTTTTATGACTAATAAGCACCAAAAAAGCAAACAAAATTTTCAGTCCGTCTGTGCGCCGTCCGCCGTCCGCCGTACGCAAAACGTTTGAGGGCTTATAACTCCTAAACCCTATGAGCTATTAAATTGAATTTTTTTTTATTAATAGACTGGGTAGGTCCCTTTAAGTGACCACTTTTTCGGGGGTGGGAGTATGAGGGGGGGGGAGGTGGAGGAAGCGTTTTAGACGAACAATTTTAGGATCTAGATCTCAGCAACCGCTTATGTTAGGAAGCTGAAACTTGGAATTTATATAGAGCTTCGATAGTGGAACCATTTGCAAAAATTGGGAGTGGGGGAAAAAATAAAGCGTCCAAAACGCAAAAAAGGCGAGATAGAGACATTCTAAAATCCATATCTCCTAAACGGTTAATGTCAAGAAATTAAAACTTAATGAACATCTGTGGGTATACTAGGAGAATAGATCGAAAACAAATTTTTGAGAGGGGGCATTAGCGTACGGAGGTGGGGCGTAAAAAACTTTAGATTACGATATCTCACGAACAAATTGCACTAGAGAAATAAAATTTGGTTTTTGTATAAAGGTTGACAAATAAAGTTTGCTGAAAGTAAAATTATTTTAGGGGGTGGTGGAGCATGGAAGTGAAGGGGGCAAGAAATTTTTTAAAAAATCACGTCTAATATCTCAAGAACGGTGTAAGATAGATGCTTAAAATTTTTACCAGAAGTAGGCCTAATAGACACCCAGCAGAAATTTCAGGGATGAGGGTATAGAGGGTGAGGTTGGGGGAGGGTGAAAAGTAAGAGGTTCCGATTTTTATATCTCGAGGACCTATAATGATATAAAGCTGAAACTTAGTATTAAGATAGAACTATAGTAGTAGCATGTTGGAAAAATATAATTTTGTATAGGGGTAGTATGGTTCGGGGGTGGGGGGTGTTTTTCTTAACTATAGAACGGTTTATGCTAGAAAATTTGGTATGTATATGTAAATCAACTAGAAAAGTAATTCTAATTGAAAAAAAATTCAAATATCTATTGGCTTTCGGAAGTGGGGAAAAAAATTATCAGTGAACATGGAATGCATATATTTTCACGATTTTCGTCATGTCTATTAGGTCTTTCCAAATATTGAATTAATTTTTTTTATGAGGATTCTTCATATAAATACCTGGAAAGCGTTTTCAGGATTTTTTGAAATTCGACCCCCAAGGTGGTGTAAAGTGGATGGATACATTTTCAGGAATTCAGCCGTATCCCTCAGGTCTGATTAGATATCGAATAACTTTTCACTTCCACGGGCTTATTTAATATTCACCTAAAACTTCTTTTCAGGTTTTTTCCTTTTTCAACCCCTAAGAGGGTAAAAACGGGTTGAGCACGTTTTCACGAATTCCATCATATCTCTTAGGAGCGGTAAGACATCAGATTGGTTTTTACTTCTTCGTGCTTTCTTTATATATATCTAAAAACCTATTTCAGGATTTTTGGATATTCAACCCCAAAGTGGGTGCAAGGGGGTTGCATATATTTTCACAAATTCTTACATATTTCTAAGTTCTAATGAGATACCGAATTCATTTTTACTTCCTGAGGCTTCCTACATAATCGTCAAAAAGTCGATTTCAGGATGTTTGTTATTCAACTCCAATAGGACGTATGGCTTTCGACATATTTCTCAGGATTGATGATTTATTAGATTGGTTTGTACTTCCACAGACTTTTTATATAATCGCCTACAAACGCATTTCCGATTTCTTGTAATGGCCCAAGACCAAATCACGAAAAACCTTCTAATGGTGTAACAACTGATATAGACCTCGTTCCGGAGTATGACCCAATTATGTAATTCATATGTTATATATGGCAGCGGCGTAAGTATTCTAGCGCGACCCCATTCTAACCGCTTCCCGAACTTTTTTTTAGGTTTTCAGTCACATAGTAAACTACACCGCATCTCAGAATTAAACTCGTTCCGAACTTCTACCCAAAAAATAATAAAGTTACGCCCAGAATGTTGGCAGATTTTTTTTTCTATTTAATTATGAATCTTATTTATTTTGTTTTTATTTCATTTTTTTATTTATTGGCAACATGTATAATTGGAATTTTTTAAACTTTCTGTCCATTGAGTCCTTAAATAAATAAGAGTTAATCAGTATAAAGTTAATCAGTATAAAAGAAATCATAATTCCAGATTTTTCCAGTCAGTCGTTGTTTACCTCTTGTCTTCTAAACACTTCAGTTTCTCATTATGGGCAAAATAGAGTACAAAGCAGTGATAAGATTTTTAAGAATGGAGGGTCGGACACATTCTGAAATTCATAATCGGTTGTTGAGGGTTTATGGGGACGCTCCTTCCTAGGCTAACGTAAATAATTGGTAAGAACGTTTTAAAAGGGGCAGACATTCATTGAAATACGATCCGCGGAGTGGAAGACCAATTGATGCCTTTTCGACAGAAATTATTGAGCGGGTGGAATAGCTGGTGAACTGGTATTGAATAATAGTCGTCTTAAAAAAAAGGCAAAACAAAATTAAGAAAATCTTACATGAATATTTGAGCATGTCAAAAGTGAGAGCAAGATGGGTCCCCCGAAACCTTTAAGCAATTCAAAAAAGTGTTCAGACAGCAATGAGCGCTCTGGCGGAATATCAGCCATCCACAGCCCAGGCTTAGAAGCAGTAACTACTGCCTGTTCCGCAACTTTAAGCAGGAGGTTGTCGTTTTTAGAGTAAAGAATCATGTATGGACGCCGTGTAGGCACATTTTGATGTCAAGGAGGAATATTACTTTAGAGGGGGCATAGTTTCACTGTGTATTCGACTTACGGGTCAATATATTGAAAAATGAAGGCTTGTTCATTTTGTTATATGCAAGCCTGGCAACCGCGCAACTCGATCGGTTTCGTATAATGGAAACAGCAATAACCGAATACCTAGCTGCAAGTAACCCAATCAGAAACCTAGTTGAAGTATATAAGGGGGCGGAGCAACTCGATTGTACCTCCCTTCTAATCGAATGTTCTCGCAAGTACCAGAACAGCGTAAAAGATCAAAATCGAAAGCTCTAAAGCTTTCAAGAACTGTTCACACACATCACCGAGCGAACATTCAAGAACAGTCTAGACTATAGCCAACTAGTATAAAAGCATGCGACACTTTCAACGAGGGACATAGCCATTTTTATAGCGTTATTACGAGACCGTATTGATGGAAGGCGATCGATAGAGTGTTATCGAGTCAAGCGATATATAAAAGCGGGCGGTATTGCCATACAGTGCGAATAATTGTGCGAATAGAAGTAAAGTGCGAAGTAATAAATTATCACTTATTTTGATTTAAACGAATTGTAATTTACTTGAAATCCCGGCGAACCCCTAACTCGCAACAATATTTACAATAATTTAAAGTACTGTGATCGACCAGAAATTTAAAAAAAATTTGCTACCCAGGAATTTTGTATTTTCACGTTTTAGGACTAGTAAACCCCAAAAAACCCAAAAAAAAAAAAATTTCCTTCTGTCCGACGTACGCCGTATGCCGTACCCCGTACGCAAAATCGTTTGAAGGTGCACAGCTCACAAACCCCTTGAAATATTAAGTTGAAATTTGTATGGTAGGTAGAATGAGTGAACCCGTACGAGTGGTATCTTTTGGAAGGGTGGGGGTGTAAGGAGGGAGCGTTTTAGATGAAAAATTTTGGTTTCAGAAACCGCTTATGCTAGGAAGCTGAAAGTTGGAACTTTTGTAGAACTTTTATAATGGACCCGTTTGCAAAAACATGGTCGATAGGGGTAGAGGGGTATGTGAGTGGGGGAAAAAACAATGCGTCCAACACGCTTGAAATCTGGGATTGAAACATTCTAAAATGCATATCTCATGAACGATTAATGTCAGATGGCTGAAACTTTGTAGTAATCTTAAGAGATACTAGGAGATTAGAAAAGGGTTAACATTTTTAAGGCGGGTGGTGAGGTATGGGGGTAGGGGTGAAAAACTTTGAATTGCAATATCTTCCGACTCAATTGTCCCAGGACGATAAAATTTGGTTTCTGTATATCGAATTACCAGTGGAGTCTACTGAATGTAAAATGTTTGAGCGGAGAGGTGAAGCGTGGATGTGGGGGGACAGCAATTTCTAAAAAAATTTAATTTTTATATCTCAAGAACCGTATCAGATATGATTTTGAAAATTTTACAGGAGCTAGAACCAGTAGACCTCTAGCGGAGAAAAATTTTGAGAGTGCGGGGGTGTAGGGAGGGATAGTGCAAGGGGTGTGAAAATGAAAAAAATCTGATTTTAATTTCTCGAAAGTCACAAAGTATAGAAAGCTAAAAATAATTGACAACTGAATAGAGCTACTATAGAGACATCCTAGAATTCATCCTCAAATTTTTTATAGTGGTAGCAAGGTACGAGGATGTGGGTGGTTATATCATATCTCAGAAACGGCATATGCTAGAAAGTTGAAACTTAGTACCTATATGTATGTAGATGTGCTCCTAGAGTAATTAAAACTAAAAAAAAAATTTGGATTTTCATTTGTGTAGATGGAGTTAAAAAAATGTCCGTGAAAATGTTTTTTTCCCACATTTTCACGAATTTCGTTAAATCTTTTAGATATCTCGAGCTATCAAATCAATTTCACTTCTGCGGGCTCTTAATATAAGCGCCTAGAAAAGTTTTTCCAAATTTTTCGATATCTAACTCCTAAGGGGGTGTAAGGCGGTTATGTACTTTTTCACGATTTCCGATATATTTCTTAGGCCCTTTGAGATTTCGAAATCACTTTCACTTCTAAAAGCTTTAAATATAGTCGGCGAAAAAACCGATTTAAGTATTTTTCAATATTAAACCCCTTAGGGTGTAAGGTATTGTTCAAGTTTTCTCGATCTCATCTTTCGATCATTTCGGATGCATAGCTTTTCCACAAACTCTCGAAATACTCCATCAATATCGAACTTTTTGTTTTAAATTACTAGTCTATGTTAGGTCTATGTAAGTTTCAAGTCTTTACTTCCCAGTATAAACGGTTCCTGAGATATAGAAATCAAAATCTTTCAAGTAAAGCTCCCACACCCACAGCCTTTAAACGCGTACGGCGGACAGACGGACTATATGTATTTCCGTTGAACCCTCCTCCTCGTCGAGGGGTCACACTCCGAAGAGCCCGCAACGGTCCTCTCAACTTTCCTCGAAAACTAATAGCCGCATAAACTTCGGTTAGTAATAGCACCGTCGAACAAGTTTGCCATTCGTAGGTCAACGGTCGAGTGACCACATCGTCATCGCATATCCGTCATACTCCGTTCGTTGAATCAGAACGTTCAGTCGAATTTGATTGTCGGGTTCACCCCAAGCACCGACTACGTATCTTTACTGCAGCCAACTCACATGGACACGGCTGCTCTATCTGTATGCTGCGTACATGAGAGTTTTCTAAAAGCTCACCATACATTTCACGCATGTGTGTGCGTGAAAACTAGCAAAAGCTCATATGAATTTTTATAAAATTTTCAAGTCGGACGCTGATGACTCACTTTGAGAACTGAAATCTGGGTTGAAAATTACTACCGCTAGATGGTAGTACGCGCGTATGCGTGAAAACTGGCAAAGCTCAAATGAATTTAATTTCTTATTAGGTGTGTTATTTTCAACTGGATCAGATCACAATTGAAAAAAACGATGTATCTTTACGGATCTTCGCGGTTCGCGGATCTCGACGGCTCAGCAGATCTTTACGGATCTTTGTGGTTTGCAGATCTTCACGGAAGATCTTGCGGTTCGCGGATCATCACGGCTCGTGGATCTTAAATCATCTCATCTTTTTAGATGATGTAGATAGAATAGATAGAAGATGGAAAATGAATGGTGGAGGATGGAAGATTCAGGATGGAAGATTCAGGATTGAGAATGGACGATGGATAATGGAGGATGGACGATGGACGATGCATGATGGAGGATGGACGATGGATGATAGAGGATGTATGATGGACAATGGAGGATGGACGATAGACAATGGACGATGGTGGATGGAGGATGGATGATGGACGATGAAGGATGGAGGATGGAGGATAGAGGATGGAGAATGGAGGATTGATGATGGAGGATGGAGGATGGAGGATGGAGGATGGAGGATAGAGGATAGAGGATAGAGGATAAAGGATGGGGGATGATGGAGGATGGATGATGGAGGATGGAGGATGGAGGATGGAGGATGGAGGATGGAGGATAGAGGATAGAGGATAGAGGATAGAGGATAGAGGATAGAGGATAGAGGATAGAGGATAGAGGATAGAGGATAGAGGATAGAGGATAGAGGATAGAGGATAGAGGATAGAGGATAGAGGATAGAGGATAGAGGATAGAGGATAGAGGATAGAGGATAGAGGATAGAGGATAGAGGATAGAGGATAGAGGATAGAGGATAGAGGATAGAGGATAGAGGATAGAGGATAGAGGATAGAGGATAGGGGATAGAGGATAGAGGATAGAGGATGGAGGATGGAGGATGGAGGATGGAGGATAGAGGATAGAGGATGGAGGATGGAGGATGGACAATGGAGGATAGAGGATGGAGGATGGAAGATGGAGGATGAAGAACAAGTATGGAGGATAAAGGAAGGAAGATGCAGAACGAAGTATGGAGGATAAAGGATGGAGGATGAAGAATAGAGGATATAAGATAGAGGGTGTAGAATGGTGGATTTAGATTAAAGGTTAAAGATTAAAGATTAAAGATGATTAAAGATAATACATAAAAGATAAAAGATAAAGGATCAAGGATCAAGGATCAAGGATCAAGGATCAAGGATCAAGGATCAAGGATCAAGGATCAAGGATCAAGGATCAAGGATCAAGGATCAAGGATCAAGGATCAAGGATCAAGGATCAAGGATCAAGGATCAAGGATCAAGGATCAAGGATCAAGGATCAAGGATCAAGGATCAAGGATCAAGGATCAAGGATCAAGGATCAAGGATCAAGGATCAAGGATCAAGGATCAAGAATCAAGGATCAAGGATCAAGGATCAAGGATCAGGGATCACGGATCATGGATCAAGGATCAAGGATTAAGGATCAAGGATCAAGGATCAAGGATCAAGGTTCAAGGATCAAGGATCAAGGATCACGGATCAAGGATCACGGATCAAGGATCATGGATCATGGATCAAGGTTCAAGGATCAAGGATCAAGGATCAAGGATCAAGCACCAAGGATCAAGGATCAAGGATCAAGGATCATGGATCAAGGATCAAGGATAAAGGATAAAGGATAAAGAATAAAGGATAAAGGATTAAACATTAAACATTAAAGATTAAAAATTAAAGATTAAAGATTAAAGATTAGCCCCTCAGTACTGCGTAAAAGATAGTTGGAGCGTAGCGCGCGTCAGCCAAATATGAACGCGAAAGGGAGTTTTAATCCCTTTAACCCTGCAAATTTTTAGATAACGATATCTATTAATTTCAGATCGAGCGGGGAATGAAACAAATTGATATTAGCGTAAAAGTGGAAATACCACAAATGAAAAATGTAAATTTTCATTTTGGAGTTTTAGTGTCCAGTAATACTTTTTCCTAAATCTATATTCCATCTCTTATTTTCAACTTATAATCTTTAATTTTCAATCTTCAATCTTTAATTTTCAATCTTTAACCTTTAATCTTTAATCTTTAATCTTTAACCTTTAGTCTTTAATCTTAAGCAACAAAAAGAAATGATATATATATAAAAAATACATTTTAAAAATGTAAAAAGAAGGTGTCGGGTTCAACAAAAAGGGATGATATTCACAGAGTCGGTTTTCTTTTTATTAATATTTCCACTTACACTTGTATACGAATTTGTGATATTCATTTTTCCAATCATTTTGACAATCGCTCGGAAAAATATCCCCCCCCCCCAAATTTTCCAGATGAAAAGCAATCAAAAAGTAAACTTTGCACATCATCTTTTTGCCACGACGAGCGATTGTCCAGTTTCTTGGAAAAATGAATATCACAAATTTGTATACAAGTGTAAGTGGAAATATTAATAAAAAGAAAACCGACTCTGTGAATATCATCCCTTTTTGTTGAACCCGACACCATCTTTTTACATTTTTAAAATGTTTTTTTATATATAGTATTATACCTACGTTAACACCCCAAAAAACCCTCCACGGAAATGGGTACACCCTAATAGCTCAAATGGTTTGTCCGCTACGACCCTTTAAACATATTCACGTACGGCGAAGGCATGGAGTCAAACTCTTTAAAAATAAAAAAAATCAATGTTCTAGCGTAAGTGGTTGAAAAATAGGTTCATTTTCAAAGGCGTTCTTTAAATCTGTCGTGCTTATCAAGATACATTACGAGTACTCTTTTGTAGTGTCCGCTAGGTTGCGGGGGCTGTCCGAGAAGTATCCGACCTGATGTATAGATGCCGCTTTTTCTTTGAATGAAAATACTATGGTAGAAAGCACCATCCCTATAAGGCTTAAGTTTGATGACTCTACGTTGTTTAGTCTATATTTGGCAAAAATTGATACATATCATTGATTTTAAAGGTCGCAGTTCAACCCATATCAAATCCGAACTAGATTCTATTCCGGAGGAGTCTGCTCTTTGGTTCTCTGCCAAAATATTTAACCTCGAATAGGGAAGCACATACCTCACCAACTCTGATTTAAAAATGCGAAGAATTTTACAAAGGGTACTGGTATTTCTCTGAATGGTTTCTTAGGACGTTTACTCCTCGTAGGTTAAAAGTGTAGAATCGTCTCTCCTACAGAATCTGTCTTTAATTTGGAGTATCTCATAATTTCCAAAAGGCATATCGTGATTCGTGACCGCATATAGTTCACCAATAAATTTGATTTCTCTTTTTCTTACTGGACGAAACTTTCGATTACTTTGCCGCTGTAGTGAATTTTGCCCTGAGTCATTAAATTAATGAATTGCGCAAACGAATGGGGTAGTTTATCCGCCGGATGGACAGCAAACTCTGCCATTCTAATATACGGTAAAGAACGGGGTTGAAGAAAATCAAATTTATTAGCCACCTTCTACTTTTGTTCTTGCCTTAGTAATGGGCCATTTCCTGTACCGTAGTTATTTCCTTTTCTGACATTTTACTGTCGGCATTTCTATTGTTTGAGATGACCTAAAAACGCTTATTGTCTAGAATTTATTGGATGGCGTCGACAGTATCGAATTGTGATTGTCACGAAGTAATGATGATATCCATCTGGAGAGAGTTAATGTTTTTTTTGAACAAAATGTTTAACAACAATTATTTTAAAAGCGTGCTACTTTTAAGGTAGTCAGTTAATTTAAGTTCATACCTTAAAAATTTATTTTCTTTTCTTTTTATAAAACAACTTGAACTCGAAAAATCGTTGAGCTATACGGTCGAAACGTTATAGGAACGAATGTAAAGTTGAAAGTAGGATCGGGTTTACTATTGGGCGAAATATCCCTCACTTCATCGAATAGATCCTATACAAAACTCCTTAGAAGACGAGTATTTGTCGATAACTTCAGATCGCTTCATGGTATGCATTTCAAATTGTGTGCACAATTTGAATAGTTCCAAGTAAAAGGATAGATATGATGGAATCCTGCAGACATGACCCCATGTTCAAGTCCTTGAAAAACTTGAAACCTGATAATTTTACTTTTGGTGCTCTACCAAAAGTACCATAAACGAAAGTGGACACTAAAGACATTATCTTGTATTTGTTTTTTATAGGCTTTAGAAAAGCTAGAAACATTTTTCTGGAAAACATTGTAAGATACAAGAACATTTGAAGAAATAATTTCATCTTTTAATACTCTAGATGAAATCTGAGAGTATTATAAGGTCAATCCAGCCCAGAGTTTGTAACGCATAGAACCGAACCTAGGACGAAAAAAGGGTATGTATAATATTTTGTTCATTTTCAAAACCACCAAATCGGCTTGCTGTCGGTCTATCTGTCCGCACGAAGTCCGAATTTTATACAAATCAGTTTTGAGGGAAAATGAAGTTGGAGTTCATTAGTCAGTAAATTTGCTTTCCTCCTTCAGGTAGCTCCCATACAAAATACGGATTAAGCTACGACTTTGAAATCTTTGATATGATGATTTTCCAATAGGTGGTTCTGATCTGAAGTTAGCGGCCAATATTCCTGAACACGTGTCATAACAACTTTTTGTATGGCAGCTATCTGAAAGAGTGATTCAATTTTGCTGACTAATGCACTCGAATTTAATTTTTCTTTAAAAGTAATATGAACGAAATTTCAACTACGTGTCTAAGCGATTTCATACCCTAAGGAGGCTCTATACATTTTCACGCATTTCGCCATATCCTTAAGTCTAAGAAGGTATCGAATTCATTTTTCTTTCGTCGGCTTTCTTTATAATCATCTAAAAATTGATTTTAGTATTTATAGATAATCGACCTTCAAGGGGCTGGTCAATACATTAATGCAAATGGGGGTTCTCATATTTTCGCAATTTTTGCTATATCTTATAAGTCTATATCTTATAAGTCTTGCTATATCTTATAAGTCTTACTCGATTTTTTCGGAAGTCAACCCCGAAAGTGATGTAAAGGATTTGCATACGTGTTTAGATCCGCTGATATTGAATCGGTTCTTACTTCCTCGGTCTCATCATTATAGCCTACAAATTAATTTTATAATTTTGCGATATTCAATCCTCAAAGTGATGTAAGGCTGTTGCATTCACTCCATCTTTCGGTATAAAGGGATATGAAATTCCTTTTTACTTCTACGACCATTTCAGGTACATATAATCACAATAACCAGTTTCACGATTTTTCGAAATTTCACCCCAATTAGGTGTAAATGGATTGCATAGGTCTTACAATCATTTCGTTACATCTCTTAGGTCTGATGAGGAAGCAAAATAATGTTTTTTATTTCTGTAGGCTTTCTAAGTAATCGCCTAGAAATTAATTTCAGGATTTTATGAACTTGAACTCTGAAGGAGTGTAAAGGAGTTATATAAGGTTTAACGATGACATGTCGAAATTTGTGACGTCAAAACGTGCTTTTCAAATGTATAATCGATTGAAAAATGATATTTTTAATATTTTACTTTATTATTTTAATAATAAAGTATTGATATCGATTTTAAAAAAAAAAAAATTTGCAAAACTGAAAATTTTTTTTATACGTTTCATGACTAATAACCACCAAAAAAGCAAACAAAATTTTCAGTCCGTCTGTGCGCCGTCCGCCGTACGCAAAACGTTTGAGGGCTTATAGCTCCTAAACCCTATGAGCTATTGACTTGAAATATTTTTTTTAATAGACTGTGTAGGCCCCTTGAATTCACCACTTTTTAGTGGGTGGGTATGAGGGGGAGGTGGGGGCGAAACATTTTGGTTTCTAGATCTCAGCAACCGCTTATGCTAGGAAGCTGAAACTTGGAATTTGTATAGAGCTTCTATAGTGGACCCTTTTGCAAAAATTTTGATGATATGGGTAAAGGGGTGTGGGAGTGGAGGAAAAAATAATGCATCCGAAACGTTCGAAAGGCGAGATTGAGACATTCTAAAATCCATATCTCCTAAACGGTTAATGTCACGAAATTAAAACTTAATAACCATCTGTAGGTATACTAAGAGAATAGATCGAAAACAAATTTTTGAGCGGGGGCAGTGACGTACGGGGGTGGGTGTTGAAAAACTTTAGATTACGATATCTCACGAACCAATTGGAGGGGGTAAGAATTTTTTAAAAAAATTACGTCTCATATCTCAAGAATGGTGCCAGAAGTAGGCCTAACAGACTCCCAGCAGAAAAAAAAATTTCAGGGATGAGGGTGTAGAAAGTGAAGGTGGGAGAGGGTGAGAAGTAAAAAGTTACGATTTTTATATCTCAAGAACCTATAATGATATAAAGCTGAAACTCAGTATTTAGATAGAGCTATAGTAGTACTATGTTGCAATGTTTTTTATAGAGGTAGTATGGTACGGGGGTGTAGGGTGTTTTTCCTAACTATAGAACGGCTTAAGCTAGAAAGTTGAAATTCGGTACGTATATGTAAATCAACTAGAAAATTAATTCTCATTAAAAAAAAATTCAAATATCCATTGGCGTTCGGAAGTGGGGCAAAAAAAATGGTCAGTGAAAATGGAATGCATATATTTTCACGATTTTCGTCATATCTATTAGGTCTTCCAAATATTGAATTCATTTTTTTTGCATGAATTTTTCATATAAATACCTAGAAAGTGTTTTCAGGATTTTTTGAAATTCGACCCCTAAGGTGGAATAAAGGGGATGTATACATTTTCACGAATTCAGCCATATTCCTCAGGTCTGATTATATATCGAATAACTTTTCACTTCCACGGGCTTATTTAATATTCACCTAAAACTTTTTTTCGAATTTTTTCCTTTTTCAACCCCTAAGAGTGTATAAACGGGTTGATTGGTTTTTACTTCCTCTGGCTTTCTTTACATATATCTAAAAACTCATTTCAGGATTTTGGATATTCAACCCCAAAGTGGGGGCAAAGGGATTGCATAAGTTTTCACAAATTCTTACATATTTCTTAGTTATAATGAGACATCGAATTCATTTTTACTTCCTAAGGCTTCCTACATAATCGTCAAAAAGTTGATTTCATGATATTCGCTATTTAACTCCAATAGGACGTTAGGCTTTCCACATATTTCTCAGGATTGATGAGATATTAGATTGGTTTTCACTTCCCACAGATTTTTTATATAAATGACTACAAACGCATTTCCGATTTCATGTAATGTCCCGAAACCAAATCACGAAAAACCTTCTAATGGCGTAACAACTAATATTATACTAGGACTAGATCTCGTCCCGGAGTATGACCCAATTATATAATTCATATGTTATATGTGGCAGCGGCGTAAGTATTCTAGTGCGACCCCATTCTAACCGCTTCCCGAACTTTTTTTTAGATTTTCTGTCAGTTCATTTTTACCAGAATAATAAACCCGTAGCAGAAAATAAATTTTTTGGGGTGATGCTGTAGAGAGTGAGGTAAGGGTGAAAAGGAATGATGTTTGTATATCGATAACCTATAATGATATAAAGCACAATCTAGGTATTTAGATAGAACTATAGTAGTAGCATGTTGGAAAATTATAATTTTTTATAGGGGTAGTATGGTATGGGGGTGGGTGATGTTTTTCCTAATTATAGAACGGGTTATGCTACAAAGTTGAAACTTTGTGTCTACATATACGTAATTCAACTAGAAAAGTAATATTGATTAAAAAAAATTCAAATTTCCATTGGCGTTCGGTAGGGGGCGAAAAAAATGATCAGTGAAAATGCAATGTATATATTTCACGATTTTCGTTATATCTATTAGGTCTTTTCAAATATTAAATTCATTTTTATTCTACGGATTTTTATATTGATACCTAAAAAGCGTTTTTGGATTTTTTCAAATTCGCCTCCCAAGTTGCACTCTAAGAAAAATTTACTACGTTAAAAGTAGGAAATGGGTTTGCTATTATTATAGTAGTAATATCCATCTGGAGTGTGATATAAATTTTGACTCTAAAAATCGAGTGAAAACGTTCACTCAATAATGAGTAAGTTATCGCTAAAATCGTGGAAAAACACATTAGTTATAAGAGTTTTTCACGCACGAAGTGTAAAATTACTAAACATTTGCCGCGATTATACTTAATTTTTAATGTTCTTTACTACAGGAATATTTTAAAGCAGTAAAAAACGCAAAAAATATAGTATAATTGCGATATTTATTTTAGTAATATTATACTCTCATACTGTGTGTGTAAAATTTCTAAAACTAGCGCATTTTCCCCACGTTTTCACCGATTATTTACGCATAAATGAGTGATAATTTTTAAACGTTTTTACCGTTAAAATTTATATCGCACTCTTGAATATGAGAAATAGTAGGAAATCCATTTCCTAGTATTCTGATAAGATATTTTTATCCGCTCCTCGTTTAATACTAATTTTGCTTGAAGTAACTATAATAAATAAATAACATACCGTACATTTTTGATATTTTTGTTTATTTCAATAATGTTAAATTAAATCTTTTTTGAATTTAAGAGCCGGAAAAAGAATAAGATTTCAATACAATAATTAAAAATATTTCAGGAAATACTATCTAAATAATTATAATATTTTTAATTTTGATAATTTGATAATTTTGTTATCAAATTATTTATTTTGCTGATATTATTTAGAGTTTTTTTTGCTCCTCGCATATTATCTGGATAATATTTTAAGAGTAATCTAACTAGAAATTCCATTGTCTGCGATATTTCCTTGGGGTACATCATATTGAAAATAGAAACATACTACTTCCGTTAGATCATCAATAAAATTCAAATCGTCAAATTTGCGGACTTCTTGTTGCTCAATAAATATGTACCCTGTAGCACGGTAGTCTTCAGGATCCAAAGATTTCTCTCTTTCTAAATTAAATAAAAAAAAATCTGCCAACAGTCTGGGCGCAACTTTATTATTTTTTGTGTAGAAGTTCGAAACGAGTTTAATTCTGAGATGCAGTGCAGGTTACTATGTGACTGAAAACCCAAAAAAACATACTGCAGTCACGATCGGCTGCAAGCCAATCGTATAATACTCTAGATGAATACTGAACTCCGATTTATATTGTAGTTGGGGATAAAGTAGAATTACGTGTGTGCATGTTGTATGTCCTTTATTAAGGACTGCCATTAGATTGCTACTCAAAACTAAAAGACAATATTCAGTGTTTAATTTCATATCTTCAACTGGGTAAGTAATCGAAAAAAATGTCCTTTTTGAAGGACTTTCACATGGGAGGTGCAGGAAGGACTCACTCGATTTCTTACATATTTATCCTTTTCCTTGGAACCATTCAAAAATGAAGGTGTACAAAATTTCAAATTCGTAGCTTGAAGCGTTCAAAAGTTATCGAAAAATATTGTTGAACACTTGTCTTAAGGACATTTTGTACGGCAGCTACCAGAAGGAGTAAAAGGATTTCGCTGATAAGTAAACCCGAACTTTGTTTTTACTCAAAAGTAATTTGTACAACATTTTCAATTCATAGCTAAAAGATTACTTGAGTTATAGTAAGTTCCGTAAATTAAAAGAAAACGTTTTGACAGGATATTTGTATGGCAGCTACACGAAGGACTAATAGAATTTTCTTCATAATCATACATTTAGCTCCAACTATTGGAAAAATACTACGTACAAAATTTCAAAGACGTCGCTTAAACCCTTCTGAAGTTATCGGCCAATATTCTTGAACACGTATTTTAAGGATATTTTGTATGGCAGCTACCAGAAGGAGTAAAAGGATTTCGCTGACTAGTAAACTCGAACTTCGTTTCCACTCAAAACTAATTTGTACAAAATTTCGAATTCGTAGCTAAAAGATTACTTGTGTTATAGTGAGTTTCGTAAATTAAGTGAAGACATTTTGACAGGATATTTGTATGGCAGCTACACGAAGGACTAACAGGATTTTCTTCATAATCATACATTTAGCTCCAACTACTGAAAAAGTAACACGTACAAAATTTCAAAGTCGTAGCTTTAGGCGTTCCGAAGTTATTGGTCAATATTCTTGAACACGTGTTTTAAGGACATTTTGTATGGCAGCTACCCGAAGGAGTAGGACGATTTTGCCCGTTAACGAACTTAGCCTTACAAATTCAACCAAACATCCAGATTCAAAATTTCAAGATCCTAGGTGAAGGCGTTCTTGAGTTATCGTGCTAACGGACAGACGGACGGACGGACGGACGGACGGACGGACGGACGGACGGACGGACGTCAAGCGGATTTGAGGTTTTTGGGCACAAATAAACAAAAAATAATATATAACTTTTTTTCGCCCGAGGCTTGGTTCTATGCGTTACAAACTTTTCGGCTGGATTAAACTTATAATACTCTATATGATTTCATCTAGAGTATAAAAAGTTCGAGATGCGGTTAAAATGGGGTCGCGCTAGAATACTTACACCGCTGCCTCATATAACATATGAATTACATAATTGATTCATACACCGGGACGAGATCTAGTCCTAGTATAATATCAGTTGTTACGCCAATAGAAGGTTTTTCGTGATTTGGTTTCGGGCCATTATATGAAATCGGAAATGCATTTGAAGACGATTATATAAAAAGTCTGTGGAAGTGCAAACCAATCTAATATCTTATCAATCCTGAGAAATATGTCGAAAGCCTTACGTCCTATTGGAGTTGAATAACAAACATCCCGAAATCAACTTTTTGAAGATTATGTAGGAAGCCTTAGGAAGTAAAAATGAGTTCGATATCTCATTAGAACTAGAAATATGTAAGAATTTGTGAAAACATATGCAACACCCTTTCACCCACTTTGGGGTTGAATATCCAAAAATCCTGAAATGGGTTTTTAGATATATATAAAGAAAGCCCGAGGAAGTGAAAACCAATCCGATGTCTTATCACTCCTAAGAGATATGACGGAATTCGTGAAAACGTGTTCAACCCGTTTTTACACTCTTAGGGGTTGAAAAAGAAAAAACCTTGAAAACAGGTTTTAGGTGATTATTAAATAAGCCCGTGGAAGTGAAAAGTTATTTGATATCTAATCAGACCTGAGGGATACGGCTGAATTGGTGAAAATGTATACATCCCCTTTACGCCACTTTGGGGGTCTAATTTTAAAAAATCCTGAAAACACTTTCTAGGTATTTATATGAAGAACCCATAGGGGAAAAATTTATTCAATATTTCAAAAAACCTAATAGATATGACGAAAATCATGAAAATATATGCATTCCATTTTCACTGATAAATTTTTTTGCCCCACTTCCGAACGGCAATGAATCTTTGAATTTTTTTTTAATCAAAATTACTTTTCTAGTTGATTTACATACACGTACCGAATTTCAACTTTCTAGCATAAGCCGTTCTATAGTTAGGAAAAACACCCCCCATCCCCGTACCATACTATCACTATAAAAAATTATATTTTTCCAACATGCTACTACTATAGTTCTATCTAAATACCAAGTTTCAGCTTTATATTGTTATAGGTTCTCGAAATATAAGAATCGGAACTTTTTACTTTACACCCTCCCGCACCCTTACCCACTACACCATCATCCATGAAATTTTTTTCCTGCTGGAGGTCTATTAGGCCTACCTCGGGTAAAAATTTTAAGCATCTATCTTACACCGTTCTTGAGATATTAGACGTGATTTTTTAAAAAAATTCTTACCCCCTCCACATCCATGCTCCACCGCCCTTTTAAAAAATTTTACTTTCAGCAAACCTTATTTGTCAACATTTATGCAGAAACCAAATTTTATTTCTCTAGTACAATGCGTTCGTGAGATATCGTAATCTAAAGTTTTTCAACCCCCACCCCCGTACGTCACTGCCCCCTCTCAAAAATTTGTTTCGGATCTATTCTCCTAGTATACACACAGATGTTCATTAAGTTCTAATTTCGTGACATTAACCGATTAGGAGATATGGATTTTAGAATGTCTCGATCTCGGCTTTCGAGCATTTCGGACGCATTATTATTTACCCCACTCCCACAATCCTTTACCCATATTATAATTTTTTTTTGCAAATGGGTCCACTATCGATGCTCTATATAAGTTCCAAGTTTCAGCCTCCTAGCCTATACGGTTACTGAGATCTAGACACCAAAATTTTTCGTCTAAAACGCTTCCCCCACCTCCCCTTTCACACCCCCACCACTCAAAAGGTGGCCACTTGAAGGGGTCTGCTCAGTCTACCAACAAAACAAAATTCAACTTAATAGCTCAAATAGTTTGAGAACTATAAGCTATCAAACGTTTAGCGTACGGCGGACGGCGTACGGCGTACGGCGGACGGCGCACAGACGGCCTGAAATTTTTTTTTGCTTTTTTGGTGTCTATTAGTCATGAAACGTGGAAAAAAAATTTTTCAGGGTAGCAAATTTTTTTTTTTTTAAAAATCGATAACAATACTTTATTATTAAAATAATAAAGTAATATTAGCAAAATGAAAGTAATAGATATATAGTTTCACACCAAAAGATTTCGCGTTTATTGAATAAATATGTATAAGCATTAGGATAAATTTACAGTTATAAATATTCATACGTAAATAATATAAAAAATGTAATAAATATTAAAAAAATTATTACATTTTTTTTTAGATTGCACCTAACTCACTCAATATTGATATTAGCGATATTTATTACCGCAACTTTACGCTATATCAAAACTAAAACTCTATTTCTTTAACTAAAAACTAAAAATTAATTCTCCATTGAATTTTTAAAGAGAGGAAAGATTTTTTAGAAGTTATATGTGTACTTACTTATTATTGCAATCGATGGAGTATTGCCGGGATTTTGCGCCTTAACCTCAGAATATGTTTATCCGAACTAATTATTAACAGTTACATCAAATATACTTTTTTGTAATGTATGTATCAGGGCTTACCTCCAAACGCTTGAATATGAGACTGGTATTCTCTTTGAAATAAAATGCAACTGCTTCAACTAAATTTAAATTATGCCAATGCATTTTATATCTATTGTACCTCGCTAGAAAATTTTTTCATACACTTTTCAAACAAGCTGAATTTTTTTTTAAATCTATGCATATATAAAATGCTTATTATAAAAAAATATTGTGCTAATTATACTTTCACAAATTCTACACTTAAACATTGTAGGTACCTTTTACTTTATTATTTCAATAATACAGTATTGTTATCGATTTTTAAAAAAAAAAAATTTGCTACCCTCAAAATTTTTTTTTTTACGTTTCATAACGAGTAGACACGAAAAAAGCAAAAAAAAATTTCAGTCCGTCTGTCCGCCGTACGCCGTACCCCGTACGCCGTACGCCGTACGCCGTACGCCGTACGCCGTACGCCGTACGCCGTACGCCGTACGCCGTACGTCTACCGGTGTACGCAAAATTGTTTGACGGCTCGTAGCACCCAAACCCTTTGAGCTATTTAGTTGAATTTTTTTTCGTGGATAGAGTGGGTAGGCCCCCTCTAGTGACCAAATTTGGAGTGGTGGGGGTCTTAGGGGGGAGGAGGGGGAAATGTTTTAGACGGAAAATTTTGGTTTCTAGATCTCAGCAACCGCTTATGCTAGGAAGCTGAAATTTGGAAATTATATAGAGCTTCGGTAGTGGACCCATTTGCAAAAAAATTGCCGATATAGGTGAAGGGGTTTGGGAGTGGGGGGAAAAATAATGCGTCCGAAACGCAAAAAAGGCGAGATTGACACATTCTAAATTCTATATCTCCTAAACGGTTACTGTCACAAAATTGAAACTTGATGAATATCTGTAGGTATACTAGGAGAATAGATCAGAAATAAATTTTTGAGTGGGGGTAGTGGCGTACGGGGGTGGAGGGTGAAAAACTTTAGATTACGATATCTCACGAACGGATTGCACTAGACAAATAAAATTTGGTTTTACTTTATTATTTCAATAATACAGTATTGTTATCGATTTTTAAAAAAAAAAAATTTGCTACCCTCAAAATTTTTTTTTTTACGTTTCATAACGAGTAGACACGAACAAAGCAAAAAAAAATTTCAGTCCGTCTGTCCGCCGTACGCCGTACCCCGTACGCCGTACGCCGTACGCCGTACGTCTACCGGTGTACGCAAAATTGTTTGAAGGCTCGTAGCACCCAAACCCTTTGAGCTATTTAGTTGAATTTTTTTTCGTGGATAAAGTGGGTAGGCCCCCTCTAGTGACCAAATTTAGAGGGGTGGGGGTGTTAGGGGGGAGGAGGGGGAAGTGTTTTAGACGGAAAATTTTGGTTTCTAGATCTCAGCAACCGCTTATGCTAAGAAGCTGAAATTTGGAAATTATATAGAGCTTCGGTAGTGGACTCATTTGCAAAAAAATTGCTGATATAGGTGAAGGGGTTTGGGAGTGGGGGGAAAAATAATGCGTCCGAAACGCAAAAAAGGCGAGATTGACACATTCTAAATTCTATATCTCCTAAACGGTTAATGTCACAAAATTGAAACTTATTGAATATCTGTAGGTGTACTAGGAGAATAGATCGGAAGCAAATTTTTGAGTGGGGGCAGTGGCGTACGGGGGTGGGGGGTGAAAAACTTTAGATTACGATATCTCACGAACCAATTGCACTAGACAAATAAAATTTGGTTTTTGTATAAAGGTTGACAAATGAAGTTTGCTGAAAGTAAAATTTTTTAAGGGGGCGGTGGATCATGAAAGTGGAGAGGATAAGAATTTTTTTAAAAAATCACGTCTCATATCTAAAGAACGGTGTAAGATATATGCTTAAAATTTTTACCTGAAGTGGGCCTAATAGACCCCTAGCAGAAAACAAAATTTTGGAAGTGTAGGTGTAGAGGGTGAGGGTGGGGGAGGGTGAAAAGGAAAAACTTCCGATTTTTATATCTCGAGAACCTGCAATGATATAAAGCTGAAACGTAGTATTTAGATAGATCTATATTAGTAGCATGTTGGAAAAATATAATTTTTTATAGGGGTAGTATGGTACGGGGGTGGGGGGTGTTTTTCCTATCTATAGAACGGCTTATGCTACAAAGTTGAAACTCGGTACGTTTATGTAGATCAACTAGAAAACTAATTTAGATAAAAAAAAATGTCAAATATCTATTGGCGTTCGGGGGGGGGGGGGGCAAAAAAAATTATCAGTGAAAAAGGAATGCATATATTTTCACGGTTTTCGTCATATCTATTAGGTTTTCCCAAATATTGAATTCATTTTTATTGTACATCTTCTTCATATAAATACCTAGAAAGCGTTTTCAGGATTTTTTAAAATTCGACCCCTAAGGGGGTGCAAAGGGGGTTGTAAACTTTTTCACGAATTCTACTATATCCCCAGGTCTTATCAGATATCAAATATCTTTTCACTTTCACGTGCTTGCGTAATAATCGCCTAAAACTTGTTTTTAAGTTTTTTCCTTTTTCAGCTCCTAAGAGAGTATAAATGATAAGAAGAAAGAAATTTTCCAATGTTTAATCGGCTAAAAATCGCTATTTTAAATATTTTCATTTTAAGAACAAAATTAATTTTCCAAGAAATCTAATAATCTCGAAGCAACTCATGATACACTCCGACTTTGACCGCTCCCGAGCTTTGACCCGAAAAATAATAAAGTTTCGCCCAGACTATTGGCAGATTTTTTGTATAAAGGTTGACAAATGAAGTTTGCTAAAAGTAAAATTTTTTATGAGGGCGGTGGATCATGAAAGTGGAGGGGATAAGAATTTTTTTAAAAAATCACGTCTCATATCTCAAGAACGGTGTAAGATATATGCTTAAAATTTTTACCTGAAGTGGACCTAATAGACCCCTAGCAGAAAACAAAATTTTGGAAGTGAGGGTGTAGAGGGTGAGGGTGGGGGAGGGTGAAAAAGAAAAAGTTCCGATTTTTATATCTCGAGAACCTATAATTATATAAAGCTGAAACTTAGTATTTAGATAGATCTATATTAGTAGCATGTTGGAAAAATATAATTTTTTATAGGGGCAGTATGGTACGGGGGTGGGGGGTGTTTTTCCTATCTATAGAACGGCTTATGCTACAAAGTTGAAACTCGGTATGTTTATGTAGATCAACTAGAACACTAATTTAGATAAAAAAAAATTTCAAATATCTATTGGCGTTCGGAGGGGGGGCAAAAAAAATGATCAGTGAAAATGGAATGCATATATTTTTACGGTTTTCGTCATATCTATTAGGTTTTCCCAAATATTGAATTCGTTTTTATTGTACATCTTCTTCATATAAATACCTAGAAAGTGTTTTCAGGATTTTTTAAAATTCGACCCCTAAGGGGGTGCAAAGGGGGTTGTAAACTTTTTCACGAATTCTACTATATCCCCAGGTCTTATCAGATATCAAATATCTTTTCACTTTCACGTGCTTGCGTAATAATCGCCTAAAACTTGTTTTTAAAGTTTTTCCTTTTTCAGCTCCTAAGAGAGTATAAATGCTAAGAAGAAAGAAATTTTCCAATGTTTAATCGGCTAAAAATCGCGATTTTAAATATTTTTATTTTAAGAACAAAATTAATTTTCCAAGAAATCTAATAATCTCGAAGCAACTCATGATACACTCCGACTTTGACCGCTCCCGAGCTTTGACCCGAAAAATAATAAAGTTTCGCCCAGACCATTGGCAGATTTTACAAATGGTTTTAGTTAGGATTCTTAGGGCGAATAACACAAAACGAAAAACCGGTCATTCCTGAATCAAACACTTTTTGGAAATGGATGCAGTAATACAAGAAATCGTTATATTTCTCCAACATATAGCAATGAATTAACACGCAATTCTTTGTGAAATCGCACCTAAGGTGTAATTAAACGCAGTGCTAACAGATTCGCGTGAATTCGCGTGCAAATTCTTACTTCTTGTGCGAAAACACGCGTTTAGAGTAAATAAGCATATAGAAGCAAACAACGCGCTTCACGAGTGTAATTTCACACTTCCAATAGCTTTTCACTTTAATTAGACTGTATATTAACTACTATTATTATTGTATTTTTACAACTTCAGAGTATTATTTTTAAAGTGTGATATAATGGCGTTGTATACATTTTCATAAATTCAGACGTATCCCTCAGGTCTGATGAGTTATCGAATAACTTTTCACTTCCACGGGCTTGTCTATTAATCACCTAATCACCTCGTTTTCAAGTTTATTCCTTTTTCATCCCCTAAGAGGGTATAAAAGCGTTGAACTCGTTTTCACGAATTCTGTCATATCTCTTAGGAGTAATAACACATCAGATTGGTTTTCATTTCCTCGGGTTTTCTTTATATATATCTAAAAACTCATTTCAGGATTTTTGGATATTCAACCCCAAAGAGTGTGCAAGGGGGTTGCATATGTTTTCACAAATTCCTATATATTTCTTAGTTCTGATGTGATATCGAATTCAGTTTAACTTCCTACGGCTTCCTATATAATCGTCAAAAATTGATTTCAGTATTTTTAGATGTTCAACTCTAAGAGGACGTAAGGCTTTCGACATATTTCTTACGATTGATAAGATATCAGATTGGTTTTCTCTTCCACAGACTTTTTTATAATCGGCTACAAATGTATTTCCGATTTCATGTAATGGCCAAAAAACGAATCACGAAAAACCACCTAATCACGTAACAAATGATACTGTATTATGCTTAGACCTCGTCCCTTGGTATAACCCAATTTTGTAATTCATATGTTATATGTGGCAGCGGCGTAAGTATTCTAGCGCGACCTCATTCTAACCGCTTCCCTTTTTGGGTTTTCAGTCACCTACACCGCGTTTTAGAATTGAACGCATTCCGAACTTTTACCGAAAAAAAATTAAAGTTGCGCCTAGACTGTTGGCAGATTTTTATACTCTAAAATAGATGAAATCATATAGAGTATTTAAGTTTATTCCAGCCCAAAAGTTTGTAACGCATAGAATCAAGCCTCGGACGAAAAAAAGTTATATATTATTTTTTGTTTATTTGTGGCCAAAAACCTTAAATCCGCTTGACGTCCGTTCGTCCGTCTGTCCGTCTGTCCGTGAACACGATAACTCAAGAACGCCTTCACCTAGGATCTTGAAATTTTGAATCTGGATGTTTGGTTGAATTTGTAAGGATAAGGTCGTTATCGGGCAAAATCGTCATGCTCCTTCGGGTAGCGGACATACAAAATGTCCTTAAAACACGTGTTCAAGTATATTGGTCGAAAACTTCAGAAGGGTTTAAGCCACGACTTTGAAATTTTGTATGTGTTATTTTTCCAATAGTTGGAGCTAAATATATTATTATGAAGAAAATTATATTAGTCCTTCGTGTAGCTGCCATACAAATATCCTGTCAAAATGTCTTCACTTAATTTACGAAACTTACTATAACTCAAGTAATCTTTTAGCTATGAATTTGGAAATTTTGTACAAATTAGTTTTGAATAAAAATGAAGTTGGAGTTTACTAATCAGCGAAATCCTATTACTTCTTCTGGTAGCTGCCATACAAAATGTTCTTAAGACACGTGTTCTACAATATTTTTCGATAACTTTTGAACGCTTCAAGCTACGAATTTGAAATTTTGTACACGTTTTTAAATGGTTCCAAGGAAAAGGATAAATATAAAATTCCTGCACCTCCCATGAGAAAGTCCTTCAAAAAGGACATTTTTTTTCGATGACTTACCCAGTTCAAGATATGAAATTAAACAATGAATATTGTCTTTTAGTTTTGAGTAGCAATCTAATGGCAGTCCTTAATAAAGGACATATAACATGCACACACGTAATTCTACCTTATCCCCAACTACAATATAAATCGGAGTTCAGTATTCATCTAGAGTATTATACGATTGGCTTGCAGCCGATCGTGACTGCAGTATGTTTTTATCTGTTTTTTATTTCAACTTTTCTATGAAGAAACACTGACAAGAGCAAATTTGTTTCTTGCAACAAGCTTTTCCAGTGTCAAAATTTATTTTCCAAATAAGCTTCTTGTCAAAAAACGCAGCCAGTATCACATTTCGACATTAGTCACGTTCTGCACTATGATCAAAAATCGTTATTTGTATTTTAATGGTGTCAGTAGTGATTTTTTTAAATTTAATGAAACTAATGATGTGAAGATTACTTTCAGGTCGTGAAGGTGTAAAAAACCTACAAAGGTGAAGCTGGTTTTCAAAGTTGTGATGGGCTATGACTATGAATATGCTGTCACCATCAGAATAAAGTTGAGCCGAGATCCAAAAATCACGTAATCTGTTAAATTTTAGAAAAAGTTTGAAGTACCTTCTTTACTTTTGTTTTGAAATAATAACTATTTACTAATACAGGTAGAACATTCACCGCTGTATATAGAGTCAAATTTAAGTATTTTCTGAAGTGTGGAAGAGTTAATAGAGCTTAAATAATTTGATTATAGTCAGATAATTTGTTTGAATATTACAAATTGAAAGCTGTAAGCATCAATTCTCAACATATCATAATCTCCTTCTTACACAATACCGAAATCCCATTTAGTGTCAACCACAATCCAAAATCGTTACTACTGTTCTCGGTTGCGATTGCTGCCAAGGGTCACTTCAGCTTAATAACATGATTGAATGGATATTGCGATGAAATGGATGTACATACATACATAGATAAGCCCACCAAACGTACCAAACATTAATTGGTTTAAATGGGACTGATTACGGTCAGGTTAATGTTCATACTTAATCTGAAACATCAGATCACATAAGGTAGAGTTCATTACGAAACATGTGCAAGCATGACAGTATAAATAAAATTTTAATATTTACTAAAATATTCATTTCGAACAGGCATTAGCCAGCTGAACTTAGGAGTTACCTTTAAAGACAAGATTGATCACAGTTCTAAACGCGTCCTTCAAGGGTTCTCAAGAGAAGACTGAATTTCTTCCTAAAGAACACTTTTTACTTAACACTTTTGTAAACAAAGAACAACACCATTTGTGATTTTGTCAAATACCTCGTGAACTGAACAAGACAGGACCTTAAAATTTGGACCATCAAATGAAATAACAAAATTATCTTGAAACATGCCGTAATTACGACACACGTAATATGTATAATTTTATTATTTTATAGATAGAAGTCCGAAACGTGTTTAATGCTGAGATGCGGTGGAGTTTACTATGCGACTGACAACCTAAGAAATAACCAGGAGGCTATAGTTAGTATTACACTGTTTGACCAAGTAGTCAAATTGCAGTAATAAGCAATGCGAAATAGCGAATTTGGCCGAGCGCATATTGCGAGAATAATTGGAATTCGCATTGCTTATTACTGCAATTTGACCACTTGGTCAAACAGTGTAATACTACCTTATTTGGAACGTTATTTTTTAGGTTGTCAGTCGCATAGTAACCTACATCGCATCTCAGCATTAAACACGTTTCGGACTCCTACCCATAAAATAAGAAGTTGCGCCCAGACTGTTGGCAGATTTTTTATGCTGTAGATAAAATCTTAGAGTATTTTAAGTTTAATCTAGTCCGAAAAGTTTGTAACGCATAGAACCGAGCCTCGGACGAAAAAAATGTGCATATTATTTTTTTGTTCATTTGTGGCCAAAAACCCCAATTGCTGTCCGTCCTTCCGTCCGTCCGTTTGTCTGTCTACGCACGATAATTGAAGAACATCTTGACCTAGGATCTTAAAATCTCGAATCTGGTAATTTGGTTGAATTCGTAAGGCTAATTTAAACGGGCAAAAAATATGAAAATTGGCATTCAAGAAAATTTACTTCAGAAATCCTTTAGCTACGACTTTGGAATTTTGCATATGTTGGTTTTCAAATAGTTCTAACTAAATGTATGAAAAAACACCTGCTTTATTCTATCAATGAAGTGGTTGAATAAAGACAAATATAACAATTACTTACCTAATTAGTAAAGTGTATTGATTCATGTTAGAAATATTCCTTTTGGTATAATAACGAATAAGTTTATTATAATGTTAGGTAGGTAGGTAGGTACGCGTGGCTGCCCGTGAGAACACGGACACACTTAGACCTAAAAGGTCTGTTATGTTACCACAGGATCATCGAATCTGGTCCTACTCGTCGAACCATTTAGAGCTTGCAATGAAGCGTTGGACAAGCACTGACAGTTGAAGAAGTCAGCCCCAAGATGAGCATTCCTTTTGGACAGATACAGAGAAGGTGAAGCACTGTCTCCTCCTCCTCCTCATCTAGGCAGCTTCTACAGAAGTAGTTTGAGAAGAGGCCGAGTCTTTTAGCATGGCGACCTATAAGACAGTGTCCGATCAGGACACCGACTATGGTGCTGATATTCGCCCCTTTGAGCAAAGTCAGCCTTTTAGAGCGTTTTAGATCCAGCTTTGGCCAGATCTGTCTCGCAGTGTGACATGTAATACCGTCTGCCCATGTTGAGCTGGTTTTTATACTCTAGATGAAATCATATAGAGTATTATAAGTTTAATCCAGCCCAAAAGTTTGTAACGCATAGAACCAAGCCTCGAACGAAAAAAAGTTATATATTATTTTTTGTTTATTTGTGGCCAAAAACCTCAAATCCGCCTGACGTCGGTCCGTCCGTCCGTCTGTCCGTTAGCACGATAACTCAAGAACGCCTTCACCTAGGATCTTGAAATTTTGAATCTGGATGTTTGGTTGAATTTGTAAGGCTAAGTTCGTGTTATGGTCCGCCATACGAGTATCCTGCAAAGAAGAGAAGAGGAATGTTAGTTTCCGGTAATCTAAGTATATTATCGAGTTAACTCACCGATTTGGTCATCGAGGAACTCCTTGCGGATGCATTTCCCTCTGGGCCTCTCCCAACTTGTGGTGCATATCTAAAAATAAAGAAAGCATATTCGAAATTAACGACCGAACTTCGACTCTGTGGTGGAGGAAAGACTGGTTGACGGGTAAGGATAGGATTGTGTATGAATTAGGATAGGTTTAGGAATTAGTGGATTAAAAGGGGAATAGGTTAATCAGGTGGAAGGTAGTTAGGATAGGTTAAGCACTAAAAATTATTGGTCGACGGTGACCAAAACGACGACGCGAGTGTCCGGGAGCGATCAAAGTGTCGCGAGTGTTACGGCGCGCCTTTAAACTGGGATCTTTGGGTCAAAAGAAAGAACCGTCCGCACGACTTGGTATCACGACAAACGCGAGTGACGTATAAAACAATAATAAACAATATCGATCAAAATCCACCGCGAGTGACATGTAAACAAGATCAACAATAACTAAACTGACATTTACTGCGATTGTGATGTTCGCGATATGCCAATAGAGTGCAGTGATTGCGAATGACCGGTGGTTCGTGAATCGGGTAAATGGAAGTCACGGGATAATGTTATGATGCGCGAAATACTGCGCGGATCGGTCATTGACTGGATTGGAATAATCCCGCGGGATTAGCGGTTAGAAGTTTTCGCGGATAGAAGGGACGGTGTGATCGAGGCTTTCTGATCGAGAGTGGAGTAGAGATCGGACGTGAACCGGATCGACAAAATAGTGTACAATCGAACCGAAAGGGTTTTCACAAAAGAGTTTAAAAAGTGGTGCAAAATTACGTTACATTAGTGAACGCGGGAGTTATTCGGTTGACTATCGAAGCAGAGACGCAGAGAAGATAATTGGTGTTATCGAAGCAGAGAAGCAGAGAAGATAATTGGTGTTATGTCTGCGGCAGGAGATCGGCGATCATCAGAAACGTCCTAGATAAGTAGACCAAAACGTAGACAGGGTTTATCTCATTATTAAATATCCGAGGGCGTAGATAGGGCTTTCGTTATTATCAATAAATATTTGTTAGTTAATATTTTAATTACTAGTTTTTTTGATCTTATCAACTGTGTAACGATTTCTTGTGACGTTTTGCAGGAATTCTTCCACTACAGGTCTTAGCTCAGTAGAAGTCGGTAACCTTCCCAGACTCGTGATTCGGTCTAAAGAAGGAGAACGGTAGCCTTAAATCGGATCACTGGCGCCCACGACCCGTCTCTGGGTTGAGCCGGACAAGGCCCGTTCGCCCCTTTATTGTAGGGGTCGGTATAACGGTTTTCCACCGGGAAAAATCGTAATATTCGTTAACGGGCAAAATCGTCCCACTCCTTCGGGTAGCTGCCATACAAAATGTCCTTAAAACACGTGCTCAAGAATATTGGTCGATAACTTCAGAAGGGTTTAAGCTACGACATTGAAATTTTGTACGTGTTATTTTCCCAATAGTTGGAGCTAAATGTATGATTATGAAGAAAATCCCGTAAGTCCTTCGTGTAGCTGCCATACAAATATCCTGTCAAAATGTATTTACTTAATTTACGTAACTCACTATAACTCAAGTAATCTTTTAGGTACGAATTCGGAATTTTGTACAAATTAGTTTTTGGTGAAAAGGAAGTTTGAGTTTACTAGTCAACGAAATCCTTTTACTCCTTCGGGTAGCTGCCATACAAAATGTCCTTAAAACAAGTGTTCAAGAATATTGGTCGGCAACTTTAGAAGGGTTTAAGCTACGACATTGAAATTTTGTATGTGTTATTTTTCCAATAGTTGGAGATAAATATATGATTATGAAGAAAATCCTGTTAGTCCTTCGTGTAGCTGCCATACAAATATCCTGTCAAAATGTATTCACTTAATTTACGAAACTCACTATAACTCAAGTAATCTTTTAGCTACGAATTCGAAATTTTGTACAAATTAGTTTTGAGTGAAAAAAAGTTTGACTTTACTAGTCAGCGAAATCCTTTTACTCTTTCTGGTAGCTGCCATACAAAATGTCCTTAAAACACGTGTTTATGAATATTGGCCGATAACTTCAGAAGGGTTTAAGCTACGACATTGAAATTTTGTATGTGTTATTTTTCCAATAGTTGGAGCTAACTGTATGATTATGAAGAAAATCCTATTAGTCGTTAGTGTAGGTGCCATACAAATATCCAGTCAAAACGTCTTCACTTAATTTACGCAACTTACTATAACTCAAATAATCTTTTAGCTATGCATTGGAAATTTTGTACAAATTAGTTTTGAGTAAAAACAAAGTTCAGGCTTACTAATCAGCGAAATCCTTCTACTCCTTCTGGTAGCTGCTATACAAAATGTCCTTAAGACACGTGTTCAACAATATTTTTCGATAACTTTTGAACGCTTCAATCTACAAATTTGAAATTTTGTACACGTTCATTTTTAAATGGTTCGAAGGAAAAAGATAAATATGTAAGAAATCGAGTGAGTCCTTCCTGCACCTCCCATGTGAAAGTCCTTCAAAAAGGACATTTTTTTTTTCGATGACTTACCCAGTTCAAAATATGAAATTAAACACTGAATATTGTCTTTTAGTTTTTAGTAGCAATCTAATGGTAGTCCTTAATAAAGGACATACAACATGCACACACGTAATTCTACTTTATCCCCAACTACAATATAATTCGGAGTTCAGTATTCATCTAGAGTATTATACGATTGGCTTGCAGCCGATCGTGACTGCAGTATGTTCTCAATTGAGTCCAATCCCAGTAGCAGTTTACATGTACAGAGAGGCACACCCAGAATCTGATGTTCCGACCTAATCTGAAGGGTGGTACTGCGCCGAGCTAGTTTGTAAGCCATGCAGTTCCCTGGAATATCCCTGTGTCCTGGCACTCAGCACAGAAGAATATTGAACTGTTCAGCCATCTCCTTAAGAGATGATCGACATTCTGCGGCGATTTTTGATGTTGTCGAGGCCGATTCCAAGTCTGTCTGTGAAAATGCTAATATCCCTAGTAGATATTACATTACACCTCAGCCAGGACAAGGCCTTCTTGATCGCCATAAGCTCCGCCTGAAAGACACTACAGTGGTCCGGAAGGCGGAAGGAGCTGCTAATGTTAAGAATGTCAGAGAAAACACGGTATATATGTATATGGGCGGACTCTTTCGTTCGTACCGAATCCCTTTCCCATTCTAGACGGGTTGGGATGGTTGTTAGGAAATTTTTGTCAAAATCATAACTGGGAGGGATGTAGTCGGTGTTTTCAGGAATGTTATTGAAGTGATTCAAGATTGTTGAGTGACCTGCATATATGCTAGTCCACTGTGTAGAGGCCCTAAGTCGAATGACTGCACTGGCTGCCATTTGCTTGCCAAAAATGTCTAGGTGTGGCAGACTGAATAGCATGTCTAGCGCTGCAGAGGGAGTTGCTATAAGAGCTCCACTGATGCATATGCATGCTGATCTCTGTACCTTCCCTAGGGTGGTGCAGTTAACTGCTTTGTCTAAGGCCGTCCACCAGACAATAACACCATACATAAGTATCGGTCTGATGACGGACACGTAGAGCCAATGAACTATTCGGGATTGCATACCTCATATTTTGCCAATGGCCTTTTTGCACGAGTAAAGCGCAACTGTTCCTTACCTTTCCCGTTCCTGAATATTAGGTTTCCAGTAAAGTTTCCTATCCAAAATAAGACCCAAATATTTCGCACTATCGGTGAAAACTAGACTAGTACCATTCAGAGAAGGAGGGTCTACGTGAGGCATTTTATATTTCTTGGTAAAGAGGACTAATTCTGTTTTGCGTGGATTCACACCCAACCTGTATTCAGCTGCCCATTTGGAGAGGATAGAGAGAGCATTCTGCAATATCTCACTCAGCATGTTGAGCTGCTTTCCCGAAACAGCAATTGCAACATCATCTGCATAAGCAATTACTCTGCAGCCCGCCCCTTCCAGTCTCGATAGTAGTTTGTTGGGCCACTAAATTCCAAGGAAGAGGAGAGAGCATACCACCTTGTGGTATACCTCTGCTGACAAACCTTCGAGAGGAGGACCATCAAATTGATCAGCGCGCCAAGCGAGGACTCCACCTTCAGTATAGAAAGTATAATTTTAAAGAAGAATAAATTCCTATATCAATATCATGCGTTTGTTGATTAGTGCAAAGAATACGTTTGAACTTTAAAGGAATCGTCCATTTTTTCCCGTGAATTTGTGCATTAACGTTATGAACTGTAATCACTGCGCTCATAAATACTATGAATTGATTTATTTATTCAATGAATAGTTCACAAGATTTTTGACATTATCAATAAGCTGCTTCAATGTATAAGTATTGAAAAAAAACTATGAAATTAATGATATTATTCTTTGTAGTCAGATATGATGATTTATACATTATCATTATGTACATTTTCTTTCGGGCTACATACGCCTTTCTGATCAGTATCATTACACTGCATTATCGTATGTTCAAACCGACAGTGGAAAGATAATGGACTCTCAATAAGCGTTTTTCAGGGATTTGTCAATCACCGAACAAAAAGTGATCTCCAATTTTTTTTGTCTGAAGATTGATAAGTGTTTCAAGTACTCACACATCGTTGCAATAAGTAATCTTAAGATTTCAACAAGAGTTTAGAAATTTGTGAACTCAATTTCAAAGGTATCGTTTGAATTAGTGTGGTAATGGATAAAGGCCAAACTACTGGAGTTGTCGTAAAGCTTCAAGTATTTTTAGTACCAATAATTATAACCAAAGTTTTCTCATCCCTTAAAATTAAATAAAACTCGATAAATAAACTGAATTGTCTCCGAGTACGTAATGTTCACATGAAGCTGAAATCCTCGCCCCCGGATTATATTTAAAATGTGTCCTGTTTTTATTTATATGCAAAGTGCTCCATACATATCTTAAGTAGATGCTCAAGAATTTGTTGGAAGAAATTCGATCGAAGAACATACACACGAGATGTAATTTTGCAAAGAGGGGATTTCGGAAGAAATTCGATTACAGATGGGAATCGAATTTACATAGGCAATGATAGATCGATGGAATTTGCTTTCTTTTTCAATCGAATCATTTTAAAACTTTCACTTTAAGATTTTATTTCACTCGGTTTGTGCCAATAGCAAGGGAAATTAAATTTTACTTGAATTTAGACTCAATTCTTCCCCTTATCTTACGTATAAATCATGTTGAGTTAATGCATTAGAATAAAAATAGAATGTAAATGATGATAATATACGAGGTTTGATCAAAAAACACGGTGATTGAATTTCAATTTCAACTAGTATGTCTCATAGCCTCATGTGTTGACATAGAAAGTGACAAGTTTGAACACATTCTAGTTTGTCAGCCAGCTTCAAGAGCCGCTACAGTGAGGTCGTAGCTTTTGACTCGCGAGTTTTTGGTTGCAAAAAGTCTTTCTGTCTGTCCACATTCGCCTTACTCACCAGATTTAGCACCATGCGTCCGGCTCTTCCCAAAAATAAAAACTGTGCTAAAAGGAAAACGTTTTGACACCATTCCTGCCTTTGAGATGGCCACGACAGATCAGCTGAAAGCCCTTCCGAAACAAGCCTTCCAGAAATGCTTCCAGTCATGGATTCAACATTGGGATAAGTGCATTGCTAGCCAAGGACAGTACTTTGAAGACGATTAATTAAAATGTTATGCCCACCGTATTTTTTGATCACACCTCGTACTTACGCACAACTGAAACATAATTACTTTACTGTTGCCAGCTAATTTCAAAAAAAGAGTTTGCCCTTTTTAAGGTCTTCTGTTCGGTTGCTACTTGAAAGAGGAAGAGAAATTTTCCTTTTTCAATTTCGGATTTGGAACTTTAATCAGCAAAAGTGAATTTATCCTTTTTCAAAAACTGCAAGAAGGACTCACTCGATTTTCAGTAAATTTAATTTAATTTTTAATTTACGTAAACAAATTAAAAATCTGCCAATGCAACATTATTATATATAACGCATTGAAATTCCCACACCCTACTTCACCCTTCCAAATTTTAGTCCTTATCTCGGGTCGTAGCGTCCCTTAAACCATAAAGTTTCACTCTTCTGACATTAACCTTTCAGGAGATATGGATTTTAAAATTATCCGATTCTAGCTTTCGAGCCTTTCAGACGTATTGTTTTCCACAACACGCAAATGGGTCCAATATTATAGAAACCCAAATTTTTAGACTTAGGCAATCTTCCCTTCTTCCTCCTAACCATCCGCACCACCTTAAAAGATAGCACTCGTTTTGTTCACCCAATCTACCCACCATAAATACGGGTTTATGAGCTATTTACCTTCAAACGCTTTTACGTACGGCGGGTAGCGGACGACTTACAGCGAGCGGCGTAAGGTGTCCACGGCGGACAGACGGAAATATTTTTTTGATTTTTTGGGGCTTACTACTCCTTAAAAGTGAAAATACAAAACTGCAGGGTACTAAATTTTTTTTAAACATCAGGACAAAAGTTAAATAATGAAGTGGAAGTCCTCTAGACACGTGTTCAAAAATATTATCCTTTAACTTCAGAACACCTTAAGAGGGTCGTACTATGTGTCTGGTACGAAAAATCTTTTTATACTCTAGATGAAATCATGTAGAGTATTATAAGTTTAATCCAGCCCAAAAGTTTGTAACGCATAGAACCAAGCCTCGGACGAAAAAAAGTTATATATTATTTCTTGTTTATTTGTGGCCAAAAACCTCAAATCCGCCTGACGTCCGTCAATCCGTCCGTCCGTTCGTCCGTCGGTCCGACCGTCCGTCCGTCCGTCCGTCAGTCCGTCCGTCCGTCTGTCCGTTAGCACGATAACTCAAGAACGCCTTCACCTAGGATATTGAATCTGGATGTTTGGTTGAATTTATAAGGCTAAGTTCGTTAACGGGCAAAATCGTCCCACTCCTTCGGGTAGCTGCCATACAAAATGTCCTTAAAACACGTGTTCAAGAATATTGGTCGATAACTTCAGAAGGGTTTAAGCTACTACTTTGAAATTTTGAACGTGTTGTTTTTCCAATAGTTGTAGCTAAATGTATGATTATGAAGAAAATTCTATTAGTCCTTCGTGTAGCTGCCATACAAATATCCTGTCAAAATGTATTCACTTAATTTACGGAACTCACTATAACTCAAGTAATCTTTTAGCTATCAACTCGGAATTTTTTACAAATTCGTTTTGAGTGAAAACGAAGTTCGAGTTTACTAGTCAGCAAAATCCTTTTACTACTTCTGGTTGCTGCCATACAAAATATCCTTAAGACACGTGTTCAACAATATTTTCTGATAACTTTTGAACGCTTCAAGCTACGAATTTGAAATTTTGTACACATTAATTTTTGAATGGTTCCAAGGAAAAGGATAAATATGTAAGAAATCGAGTGAGTCCTTCCTGCACCTCCCATGTGAAAATCCTTCAAAAAGGAAATTTTTTTCAATGACTTACCCAGTTCAAAGTATGAAATTAAACACTGAATGTTGTCTTTTAGTTTTGAGTAGCAATCTAATGACAGTCCTTAATAAAGGACATACAACATGCACACACGTAATTCTACTTTATCCCCAAGTACAATATAAATCGGAGTTCAGTATTCATCTAGAGTATTATACGATTGGCTTGCAGCCGATCGTGACTGCAGTATGTTTTTTTATACGTTTCTTGACTAATAAGCACCAAAAAAGCAAAAAAAATTTTCAGTCCGTCTGTGCGCCGTACGCCGTCCGCCGTCCGCCGTCCGCCGTCCGCCGTCCGCCGTACGCAAAACGTTTGAAAGCTTATAACTCTCAAACTCTTTGAGCTATTAAGTTTAATTTTTTTCTGTTGGTAGACTGAGCAGACCCCTTCAAGTGGCCATTTTTTGAGTGGCCGGGGTGCGAGGGGGGAAGTGGATAGAACCCTAGCAGGAAAAAAAATTTTGAGGGTGAGGGTGTAGAGGGTGAGGCTGGGGGAGGGTGAAAAGGAAAAGTTCCGATTCTTATATATGGAGAACCTAAAATGACATCAAGCTGAAACTTAGTATTTAGATAGAACTATAGTAGTAGCATGTTGGAAAAATATAATTTTTTATAGGGGTAGTATGGTACGAAGGTGGGGGGTGTTTTTCCTAACTATAGAACGGCTTATGCCAGAAAGTTGAAACTCGGTATGTATATGTATATCAACTAGAAAAGTAATTTTGATTAAAAAAAAAATCAAATATCCACTGGCATACAGAAGGGGGGTAAAAAAAATGATCAGTGAAAATGGAATGCATATATTTTCACGATTTTCGTCATATCTATTAGGTCTTTTCAAATATTGAATTTATTTTTATTCCACGTATTCTTCATATAAATACCTAGAAAGTGTTTTCAGGATTTTTTGAAATTCGACCCCCACGATGGTGTAAAGGGGTTGTATACATTTTCACGAATTCAGCCGTATCCCTCCGGTCTGATATGACATCGAATATATTTTTACTTCTACGGGCTTGTTTCATAATCACCTAAAACTGCTTATAAAATTTTTTCCTTTTTCAACCCCTAAGAGGGTATAAACGGGTTGAACACATTTTCACGAATTCCGTCATATCTCTTAGGAGTGATAAGACATCGGATTGGTTTTCACTTCCTCGGGCTTTCTTTACATATATCTAAAAACTCATTTCAGGATTTTTTAATATTCAACCCCTAAGTGGGTACAAGGGGGTTGCATATGTTTTCACAAATTTCTACATGTTTCTCAGTTCTAATGAGATATCAAATTCATTTTTACTTCCTAATGCTTCCTACATAATCGTCAAAAGTTGATTTCAGTGTTTTTAGATATTCAACTCCAATAGGACGTAAGGCTTTCGACATATTTCTTACGATTGATAAGATATCAGATTGGTTTTCGCTTCTACAGACTTTTTATATTATCGCCTACAAATGCATTTCCGATTTCTTGAAATGGCCCAAAACCAAATCACTAAAAATCTTATAATCACGTAACAACTGATATTATACTACGACTTAGACCTCGTCCCGGAGTATGACCCAATTATGTAATTAATATGTTATATGTGGTAGCGGCGTAAGTATTCTAGCGCGACCCCATTCTAACCTTTTCTGAACTTTTTTCTGAGTTTTCAGTCACATAGTAACCTACACCGCTTCTCAGAATTGAACACATTCCGAACTTTTACCGAAAAAATAATAAAGTTGCGCCCAGACTGTTGGCAGATTTTTTTGTTTATTTGTGGCCAAAAACCTCAAATCCGCTTGACGTCCGTCCGTCCGTCCGTCCGTCCGTCCGTCTGTCCGTTAGCACGATAACTCAAGAACGCCTTCACCTAGGATCTTGAAATTTTAAATTGGGATGTTTGGTTGAATTTGTAAGGCTAAGTTCGTTAACGGGCAAAATCGTTTTACTCCTTCGGGTAGCTGCCATACAAAATGTCCTTAAAATACGTGTTCAAGAATATTGGTCGATAACTTCAGAAGGCTTTAAGCCACGACTTTGAAATTTTGTATGTGTTACTTTTCCAATAGTTAGAGCTAAATGTATGATTATGAAGAAAATCCTGTTAGTCCTTCATGTAGCTGCCAAAATGTATTCTCTTAATTTTCGCAACTCACTATAATTCAAGTAATCGTTTAGCTATGAGTTCGGAATTTTGTACAAATTAGTTTTTAGTGAAAACAAAGTTCGAGTTTACTAGTCAGCGAAAGACACGTGTTCAACAATATTTTTCGATAACTTTTGAACGCTTAAAGCTACGAATTTGAAATTTTGTACACATTACTCAACAAGAATTTTGTGCCCAGTTCTTACTATAGTCACATTTTTAGCGTTACAGAAATGTTTTCGTTACCATTTTTTATGGAAATATTAAGTTTTAGTGCCTTATCAGTAACACTTCCCATTTAGCCAGTCTAAGTAACACAAAAATGTAAGTCCTCCTAAAAATGTTTCCATATAGAAAAAATTCCCAAAATAGTATCAGCTCCCAAATCGCCGCCAAATTCTTCGAGAATTGTGGCATTCAAGGCGGAAAATATTCATCGTGCCTATTTGAAGTCAATCATAATAAATTGAATCAATCAATGGGAACTCTACACTCAAAGAAAAAATATGATTATGGCCACCATATTTTGGCAGAACCTTACTATGATTGAGGTTATAGTTGACACAACTATGTTACAACATGTAACACAGTAGTACTAACTGAATGAATGTTTGTAATAACTACTATATAGGTCTATAGCAAAAATTTTACAACTTAGTTACTAGAACTGTGGTGTTTGTTTTTAGGAAACATACTATGTTTGGCTCAAACAAAATTATGATTGTGAAAACCTAGGTGTGTGATTCACGTAACCTTCTTTTTTAATAGAACGGTTACGCCAATCATAAAAATGCTGTGACATGTTTACTTGAAACATAGTTCAGTTTTTAGAAAATATGTTATGTTTGGCTCAAACAAAACTATGGTTGTGAAAACCTAGTTGTGTGATTAACGCAACCATGTTTTTTATTAGAACGATTACACCAATCATAAAAATTCTGTAACATAGTTACTAGAAACATAGTTATGTTTTTAGGAAACATGTTATGTTTGGCTCAATCAAAATTATGGTTGTGGAAACCTAGGTATGTGATTCACGCAACCTTCTTATTTATTAGAACGGTTAAGCCAATCATAAACATTATGTGACATGGTTCCTAGAAATATATAATGAAAGTATGAAATTTATTAGAGATATTTATTTTCAAAGAGGACTCGGACACCATTTTTGAGCAAACTTTAACATACTTTCACATATTATAACCAACAAAAAAAATTAGATAGAAACCAAAAATTGAATTTCAATTATTTTGTACAAAATTTTTCAAAAGAATCGGAGATGGTAAGGTCACAACTTTGGTGATTCTTGATGGAATGACCCAAATATGAACTTACATGATTGTACTCACCATATTTTAACAAATTCTAATGTCGCACTGATCATATTCATACTTATCACAATCACAGTATGGTTACGGCAATCATAATAGGTCAACTAACATGATTGTTCTGACCACGTCTAATCAAATGCTATAGTTGCACTGATCGTTCAAAGTTATGTCAGTTATAGTATGGTTGCGACAATTATATCTAATATCTTACCTTACATAATTGCACACACCATATCTGGTATGGTTGTGGGAATTATTTTACCAAATTTTATGGTTCCACTGATCATAGAATATTGTTGTCGTGATTATAATATACTTTTACATCATGTAACGAGAATGATTGGTACAACAATATTAAATTTCAGTACGGATATATGTTTAATGCAACCATACTATGATTTTGCGAATTATATGCTATAGCTAGGAGCACCATATCCATGATCATTGGAAACATATCTGTTTTACAATAGTTAGAAGAACTTTAATATAGTCAATGCAACCTTGGAATAAACATAGTTTTTCTTTCAGTGTACTTATAAAAAAACGTTGTAGTCAGTGTGTTACTAGAAAACCCTTTTAGGCGCAGTATTGGAAAGTGTTACTTTGTTTTTAGCCTTGGTGAAACAAATTAGGTACCAGGTCTAATTGGGAACAATCATAGAGATTTATATACTGGAGACGACAAGCCACCGGGTTTTGTATAAAGCGCTTTAAAGTCAGAAAAATGAGGTGCAGCAGGGGTCTAGTATTTAGCGTATTTCAAGAGCGGGACATAATATATATGTGAGTGAAAAACAAAGCCTTAGTGTCAATTGTTGTTGTTTTGAGTGTGGGTGAATACGATGACGTTCGCCTTTAACTCAATCGCTGCTTGTCATCTTTTACCAACACTATTATCCATATTCAGAGCAAACTACGCATGGGGTTACCTACCCTTATCCTAGCGTAACGTTAAGGTGATATACATACCAAAAACAGGGTGCCGTCCGAGTAACAATCCTAAGTCGTACCATCCTATTAGCTTAACGACATTTTTTTTGAAAACTATGGAAAAGATTGTTGATAGGCATATCAGAGATGGAGCTTTGAATTCACAGCCCTTACACCCCAATTCATATGCCTATCAACTACGGAAGTCTGCAACCTACGTCTTACAAAACCTAGTCACGAAAATCGAAAAATCGTTTACGGATAAAGAAATAGCTGTGGGTTGCTTTTTAGCTATCGAAGGAGCTTTTGACAAAACTGCCTACGAAAGTATCTACTCTGCTGCACAAGAGCGTGGTATTGATCCAAATGCCTGTAGTTGGATCAAAGTAATGCTAGAACGTAGATAAATAGATTTAATACTACCCGATTCAACAGTCACAGCTGCGAGAGGCTGTCCACAGGGCGGGATACTATCACCCATCCTCAGGTGCTTCATAGTAGACGATCTTCTTCAAGACCTAGCAAAAGCCGGTGTCTCTGGTGCTTCATAGTAGACGATCTTCTTCAAGACCTAGCAAAAGCCGGTGTCACGGTACAGCGTTACGCTGACGACCTTGCAATCCTTGTTAGAGGTAAATTTGGAGAGACAGTGACAGAGCTAGTTCAGAATACCCTAAATCAGGTAGCAACGTGGTGTACTAAAGCAGGATGGGGTATAAACCCAAAGAAAAACACAATTGTTGCATTCACCAATGAAGGTGTAAGGACATATTATCTAGGCCTTTTCTTTTTGGAGATTGAACTCGAAATCAAGAACAGAGTTAAGATCATTTGGATTCCGGGACACAGCGGCTACGAAGGTAACGAAATGGCCAACGTAATGGCTAGAAAAGGTTCAGAAGTTGACTTCATGGGACAACATTCATTCTGTGGGCTACAGCACAGCCAAAATATCATCCGAATGTGGCAAAAATCGCAGAGTGTCATTCACTGGGACTTAACACCGAGTAACAAACATTACAAGTTTTTTTATGCCAAAGCATTCGTAGAAAAGAACTCCTGAAATTAAGCAGACATCAGATGCAAACCCTAGTGGGAGCTCTGACTGGACATTGTAACATGGGGAAGCATCTCCATCTCTGAGACCAAAATTTACTGAATTTGCGATGCCGAAGACGAAACATCAGAGCACATCTTCTGCGAACGTGAGGGCTCACAAAAGACTTCGTCACTTCGGTCAGGGTTTCATTAAACCTTCGGAATTCCTGACCATTTCGCAAAATGCTAAGCTTCTTCGAAAGCAAGGGATTGAAGAGGATTCATAGATAATCTGGGGGGGACGAAACAATAGGCCCAACTGAGGCTGACAGAGGTAACCACACCAACCCCATTTCGTAATCAATCTATCTAAGCTCCGAAACTATTGTAATAACTGGTAGTTGAGAAAATAGCAATACCCCTATCGTGTGTATTATAAACACGATTTATAGTTATTAATAATATCTCAGAATTTATTAATTATAATATCACAGGATTTATTAATTAGAATTTATCACAGAATTCAATAATTAGATAATATTGTAGAATTTATTAATTAGTTAATATCACAGGATTTATTTATTATTTTTATTTTTCTTTGTCTTACATTGATCACTTCTATTTTTCAACTGAATTTTCTCCTCTCTATGACTTTTTATATTGTTTTTACCGGTTGCTTGATTTCTATTTTAATTGAAATCAAACAACCGGCTACTTGATTTTCACGATGTGTGGAGTGTTTGACACAAGTGTATTGTTTAAAGTCATACACCCCACACCCCAATACCATTAAAAGATCAATTTCAGAACCAGATAAATATAAAAATAAAACTTTTAACGATTTTATGTACGAATTTTACCACTTCAATTTGCTCTCCTGAAAATTTTGCATTTTGTAGCCAATTTGCCTATCGAGTATCGATACATAAGAGAATCAATTAAACTTTCAAAAGGGAGAAGCCATCAGTTCTAATTTATGACACATGTGTAACAACAATATTTTTTTTTACGAGAGTAGAAGAAGAACATTCTGTATCTTGCTCGTCTGAACAAATAAACATGTTGATATTTGCTTAAGAAAATTGGCTTGACTTTATGTATTTTATTTCTTTGAATTTCTTGCGACACTTTTCCCTAAAAGCACATCATTTTATTGTGATTAACGAGACAGGAACGAATTTAAAAACAAAGTTTAACAAGTTGTCCGTTATAAACGTCAGAATGTCTAAGCTGCGGAAAATATCTACTTCATATAATTTTCCTGTTCATTAATTTAGAGCTGTGGTCTCTCAGTACACCACTAAATCGATATCGATGAATTTCGAAGGAAGCTATTATTTCGCTTTCAAGCACATTTTGGACAGAATCTACCGCTGCTAGAAGGACACCATATTAATTATAAGATGAAGCCTTGAGCGTAGTGCTAGAAGCTGCAGTCACAATCTCAGGCTGCCTGACCGACGACCCACTGTCACTAGAACCGTTTTTGTTGTTGCACGGATTATTTCAATTTAAATATCAGTTAGGACCTTCACTGCCAGTAGTTGATGGATGCAGTGATATGAACCTTCGATGGTTTCCGTAAGGATGCGATAGGTTCAAGTGCCTGATGGATGAAATTTAAATAAGCATTCGATCACTCTAGAGCTAATCCTTGCTGTAGGCGGCTTCCATAAGAGTTTCACACTTTCAATATTCAATTGTATGACGGCATCAGTTTCGTGTGTAGCCTTCGGATTATGGAGTTGACCTCATTGCACAGCTTTTCTAGCCCATTTAGGACGACTGCACTTTCTTTTGTAGATAGCGATTGAAAATAATGGATTTGGAATGATGAGAAGATTGATGTTGATTGATGTGATTGAGTGCAGTAGAAGCGATCCTTAATTTGATACAGGATACTTCTTAGACAGAGATAAGAACATTTTGATAGATTTCGTTACAAAAATATTCGGAAAATTAAATTGATGTTACAATTAAACGGGATTTTAAATTTACAAAGAAATATAATAATAAATGTTCATGAAGGTTTAATGAGCAATAATTTGAAAAAATTGGTGGCGATGTTGTTAAAAAAATCTGCCATTGGTCTGGGCGAAACTTTATTATTTTTCGGGTCAAAGTCGGACTATATCATCAGTTGTTTCGGTATTATTAGGTATCTTGGAAATTTAATTTTGTTCTTAAAATAAAAATATTTAAAACAAAAATTTTTAGCCGATTAAACATTGAAAAAGCCCGTGTAGACATTCGAATATCGGTATATTATGTACACTAAAAGCCCATAGAAGTAAAAACAAATTTTGTTGCCTTATCTGACTTAAAAGACTTGACGAATGGTTAAAACGTATACAAACCCATTACTTCCACTTGGGGTTTGAATTTCGAAAAAATTGAGAAACAGGTTTTTAGGCGATTTCATAAGAAGCAACTTGATATCTCATGAGACATGAGGGATTTTGAAAAATTTGTGAAAACGTAATCAAACTCTTCCTTGGTTTTTGAAATTTGAAAAATCGTGAAATTCGTTTTTATGCCATTACATCCAATGCTGTAATAACCAAATTTATATCTCATCTCTCGGGGCTTGAATATCAACAAATTGAGAAAAAGATTTGTAGGCGATTATATAAAAACCTAAGACATATGTCAAACATTTGAAAAGCATACAACCCTTATACCCCTTAGGATTGAATATCTAAAAATACTGAAATTGACTTTTTGGCGCTTATATAGGAATTCGATATATCATCAGATCTAAGCAATATGAAGGAATCTGTGAAAACATATGCAACCTCCTTAAACCCACTTGGGGGTTGAATATTCAAAAATTCTGAAAGGAGTTAAAAGATAAATATGAAGACAGCACGAGAAAGAAAAAACCAATTCATTTTGTTATTACTTCTAAGAGATATGATGGAATTCGTGAAAACGTATAAAACCCTTTTATATCCTCTTAGGGGCTGAACAAGAAAAAAAACTTAGAAACGGGTTTTAGGCGATTATTACGCAACCCCGTGAAAGTTAAAAGATATTCGATATCTGATCAGACCTGGGGGATATGGCAGAATTCATGAAAAGGTATACAACCCCCTTACACCCTCTTAGGGGTCGAATTTCAAAAAATCCTGAAAACGCTTTCTAGGTATTTATATGAAGAAGCCGTAGAATAAAAATCTGCCAACAGTCTGGGCGCAACTTTATTAATTTTTCGGTAGAAGTTCGGAATGCGTTCAATTCTGAGACGCGGTGTAGGTTACTATGTGACTTAAAACTTAAAAAAAAGTTCAGAAAGCGGTTAGAATGGGGTTGCGCTAGAACACTTACTCCGCTGCCACATATAAAATATGAATTACATAATTGGGTCATACTCCGGGACGAGGTCTAAGTCGTAGTATAATATCAGTTGTTACGTGATTAGGAGATTTTTCGTGATTTGGTTTTGGGCCATTTCATGAAATCGGAAATGCATTTGTAGGCGAATATCCAAAAAGTCTGTGGAAGTGAAAACCAATCTGATATCTCATCAATCGTAAGAAATATGTCGAAAGCCTTAGATTCTATTGGAGTTGAATATTTATAAATACTGAAATCAACTTTTGACGATTATACAGGAAGCCTTAGGAAGTTAAACTGAATTCGATATCACATCAGAACTAAGAAATATATAGAGGAATTTCTGAAAACATATGCAACCAATTTGCACACTCTTTGGGGTTGAATATCTAAAAATCGTAGAATAGGTTTTTAGATATTTTTAAAGAAAGTCCGAGGAAGTGAAAACCAATCCGATGTCTTATCACTCCTAAGAGATATGACGGAATTCGTGAAAATGTGTTCAACCCGTTTATACCCTCTTAGGGGTTGAAAAAGGAAAAAATTTTATAAGCAGTTTTAGGTGATTATGAAACAAGCCCGTAGAAGTAAAAATATATTCGATGTCATATCAGACCGGAGGGATACGGCTGAATTCGTGAAAATGTATACAACCCCTTTACACCATCGTGGGGGTCGAATTTCAAAAAATCCTGAAAACACTTTCTAGGTATTTATATGAAGAATACGTGGAATAAAAATAAATTCAATATTTGAAAAGACCTAATAGATATGACGAAAATCGTGAAAATATATGCATTCCATTTTCACTGATCATTTTTTTTACCCCCCTTCTGTATGCCAGTGGATATTTGATTTTTTTTTTAATCAAAATTACTTTTCTAGTTGATATACATATACATACCGAGTTTCAACTTTCTGGCATAAGCCGTTCTATAGTTAGGAAAAACACCCCCCACCTTCGTACCATACTATCCCTATAAAAAATTATATTTTTTCAACATGCTACTACTATAGTTCTATCTAAATACCAAGTTTAAGCTTGATGTCATTTCAGGTTCTCGAGATATAAGAATCGGAACTTTTTCCTTTTCACCCTCTCCCAGCCTCTTCCTCTACACCCTCTCCCTCAACATTTTTTTTCCTTCTGGGAGTCTATTGGGCCTACTTCTGGTAAAAATTCGAAGCATCTATCGTACATTGTTCTTGAGATATGAGACGTGATTTTTTAGAAAAATTCTTATCCCCTCCACTTCCATACTCAACCGCCCCTTAAAAAATTTTACTTTCAGCAAGCTTTATTTGTCAACCTTAATACAGAAACCGAATTTGGTTTTTCTAGTGCAATTAGTTCGTGAGATATCGTAATCTAAAGTTTTACACTCCCCACCTCCGTACGCCACTGCCCCCTCTCAAAAATTTGTTTCCGATCTATTCTCCTAGTATACCCAAAGATGTTCATTAAGTTATAATTTCGTAACATTAACCGATTACGAGATATGGATTTTAGAATGTCTCAATCTCGGCTTTTGAGCGTTTCGGATGCATTATTATACCCCCCACTCCCACACTCCTTTACCTATATCATAGTTTGTTTTGCAAATGGGTCCACTATCGATGCTCTATATAAATTCCAAGTTTCAGCTTCCTAGCCTAAGTGGTTACTGAGATCTAGAAACCAAAATTTTCCGTCTAAAACGCTTCCCCCACCTCCCCCCTTACAGCCCCACCACTTAAAAGGTGGCCAGTTGAAGGGGTTTGCTCAGTCTACTAACTTAATAGCTCAAAGAGTTTGAGAGTTATAAGCTTTCAAACGTTTTGCGTACGGCGTACGGCGGACGGTGGACGGCGTACGGCGGACAGCGGACGGCATACGGCGTACGGCGCACAGACGGACTGAAAATTTTTTTTGCTTTTTTGGTACTTATTAGTCAAGAAACATATAAAAAAAATTTTCAGAGTATCAAATTTTTTTTTTTTTTAAATCGATAACAATACTTTATTATTAAAATAATAAAGTAAAATGAGTTCAATATTTAGGAAGACCTAATAGATATGACGAAAATCGTGAAAATACATGCATTCCATTTTCCCTGATAATTTTTTTGCCCTGTTCCGAACGCCAATGGATATTTGAAATTTTTTTTTATCTAAATAACTTTATTAGTTAATTTACATATAAATATTGAGTTTTAACTTTTTAGCATGAGCCCTTCTATTGATAGGAAAAATACCCAACACCAATATAAAATATAAAATTTTGGCTTCTAGATCTCAACAACCGCTTATGCTGGAAAGCTGAATCTTAGAATTTATATACAGCTCCAATAGTGGACCCATTTGCAAAAAAATTGTTGATATGGGTGAAGGGGTGAAGAAATTGGGGAGAAAATAACGCGTCCATGACGCTCGAAAGCCGAGATTGAAACATTCTTAAATCTATATCTCCTAAACGGTTAATGTCATGAAATTAAAACTTAATGAATATCTGTAGGTATACTAGGAGAATTGATCGGAAATAAACTTTTGAGTGGCGGCATTGTCGTGCGGGAGCAGAGGGTGAAAAACTTTAGATTACGATATCTCACAAACCAATTGCACTAGAAAAATGAAATTCGGTTTCTGTATAAAGGTTGACAAATTTTTCAAAAACACATCTTATATTTCAATAACAGTGTAAGATAGATGCTTAGAATTTTTACCAAAAGTAGGCCTAATAAACTGCTATCAGAAAAAAGTTTGTGGTGCGTGTGTATAGGGTGAGGGTGGGGGAGGGTGAAAAAGAAAAAGTTCACATTTTTATATCTATAATGATATAAAGCTGAAACTTGGTATTTGGATAGACCTTTAGTAGTAGCATGTTGGAAAAATATAATTTTGTACCCAATCTACCCACGAAATTCAACTAAATAGCTCAAAGGGTTTGGGTGCTGCGAGCCTTCAAACAATCTTGAGTACGGGGTTCGGCTTACGGCGGACAGACGGACTGAATTTTTTTTTTTGTTTTTTTCATGTCTAATAGTCAGAATAGTGAAAAAACAAATTTCAGGGCAGCAATTTTTTTTTTAAAACTCGAGCACAATACTGTATTATTGAAAAAATAAAGTAATACTGTATGCGGGTGCTTTCGTGCACAGCTGCTTAAATTGATTAACTCAGTATGTAGCTCCAGCTTTCAATGCAAAGTGCTCTGTGCTAAATTTTATTCAAAAATTTTCCAGCAGTCTGTGCTCTTTATTAATTTTTGGGTAGAAGTCTGGAACGCGTTTAATGCTTTTTTTTTTATTTATTTATGTATTACTTTATTTTTTTAAGTGTCCATAAAACCATAGGGAATTAAATATCGACGTTGTAATTTAAGTGTTGAATTTTAAAAAATTCTGAAACCGATTTTTAGGCGATTATATAGAATGCACGTTAGAATAGTGCTATATCTCATTAGTGATATGTCGCAATTCGTAAAAACGTACACAATCATTTCACACCCTCTTAAGGCTGCCTATAGAAGTAAAAACGAATTCTATCTCATTAAACATGAAAGATATGTTAGAATTCGTCAAACCTTAAATAATACTTTACACTCTCTAAAGGGTTGAATATCAATAAATGCATAAATCGGTTTTCACCGATTACATTTAGAGCCTTTAAAAGTGAATTTGGTTTCAATATCTCATTAGACCTAATAAATGTATTGAAATTCGTGAAAATGTTCAGAACCATTTTACACCGCGTTATGGGTTATATATTGAAAAATTTTGGAAAAATATTTCTAGGCGCTCATATAAAGAGTTCGCAGATGTAAAATTAATCCATCGACCATCCTCCATCATCCACCCTCCATCCTCTATCCTCTATCCTCTATCCTCTATCCTCTATCCTCTATCTTCTATCCTCCATCCTCCATCCTTCATCCTCCATCCTCCATCCTCCATCATCCATCCTCCATCCTCCATCCTCCATCCTCCATCCTCCATCCTCCATCGTCCATCGTCCATCGACCATCCTCCATCATCCACCCTCCATCCTCCATCATCCTCCATTCTCTATCCTCTATCCTCTATCCTCTATCCTCTATCCTCCATCCTCCATCCTCCATCCTCCATCATCCATCCTCCATCCTCCATCCTCTATCCTCTATCCTCCATCCTCCATCCTTCATCGTCCATCATCCATCCTCCATCCACCATCGTCCATTGTCCATCGTCCATCCTCCATTATCCATCCTACATCGTCTATCATCCATCGTCCATCCTCCATCGTCCATCCTCCATTATCCATCGTCCATTCTCAATCCTGAATCTTCCATCGTGAATCCTCTATCCTGAATCCTCCATCCTCCATCTTCCATTTTTCATCTTCTATCCTCCATCCTGAATCTTCCATCCTCCACCATCCATTTTCCTTCTTCTATCTACATCATCTCAAAAATTAGCAAACCTTTAAGATCCACAAGCCGTGATGATCCGCGAACCGCAAGATCTGCAAACCACAAAGATTCGTAAAGATCTGCTTAGCCGTCGAAATCCGCGAACCGCAAAGATCCGTAAAAATACATGGTTTTTTTCAATTGTGATCTGATCCAGTTGAAAATAACACACCTAATAAGAAATTAAATTCATCTGAGATTTAAAGCTTAGCTTTACTGGCAATTGCCAGTTTTCACGCATATGCGTGTACTACCATCTAGCGGTGTAATTTCCAACGGAGATTTCAGTTCTCAAAGTGACGTCATCAGCGTCTGACTTGAAAATTTTATAAAAATTCATCTGAGCTTTTGCTAGTTTTCACGCATACACATGCGTGAAATGTATGGCGAGCTTTTAGAAAACTCACATGTACGCAGCATACAGATAGAGCAGCCGTGTCCATGTGAGTTGGCTGCAGTAAAGATACGTAGTTGGTGCTTGGGGTTTTATTGAACCCGACAATCACATTCGACTGAACGTTCTGATTTGATACCTCGACATGCCTAAAACTAATAACGAAATTCGCCTTTTTTTCACTCAATTTAAAAAAAAGTTGCTGTACTGAAATTTTGTATTTACATGTTTTAGGACTAGTAAACCCCATAAAGCGAAAGAAAAGAACGTCCGTCTGTCCATCTGTTCGTCTGTCCGTCTATCCGCCGTGCGCCGTACGCAAAAGTCCTTGAAGCCGTACACAAAAGTCTTTGAAGCTACGCAGTTCACAAACCCGTTTATACATTAAGTTGAAATTTTGTTGGTGGGTAGATTGGGTAAACCCCTGGAAGTGGTACCTTTTGTGGAGGTGGGGGTGTGAGAAGGGAGGTTGAGGGAGTGTTTTCGATGAAAAATTTTGATTTCTAGATTAAAGGATCCGCTTATGCTAGGATGCTGGAACTTGGAATTTATATTGAACTATGATTGTGGGCCTATTTACAAAATACTTTATTATTAAAAAATAATGAAGTAAAATGGGGTGGAGAAAATCAATGAGTTCGAAACGCACTAAAGATCAAATTGAACCACTTTAAAATCCGAATCTGCTAATCGGATATTGTCAGAAGGTTGAAATATTTTTATTATTATTAATATTATATATTTAAAGATACAAGTAGACTAGGACTCAAATTTTGAAGGATAGAGGTGGGTGTTGGAGCGTGTGGGTAAAAAACTATGGATTATAGTATCTTTCAAACCAATTGTAAATTAATTTAACCCACTTAGCATTAAAGGCCGGCCGTTAGGTCGAATTTGTTAACCATGAGAATTTGTATAAAACGAATTTGTAAAACTTGGTAGGAGAAAACCAAGACTGATATTAGTTTAGGTAAATAAATTAGTTTTTTAGTTAAATAAAATTATTAGTGAATTGACATCAAAAGAGACGGTCGTTTTCTTTCCGGCATTATATGCCTCAATGCCTAAACGCTCTTGTCAAAGCGCGAACAAAGAGTAAAACGAATCCACCCCAGTTCTTATAAGAACTCATGGCGACTTAAGCAAGCACATAACAAATAACAGCTCTTATTAGAGCTGCCAAAGGGTTCGCCCCCGAACGCAGAGGGTGCTGATGAAGGGAGTGACGGTGGGAGTGGTGGAACGAAAAGAAATCTGATTTTTATTTCTCGAAAATTGATAGTTATAGAAAGTTAAAAATTTATGATTATAAATTTATAACAACTGTAGAGGTATCCTTGAAAAAATAAAATTTTAAAATAAGCAGTAGGCTATTTGGAAGGTTGTGTTTTAGGTTGTCAGTCGCATAGTAACCTACACCGCATCTCAGCATTAAATGCGTTTCGGACTTCTACCCAAAAAATAATAAAGTTGCACCCAGACTATTGGCAGATTTTTCTTTATTATTTTTTAATAATTTAATATTTATATTTGCTACTCTCCAAAGATCGTTAAACTTGTCTTTATTGGCTCTTTTTGGTCGTTCGATGTATAATTTCTAAGAAGCGTTGTTTTTGTCAAGTGCAACCAGATATTTCGCGTCGATCCATGCGCCGGGTTTTGTACCCTATGGTCCGCTCTGACGCTCATTTTACTGCGTCATTGCTTTGGTTTTTCTAAGTCGTAAGTCCGGTAATGATGCATAGCAGGAACCTCCAATTTACATAGATGCACGTGTAAAAATACGTGGTTTTTTGGGTTTTTCAGATTTCAAATACCTGGATACTGGTTTGTACAGGTTCGCGTGTACTTTCTCATCTCTTAGGTTAGGTTAGGTTGAGAAGGGTGGACTAAAGCAATGTGCCCCAGTCCATCATGTGGATCCATTGTGGTCCCTTCGTATAAAAAACCGGGCTCTAGACTACTGATTCCAAATATTGCTCTTCCTTATGAAGAGAGTAGTTCTCCATAAAGGAATCATCGCAAGTTCTGATAGATCGGTTAAGGATAATTTCCCCAAGTACCGATGCCTGGTGCGCGCCAGACTATCACATTCACACACTAGATGCTCCAGTGTTGGCTCAACATTCTCGTCACCACATCGACACAGGTCAGCCATGGGTATTCCCAGCCTTTCTCCATGCCTCCCAAAGGGACAGTGTCCCGTTAGGACCCCTATAAGTTGTCTGCAAATGTCCCTGCCTAGAGACAAAATGAAGCTAGAGTTCCTCCTATCAAGTTTCGGCCAGCAGATTCTTGCTTGCCGGCATCCCGAGAGATTCACCCAGGCCCCCTCCATCTGTCTGAGCGCTTCAATATCAATCATTCCCTTTACACATTCAATGGGACATAGAACCGACTCGTCGGCCAGCTCCATGCTCATCTCCGATCCCCTTCTGGCGAGCTCGTCTGCCTTTTCATTTCCAGGGAAGTCACTGTGACCAGGAATCCAGCTAATCTTCAGGTTATTATTCATACCCACCATCTGCAATATTCTTTTACATTCTCCCACAAGCCTGGATTTGGTAATGTGCGCCTCAACAGCCTTGATGGCAGCTTGGCTGTCATCATAAATAGTTATTGTACCATTCACGCACTGTTTTCGCACAATCAACTCCGCTGCTTTTGTCAGCGCAAAAATCTCGGCCTGAAACACGCTCGAGCTATCCGGTAGCCTGAACGATTCCATAATGTCAAGGTCACAAGAGTACACTCCCGCGCCCATTCCGCTTTCCGTTTTGGAGCCATCAGTGTAGATAGCAACCGTGTCTGGGGCGATGACTCCAGATCGCCACTCCAGTCTGGTGGGAATATTCACAGCATAGGAATGTCCAAAACTGCAAGACGGTGTCCTGTAGTCGGTGCGCTCCGGCATGGCGGAGCACAGGGAAATTGACAAGATCCTAGTGTGGCCCGCACTGCCTCCCAACCAATAGCCTGCCTCACGCAGGCGCAAAGCACCCTTTGCTGCTATCGATTTTACCGCTAGTTCCAATGGGATTATGTGGAGCATTACTTGCAGAGCCTGCGAGGCCGTGGTGCGTAAGGCCCCAGTGATCCCAATGAGTGCCATTCTTTGGATTCTGCTCATGGCGACCCTGTTAGTCCCGATCTCCAACGCATGCCACCACACCAGTGACCCGTAAGTAAGAACAGGTCTAACTACCGTGATGTACAGCCAGTGCACTATTCTCGGGTTAAGGCCCCAGGTTTTCCCTACCATTTTCTGACAAGCGTAGTAAGCATTCGATGCCTTCTTGATCCTGTCGTCAATCGTGAGTTTCCAGTTCAACTTAGGATGGAGATAGATTCCCAAGTACTTCACACTAGGGGAGAGCGGGATGGTAACGCCATTCAAGCGTGGGAGCCTGAATTCTCGGTCTTTCTTCCTCGTAAAGAGGATAAGGTCGGTTTTCTCCGGATTGATGTTGAAGCCGCAGTTACCAGCCCACCTGCTCAAAGATTTGAGCCCAACTTCTAGTAAATCGCTCAAGGTGTCCAGGAACTTACCTCTCACCATCAGAACGATATCATCCGCGTAGGCAACAACCTTGACTCCGGTCAAAGATAGAGCCTGTAAAATTTCGTCAACCACTATGACCCACAGCAGTGGAGATAGCACCCACCCTGTGGGGTTCCCCGGGTTGCTTTCATTCTGCTACATCCATCCCCCAGAGAGGAGTTGATAATTCTACCCCCTAGCATCGACACAATCCAGCACGAAATGGATGAGTCCACACCCAGTCTATTCAATGCCTTCTCGAACGCACTCGTCTCCACATTATTAAAGGCACCCTCAATATCTAGAAACGCTGCTAGAGTATACTCTTTCACATTCAAAGATTCTTCAACCGTGTAGACGACCTCATGTAAGGCCGTTTCGACAGATTTTCCCTTCATATAGGCGTGCTGAAAAGCTGAGAAGCCTCTCGCGTCCAGAACACATCTGAGATAATAGTCCATCATTCTCTCCATTGTTTTCAGTAAAAACGATGAGAGACTAATGGGGCTAAAGTCCTTGGCCAGGTTGTGGCTTGGCTTACCAGCCTTAGGGATGAAAATCACCCTGACTTCATGCCACATCTTCGGGACATACCCGAGAGTTAGACAACTTCTAAATATCCTCACCAAGGAAGGACCAATAAGTGGCATGGTCTTTTGCAGCATAATGGGCACCAGACCGTCCACTCCCGGAGACTTAAAGGGAGAGAAGGACATAACCGCACACCTTACCCTTTCAAGAGAGATTGTCCGATTTACAATGTCTACGTCCGCCGCAGGGAAATCAACTACCTGAGATGAGTTCCCAAGCTCCGAGATGCACCCCGGGAAGTGCGTCTCCATCAGTAGATCCAGACTTTCCTGACTTGATTCCGTCCAGTTTCCTTCTCATCCCTTACTAGGTAGGATTAAATAATTTGCCTTTTTTCTAGTTTCTGTATTCACCCAAGAGTGTGTAAAAGTGTTGTACACGGTTTTGCGAATACCGTCTTATATCTTAGGTCTGATTAGATATCGAATTGGGTTTTAATTTAACGAACTTTTTTATATAATCGCCTACAAACTGATTTCAGGACGTTTTGATATTCAACTCCAAGAGGGTATAAAGGGGTTACATACTCGTACGTCTTTTTGAATTCTAAGATATACCATATGTATGATGTATTTTGAATGCATTTGCTTCAATATTAAATTGGTTTTTACCAAATTAAATATGTTCGAAATTTTAAGAATTTTCAGAGTTTTCTATTTTGTGCTCTCGAACTCTTTAGACATATCGTTTCCTTTCATACTCCAGTATCCTTCCACACATATTACATGTTCATTCATTGCATTTCTAAATAAACTCTAAATTTCGGCTTTTATATGTAGAAACAAAATTTCGTCCAAGACTCTCAAATTGTAATGCGAGATGCCAAAACAGTTTGAGTACGGCGTACGTCGTAGGTTACACAACATTTACGGCAGATACACTGAGGTTTTTGGTTCTACTACCCTTGAAACCTAAAAGAGTAACAATTTTCTTTGTGTAGATAATCTCAATTCTTTATTATTAACCATATATGTTAAAATAAATCTACTGCAAGGATTCAGAACCTTTTAGAATAATGAATGATGCAACACACAACTTTTTTAATGCTAGACCTTCTTTAATGTATTCCACTTTTTCGGAGAGATATTATTATGTTCCAGCAACGTTGTTTTTCATTTCGTATTTCCATTACGACTTATTTTTGAAGAAATCACGTCTAATATACGAACAATAAGAAATTATCAAAAGAAAAGTTTAGCTCGAAGTTCAAATACGTTATAGTTTCCGAAATATTCTCGGAAAATGAGATCTAATCATCAGAAAGTTCCGTGTTGTACTAAAGTCAGATTGCTTTCCGCAAGGATGATATTTGTTCTCTTTACATTTGAATTGCCACAATACGAAAGTGGCGCCATAACAGGATATTTCTTTACATTCCATCACATTCACTATGACTTGGCTGACATCTCTTCATTCTCGGCATAGAGCGCACGCAAGCGCTTGGAGAGTGGTTCTTCAGATGATTGCTGGATTCGATTTTCTAGCAGTCAAAGTCCGATGGAATTAAGAACAGCAGTGTGGAATGTATTCATTTTCTATGTGTAGTTGAAAAAAAACATCAGTGTATTCATCGAATGAAAGGTCCTATAAACGTCAAAATATTCATTTTAGGACACAAGCGACACAATTTTACCTTACAATGGAGGCGGCGCGTTTTAGACAAGGATTGGAACAAACAGAATATTAATTAATTAATTTATAAAAAACATAATATTAGAGAAGTTTGGAAAGAATGTCAACCATAATATCATTCTCCTACGCCCATCCCCATTATGAACATATTTTTATTTATTCGCTGTACATGGTCCTTCTTCAAATATTCACCGACTTAATTCCAGATTTTGCTAGTAAATACTAAACGTATTATGGCATACGTATGTATAACGTTGCGGCACTTAGTTTTACTGGCTATAGTCACCTATGAAAACATCCGAAAGGACGTCTTCTCGCGGGATTTAGTGCACATGCTTGCACTGATTTGTCTTTATTATCAATATACATATGTCTCCTCTGCACTTTTTTTGTTTAATAAATCAAGATATATGCAGACGCCAAACATTGCGTTGCGTTTCCGCTGCAACGGGTGATTTTAGACTAATGCTGTTGGGTCATTCCATCAAGAATCGCCAAAAATGACGAAATTTATGACCTTACCATCCCCGATTCTTTTGAAAAATTTTGTACTTGAAGAACTAGTGAAAAAATAATTTAAATTACATTTTTTTTTCTATCTCATTTTTTTTGTTAGTTATAGTATGTTAAAGTTTTCGCAAAATTGGTGTCCGAGTCCTCTTTGAAAATTCATGTCTCTGGTAATTTTTATCCTAGAATAATAAAGTAGGGCTTATTTTAAAGATTGTTGTTCAAGAATTGTCGCAATATAAAAATACTTTATTATTAAAATAATAAAGTAAAAATAGGAATAAACATACTGCAGTCACGATCGGCTGCAAGCCAATCGTATAATACTCTAGATGAATACTGAACTCCGATTTATATTGTAGTTGGGGATAAAGTAGAATTAAGTGTGTGCATGTTGTATGTCCTTTAGTAAGGACTCCCATTAGATTGCTACTCAAAACTAAAAGACAATATTCAGTGTTTAATTTCATATCTTGAACTGGGTAAGTTATCGAAAAAAAATGTCCTTTTTCAAGGACTTTTACATGGAAGGTGCAGGAAGGACTCACTCGATTTCTTACATATTTATCCTTTTCCTTGGAACCATTGAAAAATGAACGCGTACAAAATTTCAAATCCGTAGCTTGAAGCGTTCAAAAGTTATCGAAAAATATTGTTGAACACGTGTCTTAAGGACATTTTGTATGGCAGCTAACAGAAGGAGTAACAGGATTTCGCTGATTAGTAAACTCAAACTTTGTTTTTACTCAAAACTAATTTGTACAAAATTTCCAATTTATAGCTAAAAGATTACTTGAGTTATAGTAAGTTCCGTAAATTAAGTGAAGACGTTTTGACAGGATATTTGTATGGTAGCTACAAGAAGGACTAACAGGATTTTCTTCATAATCATATATTTAGCTCCAACCATTGGAGAAATAACACATACAAAATTTCAATGTCGTAGCTTAAACCCTTCTGAAGTTATCGGCCAATATTCTTGAACACGTGTTTTAAGGACATTTTGTATGGCAGCTACACGAAGGAGTAGGACGATTTTGCCCGTTAACGAACTTAGCCTTACAAATTCAACCAAACATCCAGATTCAAAATTTCAAGATCCTAGGTGAAGGCGTTCTTGAGTTATCGTGCTAACGGACAGACGGACGGACGGACGGACGGACGGACGGACGGACGTCAGGCGGATTTGAGGTTCTTGGGCACAAATAAACAAAAAATAATATATAACTTTTTTTCGTCCGAGGCTTGGTTCTATGCGTTACAAACTTTTGGGCTGGATTAAACTTATAATACTCTATATGATTTCATCTAGAGTATAAAAATTATCTTCAATTGGGATCAAAAAAATCGAGGAACATCTCTGGCTTTCAATTATTTTATAGAAAAAGGGTCACTTCACTTCAAGCTCTGATGTTCTTCGATTTTTTTGACCCCAATCCCATTCAGATCCCAAGTTAATTTTTTGGTATGTTTTGTAAAACAGTATATCCTATAAAATATAAATATATAAAGAAAAATAATTATTTGAATCAAGTATGATACATTGTTAACTAACAATTAGCCTAAAATGTTCATATCAAATACAAACATTGTTAAATTAAATAAGGTTACGTATTTAAATCAACTAAGGAAGCATTGTTAACAGCAACATTTTTAAATATCACGGAAATTGTCTAGTTTTAACATATATGTGATTCATTCAAATATGATTTTGTTTTACATTAAACAATTCATTGTCAGAATAATTGCCAAGCAACAAGAAACATGTTGAATATTACTCCTGCTTACTACATTTCATCTTGATCTAAAACGAAAATTTTCACCTGAGCACAATTATTTTAATCATGCAATGAAAATATTTGCAGATCGCAGTTTCCCGTGATTGACTAAGCAATGATCATTGGCCAAACGCCAAAACTGATAGTTTTGAAGCATAAATCATTCAACATTCAACAATTGTCTACAATTACAGTGTAAAGAAGTAAATCTTCGATTAAGAATAATACAATAAAATTTTTGTAAAAAGGGTTAATTTACTCAAGTTAATTGATAACGAAGGCCTAGGAGATATTTTTTCTAATAAATAGTTTGCAGTTAGAGTTGAATTTAAGCATAAACTTTTTCAATGGCGAATGGAAAATGTAAATAAATCAATTATGCAAAACAATAAAACCGTGTTTTTTCAAGGTCCCTATTAAATTATTTTCATGGAATGTTCAATCAGAGCCATCCGCGTTATTTATCAATAATATGATGAGCATTTGGAACGATATGCAGCAATGTCAAGAACTTATTAAACAACCCTATTGGATTATATTCATGTGAACAGTGCGTTGTCAGAATTTTTATACTCTAGATGAAATCATACAGAGTATTATAAGTTTAATACAGCCCAAAAGTTTGTAACGCATAGAACCAAGCCTCGGACGCAAAAAAGTTGTATATTATTTTTTGTTTATTTGTGGCCAAAAACCTCAAATCCGCTTGACGTCCGTCCGTCCGTCCGTGAACACGATAACTCAAGAACGCTTTCACCTAGGATCTTGAAATTTTGAATCTGGATGTTTGGTTGAATTTGTAAGGCTAAGTTCGTTAACGGGCAAAATCGTCCTACTCCTTCGGGTAGCTACAATACAACATGTCCTTAAAACACGTGTTTAAGAATATTGGTCGATAACTTTAGAACGGTTTAAGCTACGACATTGAAATTTTATGTGTGTTATTTAAATATATGATTATGAAGAAAATCCTGTTAATCCTTCGTGTAGCTGCCATACAAATATCCAGTCAAAATGTATTCACTTAATTTACGAAACTCACTATAACTCAAGTAATCTTTTAGCTACGAATTCGGAATTTTTTCCAAATTAGTTTTGAGTGAAAAGAAAGTTCGACTTTACTAGTCAGCGAAATCCTTTTACTCCTTCTATTAGCTGCTATACAAAATGTCCTTAAAACACGTCTTTAAGAATATTGGCCGATAACTTCGGAAGGGTTTAAGCTACGTCTTTGAAATTTTGTATGTGTTATTTTTCCAATAGTTGGAGTTCAATGTATGATTATGAAGAAAATGCTATTAGTCCTTCGTGTAGTTGCCATACAAATATCCTGTCAAAACGTCTTCACTTAATTTTCGGAACTTACTATAACTCAAGTAATCTTTTAGCTATGATTTGGAAATTTTGTACAAATTAGTTTTGAGTAGAACTGAAGTTCGAGTTTACTAATCAGCGAAATCCTTTTACTCCATCTGGTAGGTGCCATACAACATGTCCGTAAGACACGTGTTCAACAATATTTTTCGATAACTTTTGAACGCTTCAAGCTACGCATTTGAAATTTTGTACACGTACATTTTTAAATGGTTCCAAGGAAAAGGATAAATATGTAAGAAATCGAGTGAGTCCTTCTTGCACCTTCCATGTGAAAGTCCTTCATAAAGGAAAATTTTTTTCGATGACTTACCCAGTTCAAGATATGAAATTAAACACTGAATATTGTCTTTTAGTTTTGAGTAGCAATCTAATGGGAGTCCTTACTAAAGGACATACAACATGCACACACGTAATTCTACTTTATCCCCAACTACAATATAAATCGGAGTTCAGTATTCATCTAGAGTATTATACGATTGGCTTGCAGCCGATCGTGACTGCAGTATGTTTTTAATGCAATTGGTTCGTGAGATATCGTAATCTAAAATTTTTCACCCCCCACCTCAGTACGCCACTGCCCCTTCTCAAAAATTTGTTTTCGATCTGTTTTCCTAGTATACCTACAGACGTTCATTAAGTTTTAATTGACGTGACATTAACCATTTAGGAGATATAGATTTTAGAACGTCTCGATCTCGGCTTTCGAGCGTTTTGGACGCATTATTATTCACTCCACTCCCAGTAGTATATCCATTCATTCTTCAATGTTCGCATGAAAGACTAATTTGTTTGTTTTTATGTAAATAGAACAACAATTTTGTATATCTTACACAGGGTGTCCGGTACTTGGTTGATAAACTTTAAAGGTTCGATTCCTTGATATATTTTGAGAAAATAAAAGTTCACAATTTTCAGTATCCGCGGAGATGCAGGGTGGTAATGAAAAGTCTTTCGAAAAATATTCTTGAATACTAGTCTTAAGGATTTTTTGTATGGGAGCTACCCGAAGGAGTAAAAAGATTTCGCTAACAAGTAAACTGGAACTTTGTTTCCACTTAAAACTTATTTGTACAAAATTTGGACTTCGTAGCGAAACGATTTCTTCATTATAGTGAGTTCCGTAAATTAAGTTACGACATCTTTGAATATCAGGTACACAAAGGACTCACGATATTTGTTTTATATTCATACCTTTAGATGCGACTGTAATAAAATCAACGAATAGAAATTTTCAAGTTCGTTGCTTAAAGCATTCTGAAGCTATCGTTCAATACTGTTAAAAACGTGTTTTAAGGGCTTTTGTATGACCGCTATCCGAAGGAGTTGACGGATGTTACTAATTATCTCAGTTTTGCTTATGACTTAAAACTAATTCCTGCCAAATTTGTTCTTCCTGCTTCAACGTGTTTTCGGGTTATATTGAATTTTGTAGCATACATACATTTTGGAAACACTTTTGTTGGCTGCTACATGAACGACTTAATGCATTTGGTTCATATCCGGAATTTTCGCTTCAAACATTAGAAACTGTATGTGTTCAAAATTTCAAGTTCCCAACTTGAATCATTCGACCTCAGAGTTCAAAACTAATATATAACTTTTTTTTTCCGAAGGTTGGTTCTATGCGTTATAAACTTTTGGACTGGATTAAACTTATAATACTTCACATTTCATATTTAGTATGAGAACGAAAGCGGCAAAGGAGGTCAATGATAGAAGACGAAGTTCATAACCCAAACAAGAAGAAATGCACCAACCAGACAAAATATTACCGTGATACAACTTCGAAAATGTGGCCTATTACTAATACCTGGGATCACACCTTGTAATAGACGATCACACTGGCCAATAAGACGTATTTCACGGTCCTCCCGATCTTAAAATTGTAAAGAGTGCACAAGCAGAGCAAACTTTGCATATAGGTAGAAGACCATAATTAGACCTGTGCTACTATATGCCAGCAAAACGTGGACTCTACCCAAGCGTCTGAATAATCAATAGACGCATTTTAGCAACGAATTCTTCGAAGTATTTTGGGACCAGTAAGAGAAGGCACTGAATGGCGTGTCCGGTACAACAATGAGTTGTATAACATTTATGACGACCCATCCGCATCGACTCTTATAAAATGTCGTAAGCTACAATGGGCAGGCCATGTGGAGCGAATGGACGACGGAAGAATTCCCAAACGCACACGGAAAGGTAGAGCTCATGGCAAACGACCGGTGGGAAAACCGCGGTAAAGGAACGGACTAAGTTGACGCTGATTCCAGATGGCTTCTTAGATGCATGAATAGAGGACGCAAGCGCTGAATCGACACGACTCCAGACCATGTATCCTTCAGGCCCTGGCCCGATTTGGGCAATAGCGCCATTGATGATGATGATGATAAAAACGAAAGTATTACCTCGACTCTAATTCCACTTACTAAACAACAGTCAGCACCTGGAAAAGTACAGAAAGCAAAAAGTTAGGTTAGGTTGGGAAGGGTGGACTAAAGCGATGTGCCCCAGTCCATCACGAAAGATCACTGTGGATCCATTGTGGTCCCCTCGTATAAAACCGGGCTCTAGACTACTGATTCCAAATAATGCTCTTCCTTATGAAGAGAGTAGTTCTCCATAAAGGAATCATCGCAAGTTCTGATAGATCGGTTAAGGAGAATTTCCCCAAGTACCGATGCCTGGTACGTGCCAGACTTTCACATTCACACACCAGATGCTCCAGTGTTGGCTCAACATTCTCATCACCACAGCGACACAGGTCAGCCATGGGTATTCCCAGCCTTTCTCCATGTCTCCCAAAGGGACAGTGCCCCGTTAGGACCTCTATAAGTTGTCTAAGCAAAAAGTTATTCATTCGTCATTTATATATACAAAATGTAGAACTCATCGCAAGCTTCCCGACTCCTTTGAACTTATATCCGCGACCTAAAAGTAAACAAGGGAACTCGAAATAATACAACGACAGATTAATAAGGAGCAGGAAGATTAGTTTCGATGGAAACTCGGCCACTCTAGAGGCCGAAAAAATAGGCTTTTTTTGTGGATTTTTTTTCAGAAAAACTACAAAATAAATCGAGATTACAAAAACGGGTGTTTAACATACATATCAGTGACTGTATACAATCATTTTCTTAAGCGATTAATTTCAAAATGGAAGCTGTGCAGCGTTTTTGCGATTACGTCTCCGTTTTCCCAGGGTCGGACAAACAGCTCCTGTAATTATACTCTAGATGAAATCATATAGAGTATTATAAGTTTAATCCAGCCCAAAAGTTTGTAACGCATAGAACCAAGCCTCGGACGAAAAAAAGATATATATTATTTTCTGTTTATTTGTGACCAAAAACCTCAAATCCGCTTGACGTCCGTCCGTCCGTCCGACCGTCCGTCCGACCGTCCGTCACGAATACGATAACACGATAACTCAAAAACGCCTTCACCTAGGATCTTGAAATTTTGAATTTGGATGTTTGGTTGAATTTGTAAGGCTAAGTTCGTTAACGGGCAAAATCGTCCAACTCCTTCGGGTAGCTGCCATACAAAATGTCCTTAAAACACGTGTTCATGAATATTGGAACGGTTTAAGCTACTACTTTGAAATTTTGTATGTGTTATTTTTCCACTAGTTGGAGCTAAATATATGATTATGAAGAAAATCCTGTTAGTCCTTCATGTAGCTGCCATACAAATATACTGTCAAAATGTATTCACTTAATTTACGAAACTCACTATAACTCAAGTAATCTTTTAGCTACGAATTCGGAATTTTGTACAAATTAGTTTTCAGTGAAAAGGAAGTTTGAGTTTACTAGTCAGCGGAATCCCTTTACTCCTTCTGGTAGCTGCCATACAAAAAGTCCTTAAAACACATGTTCAAGAATATTGGCTGATAACTTCAGAAGGGTTTAAGCTACGACATTGAAATTTTGTATATATTATTTTTCTAATAGTTGGAGCTAAATGTATGATTATGAAGAAAATCGTATAAGTCCTTCGTGTAGCTGCCATACAAATATCCTGTCAAAACGTCTTCACTTAATTTACGGAACTTACTATAACTCAAGTAATCTTTTAACTATAAATTGGGAATTTTGTACAAATTAGTTTTGAGTAAAACAAAGTTCGAGTTTACGAATCAGCGAAATCCTTATACTCCTTCTGGTAGCTGCCATACAAAATGTCCTTAAAACACGTGTTAAGAATATTGGCCGATAACTTCAGAGGGGTTTAAGCTACTTCTTTCAAATTTTGTACGTGTTATTTTTCCAATAGTTGGAGCCAAATATATGATTAAAAAGAAAATCCTATTAGTCCTTCGTGTAGCTGCCATACAAATATCCTGTCAAAATGAATTTACTTAACTTACGGAACTCACTATAACTCAAGTAATCTTTTAGCTATGAACTCGGAATTTTGTACAAATTAGTTTTGAGTGAAAGCGAAGATTGAGTTTTACTTATCAGCGAAATCCTTTTACTCCTTCTGGTAGCTGTCATATAAAATATCCTTATGACACGTGTTCAACAATATTTTTCGATAACTTTTGAACGCTTCAAGCTACGAATTTGAAATTTTGTACACATTAATTTTTGAATGGTTCCAAGGAAAAGGATAAATATGTAAGAAATCGAGTGAGTCCTTCCTGCACCTCCCATGTGAAAGTCCTTCAAAAAGGACATTTTTTTCGATTACTTACCCAGTTCAAGATATGAAATTAAACACTGAATATTGTCTTTTAGTTTTGAGTAGCAATCTAATCGCAGTCCTTAATAAAGGACATGCAACATGCACACACGTAATTCTACTTTATCCCAGCTGCAATATAAATCGGAGTTCAGTATTCATCTAGAGTATTATACGATTGGCTTGCAATCGATCGTGACTGCAGTATGTTTATACTCTAGATGAAATCATATAGAATATTATAAGTTTAATCCAGCCCAAAAGTTTGTAACGCATAGAACCGAGCCTCGGACGAAAAAAAGTTATATATTATTTTTTGTTTGTTTGTGGCCAAAAACCTCAAATCCGCTTGACGTCCGTCCGTCCGTCCGTCCGTCCGTCTGTCCGTTAGCACGATAACTCAAGAACGCCTTCACCTCGGATCTTGAAATTTTGAATCTGAGTGTTTGGTTGAATTTGTAAGGCTAAGTTCGTTAACGGGCAAAACTTTGAAATTTTGTACGTGTTACTTTTCCAATAGTTGGAGCTAAATGTATGATTATGAAGAAAATCCTATTAGTCCTTCGTGTAGCTGCCATACAAATATCCTGTCAAAATGTATTCACTTAATTTACGAAACTCACTATAACTCAAGTAATCTTTTAGCTACGAATTCGGAATTTTGTACAAATTAGTTTTGAGTGAAAAGAAAGTTCGACTTTACTAGTCAGCGAAATCTTTTTACTCCTTCTGGTAGCTGCCATACAAAATGTCCTTTAAATACGCGTTTAAGAATGTTGGCCGATAACTGCAGAAGGGTTTAGGCTACGACTTTGAAATTTTGTATGTGCCATTTTTCCAATAGTTGAAGCTAAATGTAGGATTTTGAAGAAAATCCTATTAGTCCTTCGTGTAGCTGCCATACAAATATCCTGTTAAAATGTCTTCACTTAATTTACGGAACTTACTATAACTCAAGTAATCTTTTAGCCATGAATTGGAAATTTTGTACAAATTAGTTTTGAGTAAAAACAAAGTTTGAGTTTACTAATCAGCGAAATCCGTTTACTCCTTCTGGTAGCTGCCATACAAAATGTCCTTAAGACACGTGTTCAACAATATTTTTCGATAACTTTTGAACGCTTCAAGCTACGAATTTGAAATTTTGTAAACGTTCATTTTTAAATGGTTCCAAGGAAAAGGATAAATATGTAAGAAATCGAGTGAGACCTTCCTGCATCTCCCATGTAAAAGTCCTTCAAAAAGGATATTTTTTTTCGATGACTTACCCAGTTCAAGAAATGAAATTAAACACTGAATATTGTCTTTTAGTTTTGAGTAGCAATCTAATGGGAGTCCTTAACAAAGGACATACAACATGTACACACGTAATTCTACTTTATCCCCAACTACAATATAAATCGGAGTTCAGTATTCATCTAGAGTATTATACGATTGGCTTGCAGCCGATCGTGACTGCAGTATGTTTTTTTAATTATGATGAGACAATGAATTTTTTTTGATTATACATACTTATATAACAACAGCTACAGAAGTACGGCGAATTTTTTTTGATTTATTGATTTTTGGCCAAATGGCGCACTTCTAAAGTGAAAAGTGAAAAATTTGGCTAAAAATTGTCAGAAAATTGTTAATAACAAATGAACTACGCAATATAAAAAAATATTCTACGTACTTACATAGACAATGTATATTTAAAGATATATTTAAAATTTCAAGTGAATTGGTTGAAAATTGGAGTTGTTTCCGGCCAACTTGAAAAATGCAGTTTTGAGATAAACCCCCTAGCGCGCTCACAAACGGAGCTCGCTGCGGAATTCGGAAACCGAATACTTAGAGATTTTTCCCGGCCATAATCTTTTGGGACATCATTTTTGAAGGGACTATTTAAACTAAAATAAAAAAAAAAAGATTTTTGAAAATTTTAGAGTTGGCCTAACCCCTTAATAAGGAGTGGAATTTCAGTATTACGCCAGGCTTATGTTCATGCAATCAGGATAGGGCATACATAAATTGAGAGATGAGAAAGACAATTAAATATTGAACACAAAACAATTTGGCAAGAAACAGTTTGAAAGTGAACACTAAGCACAAGTAAGGTGGAGGTGGATCGGTCAGTTTTTCCGAATACCTAACCATCGCGGTAATGGAACGATTACCCTCAGAAGGAAAAGTTCGCGAAAAGGCAGTAAAGGCTAAACCAGAGTACCGTCTTCGATAGTACTTAGACTGCGAACTGTTTACAGTCACTAGACACAAACGATTGCATAATATCGTCGGTAAATTAGTGCTTGTACGTTAGATGAAATACAAAAAGTTTAATGAAACCCAAAAGTTTGTAAAGCGTAGAGCCTTGGACGAAAATAAAAATCTGCCAACAGTCTAGGCGCAACTTTATTATTTTATGGGTAGAAGTCCGCAACGTGGAATAACCAGCAGGCTATTTGGAACGTTAGAAGTCCGAAACGTCTTTAATGATGAGATGCGGTGTTGGGTACTATGCGACTGACAACCTAAAAAATAACGTTCCAAATAGCCTCCTGGTTATTTCTTAGGTTGTCAGCCGCATAGTAACCTACATCGCATCTCATCATTAAACACGCTTCGGACTTCTACCCATAAAATAATAAAGTTGTGCCCAGACTGTTGGCAGATTTTCTTTATTTTATTTTATCAATAGAATAATTCATAGTAGTAAAAGCGAATTCGATCACATTAAACCTAAGAGATTTTCGGAATCAGTGAAATCTTGAACAATACCCCAAGGGGGTTTAATAGAGAAAATACTTAAATCGGGTTTTTCCCCGAATACGTTTAAAACTTATAGAAGTAAAATTGAAATCCAAATCCCAATATACCTTAGGAATATATCAGAATTCGTGAATATGTAGACAACCACTTTACACCCCGTTAGTGGTTGGATATCGAAAAATTTTGAGGAACGTTACTAGGCGCTTATACAAATAGCCCGCAGAAGTAAAATTGCTTTGATAGCTCGATATGTCTAAAAGTTTTAACGAAATTTGTGAAAATGTGGATTCACGGACATTTTTTTTCACTCAATCTCAGAACCCCAATAAAAATTTGAACTTTTTTTTGCTTTAATTACTCTAGTAATTGCTTTAATTACTATAGTAATAGATTTATATGTACTAAGTTTCAACTTTCTAGCATAAGCCGTTTCTGAGATATAAAAACCACCCCTCACCCCCGTACCTTGCTACCCCTATCAAAAATTTCCAGAAATAAAAATCAGAACTTTTTTCCTTTCTATCCCTTTCACCGTCACCACCCCCAAATTTTTTTTCCTACTAGAGGTCTACCGACCCCAACTCCTGTAAAATTTTCAAGATCATATCTGATACGGTTTCTGAGATATAAAAATGAAATTTTTTGAGAAATTGCTATCCCCCCCCCCCCCCCCTCAAAAAGGTTCAGTGGACTCCTCTTGTGATTTCATATACAGAAACTAAATTTCATCTTCCTGGTGTAATTGGTTCAAAAGATATTGTAATCCAAAGTTTTTCACCCTATGCCTATGTGCATCGTGTAGCTGACATACAAATATTCTGTAAAAATGTCTTCACACAATTTACGGAACTACATAGCTATATACATAACTCAAGTAATTGTTCAGTTACGAATTCGGTAGCTCCCATACAAAAATCCTTGATACACGAGTTCAACAATATTTTCCGATAACTTTTGAACGCTTCAGGCTATTAACTTGAAATTTTGTACACATTAAGTTTTAAATGGTTCCTGGTAGAAACATAAATATGCTTCAAACCGAGTGAGCTCTTTCTACACTTTCCATGTGAAAGTGTTTAAAAAAGGAAATTTTGTGTGGTAGTGAGAACATTTAACTTTTTAATTAATTTAACTTTAAATTGAGCTCCACTTTAAAAATTTTTAAATCTAAAACCTTTAAACACTTTATTTCATGAGTCTTGCATGGAACTATAATGCACTGCACGGAACTCATCTGGGGTATGAAAGCAGTAGACTAAAGATGACATGACTTTGTTGTTTTTTAGATCTCCTCCAAGAAAAACCACTTTTAATAGTTTTCAAGATAAATTGCAGCATAAATCCAGAGTGCAGTAGAGCGTTTTTTACCTAATTAAATTTATTAAATTCCTTCAAGTATTATCATACCGTGAAATGTTAAGTGAACAACAACAAAACTACTTAAGAGTCACCGGTAAAGTTGCCACTTTGAACAAAAAATTGCAATCATGAGAATATCTACCGAAGTATAAAAGTTTGTTTTTAGTTTTATCTATCGGCAAAGAAAAAGGAAGAATAGTTTTTAGTTGGACATATCAAAACTTATTAATTAAAAACTGTTCTACTTAAAATTCGAGATTTTTTTTTGGAAACAGGAGAAAAATGTATGCAGACTATTGGGTGCCTAACGTAACGTGCTCTCTTTGTTACAGGCTATATTAATTTAGTAATATAAAATTAAAGTTTCGGACTCTAATAGGTTTTTGAGTTATCGCTATATCGAGCTAATCCTAGCACCCATTTTTTTGTAGAGGTTTATATGGTACCAACTCGAAGCAGCACATTAATTTGAAAAAAATTCTTCCTTGTACTTTTGTCTTTTGATAAATGTGTAATAAGTCCGTCCACTTCTTTTTAGAATTTTGTTTGAGATCTGGAAACCAAAATGTTTCGTCTAAAACGCTCCCCTCTCCTCTCCCCTTATACCCCCACCCCTCGAAAATATACCAGTCGTAGGGGTTCACCCAATCTATCCACCATAAAAATTTAAATTTAATATCTCAACGGGTTTGGGAGCTACGCGGCTTCAAACGATTTTGCGTACGGCGTACGGCAGACGGCGTACGGCGGACGGCGTACGGTGTCTACGGCGGACAGACGGACATTTTTTTTTTTTTGCTTTTTTTGGGGTTTACTAGTCCTAAAACGTGTAAATACAAAATTTCAGGGTAGCAAACTTTTTTGAAATTTCAGGTCGATCACAATACTTTATTATTAAAAAATAATAAAGTAAAAGTATAAAATTGGCATATGTGGGTGAACGTGGGCGTCTGATTTATAAATACCAATAGATTTATAAACCTTATTAGCGCTGTTACCAACAAAATAAAAAGAAATAAATTAGGCACTCATTCGTGACATTGACTCAAATCCCACCCTACTTCCTTTTTCCTGAAACCCGTCGAGAAGAGAGAAACCTTTTGTAAATATTGTACTCGTAAAGTGCAAAATTGAATTATATACCATATATAATAATTAAATGAATTACAGGAAAGAATCAAAGAATAAATTTAAAGAAAATAAAATAAGCTTTCTGATATTAACATTAAAAGGAGAGTCTGTTTATTTCTATTAAATTTTATAAGCTCCAACAAGCGCTAAAGATCTAGTGCTGAAAGTTGCTATTTATATAGGGATATTCAGCGATCATATGTACTCTAAAATTTAAATATTTAGTAAGAGTAGCAGGAAACCGGGTGACGAAGCTTGTTGAATCTCAAGAACGGTGTATCCTAAAAAATTGAAAGTTGGTACACACATCCAGAAAATAATTTATTGTAAAAAATTCATATTAGCATACACTAACTGAATTCTTGCAAAAAAAATGGGTCACAGGGGCTCCATATATTTTCATGAATTTTACAATAACTCTTAGGTCTGTAGAGACTTCGGACTTTATATAAGTACAGAACAAATTTTTTTCAGGATTTTTCGATATTCAATCAATAATATATTTCTACGAGTTGAGCCATATCTCTTAGGTGGGATAAGACATCAACAATTTCCCAAATTCTAACTACACGTTTTTCGAATTTCGAATTTCATGTAATGGGATTGTAAGTTTTCACAAATTTTGCCATCGACAATATTTTTGCAAATTGGTTCACTATCATATCATTCTACATAAGTTCTAAGTATCAGCGTCCTATCAGTGGTTTCTGAGATCTACTATAGATACCGAAATTTCACTCACAACCACATTATTATTAAAAAATAATGAAGTAAAATTTAATAAATAACTAAGAACTTTACTCATTGCTTTCTCGGAATACGAATTTTAATGCATTCCGAATTTTATCGTGAGTATATCAGAATGAGTGGTTCGATGTTAGTCATGCCAGCTATTATGTGCAATGAAATTTATTAAAAGTTGTCACAAACTCCCAACTTTGGTGTTATCAAGGATATGTGCTAAATTAATTATGACGGAATACATCTAAAGTACTGTCGCAAGGTAAACATAATTTTCCTTGGGGATTTTGAGATACATTTAATCGCGTAATGCCGCATAAACCAACATAATTTCGTATGTGTACTCTAGGGAATGTAGTGAAAACTCGAGATTACTTTCTACATGCTTCGTGTTCATAAAACTCTTATATTTTAACTGATTACGATTAAAGTTTTATTTAATAATGTGAAATTTCCTCCGACGTAAACTTGAAGAGTTTGTATATGCCTTAGTAGTGTACGTTAAACATCGATAGTTTGATGTTTCGATAATATGGATATTTTTTCAAAAGCTGTCTATAGGTACTACCGATATTTTTAAAAATGTAATAGAAACATATAATATTCATAAATTTTTATTAAAACAAGCCGCGTGCCGCGGCTACGCTTAGTATGGTATTATACTATCGAAACTGCAAAGCCGGCGGTGTCCAGTCTTCCCGTTGCTCCATCGCTCCTGTTACTCCCGTTGCTCCATCGCTCCTGTTACTCCCGTTTCTCCCGTTGATCCATTTCTCCTGTTTCTCCTGTTGCTCCCGTTACTCCCGTTGCTCCCATTTCTCCCGTTACACCGGTTGCTCCGTTGCTCCCGTTGCTTCTGTTACTTCATCCTCTATTCTCCATCCTCCATCTTCCATCCATCATCCATCATCCATCATCTTCCATCCACCATCCACCATCCACCATCCACCATCCACCATCCACCACCCACCATCCACCATCCACCATCCACCATCCACCATCCACCATCCACCATCTTTTTGGCTTTTTGGATATTCAACCCCAAAGTGGATGCAAGGGGGTTGAATATGTTTTCACAAATTCTTACATATTTCTTAGTTCAAATGAGATATCGAATTAATTTTTACTTCCTAAAGCTTCCTACATAATCGTCAAAAAGTTGATTTCAGGATGTTTGTTATAAGACTTTCGACATATTTCTTAGGATTGATGAGATATTAGATTGTTTTGCACTTCCGCAGACTTTTTATATAATCGCCTACAAATGCATTTCCGATTTCATGGAATGCCCCAAAACCAAATCACGAAAAACCTCCTACGACTTAGACTGCGTCCCGGAGTATGACCCAATTATGTAATTCATATGTCATATGTGGCAGCGGCGTAAGTATTCTATCGCAACCCCATTCTAACCGCTTCCCGAACTTTTTTTTAGGCTTTCAGGCACATGGTAACCTACACCCCATCTCAGAATTAAACTCGTTCCGAACTTGTACCCAAAAAATAATAAAGTTGCGCCCAGATTGTTGGCAGATGTTTTTTTTCCAGGTCGAGCATAATATACTTTATTATTAAAAGAAGAAAGAAAATAATGGAGTAAAATTATCATTGATTGGAAAATTTAAAAAGTAGACTGGTTGGGCTCCTATAAGACAAGAAGAAATAAAAAAATAAATAAACTAGGAGTCTATGCTAGAATTTAATTTTTTTATGACGGCAACGCTGCATCTAAATCCAAAAATAAAAAAATCTGTGTTAACTCTGTTTGTAACTCGAGCCACTTCTTAATAACATCGAAGCTTGCAGAGAAAACTAAAACCTTCAAATATCCAATTAAACTGGCGTATAAATATTGACTTACTTCTCGCATATTCTACATACTTCCATCATGCTCCATCAAATATGCCCTCGACTCATCACATGCAGTATTTTAGCGCTGCAAGGCTTGTACTAGGGATCAGTTTTTCTATGTATTAGATAACGTTCAGTTTTACTGGAAAGTCGGTGTGTGAAATGATTTTCATTGATAACAGGGATCGTGTAGTAAATGAAATTTAGAGTTATTGCCAATACAATAAAAATTTAATGCGATTATAATAATGCGTTCTTTTTTGTTGATTTAATCGAATTATGTTTTTATTTGAATTGAAATTGTATTTTTACGTAGCTCACAACAATATATTCATATTAAAATTTTTACTCAGTTTCAATCTCTGAGAAAAAAAATTAATAAAATGAACTATTTTTAAATTCCCAGAAGTTCTGAAAAGATTGTGTTGCATTGCAAGCACTTTTGCCTATAAATCATTCAAGCGAACCTTTTAATTAATAACATAATGCATACATACATCTCCCTTAATTGCAAGAAGAATTTTCCTTCAGATTACGAGATTCTATCCTAGAGCTTCTGGTGCATATTCTTGAAGTTTCTCAGATCCTTTAATTTGTTCATCTGAATGCCAAGTATTTCACTCATCTTGGTTGCACTATAAAATTTTGTCAGTTTCTTGGGCCACATATTTCTCTGATTTTATTCATAAATGAATGCACCCTTTTCTGTAATGTGCTTTGGGGAAATTTTCCAATTAGAACTGAATTAATTCAAAAGGACCCAATTCTCGAAGACTTCAGAGCTGTTCTGTCCGTCCGGCAAGGAGTATTCAGTATTTTGAATATCAAGACTACTCTTTTATTATTCACAGATGCATGTGGAAGATTCATGCATGACTTCCGGACTAATCCTTTCGGACCGATTTTTTTTACTCCGTGCTCATACTGGAGGTGGTTTATACGGATATTTTTTTTGCAATTCTTCTAGGTTTTGTTATTTATTCTAGCAGCAAATATTCTCATTCAATTTTTTCGGGTGTATAATGAACGTATGCTATCGCAAGTTTATGTTGGGGTGTATTGCATGGTGTCTGTATATTTTTTAATTAAAATCATAAGGAGAACATGCAGATAGATGAGAATTTTAGCACCTCATCCATTCGCGCGCAATTTTCTTTTTGTTTTTATGTTTTTCATTATGCCAAAATGCCTGTAGGATATGTTGCGCCACTTTGCTAGATGCTTGGATGATTTTTTTTCTCGGAGGGTGATGGAATTATTCTCCATGCTTTCAAATTTTGTGGTGTGATGTGTTCCAGTTCTGATATGTGGCACTATCATCATCTTCATAGAGCCCTAGATCCGCTTTCGGTAGGCTTTGTACCGGGTACTCTTCCGGAAAGATGGAAATATTCCGAGCATCACAGATGGATGGCATCAAAACATCGTACATCTTATCCGTACATATGGAAGATAAAAATCTGGCATAACAATTGGTGATAAATGTAACAGCCAAATGCATCGGCACTGATAAATAACAGTTTTTCAATTTGTTTATTACATTTCAAAAGAATTTTTTTGAAAATATTTTTTCGTTTTAATAATAAATTTTTGTAATTAAGCCGCCAAGTGTATCTATCTAATTAAGTCCCTCCATATACTATTATACCAAATTTTCCTAACTTTTTTTATTTTTCAATATTCCTTCTAATATCAATATACTTCTAAGTAAAAGTCTAGATTGAACAAAGGAACGACTGTTCGAACTTACTAATCTTACAGAGGGAGTCAAGGCTCAATTTGGGCTATAGCGCAAGATGATATTCTGATATCTAAAGGCCATTTATTTGTTTGATTCATTTATTTTATTTATTTCTTTACTCCCGCCAAAATATTTCGAATCTTCTGGCTTGGAGTTTGGAGTGATAGTATTTGTTCGTATGATACTCTAGATGAAATACTGAACTCCGATGTTTATTTTAGTTGGGGATAAACTAGAATGAAAAAATCTGCCAACAGTCTGGGCGCAACTTTGTTATTTTTTGGGTAGAATTCCGGATCGAATTTAATTCTGAGATGCGGTGTAGGTTACTATGTGACTGAAAGCCTAAAAAAAGCAGGAAGCGGTTAGAATAGGGTCGTGCTAGAATGCTTACGCCGCTGCCACATATAACATATGAATAACATAATTGGGTCATACTCCGGGACGAGGTCTAGTCCTAGTATAATATCAGTTGTTACGACATTAGAAGGTTTTTCGCGATTTGATTTTGGGCCATTGCATGAAATCGGAAATGCATTTGTAGGCGGTTATATAAAAAGTCTGTGGAAGTGCAAACCAATCTAATATCTCATCAATCCTGAGAAATATGTCGAAAGCCATACGTCCTATTGGAGTTGAATAACAAACATCCTGAAATCAACTTTTTGACGATTATGTAGGAAGCCTTAGGAAGTACAAATGAATGTGATATCCATTAGAACTAAGAAATATGTAAGAATTTGTGGAAACATATGCAACCCTTTTTGCACCCATTTCGGGGTTGAATATCCAAAAATCCTGAAATGAGTTTTTAGATATATATAAAGAAAGCCAGAGGAAATAAAATCAATCCGATGTCTTATCACTCCTAAGAGATATGACGGAATTCGTGAAAACGTTTTCAACCCGTTTTTACACTCTTAGGGGTTTAAAAAGGAAAAAACCTGAAAACAAGTTTTAGGTGATTATTAAATAGGCTCGTGGAAGTGAAAAGTTATTCGATATCTTATCACACCTGAGGGATACGGAAAATTCATGAAAATGTATACATCCCTATTACACCACCTTGCGGTTGAATTTCAAAAAATCCTGAAAACGCTTTTTAGGTATTTATATGAAGAACCCGTACAAAAAAAATAATTCAATAGTTCGAAAGACCTAATAAATATGACGAAAATCGTGAAAATATATGCATTCCATTTTCACTGATCATTTTTTTTGTCCCACTTCCGATCGCCAATAGATATATGATTTTTTTTTAATCAGAATTACTTTTCTAGTTGATTTACATATACATACCAAATTTCAACTTTCTTGCATAAACCGTTCTATAGTTAAGAAAAACACCCCCCACCCCTGTACCATCCTGCCCCCATAAAAAATTATATTTTACCAACATTCTGCTACTATAGCTCTATCAAAGTACTAGGTTTCAGATTTATGTCATTGTAGGTTCTCGAGATATAAACATCGGAACTTTTTACTTTTCACCCTCACCCAATACTAGGCCTACTTCTGGTAAAAATTTCAAGCATCTACCGTTATTGAGATATGAAATGTGATTTTTTAAAAAAAATTCGTACCACCTCCACTTTCATGCACCACCGCCCCCTTAAAAAATTTTACTTTCAGCAAATTTTATTTATCAACCTTTATACAGAAACCTAATTTTATTTCTTTAGTGTAATTGGTTCGCGAGATATCGTAATCTAAAATTTTTCACCTCCACCTCCGTACGTCACTGCCCCTACTCAAAAAATTGTTTCCGATCTATTCTCCTAGTATACCTACAGATGATTGCTAAGTTCTAATCTCATGTCTTTAACCGTTTAGGATATATGGATTTTAGAATGACTCGATCTCGCCTTTCGAACGTTTCGGGCGCATTATTTTTCCCCCCACTCCCACACCTCTTCACAAATATTAACAATATTTTTGCAAATGGGTCCTCTATCGAAGCTCTATATAAATTCCAAGTTTCAGCTTCCTAACAGAAGCGGTTGCTGGGATCTAGAAACCAAAATTTTTCGTCTAAAACGCTTCCTTCGCCTTCCCCCTCACACTCCCACCCCCCAAAAAGTGGTCACTTCAAGGGGCCTATCCAGTCTATTAAAGAAATTTCAATTCAATAGCTCATAGGGTTTGGGAGCTATACGCCCTCAAACGTGTTGCGAACGGCGGACGGCATACGGCGCACAGACGGACTGAAATTTTTTTTTTTGGTGCTTATTAGTCATGAAACGTGTAAAAAAAATTTTTCAGGGTAGCAATTTTTTTTTTTTAAAAATCAATAACAATACTTTATTATTAAATAATAAACATTCAAAAGCTATCAGAAAATAATCGTGAACACGAGTGTTGAGGACTTTTACTTTAGAATTTTTATACTCTCGATGAAATCTGAGAATATTATAAATTTAATCCAGCCCAAAAGTTTGTAACGCATAGAACCGAGCATCGGACGAAAAAAAGTTTGTGTATCTTCGGGGTCAAAAACTCCAAGTCCGCTTGACTTCCGTCCGTCCGTTTGTCCGTCTATCCGTCCGTTTTTGTATGAGAATTTTTGTAAGGAGTACAGGGATCTTCTTGACTTATAAACACGAACTTTATATTCTCTCAAAACTAATTTGTACAAAATTTCAACTTCCAGGCTAAATGACTTCTCGCATTATAGTGAGTTTCGTAAATTGGAATATTTTTACATGATTTTTTTATAGCAGCTACTCGAAGGACTCGTTGGATATTTTTCATTTTCATATCTTTCGCTGCAACTAATCGAAAATCAACATATCCAAAATGTCTAAGTCGTATCCTAAGGCGTTCCGAACTTGTTGGCCAATATTCTTAAACACGTGTTTTGAAGGACTTTTTGTTTGGCAGCTACCAGAAGGAGTAGGACGATTGTGCCCGTTAACGAATGTATCTTTACAAATTCGACCAAAAAGCCAGATTCAAAATTTCGAGATCCTAGGTCGAATCGTTCTTGAGTTATCGTGCGTACGGACAGAGAGACGGACAGACCGATAGACAGACTGGCGGACGGACAGCAAGCGGATTTGGAGTTTTTGGCCACAAATAAACACAAAATAATGTGTAACTTTTTTCGTCCGCAGCTCCGCTTTATGCGTTACAAACTTTCGGTCTGAATTACGTAGTTGGGAAGTACACTCATACCTCGCTATACAGCCGCCCTTTATACGACTTTTCGCTGTAACGGGCCTTTTTAATTATGGCACTTTTTCGTTTTACGGCCGAAAATGTTTCGTTACATATAAAAATTACATAATTGGGTCATACTCCGAGACGAAGTCTAAGTCGTAGTATCATATCAGTTGTTACGTGATTAGGAGGTTTTTCGTGATTTGGTTTTGGGCCATTACATGAAATCGGAAATGCATTTGTAGGCGATTATATAAAAAGTCTGTGGAAATGAAAACCAATCTGATATCTCATCAATCCTAAGAAATATGTCGAAAGCCTTACGTCCCCTTAGAGTTGAATATCTAAAAATACTGGAAGCAACTTTATGACAATTATGTAGGAAGTCTTAAGAAGTAAAAATGAATTCGATATATCATCAAAACTAAGAAATATGTAGGAATTTGTGAAAACATATATAACCCCCTTGCACACTCTTTGGGGTTGAATGTCAAAAAATTCTGAAATTAGTTTTTAGATATATGTATATGTATAAAGAAAGCCTGAGGAAGTGAAAACCAAGCCGATATCTTATCACTCCTTAGAGATATGACGAAAAGTTTTAGGTGACTATTAAACAAGCCTGTGGAAGTAAAAGGTTATTCGATATCTAATCAGACCTGAGTGATGCGGCCGAATTCGTTAAAATCTATACAACCCCTTTACACCCCTTAGGAGTCGTATTTTAAAAAACACTGAAAACGCTTTTTAGGTATTTATATGAAGAATCCATAGAATAAAAATTAATTCAATATTTAGAAAGACCTAATAGATATGACGAAAATCGTGAAATTATATGCATTTCATTTTCACTGATAATTTTGTTTGCCACTCTTCCGAACGCCAATGGATATTTGAATTGTTTTTAATCACTATTACTTTTCTAGGCTATTTACATTTTATTTCTAGCATAAGCCGTTCTCTAGTTAGGAAAAACACCCCCCACTCCCGTACCATACTATCGCTATAAAAAATTATATTTTTCCAACATGCTACTACTATTATAGTTTTATCTAAGTAACAAGTTCCAGCTTTTGGTGATTATAGGTTCTCGAGATATAAAAATCTGAACTTTTTCCTTTTCACCCTCCCCCACCTTCACCCTCTGCACCCACACCCGCAACATTTTTTTTTTCTGCTAGGGATCTATTAGGTCTACTTCCGGTAAAATTTCTAAGCTTCTATCTTACACTGATATTCATATATGAGACGTGAGTTTTTTGAAAAATTTTTATACCTTCCACTTCCATGCTCCACCGCACTCTTAAAAAATTTGACTTTCAGCAAACTTTATTTGTCAACCTTTATACGGAAACCGAATTTTATTTTTCTAGTGAAATTGGTTTGTGAGATATCGAAATCTAAAATTTTTCCCCACCCATCTCCGCACGCCACTGCCTCCAGTCAAAAATTTGTTTTCTATCTATTTTCCAAGTATACCTACAGATGTCCAATAAGTTTTAATTTCGTGACATTAACCGTTTAGGAGATATGGATTTTAGAATGTCTCGTGTCATCTCAGCATTAAACGCATTTCGGACTTCTACCCATAAAATAATAAAGTTGCGCCCAGACTGTTGGCAGATTTTTACTTAATTTTTATTTATACGAATTCCGGAATTTGTGAAAACTTGAACAATACCGTAAACCCTTCCCCACACCCAAGGGGGTTTAGCATCGAAAAATACTTAAATCGGTGTTTTCCGCGATTATATTTAAAACACGTAGCAGTGAAAGTGAATTCTATATCTCACTACTCCCAATAAATATATCGGAATTCGTGAAAATGTACACGTCCACTTTACACCTATTTAAGGGGATGACATATCAAAAAATTTGGAAAAACATCTCTTATTTAAAAAGCCCGCAGAAGACATATCTAAAAGATTTAACGAAATCCGTGACAACGTGGGAAAAATCCTTTTCACGAAAATATTTTGTACTCCACCTTTGTACGCATATGAAAATCTGCTGTAATTACTGTGATAGTATACAGGGTGTTTGGTACTCCGTGCACGACCTTGTAAGGGGTTATTCCTCGATATATTTGGAGAAAAAAATTGTTCTACAGGGTGGGTCAATTTTCAATATTAGTGGAGATACAGGGTGGTTAAGAAAAGTGTTTTTGACCGGTACCCTCACTCACTTAAAACGTTATATCTTGAAAATGAATAATCACAAGGCAAAGTGTTATAACTCCTTTTTTAGGCAATCGAATTACCTTTCATTTGATGTAACAGTCTAAATTGTAACTGCACCCAATCTTGAGATATTTACTCGAAAACACCAATTTTTGCTACGTGAACCCTTAAAATTCAGTGATCAATGTAGTTTTTCTCAGAAAACCCCATTATAAACATGTCATTTTAATTTTATTTTTTTATGTGCCGTATTATTACCTACAAAAGCTGCATACATATGTATTAGTTACGATTAACATTTTGGAAGTAATAGGTAAAAATACATATCGCATAAAAATTAAATATTTCAAAAGTCAGTGCCATAAAGTGGACCTCGTTTAATTTGTCGGTAGTACTGAAGTATTTTTATTGCCCATTTATTACTATTTAAAGTATGTAGGAAAACAATGAAATGTAACTGAGTTTTAACATAATTGATGCTTTTACCTGGATGTGGTAGGTAATACTGGGTGCGGTACTATGCCTTTTTTAATAGGGTGCCTTACAAAATAAAAAGCCTATAAAAGCAAAACTACCTTCATATTTTTATCAGTTTTAGTTACGTTGCTAACAGAAGAAGGTGTCAGTAGAATAAAAAAAATAATTTCGAAATGTCTGAGTACTCCAATGAAGAATATGCTGACATTGCGTTAATTTATGGAGAGTGTCGCGAAAATGGACAAGCCGCGCGAAGGCTTTACCATCAGAGACATCCCCATCGACGGACACCTGACAGGAGAGTATTTCAGGACGTTTACAGGAGAATTAGGGAAACTGGCAGCGTTAGAACAAGCAGAGTAAATGCAAATCCTGCGCCTATAATCGCTGTTCAGATTGACGAAAGAATACTGCAAACAGTGCAAAATGATCCATCGATCAGTATCCGACGCTTGGCGTTGCAGTTTAACGTATCTACTTGGAAGGTTTGGAGTATTTTAAAAGTAGAACGCTTCCATGCCTACCATCACACACCAGTACAGGAGCTGCTACCCATTGATTTCCCCAAACGGATGGAGTTTTGCAATTGGCTCCTTGAACGACAAATAGATGACGACAATTTTTTCAACAATATTCTGTGGACGGATGAGTCCCAATTTACCAGAGACGGTATCACAAACTTCCACAACCTACATACGTGGGCTGAGAGCAATCCACACACAAGAAGAGCGGCATCATTTCAGCACAGATTCAGCGTCAATTTATGGGCAGGCGTGATTGGTGACGATTTACTTGGACCTATCAGGCTTCCGCGTACTCTAAATAGCTCCAATTACTTACAGTTTTTATCAAATGATCTACAGGACTTATTGGATGATATTCCACTGGTACGATTGGCTTCCATGTTTTACCAACACGATGGTGCTCCAGCTCATTACGGCCGACAGATCACAGATTGGTTAAATTCCAATTATAGCAATCGCTGGATCGGTAGAAATGGACCGATACACTGGCCTGCAAGATCTCCTGATCTTACTATTATGGATTTCTTTGTATGGGGACGGATGAAGGACCTAGTCTACGCAACGCCAGTAGAAACATTGGAAGATCTAAATATCAGGATCGATGCGGCAGCAATAGAAGTAAGGCAGCAGTTGAGGAATATGAATACCAAGAGAACACTCGCCAAACGAGCTTTAGCGTGCATTCAAAATGAAGGTGGCCATTTTGAACATTTATTATAACAAAATTTTTTTAAATAAAACATAAAAACCATTATTAAATTCTTTTAGTTCAAACAAGTAGTGTATATCAACATGCACATGCACTGACTTTTGGAATATTTAATTTTTATGCGATATGTATTTTTACCTATTACTTGAAAAATGTTAATTGTAACTCATACATATGTATGCAGCTTTTGTAGGTAATAATACGGCACATAAAAAAATAAAATTAAAATGACATGTTTATAATTGGGTTTTCTGAGAAAAACTACATTGATCACTGAATTTTAAGGGTTCACGTAGCAAAAATTGGAGTTTTCGAGTAAATATCTCAAGATTGGGTGCAGTTACAATTTAGACTGTTACATCAAATGAAAGATAATTCGATTGCCTAAAAAACAAGTTATAACACTTTGCCTTGTGATTATTCGTTTTCAAGATATAACGTTTTAAGTGAGTAAGGGTACCGGTCAAAAACACTTTTCTTAACCACCCTGTATCTCCACTGTTATTGAAAATTGACCCACCCTGTGGAACAATTTTTTTCTCCAAATATATCAAGGAATAACCCCTTACAAGGTCGTGCACGGAGTACCAAACACCCTGTATAGGTAACTACTGATTTTCAACTTTCTAGCATAAGCCCTTTCTGAGATGTGAAAAACCACCCCCCATCCCCGTACCATGCTACCCCTATCAAAAATTTTTCTGGTATGTTCTCTATAAGAGTTCTATACAGTTGTCAATTTTACTTTATTATTTTTTAATAATAAAGTTAAGTGATCGACCTGAAATTTCAAAAAAGTTTGCTACCCTGAAATTTTGTATTTACACGTTTTAGGACTAGTAAACCCCGAAAAAGCAAAAAAAAAAAATGTCCGTCTGTACGCCGTACGCCGTCCGCCGTCCGCCGTACGCCGTCCGCCGTACGCAAAATCGTTTGAAGGCGCGTAGCTCCCAAACCCGTTGAAATATTAAATTGAAATTTTTATGGTGGGTAGATTGGGTGAACCCCTACCACTGGTATATTTTTGAGGGGTGGGGTTACAAGGGGAGAGGAGAGGGGAGCGTTTTAGACGAAAAATTTTGGTTTCTAGATCTCAGGAACCACTTATGCTAGGAAGCTGAAACTTGGAACTTATGTAGTACTATTATAATGGACTCAATTGCAAAAAAATGGTCGATATTGGTTAAGGGGTGTGGAAGTGGGGGGGAAAACAATGAGTCTTTAACGCTTGAAAGCCGGGATTGAAACATTCTAAAATCGATATCTCCTGAACCATTGATGTCAGAAGATTGAAACTTTGTTGTTGTCCTTAGGGATACTTGCAGATTAGACAAGGGCTAAAATTTTTAAAAGGGGTGGTGGGGTGTGGGGGTGGGGGGTGATGGTGAAAGGGGGTAGAAAGGAAAACATTCTGATTTTTATTTCTCGAAAACCATAATGAAGAGAAAGCTAAAAATTTAGGATTATATAGAGCCACTATGCAGACATCCTAGAAAAATAAAATTTTTCATAGGGGTATCAAGGTACGGGGGAGAGGGGTGGTTTTTTATATCTCAGAAACGGCTTATGCTAGAAAGTTGAAACTTAGTACGTATATGTAGATGTACTATTAAAGTAATTAAAGCAAAAAAATAGTTCAGATTTTTATTGGCGTTCAGAGGTTGAGTAAAAAAAATGTCCGTGAATCCACATTTTCACAAATTTCGTTAAAACTTTTAGACATGTCGAGCTATCAAAGCAATTTTACTTCTGCGGGCTATTTATATAAGCGCCTACTAACGATCTCCAAAATTGTTCGATATCCAACCCCTAAGGGGGTGTAAAGTGGTTGTGTACATATTCACGAATTCTGATATATTCCTAAGGTATATTGAGATTTGGAGTTCACGTTTACTTCTATAAGGGAAAAACTCGATTTAAGAATTTTTGCGTATTAAACCCCCTGGGGGTATTGTTCAAGATTTCACTAATTCCGAAAATCTCTTAGGTTTAATGTGATCGAATTCGCTTTTACTACTTTCAATTATTCTATTGATAAAAACATACGTAAATAAATAAAAAAATCGGCCAACAGTCTGGGCGCAACTTTATTATTTTATGGGTAGAAGTCCGAAACGTGTTTGATGATGAGATACGGTGTTGGGTACTATGCGACTGGCAACCTAAAAAATAACCAGGAAGCTATTTGGAACGTTATTTTTTAGGTTGCCAGTCGCATAGTACCCAACACCGTATCTCATCATCAAACACGTTTCGGACTTCTACCCATAAAATAATAAAGTTGCGCCCAGACTGTTGGCAGATTTTTAACTTTCTATCCTTTGCGGCTTTCGAGAAATAAAAATCAGAATTCTTTACTATTTCCACCCCATCACCACCTACACCCACACCCTCCATTTTCTCCACTAGAGGCCTACTGCACCTAACTCCCGTAAAATTTTCAAGATCATCTAGTACAGTTCTTGAGATATCAAAATTTAATTTTGAAAATTTGTTTAATAAATGGCTTTACCCCCATAGCCACGCATCACCTCCCCCTCAAACACTTTACATTCAGAAGACTCCACTTGTAATTCTATATACAGAAGCCAAATTTTATTTTCCTGGTACCATTGGTTCGGAAGATATTGTATTCCAAAGTTTTTATACTCTAGATGAAATCATATAGAGTATTATAAGTTTAATCCAGCCCAAAAGTTTGTAACGCATAGAACCAAGCCTCGGACGAAAAAAAGTTATATATTATTTTTTGTTTATTTGTGGCCAAAAACCTCAAATCCGCCTGACGTCCGTCCGTCCGTCCGTCCGTCCGTCCGTCCGTCCGTCCGTCCGTCCGTCCGTCCGTCCGTCCGTCCGTCCGTCCGTCCGTCTGTCCGTGAACACGATAACTCGAGAACGCCTTCACCTAGGATCTTGAAATTTTGATTCTGGATGTTTGGTTGAATTTGTAAGGCTAAGTTCGTTAACGGGCTAGATCGTCCTACTCCTTCGGGTAGCTGCCATACAAAATGTCCTTAAAACACGTGTTCAAGAATATTAGTCGATAACTTAAGAAGGGTTTAAGCTACAACTTTGAAATTTTGTATGTGTTATTTTTCCAATAGTTGGAGCTAAATATATGATTATGAAGAAAATCCTGTTAGTCCTTCGTGTAGCTGCCCTACAAAAATCCTGTCAAAATGTATTCACTTAATTTACGAAACTCACTATAACTCAAGTAATCTTTTAGCTACGAATTCGGAATTTTGTACAAGTTAGTTTTGAGTGAAAAGGAAGTTCGACTTTACTAGTCAGCGAAATCCTTTTACTCCTTCTGGTAGCTGCCATACAAAATGTCTTTAAAACACGTGTTCAAGAATATAGGTCGATAACTTCAGAAGGGTTTAAGCTACGACTTTGAAATTTTGTATGTGTTATTTTTCCAGTAGTTGAAGCTAAATATATGATTATGAAGAAAATCCTGTTAGTCCTTCGTGTAGCTGCCATACAAATATCCTGTCAAAATGTATTCACTTAATTTACGAAACTTACTATAACTCAAGTAATCTTTTAGCTACGAATTCGGAATTTTGTACAAGTTAGTTTTGAGTAAAAAGAAAGTTTGAGTTAACTAATCAGCGAAATTCTTCTACTCCTTCTGGTAGCTGCCATACAAAATGTCCTTAAAACACGTGTTCAAGAATATTAGTCGATAACTTAAGAAGGGTTTAAGCTACGACTTTGAAATTTTGTATGTGTTATTTTTCCAATAGTTGGAGCTAAATATATGATTATGAAGAAAATCCTGTTAGTCCTTCGTGTAGCTGCCATACAAATATCCTGTCAAAATGTATTCACTTAATTTACGAAACTTACTATAACTCAAGTAATCTTTTAGCTACGAATCCCGAATTTTGTACAAATTAGTTTTGAGTGAAAAGAAAGTTCGGCTTTACTAGTCAGCGAAATCCTTTTACTCCTTCTGGTAACTGCCATACAAAATGTCCTTAAAACACGTGTTTATGAATATTGGCCGATAACTTCAGAAGAGTTTAAGCTACGACCTTGAAATTCTGTATGTGTTATTTTTCCAATAGTTGGAGCTAAATGTATGATTATGAAGAAAATCCTATTAGTCCTTCTTGTAGCTGCCATACAAATATCCTGTCAAAAAGTCTTCACTGAATTTACGGAACTCACTATAACTCAAGTAATCTTTTAGCTATGAACTCGGAATTTTGTACAAATTAGTTTTGAGTGAAAACAAAGTTCGAGTTTACTAATCAGCAAAATCCTTTTACTCCTTCTGGTAGCTGCCATACAAAATGTCCATAAGACACGTGTTCAACAATATTTTTCGATAACTTTTGAACGCTTCAAGCTACGAATTTGAAATTTTGTACACATTAATTTTTGAATGGTTCCAAGGAAAAGGATAAATATGTAAGAAATCGAGTGAGTCCTTCCTGCACCTCCCATGTGAAAGTCCTTCAAAAAGGACATTTTTTTCGATGACTTACCCAGTTCAAGATATTAAATTAAACACTGAATATTGTCTTTTAGTTTTGGGTAGCAATCTAATAGCAGTCCTTAATATACGTAATTCTACTTTATCCCCAACTACAATATAAATCGGAGTTCAGTATTCATCTAGAGTATTATACGATTGGCTTGTTTACAAATGAGTTCACTATCATAGTTCTACATAAGTTCCAAGTTTCAGCCTCCTAGCATAAGTTGTTCCTGAGATCTGGAAACTAAAATTTTTCATCTAAAACACGACTCTTTCCTCCCCCCTCACACCTCCACCCCACCAAAAGATACCAGTTGTAGGGGTTCACCCAGTCCACCCACCATAAAAATTGGAACATAATATCTCAACGGGTTTGTGAGCTACGCACCTTCAAATGCTTTTATATACGGTGGACCGCATGCGGCGGACAAACGGAAATTTTTTTTTGCTTTTTTGCTGTTTACTAGTCTTAAAACGAGAAAGTACAAAATTACAGGGTACCAAATTTCTTTGAAATTTCAGGTCGATCACAATACTTTATTATTAAAAAATAATAAGATATATTCAAACATTGTTGTTGATCTCTTTCAATATTTGCAAGGACACAAGAGTGGATTCGGTGAATTTTGTCCATGAGGTGATAGGACTACTTATCCTGTCCAAGAAGCCATAGAAATTACTTTTTAACTAAATGTTAGAGGCTTTGAACTATATGACAACAATCTTGGATCAATAAATTACGTCCGTGAATTAAGGATAAATTTATCCTTTAACTTTTCGATGTGGAATCTAATCAATTTATGGATAAAAGGAGAAAGGCAGAAAGGATCAAGAAAAAAGGTGAACCCAGCGTCGATTTGCCGTGCCGATGTGAAGGTTTATCCGCATTAGGAGTTCAAGGTATATCTACCCTATGCAGAACCACTTTTATGGTACGTGATTTGTGCAGATTCTCGATACGATAGTCGTTGTTGGGGCCGTGATGGGTCCTTAGTATTAAGTAGTGAAATCAAGTCACGTGCTAACCAACAATATAAGCTAAACTACACTTCATTTCTTTCTGTTCATGAGAAGAGTTTGATAGATTTCAACGGCTGCGCTTTGATGTTTTGAGGACTAAACAAAAGGATAATTTTATCCGGTTAGAAGTACATGTATGTAGTTAATAAGTTAAAGATCCTTGAGGTTTTTTTTGTGGAAAAGAGTAATTTAGTACAAAGGTTCTTATAAATTTATATATTGTTGCTTTTGGGCCACGGAGGACTCGCCCTATGTTTTTCATATTAATTTTATTACTTCAACGTATATGCGTAGGTAGGACGATTTCGACCATTTTATATTTCTTTGGGTAGAAGTCCAGAACGCGTTTAATGCTGAAATGCAGTGTAGGTTACTATGCAAATGATAACCTAAAGATTTACCAGGACGATATTTGGAAAATAATTTTTTTTAATTGTTAGTCACATAATAACTCATACGGTAGGGTTGAATGTTGAAATGAAATCTGCTTTTTGACGATTAAGTAGGAAGCCTTTCGAAGTAAAAATGAATTCCATATCTCATCAGAACTAAGAAATATGTAGGAATTCGTGAAAACATATGCAACCCCTTACACCCACTTTGGGGTTGAATATCTATAATAAACATACTGCAGCCACGATCGGCTGCAAGCCAATCGTATAATACTCTAGATGAATACGGAACTCCGAATTATATTGTAGTTGGTGATAAAGTAGAATTACGTGTGTGCATGTTGTATGTCCTTTATTAAGGACTACCATTAGATTGCTACTCAAAACTAAAAGACAATATTAAGTGCTTAATTTCATATCTTGAACTGGGTAAGTCATCGAAAAAAAAAATGTCCTTTTTGAAGGACTTTCACATGGGAGGTGCAAGAAGGACTCACTCGATTTCTTACATATTTATCCTTTTCCTTGGAACCATTTAAAAATGAACGTGTACAAAATTTCAAATTTGTAGCTTGAAGCGTTCAAAAGTTATCGAAAAATATTGTTGAACACGTGTCTTAAGGACATTTTGTATAGCAGCTACCAGAAGGAGTAGAAGGATTTCGCTGATTAGTAAGCCTGAACTTTGTTTTTACTCAAAACTAATTTGTACAAAATTTCCAATTCATAGCTAAAAGATTACTTGAGTTATAGTAAGTTGCGTAAATTAAGTGAAGACGTTTTGACAGGATATTTGTATGGCAGCTACACTAACGACTAATAGGATTTTCTTCATAATCATACATTTAGCTCCAACTATTGGAAAAATAACACATACAAAATTTCAAAGTTGTAGCTTAAACCCTTCTGAAGTTATCGGCCAATATTCATAAACACGTATTTTAAGGAGATTTTGTATGGCAGCTACCAGAAAGAGTAAAAGGATTTCGCTGACTAGTAAAGTCGAACTTTCTTTTCACTTAAAACTAATTTGTACAAAATTTCGAATTCGTAGCTAAAAGATTACTTGAGTTATAGTGAGTTTCGTAAATTAAGTGAATACATTTTGACAGGATATTTGTATGGCAGCTACACGAAGGACTAACAGGATTTTCTTCATAATCATAAATTTAGCTCCAACTATTGGAAAAATAATACATACAAAATTTCATAGACGTAGCTTAAACCCTTCTAAAGTTATCGACCAATATTCCTGAACACGTGTTTTAAGGACATTTTGTATGGCAGCTACCCGAAGGAGTAGGACGATTTTGCCCATTAAGGAACTTAGCCTTACAAATTCAACCAAACATCCAGATTCAAAATTTCATGATCCTAGGTGAAGGCGTTCTTGAGTTATCGTGCTAACGGACAGACGGACGGACGGACGGACGTCAGGCGGATTTGAGGTTTTTGGCCACAAATAAACAAAAAATAATATATATAACTTTTTTTCGTCCGAGGCTTGGTTCTATGCGTTACAAACTTTTGGGCTGGATTAAACTTATAATACTCTATATGATTTCATCTAGAGTATAAAAATCCTGAAAGGAGGTTTTAGATGAAGTCCGCGGAAGTAAAAACCTATTCGATGTCTTATCACTCCTAAGAGATATGACGCAATTCGTGAAAACGTGTTCAACCCTGTTGTAGATATGAACAGAGATTTTATTATAATTTCACGATTTCTTTATTCACCGACTGGTACGTCTATATACGAGCTAAGTCCGGAACGGAAGGAAGTTAACCTATATAAAAGATGACTTACGTCTAAAACTATTGGTATAAAGTTTTTATTTTAGTATAATATTAGTAATGCCATAAGTATCCATAATATTTATCATGATTATTACAAGGGGTTGAAAAAGGAAAAGACTTGAAAACAAGTTTTAGGTGATTGTAAAACAAGCTCGTGGAAGTAAAAAGTTATTCGATATCCAATCAGACCGGAAGGCTTCGGCCGAATTCGTTAAAATGTGTACAACTCCTTTACCACCCTTTAAGGGTCTAATCTAAAAAATGCTGAAAAAACTACTATGCGACTGACAACCTAAAAAAAATCTGCCAATAGTCTGGGCGAAACTTTATTATTTTTAGGGTCAAAGTTCGGGAGTGGTAAAAGTCGGAGTGTATCATGAGTTGCTTCGAGATTTTTAGATTTCTTATGGAAAATTAATTTTGTTCTTAATATAAAAATATTTAAAATAGAGATTTTTAGACGATTAAACATTGAAAAAGTCCGTGTAGACTATTCGAATTTCAGTATATTATGTACACTAAAAGCCCATAGAAGCAAAAACGTATTTGTTGCCTTATCAGAATTAAGAGATATGACGAATTGTTAAAACGTATACAAACCCATTACTTCCACTTGGGGTTTGAATTTCGAAAAAATTGTGAAACAGGTTTTTAGACGATTTCATAAGAAGCAACCTGAAATCTCATGAGACAAGACGGATTTTGAAAAAATTCTGAAAACGTAAGCAAACCCTTCACATCTCCTTGGTTCTGGAAATTCAAAAAATCGTGAATTGGTTGGCCGTAATAATCAATTTTATATCTCATCAGAACTAAGGAATGGCAAAAATTGTGAAAACATATACAAACCCTTGGGGGTTGAATATCGAAAAATTGAGAAATGGGTTTGTAGGCGATTATATAAAAAGTCTGTGGAAATAAAAAGCGATCTAATATCTCATCGAACCTAAGAAATATGTCGAAACTTTGAAAAGCATACAACCTCCTTACACCTTTTTGGATTGAATATCTAAAATACTGAAATTGACTTTTTGGCTTTTTTACATAGGAAACCTTAGGAAGTAAAAATGAATTCGATATATCACCAGATATGCAACCTCCTTACACCCACTTGGGGGTTGAATGTTCAAAAATCCTGAAAGGAGTTAATAAATAAATATGAAGACAGCACGAGAAAGTAGGAACCAATTCAATTTCTTATCACTTCTAAAAGAAATGACGGAACTCGTGAAAACGTTTCCACCTAGGTGGAAAAAGGAAAAAACTTAAAAACAAGTTTTAGGCGATTATTACACAAGCCCATGAATATGAAAAGATATTCAATATCTGATAAGACGTGGATATAGTAGAATTCGTGAAAAAGTTTACAACCCCCTTTGCACCCCCTTAGGGGTCGAATTTTAAAAAATCCTGAAAACACTATCTAGGTATTTATATGAAGAATCCATAGAATAAATATGAATTCAATATTTGGGAAGACCTAATAGATATGACGAAAACCGTGAAAATATATGCATTCCATTTTCACGTATAAATTTTTTTGGCCCCCCCTCCGAATGCCAATGTATTTTTGAAATTTTTTTTTATCTAAATTAGTTTTCTAGTTGATTTACATAAACGTACCGAGTTTCAGCTTCGTAGCATAAGCCGTTCTATAGATAGGAAAAACACCCCCCACCCCCGTACCATACTACCCCTATAAAAAATTATATTTTTCCAAGATGCTACTAATATAGCTCTATCTAAATACGAAGTTTCAGCTTTATATCATTATAGGTTGTCGAGATATTAAAATCGGAACTTTTTCCTTTTCACCCTCCCCCACCCTCACCCTTTACACCCACACTTCCAAAATTTTGTTTTCTACTAGGGGTCTATTAGGCCTACTTCTGGTAAAAATTTGAAGCATCTATCTTACACCGTCCTTGAGATATGAGACGTGATTTTTTAGAAAAATTCTTATCCCCTCCACTTTCATGCTCCACCGCCCCCTTCAAAAATTTTACTTCCAGCAAACTTCATTTGTCAACCTTTATACAGAAACCGAATTTTATTTATCTAGTGCAATTGGTTAGTAAGATATCGCAATCTAAAGTTTTTCACCCCCCACCCCCGTACGCCACTGCCCCCTCTCAAATTTTTGTTTCCGATCTATTCTCCTAGTATACCTACAGATATTCATAAAGTTTCAATTTTGTGACATTAACCGTTTAGGAGATATGGATTTTAGAAAGTGTCGATCTCACCTTTTTTGCGTTTCGGACGCATTATTTTTCCCCCCACTCCCAAACCCCTTCACCTATATCGGCAATTTTTTTGCAAATGGGTCCACTACTAAAGCTCTATATAAATTCCAAATTTCAGCCTCCTAGCATAAGCGGTTGCTGAGATCTAGAAACCAAAATTTTCCGTCTAAAACACTTCCCCCTCCTCTCCCCTCACACCCCCACCCCTCCAAATTTGGCCACTTCAAGGGGCCTACCCAGTCTATTTATAAAAAAAATTTTAATTTAACAGCTCAAAGGGTTTGGGAGCTACGAGCCTTCAATCGATTTTGCGTACAGCGGTCGACGTACGGCGTACGGCGTACGGCGTACGGCGTACGGCGTACGGCGTACGGCGTACGGCGGACAGACGGACTGAAATTTTTTATTGCTTTTTTCGTGTCTACTCGTCATGAAACGTGAAAAAAAAAATTTTGAGGGTAGCAAATTTTTTTTTTTTAAAAATCGAAAACAATACTGTATTATTAAAATAATAAAGTAATAACATTCCAAATAGACTCCTGGTTATACATTAGGTTGTCAGTCGCATAGTAACCTACACTGCCTTTCAGCATTAAACACGTTTTGGACTTCAACCCATAAAATAATAAAGTTGCGCCCAGACTGTTGGCCGATTTTTTTAGGTTTAATTGCTTTAGTAGCACATCTAGTACAAATAGGTACTACGTTTCAACTTTATGCTAGAAAGTTGAAACTTAGTACGTATATGTAAATATGCTACCAGAGTAATTAAAGCAAAAAAAAGTTCAAATTTTACATCCCAATGAAAATTTGAACTTGAGGGAGAGTAAAAACAATATCAAATTTTCACGAATTTCGTTATATCTTTAAGACATGTCGAGTTATCAAATTAATTTTACTTCTGCGGGCTCTTTATATAAACGCCTAAAAATCTGTTTCCAAATATTCCGATATCCAACCACTAAATGGGTGTAAAGTGGTTGTGTACATTTCCATGAATTCCGAGTCTAATGAGATAGGGAATCTACTTTTACTTCCAAAAGCTTTAAATATAATCTTTAAATATAACCCGACTTAAATATTATATTTTACGATATAAAACCTCTGGGGTGTAAGATATTGTTCAAGTTTTCACGAATTCCGAAATTCGTTTAGGTCTAATGAGATCTTTTTCTTTATTCGTGAATCATCTATTCAAAAAACAAATACGGAAATAAATAAAACATAATCTGCCAACAGTCTGGGCACAACTTTATTGTTTTATGGGTAGAAGCCCGAACGCGTTTAAAGTTGAGATGTGGTGTAGGTTACTATGCGACTGACAACCTAAAGAGTAACCTGTTGGCAATAGCCATAAATAGAGAACGTTATTTTTTAGGCTGTCAGTCATACAATGACCTACACCGCATCTCAGCACTAAAAGGGGTCCAGAACTTCAAGCCATAAAATAATAAAGTTGCGCCCAACAGTTTGTAACGCATAGAAAGGCGCGTCGGATGAAAAAAGGTAAATATATATTTTGTGTTTATTTAGGACCAAAACCTTTAAATCCGCTTGCAGTCCGTCTGTGTATATGGCCGTCTGTCAGTCCGTCTATCCGTATGTCTGCCTCTAAGCACGATTTCTCAAGAACACTTTGACTTAAGATGTTGAAATTTTGAATCTGGATGTTTGGTCAAATTTGTAATAATGGTTCGTTAACAGGGAAAATCTTCCAACTCCTTCGAGTAGCTCCCATACAAAAAGTTCTTAAAACACGTGTTTAAGAATATTGGCCAAGACATTCGGAAAGTCTTATGCTACGACTTCACTATTTTGTATACGAGGGTTTTCCAATAGATGCAGTTAAAAGTAGGTTAGGTTAGTTTAGGTAAGCAGTTAAAGGTAAGAAGAAGATAAGAGTAGCTGCCATTCACAAATACTGTAAAAATTTACTTACTGAATTTACGAAACTCACTATAACTTTTATACTCATTCAGCCACGAATTCGGAATTTTGTACGAATTAATTGAGTAAAAACAAAGTTCGAGTTCACTAGTCACCGAAATCCTCCTTCGGCTAGCTCCCATACAAAAAGTCCATAAAACACGAATTCAACAATATTTTCCGCTAACACGTCAAGATGGGACTTTGAAATTTTGTACACTTTAGTTTTTAAATGGTTCCAAGTAAAAGGATAAATATGCTTGAAATCGAGTGAGGCCTTCCTGCAACTCCCATGTGAAAGTCCTTGCAAAAGAAAAATTTTACTTTAGGTAACTTACCTTATCAAGTTCCATATATGAAATTGAACTCTGATGATATTGTCTTTTAGTTTTGAGTAGTAACCAAATGTGAGTCCTACAAACAAACTACATGCGCACTTCTTATTCTACTTTATCCCCAACTACAATATAATTCGGAGTTCAGTATTTCATTTAGAGTATCATATCATTGGCTTGCAGCCGATCGTGACTGCTGTACGTTTATTCGTCGTTTTACAACTTCTGTGTTAATAAATACACACCAGTTAGTTTCCATGGAAGCTCCCGAAAATAATCATGGTAACGAGTACGAAAATGTAAACTCAGAATTTAGTTATGTATGTTTTTGGTGGAACAATTTCGGCTGAATGAGTTCCGAAAATTGTTTAAGGACTGTAAGGACGGAAACTTTTGGATAAGTTTCCACCCACACCAATCGCCTGAGAAACAAGTATACTCAATTACAAGGAGTACCAAACAACATAGAATTAAGTACATGAATTAAAAACTTAGAATTACAAAAACATCATGAATTAAAACTTAGCGCTAAGAACTTTAAACTATAATACAAAACATGTAACAGGGAACATAGAACCTGAAAAACAATAAACGAAATAAAAACATAAAAACACGTAAGGCAGCCTGAAAAACGACACAACAAAGCGAAACACATCACCAGAAATTGGAATAAACCTGGTAAAAGCCGGCAGGACCACAACGACGTCCCAGGCGACGCAGTGTGGCAGATAAACCCACAGACAAGACACAAATCTCAGTGTGTCTACATATATACCGAGAAGTACATGTCCCAATCACGAATTATAAATACGAAATAATTCACGGATAAGAAATGGTTATCACAAAATATATATGAAAACGAATCGACCAGGAAAGCAAGCCAGTTGGCAGTACTCATGCTTGCGACAAAGATAGTGGAGATGTACTTCCGTTCTTTTAAACAATATTGAGAAACTGAGCTCGATCGGTTCGACTTGTGTTATTGCTCTTGTGGAGTTGTACTTCCAACAATAAGCAAGTCTGAATTGAACGAAGAACTGAGCAAGTGAAGACGACGACGAAGCAACACAGTCAGCGCAAGCCAACGCAGCCAGGCATAGCAGCCGCAGGAAGCCCAGAGAAGACGACGACGAAGTGACGTAGCCAGCGCAAGCCAACGCAGCGAGACGTAGCAGCCGCAGGAAACCCAGAGAAGACGACGACAAAGTCACGTAGCCAGCGCAAGACAACGCAGCGAGACGTAGCAGCCGCAGGAAGCCGAGAGAAGACGACGACGAAGGAACGTAGCCAACGCAAGCCAACGCAGCAAGACGTAGCAGCCGCAGGAAGCCAAGAGAAGGCGACGCCAAAGTAACGTAGCCAGCGTAAGCCAACGCAGCGAGACGTAGTAACCGCAGGAAGCCAAGAGAAGATAACGACGATGTAGCGCAGCCCGCGCAAGCCAACGCAGCAGAATCGAAGCATTATCAGAAAGCCAAGTGAAGACTACGACGAAGTAGCGCAGCCAGCGCAAGCCAACGCAGCAAGGTGTAGTAGCTGCAGGAAGCCCAGAGAAGACGACGACGAAGTGACGTAGCTAGCGCAAGCCAATGCAGCGAGACGTAGCAGCCGTGGGAAGCCGAGGGAAGACGACTACGAAGTAGCGCAGCCAGCGCAAGCCAACGCAGCAAGACGTAGCAGCCGCAGGAAGCCAAGAGAAGACGACTCCAAAGTAACGTAGCCAGCGCATGCCAACGCAGCGAGACGTAGCGGCCGCAGGAAGCCAAGGGAAGACGACAACGAAGTAACGTAGCCAGCGCAAGCCGACACAAGATAGCGTGACGAAGCCATAGGCGCAAGAAAAGAAAACCAGGAGCGAAGCAGAGTAACGCAACGAACAACGAATCATTGGAACTGGAATTGAAGTAGAATTATATTATATTTATCGAATAAAGTGAAGTCCGACAAGGAAACAAATGTTTTGCAACGAACCCCGGCACCCGATGAGCCTACCCCGGAAATTCGAGTCGTTGCAGGACTCTACGATGACTATAGGAAGGAACCAGTCGTGTTTTCATTATTATTCGACGTAAAATTTCAAAGTCTTAGTTTTTAGTGATCTCAATAGTCCTGAAACTAGTGAAGTCATTTGTACTAAATATGCGTATTCAGTACCGAACTCAATCTGGAGAGATTTGTTATTAGTGGCTACAAGCACCTAATTTGCAGCGTACCTGGAATGAGGCAAATGTCTATTCTGCCTGGACATGCAGACTAGGCAACCAAACTTTTGTAAACTTCCGCACGTAATTCATCCGCGATTGTTTCGTATGCTAAACACATAAAATTAATGTCCTGATAAATAAACATTCTCGAAAAACACATAAATTCTCCTTGAATCAATCAGGCAGAACGGATAAGTCCTGATATGATCGGATAATATGGCGGAAGAGACCCATCGGGAAAGTCATTAAATATGCAAGTCTCATAGTGAAATTGTTTCCGCAAATATTCCGCGCACATCCTTCGTAATGATATGGTAGTGTTGGTGTTGATGTTTGATTCGATGCGTGTGTTTAATGCGGCATATAAACTCGCCGGAACGATTTTACCAGGGTTTCAGGGCTACGATTTTCAACGTGGCATCATCATTTCACTTCATTTGCTTCCTTCGGATTTGAACGATTTATTATGTCGAAATAATATAATGCAGGGTCTGAAGTGTGTGTATCATGTGCGTATGTATCTGGTAATTCAATAGACCGAAGGATTCACGAACATGAGATCAAATTATAAGCCTTTCTGATTTTCGTAAAAATTATATAAGCCTTTCGCTCGAATGTCGAATAAAAGAAATATACAAAAATTTTCAATTCAAGTATCAAGTTTTATGATTTTCAAACTTGACAGCTGAAAATAATGAACAATTTAAGTTAAGAAAATTCAATCGAATTTAGATGTTTTTAAGTTATAATGCAATGCGGTTCACCACACGATTGAACTTTACCCGAACAAACATTTGCGTTCACTTTAAAACTGTGCACAGCTACTGCGCCCCAGCCCGATTTCTGACCTCCCATCCCTAGGCTGACTGGGCTGCACACTACAGTGCATTAAAGGCTAACCTCCTAAGTCCAGTTTAGTATCCTTATGGCATAAACACAATTGCGACGAACTTCGCCAGCGAAGTTCGCTGTCAAAATTTTAAAATTGTACCGCAACACACGCACTGACGCAGAATTACGACGGCGAGCGGTTGAGCGAACTTTTCGTTGCCGCTGGATTAAATGCAATTTCTAATTTTGCCGTCGCCGTCACAGATGGCAGTGTTTTTTATTTCAGTTGACAGTGAAAATTAGACACAACAAGTTCTTGCGACACATATTTTGGCGAAAAGTGCATTTTATGTGTTTTTTTTAATCTATTGGTAAGTAAAAAGCATAAAATTATAAATAAATAAGCATAAAATCGACGGCGAAATTCGCCCGCATTGTGTTTCGCCATTAACGAAGGCGAACTTTTTCAACGAATTTCGCTCGCCGCTTGCGAAATTCGTCACAATTGTGTTTATACCAATAAAAAACATACTGCAGTCACGATCGGCTGCAAGCCAATTGTGTAATACTCTAGATGAATACTGAACTCCGATTTATATTGTAGTTGGGGATAAAGTAGAATTACGTGTGTGCATTTTGTACGTCCTTTATTAAGGACTCCTACTTGATTGCTACTCAAACCTAAAAGACAATATTCAGCGTTTAATTTAATTATCTTGAACTGGGTGAGTCGCCGAAAAAAATGTTCCTTTTTAAAGGACTTGCAGGAAGGCCTCACTCGATTTCTAACATATTTATCCTTTTCCTTGGAACCATTTAAAAATTAATGTGTACAAAATTTCAAATTCGTAGCTTGAAGCGTACAAAAGTTATCGGAAAATATTGTTGAACACGTGTCTCAAGGATTTTTTGTATGGAAGATACCAGAAGGAGTGAAAGGATTTCTCTGACTAGTATCCTCGAACTTCGTTTTCACTCAAAACTAATTTGTACAAAATTCCGAATTCGTAGCTAAATGATTGCTTGATTTACCATATAGTGAGTTCCGTAAATTAAGTGAAGACATTTTGACATGATATTTCTATGACAGCTACATGAAGGATAATAATCATACATTCACCTCCAACTATTGGAAAAATAACACATATAAAATTTCAAAGACGTAGCTTAAACCCTTCTGAAGTTATAGACCAATATTCTTGAACACGTGTTTTAAGGACATTTTGTATGGCAGCTACCTGAAGGAGCAGGACGATTTTGCCCGTTAACAAACTTATTCTTACAAATTCAACCAAACATCCAGATTAAAAATTTCAAGATCCTACGTGAAGGCGTTCTTGAGTTATCGTGTTCACGGACAGACGGACGGACGGATGTCAAGCGGATTTGAGGTTTTTGGCCACAAATAAACAAAAAATAACATATAACTTTTTTTCGTCCGAGGCTTGGTTCTATGCGTTACAAACTTTTGGTCTGGAATAAACTTATAATACTCTATATGATTTCATCTAGAGTACCTATAATGAAATTCGGTTTTTTGTATTAAGTAAAATTTTTAAGGGGGCGGTGGAGCATTGAAGTGGAGCAGATAAGAATTTTTCTAAAAAATTACGTCTCATATCTCAAGAATGTAGTGTAAGATAGATGCTTGGAACTTTTACCAGAAGTAGGTCTAATAGAATTTTGGGGGTTTGGGTATAGAGTGTGAGGGTGGGGAAGGTGAAAAGGATAAAGTTTCGATTTTTATATCTCGAGAACCTACAATTATGAAAAGCTGAAACTTAGTATTTAGATAGAGCTATAGTAGTATAATGTTAAAAAATAAATAATTTTTTAGAGGATGTATGGTACGGGCGTAGGGTAGGGATGTTGAAAAAATATCGATATATCGAAATTGCGATATTTTTTGAACAAAATATCGATAATGTCGGTCGATATTTTTTAAAGCGATATATCGATATTGAAATCCGACTATCGGACCCGATATTTTTGTTAGGTATAGCATATTTTAGAACTTGAACGTCATTTTTCATTTCTGCTTATTTTTGTGTATGTGTATGCCTACTCATGCCTTGACCGTTAATTTAGCTATTTCTAGTTAATATTTTCCGTGGCACTCTAATAAGTTACTTAAGCCGAAGCATTCGGAAAACAGATAGTCTGAATATCTAGAATTAAGTAAACATCTGACCCAAGCCCTAGTGATAGCTCTGATTATCCTATTGTTACATGAGGAAGCATCTCCATAGAATTAGTCTCTTTGAGAGCAAAATTTGTAGAATTTGATGAAGACGAAACACCAGAGCACATTCTCTGTGAATGTGAGGGACTTGCTCATAAAAGACTTCATCACTTCGGTCAGGGTTTCATGGAACCATCGGAATTCCTGGCTATTCCTCTTCAAAAAATACTAAGCTTCACTGAAAGTGCAGGGATCGAAGTAGTACAATAATCCAAATGGACGTCGCAATAGACCCAATTGAAGCTTCAACGACAGAGGTGACCAAACCAACCCCAACACGAAAATGTTATATAATAATGTATATGAGGGATGTCAGAAAGGTTGTTTAATTATTTAATAATGTAATATGAGACTGATTTGACGGTTTCTGTTCGTCAAAATTAGATGTGCAATATATACGACCTTTGCAAAAATAATAAAATTTTACTCCACTGTATATGCTCGTTTTGCAGTAAGGAATAATTGTCCAAAATTTCATTCGAGTGGTTTCTGAGAAAATGGGTCATGAATTTTACACTGCATAGTCTTTACGATATGCTCCCCTTAATGTTAAATTTGATACGGGAAGGGAGATAAGAATTTATTTTTCAATGGAAAAAATATTCGATATATCGATATATCGATATTAAAATTCGATATATCATCAGCCGATATTAATATTTTTTTCAATATCGATATATCAATATTTTTTTTCGATATCAACATCCCTAGGGTGGAGGCTGTTTTTCCTTTTCGGCTTGTGCTACAAATTTGAAACGCGGTATGTATATGTATATCAACAGAAAAGTAATTTTGATTAAAACAAATTCAAATATCCATTGTCGTTCGGAAGGGGGGCAAAAAAATTATCAGTGAAAATGAATGAATGAATATTCACGATTTTCGTCATATCTATAAGGTCTTTCCAAATATTGAATTCATTTTTACTTTATTATTTTTTAATAATAAAGTATTGTGATCGACCTGAAATTTCAAAAAAGTTTGCTACCCTGAAATTTTGTATTTACACGTACGCCGTACGCCGTACGCAAAATCGTTTGAAGGCGCGTAGCTCCCAAACCCGTTGAGATATTAAATTGAAATTTTTATGGTGAGTAGATTGGGTGAACCCCTACGACTGGTATATTTTTGAGGGGTGGGGGTATGAGGGGAGAGGAGGGGGGAGCGTTTTAGACGAAAAATTTTGGTTTCTAGATCTCAGGAACCACTTATGCTAGGAGGCTGAATCTTGGAACTTATGTAGTACTATGATAATGGACTCAATTGCAAAAAAATGGTTGATATTGGTTAAGGGGTGTGGAAGTGGGAGGGGAAACAATGAGTCTTTAACGCACGAAAGACGGAATTGAAACATTCTAAAATCGATATCTCCTGAAGATTGAAACTGTCAGAAGATTGAAACTTTGTTGTTGTCCTTAGGGATACTTCAATATTAGACAAGGGCTAAAATTTTTAAGAGAGGTGGTGGGGTGTGGGGGTGGGGGTGAAAAACTTTGGATTACAATATCTTTCGAACCAATTACACCAGGACGATAAAATTTAGTTTCTGTATATGGGATCACAAGAGGAGTCTACCAAAACTAAATTTTTTGAGGGGGGAGGTGGAGCACGAAAGTGGGGAGATAGCAATTTCTCAAAAAATGTAATTTTTATATCTCAGAAACCGTATTAGATATGATCTTGAAAATTTTACAGGAGTTGGGGTCGGTAAACTTCTAGTAGTTGGGGGTGATGGTGAAAGGGGGTAGAAAGGAAAACATTCTGATTTTTATTTCTCGAAAACCATAATGAATAGAAAGCTAAAAATTTAGGATTATATAGAGCCACTATGGAGACATCCTAGAAAAATAAAATTGTTTATAGGGGAATGAAGATACGGGGGAGAGGGGTGGTTTTTTATATTTCAGAGACGGCTTATGCTAGAAAGTTGAAACTTAGTACGTATATGTAGATGTACTATTAAAGTAATTAAAGCAAAAAAAAAGTTCAGATTTTTATTGGCGTTCAGAGGTTGAGTAAAAAAAATGTCCGTGAATCCACATTTTCACAAATTTCGTTAAAACTTTTAGACATGTCGAGCTATCAAAGCAATTTCACTTCTGCGGGCTATTTATATAAGCGCCTACTAACGATTTTCAAAATTTTTCGATATCCAACCCCTAAGGGGGTGTAAAGTGGTTGTGTACATATTCACGAATTCTGATATATTCCTAAGGTATATTGAGATTTGGAATTCACTTTTACTTCTATAAGCTTTAAACGTAGTCGGGGAAAACCGCGATTTAAGTATTTTTCTCTATTAAACCCCCTGGGGGTATTGTTCAAGATTTCACTGATTCCGAAAATCTCTTAGGTTTAATGTGATCGAATTCGCTTTTACTACTATGAATTATTCTATTGATAAAAAAATACGTAAATAAATAAAAAAAATCTGCCAACAGTCTGGGCACAACTTTATTATTTTATGGGTAGAAGTCCAAAACGTGTTTAATGATGAGATACGGTGTTGGGTACTATGCGACTGACAACCTAAAAAATAACCAGGAGGCTATTTGGAACGTTATTTTTTAGGTTGTCAGTCACATAGTACCCAACATCGTATCTCATCATTAAACATGTTTCGGACTTCTACCCATAAAATAATAAAGTTGCGCCCAGACTGTTGGCAGATTTTTTTTTACGGATTCTTCATATAAATATCTAGAAAGGGTTTTCAGGATTTTTTTAAATTCGACCCCGACGGTGTTGTAAAGGGGACTTTTCATATAATCGCCTACAAACGCATTTCTGATTTCATGTAATAGCCCGAAAACAAATCACAAAAAACCTCCTAATCACGTAACAACTGATATTACACTACGACTTAGACCTCGTCCCGGAGTATGACTCAATTAAGTAATTCATATGTTATATGTGGCAGCGGCGTAAGCGTTAGCGACCCCATTCTAACCGATTCCCGAACTTTTTTTTAAGGTTTTCAGTCACATAGTAACCTACACCGCGTCTCAGAGTTAAACGCGTTCCGGACTTCTACCCAAAAATAATAAAGTTGCGCCCAGACTGTTGGCAGATTTTTAATTTGGTTTCAAACATTGCGGATGTTCGAAACGTAGCTTAAGCTTTTGAAAGGAAATAAAGATAGTCTAATCAAAAGTAGACTGTGTTTTAATTAAAGAGGATCTTGTCGATAACTAAAATCGGCACATTTTGAAATCGGGCTAAAGCTAGCCGGTGTGTAAGCATAGAGGAACTCCTCCAACCATGGCAGATTTGCCTGTAGATGTAAATTATATCTTATTTATAATTTTGAAGAATGAAGTATCTGGAAAAGCAACAAATCTTCTAAGATCAGTTCCTTTTGAAGTTATCAATCAAGCAAACATTGAAGATCGCTCGATTTAAATAATAACAAACTTCGCTTAATTATTTTTAAATAATATGGATTTCATTGATTCTGACTCTTGTCCTACACTGCAAAATATGTAGAATTCGCATCAGTGTTTTATGAAGTCATGGCTCAATATATCAATCCATATGGACTCTTTGGATATCAGATTACAGTCCATCCTATAGCGTTGTAGTCTAAGATAAACGTTCCTTTCGATGCGCTGTACACTCTCCAGTGGTTGTTCCATAATGGCTATTCAACTCCAGGAAACCATCTCGGGTTACTGTATCTATCTGAAGATAGTACCACGATACATGAGAAGTGAAGGCCTTTTTTATTGTAGCGAAGCACAATTCATTGTGCTATCTAAGACAAGTTGAAAGCTACTTTTCAAGCGTAACTGATGTGTTGCTACTTCTGAATAATTTATCATATTCGGCAGAAAAGGATTCACGCCAGAATGATGTGTGATATCTACTTCATATGTCTCTCGTGGTATTTGAACCATCTAAATCAAACCATATATTGTATTAAAAATAATACAATATAGTGTAAGACACAGTCTCTCATGTTTTTGGAAATTTCTTGAAAACACAAAACTTCTATTGACTTAACTCCATAAGTAGTCTTAGATGAACGGAAATTTTCGCTTCTGATACTCCACCTGAAATCATAGTATTATAAGATTAATCTAGCCCGAAAAGATTGTAACGCATAGAACCGAGCCTTGGACGAAAAAAGTTATATATTACTTTATGTTCAGTTGTGGCCTAAAACTCCATTTCCGTTAGCTGTCCGTCCATCTGTCCATCCGTCCGTCCGTCTGCCTGTTTGCCCGTATGTCCGAACGTCCGTCCGTTTGCATGATAACTTAACAACGCGGTGACCTAGGAAGTTGAAATTTTATCGCAACATGTAAAACGGAAAAATTAAGGTAAAAAGTTTGTTAATGGGCGATAAACTTCGGGTACCTCCCATACAAGAGTCCTTAAAACACTTATTCACGTCTATTGGTCGAACGTTTCAAGTTAGGAAAATTAAATTTATCGTCCTTCGTGTGGCAGCCTACAAAAGTACTTCAAAAATGTATGTAAGTTACAGAATCCACTATAACTCAAGAACGCGCTAAAACAGGAATAAAAAATTTAGCATTTGAACTAAAACTGAGTTCATTAATTAGTAACATCCACCAACTCCTTCGGGTAGGTATCATACAAAAGTCCTTTGTTAAACACAAGCGAAACGCTTCGAACTTAATACTCAATATATTTCTGTTCTATGGTAAAATTCAAAAATGGGAAGGACAAGACTAACTACTCGAAAAATACCGTCTCTGTTGGGGTTCAATTTGCTTACGAAGCAAATCTCTGGAAGTGCCTTCATTGGTGCGCCAAATATGAACTGTCCTGGTGTGAGGACATTTAATGCATCTGTAGTGTCCATCAGACTAGTGATGGGGCCCGAATTGAGAACAGCTTCAATTTGGAACAAAAGTGTTTTCCATTCATCACGTGTCAACGATGCAGGCGGCAAATACCGTTTCAGGTAAAATTTCGCTTCCCTTAAAATTTTCTATTTTCTTTAATTTTTCATTTTCTCCTTTCACAGCTCCTGCATTACTCTTTTGGCGGAATGAATAACCGGAAGCAAGGCTTAAATGATCAAAAATGAGCGAAAATCGCTTAAGATCGCACGCTTGCTGTTGGTTAAACCCGCATTATCGTCGAGGAGGTCCCAGATGAGTCCTAGTGTTTTGACTCCAGTCGTCGTATCATCCATATTAATTTTCTTTTCGACCATATGTGACGCGATATCGGCGAGTGATGCCGGATCGTTGCTGGACGAAATGTTGAGCTCGAATTTTTCCGTAGACAATCCGTAAGTAGTATAGTATCCTGGTTGTTTCGATAGAACCGCCGCCACTTAAAACGTTGTGCACCTAGCAGTTTTCGATGAGTCCCCTGGCGGCTATCAGGCAACAGGTTGGCAGCTACACTAAAAACTAATGCAATATTCTTCATTATCATAGCTTTTGCATTAACCTATTGAAAAATTAACTTATACAAAAATTTAAAGTCGTAGCTTAAACCGTTCTGTAGTTATCGGCCAATATTTTTGAGCACGTCTCTTAACCCTCCGAGGTCTCTGAATTCAATCACGTTGGTCACTCACACTGGGTCGATTCTACTCAGTCAATTTTCAAAATGGCATTGTGCCCAAACTATTCGTCCGAAGTGCTTAAAAAATTCAGGAACATGCAAAAAACGTTCTAGATGATGTACGAAAAATTTATTTAAAAAAAATAAAATGGCGTCATGTTAAAAAAAATCATGAAGAGGTGAAAACGTAAAAACTGAACCTTTCGCTAAAGAAAATCACAGCTTCGTCAATTTTCAATATTTTTTCATAAAATTTTGGCGTTTGTGCTACTCCTTGCAAAAAAATAGTTGCATGATGCGCGTTTCCAAAAAGGTATTTATTCCGACATATGAAGAGGGTCCATTTTGGAGTACGAAAAAATAAAGTATTATGGAAAAAACGATATTTATTTAAAACATACTGCAGTCACGATCGGCTGCAAGCCAATCGTATAATACTCTAGATGAATACTGAACTCCGATTTATATTGTAGTTGGGGATAAAGTAGAATTACGTGTGTGCATGTTGTATGTCCTTTATTAAGGACTCCCATTTGATTGCTACCCAAAACTAAAAGACAATATTCAGTGTTTAATTTCATATCTTGAACTGGGTAAGTTATCGAAAAAAAATGTCCTTTTTGAAGGACTTTCACATGGAAGGTGCAGTAAAGACTTACTCGATTTCTTACATATTTATCCTTTTCCTTGGAACCATTTAAAAACGAATGTGTACAAAATTTTAAAGTCGTAGCTTGAAGCGTTCAAAAGTTATCGAAAAATATTGTTGAACACGTGTCTCAAGGACATTTTGTATGCCAGGTACCAGAAGGAGTGAAAGGATTTCGCTGATTTGTAAACCCAAACTTCGTTTTTACTCAAAACTAATTTGTACAAAATTTTCAATTCATAGCTAAAAGAATACTTGAGTTATAGTAAGTTCCGTAAATTAAGTGAAGACGTTTTGACAGGATATTTGTATGGCAGCTACACGAAGGACTAATAGGATTTTCTTCATATTCTTACATTTAGCTCCAACTATTGGACAAATAACACATACAAAATTTCAAAGACGTAGCTTAAGCCCTTTTCAAGTTATCGGGCAATATTCATAAACACGTGTCTTAAGGACATTTTGTATGGCAGCTACCAGAAGGAGTAATAGGATTTCGCTGACTAGTAAAATCAAACTTTCTTTTCACTCAAAACTAATTTGTACAAAATTCCGAATTCGTAGCTAAAAGATTACTTGAGTTATAGTGAGTTTCGTAAATTAAGTGTAGATGTTTTGACAGGATATTTGTATGGCAGCTACACGAAGGACTAATAGGATTTTCTTCATAATCATACATTTAGCTTCAACTATTGAAAAAATAACACATACAAAATTTCAATTTCGTAGCTTAAACCCTTCTGAAGTTATCGGCCAATATTCATAAACACGTGTTTTATGGACATTTTGTATGGCAGCTACCAGAAGGAGTAAAAGGATTTCGTTGACTAGTAAAGTAAAACTTTCTTTTCACTCAAAACAAATTTGTACAAAATTTCCAATTCATAGCTAAAAGATTACTTGAGTTATAGTAAGTTCCGTAAATTAAGTGAAGACGTTTTGACAGGATATTTGTATGGCAGCTACACGAAGGACTAACAGGATTTTCTTCATAATCATATGTTTAGCTTGAACTATTGGAAAAATAACACATACAAAATTTCAAAGTCGTAGTTTAAACCCTTACTAAGTTATCGACCAATATTCTTGAACACGTGTTTTAAGGACATTTTGTATGGCAGCTACCCGAAGGAGTAGGACGATTTTGCCCGTTAACGAACTTAGCCTTACAAATTCAACCAAACATCTAAATTCAAAATTTCAAGATCCTAGGTGAAGGCGTTCTTGAGTTATCGTGTTCACGGACAGACAGACGGACGGACGGACGGACGGACGGACGGACGGACGTCAGGCGGATTTGAGGTTTTTGGCCACAAATAAACAAAAAATAATATATAACTTTTTTTCGTCCGAGGCTTGGTTCTATGCGTTACAAACTTTTGGGCTGGATTAAACTTATAATACTCTATATGATTTCATCTAGAGTATAAAGATTAACTTTTACTATAATTGTAATGTAGTGTTTATTATTATTTGTTATTCTTATTATTTCATAAATTATTATAATTTTGTTTTACTCATGTAAACCGCAATCAACGCACAGATATAGACGATGTAAATCGCACATTGGCCGTTGGCAACTGCTGCACTGCCGTTTTGTTTTCCTATCTTGTCTTGATTGGCACAGCCTACATCTTATCGGCTGCGGGAGAGTGATTCACTGCTCCTGTTCAAGTGGAGGATCATTTTGCTCAAGAATTCCGGCAGTGCCCGTTTTGACGTCCAGTCGGAGGGATGGGAGCTCGAATCGTTCCTCCAGATACGGTTTGACAAGATAATGTACCAGCTTCTTCAGGCACTGCTTCGCTATCATACCCTTTTCTGTATTGCCTTGATTATTATTATGGCACATATGCAAAATACTTGTGGAAATTTGACAGGTAAACCCGTTTTTCCTTTTAAATTCGCCGAAGGATGGCCTTGAGCACGTGAGTCGAAAATATGAGAATCCATAGATGCATACTCAACCTCTATATCGTCGTCTCCGCAACACGTTTCGCTGCCTTCTGACATTACACTTAAGTTGTCCTCTTCTCCAGATGATTCGCCGCCAGAATTTGCGATTGGAGCGAGCGATCTCGAAAATTATATGCCATCTGGTAACATATGAACACGTTAATTAGAAGTAATTCCTCGAAAAAAAATGTTGCTGGTGCACCATGTATACTTACTGTTACAACGCTTAAATCCAAAAAAAAATATTTTTTTTCCGATAATATCTACTATGGTCACACCTGGGTCGATTCTACCCGGGCAGCGCGCACGATGTTTATCTTTCAACTGCTGTCACGAAACTAACGGTTTATTCTAATCGCTGACTCTCCCTAAGTATAGAGGGTAGTTCAAACTACAGATAGATGGCGAATAAAGTTCCATTTAAAGCCGGGGACCAATACATATACACGCCCAAATTTTTTCTCGGGTCGATTCCACCCAGTGTCACCACAGAAGGTTAAGGACTTGCTGTATGGTAGCTATTCGAAGAAGTGCAGGAATTTTACTGACTAATGAACTCGAACTTTATTTTCACTGGAATCCAATTTGTACAAAAATTAAACTTCGATTCTAAACGATTGCTTGAGTTACAGTGATTTCTGTAACTTGTATACATATTTGAGGGTCATTTGTAGACTCATTCGATTTGCATTATATTTTTATACTCTAGATGAAATCAAATAGATTATAATAAGTTTAATCCAGCCCAAAAGTTTGTAACGCATAAAACCAAGCCTCGGACGAAAAAAGTTATATAATATTTTTTGTTTATTTGTGGCGAAAAACCTCAAATCCGCTTGACGTCCGTCCGTCCAACCGTCCGTCCGTCCGTCCGACCGTATGTCCGTCTGTCCGTGAACACGATAACTCAAGAACGCCTTCACCTAGGATCTTAAAATTTTGAATCTGGATGTTTGGTTCAAGCCTAAGTTCGTTAACGGGCAAAATCGTCCTACTCCTTCGGGTAGCTGCCATACAAAATGTCCTTAAAACACGTGCTCAAGAATATTGGTCGATAACTTTAGAAGGGTTTAAGCTACGACCTTGAAATTTTGTATATGTTATTTTTCCAATAGTTGGAGCTAAATATATGATTATGAAGAATATCCTGTTAGTCCTTCGTGTAGCTGCCATACAAATATCCTGTCAAAATGTATTCACTTAATTTACGAAACTCACTATAACTTAAGTAATCTTTTAGCAACGAATTCGGAATTTTGTACAAATTAGTTTTGAGTGAAAACGAAGTTCGAGTTTACTAGTCAGCAAAATCCTTTTACTAATTCTGATATCTTCCATACAAAAAATCCTTAAGACACGTGTTCAACAATATTTTCCGATAACTTTTGAACGCTTTAAGCTACGAATTTGAAATTTTGTACACGTTCATTTTTAAATGGTTCCAAGGAAAAGGATAAATATGTAAGAAATCGAGTGAGTCCTTCCTGCACCTCCCATGTGAAAGTCTTTCAAAAAGAACATTTTTTTTCGATAACTTACCCAGTTTAAGGTATGAAATTAAACACTGAATATTGTCTTTTAGTTTTGAGTAGCAATCTAATGGGAGTCCGTAATAAAGGACATACAACATGCACACACGTAATTCTACTTTATCCCCAGCTGCAATATAAATCGGAGTTCAGTATTCTTCTAGAGTATTATACGATTGGCTTGCAGCCGATCGTGACTGCAGTATGTTTAATTTTCGCTTTAAACATTGAAATGTCTATGTGTGCAAAATTTCAAGTTACTAACTTGAACCATTTGACCAATAATCTTGAATAAGTGTTTTAAGGACTCTTGTATCGGAGGTACTCGAAGAACTGGAAGGATATTCCATTAATGAAATTTTACTCACTTTTTCCATTTTACAGATGGTAACGGATAAACGGACGGATGGTCGGATAGACGGACGGACGGAATGCAACCGGATTTATGTTTTTGGCCACAACTGAACATAAAATATATGTATACATTTTTTCGTCCGGGGTTCGGTTCTATACGTTAAAAACTTTTCGGGCTGGATTAAACTTATAACACTCTATGATTTCCTGTAGAATTTAAACAGATTAACTTTGAAGTTTCCGATATTCTGTATTGGTTGTAATTTCCATACATTTAGTCATAATCAAGAGCCTGATCAGGTAGTGCGAAAAAATTAATATACCATAAAATTAATATTTCATACCGGTTTCAAATTACTATAAGCCTTCGTACACAAATTTTATTTAATTTGCATGGCTAGCATATTCCTGTAGCAGGTCTTTTGAAATATGTTACATTATGTCGGCATTATAAAGATTCGCGTGCAACAAGTGGCAAGTACAAGCTTTAGTTTCACGTAATGTAAATATAGGAAGTAGCTAGTAAGGATGTAATTTATTGCCGAAAGGCTTTGTTCCTTTTTCGTTTTCAGCGTAATATCACAAAACAAACGAGCTTACATATTACAAGGGTTGAAGGCATTTTTTGATCGATTGCCTTAATAATGGATGGAGACTGCTCTCTGTTTTGCCTTTACCAAAAACCTTATGTGGGTGTGAATGAATTTATATTTGCTTGGAAGAGAAGATAAATGTGGATTTAATTGATGTAATGGATACACTTAATAACTCATTTGAATAAATTTGTAATTAAAAACAAGTTAATTTAGATTAAATGATAATTTGAAAATTCAATCTACATCAATCTTAATTATCTAATTCTGTTCGATAGATTGAACATTTTTAGAAATGGTGGTTGGCGGGTTTTTTTTAAAAAAAACATTGGTGAACTTACAAATAAATTGCAAACTTGATTTATTATATTATTATTTGGCTGGCCCTTAATGATTTGATGGGTAGTTACAATGTTCGGATAATGGTCAGAGAGTTAAATATACAGGGTGTCTGGTAATACGTACATAACCTTGTAAGGGGTTATTCCTAAATATATTTTGAGACAAAAATTGTTCTACAGTGAGGGTCAATTTTCAATATCCGCCCGACCACCCTGTATGGTCAAGAAAAGTGTTTCGGATCTGTCTATAGATTGTTGTATATAGATTGTCTAATAGATTGAACGAAATTTATGAAAATGTAGGAAAAACTCCTTTTCACGGAAATTTTTTTACTCCACCTTTGTACACCTATGAAAATCTGAACTTTTATTTGCCTTAATTGATCTAGTAGCACATTTAAGAGTATGCTGTATACAACTGCAAATCCTTAAAAAAATTACAGTTATGCATTTTAATATATTCAAGGATAAAGGACAAAATCGTTATCCTTGAAAACAAAATTTCAAGGATAATTTTAATTCATATTCTTTTTAAATTGACAACCTTCCCCTTTAAAATAAGCCCTATTTTATTATTTTAGGATATGAAGAGATATGAATTTTCAAATTTTTGCGAAATCTTTATCTTACTATACTCTAACAAAAAAAAAACTGTCAACAGTATGGCCGCAACTTTAATATTTTTTCGGTAGAAGTTCGGAATGCGTTCAATTCTGAGACGCGGTGTAGGTTACTATGTAACTGAAAACCCAAAAAAAGTTCGAAAATCGGTTAGAATGGGGTCGCGCTAGAATACTTACGCCGATGCCACATATAACATATGAGTTACATAATTGGGTCAAACTCCGGGACGAGGTCTAAGTCGTAGTATAATATCAGTTGTTACGTGATTAGGAGATTTTTCGTGATTTGGTTTTGGGCCATTACATGAAATCGGACATGCAAGTCTGTAGAAGTGAAAACCAATCTGATATCTTACCAATCGTAAGAATAATGTCGAAAGCCTTACGTCCTCTTGGAGTTGAATATCTAAAAATACTGAAATCAACTTTTGACGATTATACAGGAAGCCTTAGGAAGTTAAGCTGAATTCGATATCACATCAGAACTAAGAAATATGTAGGAATTTGTGAAAACATATGCAAACCCCTTGCACAGTCTTTGGGGTTGAATATCCAAAAATCCTGAAATGAGTTTTTAGATATATATAAAGAAAGCCCGAGGAAGTGAAAACCAATCCGATGTCTTATCACTCCTAAGAGATATGACGGAATTCGTGAAAACGTGTTCAAAACGTTTATACCCTATCAGGGGTTGAAAAAGGAAAAAATTTTAAAATGAGTTTTAGGTGCTTATTGAACAAGCCCGTAGAAGTAAAAATATATTCGATATCTAATCAGACCGGAGGGATATGGCTGAATTCCTGAAAATGTATACAACCACTTTACACCATCGTGGCGGTCGAATTTCAAAAAATCCTGAAAACGCTTTCTAGGTATTTATATGACAAATCCGTTGGATTAAAATGAATTCAATATTTGGAAAGACCTAATAGATATGACGAAAATCGTGAAAATATATGCATTCCATTTTCTCTGATAATTTTTTTTGCCCCCTTTCTGTACGCCATTGGATATTTGATTTTTTTTTTAATCAAAATTACTTTTCTAGTTCACTTACATATACATACCGAGTTTCAACTTTGTAGCATAAGCCGTTCTATAGATAGGAAAACTAGCCCCCACCTCCGTACCATACTATCCTTATAAAAAATAATATTTTTTCAACATGCTACTACTATAGTTCTATCTAAATACCAAGTTTCAGCTTGATGTCATTATAGGTTCTCGAGATATAAGAATCGAAACTTTTTCCTTTTCACCCTTCCCCAGCCTCACCCTCTACAGCCTCATCCTCAAACTTTTTGTCCCTGCTAGGGGTTTATTTGGACTACTTCTGGTAATAATTCTAAGCATCTATCGTACACTGTTCTTGAGATATGAGACGTAATTTTTTAGAAAAATTCTTATCCCCTCCACTTCCATACTCAACCGCCCTTAAAAAATTTTACTTTCAGCAAACTTTATTTGTTAACCTTAATACAGAAACCGAATTTCGTTTTTCTACTGCAATTCGTTCGAGAGATATCGTAATCTAAAATTTTTTACCCCCCACCTCCGTACGCCACTGACCCCACTCAAAAATTTGTGTCCGATCTATTCTCTTAATATACCCACAGATGTTTATTAAGTTTTAATTTCGTGACATTAACCGATTAGGAGATATAGATTTTAGAATGTCTCGATCTCGGCTTTCAAGCGTTTCGGACGCATTATTATTCCCCCCACTCCCACATCCCTTTACCTATATCATCCTTTTTTTTTGCAAATGGGTCCACTATCGATGCTCTATATACATTCCAAGTTTCAGCCTCCTAGCCTAAGCGGTTACTGAGATCTAGAAACCAAAATTTTCCGTTTAAAACGCTTCCTCCAACTCCCCCCTCACACAACCATCACTCAAAAGGTGGCCCCCTTCAAGTGGCTCAGTCTGCTCAGTCTACCAAAAAAAAAAAATTCAACTTAATAGCTCAAAGAGTTTGAGAGTCATAAGCTTTCAAACGTTTTGCGTACGGCGGACGACGTACGGCGTACGGCGCACAGACGAACTTAATTATACTCTAGATGAAATCATATAGAGTATTATAAGTTTAATCCAGCCCAAAAGTTTGTAACGCATAGAACCAAACCTCGGACGAAAAAAAGTTTTATACTATTTTTTGTTTATTTGTGGCCAAAAACCTCAAATCCGCTTGACGTCCTTCCGTCCGTCCGTCCGTCCGTCCGTCCGTCTGTCCGTGAACACGATAACTCAAGAACGCCTTCACCTAGGATCATGAAATTTTGAATCTGGATGTTTGGTTGAATTTGTAAGGCTAAGTTCGTTAACGGGCAAAATCGTCCTACTTCTTCGGGTAGCTGCCATACAAAATGTCCTTAAAACACGTCTTCAAGAATATTGGTCGATAACTTCAGACGGGTTTAAGCTACGACTTTGAAATTTTGTATGTATTATTTTTCCAATAGTTGGAGCTAAATATATGATTATGAAGAGAATCCTGTTAGTCCTTCGTGTAGCTGCCATACAAATATCCTGTCAAAATGTATTCACTTAATTTACGAAACTCACTATAACTCAAGTAATCTTTTAGGTACGAATTCGGAATTTTGTACAAGTTAGTTTTGAGTGAAAAGAAAGTTCGACTTTACTAATCAGCGAAATCCTTTTACTCCTTCTGGTAGCTGCCATACAAAATAACCTTAAAACACGTGTTCAACAATTTTTTTCCTTCAAGCTACGAATTTGAAATTTTGTACACATGAATTTTTGAAAGGTTCCAAGGAAAAGGACAAATATGTTTTTTTTGTTGGTTTTTTGGTGTCTATTAGCCATGAAACGTGGAAAAAATTTTTTTTTTTTTTCAAATCGATAACAATATGTACTTTATTATTAAAATAATAAAGTAAATGAGATAGAAAGAAAAAATTTAATTTTTCTGTAAGTACAAAAATTTTCGAAAGAATCGGAGATGGTAAGGTCACAAATTTCGTAATTTTTGGCGACTCTTGATGTAATGACTCAAAAATGTAATTTTTTGAAAAAGCTGTCCCCCACTTCCGCGCTTCACATTCCCCCTCAAAAATTTTACATATACTAGACTCCATTGGTAATTCTACATATATACAGAATACAAATTTCATCTTCCTGGCACAATTGAATCAAAAGATATTGTAATCCAAAGTTTATTATTAAACATACTGCAGTCACGATCGGCTGCAAGCCAATCGTATAATACTCTAGATGAATACTGAACTCCGATTTATATTGTAGTTGGGGATAAAGTAGAATTATGTGTGTGCATGTTGTATGTCCTTTATTAAGGACTACCATTAGATTGCTACTCAAACCTAAAAGACAATATTCAGTGTTTAATTTCATATCTTGAACTGGGTAAGTCATTGAACAAAAATGTCCGTTTTGAAGGACTTTCACATGGGAGGTGACGGAAGGACTCACTCGATTTCTTACATATTTATCCTTTTTCTTGGAACCATTTAAAAATGAACGTGTATAAAATTTCAAATTCGTAGCTTGAAGCGTTCAAAAGTTATCGAAAAATATTGTTGAACAAGTGTCTTAAGGACATTTTGTATGGCAGCTACCAGATGGAGTAAAAGGATTTCGTTGATTAGTAAACTCGAACTTCGTTTTTACTCAAAACTAATTCGTACAAAATTTCCAATTCATAGCTAAAAGATGATATTTATGATTGAGTTATAATAAGTTCCGTAAATTAAGTGAAGACGTTTGGACAGGATATTTGTATGGCAGCTACACGAAGGACTAATAGGATTTTCTTCATATTCATGCATTTAGCTGCAACTATTGGAAAAATATTACATGCAAAATTTCAAAGACGTAGCTTAAACCCTTCTGAAGTTATCGGCCAATATTCTTAAACACGTGTTTTAAGGACATTTTGTATGGTAGCTACCAGAAGGAGTAAAAGGAATTCGCTCAATAGTAAACTCTAACTTCCTTTTCACTCAAAACTAACTTGTACAAAATTCCGAATTCATAGCTAAAAGATTACTTGAGTTATAGTGAATTCCGTAAATTAAGTGAATACATTTTGACAGGATATTTGTATGGCAGCTACACGAAGGACTAACAGGATTTTCTTCATATTCATATATTTAGCTCCAACTACTGGAAAAATAACACATACAAAATTTCAACGTCGTAGCTTAAACCCTTCTGAAGTTATCGACCAATATTCTTAAACACCTGTTTTAAGGACATTTTGTATGGCAGCTACCCGAAGGAGTAGGACGATTTTGCCCGTTAACGAACTTAGCCTTACAAATTCAACCAAACTTCCAAATTCAAAATTTCAAGATCCTAGGTGAAGGCGTTCTTGAGTTATCGTGTTCACGGACAGACGGACGGACGGACGGACGGACGGACGGACGGACGGACGTCAGGCGGATTTGAGGTTTTTGGCCACAAATAAACAAAAAATAGTATGTGACTTTTTTTCGTCCGAGGCTTGGTTCTATGCGTTACAAACTTTTGGGCTGGATTAAACTTATAATACTCTATATGATTTCATCTAGAGTATAAAAAATAATAAAGTGAAAATGGTCCGTGAAAAGAATTTTTTCCTCATTTTCACGAAATTTGTTATATCTCTTAGACATGTCGAGATAGCAAATTAATTCTACTTCTGCGAGCTGTTCTGCGTCTAGAAACGTTCTTCCAAATTTTTCAATATCCAACCCCTAAGAATGTTTAAAGTGGTTGTGTACATATTCACGAATTCCAATATATTTCTTAGGTCTATTGAGATTTCGAATTGACTTTCCCTTCTAAAAACCTTAACTATAATCGGAGAAAAAACCCGATTTAAGCATTTTTCGATATTTTATTCCCTGGGGTGTAAGATATTGTGGCGAACTAGGGGTTCGCAGGGATTTCAAGTAAAACACAATTCGTTTAAAATCAAAATAAGTAACAATTTATTAATTCGCACTTTAATTCACAGAATTATATTCGCACAATTATTCGCACTATATGGCAATACCGCCCGCTTATTTGTTTCGCTTGATTCGATCACACACAATCGTTCGCTTTCCACCAATACGGTCGCGTATACAAGCTGGCTGTCACAGTCGACGTAATAAAAATTACTATGTCTCTCGCTGAAAGCTTCACCTGCATTTATACGACTTGTCTGTAGTCGAGACTGTTCTTGAATCTTCGTTCGGTGGTGTGTGTAGAGGGTTCTGGAAAGCTTGAAAGCATTCCATTTGATCTTGTACGCTGTTCTAGTACTTCGAGCACATTCGATAAGAATGGGGGTATAATCGTGTTGCTCCGCTCTTCTTATATACTTCAACTAGGTTTCTGATTGGGTTATTTTGTTGCTAGGCAATCGGTTGTTGATGCGAAACGATCGAGTTGCGCGGTTGCCAGGTTTACATGTAACAATATTGTTCAAGATTTCACGAAATCCGAAAATTCTTTATGTTTAATGAGATCGAATTCGCTTTTACTTCTATTGAATCTTTTATTGAAAAAACAAATTCATAAATAAATAAAAAAAGAACCTGCAAACAGTATGGGCTCAACTTTATTATTTTCTCGGTAGAAGTCCGGAATGAGTTTAATTCTGAGATGTGGTGTAGGTTACTATGCGAGTGATAACCCAAAGAATAACCAGGAGGCTATTTGGAACGATATTTTTACCGGCTGCGTCATGTGGCAAACGAATGTTCTGTGCAATAGAAAAACTACGATGTGATAAGTTTGAGTGTCATTTAATCACTGAAGAATAATACATAAATACAGGTCAAGAAGAATACATGAATAGTATTGTTGTAGAACGATAATAGAAACGTAGTAGAGTACAATACTCACAATAGGTACGTTTATTACACTTTATTATTTTCTAATAATACGGTATTGTGATCGCTTGAAACCCTGAACATTTTTTTTTCACGTTTCATGACTAGTAGACAAGAAAAAAGCAAAAAAAATGTCTGTTCGTCTGTCCGCCCTACGCAAAGGCCCGTAGCTCTCAAACGGTTTGAGATATTAAATTGAAATTTTTTTTATGAATAGACTGGGTAGGCCCTTTGAAGTGAACAAATTCTGACGATTGGGGGTATGAGATGGGAGGAGATGGAAAATTTTGATTTCTAAATCTCAGCAACCGCTTATGCTAGGAGGCTGAAACTTGGAATTTACATAGAGCATAAAAATTGTCAATGTGGGGGAAAAAATAAAAAGATATCTACACATTCTAAAATCCATATCTCCTAAATGGTTAATGTCCCAAAATTGAACCTTAATGAACATTTGTAGGTATACTTGGAGAATAGATCGGAAACAAATATTTTGTGTTGGGGCAGTGGCGTACGGAGGTGGAGGGTGAAAAACTTTAGATTACGATATCTCACGAACCAATTGCACTAAAAAATAAAATTTGGGTTCTGTATAAAGGTTGACAAATAAAGTTTGCTGAAAGAAAAAATTTTAAAGGGTGTGGTGGAGCATGAAAGTGGAGGGGATACGAATTTTTCTAAAAAATTACGTCTCACACTTTAAGAACAGTGCAAGATAGATACTTACAATTTTTACCAGAGGTAGGCCTAATAGACGCCTAGCAGAAAAAATCAGGAAATTTGGTTGTGTGGGTGTAGAGGTTGAGGGTGGGGGAGGGTGGAAAGGAAAAAAGTTTCGATTCTTATATCTCGAGAACCTATTATGATATGAAGCTGAAAGTATTTGAAGTATTTAGATAGAGCTATAGTAGTAACATGTTGGAAAAATATAATTTTTTATAGGGGTAGTATGGTATGGGGGCGGGGGTATTTTTCGTATATATAAAACGGCTGATGCTACAAAGTTGAAACTCGGTATGTATACATATGTAAATCTTCCATTGGCGTTCGGAAGGGGGGAAAAAAATTATTAGTTAAAATGGAATGCATATATTTTCACGATTTTCGTCATATCTATTAGGTCTTCCGAAACATTGAACTCATTTTTATTTATCGGCTTCTTCATATAAATACATAGAAAGTATTTTCAGGATTTTTTGATATTCGACCCCTAAGGAGGTGCTATGGGGTTGTATACTTTTTCACGAATTCTTCCGTATCCCCCAGGTCTGAACAGATATCGAATATCTTTTCACTTTCACGGGCTTGCGTAATAATTGCCTAAAACTTGTTTTTAAGGTTTTTTTTCAGCCCCTAAGATGGTATAAAAGGGTTGAACACGTTTTCACGAATTCCGTCATATCTTTTAGAAGTGATAGGAAATTGAATTGGTTTTACTTTCTCGTGCTGTCTTCATATTTATTTATTAACTTCTTTCAGGATTTTTGGATATTCAACCCCCATGTGGGAGTAAGGAGATTGATTGAGATTCCTACATAGTGCTTAAATCTGATGATATATCGAATTCATTTTTATTTCCTTAGGTTTTCTATATAAGTGCCAAAAAGTTAATTTCATTCTTTTTAGATATTTAATCCTAAGGGGTATAAGGAGGTTGTATGCTTTTCAAAGCCTCGACATATTTCTTGGGCTTGATGAGATATCATTCAACAGACTTTTTATATAATCGCCTACAAACCCATTTTTCAATTTTTCGATATTCAACCACCAAGGGTTTGCATATGTTTTCACAGTTTTTGCTATCCCTTAGTTCTGATGAGATATAAAAATGGTTATTACGACATTTGATGTAATGACCTAAAATTTTAAGAACCAAGGGGGTGTGAAGGGTTTGCTTACGGTTTCCCAAATTTTTAAAAATTCCTCGTGTCTCATGAGATATGAAGTTGCTTCATATGAAATAGTTTAAAAACCTGTTTCACAATTTTTTCGAAATTCAAACCCCTAGTGCAAGTAATGGGTTTGTATACGTTTTAACAATTCGTCATATCTCTTCAGTCTGATAAGGCATCAAATTCGTTTTTACTTGTATGGGCTTTTAGTGAACATAATATACCGAAATTCGAATGTCTCCACGGGCTTTTTCAATGTTTAATCTGCTAAAAATCTTTTTTATTTTAAGAACAAAATTAACTTTCCAAGAAACCTCATAATCTCGAAACAACTCATGATATACTCCGACTTTAAAAATCTCCCGAACTTTGACCCGAAAAATAATGAAGTTTCGCTCAGACCATTGGCAGATTTTTGTTTATGTTACAGAGTTCTTCTATTATTTTTGTAACTACCTATAATATTTTAGTGAAGTATTCTGGAATTAAAATGTATAAATGCTAACCTAATTCTTATTCATACCTTTCTAATGGGTGGGGATGAAAGAGTATTTTCAAGTTATTATTTGGCAGAATAGAACTGGTGTAGAAATGCTGTTGCACCCTGACTTTGGCCATATTCCAAAAGTTCTCTGTCATATCAAATTATGTATTATGTTCATTTATCCAATTTCCCTGCTTCATGTTCATCTAATTAGCAACTAAGAATTTATTATAAAAGTATTAATATTTCTTGTTCTTCCGTCTACTCTTGGCAATAAGCCATTCCGCTCCATCGGTTTCGATTGGTTTCATTAGCAATGATCATTCCATAAAACAAATACAAGCTACGTCGTTGATAATTCCTATCTGTGTTATATACCAGTTTCTAGGACGAAAATCGATGTCGATTCATCTAAATAACATTTCACTAATGTCTTCAAGCGGGAATATACGTAGAGGAAAATCAATCCAATCCAATGGATGTTCAGGACGAAAGATGTATGCGTTAAAAACAACAAGAATTATTATCGGATCCAATCAAGCGAGGATAAGGCAACTGGGTTTGGACAACAGAAAAACCGTCCAGAATGTAAGCTGGGCATTGCCAACATGCAGTACGACTTCCGAGTATTGAAAGGATAAATTGCTTTTGAATGAGGTTTTTATGGGCCAAAATCAATTTATCGTTAACTTCAAATAGACGGATCTCCCTACCTAAAACTCCGTATAGATACAAATGCCCACGGTACTTTAATTGAGACAACACTTCACCAGGAAAAGAGACATGGTCAAGGATCTGAATGGCGATATCGAGCGTTATTCTAAATTATTTAATATCTCAAGAAATACATTTTATTAGTTGTTGTGGAATATTAGATACCGGACACCTTGTAAATAAATGCATTATTGATTTCCTTTTCGTTTACATGTCTGTGTCTCTTTAATCGAAAACAGCTCTATAGCCTTTTTTTAAATTTAGAGATAGGTATACCTAACTTGGTTGAACTTATGCGAGATTTATTGCAACTTTATTCAGAATAGAGTTGAATTTTAATAACGAGTATGTCGCAGTCACGGTATGCAACAATTTGTTTGTCTTTTTTGAGGACTTCGGTTTGATTGCCACTCAAAAAAAAGACAGTATCTCTAGTTTTAAATTCTGTCTCTAAAACTTCAGGTACCTGCCGCTTACAAAAAATTTTCTCTTCAAGGACTTTGACAGGGGCTTGCAGAAAGGACTCACTTGATTTTCAGCATATTTACCACTCTATATAAAATATTAAGTGTAGAGTATTTCAAATTCCAAGCATAAAAGGTTTTAAGGTTATCGGTCAACACTCAATAAGTGTTTTAAGAACTTTTGCATGAGAGCAATCTGAGGTAATGAAAAAATTTCGATCACTAGGAAACTCGGCACAACTAATTCCTTCGAACTTCTGACTTACTGGCTGGGAAAATACACATATTTATACTCTAGATGAAATCATATAGAGTATTATAAGTTTAATCCAGCCCAAAAGTTTGTAACGCATAGAACCAAGCCTCGGACGAAAAAAAGTTATATAGTATTTTTTGTTTATTTGTGGCCAAAAACCTCAAATCCGCTTGACGTCCGTCTGTCCGTGAACACGATAACTCAAGAACCCCTTCACCTAGGATCTTGAAATTTTGAATCTGGATGTTTGGTTGAATTTGTAAGGCTAGGTTCGTTAACGGGCAAAATCATTATACTCCTTCCGGTAGCTGCCATACAAAATGTCCTTAAAACACCTGTTCAAGAATATTGGTCGATAACTTCAGAAGGGTTTAAGCTACGTCTTTGAAATTTTGTATGTGTTATTTTTCTAATAGTTGGAGCTAAACATATGATTATGAAGAAAATCCTGTTAGTCCTTCGTGTAGCTGTCATACAAAAAACAGCAATTATTAATCAAGTCATTAAACTTATTTCAATTAATCAAGTCAAGTCATTAAACTCATTTCATTAAACTCATTCTTAAAATTTCCCTTTATTTTATTTTATATTATTTTATTTTTATAGACCGGGCAACATTGTTATATTAATTTTTGTATAAATAGAAAAAGAATTTAATAAAGCCCTCCTTCTCTACCGAACATCCGAGCGTTTCATATCATATTCAAGTCAAACCCAAAACTCCTCCACAGGTACTTTTGAGTAAGTAAAGTGCCATAACTATCACGTCGGTACTTTGAGTAAGTAATGCACCCATAATCCTGTCAAAAAGAATTCACTTAATTTAGAAAACTCACTATAACTCAAGTAATCTTTTAGCTACGAATTCGGAATTTTGTACAAATTAGTTTTGAGTGAAAGCAAAGTTCGAGTTTACTAGTCAGCGAAATCCTTTTACTCCTTCTGGTAGCTGCCATACAAAATTTCCTTAAAACACGTGTTCAACAATATTTTTCGATAACTTTTGAACACTTCAAGCTACGAATTTCAAATTTTGTACATGTTCATTTTTAAATGGTTCCAAGGAAAAGGATAAATATGTAAGTAATCGAGTGAGTCCTTTCTGCACCTTCCATGACTTACCCAGTTCAAGATATGAAATTAAACACTGAATATTGTCTTTTAGTTTTGAGTAGCAATCTAATGGGAGTCCTTAATAAAGGACATATAACATGCACACACGTAATTCTACTTTATCCCCAACTACAATATAAATCGGAGTTCAGTATTCATCTAGAGTATTATACGATTGGCTTGCAGCCGATCTTGACTGCAGTATGTTTTATACTCTAGATGAAATCTGAGATGAGATTATTATAAATTTCCCCAAAATTTCCTCCAACCCAAACGTTTGTAACGCATAGAACGGAGCTTCGGACGAAAAAAGGTTATATCTTATTTTGTGTTTATTTGGGGCCAAAAACGGATCCGCTTGACGATAACTCAAGAATGCCATGACCAAGGCTCTTGAAATTTTGAATCTGGATGTTTGGTCGAATTTGTAAGGCTAAGTTCATTAACGGGCAAAATCATCCTACTCCTTCTGGTAGCTGCCATACAAAATGTCCTTAAAACACGTGTTCAAGAATATTGGTCGATAACTTCAGAAAGGTTTAAGCTACGACTTTGAAATTTTGTATGTATGAATTTTCTAATAGTTCGAGCCAAATGTATGATTATGAAGAAAATTCTATTAGTCCTTCGTGTAGCTGCTAAATTTTCTGTCAAAATGTCTTCACTTAATTTACGGAACTCACTATAACTCAAGTAATCGTTTAGCTACGAATTCGGATTTTTGTACAAATTAGTTTTTAGTAAAAACAAAGTTCAATTTTACTAGTCAGCGAAATCCTTTTACTCCTTCTGGTAGCTTCCATACAAAAAATCCTTAAGATACGTGTTCAACAATATTTTCCGATAACTTTTTAGCTCTTCAAGCTAGGAATTTGAAATTTTATTGTATACACATTAATTTTTAAATGGTTTCAAGCAAAAGAATAAATATGTAAGAAATGGAGTGAGTACTTCCTACACCTCCCATTTGAAAGTCCTACAGAAAGGAACATTTTTTTTCCGGTGACTCACCTAGTCTAAAATATGAAATTCTATAATCACGATATTGTCTTTATGTTACGAGTATCAACCTACATGCACACACCTTATTCTACTTTATCTCCAACTTCAATATAAATCGGAGTTCAGTATTTCATCTAGAGTATCATACGATTGACTTGCAGCCGATCGTGACTGCAGCATGTTTTATTTTTAAATAATAAATTAATAAAAAAAGTTTGAAGTCGCATAGCTTACAGAACCGTTGAGCTATTAAGTTCAAATTCTTTAGGTGGATAGAATGGGTTCTTATTTTTCTTTAAGTTAAAACATTGTGGAGGGGGGAGGTCGGCGGAGCGGTTTAGATGAAAGTTTAGGTTTCTAGATATCAGGAACAGCTTATGCTAGGAAACTTTAAATCTATGTACCATTAGTAAAAAAACTGGTCGATATGGGTGGAGGGGTGTGGAAGTGTGGGCAAAAATATTGCGTCCAAAGCGCCCGAAAGCTAGTGATCAAAATATTCTAAAATCCATATCTTTTAAACGGTTGATGCCAGAGGGTTGAAAGCTTGTGCGTGTTTTAAGGCATACTTTGAGCCTACGCAAGTACTGAAATTTTAAAGGAGTAGCTTCGGTGTTGAGGTAAGAGGTCAAATTGTTAAAAACAACTCACCCTCTCCTTGAAAATTCCAGAACTTATTTACTCATTTATTTTTAATTTTCATATTTTCCGAACCAATTGTACCAGAAAGATATAATTTGAATTACGTACGCAGGACTACATTTGCAGTACAATGTTTGAGGAGGATGTAGAGCACGAAAGTGGAGAAATAGCTATTCCTATATCTCAAGAGCCATACCAGATGTGGTCTTAAAAATTTTACGAAAGTTGGGCCTAGTGGACCTCCATAAAATAATACTCTAAACGGTTGATAGCAAGTACGGTGGTGTGGTTTATTTTTGTATCTCAGGAAGGACTTATGCTTAAAAGTTGAAACTTAGTACACATAATGTAGATATACTACTGGAGTAAAGAAAGAAAAAAAAGTGGTCGGATTTTTATTGGGTGGGAAAAACGCATTTTTTTTTTCCACATTTTCACTAATTTCGTCATATCTTTTAGGCATGTAAAGGTGTTGGCTCTTCAAATATAAGTTTCTAGAAACTGTTTCCTGATTTTTTGATATTCATCAACTCATAAGGAGTAGAATGGTAGTGTGCGGTTTCACGAATTCCGTCATATTTCGTGGGTCTAATTTCGATTTCAAAATATCGAATTACATTTGATTAGAGGTTTAAATATAATCCCAAAAAACTCGATTTTAGCAATTTTCGATGTTTAGCGCCTAATAGGCTGTGTCGGGTTGTGTAAATTTTCACGAATTATGACAAATATTTTAGGTCTAATGAAATGTCGAATTCGCTTTACACATCTATGAACTTTATATATTTTGATAAAAAAATTTTTTAAAAGAATGGAATTTTTCATGGTGAGAAGCTACCATAGAAGCAAATTTGTTTAAGTTATTTGTTGTTTTCCGGCGTCAGTGGAGTTTTTGGTGTGAAACCCCAACACGAAATTCCCGACTGTTGATTAATCGCTGTCCCTGAGGGCATGACGGTTGGAAAACCTTCACTGGATAGGCCAGTTTTTTATAAGACTGTGTTGGACTGGGTCCTGAAGGAGCTGTTTCGTCATCGGATGGCATAGACTCGTCAGAGGGTGTATCAAGCCTAAATCCGAAACACCCTTACAGCTGGTGGCATTGCTTGGGATTATTCCATATAGGCGATGTTGAAACTAATTTCATTACCGAGAATTATAATTTAAGTAACATTCTTGCCTTCGCCTCCTTATGCTAAAGGTAGGTGGCACTAAAGATCACCCAATATTTCAACCAATTGGGTGGAATTTTTGGTTGTTCGCTATGATATAAGAGCGCCGAATCGAATCCCGCCAACAGCAATTTTATTTTTTTTACCAATTTTTATAAGAATGGATTTTTTTTGAAGATTATCTACTGTGCAACCGCCAACCTAAAGATTTACCAGGACGCTATTTGAAAAGTAATTTTTTTTTGTTGTCAGTCACAGAGTAACCTATACGGTATCTCAACACAAAATACGTTCCGGACTTCTATCCGAAAATAATAAAGTTGCATTTAGACTATTGGCAGATTTTTTAATTTTTTAGTAAAGTTCGTGTTGTAATACTTCGTTTCAAAAGTTTTGATAATTGGCATATTCCATTAAGCAGAATATTGTGAAAACCGAATGTACCTTAGTTTTTTCAACTTCTACAGATGCTTCACTTCATCAAATTATCAAGTACACTATTAGCGTCAACCATTTGCATTTAATCGCATTTCACATTTATTAGATATTTAATAGGCATGTACCAGTGAACATTTCAAATAATCGAAGGTATTTAATGCAATTTCTATAATGACAACTATAACTACTGTGTGCACCATTAATTTGATTTCCACCTCTACCTGCAATTTAATTTGGAATTTACAACAGGTCACAATTTTGTATTGGATTATCCCGAATTTTATTTTTACGCTTAAATCATTAAACCTCGTTAAACCTCATTATTAACTCTATTTTTCGACTCTAAGCATCAAATATATTTTAATGGGTTCAATTTTTATTAAATAGAATAATAAATAATATTCTCGTATGGTGAGTTCGTAGATTTACCTCCTTTTAATTAAATTAGTAATTGAAAATAAGTTCCTACATATATTTTTAGTATTTGCGCATTTTAGGTGTAATAGTCACACACAAATTAGATATTTTCAGATGTACAGCCTTCAGTTTCAATATGACCTCTGATGGGGCATAGGCTTTAGGCTAGCATTAGTAGTCATTAGTCTTGCATGTTGGTCTTCGGGATTTGTTTGTGTCACTTATTACTCCCAAATATATTTCGTATCCATGTGTTTGATGAATGACTCTTGTCTTTTGTGGAACGTTGTTCAATTTACCTGATATCGTTGTGCTAATATCCGAACCCATCTGTATGTATCGCCAATTTGATATTAGTCTTGATTGGTAGATATTAACGTATCAAACATTTGTCTATAAGTTCGAACACCTGTGTTCAAACAAGTGCTCCTATTTAGCATTGTAGCTTTTACTTATGTCTGCCAACAGTCTGGGCGCAACTTTATTATTTTTTGGGTAGAAGTTCGGAACGAGTTTAATTCTGAGATGCGGTGTAGGTTACTATGCGACTGATAACTTAAAAAATAACATTCCAAATGGCCTCCTGTTTATTCTTTAGGTTATCAGTTGCATAGTGACCTACACCGCATTGCTCCAGCTCTGTACATCAATACAATTTTGAACTTTTTGTTTGCTTTAATTACTCCTGTAGTACTTCTACATATACATACTAAGTTTCAACTTTCTAGCATCCGCTGTTTATGAGATATGAAAAACCATGGGGGGTGGTACCTTGCTACCCCTATCAAAAATTTTTCTAGGATACCTCTTCAGTGACTCTACATACTGTCGTCGTTTTTAGCTTTCTATGCTTTGCGGTTTTCGAGAAATAAAAATAAGAATTCTTTTCGTTCCACCCGCTCCCACCGTCACCCCCTTCGCCAGTGCCACCAACATTTTTTTCCCGCTGGAAGTCGACTGGGCCTGTAAAACTTTTAAGATCATATCTGGTACGGTTCTTGAGATATAAAAATTTAATTTTTTGAAAAATGGTTATCCCTCACTTTCGTACTCCACCTCCCCTCTCAAAATTTTTACATTACACTTGTGATCTTATATACAGAAACCAAATTTCATCTTCCTGGTACAATTGGTTCGGAAGATATTGTAATCTAAAGTTTTTCACCACCCACCCCTACACTCCACTTCCCCTCTTAAAAATATTAGCTCTTGTCTACTCTTCTAGTATCCCTTAAGATAACTAAAAAGTTGCACCCTTCTGAGATCAACGGTTCAGGTGATATGGATTTTAGAATGCTTCAATCCCAGCTTCCGAACGTTTCGGACACATTGTTTTTCACCCCACTCCCACACCCCTCAAACCCTTATCACAAACTTTTTTGCAAATAGGTTCACTACCATAGTACTACATAAGTTCCAAATTTCAGCCTCCTACCGTATGCAGTTCCTGAGATCTAGAAAACAAAATACTTCGTCTAAAACGCGCCCCTCCTCCCCTTACACCCCTACCCACAACACACCAATCGTATGGGTTCACCCAATCTACCCACCATAAAAATTTCAATTTAATATCTTAACGGGTTTGTGAGCTATGCGCCTTCAAACGGTTTTGTGTACGGCGTACGACGTACGGCGGACAGCGTACGGCGTACGGCAGACGGCGTCTACGGCGGAGAGACGGACATTTTTACTTTATTATTTTTTAATAATAAAGTATTGTGATCGACCTGAAATTTCAAAAAAGTTTGCTACCCTGAAATTTTGTATTTACACGTTTTAGGACTAGTAAACCCCAAAAAAGCAAAAAAAAAAATTTCCGTCTGTCCGCCGTAGACGCCGTACGCCGTCCGCCGTACGCCGTACGCAAAATCGTTTGAAGGCGCGTACCTCCCAAACCCGATGAGATATTAAATTGAAATTTGTATGATAAGTAGATTGGGTGAACCCCTACGACTGGTATATTTTCGAGGGGTGGAGGTACAAGGGGAGAGGAGAGGGGAGCGTTTTAGACGAAAAATTTTGGTTTCTAGATCTCAGGAACCACTTATGCTAGGAGGTTGAAACTTGGAACTTATATAGTACTATGATAATGGACTCAATTGCAAAAAAAATTGTCGATATTGGTTAAGGGGTGTGGAAGTGGGGGGGGGGGGGGAAACAATGAGTCTTTAACGCATGAAAGACGGGATTGAAACATTCTAAAATCGATATCTCCTGAACAATTGATGTCAGAAGATTGAAACTTTTTGGTTGTCCTAAGGGATACTTCAAGATTAGACAAGGGCTAAAATTTTTAAGAGGGGTGGTGGGGTGTGGGGGTGGGGGTGAATAACTTTGGATTACAATATCTTCCGAACCAATTACACCAGAAAGATAAAATTTAGTTTCTGTATATGGGATCACAAGAGGAGTCTACCGAAACTAAATTTTTTGAGGGGGGAGGTGGAGAACGAAAGTGGGAGGACAGCAATTTTTCAAAAAATGTAATTTTTATATCTCAGAAACTGTATCAGATATGATCTTGAAAATTTTACAGGAGTTGGGGTCGGTACACTTCTAGTAGGGAAAAATATTTTGGTGGTGTGGGTGTTGGGGGTGATGGTGAAAAGGGGTAGAAAGGAAAACATTCTGATTTTTATTTCTCGAAAACCATAATGACTAGAAAGCTAAAAATTTAGGATTATATAGAGCCACTATGGAGACATCACAGAGAAATAAAATTTTTGATAGGGGTATCTAGGTCCGGGGAGAGGGGAGAGGGGTGGTTTTTATATCTCAGAAACGGCTTATGCTAGAAAGTTGAAACTTAGTACGTATATGTAGATGTACTATTAGAGTAATTAAAGCACAAAAATAGTTCAGATTTTTATTGGCGTTCAGAGGTTGAGTAAAAAAAATGTCCGTGAATCCACATTTTCACAAATTTCGTTAAAAGTTTTAGGCATGTCGAGCTATCAAAGCAATTTTACTTCTGCGGGCTATTTATATAAGCGCCTAGAAACGATCTTCAAAATTTTTTGATATCCAACCCCTAAGGGGGTTTAAAGTGGTTGTGTACATATTCACGAATTCTGATATATTTCTAAGGTATATTGATATTTGGAATTCATTTTTACTTCTATAAGCTTTAAACGTAGTCGGTGAAAAACCGATTTAAGTATTTTTCTCAATTAAACCCCCTGGGGGTATTGTTCAAGTTTTCACTGATTCCGAAAATCTCTTAGGTTTAATATGATCGAATTCGGTTTTACTACTATGAATTATTCTATTGATAAAAAAATACGTAAGTAAATAAAAAAAATCTGCCAACAGTCTGGACGCAACTACATTATTTTATGAGTAGAAGTCCGGAACGTGTTTAATGATGAGATGCGCTGTAGGTTACTATGCGACTGACAACCTAAGAAATAACCAGGAGGCTATTTGGAACGTTATTTTTTAGGTTGTCAGTCGCATAGCAACCTACACTGCATCTCATCATTAAAGACGTTTCGGACTTCTACCCATAAAATAGTAAAGTTGCGCCCAGACTATTGGCAGATTTTTTTTATGCTTTCTTGGGGTCTACTACTACGTGAAAATACAAAATTTCAGGGTAGCAAATTTCTTTTTAAATTTCAGGTCGATCACAATACTTTATTATTAAAAATTAATAAAGTAAAAATCTGCTAACAGTCTGGGCAAAACTACATTATTTTTCGGTTCAAAGTTTGGGATGCGGTTAAAGTTGGGTCGCGATAGAATACGTACGCCACTGCAACATATAACACATGAATAACGCAATTGGTCCATATTCGGAGACGCGGTCAAAGTCGCAGTATAACATCTGTTGTTTCGAGATTAGGAGGTTTTTTGAAAAGTAAATTCTGTCGTTAAAATAGAAGTAAAAATACCAGAAATACGGGTTTTTAGCCGATTAAAAATATAAAGAGCCCGTGTAGACGACTCGAATTTCGGTATATTATTATACTAAAACCCCATTGAAGTAGAAAACCATTGGCTGCCCGTCATCCCCCAATCCCCAGCAAAATACCAACAGCTGTAAGGGTGTTTCGGATAGTTTGCTTGAACCCTCTGATGAGTGATAAGAACCCGGTGACAAAACAGCTCCTTCGGAACTAGTTCCATATAGTTTTAAACTAGCTTGTGCAGCAATTGATTCCAGTCTGGATTTTGTGTTATTGTTTCACGCAAGAAATTCCTCTAACGTTGAAAAATAGCAGAAATTTTCTTACTATGATAAGACTCCACATTTTCAACGCTATCATCGAGAAATTATCTCCAGAACTTCTATGTTCATTAAGGAGAAGTTAAATGGAATTGGTTGCCGCAACATAACCTGGTTGTTAAGTTAGTTTCTATCACTGCAAATCTCTGTCAAGTATCCTTACTACACAAAAAGGACATTTAATCTCTTGTAAGCCTTTTACTCAGAAGATTTGCATATGTGAAGGCATATAAATAAAATGTCTAGACTGAAGCATCCCATTAAATTTGATGGAGTACAAAAAATAGATTTGGCACTTACCTTCCGGATAGGTCATTTCAAAAAGAAATGCAGATGCTGTTTCTCGGAGAACCTTAGTTACAAACAGAGCAAATCTATAGATAAGTGCCGCAACTGGCTGAGTTTTCGCAAATGTTTTGCATTTCCCTGAATGTAGGTATACATACCATACATCTCTAAAAAATGTTTCCTTAAAGCGACATCTTGTTGCAGATCAAAAAGCTACTGAGGAAGATTAATGCAAAGTGCTACTATAATGCTATATAAATGTGCATATAGATAAATTCGGTCCATTTAAGATGTTTTCCAAGACGTTTGGCTACGACGATTCGGGATCTAGATGTACCAGTTTTTAGTGTTGTATGTTATAAGCTGCCTGGAGATCAGCATACGAGGTAGAAAATTTTAAAAATTTATACGAATGTATGCAAAAACTGAAGCGGTAGGACGTCTATGTCTATGATGATGTTTGTGGGTGGTATACATAATTCTTAAGTCGAGAACGTTTTTAAGGTACTCTTAGATATCTGCTGAACATCTCGAGAGGGATGTGTGCCACTTCTCTGCATTTAACTTATAGACGTTTCAACTTCTATGACGAGGATTTCAATTGAAATAAATCCTATTACGTTTATAATAAATTTTCACTAAAGTACTATCGAATGGTTTCAAGTATACGTACTTTGTGTGAACTTTTGTTCTCCTTCCAAATTAATTTATATGTAGTTTAGCCTTTGTATGAATAATTAGTTTTCGTTTTAGTTTTAAGTTTTAAGAAGGGGCGAAGCACTGAGCCACGGCGCACACTAGGCACCAAAAGGGCACATAGCGATCCCTTCAGAACCTCTTAGGTCATATTTATAATTAAAAACGTTTATTAATTTCAGTTCTGCAAAAGTTCTTTCTAGAATAAAGGATGCACCAATCGCAGTTTGGTTGAACCAACAATGAAACAACACCATTGCTACAGATTTTCTGTACCATTGCTACTTAGCACTTAATTCATAATTGCATAGCGGGAGCGAAACTATGCTGGCAATACGACGGGTTGTAAGTGAAAACATACCCCTGTCCAGATTGGTATTAGCCAGTCGTGTAATACAATAAAAAATCTGCCAATAGTCTGGGCGAAACCTTATTTTTTTTCGGGACAAAGTTTGGAAAGCGGTTAAAATGGGATCGCGTTAGAATGCTTACGCCACAGCCACTTATAACACATGAGTTAGGTAATTGGGTCATACCCCAGGACGCGGTCAAAGTTGGAGTAGAACATCAGATGTATCGAGATTAGGAGTGTTTTGGAAAGTTAATTTTTCCTAGGAATACATGTATAAATATGTAAAATATAGATCTTTCGCCGATTAAACATATAAAAAGACCCTGTAGACGACTCGAATTTCGATATATTATTTGCACGAATAGAATAGAATTAAGAACCCTTATGCTCCCTTATCGGACTTAAGAGGTATCACAAACACAAACCCATTAAATTCACTTGGGGATTAAATTTCGAAAAATCCTGGAATTTGATTTTAGGTCATTACGTGAAATGCCCGTAAAAATAATAACCAATTGTATATCTTATCAGAATTAAGGGATGGCAAAAATTATGAAAAGCATAGTAGACTTTTAGTAGGGAAAAGCATTTTGGAGGTGCTGGTGAAGGGATGATGGTGGGAGGAGAAGCAAAGAAAACAATTCTGATTTTTTTTTTTTTTCAAAAACCGAAAACCGCAGGAAGCTACATATTTAGGACTACTTAGAGCCACTATAGAGGTATCCTAGAAAAAATGTTTGATAGTAATCTGTGGAGGTGGGGGATGATTTTTTGTATCTTAGAAATGGTTTATGCGAGAAAGTTGAAACTTAGTACGTATATGTAGATGTGTTTCTAGAGTAATTAAAGCAAACATAAGGTCAGCTTTTCCTTGGCGTACATAAGTGAAGTAAACAAAAACAATCAATCAATCACGAATTTCGTTATATCTCTTAGACATGTTGACTTATCAAATTTGCGGGCTCTTTATAGCACCTAGAAACATATCCCACCGATATTCAACCCCTAAGGGATGTATTTCACGAATTCCAATATATTTCTTAGGTCTAATGAGATATTGAATTCACTTTCACTTCTAAAGGCTTTAAATATATACAGGAAAAAACCGATTTAAGCATTTTTCGATATTAAACTACGGTGTAAGATATTATTCAAGTTTCTACGAATAACGAAAATCTTTTAGGCTTAATGAGATCGAATTTGCTTTTACTTCTATTGATTTCTCTATTGAAAAAAAATATCTGAGATTTAGAAACCAAAATTTTTTGTCTAAAACTATATCCTTGCCTCCCCCTGTAATACCCTTATCACACAAAAGCGCCTAGCACCCTTTTCTAACTGGAAGGTTATTCGGATCATTAATTTATAGGTTGTCAGTCATATAGTAGCCTACACCGCATCTCAGCATTAAACGCGTTCTGGACTTTTACTCAAAAAATAATAAAGTTACGCTAAGACTATTTGCAGCCTTTTCTACTCTAGATGAAATCATATAGAGTATTATAAGTTTAATCCAGCCCAAAAGTTTGTAACGCATAGAACCAAGCCTCGGACGAAAAAAAGCTATATATTATTTTTTGTTTATTTGTAGCCGAAAACCTCAAATCCGCTTGACGTCCGTCCGTACGTCCGTCCGTCCGTCCGTCCGTCCGTCTGTCCGTGAACACGATAACTCAAGAACGCCCTCACCTAGGATCTTGAAATTTTGGATCTGGATGTTTGGTTGAATTTGTAAGGCTAAGTTCGTTAACGGGCAAAATCGTCCTACTCCTTCGGGTAGCTGCCATACAAAATGTCCTTAAAACACGTGTTCAAGAATATTGGTCGATAACTTCAGAAGGGTTTAAGCTACAAAATTAAAATTTTGTAAGAGTTACTTTTCCAATAGTTGGAGCTAAATATATGATTATGAAAAAAATCGTGTTAGTCCTTCGTGTAGCTGCCATACAAATATCCTGTCAAAATGCATGCACTTAATTTACGAAACTCACTATAACTCAAGTAATCTTTTAGCTATGGATTGGAAATTTTGAACAAATTAGTTTTGAGTAAAGACAAAGTTTGAGTTTACTAATCAGCGAAATCCTTTTACTCCTTCTGGTAGCTGCCATACAAAATGTCCTTAAGACACGTGTTAAACAATATTTTTCGATAACTTTTGAACGCTTGAAGCTACGAATTTGAAATTTTGTACACGTTCATTTTTAAATGGTTCCAAGGAAAAGGATAAATATGTAAGAAATCGAGTGAGTCCTTCCTGCACCTTTCATGTGAAAGTCCTTCAAAAAGGACATTTTTTTCAGATGACTTACCCAGTTCAAGATATGAAATTCAACACTGAATATCGTTTTTTCGTTTTGAGTAGCAATCTAATGGCAGTCCTTAATAAAGGACATACAACATGCGCACACGTAATTCTACTTTATCCCCAACTACAAAATAAATCGGAGTTCAGTATTCATCTAGAGTATTATACGATTGGCTTGTTTTATTACAATTCGGTAAAACCATGAAGTCATTATAGTCATTATTAAGTATGTTGTATTATTTTGAACACTCAACTCAACAATATTTGAATCTTAAAACTATCACCTCTATCTCTTTCAAGATGCATTCCGTCTTGCCGCAGTAATGTTTTCTCAAAAAAATCTTATCACTCTTTACAGTTCTATTTCGGTACTGAAACACAGAATTATTCCAGTGAATTCTGGCAAGTACTGATACAATTCAGATACAAGTGATAAAAAATTACTGTAACTAAATTCTTGAATTCGGGCTATTTTCCGACGTTATTCAGTACTCAAAATAGAACACATTTCAGGCTATTTTATGATTATTGAATTTTAAAAGTTCGACAAAGATGTTTAAAGGGGCCCTTACACGGACATGCATGCATGTCATACTTTCATGAATGTATGAGTCTGAATCTGGAGTGTGTGGGTCTGCCATCATGCGGCACGATGAAAATCAAAATATTTCGGATTTTTATGGGCGGAGCCAAAACGTATGTGTGAATGATATGCATGCATGCCTATGTATGGGCCCCTTAAGTCCCATCATAACACTGAAGAAGACACGTAGAAACGAAGTTTCTTGTTGGGTTGTGCAAATACGCAAATACTTTATCACTTTAAAATTGCCAACACAAAATTCTAGTTAAAGCCATCCGTGTTATTTAGTCATTTTGAAGTCACGGATCTCGACCAGAAGGAACTGGCGGGCATTCCACTCTATAACATGCCGGTGAATCCACTTGCTCTTGCTTTATAGTTCAAACAAAGGAAAGATAAAAGTATACGATTCATAAAATAGAAAAACATGCCAACGTCCAAATCTTCAGTATAGAACGAAAGACCGAAAGCAGGCAGTTTATGTACTCTAGATAGAGGACCATCCATTTAAAAACCATAAAAGGCGAAATAAAAATCAGTTGCCGGAAGGTAAGACTATTCACAGGTCATAAAAGGACATTCGTCCAGAATGTCGTAAAAGGTCATTCGTCCAGAATAACAAGATTGTCTTCGGTATTTATGTATCGCTCAACCGGAAGCTGTTAGCGAAAGCAAACAAATTTTCAACGATCTGGTTGACTACAACGCCCTTAAAATTGGGTCCTGACCGAACCCAGGATCACTGTTTCAGAAAGCTCTAGTTTTTTGGCACACATTAGATGTGTTTATTTCCTTAAATCCAGAAGATGCTACTTTAATGAAACGATACTTCTTCACTACTGAATCTAGATTTGAAACGCTGATAGAGTGTACAAACATCTGCCGATTTTGCACCTAGCAATTAATTTCAATTTAATATATATTCAAGATGAAAATTTGGGAACGGGTGTTGAAAATTGTAGCTGCTTGTAATTAATTGGCTTTTCACTTCCTGATTGTAGATAAAGTTTTCTTGCCGGAATTTTCGTTAGCATAAATTAGGACATAGAGTCGAATGGCGTTATCTCTAATCAGAGTAAAAAGGTAATGTGTCACCAAAACACAACTTTATAAACCGCAGTTATAACGGGTAGCAACCAATAATATGACACTATAAGACTATATGATAAATTTAGATTTATTGAGAAAAATAAAGGAGTGGTTAAGAGACTGAGTGTTGCCATAGCAGTCGAGTATCTGAATAATTAACACATAGGTTTTGTAACTCCATAGCTCGAAGCATTTTCAAGCTAAAGCCTAGTACTGTGTTCCGAGCGAAACGATATGAACTGTTCATTCTTCGCTACGAAATACTTCGTTCGTTTTTCAGTACTGTGTTCATAGGCGGAATGGGCAATTGCAGTAGTCACTAATAGATGGCGCTTGGTTTCGTTAAAGTTTCGTTTCCAAAGGTAGGGTACACCCTTTTATGACAAGCGAAATATTTGACAATTAAAAATTTTCAATCGTTCGCTGTCAATTCAGTTCGTTTGTGCTCGGGAAATTTTGTGTGAGTTATATTTTGTTGTGTTGTGTGCCGGAATTGTAATTTCTAGCCAACATTTTAATTTCTTTCAAATTTGACGAGCTTTTATTTCACTGACATCTAGTAGCGAACTGTATAATTTATTTCACTCTACTTCAAAGGTACCTTTTTCGTTCGTTTTCGTTTCGCCGAACACAGTACTATACTTAAGCTTCAATTATAATTGTGTGGAAGCTACACGAAGAACTAATACCGCATTAATTATCGTGAGAGAACTCAAATCCAACAATATTTTTCTCGAACAAAAACATTTTCGTTGGATTTCCATATTGCACTTGAAGCTACAGTGGTTGTCATAAATATACATACTTATGAACGACTATTTTGTGAACATATGTACCGCAAAAACACGCCATAGTTATTGGATAAATCGATTTTCCAGTTTGTTAACTTTTAAACTACTGGAAGAATGGGTGGCAATGAATATTTCATTATAAGAGATAGGATATTAGCTTTCCGCAAGCAACAGCTTAGAAACAAAACAAAATAAAACCAGATTTACTTGTGATGGCCAAAGTGTAATTATACAAAGCTCATAATAATATAAGGGGATTATCCCTTAATCACAGCAACTACTTTCAGGAAATGCATTCGAAGCTGTGTGAGATTTGGTTACTCTATCGCAGGAGCGAACGCAATTATTTCGGAGGGTGGGGGCTTACAAAAAATCTGCCAACAGTCTGGCTGCAACTTTACAATTTTTTGGGTAGAAGTCCGGAATGCATTTCATGCTAAGAAGCGGTATAGGATTTTATTCAACTGACTAGGGATGTTTGAAAAAATATCGATATATCGAAATTGCGATATTTTTATACTCTAGATGAAATCATATAGAGTATTATAAGTTTAATCCAGCCCAAAAGTTTGTAACGCATAGAACCAAGCCTCGGACCAAAAAAAGTTATACATTATTTTTTGTTTATTTGTGGCTAAAAACCTCAAATCCGCTTGACGTCCGTCCGTCCGTCCGTCCGTGAACACGATAACTCAAGAACGCCTTCACCTAGGATCTTGAAATTTTGAATCTGGATGTTTGGTTGAATTTGTAAGGCTAAGTTCGTTAACGGGCAAAATCGTCCCACTCCTTCGGGTAGCTGCCATACAAAATGTCCTTAAAACACGTGTTGAAAAATATTAGCCGATATTTTCGGAAGGGTTTAAGCTACAAATTTGAAAATTTGTATGTGTTACTTTTTCAATATTTGGAACTAAATGTAGAATTATGAAAGAAATCCTGGCAGTCTTTCGTGTAGCTGCCATACAAATATCCTGTCAAAATGCATTCACTTAATTTACGAAACTCACTATAACTCAAGTAATCTTTTAGCTATGAATTGGAAATTTTGTACAAATTAGTTTTGAGTAAAAAAAAAGTTTAGGTTTACTAATCAGCGAAATCCTTTTACTCCTTCTGGTAGCTGCCATACAAAATGTCCTTAAAAGACGTGTTTAAGAATATTGGCCGATAACTTCAGAAGGGTTTAAGTTACGTCTTAAAAATTATGTATGTGTTATTTTTCCAATAGTTGGAGCTAAATGTATGATTATGAAGAAAATCCTATTAGTCCTTCGTGTAGCTGCCATACAAATATCCTGTCAAAATGCATTCACTTAATTTACGAAACTCACTATAACTCAAGTAATCTTTTAGCTATGAATTGGAAATTTTGTACAAATTAGTTTTGAGTAAAAACGAAGTTCGAGTTTACTAATTAGTAGCAATCAAATGGGTGTCCTTAATAAAGGACATACAACATGCACACACGTAATTCTACTTTATCCCCAACTACAATATAAATCGGAGTTCAGTATTCATCTAGAGTATTATACAATTGGCTTGCAGCCGATCGTGACTGCAGTATGTTTCGTACTAATTTTAAACCTCAACACCTCACAACACTGCAATAGACCTCAATCAGAGAAAAGTATTTTAATGGTGCGGGAGTAGGGAAAATCGCAAACCATAGAAATTTAAAAATTTACGACGTATAAAGCCACTATAGGGGCATCGCAGAAAAATAAAATTTTTGAAAAGGGTTGCAAGGTACGAGGATGGAAGGAAACGGCATATGCTAGCAAAACTCAATTCGTATATGTAGATGTACCACAGGAATTATTAAAGCAAAAAAAAGTTAAGATTTTCATTGGCTTTCAGAGGTTGAGTGAAAAAATGTCCGTTGAAAAGGTTTTTTTTCACATTTTCACTAATTTGGTTATATCTTTCAGGCATGTCGAGTTTTCAAATTAGTTTTACTTCTGCGGTAAATAAGACAAGTTGTGTGTGAGATATCCACCCAATTCTTTGTTTATTTGAAAGAATATTTTATGGCATTAAGTACGGAATATAACGACATTCAAATGTCTGCCCGGGTTTTGCTTGGTGGCACGTATTCGAGAAGATCAGTTTTCGACGACTTTGTCGCATAAGTCTGGCTGAATTTCATGCATGGCGTTCGTTATGTTGACTTAAAGGTCATCAATTGTTTGCGGATTATACGCATCAACCCGCGATTTAAGATAACTTCAAAGGAATAAGTCTAAATGCGATCTCACGATCACGGTGGACAGTTCATGTCGCCGCAGCGCGAGATAACGATGCCCTCAAATCGGTCAGAATGTCCATCGTAACATGCGCTGTGTGGCACGTAGCGCCGTCCTGTTGGAACCACATGTCGTCGGTATCGACATCATCCAGTTTAGGCCACAAGAAGTTGAATTATATTACTTTTGAATAAACTCAGTAGTTGACCGGTTCTTAAGGTAAATACGAACTGATTGAAAAGCTGTTTAATGATTCAATAAGTCGCTAGTTTTATTGTTCAGATCTCTGGGGCTGGCTCTTATGAAAACTTCCGTAATATAACACAAGCTTGCTTCCCAGTTTCTACCATCAGTCTTATCATTATCTTGACTGTTGCGAAAATCTTTGAGCGTTCGTTCATCCCGCAAAATTTAATTCGCGCCAACCAACACTGCACTCTTCTCCGTTCTATTCTTATGTTATACGAGTATGTAGGAGCTATACGGGTTAAAAAGAACCTTCTAGCTGAGGGGGTCTACAATCATGGGGCAAAAAGGTTAAGAGAAAGATGATGGGGTAGATAAAGGTATCAACTTGAAAGTACAGCATAATAAATTGATGCAATTTCTCTTCGGGTTGTCTGCAACTTTGCTCCTTTTTCAGCGTTATGATGTATTATGTAATTTATAGCAAGCGATTTACGTGAGAAAAATTGCGAATTATTTGTTTAACATTTGTGGGCCCCAAATGCGAACCAACGCGTAGTTCCGTTTCCTTTGAATCGGAAATACAAAAATTTTTCATTCTCCTTCTGTATGGAAAAGGTACTTGCTTTACCCGAAAAATAATTTAGTTATGATGACACGTTTTCTGCGCTTGATTCATGTCTGAAGGCCAAAGATGGCCGGAAATATGGGACTGATATCGATTGATAAACGTAACATAACTACTACGACGGTTGCAATCAATTGTAATAATGTGCTCTAGAACTCCCGAACTATCAAACTTATATTTCAGTATAGTTGTTAATTTCAAAAGATTAAGACATTAAGGAGGCAGTTGTAATATGAGGTACCAAAGAGAGAGAGGTTTTCAATGTATTCCTTCTTCAGTACCAATATTACCCCTAGCGTTTTCAGCATGTTACTGATTCAACTTTTTTCTTTTAAGCACTTAAACACTAGCCAGCTTAGCTTCTTCATACTTGATGTATTGCTTTTCATAATCACTGATCTTTTGATTGATTTACTTTTGTCCGCTAATCGATGTATGAAATTTTTCCCTAAATGACTTTTTTGGTATATCTACCAGGTGTATAACCTTAAAACGATCGTTTTTTAGTCAGAAAAACACGTGTTTTTTTCAAAGAAAACAAAAACAAATTTATTCGAAGTACTCACCATCGCTAGCTACACATTTCTCCCATCTCTCGTGCAATTTGTGGATACCACGGCAAAAAAATTCCTTCTCTTTCGAAGCAAACCACTTATCAAGACATTTTCGGACGTCTTCGTAAGAACCGAAGTGCTGCTCAGCGAGCGCGTGGCCCATCGACGAAAACAAGTGGTAGTCAGAAGGGGCCAGGTCTGGTGAATAAGCGGGGTGGGGTAGCACCTCCCAGTTGAGTGTGTCCAAGTAGTTGCGGATCAGTTCTGACGTGTGCGATGGTGCGTTGTCGTGGAGGAAAATCACCTTGTCATGTCTTTGTTGATATTCCGGCGTTTTTTCACGCAGAGCACGGTGCAATTTGATCAATTGTTGGTGGTAGCGGTGGGCATCGACAATTTCACCAGGTTTTAAAAGCTCATAGTAGACGATACCCTGCTGATTCCACAAAACGCAGAACATTGTCTTCCATCCAAAGCGATTTGGTCTTGCGGTAGATGTTGATGGTTGACCGGGATCAACCCACGATTTTCTGCGCTTTGGATTATCGAAATACATCCACTTTTCATCGCCAGTCACAATCCGATGCAGAAACGACTTTCTTCTGTGTCTGGCGAGCAACATTTTGCATGTGTTTTGGCGTCGCTCCATCTGTCTATCGTTCAATTCATGCGGCACCCATTTTCCGATCTTCTGAACCTTTCCCATGACGTAGACGCATGGAAATGGCTGCTTGAGTAACATCCAATTGCTCGGTAAGCGTTTTTTGAGATTGGGTATCGTATTCGTCCAAAAGAGCCTGCAATTGATTGTCCTCAACCTTCCTGGACCCATTTTGGGCGCTTCTTGTCGCTCAGGTTAAAATCGCCGTCTTTGAATAGACAAAACCAAGCCTTGCACATTGATTCCGCTAAAACATTGTTGTACTATCATTTGATGCTATTCAGCAGCCGTTTTCTTCAAATGGAAGCAAAAAAGCAGAGCTTCCCGCATATGCTCTTTTTCTGGCAAAAAACTAGACATGATCAGCACAGGACAAACGTATGTTGTTGAATAAAATTTGTGACGATGTGCAACAACTAACCAACCCTTAAATAAAAAACAAATGGTGTCCCTAGGTTGCTTAACACGCTCCCTAACGCCATCTATGTGTCAACGATCGTTTTAAGGTTATACACCTGGTATACATACATATATGTGGGATCGGGTCAAAGGACAGTGAAAGCAAAGCGCGGGACGACGCGATCGGGAAGTACATACAGCCGCTGATCGTTCCATTTTATATATTCCATAATCTCATGTACGATCGCTTCCCGTTCTATTCTATAATCTAATGTACGAACGCTTCTAATGTACGAACGCTTCTACTCTACGACGAACTACGACGTTTTCTTTTTCTTTCAAACAAAACACAAAAAATTAATAAGGCAGAAAAGTTAAAAAGATTAATGTAGAGCGAACTCTACATATTATACGTACTGGGAGGACAACCGTCTTTAGTTAGTTCCCAAACTGGACGAGGTTGTGGATGTGTAATTCCCCTTGGAAGGTTTGAGACTGGCTATTTCATGTCCAGACAGAGCTAAGCATAGCAGAGAGCAGAGCGAGCCATGATACGCATAGCAAGCTGCGACGACGCGCACAGCGAACCACGACGAGCAGAGCTAGCCACGACGAGCAGAGCCAAGCAGAGTGAGCCAAGAAAAACGAGCCACGACGAGAAGAGCGAGCCACTACGAGCAGAGCGAGCCACGACGAGCATAGCAAGCCACGACGAGCAGAGCAGGCCATGACGATGAGAGCAAGCCATGACGATCAGCCGAAAGGATCACAGGCGAGATGACGATCAGGGACATGGTTCAGTTAAGGCGAGAAAGAGTCAGGCCAGGCGTTGAGCTAGAACCAGCTACCACAAGCCACGAAAAACTACGCCAAACCAAGACAAGCAGACAAAACAGAGGTCACACGCGGAGACCAAGTCAGGGAGAGACAACGAGCAGAGCAAAGGCCACGCGCAGAGACGAAGACAAGGAAAGCGCAGAGGCCACACGCGGAGACGAAGACAGGGAAATATGATGGCCAGAGCAAAGGCCACACGCGAAGACGAAGACGGCAACCAACGAGCAAGGTCGAGACAAAACGAGCAGAGTCGTGCCAAAAGTCGAGACACGACAACCAACGGCGAACTACGAAGAGTCACGACGCACAGAAACAAACTACGGGTCAAACCCATACTGACCAAGTCAATCACGTTGAGCAGAGGCAATGAGCAGAGTTCAAGTCAAGGCAAGCGACGATACGAGGTGAGCGTGTGACGAGAGGCAAGGCAAGTAAGATACGACGAACTAAGCGAACAAAGGCAAAGTGCGTCAAGCGACGACGAGACTGGGCAAGCAAAACCAGGCAAGCTGAGACGGACGAGAACGAGAGGAGGCTAAGCCAACGAAGGCGATCAGAATGCTAGAAGGATTATGAATTTGAATTTTAACAAGCGTGTTTTAGAAATTAAGTTAGTAATAAAGTGAAGTCGAAAACGGAACCCTGGCAACCGCTGAACTTACCCCGAAAAAAGAAGTCGTTACAACTCCTGTATCCTTCCACCTTGGTCGCAATTAAGAAGTTTTAAGTTTCAACTTCGTATTGTAAAAGGTTTCTGAGATAGGAAAACCAAAAAATCTGAGGTTGCTTACGGTATGTGGTAAATGTTATTACCGAAAGGTTTGGTTATTTCAGTAGGACTATTTTTATTTTAGCTGGTGATATTTGCAGTGAATACTAACTTCAGTTACTAACTAACTCCGCCATGGCCAGTCCCAAGCCTCATTGAGAAAGAAGGAGGAAGCGTGGAGGTAACATGAATGGCCTGTGACACCAGTGCGTCTCAGAGGTAGGCAAAAAGTAGGACATTGTTGGATTCGCAGCACATCTGGGAGAACTCCAACATGTCATAGTCAGATGAAAACTCCCACTCTTTTCCTACCGGGGTGTAATAAATAAGTAGGACTGGCCCTCCAAGTCAGCGAAAAAAAAGACCACTGCCCAGAAACCTGAAGTACAGCCCCGGAAAGGATTAACTAAACGTGAAACACCCTCCAAACAAAAAACAGACTACTCTTTTCGATCTTGGAATATTCGATCACTATTTAGAACAGGAGTTCTGAAAGAGTTCCTCGAAGAAGTGACAAAACCAAACATCAATATGACTGTACTAGTGCAAAATCTTTACAAGTGGAAATCTGTCGGGAAGCAGAGAGTTTCGAGTCGCTTTTTTTGTTGACAAAAAATGTAAGCAACAGATCACGAGTTTCAAACCGGTAAGTGAGAAATTGTGTGATATCCGAATAAAAACTAAATTTTTTAACGTTTGGCAGATCATCGTCCACGCACCAATATAAGACAAAAAACAGGAGCCAGGGCCTGATTTGGGCTGTAGCGCCATTGATGAAGATGAATAACTGAACTATGTACTCCATGAATAGGAAATGTAAGTACACAATATATTTTTTCTCTGGCTTCCACATGAAGCTCTCTATGCAAACTATATATGTATGTACATAAAAAATTTGAATATTCTGATAATCGAGATATTATTTTCAAAATATGATTTTTTGAGGTCTCGAGCCGTTCAGATATATTGATTTGACCCTCGTTCAACTATTAATATGTCCATATCGGCTTCCATAGGTCAATCACAATATTTATACTCTGAATTTGTAACTCATAGAACCAAGCCTCAGACTAAGAAAGTTATATATTATTTTTTCTTCATTGGAGCCAAAAACCCTAAATCCGCTTACTGTCCCTATGTCCATCTGGCCGTACGCACGATAACTCAAGAACGTCTTGACCTGGGATCTTACAATTTTGAATCTGGATGTTTGGCCAAATTTGTTAAGCTAGTTCGTTAATGAGTAAAATCGTCCTTCTGCTTCGTGTAGCGGCCATTCAAAAATTCCTTGAAATACGCGTTGAAGATTATTGGCCAATAACTTCGGAACGCCTTAAGCTACGACTTTGGAATTTTGTATAGTTGGTTTTCCAATGGTTGCTGTTCAGGAAATGAATAAAAGTTCTCACGTGTTCTTCGAGCAGTGGCGGTCATATTGCTCTTCCATTGAAGTTCAGTAGCTACTGTAAAGAAAATAGGTGCGGTAGCTACCAGTTAATGCAGCTTTGTTAGAAATTGTGCAAATGCCACGGTCGCTGCGGTTGATACTGCTTGAAAATATCAACCTCTCATTTCCGCATCTAAATCGCCAGATTTTGGCAACCGAATTTCAGGATATTAAAAATCCTTAATATCGCTCTGATGGGATTTCTTTAACATCGTTCAATTTATTTGTATGATATCAAAAATTTTAATCTGTATTATACGTCTTTAAGCAATGGAAAAAGCTTGGTGAACATAAATTCCGATTTCAGTAAAAGTCGATGTCGATCTCGATTTCGACAAAATTTAGAAGACCCAACAGACTTCAAGATCTCTCACATGTATGAGAAATCTAGTAGATTTTGAGAGATTTGTTAAAATGTCGAGATTTCGCCAAATCTAGTTCTACTGTCATACATATTTGATGAAACTCAATATTGGGCATTAAAATCCGAACCCTATATCTCATAACCTAAAGACATCAGGCCTGACGAATAAGTGATCACCCCAGTTATTAAGTTATCCTACAATACTTAAAATCTACGAAATAAATATTTTATGTCAATGTAATTTATGAGGTATGAATACATATTCACTTAATCTCCTTATTGAGTCAATCTATAGTTTAGATGACTGCCACCATAACCTAATCTAACCTACTCACCAAATTCAAAAATTTAAAAAACAAAACTCGGAAATTCTCTAAAAATATTTTCAATTATAATAACTTCATAAGCAGCATCTTATACCTGATTTACATCGCAAGATTTTGGCAAGTAGATTTTGAAATCTCGAAAAGTGTTTACAACGCTCTGAAGACATTTGTTTGACAACGAATGTGATGATAAAATTTTTAATTTATTTTGTAAGAGTTCACTTTTGGAAACGAGGAAATTTAATTGAATGAACAAGAGTCGAAGGCTTGCATTATCATGCAATTTGAAATTTTATAATAGTTTATACAGGTAGTTGTGGTGACAGATAATTTCAGGGCTGTTCAGTGACTATTATTTGTATTGAGGAATTTTTTCCCAAAGATTTTTTTCGCGGTACCTCTTATAATGGTTCTATTAGTGTAAAAAATATATGTTTTAAGTTTCACCCCGATCAGAAAAAATAAAAAAAATGGAAATTCCGCAAAATGAGTCCCGATGTATTGATAAAACGGTCAAATAATATTATTCTGTGTATGGTTGTAGTTTTAAATTTATAGGTATGTACCATCGGAAATACCATCTAGTGGTCGTACTGAGAAATTGAAGTTTTTCATATTCAATCGGTTTCGACAGTATTTTTATAATGGTTAATAATACGAAGTTAGTATGTATCGTCGGCAAAATGATCTGATTTCTAATGCTCAATATTATATTATAGAAAGAGAAATCAGTTCAGAAAGTCCTTCATCAAATACGAAATCAAAAAATGTAAAAAATCATCTTTTTCGTCCTTGCTGAAGGACTCCTTTTTTTCTTTTTTTTTTCATTGAGCACTCTAAAACACTTCGTATCGTTTACCATTCCAAAGTTACACTCAAGAATTTATTTTTTAAGAAAAACTTCAATTGCTGAATTTAGGCACTAGATGGCATTTTCGATGGTACACCACCTATATATATTTAGAGTTGCAATCACCCACAGAATGATACTATTCTAGGCCCTATGTCGATATCTTGAGAGTTTTCGGAATCTTATATAATACAATTTTGGTTTCTTTAAGGTTCTTGAGGCACGTATTCCCTATATATTATCGACATGAAACTTAAAACGTATTTTTTTACACTAATTCGAGCCTGATGGGTGCTGCGAAAAAATCCAAATTTTTAAATTGAGTGATTAGCTTTGATTAGGGTTTGAACTACCCTTTTTACCCGAGTAGATTTCAAATTCATCCAAATATGGGAAATACTCGTATATTAGAATTAGATAGAATCTTATCGAAATCTCAACATTTTGGAAAATCAAGTTTTACATCCAGGCTCTTTGGATGTAAATCAGTTATTAATATGTAATAGCTACTGTAAATACTCATAATTAAGAACTTATAGCTGATTTCTCCCGTGATTTCGACAAAACTGTTAAGATTGCTGGATTACCGATAAATTTGAATATGTTTTATATGTGCTCCGATGACTAGGTTTTTTGAAAACATAGTTCAAAATCCACTCAAAACGATCTGGACAGCAATGATATTGTGTTTCGCTGCATTTACCACAATTTACGTTTTAATGTAGTATTAGGATGCACATAACGACAATTGTCCAAGCATAATCCAAATCGAAATTTTTTCAAACAGTAAAAGCTACTTCCTTAACAGAACACATCACAACCCAACGATTGATTATATATATTTATATTCGAAATTAAGTGCATTATACTTTATTAAGTGTATCTATTAATCTTATAGTGTCATATAATTTTTCTTTAAAGCAGACGAGAGAAAGTAATCACGGGTTACGAATTTGTTAGGGAGGGCCATGGCCCCCCCCCCCCTATGACCGCCACTGTCTTCGAGAAGCTGCCGTACAAAAATCCTGCAAAAATATCCTCAATAAATTCACAGAACTTACTATAGCCAAAGAAATCGTTTAGCCACGAAGTTAAAATTTTTTACAAATTGATTTTGAAGGTAAATGAAGTTCAAGTTCATAATTCAGTAAAACTCCTTTACTCCTTCGGGTAGTTCTGATACAAAAAGTCCTTGAAACACGTGTTCAAAAATATTGGAATAAGAATTTTGTGAGGGGTGAGGAGGGGGGTGTGTTTACGACGGAAAATTTTGGTTTCTAGAACTCAGCAACCGCTTATGCTAGGAGGTTGAAACTTGGAATTTATATAGAGCTTTGATAGTGGACCTATTTGCATTGTCAATATGGGTGAAGGTGTGAGGGAGTGGGGGGAAAAATAATGCGTCCAAAACGCAAAACTGACGAGAT